>OY728164.1:2010567135-2011928801 GCA_963277665.1 Viscum album | reverse complement strand
GTTGGGACTATATTCTTACCAGGTCGACAGCGTACTCGACCAGAGTGCTCCTCTCCCAAAACCTGATATAAATGATTGTGTGGCCCAAAATTGCCAGGCTCATGGGCATCAAGAGCCTCTAAAGCAGCCTGTTAAAAATATTAATAGATTAATAAATTTCAAAATAGTTATTAAACTTCGAAATAAAAAAATTAAAACTTTCAATATTTTCTTGGGTTGATTCATTTACCGCAGTTCCATCTTTTTTTCTTCTACTCGAGAAAAACAATTTTGCTCGAGGGATACATCCTTAAATATTCAATTTGTGCTTCTGTAATGACATTGAAACAATATAAAGTGAAAGTATAATCATATATTCAATATTCAATAAATCACATAATTTAAGTAGGAAATAATAAAAAGGGAAAGTCCTAAAGAAAAATTATAAACAACTATATTGTACTAGCTGCCTCTCATGATCTGACATAGTTGTGCACCCCAAAGTGTGGAGGTATTTCTTTGAATCAATGTTTTTTTTGTTTTTCTCAGAAGATTCCTAAATAATGTTTAATAATAAATAAGATTATATTAATGAAAAATATGAAAACTCTGATTTAAATACCTCAAATGAGATTAATACCTTAAATTTGGCAGTCGCCCAATGGGTAATAATTTGGCGATATTGCTCTATCGGGCAGTCATCCACGATAGGTAATGTCTCTAAATCCGTGTCCACCCTATCACACCAACCAACATACAGGTCATGCTTATAAGCTCTCCAAAGCTCTCCCAACTCTTTTAAACGCGCTGGTCGTGCACCTTCGCCATCAGGGATGTTAAACCGAAGCTGAAACCCAATAGATTAGTTCATATAAATACAAAAAAAAAATACTAAATTAAATCCAATAGATTTTTTACCCATATTTGTGCCCACGCGTTATCTTTGACTTCATGTGGCAGTTGTCTCCAAGAGAGAGGGCTGACCGGAATGATATCGGAGTATTTGTCTAGCGTCACCAGAAAACCCCGACATTCCTGCCCAGATTTCACAATCATTTTTCCATCAACATTATATTCAACCATCAACTGTGTCTGGCAGTTCCATATCGCACGCAAGAGAGTACGCCCCCTCCCCCACCTCCTATCTGTAGATGAATCTATTATTAAAGAAAAATAATATCAATACAAGTTATAATAAAATAAATTTTGGTATAAAAATTTGATAGAGTCAGATAAATATACCTGTGGTAGTCGGATCAATGGGTGTCACTGGATGTGCAGAAGCTGAAGGAATATCCTGTACAGGTAGAGTGTCCCTCAGTGTACACTCCTCATCCGCATACTGTGTCGCATCAGGAGTCAAAGAAGGTGGAATATAATAGCTCGAGGATAATGAACCAGAAGCAAAATATGATGGCATAGACGTCTGGCCAACTGGTAGTGTAAACATCAGAGGTCTAAATATCCCGTGTGTCCCTAGAGACACACCAGAATCAAAATGGGGTGAAGAAGATACGTCTGTGGCGGTGGATCGTCTAACTCTCACCCCATGAGCTCTCGTACCACCAGCCTCAGTACTGAGCCCACTAGATGATCGTCCATCTCTGACACCACCCCCCCTCCTACCACCATCCACTCTACTGGGATCAATATCAGGCTCCTCGTCAGATATCTCTCGTCTAGGGGGTCGATCCTGAAAAAAAGTTTAACACATAAGTAAACACATGATATTATAAGTTATTGAAATATTTATATTTTAAATAAAATACTCACAATAGGGATGAGTGGAGGAACACCCATCTGTATCATGCGACGATTATTATCTGTCATCTTTTTCCGTCGCCTCTCTTCAATGGGTGTCATTTCCTGCAATGAAAACAAATATGGAAGTAATTAAAAATAGATAACTAATGTGTAACCCGAAAACAATATAGAAAAACCGTTCTGATAAAAAACATAAAGTAAAAGAAGATTTATGGTGGTTTGAAGGTAAGTACAAGGATACACATTCTGAATGATGTAGGTGAAACATGTAGGTGAGAACACGACTGTATGATTCTATATATTTCCCACCACAACTTCAGGTTCACAATCAACTCTGACAATTGAGTTATTGGCATCATCATAAGTAATAAACGGATTGCTTCCAATTGTAGTAGGGATAGTGTCAAATTCATCATAACCATCATCAAAAACATGTCTGGGATTTACTACAATAATTACACCGAATTTAGGATGACGATGATCTTTGACATAAAAAACTTGTTTCACCATTGATGCCAATACATATGGTTCATCGGTGGCAAGAGTGCGAGTCATGTCAATAACTCGAAATCCACAATCATCAATAAAGGTGCCTTACCTCGTCATTGAATCAAGCCATTGACATTTCATCATCGTGACTTGACCATGTGAGTAATAATCCAAAATTATTATTTTCTCCATGACTCCATAATAAGAAACATTTTCAGAACGAGGTCTAGTATCCGATGAACTAGCATAACAGTCTGCTGGGGCAGTTATCATAACACCATTATGCTGTGTTCTCATGTTTCTTGCTCGTTCAGTGATAATAAATTTGTATCCATTGATCAAAAGTGATTTACAAGCACAAACCATGGTATTAGGACCAAAATCCAAAGCTCTTGTTTCCTCAGAAACAGAGTCAATAGGAAAAATCGATACCTGAAATATAAACAAACAGTAAACTTAATTAAATATTATTTTTATTTAGTTATTACAGAAATATTTTTACCTTCAATTTCAACCAAGCAGAAAACCCTTTGCTATAAAAAGTCTCTTTCCTTCTCATAGATAAAGAACGATGTTTTCTATATATCAATTCTTTATGTTCTCTGTAGATAAAAATAATAATAGTTTAACAAATATTTAAAATTACAAGAGATAATATAAGAGATAAATGTACAATTTACTTACTTGATACACTCATCGAACAAATCACAATTGAACAACACTGTGCGATGTGCCATCTCTCGCTCTTCAAGGCTTAATGTCGTCAATGTATATGATATCGGAATTCCTCTTGTCTGAGGAAGTGATGGAAAACTGTGTTCAATTTACCCATACTGTTCTTGTTCATTTCTCATTGGTCTGTTTACTCTCTTAGTAAGATCAGACAAATACATTGCGCAGAAATCCATACATTCTTGAGCCAAGTAACCATTCACAATATAACCTTTGGGATAATTCTTGTTCCGAACATATTATTTCAATGTGCACATGTTTCTTTCAGTTGGATACATCCAACATAATGCAACGGGTCCTCCAAGAAGTATTTCTATCAGAAGATGGACAGTCAGATGCAACATGCATGTAAAAATGATGGAGGGAATATTTTCTCTAACTCTCACAAAATTAATGGTCTCTCTGCCAACCATTTTTGCAAGAAGGATTTGGATAGCCTCTTAGTACAAAGATCTCTAAACAAATAGCACAACCGAATAACTGAGACTCTAACATTATTGGACAAGAGATGACGGATTGCTATTGGAATCAACTCATGCAAAAGGACGTGATAATCATGAGTCTCCAAAGATTTCAGATTCAACTCTTTTCTGTTGACCCATTTTGATATATTGCTTGAATAGCCATCAGGAACTTTAATAGTCTCTAGCACTTCCAGAAATTGATTTTTTTTAGCAGGTGTCATCACATAAGAAGCACATGTGACTTGCCATTTATTTTCACTGATACAGACATGATGCAATTCTGGTCTGATCCCCCAATCTACCAAGTCACGCCGAGATCATAAATCATCTTTTGTCTTCCCCTTGACATTTAGAAGAATCGAAAGAAACATTTCACATATATTCTTTTCAATGTGCATTACGTCTAAGCAATGACGTAACAAGTTGGTTTACCAATACGACAACTCAAAGAATATACTTTTCTTTTTCCAATTGTAACAAGTATCATTGGAAACATTTTTACTCATTCTAGATTTCGTTACACCCTTCCCAAATGAATAACTGAAATCTTTCAATTCATTAAGCACATCAGTTCTATACATACGCTGAGGTGGAGCGTCATTCTCTATAGTATTGTCAAATCTTCGATGATTGTTTCTATATGGATGGTTCATTGGAAAGAATCGTCGATGTCCCATAAAACTAAAACAACGACGATATTTCAGTCTTCTCGATCGAGTATTCTTCATACAAATAGGACATGACAATTTTCCTTTAGTGCTCCATCCAGAAATCATTGCATAATCAGGAAAATCATTGATCATCCACATAAGCGCAACACGCATCTGAAATATGTCTTTCGAACATGCATCGTATGTGGGCACACCCACATCCCAATGAAGTTTCAACTCTTTTATTAAAGGTTGCATGTATACATCTATATCATTGCCAGGATCAGAAGGGATAGATATCAGTATACTCAAGAAAGTGTAAGGCTTTTTCATACACAACCAAGGGGGAAGGTTATAAATGTGCATGAAAACCGTCCATGTGCTGTGCAAAGTAAGAATCTTCCCAAATGGATTAAAACCGTCACATGAAAGACCTAGTCTCACATTACGAACGCCGGCTGCAAATTCAGAATATCGAGCATCAAATCTCTACCATGCAAATCCATATGCAGGGTGAACCAACTCTTCATTATTCTTTTTTCTCTTGGTGTCATGCCATCGCATTTTTTTGGATATTTCATCAGACATGAAAACGTTCTATAATCTGGGTATCAATGGAAAGTGCCACATTACTTTTTGTGGCACACGAGATGGTGATCCATCATCTTTTGGCTTCCATAGGGACGTTCCAAATTTGATACAATCATTTCTTTCAGCAGTTTCCTCCCAAAATAAGCTGCAATCATTCGAGCAAGCATGATTTTTTTTGAGAATCCAAGTTCATCAACTAACTTCTATGCCATATAGTGGTTTGAGGGAATATCTGTATCATCTGGAAGTAAGTACTTCAAGAAGGTAAGAATGTAATCAATTGCAGTATTTGAAATCCCATACATAGTTTTCCCATGAAACAATCGGATTAAAAATTCCAACTTTTTCATTTTACCACATTGCCGATATACTGGAGTCGTCGCAACATCATTCAATTTTTTTACCCTATCAACATCATCATTTTCATTGGATGCATCATGTGTGCTTGTATCGAAATCTTGTTGGCTGGACATCCTTTCCTTCTCATGATGCCAAATAAATGGAAACTGATCATATATCAAACTCTCCAATTCAGTCTTATCATTTGGATCATCAACAATTTGAGATTCCATTTTCTCTCCATTGTGATACCACACATAATAGTTTGTTTGGAAACCATATTTTGTTATATGATAGCTAACTGCGTCACGACTCAACCAAGGTCTTCCAACATAATTAAAACAAGGGCAGTGTATGCGACCACTATCTGAAGCCTTGTCAAATGCAAAATCTAGAAATATGTTCAAATTATTTTGAAAATCGGTTAAAATCCGATCAGTTTCGTACATCCAACTTCTGTCCATTTTGTAAAAAAACTGCAATAATTCATTTCAAAGCAATTCAATAATATTGAAGTATAATCAAAAAAATATTTAGGTAAATTACAATTGTTTACTTTATATAAAAGCACAACTGACACATTACTCTATATGAGAATCATATTAAGAAATACAACAAAATACAGTGTATATAAGAAAATAAGATACATAATTTATAATGCCTATATTCAAGGATTTCCCAGTAAGGGGTGCGGGGTTTCTAGGGGGGGTGGGGCCGTCCAGGGGGTCGGAGGTGTCCAGGGGGTCGGGGGGTGTCTAGGGGGGTCGGGGTGTCTAGGTGGGCGGGCTGTCCACGGGGGTGGTCAGGCTGTCCAATGGGGTAGGGGGAGTCCGGGGGGGGGGGGGGGGGGCGGGCTGTCCAAGGAGGTGAGCGGGGTGTCCAGGGGTTGGGTGGGGCTGTCCGGGGGGGGGGGGGTACAGGGTGTCTAGGGGGTGGGCTGTCCAAGGAGGTGAGCGGGCTATCCGTGGGGGGGGGGGGGGGTACAGGGTGTCCAAGGGGGGTGCGGGGTGTCCAGGGGGTGGGCGGGCTGTCCAAGGAGGTGAGCGGGGTGTCCAGGGGGTGGGTGGGGCTTTCCAAGGAGGTGAGCGGAGTGTCCAGGGGGTGGGCTGTCCAAGGAGGTGAGCGGGCTGTCCAGGGGGGGTACAGGGTATCCAAGGGGGGTGCGGGGTGTCTAGGGGGGGGGGGTGGGCGGGCTGTCCAAGGAGGGTGCGGGGTGTCCAGGGGGGTGGGCGGGCTGTCCAAGGAGGTGAGCGGGGTGTCCAGGGGGTGGGTAGGGCTGTACGGGGGGGTACAGGGTGTCCAGGGGGTGGGCTGTCCGAGGAGGTGAGCGGGCTGTCCGGGGGTGGGCGGGCTGTCCAAAGAGGTGAGCGGGATGTCCTGGGGCGGTACAGGGTGTCCAAGGGGGGTGCGGGGTGTCCAGGGGGTGCGGGGTGTCTAGGGGGATGCAGGGTGTCTAGGGGGGTGCAGGGTGTCCAGGGGGGTGCGGGGTGTCCAGGGGGGTGCGGGGTGTCTAGGGGTGTCGGGGTGTCCAGGTGGGCGGGCTGTCCGCAGGGGTGGTCAGGCTGTCCAATGGGGTAGGGGGAGTCCAGGGGGGTGGGCGGGCTTTCCAAGGAGGTGAGCGGTGTTTCCAGGGGGTGGGGTCCCATTTAAATATAAATTCAGTCAAATATTAGTAGAAAAATTTAAAATTAATTGTGAAATATGATTTAAAGTGTATAAGTTAAAATGAAATATCAAATAAAAACAAATTGAATTTGAATATTGAATGTTCAAATTAAACCTCGACCTAGATTAATAGTTTTAGTGGGAAAAAAGAAGTGTCACTAGTTGTTTTTATGATTATATTCCATTACATCTCTAGTTTTAGGAGAAGTTTGTGTTTAATGACCTGGTTTAAAGTGTGAATGAAATGTCCAATAATTTTGAGATACGAACTATGATATTTTTCATTTATGATGTGAGGTTTTGGAATTTTAAATACATGCAACTATGAGGACCACCAGTTATAAAAAATGAGGGAGGAAATGAACATGATCTAGAGGTAGAGTTCCATGGGATACATGTGGATCATA
Organism: Viscum album; assembly: GCA_963277665.1. Lineage (NCBI taxonomy): Eukaryota > Viridiplantae > Streptophyta > Magnoliopsida > Santalales > Viscaceae > Viscum > Viscum album. The sequence continues at coordinate 2,011,921,721 of OY728164.1, read as the reverse complement.
CATTTTTTCTATCTGTGGAACCACATGTTGATTCAGACATGGGGTATGAATAAATGTTCTTTGAGGGGTTTATCACTTCATGAAGACTTTTTGAGGAACTCTGATGCATACCTTGATTACAATTGAGATGACCTGTGTGTTCTGGTAGATTTGTTGTCCAATAATTTCGGTTGATGGTCTCCCATGATAAATTGATATTTGGATTGAGACTATGATATGCACCTTAAATAATCCATATAGGCCTCATCATTAGAGAGATAAAATCATGAGATATATGCTATGCGAGGAGGAAAAGTGTGGGTATGATGTACCAAACAAGACTAGCTATCTATGAGGCATGGTATGGGATGATTTATAGACTAGGATCTATAAATAATTTTACTTCAAGAATCTATTGACATATAGGGATAATGAATTCATGCATTAGAAGTAGGGCACCATGACTATTATTGAGTACTAAAAATGTTTTATAGAGTTTCATCATTTTTCACCAACGTACATTTTTGATGAGATATTATGAGAGAGAAACTTTAAGGGAAGTCATTGAAATGTTGTATGATCCATGGATGACATGTTAATATTGACCTATAATACTGAAATTATGAAGCAGACACTATGTTTATATTAGAAGCTGAGGGAGGTCATGGGAGAATATGATAGAATTATAGACTATTGAACTAGTATACCGACATCATGTGGTAGGAGTTTTTTGGGGATTCCTATGAGATGAGTAACGATCATGATTGAAGTAATGGTTTCTCAGTTTTCCTACAACAGTGTGGAAGAGGGGGCATTAAGAACATTTCATGTGATCATGACCCAATAGAGTCTCAACCATGTGGAAGGATAGTCAACATGAAGTGTTTCTGCTGGACCATCCCTCTAGCAGTGACTTGTGATAGACATATTCTAAAACAAGTTTTGGAATTGTTTTAATAGATCAATATCATAAATGAATATATATAAGTGATGTTTGATCATGTTGTGGATGTGGTGGTTGTGGCTGTGTCATCCATGCCATAATTACACTGAGAAATCAGTGTGTTCCTATTCCAAACAATGAGGTTTTATTAAATGTACATGGTTCATGAAATATCTATTATGTAAAACCTACCCACATGGAGAAGGGTGGAATACAATCTATAGTGAGAGGTAAGATCAAAGTAGCCTCTACTAGTAAATCCTCTCATTTTCATACTGATGCATCACATGGATTCATATCCTCACATGTGGTGAAAATCCTATGTCTCATTATACTGTCTTCAATGAGTGTAATGATTCTAGAAATCTAAAAACTGAAATATTAGATAAAGAAGAAGAGGAACCTAAAGGAGGTCGAAGATCCAAACTGGTCCGGCAGAAGGAGCTCCAAAATCGCCTAAATCGGCTGCTGCTGCTCCCATTTAGGGTTCTATATCTGAATGGGGGAGAGGACGGGCGACTGGAAATTTGGGGGAAACTTGTGCCAACGGTTTTTAAAAACCATTGGTATATACATTCCGGGAAAACCTATACCAACAATTCTAAAGAACTATTGGAAAAAATCTCCCCAACCACACCTATACCAACAGTTTAATAAACCATTGGTAAAAACCTCCCCCAACCACATTTTCCCCAACGGTTCTCATTGAACTGTTGGTAAAAATCCCTTTAAACACATCATTACCAATGGTTTACTATAACCGTTGGTAAAACCTTCTCTAAACCATCCTTTACCAACGGTTCTATGAAACCGTTGGTATGTAAGTGTGGGGAAAAACCCACATTCCAGTAGTGCTTGTAGTAAGAAGGAATATATACTAGTTGAGTACCAGGAACAAAATCAATAGAAAACTCTACCTCCCATATCTATGAAAAGTAGATAAGTTAGGATGAAAAATGTTGGGAAACATGATGTAAAAATGGAGGGAGATCACTATTCAAATATTCCCACTCCATATCAAAAGAAAACATTGATATTACTTTCCCCAACATTGGATAAGATGGTCTGGTTCTACTCAACCGTAGGCCCCATTCTTCCTTAAAGACACAACTCGCCCCATCAAGGATATAAAAGAAGACCCATTAAAGATAATAATATATTTAGGATTTACTAGGGATGATGCAATCCATTTTTAATATAACATCAAGATGCTTTATTCTGAGAACCATAAAATACAAAGAAATATAAATCTCTGATAAAGAGAAGTCACAAGATGGAGAATAGAGACCCTTCTATCTCTTTGTTCTGAGGGGTGTAGTAATATCCATCACATAAGATAAAATCTCTATAATAATATTTAACAATCACAAAATATAAGTCAATATAAATGAATGAGATGCAACAATATCACATAAATTATTCACTAAAGATCAAGAAATCGTGATGGTACCTCTCACAATCATGGGACCCATATCTACTTCTTCTGAAGACTCTTCCACTATGTGAAGGAGATTCATTTTGGATGCCTATGGCTAGAATGGATTTGTTTGTGAACCATCTCATTACACTATAATACTTTTAGGCACTGATAATCCCCTTCCACCATGTGGAGAATACAAGTAATGATATAACTTATGAAATTGGCTTGGTTATCTGTATGAATCACATATCTTGGGTACCTTTGTGAAAACCCATCTAGAGTGCCTAGGATTTTCACATGGGAAGAAATTCATAGGTCCTGTACCTAGGAAATATAGGTGGTATAAAAGAACCCTGCTATCAAGATCCACTACGAGACTCATCACACATTGTTTTCCCATCATGGGAGCTCAAAGAACCACCACTGGGAGAAAAGGTAACTCCTATAAAACCTGACATAACATCTAAATTTAGTTCAAACAACAATTTCCTATCCACTACATGTTTATAATAATATATCTTCATTAATAAAAACTGAGAAAAGAGTATCAGATCGAAGTCCCATATTGAACCATCGAGTCTCCACCTTCTCATTTGATAATATCGCAAGTGAAAACTATAGAAGCTCACTGAATTGGTTTTCATACTCAGTCATGATCCTATAAACTTTCTTGAGTTTGAAAAACTCCATATCCTAAGCCAAAACCATATACTCAGGATAGAACTATTCAGTTAAAATAACATTGATGTCCTTCCATTATAAAACCTCATGCTTACTCTCCTCACCATCATGTCCTACTATCTTCTAAAAGGTCCTTCTAGCATGCTGTTCCCACATTTCACATTGATCTCATCAGGAATCTCAATGAACTCAAAAAAATGCTCAATCCATATCAACCAATCCTCAGCCTATTGAGGATTATTAGATCATTGGAATGAATGATTATAGAAATCACCCCTCTAAGGTTCCACATCTGGAATATGAATGGGAATGGGTGTAGGTTCCTATCACATGCTTAAATAGTAGGCAGAATAACTACAATAAGATTCAAGTCCATAGGAGGACTCACTCACCATGGTTCATCAAAAAATTTCTCTTGGATCCTATTTTCATGTCTTCTAAGAGGCATGGTATTGTATGGAATCAGTAAAAAACATTGAAGACATTATAAAATTACTCAGATCAATACTCAAACAAGAGAAAAAAAGAAATTAATCCCATCATATAGATAACAAGATATTTATTTCAACCTATTTAAATCAAAATCCTCAAAAATACTATAAATAAACATCAATATTCCTTTCCCAAAACACCCATGGTGACTTAAGGCTCATTAAGATGTGATCTAGTCAGGAACTCACTCATAACTACCTCATAAGTCCCGATAAGATCCCTTAACTTCATACTAAATTAAATACAATATGCTTTTCCCCTATATTTGATACCACTTTTTCATGAACCAAACCGGATACCTTGGTACCCAGATACCTAAGTAAGCACTGGCACAGTCTGAAGGTCTTTCTCAATCCCCATGGGTTGGCGACTAGCACCGGGCACTATACAGGATCTAAGTGGAAATGGTTTTGCCACATAAATAGTGAAGGAAATATATACATATCGGTATTCTCTAATAAAACTCCCAAAGGATGCAGTAACATAAGTAAAACAGGTATAAAACCCCCAAAAAATACATCATTAATGTACTCAAAATAAGAAAAGATAAAACTCAAACACCCTAAACGTATCAACACTCCAAGCCTAAAGGTTCAAGAACATCCACCTCCTCCAAGAGTTTCCTTCCGTTTACTCGATCCTATTAGTAGAGAATCATCAAATTCATGAAGGAAAAATCAGAGTGTGAGCTAATATCCCCATAGGGTCTCATCAAGTTTTCCATAATAAGATTCCATAATAAGTACACAAAAACATGATTTCAATTTTTTTAAAAAATATGCATGGTAGTATAATTTCATATTTAAAATAAAATATGATTTTCATTTCAGAGGATGGAAATATTTTAAACAGCAACTTAGTAAACATTTTATATAAAATGATTTATATAAATAAATAAGAATGACTAAGGCAGTTCACAATACATGGAATGTATATCAATAAAAATAACTCATATCTCCACCACCTAAGGGAAAATTACATCCTCTCTCACTTAAGGTAAAATTACTTCCACTACCACTTAAGGGGAAATTAAAATCATCTACCAAATAATGGAAAATTACAATCATCTCCCAATAAATGAAAAATTACATAAAAAAAGTTAGAAAAAATCATTTTACAACACATTAAAATTCTATTTCCAAATATCAATTTTGATATTCCAATTTATCTTCAAATCCAAAATGGGGTTTTCATCAATTCATGACTTTCCAAAACAAAACCAATCATAGGTTTTCATCAAATCAGTTTAATCCATTTTACAAAAATTTAATCTCAAATAAAATTACAATTTCCATCAATTTCAAGATACACCCCAAATACCAATTCTATTAGAATTGGGTATTTTTCTCAAAATCCATACCAATTCCATTAAAATTCAAATTTGCATAAAATTGGGTTTTATTAAATTAAATCATAAGAAAATTAATTTAAACTAGTAAAATCAAGGGTTTACAATGTGGAAAATCTCAATTGAACCACCTACCTTTATCACATAATCATGTATCTCAACACTAGTGATGAGATTTTCCTATAAAGAATGATGGAAACGAAGATCAAGAAATCAGTCGTAGATTCAATATCCAAAAAATTGAGTTTAAATCCATCAAACACATGATGATCTAACAAACCCTATAGATTAATGAAAGAGAGGGAGAGAGGGAAGTAATGAGAAAAGATCACTTACTAGAGAGGGATCAAACGAGATTATCCAAGATTAAAGCCTAGTTAGGGGTTTAGAGGAGCCAAAAAAGGTTCTTAAGAACCTCCAATACATTGGATATCGAGTAATCCTAAGTTAGGTTCGAGTGGGTGGTAAATAAGGGGATTGGAAATTCTTTAATTAATTTTTGAAAATAAAAATTCTGGAACACACGATTAGTTAGTCATAGCCACATGGTTAGAAAAATATTTCACCCTAACTATGCACCCCTATGATAGGTTGAAATGTTTCTTCTAGGTGGGTGAATGGTTTTTCAAACCATTCAATATCTATGAAAATCCCCACTATCTATGTTTTCATAGTTTACATAGGATGGGTGCATGAATTGGGAAAACCGTGTGCCAACTATGTATAGCTAAGAATCTTCAAATTTTTTAAAATTTCATCATAAAATATCACAAGACAAAACCCAACACAATAATGAAAAAAGGAGGGTCCAAGAGTACCTAAAAATAGTAACAATGTGTTACATGATACATTAATCTTTAAAATTCAACATTAATTCCCTAAATTCAAACAAAATCTTTCTATATAGAACTACCATTAAAATTATTCAAACATTTCATGACTAAGTTAAAAACCTAATGATTGGAAGGACTTGATCAATTATTCTTCCATGATAATTCACCAATTATTCAACATAATCTTTTCCTATAAAAATTTCATACTAACCAGGATATCATGTAGGTAAGTGGTAGGTACTACACCCTTTTAACCCTTTTATTTTGGGCTCAATCCCCACGGCATTTCCAGATGTGATGGGTTGTCATCTGGATTTCAGGTTGTCACCCGACCTTCGGGTTGTCACTTGGGCTTTGGGTTTTTCTTTTTTTTCATTAAACACGAAAAATAATTTCTCCAAAAATAACACCTCATGTTTATACTCAGGGTTACAAATGAACCAAACTAATAGAATGTATAAAAAATTTCATTAATCATTTTTAGATCTCATATCTTAAAACCTCAATTGGATATCGAAGACTTTGAAATTATGATAATAATTAATATTATAGACCTCTTAAGATATCCATAACTCTTAAGATAACCTCACATGAAAAAAACATAATATCCAAATTTATCTAAAACCAACTTTGATACCAACTATAATAACCTAAATCCCGCACTCTCATATCTAGGGCTAAATTCATAAACATTACATTTTCTACTTTAATACTGAAGAAGGTGAAATGATTTTCTCTAATCAAAACTCACAACATCAAAAAGTTATATTGGATCAATTATATACCCAACTACCTAATAGGTTTAAAGTTTTAGACAATTTTGACCAACTCATATCAACTTGGATTCATAAAAATCTGGTTCATAAAGATGAACATCATCTCCCATTATACCCATCTTTTTTTCTTTCATATTAGGTCATCATCAACATTCATATAGAATCCATTATAGACATAATTCATTAAACCTCATTATTTATAACATAGAGAAATGAAAATATAAGAAGGGTGAACTCAAATTCTAACTATGGATAAACATAATCATTATTAATTTAATGTCATAAATTAGCATAAGAATTGGATAGAGGTTTGATGAAATAATCAGAGTGAACGAACAAGTCATAAAATAACTCATACACATCAATACCAAGATCATTAAATACTAAAACATGGAAAATGAAATATTCATATGAATCAATAATCATGATCCTTCTGATATCAGTCATGATAATAGGAAATATTATAAACCAATAGAAAGAAATTGAAACCCTTATTCAGTAACTTGCAACATCATATTCATAAAACCCTTTCAAAAAGGATTTAAATTAAAACAACGATACGAATAAATTCCCCTATAATCATTATCCAATGAATTAGATCACTATTTGTATTCAACCATAATATAATCTATAACAGTCTCATCTAATAATATCTACATAAATCCAAGGCTTTTCATACATGAATATTACACCTTTTTAGATTAATATTCTTTTCATTATACAAACACATGCCCGATGATTGTAATAGTTTAGCTATTTTGGAAACATGGAATATAATATTCTAATTTAGTAAAAGATATTCAATTTTTCCCATAAATATCTTCCATTTTTGTACCCCTACTTAAAAATTTTCTTCATAACCTGTAGAAAAGAAACATAAGGAATGGGTGAGCTCAAATAGATTGTAAGGGTAAACATGGAAGATATGAATTTATTATCTTATGAAATCATAAGATAAGAAATATAGGTATTTGATCATGATAATAACATATAAAGTTCATATCCAACATTTAATTAATCATAAACAAGAGTTATGACATAAAACATTAACATTTCAAAAGAAATTAATCGTAAGAATAAAACTTCACAATAAATCAATAATGATCCGTAAGTTTAAGTCATAAATGTGTGTGGAATCATTATAAGTATATATAACCATTTTATATGTCGTGGTTAACTACCAAGACTCTCAGATCATGCCTTTCACCTATTTCCCTTAATGGAAGAACTATATCGGCTTGTTTCTCATCACAAATCAAGCACATTGACATGTTTCCCTTGACTATCTCATGAGATATATTTCATTATCGAATTAGTTGGAGGGATATATAGGTTCCCACTTTCACTTAATTACAACTATAAATATGTGTTCCACATGACCATAAATTATTTATCACATCATAACCCATGTAAAGAAATGAGTTTCATAAACATCATTGAATCATACATAGCCTAGGAAAAGAATTGGGTTTCATAAATATAATTCCATCATAAAAATGAACCATTAAGAGAAAGATTAAGAATTTTATACATGGTTAATATCCCTATTAATTAATAAGTAATATCTCATAATGTTATCTTATTCGGAAATATGATTATCAAAATATTACTTGAAATAATTCTTGAAAAAAATATCATTTTTTTATGAAATCATTTTTTAAAGAGCTATATAATTTTAAAGGGAATAATTTTCTTTGAAAATAACCTTATAATATTGTAAGGTAGGATTCAAGGAATAAATTCATCATGATGTAAGAAAAACCCTTTCAATATATATAATTTAAAAAAACATTCCTTTCTTACTTTTGCTGGAAAATTCCAAAAGTACTTCATTTGGAAAATGAAAACAATTTTCTTTCACACCATATAGTAAAAAAAGCATGGGTAAAAATAAATTTAAATACTAATAGGATAATATTAAAAACCATTTTGATTTTTTTATAATGGATGAACATGGAATTTTTTCCCCAATCTAGATTTAAAACAGAATAATCCCAAATATTGATGAAATTGTGAAATAAACCTTTAAAAAATTTTAATTAGTCGAATCGTATGCCCCATGAAATAAAGAAAATTATATGGATATTAAAATACCATAATATTTTTGATATTACCCATAAAATATATTCATGGGAATTATACACACCATTTATAGTAAATATATAGTGTATAAGGCATTTGTCCCACAAAAATAAAGTGAGACATCAATCCCACACTAGTTGAGTCACTTTTGAATCATGAGATACATTATAGAATAACATAAATTGAAACTTATAATATAATTAAATATATTAAATTCATGATATAACATATCATAGGTCATAATATAATCCACATTAAATAAATTTGTGGTGAATATGGCATGTATCTCATAGATATAAAATGTGAGATGAAATTCACTTACCTCAAGTATTGAATTACTTTTATAACTTAAAACCTAATTTTTAATAAATATATGTTTATTATACATATTCCATAGAAATATATTAATATTTATAATATCATATATGATTTACTTATGACTTTATATTGTTTTCTTATTAACAATTTTATGTTAAAGTTATGTTTTCGGTAAAAACCGCTTTATTTTTTGTACATGTTTTGACATTTTTATCTTTAATACTCTTATATAGATCATGATTGAATCATATCTAGAATGATTAAAATGATATTAATATATATATATATTAACTATATATATATTAATAGTGATTCATAAATGTTATAGGTATAAAATAAAATGCACTGTTCATGGAGACGGTAGGCTATACGTACACATAAATACTGTTTTCATTTTCTTATCATATTAAAAGATAGAAAATAATATGATATAATATCAATATAGAATCATTTTTATCTTCTATATATCATATTTATTCATAAAATTCATCTTTATTACCATCCATGTGAAATATATATGAAAAAACGAATCATATCACATTGTGGATATGGTAAGCCATACATACACATGAGTGCCATTATCATTTCCCAAAAGATTAGATGGTAAAAGGTAGATATTATATTATCATTAAATAAGAATAATTGTTTCATAAATTTAATATATAAATATGAAAACCATCATAAATCTGACTCATAAAATATGGTGATGGAAAATGAATTGTATCGCTACTTGGAGATGTCAAGTTGTACATACGCATGAGCGATACATTCACTTCTTGTTCGATGCAAAAGAGGATGTATAATATTGTGTTCATAATCATAATAACTTTTTATCATATTGAGGATGATTAATTTAATATTTTATGATATATATCATATATTTAGAGATGTTATAGAAGAGTATAAAAAGGGTGATTAGTTAGAACAATTACCTTTTTTTCGAAACAGCTCTGTCAGATCTCCTATATAGGACTCTAGAGTTGGTAGTTTGGGTAGAAAAAAAACCCTATAGAATGTATATAAGGAAATTTATAAGTGAATATTTTTAGAGTTTTATAGATCTATAATAATCAAATAGGTGAAATGATAGTGGTAGGTGGTGTCCTTTTATAATGAAGGTGAGGGGCACTTTTGGTATTTCCAAAAAATATCAATTTATAATAAATTCAATATCAAACCAAATACCTCAAAAAGGAAAATTTTTAAAATATAATATGATATAGGGTTGTAATATCATTATACAATCTATTTTATACAAATTTTGGTATTATTTTAACCATATCACTTTGATTAAACCTTAGTTAACCCATCTTAATATTAACTATAATAAACACATTTTCAACATTGAGGGTGGATATTTGTACTTATAAGGTGTAAATTGAACCTTAAATGGAAAATTTATGATATTTTAGGCCATTATTCATAAAATTTGTCCTTATTTGAGATTTTTAACATTTTTAATAACGTATTATTTTCAAAAAATACCATTAGTGTCAATTTTAACACTATTCAAAACATTGACCTTAAGAAAATTTATACAAGAAGATAACTCAGAAAAAATTCACTTAATACACACCTAATATGCTATATTTACCTATAAATTTTTTTATCACCTTAATTAATTCAAATTATATTTATTTTAATATTTTTAATATCATTTAATTGATTGTTTCATTAATTGAATTATTAAAAAATCATCATTTTGTATTTATTTATGATAATTTTTTATTCACTAGAAATTAAAAATAAAACTACATTATGTATTTAAACCTATTTAATTTCATAATTATATACATATTATATCATATATTTAATTTAACCACATATTAAAAATATTATACTTATTAAATGTAAGAGTGACATTTTGTCACTCTCTTCAATTTTAATAATATAAAATTCATTTTTATGTAAAATATTCCATTAAATTGTTAAATTAAATCCTTAAGGATTAATGGTGAAATTAAATTCATAAAATAACATTTTAAAAAGTTATAAGATAGTTTTATAGTATTTATAATATTTTTTTACGCTTAATTTACATGATTTACCCTTAATGGTAATAAAGATTACTAAAGTTACTATTAGTATTGTCGAAAAATAAAAGGAGAAGATTTAATAAATTTGGAAATTATGATTAAAAATATTGAATATATATTTCAAATTTAAATTCACATAATTTTAATAAATTAATTAAATATTAATCCTATAGACGGGATGAAACAATAAGTTTTTTTAAAGTAAAAATGTTTAAAAGTTTCGAATATTTTTATATCCAATTTCAATGTGAAATTAATTATAATGACCTAAATTTTATTAAATTTTAAAAAATTAATATAATGATTCTTTAAAATTAATAAAAAGTATAATTTAACATAATAAATTATATTTATGAAAAAATTATTTTCAATTAAAATTCTGCACTTTTTCACCATTCATCCAAACATGAAACGTATCATAAAAGTACCAAAAAATAAACCAAATTAAATTTTTATATAACAATTTTATATTAGATTTTTTTTAAAATATAACTAATAAATTTACCAAAAACTATATTTAAAAAAAGTGCTCCATTAAAAGGTAGAAAAATTATCTTTTTAAAATAATACATCTTTTATGGGTAAAAATGAATTTATTTTTATATAATATCTAAGAAACACATATGATGAATGTTAAAAATTATATTTAAAATTATATATATATATATATTTCATCAATATAATACAATAATAGTGATTTGACAATTTATTGGTTTTAAACAAACATGTGCACAATTAATTTTTTCTTCCAGAAAACATTTACTTTTATTTTAAAAAGGGTTTTAAATTCCTTAATAACTAATTGGTAAAATAATTATATATATATGTGAAAAATAAAATATTATAATATAGTTAATTTTGTTTATACCCTCCATTATAACGACGAGTTTATAATTGTATGGTTTAAATAATTACAATAACAAAATATTGTTTCGTGGAAACTTAGTATTGCATGTAAGAAAAGCTAGTCTGGTACTGCGTGTTGTGCAAGATTAACTTGATACAATGTATAAAAAAATACATCAATGAAATTCAATTATTTTTAAAAAATTCTTAAAGACTTGTGGTGTTATATTCTACCACCCTTGAAATGAATTTATCCCTCAAAATTTATTGGTATCATCAAAGGTTTAATACTTGAAAGTTCCTTTCACAGAAACCCACATTTTAGAAATGGATACTAAAACATCCATTAAAAAATGGAAAGTTGGAAACTTTGAGGGTACAAAAATTTACTTATAACTAGGTTTCCACATACCATAATATTAGTGTGAAGTGAAAACATAGACATGGAAGAGAAATATAAATATCATGTTTTTATGGAGAGTGATAGAGAAAATGTTCAAGATAAGTTAATAACCACAAAAAATAGACCAAATAAGCTTAAAAAAGGTCATTTATATCATCATAATTTATTATAATAGGATAACCTTTTATTTAAATGAAAAATATTGTGAGAAGATATAATTACTTGATGTCATCTCATAAGAAAAATCTCACTCCATCTTTGTGCCTTAATCAATTTCCACTTCATATCTTATTCCAAGAATAGAGGAAGTTGAAATTGTAATTCCTAAATAACTAGTGGATCATAATATCCATAATGGGATGATAAGTCATTCCCTATGTTTATAGTTATCATCACAAAAAATGGAAAGCACATGTGATCCAATATAAATAAAAATTAATATTATGAAGCATTAATATCTATAACCTCATCCAAAATTTAATGTAAACAATTTCATAAATGGTTACCCTTATAAACCTTACAAAATATTAGTAACCAAAACTTTCAAAAGAAGGTAACTAACTTTTGAAACATAAACTCATCATTAATCCCCTAAACAACTTGATGAAGCTATTAATTGTCACAAACCAAACATGTGAATACCATTATAATTTATTCTATTGAAATAATGTAACAAATTGAATTACCATAAAACCATAGTGAAAACATGAATTCTTTCAAAAAAACCACTCTTTCCTTATACCATAAATCCAAAAACTCTATAAAATAAAACCTTGATATCACAAACCACCTTATAATTATATCATCCCCAAGGTCATCAATACTATCCCATTTATTTTATCATACGAAAACATATCTTTATTTCATTATCCTAATATCATTCACATATTAAGGGTTATCCTTTTTTAACCATGTTATTTCTAAATATATCCCCATACTGCCTCAATAACTTATCTAGTTCATTGGAACCATTCACATTATTCTTCAAAATCCTTATTGAAAAACATAAATTAAACAATCCTTATGTATTTCACAATTTATATAACATTATTATTGAATAAAAATATACAAAAACATCGATTATTTTACTTCATCCTTAAGTCATTAACAATTCTACCTTATTCTATTACATAATACCTATTTCCTTTCACATTTTAACTAGAGTTTCATCAATATTAGAAATATAATAATTAATTTTATCACCTTGATGATTATATTCTTGAGCTTTCCATATAGTACATTTATTTTAAAAATTACCATTATTCCATCATTTTATGCATTCATCAATTGATAGTAAATTAGGGAGGCCAAAATTACCATCCATTGTGTTAACTAAACATTAGATTTTACATTTTCAGTTACATTCTTTGTTTCCATCTTTTATACTATCAAAACACCTTCTTGTAACTCTAAGAAATCCATTTGGGTGTTTTTTTTCAATATTCATGTCATAAAGAAACTGAATCTTCTTTCTTCCATGATATCCAAAAAAAGTCTCAAAAAACTCTTTCATTCTCTTCCTAGGTGGGTATGAGAGTTGGCTAATGTACATATTGTTAATCATATTCTAGGAAAACTGATTACGTATGATCACAACATCAATAATTTGAGTGATCATCCCATTTGACTACTCATCAACAAATTTTTGATCACATTCAATGTTATTCCAGTTCATTCTTATTCCCACCGTTGACTAAAACCAGAAAGTATAATGTGAGAAACACTTATCCTAGAAGGAAACCACAAAACTATGAAAAATAAACTCTAGGATGTATAAATTATGAAGCCTTATTTAATATATGACACCTTTGGATTATCCTTATAGACATCCCTATACATATCATTATAAATATACCTTGAGATCTAACTAAAATTTTCTCTTCTAAGTTTCTAAAGAAGGACTAAACCTTTAATATAATACCAATTATAAGGACCCAATATTTTCAAACATGGATATTAAAATTTTGAGATGAATATTAATTTCATTATAGAAACAAATTCCTGAGGGCCATAATAGTTTAGTGCCTTTGTAAATTTGGAACACAAAATTCTAATTTGGTGAAAGATCTTCAATGTTTCCCACAAATATCTTCCCTTTTGTACCCATACTTAAAACATTTCTTCAGAACCCATAAAAATGAAACATAATAAAAGGGAGAGTTTAAATGCTCATTAAGGGTACACAAGGAAGATGTCAAATTATTATTTTATTAAATCATAATATAAGAAATATGGATATGTGATCATGATCGTAATAGACAAATTTCATACCCAACCTATCACAGATCATAAAAAAGAGTCATGACATAATACATTAACATTTCAAAAGACACAAATAATAAGAAGAAAACAACATCATAACTAAATCATTAACCATAATTTAAATTCATAAATTTGTGTGGAATAATAATAAGTATAGATAACCATTTCATATGTCAACGTTAACTACCAAGACTCTCAAATAAGGGATTTACCCTATTTCCCTTAATGGTTAAAACACATCGACTTGTTTCCCATCACAGATCAAACACATCAACTTGTTTCCATTAACTATCTTAGGAGATATAATTCATTACCTAATACGTTGGAGGGAGATATAGAGACCAACCATAACATAATTATAACTATAAATATTTGTTATATATGACCATAAATTATTCATCACATCGTAACACATGTAAATAAATGAGTTTCATAAACATCATTCAATTATAGATAACCCATGAGAAAATGGGTTTCATAAATATCATTCCATAATAAATTGAAACCATAAAAATAAATATTAATAATGGTATCCTTGGGAAATATACCTATTAATTCATAATTAACATCACATAATGCCATCATAGTCAGAAAATGATTATTGAAAGATTACATGAAATAATTCTTAAGGAAAATATCATTTCCTTTATGAACTAATTGTTCAAAGAAACACACAATTTTAAAGGAAATAATTTTCTCAAAAAAATAACCTTATAATCTTATATGGTAAACTTTAGGTCATTAAGGGATCATGATGGTAGAAAAATATATTTATTCCATATAAGTTTAAAAAACATTGCTTTCTTACTTTTTCCAAGAAAGTCACAAAGTAATTCATTTTAAAAACGAAAAAAAGTTTCTTTTAACAGAATTTAGTGAAAAGTAAAACATGGGTAAAAATTAATTTAAATATTCATATAATAATAGTAAAAACATTTTTGAAAACATTTTTAGAAAACATGGATACAGAAGATAAATATTCCTCAATGGATATTTAAAACAAAAAAATTTCAAATATTGATGTGATTGTGAAATAAACCTTTAAAACATTATAATCTGTAGAATCATATTTCACTTGATAGAAAAAAAATTATATAGATATTAAAATTCCCTAATCTTTTTGATAAGAATCATAAAATACTATCCTGGGCATTATATACACCATGTAGAAGAAACAAGTAGTGTATAAGGCACGTGTCCTGTATAAATAAAAGTGAGACATAAACCCCTTACTTCTTAAGTAACTTTTGAATCATGAGATCCATGAAATAATAAAATCAATTGAAACCTATAATATCATGAAATAAAGTAAATTAATTATATAACATTTCATATATCAGTATATACACCACAAAATAAATGAGTGCTGAATATGGCATGTATCTCATAGATATAAAAAGTGAGATGAAATTCCCTTACCTGAAGTCTTGACTTCCTTTATATACATTAAAACCTCATGTATAATAAATATAAATGTATTATAAATAAACCATGGAAACATATTCATATTTATAATACCATATATTATTTACTTATTACTTTATATTGTTCTATTATTAACAATTCCATGTTAATGTTTTGTTTCGGGTAATAACTACTTTGTTTTTCGTACATGTTTTGATTTGTTACCCTAAGTCCTCTTAAATAGATCATTATTTAATCATATAAAAAGTGATAAAAATGATATATATATATATATATGTATATATATTTAGTATATATATATTCATGGTGATTCATAAATGTTATAGACAGAAAATAAAATACACCGTCCATAGAGACGGTAGGTCATACGTACACATGAACATTGTTTTCATTTTCATATTAAAAGAATGAAATTAATATGATATATTATCATTATAGAAATTTTTTTATGTTATATATATAATATATATTTATAAAATTCACCCTTATTAACATCCATGTTAAATATAAATGAAAAACGAATCGCATCACATTGTGGAGATGGCGTGCCATACATACGCATGAGCGATGTTATCATTTCCAAAAAGATTAGATGGTAAAAGGTTATATATGATAATATAATTAAAGAATAATAATGATTTCATATATAAAATATATTTACATTAAACCCATTATATTTTTTTCTCATATAAAATGGTTATGGAAAATGAATTATATCGCTACGTGGAGATGGAAGTCTTACGTATGTAGGGACAATACATTCAATTATTATTTGATGGGAAAGGGGATATATAATGGTGTGTTCATAATAATAATAAAATTTAATAACATTTTCATGATCACAAATGATAAAGTCCCAAAAGACCGATTAGTTTAGTAGCCTTGGAAATACTAGATACATTCATAAGTTTTACATTACATTATAAAATGAAAAAAAGATAATCTCTATATGCCACACTCATATCCCTTAGACTATGCATGCAGGTCAGTCATAATATACTTCTTCGCATCCTAGGAAAAATAAAACATATAAAGGGGTGATCCCAAATGCTCAGTAAGGATAACAATGTAGCAGAAACTTTCATAAATAAGCATAAACATTTAAGGAAATGTAAGACTAGAACAAAAGCATTTTAAACTTGAACTTCAGAATAATATTTAAAAAATAAAACCAAATAATTCCATTTACTTATTGACATGGATTTTCGAATAGTCGAATAATCACATGCAATATCAATAGCCACTTTCATAATGATGGAATGTATAATTCCAGACTTCATAACCACATAGTCCAAGCCTTGTGCCCAAACTAAAAATAAGATTTTTTTCAAGGCCTTGTGTGAAGACACTAGTTTGTCTCATGAGACCTACCGATGCATCAAGGAGCTATAGTGGGCTCCACCCGTCACTTACTAAGTCTAATGCATTCCTCATATGAAAAGGTTTAAACATAACACAAACATTCATATTAAAACTAGCATATGAAATGTTAATACTTTAACGATAAACCATGAATGGTATAAAAATAAAACATCCATAGTAAAACATATCAAAAAACCTTCAGTACAATATGGAAGATTTTTATCATAACAAACCAACTTCAAAACAAGTGTAAAATCCATCAAAGGATGTTGACATAGATAAAATCAAAACTATTTGAGAGAAATATCACTTTATTTTTTTAAAATCATTTAAAGTCACAATTATAAAATAAAATATTTATTTTGAAAGTATTATTATAATATGGTAAAGGAATCTTCGATAATTTTATAACGGCGGAAAATATCTACACCCTCCGTATTAGTTAAAAAATCATTCTTACTTTAATTTTTTCAAAAAGGTCATAAAGTACCTTGTTTAGAAAACTATGGAAAGATTCGTTTCAAAACATCGAAGGTAAAACAAGGGAATAAATTTCTTTAACCCATAGTCTAGAAAATAGTAAATATGTTTTGAAATACATTTTTAAGAAACATGGATGTAGATGATAAATAGGTCCCAGTATATAATTATGTATAAATAACCTCGGATAATAAAGAGAATGTAGAATTAACCCTCACCTTGTACTTTTCCTTGGTTGAGGGTACGCTAACCTCTTTTATAATAGTTAAATCATTGTTATTAAATTATACAATAACCATATACATTAATATGATATCATATATGATCTTCTAATATTGCTTTGAAAATGATATTTCAGTAGTATCATCGTTTCGGGTGTTAACTAATTCATTTTCCTTTATATGATTTGTTACATAAGTAATGTTTAGTATGGATAGGATGTATCTTATTCATATTCATAATGATATTAAGTATTTAAACATTATTTTTAATCATAAAATGAAAATTACTCTGGAATGGATACGATGGGGAATGAATCTCATCTCGTTCGTGGGGACGGTAATCCGTATGTACGCACAAGCGACAATATCATTCTTTTGATATTAAAATTTTATATAATTGGATGGAATATAATATATACAAAATCATTATCATTTTATATTTATTATTTTCATCATTTATACTCATTATTATACCCATCCAAATGATGAAGTGTTTGAAAAACAAACTACACCACGACGTGGAGACGGTAATCCGTACGTACGCACGTATGGAAAATTTTTCATTTATAATATGGATAGAATAATGAATATGATTGCACCATTTTTATAAGAAAATCATTGTATATAGAAGATACCTGATTTATTATTTTAGAATGGAAACAACAAATAAAGAGGAATTGGAAGAAGAAAAGAACTTGAAAGAGGTGATGGAATATTTACCTCTTCTTCGGGTTAATCCTTTTGATTTGATAAAAAGAGCTCCTTAGGTTGGATTTATGACTAAAGTAAGGCCTCTAGGATGAAGGCAGGGCAGTTGGGAGGATATTTGGGTTGGGTTTGGCCGATCCAAATGGCTTTGAAGGTGTTAATTTGAGAGAAGGGGAAGTGCCCTTTTATAAGATGGGTGAGGGGAACCTTAGGAAAATATTGAACTATTATTTTATAATAAACACATTTTCGGTTTATAATGGATACAAAATGATTTATTTCGAGTATAATGTGGGTATGGGTCGAAATAAACTCAACCAATATGTTTTAGAAAGGTTTGGGTCACTATATTAACTTTATCTTTTAGATTTAACTCTTAGTTAAATAGTTTGACATTTACCATGTCTCTTTGTATTTTTATATTATATGGTTATTAAACTTACTATAAACTTCCAAGAGAAACCCAAGTGGTTCATTAATTATACAAATATCATTATATAAGTTTTTTGGACTGTCCTTATATTTTTAGGATTATTATATCAACCAATAACATTGTATTTGTTTTAAAAACTCATTTATGTCAATTTTGACATTATTTAATAATTATTTTTTAATTAAATTCTTAACAACTTAATTACATCAAAATAAATAAATTTAATCAACCCTAACATGTCATAGTGACCTATAAAATTATTTTAATTCATTAAAAGGATCAAATTATATTTATTTGGATATTTATAATATCAATTATTTTAATCTTTCATTAATATGGTAATTACTGCATCGTCATTGTGTCATAAATAAATTGAATTATTTAATGTCTAAAAATTATAAATAAAATACTATTATGTAGGTAATATTTTTATATTTCTACTGAATATTTATAGTCGAATTTATCATATGTGTAACCCTATATTAAAAATGGTTTAGTTATTAAACATTGAATTTAACACTTTTAACTCTTCTTTGAATTAAATAATAATAAATGTCCTAATCTAATCCAAGTGGACCTAAAGAATAATATTTTATTCCTAAGGTTGTTTTTTCTCAAATTAAACTTATCCAATATAATTAACACACATGTTAGGGTAATAATAATATCATCTTTACGTATAATTACCCTATTTACTTTTAACTGTGGTAAATAAAAGTCAAAAGTTACTATTCACCAAAAATTATTTTTATCTTATTGAACCAAATTTTACTTACTGATATCAACCGTGTCTCTTGTATTTTTGAAATTCAACTCACAGAAGTGGTAAAATTATGTTTTATAAAAATTTGGAAATGCTCCTAGGAGGTTGGTAAAAGATGGTAAAAAGTTCGATAAAATTTTACATATCTAAACTCATTATAAAATGACTCCAAAAAATTAAATTGAACTTATATAGGTATTATGTATATATTTTTACCTAAAATAAATTTAAATAAAAATTCGGTTTTAAACAATAACTTAGTGTTTTCACTATTCATCAAAAATTGATAGTTTTCAGAAAAATACAAAAAATTCACTCTCAGCTAATTTCGATATTCCAAATCAAAAAATGAAGTCCATTTTGAAATATAAAACTTATAAAATATCAAAAAGTGGGTATTAATATTCATAATGGCTAGTTTGATTAGTCGCGGTATGTTAGAATCTTGAAGTTGCGTACAATACAAGCTATTGCATTATTCAAAGGGAAACGTACTGTGGAAGCTTGTGGTGTTAAAATATGACATATGGTTTTAATATAATCATACTATATATTTTATAAAATGTTTGGTATTATTTTTAACCTTATCAATTTGATTAACCCTTAGTTAACCTATTTTAGTTATAACAATGGTAAAAACATTTTCAATATTAAAAGGTGGGGATTTTTACTTTTAAGGTTTAAATTGAACCATAAATGTTAAAGTAAGGATCTTTTAGATCATAATTTATCCTCTTTTTCCAAATTTTATATTTTTATGATATGTATCTTATTTTATACAGTAATATTTTCATAAAACATCGTTATTTTCAATTTTAACAATATCCATAACATTGACTATACGAAAATAAATAAAGGAAGAAAACTAAAAAATATTCATTTAATAAACTCATAATATGTAATATTATCCTATAAAATTATTAGATCAAGTTAATTAATTCAAATTTTATTTACTGTAATTTATTTAATATCATTTAATTGATTGTTTCATTAATTGATTTATTATTGCATCATCATTGTGTAGTTATTTATGATAATTATTTCTTCACTAAAATTTTAAAATAAAATCAAAGGATTTATTTAAACATATTATATTTTATAATAATATATATTTTCAGTCATATATTCTATTTAACCATATATTAAAAATATTATAGTTATTAAAAGTAAGAGTGTGACATTTTGTCACTCACTTTTTTTTTAATAATATCCAAGACATTATCAAGGACAATTATCCATTAAATTATTTAATTTAGATACTTGTGGGATAAGGGTTGAATTGAATTTATAAAATAACTTTGGGTAAAGTGTTCAGTTAGTTTTATAATATTTATAATATATATATTTTTACCCTCAGTTTACTCGATTTACCCTCAACGTGGTAATAAAAATTACTAAAGTAAATATTCATATTATCCAAAAATAAAGAGGGCTTATTTAATAAATTTAGACGTTATAATTCAAAATTCAATAGATATAACTTTTAAAAATTAATTAAAAAAATAATATCACCAATGGGATGAAACAACGAGTATTTTTAAAGTAAAAATGTTAAATAGTTTGGAATGTTTTTATATTGAATTTAAATATGAAATTGAATCTAAAGAGCTAAATTAGATTAAATTATAAAAAATTAATCTCATTATTGTTTAAAATCAGTCCAAAATATATCTTAATGCTATAAATTATTTTAATGAAAAAGAGTGTTCAAATTTTAATTTAGTATTTTTCATTATTCATCAAAACATGAAACTTATCAGAAAAATATCAAAAATTCAAAAAAAGTAAATTTTTACGTCCCAATTTTAAATAAGAAGTTATTTTATTAAATATAACTTATAAAAGTATCAAAAAATATATTTAAAATAAGCATTCCATTAGAAGGTAGACAAAATCTATTTTTTGAAAAATACATCCTTTATGTGTAAAATTTAATTTATTATTATATCTTGTGTAGAAAAAAACATAGGATGAATGTTAAACATTAGACTGAATTATATATATATATATTTAATTTATATAATCCAATAATAGTGAATTGTTTATTTATTGTTATTAGACAAACTTGTTCACAATAAAATAGTTTTTCACAAAAACATTTTATTTTATTTTAAAAAGGGTTTTACATTCAATTAAAATTAATTAGAGAAATTATTATATATATGTATATATATGTAAACCATATTTTCAGAATAAATTTAATACTATTCATACCCACTATCCTAAAAGTATAATTATAATTTTCTTTTTTTAAATAATTACACTAGTAAAATGATGTTTCATAGAAACTCTATGTTGCATGAAATGCAGTCGAAGTCGGTCTTATATGTTTCAAAAGCATAGAATTTTGTAGCGTATAACACAATACATTAACGAAATTTAATTTATTCAAAAAAAGTTCACAAGTACTTGGGGTGGAACATTTTGTGATGCCACATTGTATAAGTTATAACAGGCTCACCTAGTGCCAACTAGGCCTCCCCATTGTATAAGTTATAATGGCTCACCCAACACTATCTGGGATGCCCCAACATATAAGATGTAATGTGATCACCCAATGCTATCAGGGACACCATATCATATATAATTTCTAAGAACCACAATATGAATAAAGTTAATAGATATTTCATTTCATCATAAAACTCACAGAAGCAATCATTATTATTTTATAACTAGATTGGACCATTGAAAAGAAATGAGTTTCTTGTCAATCACATTGAAATATTTTTAACCCATGGAAATAGAAATGGGTTTAATAACAATATCTTTTTAAATTTTTTTATCCATATAGAAAATAATGAGGATGGTATCATTAAAAAATATCCCTAGTGGAGGATAAGTAACAACAAGGGTTTTTAATGTTGATTAATGTAAATACTATTAAAAGATCATTAATAACATTCTTGAGTAAAATATCCTTTTCATTTTTAAAATCAATTTATTTAAAACATAAAAAACATTGAAAGTGCTTTTCTTTGAAAATAATTTTTAAAAACCAATAATTTCCTGGATACTAAGAAATAATTTTCTTTAAAAATAACCATGTAATCTTTTAATGGAATATTAAAAGAAATGATGGTCATGTCGGTGGGTAGTTCTATACATATAGTATAAAACATTCTTTTTTCATGGTAAAAAGGTTTAAAAAGTGACTTGATAAAAAAGATATAAGAGGATTACTTTGAAAAACATTTTTATTGAAAAATTTGGAAAATTTACTTTAATAAATCATTTTAAAAATGTTACATTTTTGAAATCATTTTTAGAAAACATGTTTTTTGAAGAAAACTGATTTCTAACTGAAGAGAGAAACATAGACGGATTTTCTTAAAAGAATTTTATCAGTTATTCTGAGTGAAAAAGAGTGGGAAAATGGTACTATTACATGAAAATATCCATAATAATCATAGTATAATAGAATTCATGAGAATTATAATATTTAAACCTCAGAGACTTAATCATACACAATCTTGATAAATAAAGAGTGTGTAACAAATGACTCTTACCACATTGGTAACATTGAATAGTAATCCCTGTGAAGAAATAACATTAAATTAAACATATAATATCATGAAATAGGTAGATTAATGATATAAAATTTCACTGTTGAACTATATACACCTCATGAATGAAGATAGGCATACAACATAACAAACATCTCAAAGAAAGAAAATTGTGACAAAAATCCCTTACTGCTTTGGTAACATTGAAACCGTAAAACATTTGAAAGTGAGATCATAAAATGGATATTTAAATCCCCAAAAATTTAATTAAAAGAACCATAAAATACCATTATATACATTATATACACCACATAACAAAAAAGTTTTGAATATGGTATATATCTCACCGAAATAAAAGTGAGATGAGAAAAACCCTTACCATAAGTCTGATTCATCACAGTTTTTATTTATCTTCATAAATAATAAAATTATTTTAATTATTTACTTTATTGAGAAAAATTTACATTTTTATAAATTTTATTTCACTTTTAAACAATTTATATATAAGTTCTTAATCAATTAAGTTTAAGTCAGATGTTTTGAACATATTCAGCTTATGTGTCAGAAATGTTTTTAGTAAGTTGACAATGGTAAAAAGGTAATTATTTAAACATATAATGAATAATAATAATGAAATAATTGTCATAGTTTCACATAAATTATATTATTAAAACAAATAATAAAATATGGTTATGAAAAATGAACTAATGTTACGATCATGGAGATGACATGCCTTACGTACGCATGAGTAACATTTCTATTTTTCAATGATCATTATGGAAATAAGGTAAGTAATATTTTAACTTTATATAATGATAATTATATAATAAATACCATGATATTTAACTATATATACTTATATATATATCATTATTTTTATGTAAAAATAATCAGATCACTTTGAGGAGGTGGTAGTGAAGACGTCCATGAATGACATTAACACTTTTTTTCAGTGTCTAAAAAGGTAATAAATAAAATGATATATTATATTCCCATAAATATAATTATGTAATTAGTATCATAATTGTTTAATTTTTATCATATAAATTCATTATATTTACCCTTATTACCTTCCATGTAATTCACTACTGAAAAACACTTCACATCGCTTCACGAGGCGGCAATCTGCCGTACACATGAGCAACATCATCATATCCCATACGGTATGGATTTAAAAAATGGTATATATATAATATAATGATTCGATAGGTATAATTATGTAATAAATATCACATATTAAAATTATATCCATCATTATGTCTAATCTTGAGAGGTGGCAATAGAAAAAAAATGATAATGGTTTGTGAGGCGGTAGCCCCTGTACACATGAACGATGATTTCATAACCCATTTGATGGAAGTGTTTTAATTTTTCAGTCATTAAATTATTATAAAAACATCTAATTATATTTAGGAAACTTAATTTATTATATTATCATTATATAAACATAATTGAAGGGGTTGTAGAATGAAATAAAACAAAACTTCTCATTGATAAACGTTAACTCTTATTCGGGTAACTCTTTTTGGTTTGAACAAAAGGATTTCCTTGGTTTTATTTATACCCAAATTTTGGACTATTTTATGATATTAGGTAATTTTGTATGTGATTGTTTTTGGGTTTGGATGATCCAAATGAATTTAGAGGTGTGAAGAAGTGAGGGCAGTGAGTTCCCTTTTGTAGTCGAGGAGGAGTGGCATTTTTGAAAATACTCAAAAATATTAACTATTGGGAGGTCTAAATTACCTAAAGTTTCTTCAAAACTGATATTTAGTGGTGGGGAGAGATTATATGGTCAATAAAAGCCTCCAACACACAATGAAACAAATGTTTTAAAATTTATGTTAAATATTAAGTTTCTTTAATTTTTTTCATTTCTGGTGTTTCATTATGGTAACTAGCTTTATACCCTAAGTAATTTTTCCATTAAAACTAAATTAAATTAATATTTTTTATAAAAATAATTCCAAATTATTATAAATATTATAACTAGTTTATAAAATAAAAACCTCATGTGTGTTGGAAATTAATTTTAAAAGAAGCACATGTAATGCACAAAAACACCGCTTTATCCTTAACTATTCTAACTGAGTTTTTTTTATTTAGTGGTTACTATAGTAATTTTATAAGAATTTTTTTCCATGAATGGAAAATAGTTTTTATTTTTTTATTTTTTAAAATCACTATAAGAATACTAGATTTTTATTATTTTTAAATCATTTAATAAAATATAATTTATTATAAAATAAAACAATTGTCAATTCTGACATTATTCATTTTATTTGGATTTAAAAAATATCAATAAAAATATGGAATTAGAATATATTATTTTCACACTTGTGTAATATTATTTATTTTTCTACAAAAAAATGGAACACAATATGTCATTTAATTTACTTCACTTTTATTATTTTTGTATGAGTTATATTATGCTCATATTAAATAAATAATTAATGTGTTGGAATTTCTTAAGTATATTAAGTAAATAATGCATATATAAAAATGAAATATAAAGTATTATTATAAAAAACTAATTTCTATTTCAAAAGAATATTTATTACCAAACATATATTGTTTTTCCCTATCCAAAATCTTTATTGAAATTTAAAAGAAAAAAGGGTTCTTTTGGTCTTTTTCTTTACTTAACGTAATATTTAAATTATTTTTATGGGAAAGTGTCCTAAAAATTAATAAAAACTTTAATTAGGTCAGCAATTTCCATATGTGACCTACCAATGGGTGTTGGACACGTTTCTATGTCTTTTTTTGATTAAGTTTAACATTTAGTCCCTTGTTAAACTCATTTTTTACCTAAATTGACAAGATTAATTTTAACTATTTTCAATAATCATTATGTTCAAAAACTAAGTTTTAATTATTAAAAATTATAATTTATTATTTTTAAAAATATGTAATTTATTTTTTAAAATCTAATTCACATAAATTTTATGATTTAATTTAATATCAATCCCGCAGACACAATGAGAAAGCGGGTTTTCAAAGCAAAAAAGTTCCAAAGTTTAAAAAGTTTTTATATACAATTTCAATATGAAATTGATTTAAATGACCTAAACTGGATTATATATGTATAATTTAACTAATTATAAATTATCTCTAATTTAAAATATAATTCAACTTTATTAATAAATTATACCAAAAAACAATTTTCAATTAAAATTCTATAATTTTCATTATTCATAAAAAATGAAACTTTCCAAAAAATACCAAAAAAACACTAAGATAATTTTAGTATTATGATTTAAAAATGTAGTAAATTTTATAATATAAACTATATAAATGTTACAAATTTTGATTATAATATTTTTCCATGAAAATCAAGAATAATCATTTTTTAAGGAAACATATTTTTGAAGAATAAAATTTCATTACAAAAAACTGATTGATTATTTTAATAAAAATTTATCAATAATTTATGTTGAGTAGGAAATATATATATATATTTCATAAATTAGTTAATACTATTCAAACCCACTTATTTAATGGTTTGGTTATAATGGTAAAATATATCGTCGGTTGTTTATGTTCGGTAAAACATGGTCCTTAGTTGAACATAATCTATCAAAGAAACTAGTTGTTGTGTGTAATGAAAGGTAAGTAAGTGATGTGTGTCCTTTATACTATAAAATATAATTTTCTTCTTTTAAAATATCAGGGTGTTTCAAATATGGAAATAGATCTATTCAAAAGTCTTATTTGTCTTGGATAGTAGTTGAATGCCTATTACATAAATGCTTACTAAGGTGTTGATTAGACCTTGTGTTATTTTACATACTTAAAGCGTAGTTGGAATTTTGGAATAATTCATACAATTGATTCAATCCCCATGGGTTTTTTTATTGTAAGGGTTGATATGAGAAGTTAGGGAAGGTTCCTTGTGTCCTAACTGAAGGTGTATCTATAATGTGAACATAATAACTGTTTGGTTCAACAGATTTGACTATTGAGTAGGGTTAGTATATTGACCTTAACCAATAATATTTTAGATTGTCAAGGGATTATGGTTCTGAAAATGGTCATTATTTATAATGTTTGTGCATAATAGTAAAATATATGATTTGGTTGTGTTTTTATGCTATCTTATAGAAAATATCCATGTGAGGATTTATGATAGCTGAGAGCTAGTGCTTGGGACATATATACTATTTATTTTTTCTTTCAATCATGATATTTTTTGTATAAAATGGTAGTGATGAATAAATCTTAGGTAATGGGATATATTATACCCTTACCATTTTCTAATACACTTCATGTTATAATGAATGTATTCACTAATATTAAATCCCAAGGGATCTGATATATTAGGATATTCTTGTTCATATGGATACACATCCCATTATTATAGACATATAATATTACCATTCATAAAAAGGAACGCATCCTTATTATGGATATAGGATATTCTTGTTTATACAAATACACATCCCATCATTATGGATATTGATTATTATCATCTATATATGTGTGTGTCCAGTTATTGTGGACATAAGATTCCTATTACTATGGATTCCCCTCAAATTATTATGGATAGTAGACAATGAGTATATATATCATGTAGTAGTTGTACAATACCTTCCAATGATTATTCTGGGTTCCTTCCCTAGGGTGGTTCCATATCTTGATGTTTGAAATAGCTAGATTCTAAGAAACTATAGACGGTATTCCTTGGGCAGGGAGTTGTTTTATAGAATTAGAAGATATAGGTGGGGTCATGTGTCATTTTAACATGGTTGAAACATAATAAACTATCATGAATTCTTGAATATTGAGTGTGATATATTTTTTTTTTCACATAAATTCATACACTAATAATATCATGACATATAGCTAGGGTACCATTAGTGGTTTCTTGATAATTTGTATTATCACTCCCTTAACATTCACCTCAGTGGATGTGTAGACCTTATATTAAGTGTGAAAACCCAATATGATTACTATGCAACATTTTCTTATTTTTTTATTTCTTTTTTGGATTTTTGGGAGTTCAATATTGAAAAGATAAAAACTAGGGAGAAAATGTATGATTCATGGTTATCACAATGTTAATGCTAACTATGCACCCTATTAATGAATGTGAAAGGTTTAATTTCAATATCTTTTGCATATTTGGCACAAAAAATCCCTAACATTTTATCCAAACCGTATAACCTAACTAGGTTCCCCCTAATGTGGCAACATGATGGCCACATAATTTTCTAAAATATATGGTCTTACCTTACGGTTTGGCCAAGAATAAAATTTTAAAATACAAATTTTACACTTGTATTTTTCTCATTTGGACTCTATAATTTTATTAAAACCTTACATGACCTTCCCTCCACCATTTAATCCCCACATCAATCCACCATTGGTTCTCCTCCTTTAAACATAGGTGGATATTTCAAGTCAGTACAACTCTTCTTCTTTATTTCTCAATTTTGTGTTCTTCCCTTAACTTTTTCCCTATTATTACCATTACTTTACCTAAGATTCCATAGTGGATAATCATTGATAATGTGTTGGTTTTATCGTGATTTTCTTGGTATCTTGGGTTAGGGAAGGGCTTCTCTTATTTAAATAACTTGATATTTGAAGGAGGTAGTTCGATTTCAAATAGTTAATGTAGGTATGTCTACATAATATCCTTTTCCATTAGATCTAATGCATGATTTTTTAAATATTTTTATCTAATAATTTAGGCCTTATATGAAATCAATTATATTGATTTATAATTTTTATTCTTGTTTCCTTTTAATTTAAAATTTATAAATGGGGGATTTCTATGGATATCTCATATTACAAGATAAAGGAAAGTTAATATGCCTTCAGGATCTATATAAAAATGATTCAACGAGTGTTTTGGGTTCAAATGAATTATTAAATAGTGTTTGGATGCATTCGAAATATCTAATTGGAAATATAATTTTTTTATGATATGGTTGATAAAGACATGTTTGGAAGCATGGTTATCAGATATTCAATTTTGTTTTGATTATTTCTCAAGTGACTTGGTATAACAGTTCATATAAGAATATTGGTGATTTGTGATATGATATTTGGTTTCAGACTTGATTAACATGGTAACCTTGGTTAGTTATATGGGTAATCATGATGAGTGGTAAAATATCATATATTAAATAATGGATAGTTCCTCATGTGAAGTTCATGCCTAGGACGAGGCTTTACTACATAGTGAGGCCAGGATGGAAATTTGGTATCTAAGTCTGTCGATAATTTTCTAGGTTGCTAGTAATCTATAATTAATTTCCTAGGTTATCCCATTTGAGTTAATGTTAACACTATTTTTAATTAAATACTCAAGGAATTCCATTTTTATTTATCAATATGTTATTCATTGTGATGTTTTCCATCACCAGTTTTTTTATATTTAGATTTACATCCATGTTATATTATTATATTTATTTTATAAGTATGTAGTTTTTTCCAAATAAATATAAATTTCATTTTTTTTCTTTCTAGAACTAATGAATATAATATTTTTTTATTTGGATTTAAAACTATCAGATCTTGGAAGGTAGGTACGAGGAAGAGTATGGACAACTCTTTCTGATATAGAACCTTGAGTAATCATGGGTAGTTAAGATTTATCTCATAGATATACTCCTTAATTTTTGTTTTTATTAAGATATTTTAATATATTAATCTATTTATATTGATTTTATGAAGTTCATTTGAGTTATTTTGAGAGTATATTTGTTTTAGAGTGAAAATGAGAGGATCTATTGGGGTGAATGGTTTATTTTCAAGGAACTAAAAACTGTGCACATACCATGAAATCAGTTATGGATACTCTATAATATAATATGAAATGTCTATTGATGGTATTACAAACTATATTACTGGACCATGAGTAATTTCAAATTTTATCAGTTTTTTATGAATTAGTTCTCATACTTTTTAATGTTTCTCTAGGCGTTAGTAATAGATTTTTATGAGTAATTGAATTTATTTTTGTGATTTTTTTATTTTTTTGTGACTGAGTTAAATATTGTTTTATTTTCATGTCATGTATTTTTATAGACGATTCATCATAGAATGGATCCATTCAACCATAGAGATAGAGAAACATATAATTTTATCCTAGTAATCTATCCTATGGATCCCATCATTGTTGACTATATTATTCAATGATTTAATGTTTGGGATAATAGTGGGATTTAAATCAATATTTTGTGGTGGATAATTCTTACGATTTAACCAATATTAGCCCACATTACAATATTTGAGATTAATGGTCTTAATAACCTTTGGAATAGATATGAAAATTAGATGTATCTTTGGTTTTAGTTATCACCTGATACTTATTAAGTGATGTTTTCCACATATATATTATAGGGAACCAATTATAAATAGTTAGAATCTTTATAATATGATAATATATATGAGTTTATCAATTTGGATAAGTTCAAGGAGATGTTAAACCATAAATTTTACCTAAAGATTATGATATCGAAATGGATAGGGGTATCTTGATAGTGGATAATGTAAATCATTATATCATAGAGTACAATACTGCATTTTCCATGTTTGTTTAATTTTCTCTCTTGCTTATCAATAATTATTACCTCATGGATTAATGATTTGAGATGATCTTGAGATGAGAGATCAGATCAAGGATTGTTCACATTTTATTTTTTACCTATAATAAGGTGGTTAATATAGCCTCAATGTTTGATACTATTATAGAATGATATGTCAATATGGATGGTGTTACTATCATTATAGGAGGATTCTAGTGTTCCAAATATAGTCATAAAATATGATGCGAGGAGTCTTAAATGTATAATAGTATGAGTTTCCCATGACTAAATGACTCTACTTCCTTCAACCTAGCAGGTCAAATACCTTCATTCAGTTTCCAATGTATAACTCTCAGTCATTATAAAAAACATTCCTATAGGATCTAATGGTCATTTATATATGTGGGCAGTTTGGTCCCCTATAATAGTTTTGTATACACACCTTCTATGGGGATAAAAGTTGTCTCCTACTTCACTAGAGGTTACTATGTGTAGTCATATGAATAAAAGGGATGAGGGTTAAATTTTTAGATATGAGAAGAATATAGTTAGATGAAGGTAGAGTCTCATCCTAGTAAGATGTTTCTAAGTGGTCCCAAATGCAGTCATTTAATTTTAATGAATCATGAACTTAAAAAAATCAAGAGAGGATGAAAATTGTCATAAGTATCAAATTGGTTGCATATTCTATGATTTTATATTTTTTAATACAGATTCTCCGCATTTCTTTGTCTCTTATAAATATTTTAATTCATTTTCTTTAAAATTTTAGTTAAATCTTTTTGGGATGAAGATTAACACTCCTTTTGGAGTAAAGATAGATAAAGATTTTATGTAACCTTCATTATAGGTAATGATTTATAATATTAAGATCATATGAGATTTTCTTATTCTTGATCAAAATATATTTTATGATATCTTGGAAATATATTGGATGATAATATTTGAAGTTCAAATTGATTAATATCATCTTAAGGACACATTTATTTTTCAAAATGGAAACTCTCATATATTACAAGGTGGGTGGGATCTTATATTGAGCGAATCAGGCTATATTATTCAAGATATTAGGTAAATATCATGTTTTATATAGAGTTATTCTTAGATTCTATTAATGGGAATTCAAATGGTTGGATTCCTATGGTGAGGGAAAGGTATCCCTTAATATTCTGGGACGATTTATTCTAGTTACCACTAGAATGAGAGGTTGAATTCTCCATTTATATACTTCCATGTATGAGTCCCATCTCTTATTCAAAATATTATATAATTATATCCTAGTTGAAATAATTGAATGTTCAATTAGATGATATGGAGAGTAAGGGTTTTATACATCCCATCATATTACCTTGGGAATCATTAATATTTTTTACAATAAAGGTTGATATAAGTCTCTTTCCTTTCATTTATTATCATATTCTCAATAAGGAAGACAAAAAATTAAGTACCTATTAAATTATATCAATGATATTTTTTATCTGATCTAAAAAGAATAATGGTTTTCTAAAATAAACCTCATGTTAGGGTACCATCATCCAAGAGGAAAGCAAGCTGATATTCCAAAGACTTCTTTTATAAAAAGGTATGGGCATAAAGATTATATAATCATTCTATATTAGGCTTAAAAATTCCCTTGTGTTCTATATGGAATTAATGATCTAAACCTTATATCAACACATCATCATATTCTATATAGTATTTGTGGATGATATTTTTATTTAATATATAATGAAGGATGATCAGGGGAATAATTTAGATACTGTCAAAATGAGTTTAAAAGAGAATCCTCTATATTCTAAGCTATCTAAATATAAATTATAGATTTTGGATCTGAAATTACTAGTTATATTGTATTTGAAAAAATAATTTGTATAGATCCTTAGAATACTTAATTTGTGATATTTTTGGAAAGACCAAAAAATGTGATTGAGATAAGAAGTTTTCTAGGTTTGATTAGGAATTAAAAGAAATTTTTACAAGTCTTTATAAGTTATTATCTTTAATGATTTCTTTAACTAAAATGGTAGTGATGTTTTAATATAGTGAAATGTGCTAGAATTCAATTGATGATTTAAAAAAAAGGTTGATATCTACACATTTTCTATTTTTCTTGAGCATGTTGAAGAATGGATAGTGTATTTTTATGGATTGAGTATGTTTTTAGGGTGTGTTTTCATACACTATCCCTAGTTTGTGGCTTATAATACTTTATAGTTGTGTCCTTATGAGAACACTTCTCTATTAAAGACCCAAAATTTTGGATAGTGATTCATGCATTGAGGACTTGTATTTATTATCTATTAATAGATATGTTCATACTTTATATAGGTCATAAATTTATGAGATATATATTCTAATATAATGACTTAAATCTATGATACAGTTTCTTGGTGGATTATCTCAAGACAATTGATTTGGATCTGCAATATATCCTAGGAAAAGGGATTGTGGTAACCAATGATTTGAGTAAAAAATTACTAGATTAGGATATAAATGAAAACGAGGATGAATTTTATTTAATGAAACTTTTAAGTGAAATTAATTTAGTGGTAAACGGATAATATGACCATGTATTCCAATATAGTATGTAGTATACACCTTCCTTTAATGGGTTGATTCAAAATCAACAAACGTTTGATCTAGATTTTGAGCAAATAAGAAGAATTATAATGAATGGTGAGAACTTAGGTTATTGGTTTTAGTATCTTTATGGTGATTTGTGTTTCAATAATATGTTTTTTACATATATCTTTGAAATAAGATACAATGAAATGTGGTCATCATTTTTGTTTGGTTGTTCACCCAAATTTTACCAGGATTTTATTTCATATCAAACATCAATATTTGTGGCTAGGAATGATGTTATAAATTTTGAAGTTTGTTTCATGTTTCCTTACATATAAAAACATGATGGACAAGAATCACAATCCCATTTTATTTTTTTATCTAATTCCTATTCCTATATAGAGACATGATAAGAGTTTATTAGACATTGTCATTGTATCAACTTAGTCTCCTTGTGGGGAAAGATCCATATGGGTCATTACAGAATAATTTTATAAATAATAAAACTTCATTTCTATAGATGAAGGAAAATGGGTGGAAGATATTGGGAACCATTATGTCTAAGTTATTATGTTTCTTAATGGGGTACCACATGCTACTGTGTCTGATCAAGGCTCACAATTTACTAATTAATTATGTAAGGTTATTTAATAACTTATGGGATCTCTATTGAAGTTGATAATTTATTAGCATGTGTAAATAGATTTTTTTACTATATGGGTGTAACACCCAAACACCTTAGACCAGTTGGTTGATTTTAGATTGGTAGTGTTCTATAAGACCTTATTTGTGCCTCCCCATATTCTAGTTTCTACCGACGAGTAGTGAGGGTCTATATGGTGATCTTGGGTGTAATATAAACTTTATTTATGATGATGAAGATGATTTTGATGATGATATTAATAATAATATCAATTAAACTCTCTATAGTGTAAAAAAATTAAATAATAAGATTAAAAACAAAAATAAACATATGACTTGCACCACAAACATCTACCATGTCATGACATACATAGAAGAGTAAATATGATCACATGTGGATGATTACATATATATAAATATGAAAAATAAGAAAATAAAACTGTTAGATTGACCTGGAGGAACCACTTAGTCCATTTGTAAAATTGTATATCAAGCCTTAACACTATATGCATATCCATTTCCACTATTTTCCTACCATATAACCTTTCCCCTTACTCTCACAAAGAGGAATGATGTCTACATGCATTCAAGAGGGTCATGTAGAGTGTAAGTATGAAATATATAGGAAACTACCAATATTGTCCCTAACTTATATCCATATGTATACTAGTGCATGAAAAAATTTAAACAATCAATAAGAAACTGTTTATAATCAAACAAACACCCTTTGTGATCAACATCCACAAGTTAACTTTTATCTATTTTAACCTATAATAAAATAGAAGATACATCCACACTCTTTTAAACTAGAGGATATCATAACATTCCAATAAATTACATACCGGATGATTTTGCACACCAATTATAACTGCATAGTCAATTAAGGTCATCTGGACACCCTAAATGCCTGTCCATAAACCATATCACAAGCACCAATGACTTCCATATTCATTTTCCAGCCACCAAATCAATATGTCGATGAACCAAAAGCATGATAGTACCTATCCTTATATAATCCAATCCTATCATCCCTAACATAATTGGTGATTCTAAACCCCCACCCGATGGTCCTAATGACCATCATATGTGGCCTTATATTATTAGCTCATCATTCACACTAATGGTCAATACCATCCCTTATGCTGCTTAATCTATCGAGTTCTACACCCATAACAAGTGGATTAAACCACCTCATTGGTCATATCATATGTGTAGATGACCCCAATGAACCCATTTACCAATCAAAGTGATTGACATCACTAAAATATTGGACCACACCATAGGTGAACCTTGATCACCACCAGGGAACCATGTCACCCACCCTCAATAATGGTCCACACCATCTTTGTTATCCTATAAAACCTTGAAAAACCACTTTTAGGGATCAAAATTATCCATAGTCACATGGTCCATGCACAAAACATTCAAATAAAACAATATTAGTTAACCCATCATCACAAAAAACAATAACCAATGTTACCGTGGCCAAATAAAAAAGGAATGGCATATAACACAGTCCATGTCATACTATGATTAAATCCACCCTTTTCACACATAGGTCCATCCTTGGTAACCCCTAGGAACAACATAAAATCTAATTAGTTTTATTACTAGTCTCACTCGGACCACCCCACTCATCCCCATTTACCATCCATAAAATAACACAGTTATAACTTAGAAATAAGGTTGGAATTATCAACATAGAGTTTTTAAGACTCCACAAATGAAGAATCTATAACTGGTTCATCTATATTATAAATATTCACCTAATTATAATAGAATCTAGGAAATTATATTTTTTTAGTGAAGGGAAAAGAAATATGATGAATTTGGTAATTAGATGCATATATACTATTATCCACCTGTTGTTCCCTCTTGCTTTAGACAATATTGTATTTTGATAAGAAATCAAAGTGATAAAAATAACAAACAATGATACAATATGAGCCCTATTTTGGTAGTTTTCCTTTTTGTACAGGTTGGAATACCCCTACACACCTTTTTATAGTCATTTCTCATTTTAAACGTTCATTTAAAACATTTATGGAAAAGATTTGAAAAAATTCATCACAACCATTTTTTTAAACAACAGAATGACTCATATATATTAAAGAATGAATCAAACTCAAGATATAATGATATATATGCAACCCTAAAAGATTCATATTCCTTAAAAAATTAATCATACTAAAACTAAAAATACTCACAATCAACCTAAAATGACTCATACTCAACCCAAAATGACTCACAATCATTCCATAAATGTAAATTTTTTTATAAATCTACATTATGTCCCCAAAACCACCAAAACTATTTTTAAGCCTTCTAAACATCTCAAAATCCTTAAATGACCAAAAATTAAAAATAAAAATCATTCAACCACTTTTTTAAAAACTAAACCCCTAAGGCCAGGATAACTCCTAAGGCTTGCTCCACGGCATATACTAATATGCCAAATGCCTCCATCAGATCTGAAAGAACTTTTCCAAGAATGGACCTGACTTGAATCTCTATTCCAAATATTTGTGACTATAAAACCTCCCCAACATATAAAATCTCACTCCTGAGATAACCCATCTACTAATCAACTATCTCTTACCAACACCTAAGCATACCACTCTACACATTTACAAAATACCAAGATGACACTAATATAAGGACCAAGCCTTAAACATTACATAATCTATAGTTTTAAGTCAATAATTCATTCTCTTACATTTGAGGATATTTTTGTGTTTATAGTTTTAGATAATTAAGCCATAAATGATACATAAAAAACCATAAAATACCAAGAGACCACTTCCAATTTGTATCAAATTTTCCCATAATATAGATCTTTTAAAATAATGAATTATTTCATTTCATGGAAAATATCCATGACATTAAACTTGACATATTCCTTTCCCTTACCCAACCTAAAGCACTATGAAAAACATTTTAAAACATGGGATGAGAAAAAAAAGATCAGTAAGGGACATAAAAAAGAAATAAAAACATTAGTCTAGTGAAAAATAAGAAGAATCATATAAATTTTAGCTTTAAATTTAATGGTATTTGAGTGTATGAAATAAAAAAGTTTAACAAGAAAAACACAAACACGTTTTTCACAAAGAATGCCTTTAAAACCCATAATAAGAAATTAAAAAAAAGCCCTTTGTGGTTACTTAGAGAATCATATTCATAAAACCCTTTCAAAACCATTTTAGTTGGAATAACCATATTGGTGAATTCTAATATAATCCTTACCTAATTCATTAGAGAGCTATAATGGGGCTCACCCTTCGTATAATCTATATTAGACTCACCCATTTTTCATGAGCCATAATTGGGATCAACCCTTTATATAAGTTAAATCAGGATCACCCATGAGATATAATGGGGCAAAAAACTTTTTATAATCTATATTAAGATCACCCATTTCATATAATTCTCAAATACCAGATAATGAGTAAAATACATTCATCATAAAACCCTTTAAAAACTTTTTTAAACCCATACAAAAAGCACTTTCAGATAAAAATACACTTTTCTTTTAAAAATCCATTTTGAATATCAGAATACCCAAAAAAGATAAAGAGTTATTCTAAATAAAGAAAACAAAAAATCTTGAAAATTAATATTGAAATAAAATAATTTACATGACAGTAGAAAATTCATTATTATCATGTATATTAAGACTCACTTGTGATCGTCTCTCCCTGCGGAGATGAACTAGCGGTGATGACCTAGCGGCGATGGCCACGGCTCCGGGCCCCTCTTCCCCAGCGGGGAGAGGGGGGAAATACACCCCTTTTTCTCTGTCGGCTGAGGCTCTACCTTTCATCCCCTTCACGAACCCAGACTTTATTCCCCCTTCCCCTCGATTTCTCTTTGCCCTAAGGTTCCCGATCTTCCTCTCAGCTTGCCTCAGTTGGCAATTTCTTCGAAGGAGTTCAACAAGGCCTCAGACCTTCACCCAATGACGTTCATAGCCCGCTTCAGGGGCTGCCATCCTTCTATTGGCGAGTTCGACCAGTTTTTCTTTGACTCATGGGATCTGCAAGAATACGCGGTGGTGGGTCTCTTCGACAGGCATCAAATGATGACACGTTTCTCTTCGGAGGATGACCCAAACACATCCTGGTCCCGGGACCCTCGTACAATCAACGGATGCAGCTTCTTCTTACTTCGTTGGACTTTCGATCTCAACTGTAATCATGACGCCTCTTTGGCGGCGGTCTGGGTAAGCTTCCTTGAATTTCCTCTCCCTTTCCAAAATCCATCTATTCTACGTATTTTAGGAAATATTGTTGGACGATATCTGTGTTCGGATAGCCGGACGTCGCCAGTGTGTCATTCGATCTCCCCACGAGTTTGTGTCGAAGCAGATGTCTCTAAGGATCCCGTGGAGTGGCTGTGGATCTTGGTGGGAGGGGAGTTGTAATGGAAACAGAGGATTATATATGAATCGTGGCCTACTTTTTTCCAGGGGTTATTTCGTTTCGAACATTTTTTAACTTTCTGTTGTCGTGAGGCCAAGAGTCAGGATCTGTCCAGTGGTGCTGAGGGAAATGAGGTGCAGCCCATCCCTACTTTGAGCCAGAAGGCGGGTGAATGCAGAGCTTTGGTTGTGCATGGGGAGGTGCCTAAGGATCCTCAAGCGAAGTTGGATCTGGCCAGCACAGGTGTAGAGACCAGCGCTAAGGACCATCAGCAGTGGCCCTCCTTGGGTCCTTCGGTGGCAGTGAAGGGGGTGAAGCCCAAGGCGGCAGAGCCGCGGGTGGTGGTGGTGCTAGCTCATTTAAACCATGACTTGGGATTACAAGAGGATGATCTCAATGGTCCCTCTGTTGTGAGCTTGATAGTTAATGAAGGACAAAGGCCAGTTGGCTCTAATGGGTGAAACTGGGAGGGAGCGATCATGCAGGGCCAGTTCATGTGAAGAGGTTATGAACAACACACAAAAAAGGATTCTTTGAAGGATAAATCTTTCCTACTTGCGGCAACAGGCTCTCAAATCAGACAGGAAAGGTTGAAGCATAGGGATTATTTGGAGTTCTTATATCCCAAAACCATCGGAACCCATTCCGAAGTTTTGAGTAAGGATGGGGATGGGGAGAAGGATTCTAGATGGGGGAAGAAAACATGTAAGGTGCTGAGTCTGCAGATGGCTTATACGAATGGTGTAGAATTAGAGCTGGGGAACCCCTTTGATGGTATGAAGGTCCACAACCCCCCTCTATCTCATGAGCAGGCATCATCCGATGATGATAGCTAAAGCCACCCCTCAGTGGATAGCATAGAACGTATTCAAGGGAAAGGACTCCATATCCCTAGACAAAAGAAGGGGAAAAAGGTATGCGTGACTCGGGGAAATGCATAGTGGTACAAGAGAAGAAACTAAAGGGGTGGAAGGACTATTCCTACTTGCTAAAACCGATGGAGACTCGGTCAACCAAGAAGTTTAATAAAAAGGAAGGTAAAGATGATCTGAAGAGGGAAAGTGAATACTCGAGCAGGAATAAAAGAGGCAGGGAAGAGGAAGTTGGGGAGTGCTTGAAACTTATCTTGCACTCCAAAGAAGAAATGAAAAAATCATGTCTCCAGCCCAATGTCTTGGATGAAGAGATCTAAAGAATGTATGCACGACAGTGGAAGGTTGAGGTTAACGAGGATCATGAAGTGTGGCTTGATAAACAAGATAGAATAATGGCTCGGGGATTTAATCAGGGGAAAATCAGCGCAGAAAATTTTATTCAAACAATTGAACAGATGATCAATCACCTTGAATATCTAATTAGAGAGGATCCAGAAACCCAGGTTAGTACTCTGCACTGGCATATTTATAGAGTTTCTGAATCAAGTAATCTTAGCCTGGTGGTTAATTAGTTTGTTAGCTATTTTAGTACGTAGTGATTTCTTTATTGAAGAACAAAAGTTTACCATTTCCCCTTAAAATGGATTTGTTTAATAAAAAATTTAATTTGGATGTCATGTATATTAAGGATAGAATATTCCCATTTTCATTTATCAAAAAGTTTCATATAAAACATTTAAAGATAATCCTTTTAAAAACCTTTGAACCTAAAGTAAAAATAGACATAAAATTTAATTCATAAATATTTTAGTTCTATATATAAATTTTCATAAAATTATTTTTAAAACATGGATAGGAAAAATAGGGATTTTGAAGGAAACATTAAAAGAGAATTACTTTGAAAGGAAAGTACTTATCACTTTGGAAATATTTAAATCATAATCCTCATGAAATAATATCATTAAAACTATAAATACAATGGTAATAGATATATTCATGATATAACATTTCAAATGTGATGTATATACACCTCTTAAAAGAGTATAGGTGTATAAGGTCAAAATATGCCTCAGTGAAATGAAATTGAGATGAAGTCCCTTACCTTAGGTTTGACATGTCATGTACATATTTATCTTTCTAAATAATAAAATTATGTTAATTATTTAATTTATCGAGATTTTTTTTTCATTTTTTTAATTTATTTCACTTTTTACAATGTTTTATAAAATTAATTAGTTAATTATGTTTACATTAGATGATTTGACCATATTCGACTTTTGTGTAAAAAATGAATTTGGTAGTTTTACAATGGAAACATATGTCTTTATTTTAAAATATTAAGAATAATAATAATGTAATATTATATATATATATATATATTATAATTTTAAAACCAGTCAATAGATTGTTTTATGAAAAATTAACTTTTTTTCAACCATTGAGACGATAGGTCATACGTACACATGAGTAACATTTCCATTTTTCAATGATCACCACGAAAGAATGTAATTCATATATTATATTTTCATAATTATAATAATTTTACATATACTATATTATGTACTTATATTTATCATCTATGTGGCGTGGTGATGAAAAGAGAGTCACATCGCTTCATGAAGGTGGTAGTACACGCGTACACCAACAATGTTATCATCATTAAGTAAGAGAAAAGGTAAGAATGAAAATGATATACTATCCTTATAAAATGATAAATATGATACTAATATCATACTTATGTAATTTATATCACATATAATCATTTACTTTATCCTTATCACCTTCTATGTGAATCATTAATGAAAGACGAATCGCATCACTTTGTGAGGTGGTAATTCACCATACACATGAGAGACAATATCACATATCATATGATGGAAGGTAAAAAAAAGATATAATTAATGGATAAGTATAATTATTTTATAATTTTCTTATATAAAATTTATATCCATCATCATAACAAACCGTGATAGGTGGAAATGAAAAAATGAATGACATTGGTTCGTGAGGTGTTAGTCATTCGTACACAAGAACGGGGACTTCATAACCCATTTGATAGAAGTGGATATGGTTGTAGGTCAAGAACTTATTAAAAAAACATCCCAATATATGTAATATATGGATATTATTATATCATCATGGTTTAATAATAATTTAAGGATATGGAGAAATAAATAAAATAAAGATTCTCATTGAGGAATATTACATCTTATTCAAGTATCCTCCTTAGGTTTGAACCAAAGCCTATCTAAGTTTGATTTCTGTAAAAAATAAGGCTTATATGATGATATGAGGGATGGTTTAAGTTATTTGGGTAGTTATTTTTAAAATAAAATAATTTTGAAAGTGTGATTAATAGGGGAGAGGTGGTGGCCTTTTATGAGTGAGCGAAGTGGCCCAATTGTAACTTTTAGAAAATATTCAATCATACCCACATTTTTATCATGAAAAAAGCTTCAAAAATGGGAAATTATCTAAAATAAAATATATAAGGTGGAAATATGTCTATTAAATGGGTTTTAAAAAAATTATATCTTCTTTAATCATCATCATCGTAGTTTAACCCCCTGAAAATCCATTTTTACCTTAACCATGGTAAATAATTTTTACTATTTTCACTATTCATTTTGGCCAAAAATCAAGTTGAGCTTATTAGATATTATAAATTATAATTATTTGATATATGGAATCTATTTTTAAAAATTAAATTCGTAAAATTTAAAAATTTTAATTTAAAATTAATCCCATAAACGCAATGAGAACGCAATTTTTTAAGAGAAAAAGTCCAAAAGGTCAAAATGTTTTTATATCAAAATTAAATATGAAAATGATTCCAATGACATAAATTGTATTAATTGATATAAATTTTAAATAATTTTACTTTAAAACCAATTAAAATATAATTTTACATTATAAATAATTTAAATAAAAGGAAATTTTCAATTAAAATTTAGTATTTTCCATTATTAATCAAATTTTGTTTTTTGAAAAAATCCTAAAACTTCACCCTAAGATAATTTTCATATTATGATTTCAGATATTAACTTTAATTTTTATTTTTTTTATATAATTAGTGTAAATTAATTTTAATTTACTTGTTCAAAGCACAAATAAACCACCTTTTAGAATAAAAAAGTGTTTTTCAGAAAATATTTCCTTTTCTTTTAAATGATGATTATTTTATTTATAATCAATATATAAACAAATTTTGATAATTTAGTTTGAAATATTAATTCCATTAAATTTAAATACAATGTTATAATGGTTATATATATATATATATATATTCTAGGTTGTTTAAGTTTAGTTGTGCCTGCTGAATACACTATTGAACATAAAAAACTTGGGGTTACGTGTGCTAGAAGCTATTTAAGAGATTAAATTTATTAAAAAAAGAAATATAACATAATTTATTTGTTTGTTATGTTCTATTTTAATCTTGTTTTTTTTTTGTTTCTAATATTATTTCAAACAAAAATTTCTTCTTTTAAAATATCAGAGTGTTACATCCTCCCCCCATTAATAAATTTTGTTCTCACAATTAAACTTTATCTCAGTAATCAAAGAATGGAAATTTGAAAATACTTTTTTTATAAACCCACATCATAGAAATGGTTAATAAAACATCCTCTTAAAAATAAATAAAGGGAAGTACAAGGGTCATATCTAATAAAACATAACTTGGTTTCTAATAAGGAGAACATTGGTAGAAAGTGAATATATGGACATAGAATAAAATCATAAATAATTATAGAGAGTTATTGAGGTAATTGATCACAAGAAAGAGATTTATCAATGGAAACCTAAGGGCCTAAAAACAATAAATCTATGATGATCTAAAAGATCATCTGATTCATTAGATATGAATGTAATAGGGTAGTGATTTTTTAAGATCCTTTTATTAAAGTTGAGGAATTATTTTACTATCCAAGAATAAATGGAAATATAATTAACTAATATGTTTTTATTCTATAATCATAATTTAATCCTTTTGTTTTTCATCGATCAATTTCCTATTCATCCCTTATTTTGATAACTTAATATCTAAGAATGAATTTTTTCCACCCGAATCACTAAAATTCACTTTTAATAGATTGTAAGATCCATGAAAGAGGGAACAATATTTCCATTTGTCTCTAACTATTTCCCAAAATCAATATAGGTTGAATAAGTTATCCAATATAATAAATTGATCTTTAAGCCTTAAAATTAACACCACCTATTCATCATTAATCTTTATTTTTCAAAATGTCTAACTAAAAACAATTTT
The DNA here is from genome assembly GCA_963277665.1 of Viscum album. Lineage (NCBI taxonomy): Eukaryota > Viridiplantae > Streptophyta > Magnoliopsida > Santalales > Viscaceae > Viscum > Viscum album. The sequence goes on along the minus strand of OY728164.1, from coordinate 2,011,878,096 downwards.
CTATTAACTTGGAAATCACGTAGTCTAGTATTAGGTGTTAAACCATTTATATCCTTTAGTCATGGGTTCAAGACCTACATACATGCGATATGAAATTATTTTTCTCCTAACATACAGGTTATCCTTTTTATAAAACATGTTAATATAATTTCAATAATCTTCCCTAAAAAATATAAACATCCTTGAAATAAAATTAATCATTAAATAACCTTTTTTACAAGGTTTTCCATATAACCTTTTTTTTAAAAAAATTTAGTAATATTATTTGACTATTATTAAAATGTAATTAGTGATCATATTAACCCTAAAGTTTATCAATAAATTTAAACTTAAGTGTATAAAGTGTAAAATAATTATTACTCAAATAAAGATTCCACTAAAACATATATTTCAATATCTAATAAAAGCCAATAAATGTCTCCAAAAGTATTTCCATTACTTAAAATATCTAAATTAGAGTTCCTAATACATTTAACTTATGATCAACCTTTGAAAAATACCGAGCTCTATGGAGTTGTCACCACTTCAATAGATAGACCGACATCAAATGTAGAAGTATAAAATGATCTTACACCCCTTTTTGATTTTGATCATGATGATTTCCACCCTGAGTAAGTAACTTCAAACAAATGTTAACATAATTTCCCAACTCTGTATAGATAAAACAAATCATTGTTGACTGGATATATTTTATCTTATTCTTGGAATTTTCTAGACTCTTTTCATTGCTTTCATGAACCTTGTGACCAAACATATCACCATAGTGATACTTTCTAGATCCAAAACTACTTTCCTAGAAATGTATTTTACTTCACCTAGAACATATTTTGGTATTACCTCTAGGATTATTAGATGTTTTATTTTCTATTTCCTACCACTTTGACCAATTTTTACTCTTCTAATGTCATGGAATATAAGTGTCAGAAAACTCCAACTCAACTTTCTCAGCACAAAGATCAACATTCTCATAAATTTTAAATTCTTTTGCATCTAAATATCTTTCAAATTTGGTTTTAATTCTGAGTAAAAGCTATTAATTTTACTATCAGTTTACTAAAAAAATTATAGTATATACCTAGAAAACCTTTAAAATTATTCTTCATATATAGACACCTAATATTCATCATTTTGAGTTAATTCCAATACTTGGTTATCTATCCTAAGTCCAAAAACCTTAAAAAAATATTTATCAAAAAAAATTATTAAATGTGTCCCATTATATAGAATCAATATCATTTTCTCTCTAGTATTTTTAACCAAATACCACCATTGATTTGGTTCACTTTAAAAATGATAAATGGAAAGAGTTTCCTTTTGATGTTCTAAACATACCATGAATTAAAATATATTTTCTAAAGAATATATATATCCTTAAATAACTATGGGGCCATATGATCTAATGAATTATGTAGGTTTTTTCCTCATGAAATTATATAATATAGACATGTTCCACCATGGTAGATCTCGTTCTTCTCTAGAATGGATACCACTACTATTTATATCTTATGTTAACTAACCCCTCACTATAACACTCTATTGTGTTCCAATTACAACCATATCAGGATGCTAATTTGGAAGTATATTTTCCTCTTGATTCCATCACACTATAACTTTCCTTTTTCCTCTATGGAAAACCATTCTGAACAGACATAGTTCAGATGAAGCAACATACTAATCTTAAAATTATATATCATTTCAACTTAACCATAAAGTAAAATATTCCAAGGGAATACTTTTAACACTATCCTAACATATAATATTTTCTGAACCATCCTCCAAGACCAAATATAAGGACCCAACCTTAAATATTAAAAAATATTGGATTTTATGTCAAGATTTAATTTTCTTACATTTGAGGATCTTTTTTGGATTAGAGTTTTAGATAATTATGCCATAACTCAAATATAAAAAAACTATAAAATAAAATGTGAAAAATAAAAATTAGTATCCATTTTATTATAATATAAAACTTTTTAAAAAATTAATTATTTTATTTCATGTAAAATCTCCATGACTTTAAAATTGAATTCTTCCTTTCCCATACCAATCCTTAAATAACGTGAATTTTATTTAAAAAGTGGGATGAGTACAAAAAATATCTGTAAGAGACATACATATAAAGAAAAACTTTAGTCTAGTGAAAAATAGGAAAACTCATATAATTTTTACCTTTATATTCAATGTTCTTTGAGTGTATGTTAGTAAAATATTTTCATATGAATAACACACACTTTGTTTTCAAATAATTCTTTTAAAACCCATAAAAAGCAATTACAACCCCCTTTTTGTTGAGATAGAGAATAATTTTCATAAAACCATTTCAAAAATATTTTAATTGGAATAACCATACATCCTATTTCCACTATAATAATTAGCCAATACATTAGAGAGATACAGTTTTTGTCACCAATCATATAATCTATATTGGGATAACCCATTTTTCATGTTCTATAATGCGGATCAACCCTTCATATAAGGTATATTGGGATCACTCGTGAGTTATAATGTAGATAAACCCTTCGTATAATCTATATTAGGATCTCCCATTTCATATAATTCTTAAGTACCATATCATGAGTAAATCACTTTCATTATCGAACCTTTTAAAAATCTCTTTTAAACCCATATGAAAATATCTTTTGGATAAAAATACCATATTCTATTAAAAATCCATTTTCAATATCAGAATACCAAAAAAATATAAATATGGTTTTTCATTGATGGAATCATTAAATATTTCAAAGTAATCCAAAAATAAAATAATGGACATAGTAGAGGAAAATTTTTCATCACTGTGTACATTAGGGATAGAACATTCCTTTTGGGGTTTGTCAAAATGATCCGTATAAAACACGTAAAAAGAATCCTTTTGAAAAACTTTGGAAATAAAATAAAAATAGTCATAAAATGTAAATTATAAATTTTTTATTTCCATATAATTTTTTTTACCAAAATCATTTTAAAAACATGGACATGGAAAAGAAAGGGTTTGAAGAAAAACCTTTAATGATATATTTTAAAGAAAAGTTCCTTATCAATTTAAAAATAATTGGGTCATAATCCAAATTATATAATAATATTATAAAACAATATATACCATGATAATAGAAAAATTATTGATATAAAAAGTCTAAGGGGATGTATATACACTTCGTAAAAGTGTATAAGTTTATAGTACCGAAATATGCCTCAATGAAAAAAATTGAGACAAAGTCCCTTAACTTGAGCCTGACTTGTCATGTGGGTCTTTATCTTCTCGAATAATTTCTTTTTTTAATTATTTACTTAGTTGATAACCCTTTTAATGTTTTTTATTACTTCTATTTCACTTATTACAATGTTTTATACAATTACATAATCTATTAAGTTTATATTATAACTTTTGACCATATTTAGCTTATGTGTCAAAAAGAACATTAGTAGGTTGACTATAGACAAAGAGGTATTTATTTAAACATAAATATGATAATAACCATGATATAAATATTATATTTTAACAAAAATTATATTTTTAAATGCTATCATTAAACATTTTTATGAAAAATGAACTATGTTATAATCATGGAGATAGTAGGTTATACACATGCATAAGTATTGTTTCCATTTTCTACTGATCATTATGGAAAGAAGGTAAGTAATATATTATCTATAAATAATAAAAATTACATTATATATACCTTATTATATAAATATATATTTTTATTAATGTTTTCTGATGATGAAAAGAGAGTCACATCACTTTGTGATGGCGGTAGTCCACACGTACACGAATGATGTTATCATCTTTAAGTGAGTGAAAAGGTAAGAATAAAAATGATATATTATCTTTATATAATGATATATATTTTATTAATATCATAATTATGTCATTTATATCACATATAATTATTATAATTATCCATATCACCTTATATTTGAAGCATTAATGAAAGATTCATCACATCATTTCGTGAGACGGTGGTCCGCCATACACATGAGTGATGTTATCGTATCTCCTACAGAATGGAAGGTAAAATGGTATATATGATTTAATTACTAACTAGTTATTTTTTTGTTATAAATATAATATATATATACACTTTATATTCACCATCGTATCCAACCATGAGAGGTGGTAATGAAAAAATGAATGACATCGGTTCGTGAGTCAATAGTCTTCCGCACACATGAATGATGATTTCGCGCAACCCATTTAATAGAAGTTGAGATGGCGTTAGGTAATGAAATAATTATAAAAACATCATAGTATATGAAATATAGTTAGGTTATTATATAATCATGGTTTAATAATATTTTAATAAAGTGGACAAGGAAATAAAAAAGAAGATGCTCATTGAAGAACATTACCACTTCTTCAGGTATCCTCCTTAGGTTTACACCAAAGCATTACGATGTATAAATTATAATCATAATAATGATTATAGTACGATATGAGTGATTTTTTGAATTTATTTTTTCATTTATTCACCTAATAAAATTGGTTTGTAGGTGTGAATAAGAGATAATAGGGGTAGCTTTTTATTAGTGATGTGAGTGGCACACTTGTAATTTTTTGAAAATATTCAATCGAACCTGTGTTTTTATGATTAAAAAAGCCACAAAAATGGTCCATTATAGAACATATAAGAGATAATGTGGAAATAAAATAAACCAATGGGTCTTTGAAAACCTTGTTGGTCATTTTTAACCCTTATTTTCTTAGTTTAACCCTTGATAAATCTATTTTTACCTTATCAATGGTAATTAATTTTAACTATTTCCACTTTTCATTTTGGTAAAAAATAATGTTGAAATTATTAGACATTATAAATTATAATTATTCAAAATATTGAATCAATTTTTCCAAATTAAATTCATAGAAGTGGAAAATTTTAATTTAAAATTAATTCCGCATATGCGATGAGAAAACATGTTTTTAAAGAGAAAGTGTTCAAAACATTTACCATGTTTTTATATCAAAATTCAAGAAAAAAATGATTAAAATAAAATAAATTGTATTAATGGATATAAAATAGAACTAATTTTACTTTAAAACCAATTAAAAATATAATTTAACATTATAAATATTTTAAATGAAAACATTGTTTTAAATTAAAATTCAATTTTTTCACTATTCATAAAAAAATAAAAACATTAAAAAAATAAAAAAACATCACCCTAAGATAATTTTGATATTTTGATTTTAGTGATGAAGTTTATTTTTTCAAATAAAATTTAAGAAATTTGTAAAAAATGATTGTAAATTATGTGTTCAAAGTGTGATTAAACGTCATCTAAGAAGAAAAATAATTTTTCAGAAAACTTTTCTTTTTTCTTTTAAATGATTCTTATTTTATTTCTAATAAATATATTAAACTATTATCATAATATAATTTGCAATATTTATACCCTCTTATTTAATATCTAGGTTATAATGGTTATATATATATATATATCGTGGGCCATTTAATCTTGGTGTTATGTGTTGAATAAACTATTGAACATAAAAATCATGAGGTTGCATGTCCCACAATCTATAAAAGAGACTATATTTATTTAAAAAATACATCTCAATGTCTTTGTTTTTAAATTATCTTATAATATTGATGTTTTGCGTCATATATTCTATCAACCATAATTTTTATCCCTTAAAATGTCAGGGTTTTACAACTAAACACACACATATCTTCCCTATATTCCTATTATACCCTGACTATCCAATGTAATATACAAATTACTTCCTTGGGCACTCCCCACCAATGAAATCACCTATCCAATTTCATCTCGACCAATCTTCTTAGAACATGATGACATCATATTTTCCCATTCCATATACATTGACTATCTATTTTTAGTCATTGTTCATCATTAATTGTCACCTTGCATCATCTTGATTACCACATACCATCTACCATCAAACATGATGACCACTTTTATCCCACATCATACCTGATTCCCACTTTTAATCATAGATGCCAATGCATCCCATAATTAATAATACATATGATTTTCATATATTATCCAACACCATGTTATTTCATTTATCATACATAGACATTAGGCACTTTTATTTGTTATATAAAACTAAAAACCATCATCACATACTAACAATATACTTATGAATGTCATAGGATCTCTAGAATGCCCTAAATAAACTGATTCAATTTCTTATAACTTGCCCAAATATTGATTTCCTAATACATATCCTTCATATAGAGTCATACTATATTCCATCCATTATCCTCAAAGATGGTTATTTACTCTACCACATCCTACATATATTGTATTATCCCAACTACCATCACATGGTACCGCTCTTGGTCCTACCTTAGATTCTTAATTATTCCTTGGTCCATGAATCTTGATTATCTATGAGCTCCTCTAACAAAGCCTTTACATATTCCCCATATGGAAACTTTCTGGGAACTCATTTGATTTTCAATCACACTAAACCCAAATATTCCAACCAAACCACACTAAAATAAAATTTTCAACGATCCACTCTATGGTGGAAGTATCTCACCTCTTCTATGGATTCCCTATTGATTCCCCTCACGAACCCTCTTCATGCTACCTAGAACTATGCTACCTTTATTGGATAATGAAATTTTATAGGTTGATATGTACTCATCCATCAAGTTCATCCCAAATGAAATTTCATGATTCACTATGTCTGAGAATGAGGTTGGTATGAATATATTTAGCTACACCTTGATAGCTTAATGGTTTATGGAATGTGATATCATATTCCACTAGAATTATCTCAAACTAATTAAAATATATAAAACTAATGATATAATCCTTGACCAATGTCTCTCTATACACATAATTCCATAACTGGTTCCTCTTCTTACACCTAGTGGTTGAATTCCCATATCAAGTATACCATACTCATCTTATATTTTAGAGATCCCCAATCCATGTCATGGACATCTCATACTATGATTTTGCTGATATACTCATCCATCCTATTCCTAACCTCAAAAATACTCTTTGTCTCACCTTATTTCCTTGGAACCAACACACTAAACTCTTGGTTAATAAAAATATAATAAACTAGATATGGTAAATAAAATAAATTTTAATAGGACGAATGACCCCTAATCCCTTACCGTTTTTTACCACACCCATGTCATATATCATTTGTCCTTACGAACCAATTCCCAACCATATCTAGGTTAAAAACTATATCCCACACACCCATATAGTATCACATACATATCACATGATGAGTCACATAATAAGGATATTTAAATAGATTACCAAAATGAATCTATTTTTGAAAACATTTTCTAAGTTATTGTTGAAGCTTGAAATAGATCAACCCATTTCAATTTTTGAAACCACTACCATTATCCAGGTTAGCTGAGTATAATAAAACTAAGAGATTTTATTGTAAAACACTATTTAGAATTTTTGGACACTTTAAACATCTCAATACTTCCTTTTTTATTTTTTTAAACAAAAATCACGAGAAGCACACATACCATAAGTTCCTAATATGATATATGAGTACTCCTGATTTCATATTAGGGTTAATATTATGAAACATAAATCAATAATATCAAAAAAAAATTAATACAATTCCAATAACAAATATGTAATGATGAAAAGTAGGGAAAAGTACCATTTTCACTTATAACTTGGACTTTATCTCACATAAGTGATATCCTGACACACATCAGGTAATATTTACCATGTTACAACACATTCATAAACTTTTAGTCTTCAAACAATCAAATAAAAAGCCACCCTAGAATAACCTAGATTTAATAACACTCAGAGATAGAACTTCAGAACCAATTTTCTCATGTACAACAATGTAATTTACAAGCTCTGATATAACTTTGAAGAACCCCACTTCCCTTGACCACCTAATAAATCCTTAACTCGTAGTGAACCATATGACCCTAGTAATTCATCTATATAGACCAAAAGTTATTGAATTGTTGTTAGAGTTTATAAGGCGATGGAGAGGATACTATACCTTCTGGTGATAATAATAATAATAAAATATCAACTAAAAACTATTTAAAAAACATAAAAAATAAATAAATAATGACTAATATATATATATATATACATCTAGTATAAAAAGCATTTACCATTTCATTCCAATCAAAGAAGAGTAAATAGCATCACCCTTGGGCTGATCACATATATGTACATGTGAAAAATAATAGAAAATAACTATGATATAGTGATCCAAGATTTTCCTACATAGATATTACATATTTTAAATGAATAATCATTAAATTACAAAAACACATGCCTTAGAATCACAATTTTTTAACCCTTTTAGAGACAAGGTACACAATCTTCTTATTTAGTGAATGATATTTAATGTTTCTCAAATGGAACTTCTCATTTATTACCTCATGGACATACCCTACTTAAACTCGTTTCACATAACTTAGGGAAAAGAAATATAAGAAAGGGTGATCTCAGATTCTCAATAATGGTAGAAAAGGGGAAATAAGTCAACATAAGGTGAGAATAAGGTAATGAGAACATGTGAATAATAAATTAAAACCACACCCTGTATATTAAAGATCAAATTTTGATTCATGGAATAAATATTGGCAGTTCATAAGACAAGAATCATGATAAAATAAACGAACATGATCCATGAGTGAATAACATTGACATAATACATGGATTTTTTGCATACAAATAATCATAGAAAATCATTTCCATAGTAGTAAAGGCTCACTCGCAAGGCTATCATAATGGAATGGTTCTACTCCCCAATCCATTATATTAGTCAAGGTTCACTACCAAGAACATCATAACAGAAAAATTTCCTTACTAAACTAGGTTCACTCCCCATTCTAGTCCTATATATCTCATGAGATATAAATCCTTACCCAATGAATTATAGGGAGATATAGTTCCCGCCCATCACATAATTAAAATAATATTTATGTGTGCCACAATATCATAAAACATTCATAATATCATAACCCATTAAATGAAATGGGTTTCATAAAAATTTCATCATTTCATAACCTGTGTAAAAGAGACATGTTTTACAATCATTTCATCATTTCATCATAGCATAACTTGTGAAAAAATAACTGAGTTTCACAATAATTTTGTCATGGTATAACCCATGGAAGTGAAACAAGATTTCTAAAATTATTTTCATCATATACCATTAAAATTTCGAATAATAATGACCTTGGTTCAAATCCTCAATAAATAATATGTTACCTCAAGGGATGTCATATTATATGAGAAATAATTTTGAAAGATATATCACTTGAAACCGTTCTTTAAGAAATTAATATTTATTTTAAAATCAATTTCTAAAACTAAAAAACCCTAAAATATTTTAAACATAATTTTCTTTGAAAAAAATTATTATAATTTGGGAATGAATATTTTATAAACCATTTAAAACATTTATTGAGGAAAATATCATTTCCACTTTAAAAGAAACTTTTTTAAACATAAAATATTTTGAAAATCATTTTCAATAAAAATAACCTTGATAACTTATAAAGGAATATTTCAAAAATTATTTAAAACATTTCTTTACTAAAATATCCATTATTATTTGAATTTTTTTTAAATCCATTTATTTGAATATAAACTTTAAATATTAAAAAAAATACTTCAACGAAATGATTTTTCATGATAGTAGATAATTCCATTCATGTTTTACACATTAAAAATTAATATTCCTTTCACATTTTCAGTAAAATCCAAACATTAATTATTTATAAATTAAAAAGAATATTCCTTTAAAAACATATTGTAAAAATTAAATCATGGATAATTTTTTTAAATAATTTAGATAATTTTAAAAAAATATATTTCAAAAACACCTTTATAAAACATGGTTTTAGAAGAAAAATGAGTTTTTGAACAAAATGATAAATAAAGATGATTTTTCTTACAAATATTATTTTGAACTCTTGAGTAAAGAAGAGAGAAAAATTAAGGGAAATATATATTATCATGAAATAACCATATCATATGAAAAATCCTGATTTTCTTGATAGATGAATCATGAGAATTTTTCATTAGAAACATAATCATACAGAATTTTGATAAATGATGAGATTGTAACATAATTTTTTTTACCACATTCGTAATAATGAATTATAATCCCCATGATGGAATAAAATTGAAAAAAAATTAAAATATCATGAGAATAAATAAATTAAAGATATTTCATATCTAAGGGGTTGTATATACAACTTATAAAATAAGATACATACGTAGCATAATATATGTCTTAAAGAAGTCAAATTGAGACAAAAATATATTACAACTTTGGTACATTTTGAATCATAAACCCCATGAAAGTGAAATAAAAAATAGATATGAAAATACTTATAATTTTTATTATAATAATCGAAAAATAAATTCTTAAGCAGTATATACACCACATAAAAGAAACGTGTGGTGAATATGAAATGTGTCTCCTAAAAATAAGAGTGAGACATAAATCCCTTACCACATTAGTAATACTCTGGATTTTAATACACAATAAATAATAACATAAAATTAAACATTAAATATAATGAAAATAATGATAGTCATGTTATAACATGTCAATGTGGAATTATGTACACATTAAAAATAGAAAGAAGTGATGAATTTTCATATGTCTCTTATAAATAAAAGAGATACTTGAAATCCATTACCTTAAGTCCCAACTTCTTTCATACACATTATAAAATCATATATAATAGATATAATTTTATTATAAATATATTACATAACCATTATAAAACTTATAAAATCATATATTTTTACTTACTAAATTTTATTACCTATTTATTTACAATTCGATGATAAAGTCATTTTTTGGAAATAACCACTTTTGTGTGTGTGTAAGTTTTGATTTGTTATTTTTTTGTTGATATTAATATGATCATGTTTTTATTATATCTATAATGGTAATCATGATATAAATATCATATATATTCTATAGATATGTATTTATAGTAGTCCATAACAGTTAGAGATTGAAAATAAAATACACAATTCATGGAGACGGTAGGATATATGTACGCATGAAAAATGTTTCAATTTTATAGATGGATTGAAATAAATAAAACTAAATAATATATTAACATAAAAATATTATTTTTATGTCATATATATCTCATATATTCATTGAAATCATTCTTATTACCTTCCATGTAAAGTGTGAATGAATCACATCGCTTTGCAAGATGGTAGTCCGCCGTACACACAAGCGACATTATCGTATTCCCATAGAATGGAAAGTAATAATTTATATGTTATATAATAATTAAATAAGTGTAATAATATTATAAATTTCATATAAAAACTTTTAATCAATCATTATATATTTTCTTGGGAGGTGGTAATGGAAAAAATGACTGACATCAACTCGCAAAGCGGTGGACTGCCATACACATGAATGATTATTTTGTAATCAATTATATAGAAGAGGATAAGAATTTAAGTTATTAAATTAACATAATAACACATATATATATAATATAATTAAGTAATTATATCACAATGGTTTAATAATAATCTTAGTAGGTATTGGAAGAAATAAAAGAACATGCTCAGTTAGGGATGTTACCTCTTCTTCGAAAAACTTATTTTTTTTTGTACCTAAAGGAATATTTGGTTACATATTTTGGTAAAAATAATGATTAAATTATGGTAGTATTGAAATAATTATGTTAATTTTATAGATCTTATATGATCGAAAGGGTTTTTAAATTGCGAATAAGAGAGGAGAGGGGGTGTCTTTTATAAGTGAGGTGGATGGTACACTTGAATGTTTTCAATAGGAAAAAGTTCAAACACTTTTTAAAAAAGTAAAAAATATAAAAAATGGACCTTTATCAATAATTTAAGTGATAAGGTCTCAATATGGCCATAAAACAGGTCTTATAAAATTTTGGTTTCATTTTTAACACGTATCTTTTTAATTTAACCCCGAGTACACCCATTTTTACCTTAACTGTGGTAAATTTATTTTTACTATTAATTATGATAAAAAAATATTTTTAAATTATTAGATAATATAAATTATGATTATTCCAAATATGTAATCCATTTTTCCAAATTAAATTTACCCAATTAGAAAATTTTACTTTAAAATTAATCCAACAATCACCATGAGAAAGCGGTTTTCCAAAGAGGAAATGTTTCTAATGTTTAAAGAAAAATTTATATAAAAATTAAATATGATATTCTTTCCAATAAACTAAATTGGATTAATAGATATATAATTTTACTATTATTACTTTTTATAACTATATTTAAAAAATTTATATGTTTTTAAATTCATTAAAATAAATATAAATTATTAATAAAAATTGGTATTTTCACTATTAATTGAAATATTTACCTTTCTAGAAAATTCCCAAAAATTTACCCTGATATGATTTTTAAATTTTGATCAAAAAATATATTTTTTATCAAATAATTTTTCTAAAAGGGTAAAAATTTAATTTTATAATAAGTGTGCAAAACGGGGAAAATGTTTTTTAGAGAAATACAGGTTTTAAGAAAAACATTTGATTTATTCTTATCTATTGTCTATAAAACACTTAAGATTAATAATTAAAAAATTTCTTGAATATATAATATATAAATTTCATTAAAATTATTTAAAAATGTTGATTTGTTTAATTTGTTGACATAAAATGTGTTAGTGTCTATAATGATAGTTTTTTCACCAGAAAAAGCTTTCCTTTGTTTTCAATTGGTTTTTATTTTCATTTGTAGTTAATTGGGAACAAAATAATTAATAATATATTTTAATATTTTAGTTAAACATATTCATACCATCCATTATAGTGGATATGTACCGACTATAATAATAAATAAATTTATTTTAATATCATGTTTGGTTTTGTTTAAACTTGGTTTTGTGTGTATCTCAAGATACAATCAGTGTTATGTGTAATGAAAGAAAAATTCAAAATTGTGTGACATAAAATATCAAATAGATTAAATTAATATGAACAAAATAATTCAAAAAATATTAAGGTGTTACATTATAACCCCTTAAATAAATTTCATCCTCACAATTTAAACTTGTACTATGTAAACAAGGGTTTAAAATTTGAAAATACCTTTGTGGGAAACCAACATTGTAAATAGTGTTAATAAGAATTTATATTTAAAGAAGAGAAAGGGATGTGTGATGGTCATCTAGTATAACAAATTCCAGGTTTTTAAATAGGATAGAATATATTTTAAGTGAAAAAATTGACATAGAAATGAAATCTAAAACCCATATACTAAAGGAGAGTGATATAGAACATGATCCTGAGTATGTTAACAAAAATAATGCCATCAATCCAGGATAGGTGAATATACCATTCATTCATAATAAATGAATGTAAATGTTTAAAATTATATTTCAGGAACCATTTCTGAAACATTAATATTTTTTTTGAGAAGATATCATTATTAATTTCATTTCATTTCATATCACAATATCATCCTTTGGTTGTACCTTGATAAATTTCAACATTATCTATTACTATACGATATGGGTTTTTCATGTCTTAAGAACTAATGGATAATAATATTTATAATATAATGTTAAACCATTCCTTATATCTATTTTTATTATAAAATAATATGGCGAGAATAAGTTATCTAATATGTATAACTCTTCATATGGTGAAATAATACATTAATATCTAAAACCTATTCCAATGTTCATCTTAAACCATTACATAAATAAGTAACCATATAACCCTTTGAAATTAAAAATTTATAAATAAGTTTAACTTAACAATAATACAAAAAATATCATAAATTATCTCTTGATGGTTACATACCAAATATGTGAATACCTTAGTCATATATTTTCTTGAAATAAATAAATAACCAGAATTTCCTTAAAACATTAATGAAAACATACATACTTCCTTATTCCCAAAATAAAACCATAGATTATTGAATATATCCCCTAAATCTAGTAATTTTATAAAATCCATAAAGGATAATATAATCTACTTTGTCCACAAATAATTTATGACTTCCAAGGTCATAAATACTATCCAATTTACTTTATTTATATACATCATCTCTTTACCCAATATCATAATCATAACATAAAGAACATATTAAGGGATACAATCCCTTAATTAGGTATTTTTTTGTAAAATTTTTGTTTACTATTAAATCACTTTTATTTTTCAACTGAACCATTCAACATGTTCTTGAAAATCCACAGTAAAAAACTAATATTGAACAATCTTTATAGATGTAATGATTCATATAACATAATTCTTGAATTCCAATACACAAGCACTGTAATTATCCCACTTCATTACCAAACCAATAACCATGATTAATCATCTTATTCCTTATTACATATTTCCTGAAATATGAAATACCAATCATTTATTAACATTAATCAACATTAATTTAATCTTTATTCTCTTGGTTGACATAAAAAATACTGTTTGAAAAGCCCATTCCTTTCATATTTCATTGGTGGTTTTTTCATAATCACCAGTATAACCATTACATGTACCACCTTTCTGATTACATTCCTGTGATTTACCCCTAAGACATTAATTTTTTTAATTCCTAGAATTCACACATTCATTACATTCAACCATTTATTATTCCTTGGGGAACCATAATTCTCATCCACTTTGTTAATTAAACTTTTCTTTTTTCCTTATTAATTACTTTCTTTGTGTCCTTCTTTTATATAGTCCAAAAATATTACCTTTATGTTGAAAAATTACATTGATTCTTTCTTCCCAAATTATTTACATATAAAAAAGTAAGTCATATTTTCTACATGGTCTCCACTGACCAAGATCTTGAAGAACTATATCCTTCTATTCTTTGGTGAGTCTGAGAGTTGGTTAAGGTGAAAGTTTTTAATCAAATATTATGATAACTGATTAGGAATAATCAAAATATCCTTCAATCTAGTTATTATACCATTTGGTTTCTCATCAAAAAAATTTCTATCACATTCATCAATGATCCAGTTCTATATGGTTCCTTCCATTGACTAAAACCAACAAGTATAGGCAAGTAAAAATATTTTTAGTGGGAAACCGCATAATCATTAAAAATAATTTATAAAATGTATAAATCTAGGGACTATATTTTTAATCTATGAAACCTAAGGTTTATCCATGGTCATTCAAATTCATCATGTATTTTAATCCTTAATGATGGTTCATAAAGTGTTTGAATTTCAAAATAATATCCCCAAGGAGTGTCAAACTATGTGTAAATCATGGATCGTATTATGCAATAGGTGATGATTGAGTTCCACTCAATGCATCCTTTTCAGAGTTGTTACCGCTAGGTACTTCTATTCCAGAGCCACATATACTTATATTATATTAATATGGATATAATTTCTTGGAAACCTCTCTCTTTATCCTTTACCAAAATTACATGACACTTTACTATAATTTGACTTATCCTTAGACTTATCCTTATACACATCCTTAGGTTTCTCACAAATGTTTTCATATACTAGTTTACAAAGGTTAACAAAACCTTACCTATCATACCAACCACATTGACCCTATATTTTTATAAATATAAATTACATATTTTATATGATTATTAATTAAATTACACAAACACATGATTGAGTATCATAATGTTTTGTTTCCTTTAGAGACTAGGTACACAATCATCCTACTTAGTGAAATATCATCAATGTTTCCCACATAGATATTCTAATTTATCAGTACTTATAGGAATACTCTACATTAAACCTATCTTCATAACCCGGGGAAAGGAAACATAGGAAAATGTGAGTTCAGATGCTCATTAAGGGTAAAAATGGAAAATATATGTAAAAATAATGTGAGAATAATTGTATGAGAACATTTGAATAACATATGAAAACCATACCTTGCATATTAGAGATCAAAATTTTGAGTCATGGAAAAATGATTGGAATTTCATCAGACATGAATCATATAGAAATCAAAGAAAATGATCCATGAGAGCATAAATTTTACATAATACATGTAATTTTGTAATACACATAATTAAAATCATAAATACATATACCAAAAAGATCACAAACATTCATCATATCATAAACCATGAAATGAAATGGGTTAATAAGAATTTCATCATATCATAACCTGTGTAAAAGTGATTGTGTTCATAATCATTTCATCTTATCATAACCTATGGAAAGAGAAATGGGTTTCATAAGAATTTTATCATGGTATGACATGTAGAAGTGAACTGGGTATCATAAACATATTTCCAAAATAAAATATTCATTAAAAGAATAAGAATTGTATATTTGATTTATATCCCAAGTAAATCATGAGTTACATAATATCATATAATCTTAGAGAGAAAATTATTTCAAAATATAAATCACTTAGAAATTTTCTCGAGGAAAATAACTTCTCTTTGAATAAAAATTTAAAAATAAAAATTCATAAAATATTTTTGAAATATATTTCTTTGAAAATAACCATGAAAATATATAAAGGAATATATTAAATATCATTTAAAATGTTTTTGGATCAAAATATCTTTTTCTCTTGAAAAAATAATTTTTAAAAGTTAAACCATTTTGAAAATCCCTTTCATTGAAAAAAATACTTAAAAACATATAATGGAAGCTTTTAAAAATCATTTAAAACATATCTTGAGGAAAATCTCCATTAATATTTAAATTTTTTTTTAAAACATAAAACATTTCAAAAATACTTTTATTTAAAAATATACTCATTTGATTATGAAAAAATAATCCTTTCACATTTTTGGTAAAATACAAATAGGTATTGTTTAGAAATTCACATAAAGATTCCATTCAATAGATAATATAAAAACTAGTCATGGATAAAAATTACTTTAATAAATTAATTTTAGATTATAAAATAAGTTGAATATACTTTTATAAAACATGGTTTTAGGAGAAAAATGGGGTTTTGACCTAAGATAAAAATAAGGAAAAAATTTCTAATTTTTTTAAAATCTTGAGTACATAATGAGAGAAAAATAAAGGGAAAATATGTATTATTATTACATGAATAGAGAATAATAAAATTTATGAGTATCTTTTCAACTTTATCATGGGTTTTTATTATCGGAAACATAATCATATTCAATCACAATAAGCAATAAGATTGTAACATAAAACGTTTACCACTTTGGTGACACTGAATTGTGAGAACCATGAAGGAATAAAATTAAATAAAAGTTGAAATATCGTGATAATAAATAAATTTATGATATTACATATCAAATGGGTAGTATATACACCTCATAAAATCAGATATGTTTATAATATAACATATTCCTCTATAAAGGAAAATTGATAGAAAATTCCCATATCGCTTTGGTAAATTTTTAATAGTGAACCACATGAAAGGGAGATATTTAAATGGATATGTAAATACTCATAATTTTCAGGATAATAAACAAAAAATAAATTCATAGGTAGTATATACACTATATAAAATAAACACATGGTGAATATGGCATGTGTCTCACAGAAATAAAAGTGTGATTGAAATCCCTTACCAGAGAGGTAAAATTTGGATAGTATGCCCCCAATAAGGAATAAAATCAAATTAAAAATTAAATATCATGAAAATAATTATATAAATGATATAAAATTTTAATGGGTAAGTACACACACTACATAAAAGAAATGAGTGGTGAATTTGTATACGTCTCCCAGAAATAAAAGAGAGACTAAAAATCCCTTACTTTTAGTCCCAATTTCATTCATCCAGGTTTGAAACTACTATTTAATAAATATATGTTTATTATAAATCTATTATAGAACCATAAAAATATTTATAATACAATATATGTTTATATTACAACCTTTTATTACCAGTTTATTAATAATTCCATGATAAAGCCATGTTTTAGGGAATACCTACTTTGTTTTTTGTGTTTGTTTTGATTTATTATTTTTATTCCTTTTAATTTTATAAATTTTAACTCATATAAATAATTTAAAAATGATATAAATATCATATATATTCATTATATATGTATTTATATTAGTACATAAAAGCTAGAGATAGAAAATGAAATACACCGTTCATAAAGAAGGTAACATGTATGTACACATGAATATTGTTTACATTTTATTGACAGATTGAAATAAATAAGTTTAATTAATATATTAACATTTCATAATAATTTTTACTTCATATATATCACATATTTTAATTAAAAACATACTTACTACCTTCCATGTAAAGCGTGAATGAATCACATTGCTTCACAAGGCGGTAGTTCGTCGTACACCCGAGCAGTGTTATCGTCCTCCCAAATAATGGAAAGTAAGAAGGTATATGTGATATAATAACTAAATATGTATAATAATATCACATATATAATATATAAAAATGTAATCCATCATTATATCCTACCTTGGGAAGTTTCAATGGAAAAAAAATGACGTCAATTTACGTGGAGATTGTCTATCGTACATACAAATGATGATTTTGTGACCCATTTTATGGAAGAGAAGAACGATTTAGGTTATTAATTTAAAATGAAAACATATCCTTATATTAAATTTACTTATTTTATTATATCATAATGTTTTAATAATTATTTATGGAGGTTGAGGTATAAATAAAATGAAACGCTCGGTTAGGGATGTTACCTCTTCTTCCGATAACTTCTTTACATTTTCACCAAAATGATTTCTAAGATAGCCTTATGAAAAAAATATTGATTCTATTAAGGTATTATAGAATTAATCAAGTGATTTGGGTATGTATTTTCTAAAACAAAGGGTTTTGGATGTGTGAATATGAGATGATATGGGGTAGCCTTTTATAATTGTGGTAGGTGGCACAGATGTAATTTTTGAAAAGGAAAAGGTGTACCAACATTTTCTACATTCCACCAGGCTTCATAATGGGCTATTTTATAAACTATATGATATAAGTTTAAAATATCTTCATAATATGGGGTTTTACAAGTTTTTGATCATTTATAACAACTATCCTCTTAGTTTAACCATTGATAAACCCATTTTTACCATAACCGTGGTGAATAATATTTACTATTTGTACTATTAATTATAGTAATTTTTTTAACCATATTAGATAATTTAAATTAAAAATTATTTAAAATATGGAATCTATTTTTCTAAATTACATTCACATAATTGGATAACTTTAATAAAATATTAATCTCATAGTTGTGACTAAAAAGCAGTTTTCCAAAGAGAAAATTTTCCAAAATTTAAAAAGTGTTTATATCAAAATAAAATATTAAATTGATTATAATTAACTTAGTTTTATTAATATATAAATATTTGAACTAATATTGATTTTAAAACATTCTTAAAATAATTTTTATGTTATTTAATTCATTAAAAGAAATTACTATTCATAATGAAAACCAATATTTTAAATTATTCATTGAATATTTTATATTTTTAGAATATTCTGAAATATTCACCCTAGTATAATTTTGAAAAATATATTTTAAAAAATAATTTCATTTTTTAAAATAAATGTTCTAAAAGTGTAAAAAAATTTACTTTTAAAATAAGTGCACAAAAGGCGAAAAACTATTTTTTAGAAAAATACAGTTCTTAAGTAAAAAAATAGAATTATTACTATCTCTTTTCTACAAAACAATTAAAAGAATATGAAAATAATTTGATTTAATATAAAACATATATATTCCATTAGGATTATTCATGAATATTTATTTATTTAATTTATTAACATTAAAAAAGTCATTGTATAAAATAATAGTTTTCTCAGAAAAAGAATTCAACTATTTTAAAATGTTTTTTATTTTCATTTATAATTAATTGGTCACTAAATAATTAATACTATATTTTAATAATTTAGTTAATTATATTTCTACCCATCATTATAATTTATAAGTGATCACAATCATATTCTATAAAGATTTTTAATAGTATTATACATTTTGTTTAAACATAGTGTGGCATGTATCGCAAGTTAAACTCAATATTGCGTGTAAAACAAGATAAAATCAAGGTTGTGTTTAATAAAAAGTATTCAAAACATTAAATTTATTTATAATAAAAAAAATTTAAAAAATATTATTGGGAAAATATTGAACCAAATACCCTCTCAAATCATTAACTGGCTCGAGCCATCACATAACCGAAGGGCATTTCCGATCCCCATGGGTTACTTTCTAGCATAGGGGAAAAAATATTAGGGAAAGATTTCTCCCAACCCTAAGTAAAAAATATGAAAAATATAAACTTTTACAAAAAGAATAGTGGAAGAAAAGATTAATATATATATCCTAGCAAAAGTGATACATCTAAAAAGGTAATAAAATGTTCTCTAAGAGATGCCTCCAACAATAAAGTAAAACAAATCTAAAACAAAAAATCCAAGAATCTCTATATAATAGTGTGAGAAAAACTGAACAATCTCTCTGTCTAACTACCCAAACCCAACAGACAGAAAACCTCTATGCCTCACTGCAGTTCAATTCCATTCCTTGCATCGATAGACATAATCAAGCCTATACACTGACAAAGGGGTACACATGGTGTTAGATAACTTACTCAGTAGGGTCTCACCTAGGTGTTCAATGTCAAGTCTCTTAACAATAATCCATGTATGGTCAAATTTAATGAAAACAACCCACAATATACATTCTAGTAGTTTTTATCAAAATCAAGGCAAAAAAATTAATTTCCCCCATTTCCAATTAAATTAGGTAAATCAGTTTCAAATAATTTCATAATATGTATCAAAAAAAGACATTTCATTCCAATCCAAAGAATTCATCACATATCATATCAAATCCATGTAATTGAAATCTAAATACTATAAAACAAAATCATTCCAAATCGTCCAAGAAGAAAAGGTAACAACACACCAAGGATCAAACTAGGTCAGGATATCTAGGACAATCATACCTAACATTGATAATCCCATTCACATCAAGCCTCTACACATATACATCAATCCTAGAGAGAAGAATAACATCCTAGAAAGTGAACCCCCAATAGGTCTAACAAGTCCCTATAAAAATGGGACTAGGGAGTAGAGGAAATCCCCAGGAGAAAACCCCTCGATAATGGATGGAACCTATTACTATACCTTCCACCTATGAACCCATGTATTCCCATGAGCTCTTTTTTAAAAAATTTCATCATATCATTCTTTGAAAAACATTTCACAATGCTTCGAAAAACACATTTAATTTACCAAAACTAGGGGAAACCATATTTTATCAAAACATCATTTCCATACACAAAAATAAAAGTATTCAATTATTCCATTTCATTTAATAAAACAATTTATCAAAAATAGGAGAATTGTAGTTAACCACCACAAGATAGACACTGAACCACCTACCTTAAAACCTAGATCTTACATTCCCATAATGGAGTCCATCACAAGGAAAAAACCAACAATGATAATGAAGGTCCCAAAACCAGTCTACTCCTATTTGAATTGATTCAATTAAAAAAGGATTGGTGGATAAGGTAAACCAAATCGTACCTCAAGATCTCACTCACACTACACCAAAACAAACCAAGAAAACAACCCTCATAATAAGATCATACAACATATCTATAAGGAAACATGAAGAAAACCCACCATGGGTCCACAGATCCGATAATGTAACAAAAAAAAACTATTAAAATCAAAGGAAATGAAGAAATAGAAAGGATTAATTCCTTGAAGAGATAAAACCTGACCGTAATAATGATCAATAACTGAAATAATCAATCTATATCAAATGGAGGCTCCCAAAATCACCAAATAAAAGCCCTAGTTTGATATAAAGAAATGTTGTGGAAGAATAAAATAATAATCAACTGATGCATCACCCTAAATTATTTTTACATGATAGTTACATTAAATTTAATCTATTTACACATTGTATAATCCATGGGGATCACATATGATGAAAAAACCACCACATTTTTATTAAAAATCTATCTTTTAACATTACACAACCTATTACCCTAATAAGGAATATAATCATTATCTTCGTGTACTCAGATCATGACTTGATCCTGAAAACCATTACACTTCATATACTAGATACACAACATGTATTGTTCAAGATGAAAACAAAAATAGTAGATTATTTATAGAAACCCCAACCAAACTTGGGAATTATCTGAACTTAGGGAGAACTATGAAAATCCATTAACACATTTATACTCAGAACCCAATTATTCAAAAAACATACATCCCTAAAAATTAGGTCATTTATCTCAAATTTTTTTCCACCCTAAAAAATATAAAGAAACACCCAATTAAAAAGGAAAATAAGAAAATATTAGGAAATTACCTAAAAGTAGGTAAGAAGATGTTACAAACGCCCACTATAAGACTTATTTTTCCAAAAACATCATGCAGAAGAGTGATGTTCGATGAAGTGGTGAGTCCAATACTCCCTCATCAATGAAACAAGATCCCAAGTATCATGAGAATCTATTCCATGCTACCATAAAACTCTGACCATCAAAATCAATTTCATGTTCAAGATTTTCAATTGAGATTCAATAATCTATATTGGCTGCTCTACAACTAAAACCTCTATCTCTTACTCAATATCATCCTATCCGAGAATGTGATAGGGATCATAATGGTAATTCCTAAGTTGTGATACATGAAAAACATCAAGAATAAATTTTAACTAAAATATAAATAAAAATCGATATGAAAACTAACCAATACCCTCAGTGACCTCAAATGGCCCAACTTATCTCAGAGACATCTTTCATTATTTTCTAAGCCAATAATTACCAAATTGAGGAGAAACATTAAATAAAAAACGATCACCTATAGAAAACTTAAAATGATGGTGAAATTGATATGAATAATATTTATATAGACTCTGCACTATAACTAGATACTGACGTATATCCTGAATCCTCACAGATGTATCCTAAACCAAACCCAGCCCCACCAAAGATGCTTGACCCACCTCTTCCCAAAAAATATTTGAACTACACAGACGACCATAAAGAGCCTCAAAAGGACCAATTCTGATAGAATACTGATAAATGTTGTTATAGGAAAAGTCAACTAGTCTTAGATTGATGCCCCAGGATTAACAAAATTCTAAGACTAAGGAACAAAGTATATTCTCCAGGATCTGAATAGTCCTCTCCATCTAACCGTCTGTCTATGGGGGATAAGTTTTAATAAACCTGACTTGAGTCCCTATAATCTCTTGGAGAAACCTCCAGAACCATGAAGCAAATCCACAATCCCTATCTGAATCAATGGAAAAAGGAACCCAATGTGACCTCAAAATTTTCTACAAATACATCTTATCTATATCTTCAACATTATCTTTGTCCCTGATCAGAATGAAATTTTCCAACTTTATCAAATGATCAATAAACACACAGATAAAATTCTTCCCTCAAAGAGTCTATTGTAATCCAACTACAAATTCCATGAATATCTCATCCCATTTCTAAACCAGCATTGGAATGCACTAAAGTAAACCTGAAAGTTTCCAATGCATTGCCTTTATCTATTTGAAAGTGTAAAAATGAAAATCATAATCAGTAATATCACACATAATAACCAGCCACCAAAATCGCCATCTCATATCATAATACATCAATATAGTTATAAAATGAAAGCCCTATGAAGAATCATGAAAATCAAACAAAACCTAGCTCCTCATAAATTCTATAATGACAAACCAATCTCCAAAAATGAGAATATCATATGAAGAGAGAGACCAACTAGAAGAGGTCTCCCCACCATATAGGGTTTAAATAATTTCTCTTAACTCATCATATTGATGCTCACTAGGTATAATGGACCAAAGGAGAGATGATGATAACTAAATAGTGGTTAAAACCATACCTAAAACATCCTCATGAGAATCTAGATGTAGTTGAGAAAAAATCCCCATAAGGTTCCACTATTCCTTTAATTCTTAAATAGCCTATGAACACACTTTACTTCTATGTGTGTCTAAAACAACATTTACCTTCTCCAGGGTGTAGGTGATATTAAAGTCAAATTTTTGATGTTATTCCACCCTCTTCCTATATCTGATATTTATATCATTATGAGGAAAGATATAACACAAACTCTTAATTTCAAAAAAAAATATGAATCTCTCCCCAAAAAGATAGTTCCACAAACACATAGTCACATGCCTTACCATAGAAGGATCTAAATCATGAGTGGGATAATTCATTTCATACAGTAAAAGATAAAGAGATACATAATTTACCACAAGATCATCCTATATAATAACACAAACCAAACCAGCAGTAGAAGAAGAACATAAAACAACATTCCCCTTACCATGATCAGGTCAGATCAGAATAGGAGCCTATTTTAGAATTCATTTCATTTCATTAATATAAAATCGAAACTTTAAATCCCATATAAATTTCATTCCTTTCCTGGTAGGAGTAGTCAAAAGTGATTCCAACTTTTAGAAATCCTAACAAACCACTAGTAGTATCCATCAAGACCAAGGAATCTCCAAATCTCAAATAAATTTTGTGGTTCATCCCATTATAAGATAACCTTTACATTCTCAGGATCAAATAGTAAGGAATGTTCAAAAATAACTTTCTCAAGGGACATCAATTCTTGGAATTAGAAATTAAATTTCAAAATATTTCCATACAAAGAGTTACTTCTCATAATTTCAAAAAAAAACCTCAAATAGTGATTGTAATCATACTCGGATCTCTAGTAAACCAAAATATCATCCATCAACACTTCCACAAAATTTTCAAGATATGAATGGAATATCAAATTCATCAAATCTAATAAAAATAAAAGATCATCTTTTCAGAACAAATGATATCCAAAGATATTCGTAATGGCCATACATATTACTAAAATCTATATTTGGTATATTAGACTCCATAACTATGAGATGGTGATAACCTAACTGGAGATCAACATTCAAAAAAAAAATCACCCTTTAAAGCATCAAAAAAATCATCCACATGAGGCAAAGAAAACATAATCTTAACTATTACCTGGTTCAACATCCGATAGTCCATGAAAAATTGTAGTGAACCATTTGACTTCTTATAAAAAAGCAATGTGGATTTCCAATGTGAAACACTTGGGAAAATAAAACCAGTTTACATCAATTATTTCAACCAAACCGTTTTCTCTTTTAGCTTCGCTGGTTCGATACGATAGAAAGGTATTGAAATCTTCTATATACCTAGAACTAGGTCAATTGTGAACTCCACCTCCCTCTCTCGAGGAAACTAGGAAAAATCATCTAGCAAAATATCAGAAAAATATTGAACAATATTGGGAAGATAAAAAATATAAGAAACATAAATTGTCTTAAATATGATAGAGAATAGAAAACTTCTGAGATCTAGGCGGGAATGTCCTGTACAACTATAACTCTAATCCCACTCTCTCGAAAACACCCATGAGCTCCCATCATCCACAAGAAATAGGACACACAAATGATAAAAATCAACCTTATCATGATGAGAAACAATACAATAGATCCTGATGATGATGTTAAATAGATCAATACTGAGAACAAGAAAATACTAGACTAACTATGAATCAGCTATCGATACCACACATGAAAGACACCAAATCCCATGCTCTTTCTTCTTCCCAAGAGGTGTTACTAAATCCACAAAAAATTAAATGAGATCCATTGGAAGGTTAATAATATCAACAAAATGGAATGATATAAATTATTGGGAAGCATTAGAAACAAATAAAGCAATTACTACAGAATATTTAAAAATTATTGTACCTCTCAATGTCACTGGAACCACATCTACCGCTCCTAGAAACTCAAATATTGCCTGAAGGTGCTTCACTCCTGAGGCATAAGGCTATAGACCTATAATCATTGAAGCATCTCACTTCACTAATGTATCCTTTACACCTTAAAATCCAAAACCATATCTTGAAGTATAAATATCTTTATAGAAACACTGCATATGACCATAACACCCAAAATGGTTACACATATTTACAGGAAAAAGACAAGAACACCATGTGTGTCGAACATTAACACACTAGTAGAAATTCAGTGGAATGACACTAGCTCAAACTAGAGGTGTCGAATATTCCTACTACTGAGAACCACCTACATCAATTCTATGATGATATTTCTAGTTTCACTTTTTACTAGAATACCACTACAACTACCACTAGTTGTAAGATAAGGGAAAGAATATCCAAATTTTCCTTCCATATACATTTCTTCCATCATAGCCCTATCCATTATCTCATCCTAGGTCAAAATATTTATCATAAATATGTACAATTTGATATTTGGTCACAAACCCTATAGTCATTTCTGAGCATTCACCTGGTTATTCTTTATAACCTCTGGTGAAAAACAAACCAACTATGAAAAATAATTACTATACCCCAACATCAAAGTATCTCCCTTCTGCAAAGAGAGGAATACTAGAGACTTTTCCATAATTAGTGAATCTATAAAAAACTTCTAGAATAAGAGAGTCTTGAAAGCCTTTAATTCTAATCCCACGTGTCTATCTTCTTATGCGATGGAATCCCACCAACACTTTCTAGGACCCTCAAGTCCGAACACCACAAAATTCACCTTGATACTCTCAGCTGTATCTAGGAAGTTGAAGATTTGATAAATATTTTCATTCCATTCATCTTCCTATTGAGGTTCATTATTACCATTAATGTATGATTTCTTATCATGATTGAACTCCCGTGATCGATCTCTATCTGCTACAGCTCCGGGATGTACCTCAACAACTATGTTATGAGCTTGTGGCATAGTCTTGTTAACAGAACTAACTACCTGAATGATAGTTTTAATAAATTTCTAATCCATAGGAGGATTACCTTGATGAAAATTAACTACACCCTCCCTAGGAACTCAAATAACATGTCTCAAAGGCATACTGATGCACACCAAAACAAAATAAATATTCATAAAATAGAATAATATCATTTCAAACTAGAAAACCTATAAAAAATGATATTAAGGTCAAAAAATTAAATAGGATACACACAAACCCAAATACCATGGTAACTTAAGCCTCATGATGAAAAGAGATGGCCAACATTCACAACAATATACCTTTCAATTCCCGAAAATCCTATCTCTATTCAACCAAACATCCCAGGACAAGTACTATTGAGGAAAAAAAATCTCTAATGCCAAACTGTGTTGAACCCAACCAAGATACCCTCTCAAACTGGTACCTGACCTGAGTTTTCACACACCTTAAGGTCACTTAAAATCCCCACAGGTTGGCCTTTAACACCCTAGAAACAACAAAAATCAGAGGGAATGATATCTCCCAACCTAAAGAATATAAAATTAGATACATATAAACATATATAGAAAGGAAAAACAGAAGAAAACATGAATATATATATATATATATATGTTATAATATAAAAAGAATAATGGAAGTGATAAAACTAAAATGGTAGAAAAACAATCTCTTGAAGACATATCTAACAGCAAAGGAAGAAAAAGATAAAACGAATTCTCCAACAATCTCTATATGATTGGGTGGGAAAACCCACTCCATCTCTCCATCTAGTTACCCAAACCTAGCTGATAGAAAACATTGCGGTGTCACTATAGCGTGTTGCACTTCTCTGAATCGAAATGCATAACCATGTCTACACACCACTAAAGGGGTATGTAGGGTGTGAGCTAACAGTCTCAGTAGGGTCTCACCCAGACATTCTATATCAAGTCTATGAACAACAATCCAATCATGATAAAATTTAATAAAAATAAATAATGACATATAGTTTAACAGTTTTTATCAAAAACATGAAAAAACAACCTGATTTCCCATTTTTCACATTTTAAAATAAAGAAGGTAAATCAGTTTCAAATCATTTAATATACATATATTAAAATATATATATCAAATCAAACCAAAACATACATCACAAATCATATGAAATACATGGAAGTACAATCAAAATAGTACAAACCAAAAGTAGTCCAAATTAGCCAAGAAGAAAATGTAACAACACACCATGGATCACACTAGTTAAGGATAGCTAGGGAACTCATACCTAACATAGACAATAGTGTGATCATCAATCCTCTAGACATATTCATTGAGCCTAGAGAGCATAGGAAGGCCCCAAAAATTAAACCCCCAATTAGTCTAAAAATTCTCTAAAACAATAGTCCCAGGGATTAGAGGAAAGCCCCATGAGAAAACCCCCTAGAAATTGAAAAGTCCAATTACTATACCTTCCATCTATGTACCTTAGGCTTCCAATGTGCTCTATTTTACAAACTGTTTCATCCAACCATTTCATTATATCATTCTTTGAAAACCATTTCACAATGATTTGAAAAACCCTTTTGATTTACCAAAACAAGGGGAAACCATATTTTATCAAAAACCCATTTCCACACACAGAAATCAAATCAGTCAATCATGAAACTTCATTAAATAGAAAAATTTATCAAAAAAAGAGGAATGAAATTCACCAACATATGATATAGATGAAACCACTTACCTCAAAACATAGACTCCACATGCTTGTAATGAAATCCACCACAAAAAAACCAAAAATGATAATAGAGGTCCTAGAATCAATATAAAACTCTTAGAATTGATTCAATTAACAAAAGGGTAAATGGAGAAAGTAAACAACACAAACATCAGTAATGCACTACCTCCAAACTATAACCATCCTAGTATATATCCCCCAGAAAAAAATTGCACAATGGATGTGGAAGGAAACAAGAAGAAAAATCACCACGGGTAAACAAATCAAATACCACAATGTAATGGTGCTACTACAATCAATGTTAATGAAGAATATAAAATTATTAGTCACCTAAAGATATGAAACCAAATATTAATGATGACCAATCACCAAAACAAATCAATCTAGATCAAATAGAGGTTCTTAAAATAATGGAATAAGAGACCAAGGTCAAGAGAAAGGAAGGATTTAGAATAATTAAATAAGAATCAATCGATGAAACACCCAAAAATCCCTATCTATGATTATTTGTTGTTGTGTAATAAATTTAAACATCTTGTAATACAAGTGGATCACATACTCAGAATAACTCATCACCTTTTCATTATAAACCGATCTTTTAACATTACATGGTGTAGAACCATTAAACTAAATGTAATCTATAATTATATATACTCATCTCATGACTTGAGCTTGAAAACCATTATACATCATGTACTACTTACTTGGTGTGTAAAGTTCTTACAGACAGTGAAAACATCAGATTCCTTACAAAAACCCAAAACCAACTTGGGAATTCTCTGATCTCAAGGAGAACCCTATAAAACCATTAACCAATTTATACTCAAACTCCATTAATTGAAAAAAACATACATCCCTAAACATTAGGACATTTTTCTTTGAAAATGTTTCATATCAATGGGAGTCCAAAAATGCACACAATTAAAGAGAAAAATAAAAAATAGAAGAAAATTACTTGAAATAGGTTAACTAGATGTTACACATAGAGAGTTACATTTGATCCCAAAACCAAGGAACCACACAAAACTTCATCAATTTTTTGTATCACAATTGTGATCCATCTACATTAACCTATGAACTTTCAAACATTATATATTATCCTTTATCTGATCCAAGATCCATCAAGTATATAGTTCTCTAAGAGGGATCATACATGTTGTGACTATGAAATCAATAGTCCACCACTAATGGTGTCCCTAGAATATATCCATATATATACTACTATGTGTGAAAATGTAAATAAATAACAACAAAAAATATATCATGCAACTCAATCCCCTTATGCTCAATATCAATAAGTTATCCTTTACCTTCTTCAACACATGCTGGAGTAAAACGATACGTCCACAGTCTATCATGATGGAAGTTCCCTTAGCATTCCATGTAATTATATACCACACGACCTTATATGCCAAATATAACAACATATCCAATTATGGTTGTCCTGATTCCCAAAATGAAAAACAATATTCCATATCAAAAGACCCATGGAACTCCATATTCATTTTCCGTCCACCGGATCAATAACCCAATGAAACCAAGGCATGGTGATACCCATCCTTCAATTATCATGGACCATCAACTTAGACCTAAATGGTGAGCCTCAGTCCCCCACCTGGTGGTCTCAACCACCATTAACTGTGGTCTTATATTATGGGAATATCCTCGATTATAATGGTATACACCATCCATTATTTTATTTAATATATAGAGGCCTCCCCCACAACAAGTTCACTAAACCACCTCATGTGTCTTATTGTATGTTCCCAAGACCCCAGTGGAACCATCATCCAACCATGGTGAGTGATATCACTGACATATTTGGACACACCATTGACAAACCTCTCTCACCACCATTTAGCTACTTCTCCCTCCAAAAACAATGGTCAACAATATACCCTTCTTCCTAGTGAACTACATCACCCAAATTCTTATGATCAACATCTCCCATAGTCACATAATCTATACCCAAAGTGATCCCATAAAACCACATGAGTCATCACATTACAACATAATAACCACAATTTACATCATCATGACCAACTAACCAAGGAACCACATATAATATAATTCATTCCATAAAATGCCTACAACTATCTTTTCACACATGGATCTTCCCTTGGAAACCTCTATGAATAATATAAATCATAAGAAGATTCATTATAGGTCTCAGAAGGACCCCCCACAGTTTCCCATTTACTATGTAGCACATAATAAATGCGTAACTAATGAACAATCTATGAACTACCCACAAGAATTTTAGGACTCCAACCATTAGAAATATATAGCTAGTTTTGATTTAATAAGGAGATTCACCTAAATATAAAAAACCCTAAAATTATGTTTTATTAGTGAGAGATAATTAAATGGTGAGGAATATAGAAATTAAAATCATATAAACTATTATCCATGTCTGTAGTTCCCAGATACTTCATATGTTATGAGATTCTAATAAGAAAAAGGGAGGTCTCTTTTGGAGAAGATGAGAATAACATAAGCCCTATTTAGATGATTTTACTTCCTATATAGTTCAAAATACACATATAAAGTATTTATATCTATTTCCCATGTTAATATGAAATTTTAAACTTTTTTAGAAAATTTTGGAGAAATATCACCACAACCATTTTTTTGAAAAACTCTCAAATGAATCATACTTATTCTAGAATAGCTCCTAATTAACCCATAATGACACATAATCAAATTAGAATGACTTATAATCTTTACCAAATGACTTATAATCAACCTATAATGTCCCATACTCAACCTAGTTTACTCATACTCACCCCAAATTGATGCATACTCAATCAAAACATATCCATTTTTCCAAAAACTTGCTGCAAGCCCCAAAAACTTACCAAACTCCAAAAAATCATTTTTATACCATAAAAATAGCTCCAAAACCTTAAATAAAAAAATGTCATACAAAAAAATTTAATACCAAATTAAAAAAAAACTCACAAGCCCATGAAAACTCTCAAGGATTTGTTCTTGATTTAGACACACACTTTCATACCTCCATTGGGTCCCAAGGCAATTGGTCCACCCAATACGCAGCCCAAATCTCTATTCCAAATACCCAAGACCTTACATCGGGTGATTTAAATCTTTAATGAAAATTTTTAGGCTTATTTCTTGACTATGGGGGTTTGTCAGGGAACTACTTATTGTTGATTGAATTATCATATAAAAATATTTATCAATATTCAATCAATATGACCCCATTAAAGGATAGATATGGATAACCTTGTTCATCTAATATTTTTTGGGATGATTTTAGTGAGAATCATATTTTGAGAACAAAAATTATTTAATATATGGTATTTACTATTAATTTATTATGTAATAGTTTTTCAATGGATTTTTTTTTCTAGAAATCATATGAAGACCAATGAAATAATTCCAAAAAATGTTTAGTTAGTGAACTAGTTTTTCTAAAATTATAAACTTTACAAGTATATAATTTATTGTGGAAGTAGTGTAATAAGATTCCATGATATGTTAGACCAGTCTAGGTAGTGGATCATATATAGAAAGTGGAATTCTAGTTTATAGCTCCCTTATACTCGCACTCCCAAATCTAGTGGAAAAAACCCAAAATCACTAGATGTGATACAAATCTATGATTAGAATATCTTTCTCACATTTAAAATAAAATATAATTTTAGTTTAGAGTATCATAGAATTAAGAGAGAACTCCAAATAATAAAACCCAAGTCTTGTCGTCAAAACGATACTTCTTTTGAATATATAAGAATCTAATAAACTATTAATAAGTATTCAATGTCACCCATAAATCCTCAAAAAAAACTCTTATAGTCTTAGAATACTTAATACTTTCTTTAATAACTTAGGGAAAGGGAATTATAAGAAGGGGTGATTTCAAAATCTCATAAATGGTAAACATTATTATAAATTATAATGTGGGATACATGAGGAATAACATGAAATCATAATTAGAATAATCATAAGCTTGAGAACATAGAATAAGGATATGAAATCCAAAAAACATGGATTAAATAATGATCACGGAATAATAGGAATGTTGGGATAACATAAACATGATATCATAAGAATATTTCATGGCTCCCTACATCATTAACATAACATATATGGCTAGGATAACTTCCCACTCCCATAGTTGGACAGGCTCACTATCCATGAAACATGAAATATCATGATATAGAAACATTACTAAATGCATTGGAGGGATATATAATTTCATTCTCACCCTTCATATAATAAAAATAATACCTATTTATTCCACATTGTTTCGATAAACATATCATATAACCCTAAAGAAATAAAATAGGCTTTATATCCTTTTTAAGTGGTTCCTAAATGTTTCATTAATGGTTTCATCAACAAACATGACCTATTAAACCCATGAAAAAATAGTTATCCAATAAATTTAAGTTTCATTATAACTAAATACTACTCAATATAGATGAGTACATATATAGTATTTACACTATATATGAAATGGATAAATGGTTTAGAAAATAATTTCACCAACGAATTAAGGTATTGGGAATCTAGGTGAACACCCTTAAATCAAATAGTGGAACATATGGTATTTACAAAGGAAAAACATTAGATGTAGTGTATAATTATACAATGGGATGATTAATGAAGAAAAAAGTAGAAATGTATTATATGATATATGTAAAAGATGATTTCATAATCCATCCAGATAAAGAAGGTGGATTGTATCAATTGAAGAATATTATTGATCTAACATATGATAGTGATGAATAAATATCTTAGAAGAATTAAGAAAATTAATTTGAAAATAATAATTCCCATTTTTCATTAAAATCATTAAAATGTATAGATTTTATTAAAACATGATAATAAGAATTTAATTTTTGAGAACATGAAAATGTAGATAGGAAGTCACTTTGAAAATGAAAAAGGAGGTGGAAAGGTACGTTCATACAGAAACATAGATAAGTGATTCCTTCCATAGAAAATTTCCCATGTCAAAAACGATAAAATATTTTATTTTAAAAAAAATTTAAAATAAATTCAATGTAGTTTATAATTACCTTAGAATAATTTCAAAATAATGAAATTTTGAAAATTACATACAATGATTTTTTTTTGAAAACTAATTTTGTGGAAAAATTATAAATTCTATTATAACCTTTTAGGGAAACCCATGTCATTAAAAGGATGAAGAAATCTTTCATTAATATGTTGTGAAGAGAAACATGAAGGAAACATGAAATAGTATGTAAAATAATTTAATTAGGTAAAATGTGGCTATTGAAGAATATAGATTCATGTGATTAGGTTGGGAATCATTCTTTTTAGTGATGAATTTTGAAATAGAAAATGTAACGCCTCGACCTAAGAAGCCCAGAGTTGATGAATTACTTTATTAAGTTAGCATAATTATAAGGAATAAAACCCTAAAGGACCAATCAGTTTAATAGTTTTGGAAACCCATATTTCACATAGGATATCCATATTAAACTGGAAAATATAAAATAAAACATGATATATATTAAAATGAAATGAACTACATCATTGAAAGCTAATTCAAATATTTATTCTTCATATCTTGGGAAAAGGAAACAAAATAAAGGTGAGATAAAATATCCATTAAGGGTAATTAAAATGGATATAATAATTAATAAATGATCATAATCATCATGGAATGTTAAATAACTAATCACACATGCCATATAAATATCTGGATAGGGCATAATCAATATAGAAAGGTAGATAACTGGAAAACATGCCATTTAATCAATAATCTGAGAATGAAATGAATCTAAAGATATATAAAAGAAAAAATATCATGGATAATAATTATAATTTAATTCTCAATGAAGTAAATTCTTAATTATTGAATGTCATGTTTCCCATGCACATGACACCCTCACCGTCAAAATTTATTATCAAGATGGTTTAAACTATTTTTATTTGGAAAACATATTCATCTCATGAGACTATCGATGGATCTAGGAGCTTTAATTAACTCGTCCTCAACCCATATAGTGAATTTACAAAATATTACTCATATATAAAATAATATATTTAATTAATGAACAAAATTACTCATCAAATATCTATATTTAATAAAATATATGGATTTATCAATAATTCCTCAGTTAATCAAATAAGTATCAAAGTGAACAGCATAAGAAAAAATGGTATACAATTTAAGAAATAATAATATAAATAGAATGAGAATATTTATATTCAAGATAAGTTCAATTTATAACAAAAATGATCATAAGGAAGTGATTGTTTCAAGAGAAAGTTAACAATCACAAAATAAAGTGATATGGAAAAGATAACATTTACCACTTGGTAATTTTGAAGTCAAAACCCATTGGATGTGATAATTCAAAGTAAAACTATAAATACAATGAATATAAAAGGATTCAGGATATTATATATGAAAAGGGTTAGTATATACACCAAAAAAAGAATAAGTAAGTGGAGAATATTATATTTATCTCATTGATGTGAAAAGCAAGATGAAAATACCTTACCTTGAGTATTACTTGTCATGTGTTTCTTTATCTTCTTGAATAATAAACTTGTGTTAATTGTTAAATTTATTTATAACCTTTTTATGTTTTATTATTAATTTTATTTAAAATATTAAATTTTTTTTATATAACTAATTAAACAATTAATTTTATGTTTGAAGTTTTTTCCAAATTTGGTTCATGTGTAAAAAACAACATCGGTACATCAACTATTGTTAAAAGGGTAATTATATAAACATATCCTGTATAATAATCATGAAATAATTATCATATTTATACATAAATTATACTATTAAAACTAATCATGAAATATGTTTACAAAAAATTAACCAACATTACAATCATGGAGACAGTTGGTCGTATATATGCATGAGTAACATTCCTATTTTTGAATGTTCATTATGAAAAGAAGGAAAGTAACATTTTATCTTTCCAGAGTGATAATTATATCATAAATAATATTTTATTTATTCATATATACTTATATATATATATAATTATATATATAGTTATAGATATATAATTATATATATATATATATATAATTATTGTGATGTAAAAGGAGTCACATTGCGTCGAGGAGGTGGTAGTCCACAGGTCCACGACTGATGTTATCGCCTTTTTAGTATTTGAATAGGGTAAAAAATAAAATGATATATTATATTACCATAAAGGTAATTATTTCATTAATATCATATATATTTATGTTATTTTAAATATGTTTAATTAAACTCATCAATAATACATTTAATGTAATGTGTGAATGTATTACATCACTTTGAGGAGGTGGTAGTCCACATATCCACAAATGATGTTATCATATTTGCAAAAAATTTAAGTAATAAAGGTATGTGTTCTATAAAAATTAAAGAAGTATTAATATAACATAAATATCATAAATATCATCTGAAAATAGGGGGTATATCATAATTCCCAACCATGTGTGGTGGTAAAGGAAAAATGGACGACATCATTTCGCGAGGCAGTAGTTCTCCGTATAAGAACGATAATTTCATTACACATTTTATAGAATTGTGTATAGGTGTAGGTATAAAACATAACATAAAAAATATTTTTAAATTAATTACACTTTTGTTATTATATAAGAATGTAATAATAATAATTGAATGGATGGATAATGAAATAGAACAAAAGTGATCATTGAAGAACGTTACCTATTTTTCAGGTAACTACTTTTGGTTTTCACAAAATTATTTCCTTGGATTGATTTATTCACAAAGTGAGGATTCTATATTTAGGTTAGGAATATTTTTATACTATTTGGATAGATTTTTTATGAGATAATGTGTCTCGAGGGGTGTGAGGAAGGGTAAGAGTGAATGCCTTTTTATAATGGAGGGGGTATGGAATTCTTGAAAATATCTAAAGGTAAACACTATTGGGAGGTCTCCCTTAACTCATATGCTTCTAAAATGAAAAAAATAAAGGAGTAAATCAGAATTATTGTTGATAAAAACTCAAAATACATAAAAATAAAAGCATTTTTATCATTTTGTTCCTTACCACTAAATTATAAATATTATACCTAATTTACAAATTATAAACCCCATATGTGTTTAAAATTAATTTTACAATAGGCCCATGTAACACGAAAAAACATTACCTTAACCCGAACCATGCCAACAATGTTTTTACTATCTATGGGTCAATATGTTAATTATAAATGACAAATTGTTTCATAAATAGACTATATTTTATATTTATTATCACTTAAAACTCACTTGTAAGAGGGTAGTAGTTTTTTTATTAATTTAAAATCATTTAATAAAATATCATTTATTGTAAAATTACATTAATGTCAATTTTGAAATCACTAATTTAATTTTAATTAAAAAATATCACAATTTATTGGAATTAAAATATGTTAAGTTAAAATCTGTGTAACATTATTTATGCATTTAAAAATAATAATTTAAAAAAATAATTTATTAAATTTACATTTCTTTTATTATTTTAGCACCATTTATTTTATTTAATTATTAACTAAATAATCCATGTGTTAGCATTTAATATAATTATATCATCAAAAAAATTTAAATTTAAATTTCCATGATAAAAAAATTAATTTATCTTTCAAATTATAGTTTATAACAACAACATTGTAGCGTATTCCATACTATAAATCTTTATAAATGTATAGGGTAGGGAAAGTTGTTTTTTTGCCTTTTTCCTTATATAACTTATTATCAAGGTTAAATTCATGGAATAATATCCCAATAACTCATAAAATATGAACCTAAAGATTATATGGTTTAAATATTAGAAGATAATGTATTTTGGACAAGTTTTTAGGTCTTTTTCCCTTAGTTTTAAGGTTTAATTCCTTGTTAAACTTAATTTTACCTTAATCACTATAATTAATATTAACTAATTTCATGAATCTTTTTGGTTAAAAACTAAGTTGATCTAATTATACTATAAATATTATAATTATTCTAATAATGCGTATCTATTTTTCCAAATTATATTTCCATAAGTAGAAAAATTAAATTTGAATCTAATCCTGTAGACGTGGTGAGAAAGACAAATTTTAAAGTGAAAATGTTTGAAAATACATTAATATTTTATTTCTAAATTCAATATAAAAACGTTTCAAATGGATTAAATTAGATTAATATAAATATAATTTATCTATTTATACTTCAAAACCAATTTAAAATATAATTTAGCATTAATAATTATTTAAAAAAATGTAGTTTTATACAAAAATGCAGTATTTTTCAGTCATCATGAAAAAATGAACCTTCTTAGAAATATACCAATAATTAAAAATAAGATATTTTTGAAGTTATGTATTCAAAAATGAAGTTTATTTTCATAAATAAAATTTATAAAAGTGTAAAAATTTATTTTTAAAATAGTTGGTCCATTAAATGGTAGTAAAACTCTGTCTTGGGTGTAACAAAAGATAACTTAGTGTTGTGTATAAGGCAATATTAACATAGTGTTGCATATAAATAAAGAGAGAAAAAACAAATTTCTATCCAAAAAATGAAAATATATTAATATCTTGGGGTGTTACATTATCTCTAACTTAATTAAATTACATGCTCACAATTTAAACTTGATCTTTGTAATCTAGTGTTTGATATTTGTAAATACAGGACACTATATAACAATATATTACACATATTGGTAAATAATATTTTTAGAAAATCCCAAATCGTAAATAGGGTTAATAAAACATCTTATTAATAAGAGAGAACATAAAATTCTAAGGTTATTGAAAAAATAGTATTTCAAATATAAGAACACTTGTGAAAACATTGACAAGGAAGAAAAATAAAATTATCATGTTTTGATAGAGAGGTATAGATAACTAGTTTAATTAAAAGTTGATGACCATAAAGTCATAAATCGAAGTTATAAAAAGGTCATTGATGTCATCAAAAATTATAATAATGGGACACAATTTTTATTTCAAGACCATTTTCCTAGATTTGAGAAATTATTTCACACTATAATAATATAAGAAAATATATGCTTTATAAACATAATCTTTACTTTGATTACGCCTTGAACTATTTACAATTTATTTGTTAACACAAGATGCTTCATATAGTGAATAATACATTAATCTCTAAACCATCATTCAAAAATCAACTTCAAACATTTCATAAATGGTTAAATTTTCTAAATGATTATGATCCACCACTCTTATAAAAAGGTCATAAAATTTCCAAAAAAAGAACTTATTATTAATCCAAACAATGTGAAGCAGCTCTATAATCATTACATACGCAACATGTGAACACACTAATCATGTATTATGTTGAAATATGTTAATAAATTTTATTAACAAAAAACATTATTGAAAACATGCATGCTTTCTTATTACTTAAGTAAATCACATGTTATTGGATATATTCATTAAATCCAAAAGTGTTGTAAACTCCATCAATGATGGAATAAACCAATTTTTCAACAAACCATTAATCATTTAAAAGGTAGTTAGTACGATCAAATTTACTTTATCCAAACTGATCATATATTTTTTAAAACATAATTATCTATGTATCGGGAATATATTAAGGGTCATCTTTCCCTTAACCATGTGTTTTCCAAAAGGTTTAACCTAATACCAAATCAATTTTCTTGGTACCATTCAACATATGATCTCAAATACTTAACAAAAAAGTAATGAAGTATAATACTTACATATTCTATAATTCTTATAATGAGTACATCATAAATAAAATACTCAAATGGAATAATCATTGAATCCAAACATAAGTA
Organism: Viscum album; assembly: GCA_963277665.1. Lineage (NCBI taxonomy): Eukaryota > Viridiplantae > Streptophyta > Magnoliopsida > Santalales > Viscaceae > Viscum > Viscum album. The sequence continues at coordinate 2,011,838,939 of OY728164.1, read as the reverse complement.
CATTAATAATTCCTCTTCTTCTGTAGAAGTAGAATAATATATACCATGATCCATTAGCCTCTTTTGGGGAATATTCCTTTGACACTAGAGACATTTATTTGTATAGTGTCCCATCTACTTGTAGTTTAAGTGTTGTATATTAAAAACATATTTCTTATCCTTGAAATCACAAGCACAATGTCTTTTCTTTCCACACTTGTAGAAAAATCCCATTCCATTCATGAAAGTACCAGGGTGATTATTTCTAAAAATATTAAATGTGGGGAATTAATTATTTCCCTTATTTACTTTACCCACCTTTTCCCTAATTTTTTGATTATTTTGGTTCTTCCCTCTAAATCCATAAAACTTAGAGTACTCTTTACCTATCTCATTATCACAAGATACTATGTCTTTATATGATGAGAATGATTGAGAAACTAGTTCCATTCAAAAGATTGGATTAAGAACATATAATAAATTATTATTACTCTTTGGATCTTTTGAATTGGTGAGGTTCACATTTCTTATACTGGGATCCATTTCTAAATTAATACATAGACTCGATAAGATCTTGTCATGTATAATTTCAAAATTAGTGAAATACATAACATAAATTAAAAAATCTATGCATATCTAATCTTATAATCATTAACATGGTTTATTTGGGAGGTTATTTTATACTTATCCTCAAATTATATCATAGGGTTATGTCCCCTTACATATATTTTCAAAATCATGTTTCCAAGGTTTTTACTAAACTTCCTTTGATACCATAGGTAACAACCCATCCCTGGAATCCTAATGCCGGTTCATTAATTTATTACATTGGCATGATTATAAGGAATCAAATCCTAAAGGACCAATTAGTTTAGTAGTTTTGTAAAACATTATACCCATATTACATTGGGAAATAGAAAACAAAACATTGTATATAATAAAATGAAAAGAACTACTTCCTTGAAATCTCATACAATGATTTATTTTTCATATATTGGGGAAAGGACACAAAATAATAGTTAGCTGAAATTCTGAGTAATTATAAGTAAAATTAAATATATAATAAATCAATTAGAATAATCATCATGGCAAGGTAAATAAATGAGCACACATTCCATATAAATATCTATATAAGGCATAATGAATATGACATGGTAGATAACAGAAACACATGCCATTTAATCAATAAAACAAGAATGAATTGAATCCATAGATATCTCAAAGAATAAATCTCATGGATAATAATAATAAATGAATTATCAATAATATAAATGATTAATTATTGGATTTCATGTTTTCCAGGAACACGATACCTTTACCATAAATATTTATTCTCAAGATAGTTTAAACTATTCTGATTTGGCCAACTGATTTGTCTCTTGAGACTACTGATGCATTGGGAGGATTACATTAACCAGTCCCCAAACCATATAGTTTATGTACAAACCATTCCCCATATATCTAATAATAGATATAATTAAAAAACAAAATTCCTTATCAAATATTCATATTGAATAAAAGGAATAGATTTATCAATAATTCCCTAGTTAATCAAATAATAATCAAAGTGAATTTGGAATTTAAAAATGGTATATGGATTAGGAAATAACAATATCCATTGAATTATAATACAGATATTTAAGATAAATTTAATGTTCAATAAAAATGATCATAATGAAGTGATTGGTTTAATATAGAGTTAACAATCCCAAAAGAAAGTGGTATGGCAAAGATAACTTTTACTACTTGGTAATTATCAAGTCAAACCACATGGATGATATAAATCAAAGTAAAACCATAAATACCATGAAAATAAAAAGGATTAATTATATAATATATAAAAATGGGAAGTAGATACACCACCAAAAAAATTAAGTGGTGAATATTACATTTATATCACAAATGTAAAAATTGAGATGAAAATCTTTTACCATGAGTCTTAATTGTCACACGTGTCTTTATATTACTGAATAATACACTTATTTTTATTATTTAATTTTCTTATAACCTTTTTAAATTTTATTGTTACTTTTATTTCACTTATTACAATGTTTTATACAAGTACTTAAATAATTAAGTTTGGGTCAGGTGTTTTGACCAAATTTGGCCCGTGTGTCCAAAACAACTTTGGTAGGTCGACTATGGTTAAAAGGATAATTTTGAAAACAAATATAGAATATAATCAAGAAATAATTATCATATTTAAACATTAATTGTACTTTTAAAACCAATCACGAAATCTGGTTATGAAAAATGAACCAATGTTATAATCATGAAGATGATAGGTCGTACGTACGTATGAGTAACATTCCCATTTTTCAATGATTGTTATGAATAGAATTTATGTAACATTTTATAATTTTATGATGATAATTATACCACAAATACCATTTTTTAATAACATATACTTATATTTATAATTCTTGGGATGTAATAGGAATCACATCGCGTCGAGGAGGCGGTAATCCATATGCCCACGAACGATATTATCACCTTTTTAGTGTGTAATAAGGGTAATAAATAAAATATGTATTTAATTTATATAAATTTTATTTTTTTAATTAATATCATATATATTTATTTTATTTCCAATAATTTTAATTAAAACTATCATTAATACACTCTATGTATCATGTGAATGTATCACATTACTCTTAAGAGGTGGTAGTCCACATATCCCTAAACAATGTTATCATATTTACAAAAATTGGAGAGCATGAAGGTATATGTTATATAAAAATTAAAGAAGAATTAAGAAAACATAAATATATTATATTTTATATAAAAATAGGTTTTCTGTTATAATTCCCTACCATTTGAGGTGGTAAAGGAAAAATGAACGACATCGTTTTGCAAGGCAGTAGTTCACCGTACAAGACCAGTAATTTCAGTACCCATTTGATGTAAGTGTGTGTAGGTGTAGGTAAAAACCATAACATTAAAAAAATATTATTATATCTAGGATACTTATGACATTATATAATCTTGTAATATTTATAATTGAATGGGCGGATAAAGAAATAAAACAAATTTGATCGTTGAAGAATGTTACCTCTTTTCGGGTAACTCCTTTTGGTTTTCACAAAAGGGCATCCTTGGATTTATTTATTAAAAAATTAATGATTATAAGATGATGGTAGGGATTTTAGGAGACTATTTTGGTAGTGTTTGGATGAGCTAAAGTGGATTTAGAGGTGTGAGGAATGGGAAGAGTGAATTCCTGTTTATAATGGAGGAGCAGTGGAATTATTGTAAATACCTAGAGGTAAAGAATTATGGGAGGTCCCCCTTTCCTATTGTGATTAAAAATTGAAAAAATAATGGATTAAAAGATATTTATAGTGGAGACAACCACACATAACACAAAATAAGAGTGTTTTATAATGATAAAATTGGTAAGAAAGTGCTATTACATAGTATTAATATAAAATTTAGAGAATCTTATACATGAAATATATATATATATATATATATATTATATCTCCATAAAATACATTCTTAGAACCATTAATGATGGTTGGTGATGGAAAATGAAAATTTTTGTTTGTGGAGGTGGTAGTCCGCTCAATTAATGAACTCATTTCTCAACAAAGTGATGATATATAAGATTTAATAAATTAATAATTATTGCAAAATAGAGGGAGGGATTTCCACTTTAGGAAAGATCTCTCATGCTCTATTGGGTTTCAACCAATGCGATCTTTTCACCCTCGATAGATGTGATGGATCTTAGTAGCGGTGGAGGTGCAACGTCTTCATGGAGCGACTTCAGTCCTCATCTGCTACTAGTCATGCATGACTTCTATCAGCATCTTTCCAGATCTATTTTAGACCTGGGCTCTCAGTTTAGATATGGTGTAGAGTGATGGGGATATCCAAAGATGGTGGAGATCGTTCTATTCGGGCAGTCGATAGTGCTTCTAGGCATGCGTAGACAGGGTTTTGGTAGTCGGTGGTGGATGGAAGGACTAGGGTGACACAGGACAAGCGATGCAAGCACATGATGAGGCTTTATGATGGATATTTGGGTAGATCTATTTTATATCTGTGAGCATTGAGGGATTTCAGGGATATGGTGACATCTCGTGTGTGGGGTGGGTGCTTCGGTGCTAATGAGTTGGCAGGGGAGGCAGTTCCTTGAATGTATGATCGACATCATGTTTTCGGGCGAATTATTCCATAGAGGAATTAATGTGAGTGCACACGGCGGTGATCTGGTCAACATTCAAAGATCTAGTCTAGATCTGTGTCTCAAACCAGATCTGGCCATGTTAAGTGTAGTGGTGGCGTGGATCGGTGGCCTTGGCAATGGAGTTGTCCTCTGGCTAGTAACGGTGGGCGTGGACAACAGGTGTGTCAATTGTGTGTTTGGGATTTGGTTTTTAATGGGTATTTTCTTACAGGGACCTCAGTCCATTAAATATAGGCCTTTATGCCTTTTTAATTGGTTTTATTTTGGGTTTTGCATTGGGTTTGATCCCTCTGGGCCTACAGGCTTGTAATGGGATTTCCCTTACCTAGGTAAAAATGTGTTTACATTATCTTTTTTTTAATAAAGTGTCTTTCCCCATCCTTTAAACTATTATAATGAACATAATATTAGTTCAATAATTTCACTTTTAGTTCCTACCATATTAGTTGGTTAAATGAAATAATACATGCCATTCATGGTTGTTGTATTCCACACATGTGCAATATTAATGATCTCATTCGTTAACAAATGGTCGAAAAGAAGGTAAATGTAAAAGGAGATCATTTAATTATTTTAAAAAGGAAATAAAAAACATAATTATTCAAAAAAAATTATATCACCCCTAATAAAAGGTGATGAAAAATGAACTACATCGTGTCGTGATGGTTGTTGTCCATGCACATACACAAGATCGATGCGTTTGTTTTTTCTTAACCGATACTATGAAATAGATGAATAATTGATGTTAAATTGATATAATATTAATTAATTATATATACAATACTTAATTCATTATGTTAACAATTTTAGGGCATATTAGGAATTTGAAAATTGAAAAGAATGACTTGGAGGAGAGAAATACGCACATTGGGAACTTTGATTTTTCTACGAATTATTTGTGGAAATGAAAATACTAGGATAATTAGCAGTGGAAAAAGGATATGGGTTGTCGGATAGAGTTCCTAGATGAAATAATTTATATATTTTCACTATGTAATTTTAATTAATAGGTGTGTAAAAAAGGAATAATATTTTGACCTTTTATAAGTGAAGGGAATGGTAGTTTTAGAATTATTTTAAATTATTAAATTATTTTTTTACATTATTCAAGGGAAAAGATCCAAATACATCAATATAATGGATTCTGAGACATGATATGGAAGATATTGCTCCCATAAATTCATGTTGAGGATATATTTTAGTGATTTAGGTGTCTGTACATTTATGTTTCACTTTAACCATGTGTACTTTTTTCCAAAGTAAATATTACTTTCACCCATGTTAATTAATTAAAATTTTATATTTAAATATTTATCATACAAATTAATTTTATTATCATATTCCTATATATAATATTAATTTTAAAAATTAAATTTTATATGATTAAAAATCATTAATATAAAAAGAAACATGCTTAAAACATAAAAATAATTACTAAGATAATTATTCTTTTGGGTATAAAATTTATGTGTAAGGTAAAAAAATTAATGTTAATAATTTTTATGAAATAAATTGATTTATTATAAATAAAATTGATTATATGTGACATTACAATAAATACATATCCTAATTTTACAAAAATAGTAATTAATTAAAAGAAAATATATAAAATATTTTTCTTTTTTAAACAACCGTTTTACTTTAGTTCTAAAAAGGATTAGAATGAGTATTATAATTTAAAATAATACATTAAAATGAATAATGTTATTAATGAATTTAATAGTCATTCACTTAAATGGTTTTATTACCTTTTAAGTCAATCTTATATATTGATAATTTTCTGAAAATTATATTTTTTGTAAAAATAAAATTTTTGACTAAAAACTCAATATTTTATGAAAATTTTATTATATTAGTAATAAGTAAATTTTAATATTATAAATTAAAAATAAATTTATTTTTATAAAATTCTATTTATAAGAATTATATATTTAACTTTTAATGGAAAAATCAATATTAAATCACAAACTTCTTTTATTTAAAAATATATTCTAAAACATTCAGTGCTTCTAATATTAGTTCATACTAATTTTCTAATTTAAAGAATATTAATATTTTATATCATATATAGATATATAATATTTTAAAATATTGATCTTTTAAATATAATTATTTTAATTTATTAAGGCATCACAACCATTGTTTTAGTTCTTATAAATAATGATATCGAACTCAGTATTATTTAAAGAAAACAAATATCGATTGAAATATTGAGATGTTACATAGTTTGTTTTTCTATTCTGGTTTACATATATTCATGATGAATTCCATGTGTCCAAGTTTAAGAAGTATTTTTCTGAAATATATTATGTGATTGAATGGAATTATTTAGATTTAGTTTCCAACACCATTGTGTTGGAGTAACACACTCATATTCTTGATAATAAGAATAAATAATTATAGGGTAAATTTATTCAAATTTTCATTTTGATATGAGGAAATAGAAGGGATATCCATGATACTTGAAAGGGTAAATCTTTAATGATATATCAACAACCTAACCTATCATCTGATCAATAGTATTCTGGAATTTTTTGGGAAAGAAGCTGTTATTTTGGAGAGAATTATGACACCCCAATGTCATCAGTATATTTTAATTTTCATATTTACTTTATTTTTTATTTCTTGGGTGTATGGAATATGAAGATATGGAAAATATGGAGATACTATAGGATAAATTATTAATATTAACCACGCATCACAATAATGATTTGGGGAGGTTTCATTCTATAAGCATTCACACAGTTGGGGCATGATTTCCTAATCATATTGTAAACTATGTGAACTACCAAGGCACCTCCAAAATATTTCCCATGGTTGAAACCTATTTTCTTAAATGTTTTAGCTAGACAAAGTGATATTCTAAGAAATAAAATTTATAAATTCTTATTTTTACATTAATTGGTTATTTTATCATTTATCCTCTACTATTTGGGATCAACCTTCCACGGTGTCCCCTCTAACCATCAAATCCAATCCTTTATCCTCCATTCGTGTTCCTCTAAAAATATAATGTGCATTTATCCTGGTAATACCCTCAATTAATCTATATCATTTCTCCTTCCTCTCTTATTAACATCTCTTTTTTTCCATGTTCTTATATTTCCTTTCTCCAAAGTTTCCATGGTTTCTAATCCTAGATCTCTAGTAGGTATAATAAGGATGTTCTTGGTTTCTAAGGTTCATGAAGGGTTTATATTTTTCTAAAACTCTGCTGTTTGAGGAGGGTGGTTTTATTTATAATCAATAATTTTTTTGTATCTATATAATCTCTTTTTATTTAGAAAAATCTTTGTGATTTTAATTTTAAAATATTATTTATACATATTCAATCTTTGTATCAACTTTCATTAATTTATTTATGAATTTAATTCATTTTCATTTGAATTTAAGTATTATAAAGTATAAATTTCAATTGATTTTATGTTTTACAGGTAATAATATTGTTTCCATACATCTTAAATAGTTTTAAAATTAATTATTATGGGGGTTTAGGTTAAGATAATGTTATAAATGGACTTTGGACTGTCTTCTGATTAATTAGATGAAAATTTCTCTAATTGGGTTATGATATGGATAAAAAATAAAAGATCAGAAATGTGGTTATTTTATATTGATTTTTGCTATTTTTATTTCTCACATGCCTTAATATAATTGTTTAAATTATCTTATATTTGATTTTTAATATGATATTTGGGTTTTTTCTTGATTCATATGGGAACCTCGGGTAGTTATATTAGTAAAAACGATGATTTTTGAACTATCTGATATTATACACTTACTATTTTCCTTATTGAAGTTCATTCACAGGCTAGGGGATTACCTCCCATTGAGTTTTAGTGGGTAAGTCGGGGACAAAGTATTTCCGGATTATGTTAGGTGAAAAAAAATCTATATGAAAGATGCTAGATTATCCCATTAGTGACTATTATGGAATATAATGTTATTATATGATTAAGTAATGTTCATTTTATTTATCACTTTCTTTTACCTTATGATTTTCCCTTAAACTTTTTTAACTTCATATTTTCATATATTTTCTATTATTACTATTATTTTCTTTGTTTTTTATTTTTACTAAGAAATGTGAAATGTTATTTGTTTTTATTAATCATACTAATTAGAAAGGTTATTTTTAATTATATTTGAAACTATTTATTCATAATTTATTTATGAAAGGATTTATGTAGGCTCATGGAAGTATCATACTAGTTTTTTATCAAACCCTATAAACACCCACTAGGTGTTTATAAACCTTGTTTTATTAGATACAAGTAAATATATTGGAGCCTCTTCTTTTAGAGGCTTCCCTTAATGAATTATTTACAAATATATTGACATAATAATCAGGTTGTGATCATGGGTTGCAAAGAGATTTTTTTGTGTGGTCTTTTGGGAGATTTCAGAATTTTGGGATGTAGACGAATCAAACATTTCTTCCTTATCTTTATTTTGAAATATATTATGTTATAAAATTCATGTATCAAAACATAAATTGGTTTTATTAATATATGATTTGTGATTTATCTAGTTACTATATCCTTGTTCTTTTCTAGGATGATTTCTAATTTGAAATAACCTATTCATTTTTGTGTGATCATTAAGAATTTATAAATATCATTATAGTTTCCCAAATGTAGTTTATTATGGGTCTATTTTTTATAGGTCAAAATCATTTCAATCAGATATCTTTGGTACTCTTTTCACTTATCACCATCCCATGATTATTGGGTATGCAATTTGGACCTTATGGTGATTCATCTTGGATGATGTGGCATACAAACCCACTTTAGTTCATTATAATTAGTATTCAAAAGTTTTCATGGGTTTTATTAATGATTAGGATTTTTTAGATTGATTCATTTAAATATGATAATGATAAGTGACTCAATGATTTATAGTTTTTACATTTTAGTTATATTTTATATATTATTGGACTACTGGGAAATACTCCTTATTGTATATGATGAATGACTTATATAGTTTATTTTAATATAGTATGTGTGTATGCCATTTCAATATAGTTTTATTTAGTTATAAATTTATTTATATACCCAAATATTATATTGTGGTTTATATATTTTTTATTTATCTATTATTGATTACTATTATATCTAAATTATAATCTCCCCAATATTGATCATAGAATCTCACCAATACTCAAAAGCCCCAGGTTAATAGGGAGGTTCACTGTAGGTCATGTGGTATCAACCGACATGACACTATTTAGGATGATTGTGTCTTTGTTTTACATTATAAAGTTGTTATTGCAATGTGATATGACTATGGTAACATTAATTTCAAATAATATACTTAATATTATGGGTAATACAAATGAAATGGGTATATTAGGGTCACTAGTCATGAAATATTTAGATATATACTTCTTATTACAAATATTTCTTGAGAAATTTATTCAACTCAATGTTAATAATGACATGAATAATTTTAATATGTGTTTACTTTATGTCATAAATATATTGAATTTTGTGGATTTTAATATTATAGGTTCAAGATTAAGCTTCATTATGATGTTGAAAAATATTAAAGGTAAATTGTTTACCCAAAATAAATAGATTAATGGCTCTGATGAGTATATAAACACACTTTCTTCCAACAATATGATGGGAGGTATCGAAAAGGGTAATACATGTTTCAATTATTATAAAAATTCTAATTTGAAATGTAACTATACATAATTCATAAAAGAGAATAAAAAACTACTTATAGATTCCATATTTTTTATTTATTGTTCGATTTTAGTAAGATATATTTTAGAATTAATAAGGAATTAATAAAGGATGTTGATGATCTTTTGTATGAGAATATGCTTTTGAGAATGAAACATCTGACCTAATATAACTTCATGGATATGTTTCATAAAAAATTTCTATGTGATGTTTTATTTCATTAGCTCTTTTTTTATAGGAGTATAACATTAAAATTTTAAAATTAATGTTTTTATAAATGAAATAGAATTTGGTTTGAATCACATGGTTCATGATCTCAATCAGGTCTATAATATAACATGAAAATTAAGGTATGAATAAAAGTATTAATATTTTTTGATTATATAGAAATCAAAATACTGTATCTATATATATTTAATAAAATGATAAAATTATATATTTTCAAAATCTATTTTTGGTTATTTCCCTAAATTCAAATTACATACGATGTAATAATGTTGTCTAAGATATTAATTTTAATGTTTTATTAAAAGTACCATAAATAGAATCAAGAGTGATTCTATTAAGTGTGATAAATACCATAAATTAAGATAATGCTATATAATTAAGAGGGATTCTCTTTAGTGTGATATTAATTTTAATGTTTTGTTAAAAATACAATAAATAAAATTAATAGTGATTCTCTTTAGTTTGATAATTTTTTTTCTTAGAATAATATATTTTGTGAAAATTGGTTTTATAAAAGACCAATGGGAGATAATAATGAGCTCATATAATTTTAAATGAAAACATGAAATGAATATTATATAAATATTGTTTTATGAGATACCAATTTAAATAAAAGTTGAAATAATTATTTATATACTAATAAAATTAGAATAATTTTAATTACATATTGCTATAGTAAGTGTTTAATGTGATATTTACAATGTTTTTCATGAATAATGTTTCAGAAAGAGGTTTATATTTCATAAAATTCTTAAAAAAGTTCAATATGTAATCCATTTTCAATAGAAAATATAAAAAAAACCCATAATATAAGATTTTATTAAGTAAATATATTTCAATTGAATACTCAATAATTGGATATAGGTATTGAGAATATTAATTATGAAATTATCCAAGAAATATTTCCACATGTATATTGTTTCGATACCGATTTTAGTGGGATGGTTTATTTGATAGATGATGACATGATGATTTTTTACTATAGGATGATATATAAAATTTTATATAGTTATATTACACGTCAAAACAAAAAGATTATACAAAAAAATGTCATTTAAATTAATTAAATATTAGGATATGGTAAGATTAACTTTTATATATATGGTATTGTCAAGAAATTTTAATTTTTTTGACAGTATAGAAGTATATCATGTCAGACAAATTAATTTATAATTTATCATTCAGTTATATATTTTAGATAATTCATGAGAGTAAAATAATAATTAACAACTCATAGGTAAACCTATATGTAATATTTTGTTGACGATAACAATAAAAGGTTTGTGGTTTGACTGTATTTTAAGATTAATTTGAGTAAGGTATTATATATATAAAAAGGGTACTCATGTGACAAAAGTGATACATATTATTTTGATTGAGACTCTTTATTATACCACCCAGAATGTCTTAAAATATTTCCTTAGTATACATGGATGCATTTTTTATTAATTCACTTTATTTTAGTTTAAAAATATATCTGAATTTTAATATTTATGATTTTATTCCTATATTGAAGAATTCTCAAGGATGAGATAAAAGGGGAATTTGGGTTTGTTCTAGATTATATGATTGGTTTTTTAATGTCCCACCCTGAATTCCACTCAAAAGTTACCTAAAGTGGTGAGCCACATGACCTCAAACATGCCACCCCAAATTCTAGAGGCTTCGAAATAGCAACGAGGGCCTTGGGTAAGTCTTTTGGGAGACTATTCCTTCAAAAACTAGAATAGATCTTCGTATTATATATATATAAAATAATAGAAGTAATGAAAACATCCAGATAGTAGTGGAATCCAAAAGAATAAACATGAAGGATAATGAAATAAAGTGCGGAAGAAGAATAAATTAATAGAAGAAACTAATGATGATAATGTGTCATGTGTTATAAAAAATTGACTATGGAAGGGGAAGAGGGTAAAATCATATAGAACATTCTCTCAAAATAAAAAAATATCCAAAAACTTCTATAGCTAGCATCTCGAGCATAGGTTCAGTCCTCTGTTCCCAACTCCATCCTAGAAATGAAAATCAATCATTGGAAGATGGTTGCTTCCCTTTGCATACACCTGTAATCATAAGGTCTATTCAGGTACCAAAGGTGGTTGATAAGGGTGTGAGATACTATCTTAGTAGGCTGAAACCCATGGTGTATATGTCCTTAATTTTTTTTCAATATAAAATGAACAATGATCGATAATAATTTAAATTAAATATATAAATAATTAAATAAACCTCATTAGACTAGGTTCTACTTGTAGAATCATCCAATATACCTAATTTTGTGTAAGCCAATTTGTGTAAACCAAGAGATCTTGCAATGGAAAAGTAAGTAGGGTAATCTTACATAGGCTAGACTATCACCAAGCTTGTAATTGAGATTGGAGGAAAGGTTCCTATGTTTTCTACAATAAATAAGCACGTCTCATTTGAAAAAATTTATTAACCATTTATTTTTTTGATCTTTTCTTTATAAAACATGTTGAGACACATTGAGCCCATCCATGGAAATCTTGAGAGAATTTCCAATTATCACTTAAAAGAATTAGTAAAATATCAATGTAAGGACTTCATCCACGGAGACCCAAGTATGAAGTCATAAGTGTCACTATTTCATGGTTTGAAAACATCATGAACATACCTCTAAGTCCATACCTATTATTCCATAAAGGGGAACATGTCTCTATTGTGGCATGGTACAACCAATCATGCCATCGAGACTATCCAAGGTGTCTCATATAAGGAATTGAAATCACTTATCTTGATGAAATATAGATAACATATAGAGAGCCCATCTTAGTTATAGATGACATTACCCTTGATGTATTTAACTTGCATTGACAAAAGCTAACTATGCCACGATAGACTGACCAAAGGTTCCTTAAGTCAGAACCCCTTTTATCACCCTCATCATTATGGAAATAAAAAATCAGCTAGCATGGTATACATATATAACAAGTCTAATGAGAGTCCATTCCATTTATTCAAAATTTTATTTCCATGGGAAAATTAATCAAGTAATGTCATAGGGAAAAACCATTTATGTCATATAGAATAAGGCATCAATTGATTATCCAACTCATTCAATTATACCATCTCACCAAGGCATGGTTTATATGTTATAATTCATGTTTTAACCAAAAATTAAAATAAATAGAAGGTCCAAGACAATTATTAAGTAATGACACACCATAAGGCATTAAGCTAATTTAGAACAAAGGTCTATTTTGGACTTTAAGGAAGGGAACATCCAATTGGATGTCACAACTCGAGTTGATCAACCAATGCAGTTGATTCTTCGCTTACTCAGGTCACAAATGGCATAGTGAGACATCAATTTTAATTTAATTGACAAAATAGGGGAAAATCTAGACAAGCCGACTTGTTGAACAATGCCAAAATTTCTGAAATGAAATGAAATGATAAAAAAGGACATGAACTCCTACCTTAGCCTCACAGAGATTCCCTCATCTAGTATCAACATTCGACTCAATATAAGTTGGAAGAAAATGGATGAAACCATAAAATTCATTAAAAATGGTTAAAATTATCTTTCATCGAAATAATTAAACAGATGTGATGAATAACTTGAAATAGATTAGAGGGGATTATAGTTTTCACCCTCAATATTTCTGTAGGATCCAATTGTGATTGATTCAGGTGCCACACGAAGGAGTTGTATCAAATCATATCTTAGAGGAGAAATAGTTTTATTATGGGAGAATATGGAGGATTTTTTAGAGAAATAGAATAGAGGAGTATGTATTATGATTAAATCATTTAAGATATTCATTTAGGAAATTTTACCCATTTTTACACTTCACACAGTTTGGATGCACAATTTGGCCAAACCGTATGCCAACCATGGCCATTTGATGCTAAAAAGGTAAAATCGCATGATTTGTCACATAGTTTGAAAAAAAATGCGAAAACCATGAAAAACCGCATTGTCAAGGATTTTAGATGGATCACATGACCATGGACCCTGGGTTCCATGGTTGTAGACAAACCGTGTAGCCCAGTCTTCTTCTTGTTTTCTGAGGCTCTAGCTTCGATTGAGCCTTGGATGCCCCCAAAACTTTCTCAAAACTTTTAGGCATCAAATTTAAGTCCATTTAAATGAATTAGAACAAAAAATAAATGGTATGTACCTTGGAGAAAATCTAGAACATTACAACCTCCCCTACCTAAGACAACTTTTCACTGAGTTTCTATTTCAATGATAGTATAACTTCTTTAGAAAAAAGTTCTGGTCACTACATGCATACATTTACCTCCCGCTATTAGGTCTCATCCTGTATGCATCCATGCTACCAAAGCACACAGACTAGAGTAACTGACCCAAATTAGAAAGCCTTCATGCTTCAATAATTTGTATGTATTAGATGCTCCACAAAGGATGCATCTGCTTCCAGCTCGATATCGTCATGGTCAAATGAATTAGATGGATCAACATGATACTGTTGAAGATGAGATGCATGGAATACATAATGCATGGCATGGTATCATTGATGTAACAGTAACCAATAGGCCACAAACCCAACTCTATCCACTATCTCGAAAGGACCAAAATATCGTTTTGATAACTTTACCTATGTACCGATTCATCTATGAACCAACCTGGGTGATACACGAAAGAAGACCTGATATCCCACCTCAAACTAAATAGGTCTGTAGCAGGGATTGGTATAAGAATTCTTCATAGAATGAGCTATATCCCTACACTTATGAATAAATTGGGCCTTCTAAAAGGTCTCTTAAATGCGAGGAGGGACCATTAGAGCTACCTCACCTACCTTAATCCGACATAGAGGTGAACAAAATAGTATACCATAGAGGGCCTCATATAGATCCTTCAGAATCATTTCCTAGAAATTTTTGTTGTAGGAAAACTCAACCAGAGGAATATTCTTCTCCCAAGAACCTATATATAAAGTATACATGCCCATAGAATATCCTCTAACACTTATATGGTCTGCTCAGAGTGTCCATCAGTTTGAGGGTGATATGTAGTACTCAAGAGCACCTGTGAACTCATTGCCTTCTGCAACCCTTTCCAAAATTGTGAAGTAAAGTGGGCATCTTGGTCTGAAATGATAGAAATAGAAACACCATGAACTCAAAATATCTTAAAGATTTATAACTTTCTAAGATCATCAATAGAGAATGACTCCAGGATTAGTAGGATTTGCGTAAATTTGATCATCCTGTCAATTATCACCCATACTACATTTGTTCCTCAAGGGGATCTCTGAAATCCCTCGAACAAATCAATTCTGACATCATTCAATTTCTACTCAGGAATAGAGAGAGGCTGTAGAAGCCCCATATGTCACTGGTTCTCTACCATCACCTGCTGACAAGTAGAGAACCATGTGATAAATCTTCATATCTACCTATTCATACCCAACCACTAGTACTGACGACGAATGTCTCTATACATCTTGGTGATACCACGATGAACTTCCCAAATAGAGACATGTAATTTCGGCATCCACTATTCTCATATATCTAAAGGCACCCATACACTACCACAAAAGAGTAAGGTCTCACTGCCATCAACAACCCAACTAGAAGGTGGGTTTTCTCCTACGATGCTCTCCCTCATGACGATGCCCTCAGAATCAGATAACCACCTCATCTAGACTTCCTCAATAAGAGAGGACGCTGATCCTAGAGCTTCTGGAACTGGCTTCCCAAAGTATTCTTGATCCTCCACATTCATAAGATAAAACAATTCCATCAACTTCCATTCACTACTATCCTCCTTCACAGCTTGTGTCTGATTCTTCCAGCTTAAGGAATCAGCCATGGCATTACTCTTCATGAGTGTGGAAGCAATGTCAAAATAAAATGACTACAGGTATTCAACCCACCTATGCTACCTCATAATTAGGTCTCAATATGTGGAGAAGTATATGATACTTTTATGGTCCTTATAAACAATAAACCTCTCACCCAACAAGTAGTTCCTCCAATAGTGTAGAACACGAACCACAACTGCTAACTTGAGGTTGGGTGTAGGATAGTTCTGCTCATGAGGCCTCAGCTAGCAAAATTTATATCCCACAACTTGATTAACTTACATCATAATTGTACCAATCTCAATTATTAAAGAATCACAATAAATAATATAACTCTTACCCAGTTATGGAAGAATTAGAATCATATCTGAAGTTATTATTCTCTTTAAAACCAGAAAATACATCTCAAAATATTCTATCTAGTCAAATTGAACACCCATATTGGTCAAGCCTATAAGTGGTACTTCTAGGATTTGGAATTCCTGAATTAATCTCATATAAGATCCATCCAGGACCGATAATCTTTGAATATCAAATACATTATCTGGCTGTTACGAGGAAACCATAATTCTCAACTTCTCTAGATCAACAAATTTTCCTACCTTAGATATGATATGACCCAATAAGCAAACCATACTAATCCAAAAGTTGAATTTACTGATCTTCACATATAACTAGTGTCCTCTCAATATACTTAGCATGATACCATGATGATTAGAATGGTTGTGTATGGGGAGTGAATACACCAAGATTTCATCTATAAAGACTACCAAAATGAAATAAAGATACGAGTGAAAACCTGATTCATTAGATCCATGAATACTATCGGAATGTTCTTTAGACTAAATGTCATAACTAGATACTTCTATAAGTCGCAACTACTCTAAAACACTATACATGGTATGTTTGATGGCCTCCCATGAACTTGATGGTGGATCGACCTCAAATAAATCTTGGAGAAAATATTTTCTCTTCATAACTGGTCGAAGAGGTTGTATATCCTATGAAAATGATAACGGTTCTTCACCATAAACTGGTGAAATGGGGGTAATCCACACACAATCTAAGGGTAACGTCCACCTTCCTGGGGAAAAGGATGGGTGAACCCCATGGTGATGTGATGGGTCATATGAAACCCTTATCATATAAGCCATCAAGATGTTTTTTGAGTTCTTGGAGACCTATAGGTTACATCCTATATATAGGAATACAAATTGGTGATGCACTAAACACAAGATCAATGGTTAAATAAAATTCCCTCTTAGAAGGTAATTCAAAAAATTCATCAGGGAATACAACCCTAAAATGATCCACAACAGGAATAAAATCCACAAGATGTATCCCCTAATTTATCATATTGAGATTGTCCATCTGGGATGTCATCCCACCTAGCCCATTATGCTTGATTCCATCTCTATTGGACTAAATATCCCATTCTCACTTATGGATGTATGTATTTACCTCAGGTGATGTGAAATATACCCATCAGTGATAGAAATCCACCTGGGATTGATAATGCACAAGACAATCCATAAAAAGAATACTGTCAATGCTGGTCATCTTGAGGTTGAAGAACTGAACATAAAATAGTACACACCTATCTCAAGGGGCACTCATTTCACTAGATTATACCCTCATCTTGAACTCCTAATGACATTTCGAGGGTTATAACATCACTAGACTACTCGATCACTATGCCCATACTTGCCATAGTTGCAGTGGATAAGAAAGTGTGTGATAGACCTATATTAAATAAGTAATATACTAGAGTAGAGGCTACTAGAATAATACCCCAAACTATAGATAGCCCCAGACTCTTCTCCTATGGAATATGATGAACAATATAGATACACTACTAGAAATTATACTTTTTCCAACACTTATATACCAATGGTTCTTCTGAACTGTTGGTATAAGTGATATTTACCAATGGTTTGCATAAACCAATGGTAAAGAACTATAACAAGTGACTTTTCCCAATGGTTTGATGAAACCATTGGTAAAGATGGGTAAAAAATGACTTTTCCCAACGGTTTGATGAAACCGTTGGGAAAGATGGGGAAAAATGAGTTTTCCGAATGGTTTCATTAAACCGTTGGGAAAGATGTAGTTTTCCCAATGGTTTTTAAAAACTATTGGGAAAAAAGCCCCAAATTCTCCAAAACCAGGCAGCCGCCTCCCCACGATTCTAGAACTATTCCGCTACTCTCCATAAGTGATTCCTTCACAGAAGCCCTTGAGAAGCCCCACCTCTTCCATCGGATCAGCTGCTGCTAGGTTAGACTCCTTCCATCTTTTATCCAGGATATAGTTCCACCTCTTATCAAGCATATCCTTCTATTCTCAAGGATTTAGTTATTCCCAATTTTTAGGGTTTTTGTAAAATATTATGATTCAGTACTCCACGAATTGTGTACTCAAATCACTACATCAGTGTATGTCCAATTAATGTTTTCATTACACATTTACATTTATAAGGGCATGGTGTATCTTTATTGTGTTCTAATTTTAAAGATTCATAGTTTTTTTAATCTCAATGCTTAAAATATTATAGCTTCATGTATATGAACTCATAAGAAATTGTTTGTAGTATTTATTGATAGTATTTCATTAAAATCACTCCTTTCATTAAGATCATGTCAAACATGAAGTTCCTGTTCATCTCAATTTTTGTACAATATGTGTATTACATAACAAGTATATATCATTTTTCTATCAAAATCTATATATATATAAAATGACACACTGTTCACTTATCCTTTGAACAATAGAACATATGGAGTATCTTCGTGAACTTTGAAAAATTGTATGTGGTCCCTAATTAGTACTTCTTCCTTCTTCATGAAACTAATTCACAGAATGTCAAATTCGCAATATTAGTGAATATTAGTTTTCCTAATATAACCATTAATCATTCTACCTTTGACATCACACATGAGTTATTCAATCACCTTTTTAAAACACAATGACCATTTTCACTGATTTGGGGTTCCTCAAAATGCTTGGGAAAATCAGAAAAATTCATGTATTGAATCGTGTTTCTCATATGGTTTCATGGATACAAGTTCATCTCAAAAATCATGACTGTGTGGTTCAAATATCATGAGGACCATGAGATTATTATTCTTCACACAAATGAAGTTGTTTTCTGCAACTATGTGTTTTTGTTTTCACTTTTGATTTGGATGAAAGGGGAGATTTGTGGTTATTAATCATGGTTGTGGGTGGTCATTTTAGATGTAAGATAGTATGACTTCATTTTACTTGATATATCCAATATTATTATTGATTTATGTTCAATTTGATTATCTTTAATAAGTGATGTTGTTTAATAAGTTGTTATTAATGATTGTAATAATGACGATATGGTATAAGGGTTCATATGGTTTGTATAAGGGTTCATATGGTTTGTATAAGGGTTCACATGGTGTGTATAATGGTTAACATGGTATCAGTGAACTCAAGTCATTAATTTAAGCCTTCATTCTCACTAGCATGTAAGAAATTGAATGATGTAAACCCATACCCACATGATTTCTTACCTTAGATAGTTTCCAACATATTGAATATAAGCTTTTA
The DNA here is from genome assembly GCA_963277665.1 of Viscum album. Classification (NCBI taxonomy): domain Eukaryota; kingdom Viridiplantae; phylum Streptophyta; class Magnoliopsida; order Santalales; family Viscaceae; genus Viscum; species Viscum album. Next base: position 2,011,819,470 of record OY728164.1, on the reverse strand, counting down.
AATTCATCAGTTAACCAGGATCATATATTCCATTTCCACTAAGATGAATGTACTAATATAAATTTAGGTTCAATTAAATATGGTTCTCATTGTATGTTTTATATTATGTGTCCTTCTTGGTCAATACTCACTTTTATGAGGGTGGGGTGCTTTTCATTACCCATACTGGCATGTGTAGACATCCATAAAAATGTTAGATAAGTCACAAGTTTAATTCAGTAATGTTTTTATCATTGACATACTTTATTATTAATCTCAAATTTTAAAATAAATGTTTTTGTCTATACTTAATGAAATTAAATATTTTTACAATCCATGAACAACCTATTAGTGTAGAAGCCTAAAATTGTTTCACCCATGGGGTGCGCTTGACTTGGGGAACTAATTGGGTAATGAAAGGTATGGCCATAGAGGTGACAGTAATGAGTTATTGAACATGAGTGAATGATTTGGGATGCCTATAAGACATGATGGGACCTGAGGCATGTGCCTCTTATAGGCCTAATGAAAATTAATATAAATAAATTTTAATTTAATTTATGAGTACTTGTTCTTTACATTATTTTAATAGTTCACTACATCGACTAGAAACTTCTTCCTTTATCATTTACTTAAATGTATTTTCTATTAAATTTCAATCCTATTGAATTGTTTATGAAAAAATGACTTATATAAATTCTTTTTACTGAATGGAAAGAAGTTGGATGTATGAAACCGATCGGATCTCAAGCAATTTTCAAAACAATTTGGAGAGCGTTATAGATTTTGCATTTCCCAATGCTTCAGATAGTGGTCGCATACAATGCCGATGTTCCAATTGTATTGGTAGACCTTGGTTGAGCCATGAATAAGTCAGCTACCACATAACCAAAAATGGTTTTCAAGCAAACTACTTTGTGTGGTATCAAAATAGGGAGAAAATGAAATCTCAAATTGGTGATGATCGAAATGAAAGGACTGGAATGGAGAATTTATTAGATGATCAGTTTTTTTTATTCGTAATCATGAAAAAGAAAGGATTTCAACTCAAGAAGACTTCGATATAAGGACAACTGATTCTTCTAGTGAAAATGATGATATTGATAGGGTAAAAAAATTGAATGATGCTGCCACGACTCATGTATATCGACAATGCGATAAAATTAAAAAGATGGAATTTTTATATCCGATTGTTTCGTGGAAAAACTATGTATGGGATTTATAATACATCAGTCGATTACATTCTTACCCTCTTGAAGTATTTACTTCCAGATGATTCATATATTCCCTCAAACCACTATTTGTCATGGAAGTTAGTTGAGGGACTTGGATTTTGAAGAAAAAAAATTCATTCTTGCCCGAAAGATTGCAGTTTATTATAGGAGGAAACCGCTGAACGAAATGATTGTATAAAATGTGGAACATCCCGTTGGAAGTCAAAATCTGATAGAACACCATCCCGCATTCCACAAAAAGTAATGTGGAACTTTCCATTGATCCTGAGACTCCAGAATATTTTTATGTCTGATGACATATCAATAAAGATGAGATGCCATGATACTAAGAGAAAAAAGACTAATGATGAGTTGGTTCATCCTGAAGATAGATTTGCATGGAAGATATTTGATGCTCGACATCCTGATTTTGCAGCTGACATGCGTAATGTGAGGCTGGGTCTTTCATGTGACAATTTTAATCCGTTTGGGCAGATTCTTACTTCGCACAACACATGGCCAATTTTTATACACATTTATAATATTCCCCCATGGTTGTGTATGAAAAAACCTTTCACTCTCATGAGTATACTCATATCTGGTCTTTCTGATCCTAACATTGATATTGATGTATACATGAAACCTTTAATAAAAGAGGTGAAACTTATTTGGGATGTGGGTGTGGGCACATACTATACATGTTCGAAAGACATATTTCAGATGCGTGCAACGCTTATGTGGACGATCAATGATTTTACAGCTTATGAAATGATGTATGGATAGAGCATGAAGGGAAAGCTTTCATGCCCAGTTTGTATGAAAAATACACGATCTAGAAGACTGAAACATCGTTGTAGTTTTAGTTTTATGGGACATTGACGATTCTTTCCAAATGATCATCCATATAGAACGAATCTTTGAAGATTTGATAATTCCATAGAGACCGATGATCCACCTCAATGTATGTCTGGAACTGATGTGATTAATGAATTGAACGATTTCATTTTTTCATTCGGGAAGGGTCAAATGAAATTTGGAAAGAGAAAGAATGTTTCCACTGAAACCTGTTACAATTGGAGGAAGAGGAGTATCTTTTTTGATTTTCCTTATTGGTCAACCAATTTTTTACATCATTTCTTAGACGTAATGCATATTGAAAAGAATATATGTGAAATGTTGATTTCGGTTCTTCTAAATGTCAAGGGGAAGACAAAAGATGATTTACGATATCGGTGTGACTTGGTGGATTGGGGCATTAGACCAGAATTGCATCCTGTGTGTATCAATGAAAATAAATGGAAACTTCCATGTGCTTATTATGTGATGACACCTATGGAAAAAAAATTTATGGAAGTATTAGAGACTATTAGAGTTCCTGATGGCTATTAAAGCAACATATCTAAACGGGTCAACAGAAGAGAGTTGAAGCTAAAATCTTTAAAGACTCATGATTATCATGTTCTACTACATGAGTTGCTTCCAATAGCAATCCATCATATTTTGTACAATAATGTAAGGGTGACTGTTATTTGGTTGTTCCATTTGTTTAGATATCTTTGTGCTATGAAGTTGTCCAAGTATTTCTTGGAAAAAATGTTGACAGATGTCCCATTAATTTTTTGTGAGTTGGAGAAAATATTTTCTCCATCATTTTTCACATGCATGCTCCATCTGACTGTCCATATTCCCATTGAAATACTTCTCGGAGGACCTTTTTCTTTTCGTTTGATATATCCAACTGAAATAAATATCTACACATTAAAGTCTTATGTTCGAAACAGAAATCATTTCTAAGGTTCTATCATGAATGGTTACTTGGCTCGAGAATGTATCGATTTCTACTCGATGTATTTGTCTGATCTTACTACATGAATGAACAGACCAATGAGAAATGAAGAAGAACATTATGAGAAAATTGAACCCAGTTTTCCATCACTTCCTCAAACAGGAGAAATTCTTTGATCATATACATTGAATACATTAAGCCATGAAGAGCGGGAGATGGAACATCACATAGTTTTGTTCAACTATGATTTGTTCGATGACTATATCAGGTAACTAAATTGAATATGTATATCTTACATATATATCTATTAAACTAATCATATTTTTTATCTACAAGGAACATAAAACAATGATAAATAGGAAGCATCGTTCTTTATCTTTGAGAAGAAGAAAGACTTTTCATAGCAATTAGTTTTCTGCTTGGTTAAAATTGAAGTTAAAAATATTACTGTTTAAAATAATGATATCAATATTTAATTAAGTTTAATAGTCATTTATTTTGTAGGTATTGAGTTGTCTGCTAACTCTGTCTCTGAGGAAATAAGAGCCTTGGCTTTTGGTCCTAATACTGTGGTTCATGACTGTAAATAAATTGTTATCAATGGGTACAAATTTATTGTCACTGGACAAGAAAAGAACATGAGAACACAACATGATTGTGTTATGGTTACTTCCACAACATATTGTTATGCCAGTGCATCAGATAGTAGACCATGATTTGAAAATGTGGGTTATTATGGAGTCGTTGAGAAAATAATAATATTAGATTATTACTCTCATGGACGAGTCACAATGATGAAATTCCATTGGTTTGATTCGATGATGAGATAGGGCACATTTATTGATGATTCTAGATTTCGAGTAATTAATATGACTCACACTCTTGCTAAAAAAGAACCATATGTGTTGTCATCAATGGATAAACAAGTTTTTTATGTCAAATACCAACTTTGACCTGAATTTGGTGTCATAGTTGATGTAATTCCAAGAAATATTTTTTATGATGGTGATGATGGAATTTACACTGTCCCTAGTGACATTGGAACCATTCCATTTATTTCTTTTGATCACTCCAATAGCTCAATTGTCAGAGTTGAATGTGAACCTGAAGTTGTGGTTGAAAATATATAGAATCATTCATCCATGTTCTCAATTATTTAGGTTTACCTCGAGTTGGGTTGTTAAGGTTGGTAATATTCAAATTGATTTAGTATTGATCACAAATATATTTTATCTGACTTGAACGTTATGTGAATTTTAAATGTTTATTGGTTGCAGTGTTATTTGAATTTAATTTTCTAATTTAGAATTGTACTGTATTCAAACCTAGTCAAACTATATTTCTAACTTGGTGAGCATTACCACTTTTATGATTTATTAAATTCATTCAAGATCTTCTAAAACAACTGATACCTAAATTACCAATAAATCCTTTTATTCCCTCATATATTTAGTTTTTTGGTTTACAAATTAGTTTCCTTTTTCTAATTAATTACATATTTGTTCTCAAAAGTAGGAAATGCAGCTAATTGAAGAGAGACGAATGAAAACAATGATGGAGAACAATCGTCGAATGGCGGATATGGGCATTCCACCATTAGTGCCTACAGTGAGTACTTTATTTCAAATATATATATTTAAAGAATATATAATGTCATGTGATTAATTTTTTTGTAAACATTTTTGTAGGATCCATCTATACATCGACAGTTATTCGACGAGGAGCCTAGTATTGGTCCTAGTACTCAGGCCAGTGGTACGAGGAGGGTTCGTACCAGAGGTGGACGAACAGTTGCACGTACCTAACTAGAACCTGACCCTCCCACTGACATGTGATCCTTCCCACATTCCGATCCTGGTGTGTCATTAGGGACACACGAGATATTTAGGCCTCCCATGTTTTCTCCACCTTTTGCATCTTCTGGCCCATCATTTTCACATCCCATTTGATTCCCACTCCCCAGTCAAATTCCGGTCATACAGTTGTCCCATATTATTTTCCTTCTACTTCTATCTCTCCGAGCTTCTATATTCCATCATCTTCGACTCCTGTTCCACCACTGGGTATTCTATCAGTTTTTGTGGATCCATCGACGCTCAGCAATCAGACTGGAACAAGTATATTTATAGAACCGTAAGAAAATTTTATAGCAATATTTATTTTCATTATAACATGTTTTGATAAAATATTTATTTTTATTTCATGACAGATACATATACTGACAGAAGGTGGGGGTTGGGGCGTACATGCATGCGTTTTGTGTGGAACCGTTGCACACAGGTTATGGTGGATTACAATGAAGACAACCAAATGGTTGAAAAAATAGGGCAGCAATGTCAGAGTTTTTTGGCGATGCTTTCCAAATACTCTGACATCATTCCTGTCAGCCCGCTATCATGGAGAAATTTTCCACATGAGGTCAAGGATACAGCTTGGGCGGAGATATGGGTAAAAAAATCTGTTGTATTTTATTCCATGAATTATTTTTGTATGTATATGAATTAATATTTTGATGTCAACTTCGATTTAATTTTCCCGATGGTGAGGGTGCACCACCAGAATGTCTAAAGGATTTAGGCGAGCTTTGGAGAGAATACAAGCATGATTTATATATTGGTTGGCGTGCTAGAGTTGAAACTGAGTTAGAGGCGGTACCAGTCATGGATGATTGTCCTATAGAGCAGTATTATCAGATGATTACTCATTAGACGAGTACCCAATTTAAGGTATGAATTAAATTTGAGGTATTTAAATAATAAATTTCATTTTTTAATTAATATTATCCTTTTCATTATCGAATTTTACTTAGGAATCATTTGGAAAAAATTAAAAAAACATTGATGCAAAAAAATACCTCCACACACTAGGACGTACTACGATGCCGAATCATGAGAGGAAGCAGGTATGACAATTGTTTATAAGTTTTATTTACGACTTAAATTTTCTTTTGTTTACTAAATTATTTAATCATTTGCTAAATTTTTCATATAACTTTAGTTTTCAATGTCATTGTAGAGGAAAATACAGAATATTTAAGGACGTGTGCCTTGAGCAAAACTATTTGCTCGAGTAGACGGAAAAAGGATGGAAGTTCCATCAACGAAGCGATTCAGCAGCAGATTGTAAGTTTTAATCTGTTGATTTTATATTTTAATATCTATTTTTTAACTTAATAATATATTTATATTTGTAACATGCTGCTTTAGAGGCCCTCAATGCCCAAGAACCAGACAATTTTGGGCCAACTGATCACTTACATCTGGTGTTGGGAGAGGTGAATCCTGACAGAGTACGCTGCCGACCTAGGATAGCCCTGACGAGGTATTGACCCTCCTCAAGTACGATTTGTAGTGCCACCGAGCTGCAGAAAGTTAGGGAACATGAAGAACATGCTGGGAAAAGGGCCACAGAGACGGAAGAATAGTCTGCTAGGGTAAACAATGCATTTATGAAATTTATTTAAGTTCTACGTCCAACACTTCCAGCAGAGGCCATCCCAGCTTTTGATGAAAATATGTCATCGATATGTTCTATATATGGTGAACCAGGTAGAATTTCTAGTGGTGGTCAGGACAATGTCTAGCTAGACAACAATGATGGTGAGGATTCTGATGCGGAAGAGGAGGGAGGGGAGGAGGACGAGGCAGATGGCGAGGGCGAGGAGGATGGCAAGGGTGAGGAGGAGGGCGCTAAGGAAGGCGAGGATGATGATGGGGAAGAGGACGAGGGTGATGATGATGGTGATGATGGTGATGGTGATGTGGGACAAATTGAACCGTTACATTTTTGACTAATATTACTAAGATTTTATGTTTAATCTATTCTAGTTGTTGGTTTTATCTAGACCTGTAATATAGTATTAGAGTTGAGTTATTTTTATATATTGTCTATTTTTGTGGATGTTTTCTTTTAGTGGTTGTGTGTTTGAGAATTCTCTAGACTGCCCCCTCCTTCTTAGACCCTGTAAAACCCCCCACCATCCTCCTTGGATCACGTACATCCACCCTGATAGCCCCCCGGACAGCCCCCCCACCATCCACCTTGGTCCCCGGACAGCCCCCCAGACACCCCCCGGACAACCCCCCACCCTCCTCCCTGGACCCCGAAAAACCCCTCGAACAACCCCCCACCCTCCTCCTTGGACCCCGAACATCCCCCCAAACACCCACCGGGCAGTCCCCCGCACAGCCCCCCAACCATCCTCCTTGGTCTCTAGACAGCCCCCCGGACACCCACCAGACAGCCCCCCCACCCTCCTCCCTGGACCCCGGACAGCCCCCCAGCCTCCTGGATTTCATTTACTACTAGAAAATCTATAATATATATTTTATTTATTTTCATCATGATAATCAATGTAAATCACATTTACACATCTAATCAATATCAAAGATTCTTGGTATGTCATAAAAGGGATGTATTCATTGGGCATGTCATTGTTAGCTCTGAAATGTTTCATAGAATGATAAACTAAAATCTAATCCATACAAAGAATGATATAAAAATATTATATATGAATTTTCACAAGATTTTTAAGTAAATATCATTCCACTAATAGAAACATGATGGTTACCATAAATCATGTCTACCTTAATATTTCCACAAGGATTTTTAGTAAAAGTTTTGTATTCTATTAATTTTCTGATATTCTCATTTTAAATATAAAATTTTCATAAATAAATTAATTTAAAGTCCCATATTCAAATAGTGTAATTGAATAATGTGAATAAACAACTAACATACCACTCTAACTGTGTCTCTTTTGTTTAAAATGGATAGAATTATAAGTGAAAAGAACAACTGGCATATGGAAAACCGACCAAACACATTCAAATTATTTTGATAATTTATCACAACGATCCATGGGTTATATGTGACGTGTAAGAGCCAACCCGGGCTCAATTCGAGTCGCGGTGTGGCCGGGATCACTCTAAGTGTCTCTCTTTTGTTTAAAATGGACAACATTTTAAGTACATACGGAAAACCGACCAAACACATTTGGTTTTGGTTGAAACTTTAGGGGAACAATCCATGGGTAACATGTGACGTGTACGAGTCAACCTAACCTCAATATGAGGCACAGTGTGGCTAACACCACTCAAAGTGTCTCTCTTTTGTTTAAAATGGACTTCATTTTAAGTGAAAACAACAACTAGCATACGGAAAACCAACCAAACGGATTCTAATTGTGTCGATACTTTAGAACAACGATCCATGGGTCATATGTGATGTGTACGAGTTAGCCCCGGCTCAATTCGAGGCGCAGTGTGGCTGACACCATTCATAGTGTCTCTCTTTTGTTTAAAATGGACATCATTTTAAGAGAAAAAAACAAGTGACATACGAAAAACTGACCAAACGCATTCGAAATGTGTTGATTATTTAGTACAACTAGTAATGGGTCATATGTGACATTTACGAGTCAACCCCACTTCAATATGAGGCATGGTGTGGCTGACACCACTCTAAGTGACTCTCTTTTGTTTCAAAAGGATATCATTTTAAGTGAAAACATCAACTGGCATATGGAAAACTGACCAAACACATTCGAATTGTGTTGATACTTTAGGAAAACAATCCATGGGTCATTTGAGACGTGTACGAGTCAACCCTGTCTAAATATGAGGTGCGGTGTGGCCGGTACCACTCTAACTGTGTCTCTTTTGTTTAAAATGGACATAATTATAAGTGAAAAGAACAACTGATATACGGAAAACCGACAAAACACATTCAAATTCTATTAATAATTTATCACAATGATCCATGGGTCATATGTGACATGTACGAGCCAACCTGGGCTCAATCCGAGTCGTAGTGTGGCCGGGATCACTCTATGTGTCTCTCTTTTGTTTTAAATGGACAACATTTTAAGTACATACAGAAAACCGACCAAACGCATTCGGTTTCCATTGAAAATTTAGGAGAACAATCCATGGGTCATATGTGAAATGTACGAGTCAACCTCGCCTAAATATGAGGAGTGGTGTGGCCTACACCACTCAAAGTGTCTCTCTGTTGTTTAAAATGGACTTCATTTTAAGTGAAAACAATAACTAGCATATGGAAAACCAAACAAACGGATTCTGATTGTGTCGATACATTAGAAAAACGATCCATGGGTCATATGTGACGTGTAAGAGTCAACCCTGCCTCAATATGAGGTGTGGTGTGGCTCACACCATTCATAAGGACTCTCTTTTGTTTAAAATGGACATCATTTTAAGCGAAAACAACAACTGACATACGAAAAACTGACCAAACACATTCGAAATGTGTTTATGCTTTAGGAAAATGATCCATGGGTCATATGTGACGTATAATAGTCAACCCCACCTCAATCTGAGGCACGGTGTGGCCAAGAGCATTCTAAGTGTCTATCTTTTGTTTAAATGGACAACATTTTAAGTACATACAGAAAACTGACCAAACAGATTCTGATTGTGTTGAAACATTTGAACAACGATCCATGAGTCATATGTGACGTGTAAAAATTAACCCCACCTCAATCGGAGATGCGATGTGGCCGGCACCACTCAAAGTGTATGTCTTTTCTTTCAAAAGGGCATCATTTTAAGTGAAAACATCAACTGCCATACGGAAAACTGAACAAACACATTCGGATTGTGTTGATACCTTAGTAAAATGATCCATGGGTCATTTGAGACGTGTAAGAGTCAACCCCGTCTAAATCGGAGATTCGGTGTGGCCGGTACCACTCTAACTGTGTCTCTTTTGTTTAAAATTGACAGAATTATAAGTGAAAAAAAACAACTGGCATACGAAAAACCAATAAAACTCATTCAGAATCTATTGAAACTTTTGGACAACGATTCATGGGTCATATATTACATGTACGAGTCAACCGTGACTCAATATAAGTCGCGGTGTGGCCGTAACCACCCAATGTGTCTCTTTTTTGTTTAAAATGGACAACATTTTAAGTACATATAGAAAACTGACCAAAAGGATTCTGATTGTGTTGATATTTTTGCATAATGATCTATGGATCATTTATGACATGTACGAGTCAACCCCGCCTCAATTCGAGGCATGGTGTGGCCGGAACCACTCAATGTGTCTCTCTTTTATTTAAAAAACACTTCATTTGAAGTGAAAACAATAACTAACATACGGAAAACCGACAAAAAGCTTTCGGAATATGTTGATACTTTAGGAAAATTATCCATGGGTCATTTTTGACGTGTACGAGTTAACCTCGCCTCAATCTGAGGCACATTGTGGTTGGTATCACTCTAGGTGTATGTATTTTGTTTAAAATGGACAAAATTTATATTAAAAACTTACGGTATACGAAAAACTAATCAAATTATGAATTGAATTCTGAATTCCACATATAATTGTCATCAAAATTTTAAATTGAATTATAAATGAATTTTGTATGTTTATAATTCCGTTATGAATTCTGATTTAATTCTGGATGTGTATAGTTCCAAGATGCATTATATGAATTTTTTCTCTACATGTATGTGTTAGTTGGTTATTTCAGGTAAAATAATTGGATAAGTATGTGTTTATTGCAGGTAAAATAATTGTAAATGATTGAAATTGGGAGGGACAGGACCAGCTGCTAGGAAAATTGCACAAAAATGAGATATGTTGTGCAAATTGCAGGCTGCTGTGCAATTTTCATAGGATAGGCTATGCCAACGGTTTCAAACCATTGGCATAGCCTCTCTGAGTATTTTTTTTACCAACGGTTCATCGAACCATTGGTAAAAACCCTTTCCCAACAGTTTAGAAACTATTGGGAAAGAAGACCTCAACCTGGTTTTCCCAACGGTTCAAGTCAAACCGTTAAGAAAAACTATCCCAATGGTTTGGCACAACCGTTGGGATAGGTTAATTTTTTCTGACCTATCCCAACGGTTCAGTGTAAACCGTTGGGAAAAGATTTCCCAACGACTTACTTCCCTATGGTTTTCAGAACCGTTTGTATAATATATACCAACGGTTCTGCATCCTTTCCCAATGGTTCAGAACTGTTGGGAAATCTTGCATTTCCAGTCGTGATATGGAATGAACCACAACCCTATGATGTAACCTGAGTAGCTTGATGAGGTCCACTCTATTGACAATGAAACTTTAAATCATAACTGCCATAATCGTGACAACTTTCTTAGATGGAAAAGACTATAGTAGACCAAATTCCCACTAGATGTGGTTCACTAACCCAGAACCTGAAAGTGGTGATGGTGTAGAACCCCTCTCACTTCGCACTGAAGGAAAGGATCAGAAAAAGTGATAGAGGTGTCTCATCCTACCGCAATCTTGACACTTGATTGGGTTCCTTGTACAATGGGAATTTTTGTGAGCTATTGTTCCACACTAGTGAAACACCACAAAGTTCTCAGTATATGACACCTGGATGGTACTTCCCCTTTTTTTACCCTCAAAGTGTCACTTCTTACTGCTTGATAAACTACTGCTAGTCTGTCTGGAAGCTGAATTTCCTTGTTTCACATCGCTTGATTCCCTCAGGTTCTGCTCACTAATGAGGTCCAAGTTAACTATTTTATCTATGGTGGTCTACTAAAAGACATTAACCTATGAGATAATGGAATAAGAAATCACATACTCAAATCACATCACAATATTCATCTCATCACCAATCAAGGTTGGTGAAAAAAGCAACAATTTGGTGAAGTGAGATGTATATTCCATCACAAACATGTAACCTTGTTTATGGTGCATCAATACATAAAAAAATATTCTTATAGTTTGTGGGAAGAAGTATTCAAACAATGCTACATGGAAGTCCTCCCTTACAATTACTTGATGTCGACCAACCTAAGTTAGAACATCCCACCAACAGTTTGCAGAATCACATAGCATATAGGTTGTGAGCTTGACCCTCCACTATAGAGGCTTCTTGATAGGTTTTAATATTGACACCATATACAATAACAAAGACTCAATAGCCTAATTCCATCCATACACTAATAAGGTGGGAGGATGTTTAAACTTTAATTCCCTAGTTAGCACTCTTATAGAAGGGGCATGTCGATGTGCACCCTAAACTGATTGCATAAACTATTGGATGCTATCAAAAACCTGGGCATCAGAACCTAGTGTAGGATCTGTAGGAGCTGCCACAAGTGGAAATAAAAAGGTATAATAGGTGGCTCAAGGAACACCACCTCATGGGTATTCTCATCAACACTCTCCTGGATTATATCATGAGGTCTCCATGGTGGCATATCTCAACAAATTCCAAGCATATTCCTCAGAATAGATTTATAACATGTAGGGGAATCTGTAAATGGGTAAAGGTAAAAAGCCTACTTAAAAACACACAAAAACCATATGAATTCTCTAAGATCTAGGTCTAGGTAATGAAAACGAGTCACAGAAGGAAAGCATTGGTGACACATCCTAGTTCTGACTACCTTTCCAAAATAGGGTCATGGTCTTGCGTATATGGTACCCATTTCATTTAAGGAATTATATTCACTTAAACCTATTTATATTAATTATTATTTAATTAGTTATTAGAATCATGAAAAAGTTAATTCAATACTAGAAAAATTAATTATATCCACATACCTATAGCCAAAATTATAGAGGTTCATGGCTATAAGTTAATTTATAGCCACACTTCAAATTAAACCCGTAGTAGCGGGGTTTAATTAATCATGTTTCACAAATCTCTGCATCCCCCTATCACGATACTCATGAAACCCTTCTTCCCTGATGTTTCCTATTTCTACCTATCCTATCCCCAATCCTCATCCCTCAATGGTGCCCTCATGACCCTTCTTCCCTGAAGATACTTGCGCGGCCCTTCTTCCTTCCCCGATGATACCCGCTTGACCCTTCATCCTCGTCGGTGCCCCTCGTGGCAGTGCTCCTCACGATGCTTCCCCTTACATCCACCCAATGAGGCAACCCAACCATGAGTTTTCATCTCTAACCATCCTCCCTCTACATTTCCACCAAATGTGGGACACCTCACCTCCCCCCGCCAACGCTACTCCTAGGTGCCCTCCCCAACTCCTCTGACACGCCTCTAACGCGTCCACCCCCTCCAGGTGATCCTCATCCTCCTTGATTATAACTATTTTATAAATAACTTGCATACATTTTGATCACCTTAGGGTCTCATGAAGTATGAATATGGTTAATAGCGATTGATTTGGGTTTTATGGGATTTGGAGATGAAAGAAAACATTTCCTTAAAGGGATAAATCCACTTGAGGTTGGTTCAATCAAGGGAATACTACATAAGATTGGTGTCATAAAAAAACATATGAACCCCAGGGGAAGTTGGTGGTTTGTGAAATTAAGTGATTGACTTAACAATAGAATAATATAATCATGGTAATAGTTTCATAAGTGTCCCATAAGAACTTAAGATTAGTGATCTACATAGGTGATTATTTATAGTTTTTGTAATCTTGATGTATCATATAGAAAAATAAAAATGAAGCGTTGTTCTCCCATATACATGGGATTAAATGTATGGAAAACACATTTCCTTGTGATTCCATTACATTTATTCATTTCACATTAATTTCTTACTTTTATTGAGTGATTATATCCATATATTTTGATATATTTTTATGAATTAATGTGTGTATTTCTTCCTAAGTGTTGATACAATAAATGAGGGGAGTTTTTATTTTGGGGATTTGGTTCTACCTATGAAATTTTTAGTGATTTAATATTCCATGATTAGAATATTTTTTTATTATTTCTCAATAGTTGTTATTATATATTTCTTTCATATAAATCTTTACAGTTTCAAAGGTAATAACTTAGGTGCAATTCCCAAATGTCATGAATTTATATTTTGATTATGATATTCTTGACCTTGGGCACACCTCCCCTTTTTTAAATGGATTTTTACCATAATATTGGTCCTAAAGCATTCATTGGGGGAAATATTCAATATTATCTAAGAAAAACAACATAAAAATAAATAAACACATCCAAAAAAATCATTAATATCCTCATATTCATAATAAATCTATAAAAATTACAGATAAAATAGGATACAACATAAAACCAAAGAACAAAACTAATCACATGAAGGAATAATCACATATTTAAAATTTAAAAAGGAATCAAAATAAATAATTATATCTAAAGCCATGGTCTTGTCTTATCCCATCACGTTCTCCAAAACCATGTCGACCGAAACAATCCCTATCCATTGCACATCCTCTGATAAACCTCCAATGTAATAAAACATCTACATACACACTAAAGTTCTTGTGTAAGGTGTAAATGTATAAATTTGTAGGGTCTCACTATTATCCTCTAATATACACTGAAATATTAATGTGTATTCATGAGGAAAATAATTAATGCAAATAAACATTATCACTAGATCATAAATCTTTAACCCAACAATCACAACATTTGATATGTTTCATGCACTAGTTGACCATCAATTTGATACCTATAAAACCATTATGTTTCAAAATACATACATTAGTTCCATTATACTATCTTATCCCCATGTTCCATATACAAAATCTAATTAATAAAAAAAGGTTATTATGTTTTTAAAGACCTGAACAACACCTAATGTTTCAGGGTAGAACCTTATGTCTAAGATCTGGTCTCATATCATCACTTTAGGATATACCACATCGCATAAAGGGGGATATCCAAAAATCCAATCCCTCAAAGTATCTATAACCCACTATCTCACTCAATACATTCCCATATTCCTTCCCCATATTACATTACAACCTATACCCCATCTACCTCATGGAAGTCTAACCATAACCTTCTAAGTAAATGTATCTCTCCTAATAGCATCACAATAAAAATAATATCCTTCTCACTAAATTAATGTTTGATAGAAAATTCATTTCACTCAATCATAAAGTAAACCCATCTCAATACACTCATGGACACATACCTCAATTCAAAAAGTTTTCACCACATCAGACCCTTCTCTAACTCTGAAAAACCTACCCTTGCTTCATCCTAGAACATAACACCCCACGATCTTCTATATCAGTATGTAAAACAAAAATAATTAATTATAATTTTTTATTAAATTTAATATGAAGATGTATATTTTTTAAAAAAAAATCCATGTTGTTGTTGTATCATTCAAACTGCAACCAACAATGTGCGTTCTACATTTCATGACCTTCTCTAGCAAAGAAACATTAAATAATCATCCTCCTATCATAATTCCACCATGATATAATGAAATTATCAAAACTATATATCCTAATATCATATAAACATCATAAGGAACAAATATAAAGAAATAGTAAATAGGAAATGAGAATAACACAACGTAAATCCCCATAGAAATGCATAATGATTTCACTACACATGGGGGTATTAAATAAGGATGTATATGGAAGGATGGATGACCAAATACCCCTATCTCCATTACCCTCTCACACTAAAATAAAATGTATAAAAACCTTGAAATGATGAGTTTTCTCCACATAAAAAATAAATATAGGACACCTTTTAGCATGTCCATAGGGTCCATGATGTATGTTCTCATAATAGTATTAGGATACTCGATGGAGTGAGGATCCATTATACAATCAAGAATCAGAAAAAACAAAATTTCATACCTCCCAAGGCCCTCCACCATGTATCCCCTACCCTAGGGAGATGTGATTCTTCATTAGATCACCACCTTGATGTATAACCAGGCCACATGACACATCACCCCTCCAAGGGGAAACTTATTATATATCCTCCTAGGAGACATCCATTGTACTAACCCTAGAATACATATGGTTGTCTCCCAATCATAAACCCATTTGTTAAACATTTTAGAATATTCCATAACCTTCCAACCTTAAAACTGAGAATGAAAGGACATGATATGCTACACCATAATGACAAAGGATTTGGTTAGGTATTAAATAACAAAAGAAACATATATGGGTCCCCTAAAACCTTATCCTTTGTTTGAACTATCATTGAAAAATATAATCAAGCCTCAATCAACATCGTAAAATTTCTCAAAGTGATGTTAAAATGCTCAAAATCCTAATTTAAATTCCTATAAATGAAGCATCCCCTACATAGTGATGAAAAATCATTGTTGACATTATATGAGTTTTCATTTTCCATATACTGGTAATTATACTATGAATGGACATTATGCCAATTGGTTTTGACTTTGGACATGATTCCGAGTTGATTTACATGTGATATGTTATGACAGATCATAAAAATTGCTAAAGTAGGTATAGTCACAGTCGAGTGGTTGTGTTGTACCCATGGTTTTGAAAAATCTATAACTATTATTTCCATTTCCATTTATTTTAGATAAACTCATATAACATTATACATGAAGAAATTTATATTGGTATTTTTAGGGACACTCTAATAACCCACTTCTTTTATAAATGAAATTTCCTTTTAAAATGAATAAATTCCATGTTATGAAATGATGTTATAAAAATACATTAACTTATTTTTTTTATATTGGATGGTTGTAATTTATATCCAATTTTATGAAAAAGAAGAATAAAATTCATAAACATTGATAATATATCCATTATACAGTGACTGTAAAGATTATTATATATTAAAGATTATGATAAATTCAAATTGACACAAACAGAAGAAGCAATGACATTGAATAGTGGGACATTATGTCATAAAGACAATTAATAGGAGATTATAATGGATATTAAATAATAAGGATTTTCCATTAACTATTATAAATACACAATTCTATAACTAAATCATGTGAAAAAATGTTTATGGAAGATGTTAATGACTTTTGAGATCCTGGAACAAACCATTTATTGAACACATACATAGAATTCATATGTTGGATCACACTTCTTTGATTAAGATAAACTCCAAAAAGTTTTTTGATTTTGATTTTATTTAACACATTACAAAGTTATGTGTTGAAAATTGCAGAACACGAGATAATCTGAAGTGCCCAGATCAGTGTGAATCACTGAGAGGGGGAGGGGGTGAATAAGTGATCCCTTAAAACTTTTTACTAATTGATTCTTTATCAATCAAACCTCTATGGCTGGTTAAATCCTCGATACACTCTTCTTGTATCTCTCAGCCTTTCCTCGAATGATGCAGTAAATGTAAAGGCACAGGACACAAGGATTTACAAGGTTCGGCACCAAAGGCCTACGTCCTTGCCATGTTGGTTATACCCCCCAACATGGTTTCTCCCATTATAATCTGTTAGTATTACAATGGTAGATACAGAGTCCCACTGTATCTCTCCTGAGTCCCATAGGAGGGTCTTTGTACTGCGTCCCACAGTGTTACCAGAGTCCCACTGGCCTGCTCCAGAATCCCACTGAAGACTTCTTCCACCCTGAGTCTCACAGGGAGCTTCTCCTAGCTCCTCGAGTCACACGAGTAGCTCTTCTTCTCTTTAGCTCTTCAAGTATCCTCAGCAGCCTGGGATAAAGGCTGCTGGCCTTGCTCTGTACCTCTGCTCACTTGTGATGAACAAGTCTTCTCGTCTTGCTCAGGATTTATCTCCTTTCTCTTAGGATGACCTGGCCTCTCTCTTCAAGAATCTTCAACAGCCTCTGAAAAGGTCTGTTGGTCTTGCTCAGCACTTCTGATCACTTCTATTGATCATGCTCTTCTCAATTATTGAAAACTCAGACAACTGATATCTCAAACTTCAGTCTGGCTTCAGTCTGACTTCACATCGACTTCATGCACTGAGTGCATGGCATCTCTGCATCCTCATGCACTGATTGCATGGCTTTTCAAAACTCTTAAAGAACTCCTGGTCTTGGACAACTCAAATGCACACCACTGATTTAATCTTTATTCACGTGTTCACGTGCATGAATTCATGCATGCACTCTCCTTCTTCTACTCTTGGTGCAATAAACCCACAAAGGGTGTAATTACCTTGAGCACACACACCTTCTCACTCACACACTTTGTTCAATTTGTTTACACACATAAATGTGTGTTGTTCTCTAGTGTGAGAGTCTTCCACATCTTCTAAGTGTATACACTTTTAGTGCACACACTAGGTTCGGCCTTCACTTGTTAAGAACACACAAATTCTTCACTTTGCACACACACTTGAATGAGTTCTTCTTTGTTGTGGCCTACACTTCATTTATGACAGACACCCAAGGCTACGACCTCTTTGTTATTTTGCACACACAAGCCGTAGGTATGTAATGGCCTTCCTCCTTTGCACACACACAAATCTTGGTGTAGTTCTTTGTCCAAGCCTCGGCCAATTCCTTCTTTGTGCACACACTTAGCCAAAGGCACTTCCACTTGTCTTGCACACACAACCCGAACCCCTACTGCCTCGTGTAGCTTCTCATGTCTCAAAAAGGGCTCGAAAGTCCAATGGGTACAAGCGGCCACCTCTTCTTCTCCCACTGCCGTGTAGGTGCACTTGGTGCAACCAGGTGCGCAAGTTCTTAGAGCACAAGGACGCGCAGGGTGAAGACACCTCGGGCGCGCAAGGGTGCGCTGGCCGCGGGGCGCGCAAGTACCTCCTGCCGCGCACGTGAGGCGAACAGGGGACCTTCCCTTCTTTCTCACAAGGGGTGCGTGAAAGGAACCTCACAGAGCCAAGGGGTGGCTCCGGGCTTCTCTGCCGCGCAGGGGGCGCGCAGGCTGTTCTTCGCGAGGAAAGGCACTCGCGGGACTCCACAAAATATTCAGCAAAGATTCAGCAAACATCTCTGAGACTCAGCATCTCTTTTTATAGGCAGAGGTATTCCCAATCTTCCGCGTGAGATATCTCTCAAATCCCCGAAACTTTTGGGTTTTAAAGATTCTGTGAATCTTGATATTTCTCCTCCGTTCACTGCGGGTTCTCCTTCTTTATTTTCCTCTTCATGTATGTGCATGGGAATGTACGCATGCTTCTGTTTATCCCGATTCATGCAAAGCATAAACTCCACGTGGCCTCGCACCTTCGGTTTGCTTCGGCCTCGTGAAAATTTCTTCTCCCGTTGCATGCATGTGTATTTTTATGCATGAATGGGTTCAGTTTGGGAAGACGAGCACAAGGGAGCCTTCAGTTTCATCAGAGGTGGCCAGAAACTTTATTTGGCTTGCTCGGAGGGCCACTGGTTTAGGCGGCGTTGCGGGTGGCCTTTGGGCAAGCTCGAGGTTGAAGACGGACAGGGAGCCGTCGGATCAGGCGATCAAATAATCTTCAACGACTTGGATCTGAACGGGCCGCGACGGATTAGATGTGCGGCCGAGATCTGGCGCGCGATCGATCGAGCGGCCAGGATTCGCTCCGCGGAAAAATCCCGCGTCCCACATCGAAACGAACCGCAGATTTTCCATGGTTTATCAAAGATGCGCTCTACGCTACTCCTCAGTTGAACTTCTCCCCTCTCGGTGCCGCCCCGCACCGAGTTCTTCTTGCGGGCGCGCTTTGCGCCCACCCCTGCCACTCGGGCGTGCCACTGGCGCCCACTCTGCCTCTCGCGGGCGCGCGCTATGCGCCCCTTCCGCGTGTATTTGATCACTGCGTGGCCTCCTGCTGCCTTGGGCTTGCTCCATGGGATCCCCCATGGGCGTGGCGCCTAGGCCCACATGTGCCTTGGGGTTGAACTCGTGGCTGGCCCTTGGCTGGCTAATTTTTTGGCAAAGGACAAAATAATACTTTGTATAAAAACAAAGTACTCCAAAGTGAAATATGCCAAATGCCATTCATTCCAAGCCATTCTCCCTTCTTCATTTCTTCTCTTCTCTTCTTCTTAAGAATTCCTCCATTCCTCTTAAACATTTAATCTTCACTTAGGAGTGAAATTCCCAAAGGTTCATCTTCAACCGAAGATCCTGAATCAAATAATTATTCAACATTCTTCAATGATCCAATCAGAGATCAAGTTGGATCATCTTCAATTCATCATGCACTAAGTGATTGTGCATGGACTTCATTAAACCACTTCATCCACTTAGAACTTGTGGATGGATCCCTTCAACTAACTCCTCATGCATTGTCAATTCAATTCATGGTCTTCTATCATTGTTGTGACTTTGTATCCAGTTGATACAAGTTCTTGAAACTTAATGATCAGCTCAACAATCTTATGATGTTCATGGAGAATGTTTCAACCATAATCTACTATGCCACTTAGTAAATCTTCTATGTGACATGCCTCTAAGTACCATGGCCATTCTCCTTCATCACCATCACCATCACATCCTTTTTCATTCACATATTGACATTCCTTGACATCCATTCATTCCATGACAACATCATGCCACATTGACAACAAATGCAACACAGTGCATTTCAATCTCCCCCTTTATATTTGTTGTCAATACACTACTTCTGCACATATGAATGGGTCAATATGTGTGCCAATATTTTCTCCCCCTTATTGGAAATCAAATGCAAATATGTGGTGTGGTTCACTTTCAAAAATATCTTCCTCCCTTAGAAAAGCATTTTCTTCAAAATCACTAAGAGAGGGATGATGTCACATGTTCTCTTTAGAAAAGAACCTTTAGTAGATCAACTCTATG
This sequence comes from Viscum album, assembly GCA_963277665.1. Taxonomy (NCBI): domain Eukaryota; kingdom Viridiplantae; phylum Streptophyta; class Magnoliopsida; order Santalales; family Viscaceae; genus Viscum; species Viscum album. The sequence goes on along the minus strand of OY728164.1, from coordinate 2,011,799,028 downwards.
TCTATGTGGGATAACCCAGTGTAGGAAACAAGAGTGATGTAACCAAGGATCTCAATGCTGTCCAAAATTCACTGTACATGTGAGATCATGCTTCAGGGGTTTGAAATTTTTCAGATATATCAATGAATTGCTAAATCCTGCACATACTTCACCAAACACATTAGAAAGTTCAGGTGCAAAGATAAAGCTCCCCCTTTCATTCATTTGTCTTCAATCAATACTCTCCCTTAATTGTCATGATGAATATAATTAAGAAACAAGGGATGAAAGTATGATTGGAATACCTTCACTTTTCTCAAGATGGTATTAAATCTCAGAATCCCATCTTCTCCAGATTGGCTCCCCCTCAAGGGGTGCACTCCATTCTTTCCAAACCATCCTCCAGTTGAGAATGATCATCATCTTCAATTCCCTACAATTTCATCACATGTAAATACATGTGATTAGGGAATAAGTTGGAACCTCCTTGGTTCATCAATGTGAACAACAAGGTTGAGAAGATTCTCTCAACCGAGATGTCCCATTTTCACCATTCTTCACACTTGCACATTTGATCTTCAATGATGTTTGTGCTGGTGTGGATATCAACACCTCTTCATGTGAAATCTTCTTCTTCCCTTTTTCCTTATCAATTGCCAGAACTTCATCTTCAGCTCTTTGCAGTTCTCTGGCAAGTTGCAACTAATTCGGCCATATGACTAACAAATCGTTTGGAAGTGTGGCCTCAGTTCTGGAAGTTCCACATGGATCTTTTGATTCTGTCAAGCTACCTTTCTTAGGAAACTTGTTTTCAATCAATCCCTTCTGCTTCTTCTGGATTGATTGTCTGTGTGAGTTCAGTCTGCTTCTATTGATTTTCATGGCTTGTTTACGAAGATCCATGGTATGTCCTTTCTTTCCACAGTAGAAGCATGTTTTCTTGGTGGTCCTTCTGGATGCATCACCCTTCTTGGATTTAGACTCCAAGGTCTTCTCTTCCTTTTTCATAATCTTCTTGGGAGCATCTTCCACTTTCTTATGCTTGCTTCCCAAGGATTCTTTCTGAGCCAGGTTCTGTGATCTTTTCTTCTTTTTAGCTCTGGATACAGTTGGAGATTGACATGTATCTTTTTGACCACTTTTGTAATCATCCCAGATGTTTTCAAGTAATCCAAATCTATTTTTAGTAAACAGATGTCTCTGGACCTGTGGATGCTGCTTCTTTTCTTCTGGCTTGCTCCCCCTTGGCATGGGTTTCCTTTGTGCTTTGACATTCAGTGGATTGTACCAACAATCCTTTGCACAGTGCCCATACTTATTACAACACCAACACTGACCCACAAATCTTGACCTCTTCAGTCCTTCTGATTGTTGAGTACTTTTCTTGACTTGCTGTGTTGTTTCAGGAGAGCATTATTTCTTCACTGTCTTCATCCATACTTGTTTGGATTCATTCTTCCATCCTGCACTTTTAGTAGAAACACTTTTAGAAGCTTGAGTACAAGATGGTATGGATGGTACCTTCTTTTTAGAAGATGTTGCCCTTTCATTAGAGGATGTATTTCTTTTAGAATCATCCTTCTCAAAGCATACTTGAGTAGCAACATTTCTCCTTTCAGCTGATTGGGAGGCTATGGCTTTGGGTGATTGCTGATTTTTCAATATCACCTCCAGTTCTATGCATTTCATGTTAAGGGAGTTCTTCTCATCCTCAATAGTTCTTAGCCTTCTTTCCCAATTTTCTTTCAGCTGTTCTAACTGGTATTCATGAACCTTCTTCAATTCTAGCAATGAATTGTCAAGATCCTTCACCATTTTGACTTTGTCTTCGAGTTGAGCATCTCTGACATTCATTGAAACTTTGTGCAACTTCTCCAGTGCATGGAAAACTTCTTTGACCATTATCTTAAAGTATTCTTTCTCAGAAAGGCTTCTTTGCAATTCTTCACAAGTATCTTCATATCTTTCATTGCAAAGAGAAACTGTTTCATCCTTAGCCTTCACCAGCTTTCTGAGAGTGTTGGTTATGCCAACCCTTTTTGCCAACTGATCTTCCATTGCATTGGCTTCTTCTACTAGCTGTAATTTTTCTTCTTGAAGATCAAGGATGCCAGTAGTAATACACATGGACACTTCCTTGGGGACTGTCTTATGAAGATATTTGAGTGCATTTTGAGGATCATTCATTGTACCAACTTCATCATAGCTAGGACATGCTTTCTTCATCTTCTTTGCTTGTTTCTTCTTCTTGTTTTTCAGAGTCTTGGAAGATATCTCCATTTGAGGGTATTCACTCACTTCTTCAAATCCACACTTCATAAAGACTCCCTTGGATCTTTTAGAGGTATCCTTCCTCTGATACCAATTTAAGTGCCCAGATAAGTGTGAATCACTGAGAGGGGGAGGGGGTGAATCAGTGATCCCTTAAAACTTTTTACTAATTGATTCTTTATCAATTAAACCTCTATGGCTGGTTAAAGCCTTGATCCACTCTTCATGTATCTCTCAGCCTTTCCTCGAATGATGCAGTAAATGTAAAGGCACATGACACAAGGATTTACAAGGTTCGGCACCAAAGTCCTACGTCCTTGACATGTTGGTTATACCCCCCAACATGGTTTCTCCCATTATAATCTGTTAGTATTACAATGGTCGATACAGAGTCCCACTGTATCTCTCCTGAGTCCCACAGGAGGGTCTTTATACTGCGTCCCACAGTGTTACCAGAGTCCCACTGGCCTTCTCCAGAATCCCACTGAAGACTTATTCCACCCTGAGTCTCACAGGGGGCTTCTCTTGGCTCCTCGAGTCACACGAGTAGCTCTTCTTCTCTTTAGCTCTTCAAGCATCCTCAGAATCCTGGGATAAAGGCTGCTAGCCTTGCTCTGTACCTCTGGTCACTTGTGATGAACAATTCTTCTCGTCTTGCTCAGGATTTATCTCCTTTCTCTTAGGATGACCTGACCTCTCTCTTCAAGAATCTTAAACAGCCTCTGAAAAGGTCTGTTGGTCTTGCTCATCACTTCTGATCACTTCTATTGATCATGGTCTTCTAAATTACTGAAAACTCAGACAACTGATATCTCTAACTTCAGTCTAGCTTCAGTCTGACTTCACATTGACTTCATGCACTGAGTTCATGGAATCTCTGCATCCTCATGCACTGATTGCATGGCTTCTCAAAACTCTTCAAGAACTCCTGGTCTTGGACAACTCAAATGCACACCACTGATTTAAGCTTTATTCACGTGTGCACGTGCATGCATTCATGCATGCACTCCCCTTATTCTACTCTTGGTGCAATAAACCCACAAAGGGTGTAATTACCTTGAGCACACACACCTTCTCACTCACACACTTTGTTCAATTTGTTTACACACATAAATGTGTGTTGTTCTTTAGTGTGAGAGTCTTCCACATCTTCTAAGTGTATACACATTTAGTGCACACACTAGGTTCGACCTTCACTTGTTAAGCACACACAAATTCTTCACTTTTCACACACACTTGAATGAGTTCTTCTTTGTTGTGGCCTACACTTCATTTCTTGGACACACCCAAGGCTACGATCTCTTTGTTATTTTGCACACACAAGACGTAGGTATGTAATGTCCTTCCTCCTTTTCACACACACAAATCTTGGTGTAGTTATTTGTGCAAGCCTCGGCCAATTCCTTCTTTGTGCACACACTTAGCCAAAGGCACTTCCACTTGTCTTGCACACACAACCCTAACCCCTACTGCCTCGTGTAGCTTCTCCTATCTCAAAAAGGGCTCGCAAGTCCAATGGGTATAAGAGGCCACCTCTTCTTCTCCCACTGCCGCGTAGGTGCACTTGGTGCAACCAGGCGCGCAAGTGCTTAGAGCACAATGACGCGCAGGGTGAAGACACCTCGGGCGCGCAAGGGTGCGCTGGCCGTGGGGCGCGCAAGTACCTTTTTCCGCGCACGTGAGGCGAACAGGGGACCTTCCCTTCTTCTTTCGCACAAGGGGTGCACGAAAGGAACCTCACGGAGCCAAGGGGTGGCTCTAGGCTTATCTTTCGCGCAGGGGGCGCGCAGGCTGTTCTTCGCGAGGCAAGGCACTCGCGGAACTCCACAAAATATTCAGCAAAGATTCAGCAAACATCTCTGAGCCTCGACATCTCTTTTTATAGGCAGAGGTATGCCCAATCTTCCGCGTGAGATATCTCTCAAATCCCCGCAACATTCGGGTTTTCAAGATTCTGTGAATCTTGATATTTCTCCTCGGTTCACCACGGGTTCTCCTTCTTTATTTTCCTCTTCATGCATGTGCATGGAAACGTACGCATGCCTCTGTTTATCCCGATTCATGCAAAGCATAAACTCCACGTGGACTCGCACCTTCGGTTTGCTTCGTCCTCGTGAAAATTTCTTCTCCCGTTGCATGCATTTATATTTTTATGCATGAATGGGTTCGGTTTGGCCAGACGAGCACGAGGGATCCTTCAGTTTCATCAGAGGTGGCCAGAAACTTGATTTGGCTTGCTCGTAGGGCCACTGGTTCAGGCGGCGTCGCGGGTGGCCTTTGGGCGAGCTCGAGGTTGAAGACGAATGGGGAGACATCGGATCAGGTGATCAAATAATCTTCAATGGCCTGGATCTGAACGGGCCGCGGCGGATTAGATGTGCGGCCGAGATCTGGCGCGTGATCGATGGAGCGGCCAGGATTCGCTCCGCGGCAAAATCCCGCGTCCCACATCGAAACGAACCGCGGATTTTCCGTGGTTTATCAAATATGCGCTCTCCGCTAATCCTCAGTTGAACTTCTCCCCTCTCGGTGCCGCCCCGCACCCAGTTCTTCTTGCGGGTGCGCTTTGCGCCCTCCCCTGCCACTCGGGCGCACCACTAGCGCCCACTCTGCCTCTCGCGGGCGCGCACTATGCGCCCCTGCCGCGCAGATTTGATCACCGCGTGGCCTCCTTCCTCCTTGGGCTTGATCCATGGGATCCCCCATGGGCGTGGCACCTAGGCCCACATGTGCCTTGGGGTTGAACCCGTGGCTGGCCCTTGGCTGGCCAATTTTTTGGCAAAGGACAAAATAATACTTTGTATAAAAACAAAGTACTCCCAAGTGAAATATGCCAAATGCCATTCATTCCAAGCCATTCTCCCTTCTTCATTTCTTCTCTTCTCTTCTTCTTAAGAATTCCTCCATTCCTCTTAAACATTTAATCTTCACTTAGGAGTGAAATTCCCGAAGGTTCATCTTCAACCGAAGCTCCTGAATCAAATAATTATTCAACATTCTTTAATGATCCAATCAGAGATCAAGTTGGATCATCTTCAATTCATCATGCACTAAGTGATTGTGCATGGACTTCATTAAACCACTTCATCCACTTAGAACTTGTGGATGGATCCCTTCAACTAACTCCTCATGCATTGTCAATACAATGCATGGTCTTCTATCATTGTTGTGACTTTGTATCCAGTTGATACAAGTTCTTGAAACTTAATGATCATCTCAACAATCGTCTGATGTTCATGGAGAATGTTTCAACCATAATCTACTATGCCACTTAGTAAATCTCCTAAGTGACATTCCTCTAAGTACCATGGCCATTCCCCTTCATCACCATCACCATCACATCCTTTGTCATTCACATCTTGACATTCCTTGACATCCATTCATTCCATGACAACATCATGCCTCATTGACAAAAAATGCAACACAGTGCATTTCATAATCATATTAGAAAAATTGATCAAATGGTATCCCATATCATTACCATTTTCACCATGATGCTATGTTGTACTCCATGATTAAAAATCAACAATAGAATGGCATACTTCAACAAACTATGGTATATTAGCATCCTTTTACACACTATGGTATATGATATGGTTTAAATTTTTAAAATGCCTCTAAATTTCATAAAATATTTGTAGAATTAATAGAAAACATCACAACTCATTGTGAATTCATCCAAAAACTTATGGGAATTGATTATTATTATCTCTAATATTTCACATAAACTCTTATTACTATAATAAATTCTCATTCTTGTAACTTATGTGTTACTATTCGTGATTTTTTATAACCTAAATCATTTATGAATTTCGTAAACCACAATTCTAATATATTTGTTATGATTTTTTATGAATATGTTATTGATGATTACTTATTATCTTATAAAATAATAAACATAATGTTAAGTCATTTTATAGATTATTTATTTAATGTATGTTTGTATGTATTAGAGTGGATAGATACTAGATGTACAATGTTGATCGGATCACTGATGAATTTTAGAAGGAGTTACAATATTTTTTGGACATTGCATTCACTAATGATTCATATGGTGGATTGATTCAATGTCCATGTTTTGATTGTGTTGGAAGACCATGGATAACATGTGAGGAAGTGTGTTAGCATATCACAAAACATGGTTTCCAAAAAAAATTATCATGTGTGGTATCACAATGGAGAAAAAGTTCAAGTGGTGAATGACATCGATTCAGCAGAAATGATTGGTATGAAAAATAAGATTGATGTTCGGTTTCATTTTGTTTCTAAAGTAAGATCCTAATATAGAATATTTTAAGAGGAAATGAATACTGGAGCACATTTTTCATATATTAATCAGGATGATGATGTTGAGAGTGTTAGAAATATGATAGAAGATGCAAATACCCCAATATATCAGGCATGTAAAAAAATGAGAAAACTTAGTTTTTAATGCGATTATATCATGGGAAAAAATGTATGGATTTAGTAATACTATGGTCAACTATCTTCGTACATTTATTAATGATTTACTACCTCATGATGCATATATTCCAAAAAATGATTACATGAAATCATATTTTGTTGAAAAATTTGGATTTTCATCTATTAAGATTCATTCTTTCCCTATATATTGTTGTCTGTTTCGGAAGGAAAATGTTGAGATGAGTCAGTGAAAAAAGTGTGGAACATCAAAGTGGAAGAATATTAAATCCGTAACCCAGTATCGCATACCAGTGAAAGTAATGTGGCACTTCCCTTTAATTCCTAGGCTTCAATAACTTTTTATGTTAGAACAAATGGAAAAGGAATTTGAGAAGGAATGAAGATGAAATAAATAAGGATAATGATTATATAGTCCATCCTGTAGATGGGTCTCCTTGGAAAAAAATTGATCGGCTACATCCGGATTTTGCATCTGACCCATGAAATGTTAGATTGGGATTATCCTGTGATGGTTTCAACTCATTTTACCAAATGCATACTGCACACGATACTTGTCATGTTTTCATTCACATAAATAACTTTCCTTCATAGATGTGTATGGAGAATCCATTCACTATCGTGAGTATATTGATATCATGACCCAGTGATCCTAGAAATGATATTGATATATACTTTCATCCATTAATAGAGGAGTTAATAGAGCTTTAAATTGTCGGTGAAAAAGCATAGGATGCATTCAGGAAGGGGTAATTTATGTTTCATGAAGCATTATTGTAGATGATAAATGATTTTACTACATACAAAATAATTTTTGGATGTAGTACTAAAGGGAAATTATCATACCCTATTTTTATGAAAAATACACATTCCTGATGACTAATGTTTCGAAGAAATTTCAGCTTCATAAGGAATCAATGATTTCTACCGATGGATCATCTATACAGAAAAAATTAGAGACAGATCGATAATACCATCGAGAAAGATAAGACACCTCAAAAAATGTTACGGAATGATATTGTTAAAGAACTTGATGATTTGAATTATGTTCTTGAAAAAAATTCCAACAAATATTAGAAATCGAAAACATGTTAATTCAAATTCCAATAGAAATTGGAGAAAGAAAAGAATATTATTTTAGTTGTCATATTGGTCATAGAATTTATTGAATCATTGTTTGGATGTAATACATATCAAGAAAAACATTTGTGAGATGTTACCTGCTACTATTTTAAATGTCAAAGGAAAAAACAAAACATGATATGTGGTCTCTTCATGATTTGATGGATTGGGGTATAAGAGAAAGACTGCATCGCTATTTAATTGGTCAAAATAAGTGGAAAGTTCCTTTTTCTTGTAATTCGATGAAAAATGTGGAAAAGAAATAATTTCTTAAGGTCTTGGAAAGTTTTAAGGTTCCAGATGGTTATTGAAGTAATATTTCAAAAAGGGTTAATACAAAATATGTGAAACTAAAATCTCTTAAAACCCATGATTTCTGTGTCTTGTTACATGAGTTGATACCTATTGTCATTCATAATTTACATTCACACAATGTTAGAGTTGTTGTTATATATTTATGGAATTTTTATCGAGAACTTTGTGCCAAAAGAATGATCAAAAGTGTTGTTCGGAAATTGTAGAGAGATGCACTAATTATTCTTTGCGACTTGGAGAAAAATTTCCCACTGTCATTTTTTCCATGTATGTTACATCTGATTGTCTATCTACCCATAGAAGTTCTTTTTTGGTGGTCCTATTTTGAGTTGGTGGATGTGTCCTACAGAAAGAATGATGTTTACGTTGAAATCTTATGTGAGAAATAAATATCATCCTGAAGTCTCTATTGTGAAATGCTATTTAACACAACAAAGCATGGATTTTTGTTCATCGTACTTCACTATTGTCACTAGGAGGCCTAATCGAATAACGAGAACTGACGATGAGTAATATGAATCCATTGATCCTACATTTCCTTAACTTCCCCAAATAGGGGGGGATATCTAGATCATGTAAGGGTTGGTGTCATAAAACCAACTGGTTTTACTTTGATTAAATGGATATTTAATGTATTATTACATATTGTTCATTGTTCTACATGACTATGATGTAATAATGTCTTAGAGTATTTGTTGGATTGATAAGGTCATGGAAGTTCCCCGCTTTAATGATGACCTTGAAATGATATAACAATATTCTTAAATATAGTTCTGCGATTGGATGACATACTATGATGGGACACATAACATGCAGACTGTCAGGTGCGAGTACTCATAAGTAGATGAGACTTCCTCTTATGAAGTTCATACTTAGTAGTCTCCAAGATAAGAGATTATGAGAATAGACCCACTAGTAGGAATTCCCCATGTTTTACTGCCACCAAATATTTCTATTTGCGAGCATCTGTAATGATCCTTAGACATTAATATTATCATTAATATGTTTCATGACTCACGCACTTTGATTTACTGATGAAAACTACCATGCATGCAGTTTGCAGGAAGTAGGGTATGCTGGGTGCATCCGGAGTGGCATGTTATTAATGGATAATTCGAGGAAGGACTTGTCCCTTCCATTTATATAAGTTGATATCTCAGCCCTTTGATTGAAATAGAACCATCACATGAAATTCCATGGCCATGGTGTAATGATGAGTTTATTTCAAGTAGTCAAAGAACGAAGTATCAAGCATAAAATTTGATAACACTATCACGAAACCTGCTTGATGAGATATTGCAACAAAGGGATTATATTACATAGTGAGTGTTTGTATGTGGATCTCATTATTGTGACTTTACGTTCTTTTTCTTGGGTGCTTTGACTCATTTCTAGATAGTACTCTTGGACTTTAGGCAAGCCCGCTTAATGCCAATGAGAATGAACTCTAGACGTTCACACACTATGTGCTTTTAGTGGTATTGGTTAAATTCTATTTAAATTTAATTAATGAAATAAATATTATTCTCAAGACCATAGAATAATTTTATTCATGTTAAAATCATTGTATAAATGAAATAAGACATATTTATTTATTTTATTGAATATTTAATAAATATTTATTTACTAGTTTTTAAATAAAATATATATTAAAGTGAATAAATTATTTATTTATTTATTCAGGTGTTCAATAAATGGAAGTGGAGTTCAACGGGACCAAGGTTGGTCCGGTAGTAAAAGAATTATTTTGAAGACGGTAAATAATTATTTAACTAGTTGGAAGAAGTTAAAATAATAATGGCGCTGCTATTATTTTTTGATGTAGAATTTTATTTTATAATTCCATTTTACACAAGTTGGTGCACCATGAATAATGACGTGGTATTATTATTATTATGGGAATGGGTTTTCTCTAAGTTCATGAAAGTATTTAATTATTTCTGTAAAATTAAATATTGTAACCAAAATTCCATATATATAAATAGAAAAGTAGGCCTATTGTTCCATACACCATAGCACACAACTGGTGAATTGATAATTGTTGAGCCAAAAAATTTCTCTCTCCCCTCTCAAGAATGAGAGACGTTCTTCAAGGCCGAAGAACAAGCGATAAAGAACGACCGACACAAGACACTCTCTTCACCATGCTCGCACCAAAATAATGATCGGTGTCGATTAGAGGACATCCAAGCACATGTGGATCACCAATAGAGGGATTCTGGTTTGGATCCTTACAAGCGCAATGAGATAATTCTGAAGGGTCATTCCGGAGGATCAACATCATCAACGAAGAAAAATACCAAATATCCAGGTGTTATTTTTTCTGTATGAAATTAATTAAATTAATTATAAACATGATGTGAAAGATCCTCTCTAAAGGTTTCTAGACTCTTTCTTATTTATCTAAACCTTTGATTATATTCCGTGGAGACTAGCATTCATCGTCATATTGATCTTGGAATAATCATTGATCATGGTAAAAATAAAAGTTGGGTGTCGTCCCAACCATGCTTCTGGTGTGCCCGGAACCTTCAAGTGGTATCAGAGTGGGTTACATCATAGTTTATAATCATTTAAATTTTTCATTGATGACTTACACATTTAATAATTTAGTTGTTTCAATTCAAGCTAATCATTATGAAAATCTAAATCTTGAGATCTTTTCCTCCTCTTTCGTTTCTCGTTCACCTTACAGAAATGATATTTTCTTTTAATTTTGATTAAAATAATATAAACGATCACATATGAAGGTAAAAAATATTTATGGAAATAGAAGACCAGAATACACGACGTGTATTCAGAAGTACACATTGTGATGTCAAGATTCAATGCATTAGACCAATCTGCCAGACCAAGTCGTGTGTTGGAGTCTTTCTATGTCTTAAATGAATCCATGTGTTGACCAGGAATAGGTAGCACACAGTTTCCAGATTACACACTCTGAGGCCCAAATAGACATGGTGTGTATTCCCTTCAGGTTAGGGTTGGATCGTGTACCCCATACATGGCTAGCCCAGCTAGAGACCGTGTAACAAGGAACTACATGGCATGTGGACAATTGTACTTGCTGTGTACTCTGAAGATTTTCAAAGTACAGTCACACACTGTTTCCCCAGGCGTGTACTTAAGATACACAATGAACAATAGTACACACAGTGTAGTTGGAACTACACGTTGTGTACTCATCCAAATTATGAAGAATTATTAAAATTTATTATTATATTATACAAACCCTTGAGACATGTACCATCATGAAGATGTAAAGTTGAGGCACAACATGTGATAGGTGTTATATATATATGTGTTTAATTTAACATCTGCATAATGTTCATTTCTACTCATTAGGTAGTTCTGAATAAGAATTTACCGGGTTGCCACCAAGGTACAAGTTACGTACAAAGATAATTTTAAATTAATTTATTTTTTTAAAATAATATTTATGAGAATCTTAAGGAAATTCAGAAAATGATTTTATATTAAAGGATTGATTAATTAAAGATGATAATTAGTTGATTCGAGCATGATTTATCTTAAACAAGAACGATTAAATAATTGAATTCTAGTTTTATTTATTCTTAAATATCATTGCATGTATGGATTATCATGAGCTAGACCAAGACCTTTTTATGTGGATGGTTTCTTTTAATTTATTTATTTGAATTAAATTTGTTGGCATGTGAGCCTTCTCCTCATTAATATGTAGGTTCTTCATGCCCAAGGTTTCTTTTATGTAAAAACCCATTTTACCCCTCACCTATATGTGATTTAAAAATAATGGCATATGTAATGGATGGAACTACCAAGATAGTGGAGGCAGTTCAAGATGGAACCAAGACAAAACTAATCCCAATAGATACATAGGTAGACAGGTGGAAGCTGTAAACACGATCCTAAAAGGTTCGAGGTGTTTATCCCCTAGGACAGAGTTAGTTTGTCAACTTCTAGGTAAACTAACCATTATAAAAGCTCATGATCATGCAATTTACTTTATTTTATTTCTGCCATTTTCATGTTTCATCATTATGGATGTGTTGTTACGATCACATAATTAATGAATTAAACAAGAATGAAAGATGGAACTAAAATAAACCAGAATTATGCATAAATATTATCAAGACATGGTCAATCCTTAAGTAAGTTCCACTTAATATTAACAAGCATGCGATAATAATAAATTCACAAAAAAGAGATAAAAATCCCTCAAATAAAACATTAAGTTAGACCAAGCCTTACGTTACTTGATTAAGGGAAAAAATCAATAAAACTATGTGTTTGACCAACCCTTGTTGGGACACTTACTTTTATACATGAATCCCTTATGAAAGGTTTTAGGTTGACTTAACCATATTACACTAAGATGAGTATCCCTTTCTAGACATCATGTAATATTGGATGAAATAGTTGAGGAAATCCAAAGTCATGATTCCAGGATTGGGGAGTCCACTCAACAGATCAAGGGACTGCAATCCTGCAGTTGGAAAAGACCTTCCTATCTAAATACCTTCTAATAGCTTTCCAACCCTTTTGGGGTTATACAAAGGAGAATATGGATCCTTTCCACTAGAATGTCATGGCAACTGGACATTCCAAGTTCAATGGGGAGGGAAATTGGGACTTGATAAAATTGTGTGAGACTTAATAAAATTTATTATTTCACATCAAATGTAATCAAGAAAGTACTAATGATCTGCTCTTTTAATTATAGAATAAAAATGACAAGCTCGTCAGACACACTATCCCTGTGATGAATTCTGGATAAAGACAACATCCTCACTGATAGTAACTCTTAGGAATAGTTTAGATGCCTTCAGGTTATCCTATTCCATGAACGGAAGTCTTACGTGATGGAGTCAACATTCCCTGATCTTCCTTCCAAGGAGGATAGTGATGAGTATTTCATGGTCTATGAGAAACATATGAATGGCTTGATCGATGTTCAATGTTTGATGTTATCATCAATGTCTAGTGAGCTCATGAAGTCTCATGAAAACATGGATGCTTATAGCATGATCACGCACCGTTGTGGTCTTTACCAGGAGAGAGAAAGACATGAATGTTTTGAGATCTCTAAGGCCCTTTTTCAGAGTAAGCTTGGAGAAGGTTCCCCAGATGGGCCTCATGTAGTCAAGATCATTAGATACATTGATTTCCTGTAGGTTCTAGGTTTTAAACTCCCTGAAGAATTGGGCACTGATATTATTTTCTCATCACTCCCTTAGAGATTCTCTAACTTTGTTTTCAATTTTAAATTGAACAACATTGAGAAGTCTCTATCTAATATTCTTATCCTTATTCATCATGTGAACCAATATATGAAGCGAAAAAATCCTTATGTCCTTATGGTGAATAAGAGGAAAGGGAAGGCCAAGAGATTTAAGCCCAAAGATTCTTCATGGCCTTCCAAGAAAAGAAAGATCAAACGGGAGGAAAGGGAACATGCGGTTTTTTATTTCGCATGTGGCAAGAAAGGCCATATGAAGAAGAACTGCATCCAGCCTAAGAAACAAGGGGAAGCTTCAGGTGCATTTGTTATCGAATGAAATATATCTGTTTCTACAAATTGGGTATTAGATACAGCTTTTGGTGCTCAAATATGTATCCAAATATAGGATCCAAGTAGATTCAAGAAGACTGACGGAGGGGAGGTAGATCTACATATAGACAATGTAGCCAGACTTACAGTTTTAGCTGTTGGGGACTACCACCTCATGTTTCCAACTAGGATGATCTTAGTGTTAAAGGGTTGTTTTTATGTGCCTCTTGTAACAAAAAACTTAATTTTTGTATCCAGACTAGATATTGATGGATTTGTTTTCAAGTTTGGAAATGAATGTTGCTTCTTTTATAAAGATAACATTTGTTTTGGTAGGGAACATTTATAAAATGGACTTTATGTGTTGGATTACACAAACCAAGTAATGGAAATCGATGACAAATATACTTCACATGACTCATACCACACCCAACATTGACCTCACCATCTAGGTCATATAAACGAGAAACGCTTGACAAAGTTACATCAAGATTGATATTTAGATTATTTTGAACTAAAACCACTTGCCATACGTCATGCATCTTTACAAGGAAAAATGACCAAAGCCCCATTTGGTGGGAAAGGTGAAAGGGTTAAAGAGCTTCTTGAATTGGTTCATACTGATGTGTGTGGACCATTTCCAGTTGAAGAAAGGGGTGGGTACTCATACTTCATAATGTTTATTGATGATTTTAGTAGATATAGATATATCTACTTAATGAGGTATAAGTCAGATTCCATTGATAAGTTCAAGGAATACAAGAATGATGTTGAGAAACAGCTTGGTAATAATATTAAGAAACTCCACTCAGACAGAGGTGGGGAATATCTTAATTAGGACTTCATTGATTACCTACAAGAGTTTGGGATCCTATACCAACTCACTCCACCTTACACACCTCAATGAAATGGTGTAAGAGAAAGGAGGAACCACACCTAGTTGGACATGGTGAGATCAATGATGAGTCATGCAATCTTCCATTATCCTTTTGGGGGTATGTGTTACAAACAAAAACACACATACTAAACCAAGTACCAACTAAATCAATAGATGGTATTCCATAAGAGTTCTAGAGTGGAATAAAATCCATGTTATCGAATTTACATGCGTAGGTAGCAAAGTGTTTGTTAAGGCCTCTTCAGGTAGCAATCTCACACCCCAAGGCACAAAGTGTACCTTTAGAGGAAACCCCAAGGAATCACGGAGATACTACCTATACAACCCCTCAGACAAAAATGTTATAGTAGAAAGACATGCCATATTCTTTGAGAGGGAGAAAATCTCTAAAAGAGATAGTGGGAGCAAGATATACTTCGATGAAGTTGAGGCTCAAGGTACACAAGAGTTCGTACAGGAACAGATTCCACAAAGCCCCATGGAAGAAGAATCTGTTTGAGAGACACAAATACTATGTAGGAGTATAATATAGGTTAGAGAACAAGAATGGTATGGTTTTCTAGTTATCTAGGATGGTGAATCATTATTAGTTGATAATAATGATCCTCTAACCTACAAGGAAGCATTAAGTGGCACAGACATTGCCTAGTGGCAAGAAGCCATGAATTCTGAAATGGATTCCATGTACGAAATCCAAGTCTGGATTTTGGTAGATCCTCTAGTTTATGTAAAGCCTGTTGGTTGAAAATGGGTATTCAAGACGAAACTAGACATGGAAGGACAAGTCAGTACCTATAAGGCACAACTGGTTGCAAAATGGTTTAAACAACATCAAGGAATTGACTACGATGAAACCTACTCACCAGTTGCAATGCTAAAATCCATCATAATTATACTTTAAATTGTGTCTTACCATAACTATGAGATTTGGAAAATGGATTTGAAAATATATTTCCTTAATAGGAACCTTCAGGAAGATGTCTACATGAGACAACCTGAAGGGTTTGTGACTCAAAAAGATTCTAATAAGGTATACAAGTTGTAGAAATCCTTTTATGGATTAAAGAAAAAATCATGGTCATGGAAAATTCATTTTGATGAAGCCATAAAATAATTTGGTTTTATAAAGAATTAATGTGATCCTTGTGTCTACAAACGGTTTATTGGGAGTGTAGCATTTTCTTAATAGTATATATTGATGACATTTTACTTATTGGAAATGAGTTACCAGTCTTACAGTCTATTAAGGCATGGTTGGATCAATGCTTCTCCATGAAGGACTTGGGAGAGGCATCATATATTCTTGGGATCAATATCCATTGTGATAGATCCAAGAGATTACTGGGCCTAAGTCAAAGTACATACATTGATAAGATACTGAAGAGATTCAGTATAGAAAAATCCAAGAGGGGATTGTTTCTAGTGTCACATGGCATTCATCTTTCCCTGAAAATATTTCCTTAGACACATGAGGAGAGAAATATAATGGAAAGGACTCCATATGCATCAACTATTGGGTCAATCATGTATTTCATGCTATGTACTAGGCTGGATTTCACCTACGCATTGAGTGTGGTAGGCAGATATCAAGATGACCCAGGTGACCACCATTAGATGGAAGTCAAGACAATCCTAAAGTATCTGAGGCATACATAGGTTATTTTCCTGGTTTATGGTAGATATGAGGAACTAGTACTCATAAAATATGTATATGTTAGTTTCTAGACAGATCAAGATGTCATGAAGTCTCAAATATGATACATCTTCACTTTGAATAGAGGTGCAGTGAGTTGCGAGAGCTTAAAGAAGAGTTTGGTCACAAATTATATAATAGAGTCCAAGTATATCGTAGCATCTGAGGAAGAAAGAGAAGTAGTTTTGGATGTAAATCTTTGTCTAGGAGAAAGATGTGATACCTAGAAGTAAAGATACCATTACACTGTACTGTGATAATACTACAACGGTGGCTCTCGCAAAATAGCCAAGTTCAAATCAGTGGACAAAGACCATACATCAAATATATTATCTCTTGAGGGATTTTTCTCAGAGAGGTGTAGTTGCAGTGAGAAGTATTTCCACGGAAGAAAACATGATGAACCCCTTGACTAAAGACTTGACTCAGTAGAAACATGATCATCATGTGAGGGCTGGCATACTGAAAGTCGTAGGTAGTTGGATCTAGTCCAAGTGGGAGTTTGTAAGAGTTTGTGTCCTAGAACCAACTGGTTTTACTTTGATTACATGGATATTTAATGTATTATTACATATTGTTCATTGTTCTACATGAATATAATGTAATAATGTCCTAGAGTATTTGTTTCATTGATAAATTCATGGAAGTTCGCCACTATGATGAGAAACTTTAAATGCTATAACAATATTCTTAAATATAGTTAGGTGGTTGGATGGAATACTATAATAGGACACATAGCATGAAGACCGTCAGGTGATAGTACTCGTAAGAAGATCATACATCCTCTCATGATGTTCATTCTTGGTAATCTCCAAGATATGAGATTATGAGAACATAACCTCCACTAGGAATTCCTTATGTTTTAGTGTCATCAGATATTTCTATCTACGAGTGTGTTTAATGATCCTTAGACTTTTATATTATCATTAATACATGTCACAACTCATGCACAATGATTTAATGATGAAAACCATCACACAGACAGTTAGCGGGAAGTAGGGTACATTGGGTGCGTCATGAGTGGCATGTTATTAATGGATAAGTCGAAGAAGGATTTGTCCCTTCCATATATGGAAGATGATATATTATCGCTTTGATTGAAATAGAACCGTTGTGAAAAATTCCATGGCCATGGTGTAACGATGAGTTTATTTTAGGTAGTCAATGAATGACATATCAAGCATAAAAGTTGATGAAATTATCATGAAACCTGCTCGATGAGATATTGTGACAAAGGGATTATATTACACAGTGAGAGTTTATATGTGGATGTCATTGTTACGAATTTATGTTCATTCTCTAGGGTGCCTTGATTCGTGCTAGACAGTACTCTTCGACTTTAGGTAGGCCCACCTAATGACAATGAGAAAGAATCCAATAGGGCCACACAATAAGTGTTTTTTGGTGGTCTCGGTTAAATTCTATTTGAATTTAATTAATGAAATAAATATTGTTCTCAAGACTGTGGAATAATTTTATTCATGTTAAAATTATTGCATAAATTAAATTAAATATATTTATTTGTTTTATCAAACATTTAATAAATATTTATTTACTTGCTTGTAAATAAAATATTTATTTAAGAGAATAAAATATTTATTTATTTATTTGGGTGTTCAATAAATGGATGTAGAGTTCGATAAAACCAAGGTCGGTCTGGTAGTAAAATAATTATTTTCAAGATGGTAAATAATTATTTAACTACTTGGCACAAGTTAAAATAATAATGATGCTGCTATTATTTTGTGACACAGACTTTTATTTTATAATTTTGTTTTGCACAAGTTGGAACACCGTGAATCAGGATGAGATGTTATTATTATTATGAGCATGGGTTTTCTCTAAGTTCATGAGTCTATTTAATTATGGCTATGCAATTAATTATTGTAACTTAAATTCCATGTATATAAATAGACAATTAGGCCTATTGTGCCATACACCACACCTCACACCTGGTGAATTGAGAATTGTTGAGCCAAAAAAAATTATCTCTCGAATACTCTTCTCTCCCCTCTCAAGAATGAGACATGTTATTCAAGGGAAAAGAACAAGTGATCAAGAACGACTGTCACAAGACACTCGCTTCTCCGCACTAGCATCCAAAGAATGAGTAGTGTTGATTAGAGGCCATCATAGCATATGTGGATCAACGCTAGAGGAATTCTAGTTTGGATTCTTACAAACACAATGAGATAATCTGGAAGGGTCATTCTGGAAGATCAACATCATCAATGAAGAAAAATACCAAAGATCCAGGTATTATTTTATTCTTTATGAAATTAATTATAAACATGATGTGAAAGATCCTCTATAAAGGTTTCAGACCTCTTTCTTCTTTATCTAAATCTTGGATTATATTCCATAGAGACTGGTGTTCATCGTCGTATTGATCCCAAAATAATCATTGATCATGGTAAAAATAAAAATTGTGTGCTGTCCCAACTAGGCTTCCACTGTTCCCAAAACCTTTAGATCATACCTGTTGTGTACTTTAAGAAGGGAAGAGTGGGAAATGCCTCATCGTAGAGTATTATTCAAATATGGTGTTTTTGATGATTATATCAAGTAAGTAAACTAGTAAATATTCCTTTTTTCATTGTGTGATTTCTTCATATCTTTGGATATTTTAAAGCTTTCATATTCATAAATAACATTAAGAAATTAAAAAAATAGACATCACACTCTATCTATTAAGAGGGAGGACATGTTTTCGAAAAAATACTCTTATTATTGGTTAATGTAAAAGGTAATAATTTTTTTATTCTCATAACATAATCACATGTATCTATTTAATATTCGATGTTGGTATCTTTTAGGTTTTAACTCTACCAATGAATGAAGTATAAGATGATGTAAGAGCATTGTCCTTTGGTCCAAATGATGTGGTACATGATTGTAAGGAAATGATTGTTAATGGATTTAAATTTTTTATAAATAGCTCTACAAAAAATGTCAACATGGTATGATAGTATCACGATAAGTGTCACAACATATTGTTATGCAAGTGAATCAGATAAACAACCTCGATCAGAAAATATATCATATTAAAGCATTGTTGAAATAATCATTTTATTAGATTACTATGAAAATGGTCATGTCACAATGATGAAATTAAATCAGTTTGATTCAATGAAACGACACTAAATTCATTTTGATAATTTTGGATTTAGAGTGATTGATATGAACCACCAGCTTCGTACTGATGAACCTTATATTCCTACATCACAATCTAGACAAGTGTTTTATGTAACTTACCCATTCTAACAATAATTTAGTGTTATTATTGATTTCATTCCTAGAAATATTTTTTATAAAGACATGGATAACAATGATGTTGTGGATGAACCTATTAATATTTATTCAAATGTTACATTTGATGACACATATTACTCAATTGTTAGATTATATTGTGAACCATAAATTGTCACATAGAACACATAACATTGACGAATTTGTATGTATTTACCTGATATTATCGAAATATTGTATGTGGTTTTTTAAATGATCACACATGATATCAAATTAACTAGCCTTTTTTATACCATTATCAAATATAAAACTATTAATAGTTTGCCCAATTTATGTTGAAGAACATCTCTAGTAATTCTTGAACATAGAAAAGTCTTGATATTTTATCAATATAAATTGCACACATTAAAATGAATCTCATAATTTTAAAATAAAATTTTATTATTTAACATTTTTCATTATTTCTATTTATTTTAGAATATTATTTTAGATTTCCATGTCAAAATGTCTCATTATGATGATACCAGAAGAAATTGAAGAATATACTGAATTGAACAACATATGTCTCCTCTGGGCAACACTGTAAGTACAATTTATGTTAGAATATTATGTTATTTCATAATATTTTTCTTGTTATCATTAATTTTATTTTATCATATATGTTATTTTAGGCTAAATCATCGAGGAGATGGTTGGATTATGCTACTGAGGCTGATAGTATGGCAGGGGTACAAATTCTATAGTTCAGCCCACTACTATGCCTCTTGAGTCACCTAAAGGTCATCCTCCCATTATGACACCTTCATATTATCCATACCCACCGTTTTCATATACATTTATCCCCATACCAAAATTAGATGGTAGTTCTCAGACTCCCATACCTCTTTATTTTCCATTCCCACTATCCACTGGACAGGGCACTGTGCCCCCATATATCCCACTGTCATATCCATATGCATATCCACCATCATTTGTATAGGGTTATCCATCGGGTTTTCTCCCTCCATCATTGCACTTATCATCCTCTACTCTACAGAGTACTCCTATAGTAGATATCTCAACTACCACAGAGCATACTCTCTCTCATGATGCAACATTCCAATGGTCAGTATATCCCCCATCTGCTGGTATGTGTTCAAACATTACTGTTAGTGGTTAATGATAATTTCATATATATTATTTTTGTTTATTTTTTATCATGATTATCTCTAGCATCTACCAGATGATGAGTCCATACAAAAATGAGAGAGTTTTTGACTCCACACATGAAAATCATGGTTGAATACAATGATGACAGTTCTATAATTTAAAAAAAATATTACAAAATGTAATATATTTTTGGGAATAATTTCTAGACACATCAACATCATTCTGGTTAAACCAAAAAGTTGGAGGGAAGTTGGAGAAGAAGTAAAGAACAGTTCCTGGATAGGGATATGGGTAAGTAATTTAAATCATATATATATATATATATATATATATATATTAATTTATAATATTTTCTTAACAAATATTTTTTCCATTCCAGTTTCGATATAATTTTTGTGATTGGAAAAATTTCAAGCCTACAAGATTAACTGATTTAGGTGAAATGTGGAGAGTGTACAAGTATGACTTATATCTTGGATAGAAAAATTGAGTTGGTATGAATCTTAAAGAAGTACCAGTGCTTTAGGATTTCTCAATATCAATATACAAAGAGATGATCAGCTATTGGAAGAGTCTAGAGTTTAAGGTATTTGTTAAGTTTATATATATATATATATTAATTTATTTATTTGAAACTGAATTTTAAATTATAAATTATGAGTTTTATTTATGTTAATGAAAATATATAATTATTTGTTTATAGTTGAAATCATACAGAAAAAAATAAATAAGAGCGGAGTGAAACATGTTTATACTCGTGGACACACTTCACTCCCAGATCATGAGAAAACACAGGTAATTTAACTTGGTTCACTGTATTTTTTTGGACTTATAATTTTTATTTATTTCTTTTTTTTTTCTAGAAAAAAGGAATTTAATATCAAGGGTTGTGTTCCTCAATCTACCTTGTTTCGTACAAGCAGAAAAAAGAAAGATAGTACTGTGACAATTATCAACACGGAGAAGATGATTGTAAGTTTATTTAATTTTATTTTATTCGGACTAAATTTAATTCCATATATTATTTTATCATTTCAATTTAGGTTATATATCAATCAATGTAATTCTTTGTATGTATTTTGAAAAAAGAACATAATAATTTGGGCCCGAACAATCATCTATATCTGATATTAGGAGAGGAGAAACAGGGCAGAGTGCATTATCGACCTAAGAAGAAGATTGTGCTATCTCGATACTATTATTCTAACAAAGTTTCTTCAAGTACTAGTTCTGGTTTGGTCATTGTGAAACAAATGAATTCCATAATAAAAGAAGCAAATCAAAAATCAGAAAAAATGATAACTGAAAATACGATGAAAGTTATGTATGTCATTTCTTCTACACTTCCACCAGAATAAGCTATTGTGGTTGATGCTTGTTTGATGTCGATGAGTTCTCCTTGATATATTATTCTACCAGAGCTATGAACAGATCCAGATTCGGAGCTAAACCCAGTTCTGATGTCGGTGCCGGTATGGATACCGATGCTGATGCCAATGATGATGTTGGTGGTGTGATAGGTGGTGATGGTGTTTCTATTGGAGGCATTGATGAGGGTTATCATGATTTTGAGGATAATGATATTGAGACTCACTATCGATGTAAATTTTATTTTTGGAATCTTAATATTGTGGAATTTTATTATGAAATAAAGTTTGATTATTATAATATTGAATTGTATTGCGATGCTTGTATTTTTTAATACATATATTGAATTATTATATTAGGATGTATGTTAGTTTATGTAGTAGTTTTATTATTATTATGATATTCAATTGTATCATCCTTTGACATGACCATCGTACCTCCTCACTAACGCTGCTCCAAGGTGGCCCCTAAACCTCATATGGGACACCTCTGACGGTATGTAGTCCACTTTTCCATTTTTTGGTGATTCTTTTTTTTTTCTACTATTAGTTTCTCCCCATAATTTGTCTTATCTTTTAAAATTCTTCTATAGGTGAACACATTCTAGTGCACCTATAATTGTAGTCTCCAGGTATGTCATAAATATTTTTTCCCATTTTATTACTGGTACTGGGGCTAGCAGTGTGTGGAACTGGGAGGGGTGGAACTGGTAGGGGGGCTAACAGGGGGATGGATAACTAGAAGGGGGTAGGTAAGGGTGAGGGAAAACTGGAAGGAATCTTCTCAATCCAATCATCAATGATGTCTTCCACAAAAAAACTCTTGCTCCTTTGAGGACCCTGAAGATCAAAGGAACTTCCGAAAAAATTAAGTGTATATTTTTTAAATCACATTACTATAATTTATTACTCCATATGAAGTTTAATTGATCTAATAGGGAATTCAAAATTTCCAATATGCTATTCCTGATTATGTTCATGTATCACCAGAATTATGGATTCTAATTGAATGGATATTTTTAGCTGACTCTTCCAAGGTTTGTTAATACATTTAGAGTGACAAAAATTATGAAAATTCTAATTGTTAGTATACTCATTTTTTTGGTGTCACTTCTCCCCCTTCATGAAGACATACTTTTACATGGGATTAGGATTAGGATTTGAGGGTTTGGGACCTTATCATTAAGTGAATATTCTGATTGAGGGATTTCATATTGTATGTTCTTTGTCGCAATCCAATTATTATGCCAAAAAAACTTCCCAAAACATACAGGCATTTAGTTTGTTTAGCTATGGTATATTTAAAAAAGCTTATACATCCCTCAGGTTGGATTTTTTTAAATCAATCTTGCAATATAGAATAGTATTTCCAAATGATATTTTAATTAGTTTTACATATGGTGCAATAAATTCCTGAAATGTTGATGTCATATGAACCCTTGAGAATACCATTTTAATAAATCCAGATTATTTCAAAAAATTAAGGTAATGAGGATTATAAGTGTGATTTGTACAAAAAGAAACCTCAAAAATTAATATATATTTTGAACTGGATTAAAAAAAATAGTGTATGAAATTTTTTTACACTTTTAATTTAAATTTTCATCTATTACAATATCATATTAAATAGTTTTTTAAACTAATTTATGTGTTTTACTTTTTCTAAACTTTTACAGTATCCAAAAATTCATTTTCAAAAGCATAATATGCTTAAAAAACATATTAGATTGCATGTTATTATGATGATGATGTGTATCACTACAAATGCTTTAGGGTTCTATTTCAAATGACACCCCTACTATAATGTATTGTTCTATAAAAACTGTTGGGGAGATCAAATTATTAGTGTGCATAAAACATGTCAATTGGTTCCTTTATGGTTTGATATAATTTTTAATAGTTTTATACTTTTTTGAAACTAAATTTAATTACATCGGATTGGTTTCTCATTAAAAATTTATCACATCACATCACTGTATTATGTGGATTCTCCTAATTTAATAGGATATGTTTATAGAAAAATTTATTGATGATTTTTTATTTTTCTTCCTGTTTTTGGGTTAGTTAACTTTCAAAAACAAGTGATCTTTATCAGTATCTTATAACTAAAATTTCAAGTGTTTTATGAGAATGTAAATGCTATCTTTTGACACTATCTAATGGTTTTTCCCGGGAAGAGTTAGAATTATTCATTCATGTTGTGATTTATTAGTTCATTGGACTATTGAATCTAGAATTTATTTGTTTCCTTCTTGGAACCTACAAGTTACAATGACGAAATTAATCTATTTTTTTTGTTCTTGTGTTGTTTATTCATGTCTGTTACTTTGTTATTTAGTTTGTTTCTGGTACATGGGGTGGAGGGGGTCTTTGTATAGGGAGGTGGGTATCCAGGACTGGTGAAGGTGTGTCTGTGGGGGAGGCTTTGTAGAGGTTGGGGGTGTCCTGGAGGGAAGAGGTGTCCAGGATGGGGGGTTTCTAATTGTGGGGGGTGTCTAGGAGGGAGGGTCATGTTATGGAGGGTGTCCATGATATAGGTTCTTATCACTCCTCACCCATAGGGACACTCCCATCTCAATGATATATGGTCTTGTCACTCATCACCCATAGAGACACTCCCTCCTTTCTCTCTTTTACTCACTAATAACATAGGGATAACACTTTGGCACACATTCCATGATAATCATAACTATCTATACACTACACAAAGTATGGGTAAGTGATCATTGATCTTCAAAATACTCTCACACATGACATGTGAAATCCTCTATGAAAACAGTTTCACTTTCCATAATTATATCCTATGTGTCTTTAAGAAAAAATTCATAATTTTTCAATGTATTTAATGAGTTACTATTCACTTTCATCATTGTTCCAA
This sequence comes from Viscum album, assembly GCA_963277665.1. Lineage (NCBI taxonomy): Eukaryota > Viridiplantae > Streptophyta > Magnoliopsida > Santalales > Viscaceae > Viscum > Viscum album. Next base: position 2,011,774,152 of record OY728164.1, on the reverse strand, counting down.
TGATCACTTTCATAAAACGTATATTTATGTTTGAATAAAAATATAAATTTATATACAATAACACAATGAAGAATAGTTATTTTGTGATAGACTATCCATCGGACAAAAAAAATGGTCACCAAAACAATATATTCATAGAACACAGTGGTTTTCAAATGTAACTTTCACAACATAATGGTTCATGTAACCCTATTTCATAACTTCCTCTTTGATGAAATAAAAGTGTTTGGATCTCATTGTATCTTCACAAAAAATCTTTTCTCTCTAGGGATATTATTTATATTGCTGTGTTATATATATTTTTAATTATTTACAATTATGAATTTTCATTTCAACATGATGTATAAGTTACTCAGTTTTCTGGTAGTTTTTTTATTATATACCTCAAGATTCAAGGATCTATTTATGGTCATGGATTGTAGTGATTCAATTTTGGTTCTTTTGTTCCATAAACCTGTGATGCCGTTTATAACAAAATCTACATTGGAACTTTGAGAGAGTTTGTTTTAAGAAACATATTTTATAGAGGTATTTAATACCATATCTTATTTATAGATAAAGTGTCGGGACTTACATTCTTTCGAGTGATGTTCTTAATTATTTTACTAGTGTACTGGATACTTGGTCGAACATGAACTAACATATTATGTTTAAGGGCAACTATTTTTTGGGTATGTTTTATTTTTTGATCATTTTGTATGCTTCTTAATATTCATTTCAACACATTATATAAGTTATATTTCAAATATTTTTTTATTATACACCTTCATATTCATGATGGAATTTATGGTAATGGATTACAGTGAAACAAATTATGTTCTGTTGTTCCATAAACAAGTGATGAAGTTTATAACAAAAACTACATATAAACATAGATATAGTTTTATTTAGGTAAAATATTTTATGAATTTATGCAATACCATATCTTATTTATAAATGATATTACACCTATAATTCTTTCCAATTAAGGAAATTGATCAAAAAAACTAGGACTATAAACAATACTTGAATTTAAAAGTGTAAATAAATTAGTTTAGAAATAAATGGGCCCAATACATAGTCTTAGAATGTATATAGACATGATGATGCACTTGGGTGTGGAGGGGGGTCTTTGAAGGGGGGAGGGGGGCTATAGTGTGGGCGGTTCAGGGGGAAGGGGTGTAGAGGGCGAAGTAAGGGAGTATAGGGGTTGTGTGTGGGGGGGGGGGAGGGGGGGGGGGGGGAGGGGGGGTGTAGGGGGGAGGGGGGGTGTAGGGAGTGTTTTCTTGGGGAGAGGGGGGTTGGTCAGGGGGGTGTCCATCAGTCTAAATTGTTTTTTTTCGAACTGAAATTATTTAATCTAATGTTTTTTTTTCTTTTGTAGGTACTTAATGAGAAAAATCAGGATGAGTAAAATTTAGAAAATATAAGGATGAATATTTCATCTACTAAGAGGAAAACATATATTCATTATAGGGGAGTAATTCATTTTTTAACTCTATAGATCCTTTCTTTCATATTCCCACCCATTAGAACAACTTTAAATACTTTATTTCAGGTTGTTATGATTGTTTAGTTTTTGTACTTAAACTGTTAAATGCTTTTCATGTTGATTACACTGAATAACTGTCTTCTTATGTGTGTGTGCGTGGGGGGGGGGGGTTGGTGTGTTGCAAGGGGGTATGTAAGGGGGAGGGGGTGTGAAGGGGGTGGGGGTGTGCATGGTTAGTCAATAATGGGAGGGGGTGGTGTTTGTCTAGGGAGGGGGGGTCTGTCTAGGGGGTTGGAGGGTTTATCCAGGAAGGAGGGGGGTCTGTCCAGGGGGGTCTATCCAAGAAGGAGGGGGTATGTCCAGAAAGGGGGGGGGGTCTGTCCAGGAAGGAGGGGGGGTCTGTCTGGGGGGGTCGGTCTAGGGGGGATATCCAGGGGGATTGGAGGTCGGTCTTTATAGGGGAGAAGGGGGGCTACAGGGGGAGTGGGGGTGGGATTTGTTGGGGTGGGTGACTACGGGGGGGGGGGGGGGGGGAGGGGGGCTATGTTGGGGGAGGGTGGGGGTGTATTTTAGGAAATGGAAAACCCTATATCCACTATTTCAAAATTTGGCTATAAATTCAGTGTGGCTTAAGCTTCTACCATGGTTTCAAACCATGGATATAGGGATTTAGCCACAATTTGAAACTTTGGGTATATGCCTTGCCCTATAGCCATGCCAATACTATCCAAGATTAACTAAACCATGACTATAACCTATAGAAACCATTTTTATGCTTATAGACACGGTTCCAAACCGTGGATATAGCATAAATTTATAGTTGTGACAGAATCACCAATTCCAGTTCATAAGGTACCATACACCTTATAAATAGAAATTAGAGAATCAACTAATAGCATCATGGCCTTTACACTAAAGGATAGGTGTAACGTGCCATGGTTGGTGTTTGATTAGATGATCTACCATTGAAACTTACCAATCAAACTAACTAATGTGGAATTATTGGTTAGTTAAACCAATTATTCCATCATTTAGAGTACTTGAACACTACAAAGCATAAAATAAAGTCAAAAATATAAATCACAAGAAATATAGACAATCCACGTAGAAAGGTAAATATGACATAACTTAATGTATGAAAAATTTAAGTCCCATTGTCCCTAAAATGATGTATGGTTTTAGTTATCCCACATATCATTTGAATCTATTATTAAATATTCCATAAAGGAAATAAAATATAAAATCATGTGTGTTACCCTATGGTGAACTTCAGTAAAATGTTACAATAGAATCAACAAAAACATTTACCCATCCCAGGTAATTTGGATTTACCCTATATGTGGGGTAGATACTCCCAGGAATAGGCTCTTAACTAAATTGCAATGTCCTATTCCCCTATCTATTCCTAAACATTAATAAAAAAATTAAAATCCATTTGATACCACTTTGTAGGGTCCCGAACTGAATTCCACTCAAAATTTCCTAGAGGCAGTGAGCCAAATGACCTCACAAGTGCCTCCCAAACACCAGCGGTAGCTGACTAGCAATGAAGGCCTTGGGTAAGTCAGTGACGAGACTATTCCATCATTTATCAAAGTATATCCCAAAAATAGATATATATGAAACTACATAAGCAATGAAAACATCCTGATAGAAGTGAATACCAAAAGAATAAACATGAAAGACAAATAAATAAAATTTGGATGTTGAATAAATTAACAAAAGAAATTGATGATGACAAAATGTCATGTGTTATAAAAAATTACTATGCAAGAGGCTAAGGATACAAGGATATATAACATTCTATAAAAATAAATGAAAATAAAAAAACTAATATATATATAATCTCAATCATAGGCTAGATCATATACTCCCAAATCCATCCTAGATATATAAATTATTCATTGGATGCTGGCTGCTTCTGTTTGTATTCTCTTGCAATCATAAAGTCCACTCCGGTACTAAAGGGGAATAAGTAGGGTGTGAGATACAATCTTTGTAGGTCGGTACCCATGGTGTCTAGGACTTTCCATTTCATGCAATATTAAATAAATAGTGTACAATAATAATTTAAATTTAATATGGAAATAAGTAAATAATTCCCATTGAACTGGGTTCTACTTAGAGACCTATAAAATCTTCCCACTTCGGCATAAGTTAGTGTGTCTAAACCAAGATATCCTGCAATAGTAAAGTGAGTAAGGTAATGTACCATAGGTTTTATTACCCAAATCTTGTGATTGGCCTTAGAGGAAACATCCCTAAGTTTTTCATACCAAATAAGAAAGTATCATTTGAACACATTTATTTACCATTGAAAACATTTTGATCATTTCTTTATAAAACATATTGATACAAATTGATCCCATTCATGATAATATAGAGAGACATTACAATTATTACTCAAAAGGATCAGTAAAAGTCCAATTATAAAGAGTTTTCCCAAGGCGGGCCATGTATGAAGTCCCAAGTGTCACTCTAGCATGGTGTGAAAACAACAACAACATACCTCCGAGTCTATACCTAGTATCGCACGTAGGGGGTGAGTCTATCTCATGGAATGGTAAAACTAATAATTCCATCAAAATAATCTAAGGGGTCTCCCCTAGAGAACAAGAATCCCTCAACTAGTGGAAAAATAGATCACATAGGTCGAGCATGTCTCAGGCATTTCTAATGTATCCCCCAACGTACTTAACCAACATTGAGAAAAGCTAACTATGGAACGAGAGTCTATCCAAGGGTTCCTTAATCCAGAAACCCTTGTATGAACCTCATCACAATGGAATCAACAATTAATTAGGCATGGTATACATATATTTTATATCTAATGAGGGTCCATTCCATATATGCAACCAATTATTTCCATGGGAGAATTAGTCAAGGCATATCATATCGCAAATCCATTTATGTCAAATAACATAAAGAATAAAGTGATTAGCCAACTCATTTTATTCTACCATCTCACCAATTCATAGTTTCTAGGGTCTAATTCATTCTTCAACCTTAAATTCAACAAAAGAGAAGGTCCACATCATTTATTAGGTAACGACACAACACTAGGCATTATACCGATTTGGAAGAAAGGTCCATTTTGGCCTATAAGGAATGGAACATCCAATTAGATGGAACAAACCAAGGAAATCAACCCACCGAGTTGATTTTCCCCTTACATGGGTCTCCAGGGGAATTATGATACATACATTTTAATTTAATTTGAAAAAATTGGGGCAAATCCCAAAAATCCTAGCTCGTGGCACAATGACACTATTTATGTGTAACTCCCCGACCCCAGCTACCCAGAGTCGGTGCATTACTTCGTAACATTGGCATGATCACAAGAAAGATCAAATCTCGAAAGACCGATTGGTTTAGTAGCCTTGGAAACACTAGATATATTCATAAGTTTCACATTACATCATAAAATGAAAAACTACTACAACAACATAATGTTTCCACAATCCACACTATTAACCCCTCATAAAATCCCTGCAGGTCATTCATAACTTACTTCTTCACATCCTGGGAAAAATAAAACATAGAAAAGGGGTGAGCTCAAATGCCCAGTAAGGATAACAATATAGAAGAAACTTTCATAAATAAGAATAAACATTTAAGGCAATGTATAACTAAAACAAAAGCCTTTTAAATATGAACTTTCAACATGTTATGGCATAAATAAAATGAAATAATGCCATTTACTTATTCACATGGATATTCTACTAATCGAATAATCACATGCAAAAATCAATAACCACTTTCATAATGTTGGAATGCATAATGCCAGACTATCATAACCACATAGCCAAGGCCTCGTGCCAAGACTACAAATAAGATTTTGTCAAGGCCTTGTGCCAAGACACTAGTTTGTCTCATGAGACCTACCGATGCATCGAGGATCTATAGCGGGCTCCACCCGTCACATATTAAGTCCAATGCATTCCCATATGAAAAGGTTTAAACATAACATAAACATTCATATTAAAACTAGCATACGAAATGTCAATAATTTCACCATAAAATATGAATGGTATAAAAATAGCACATCCATAGTCAAACATATCACAAAACCTTCAATAAAATATAGAAGTTTTGTATCATAATAAATCAACTTCAAATAATCTTAAAATCCATCAAAGGATGTTGACATAGATGAAATCAAAATTCTTTTTCAAGAAATATCTCCTTTTATTTTGAAATAATTTAAGATCCATATAAAATAAAACATTTTCTTTGAAAATATTCTTATAATCTTGTAAGGGAAACTTTGAAGATTTTATAACGGCGGAAAATAGCCGCACCCGCCGTATAAGTTAAAAAAAACATTCTTACCTTAATTCTGTCGAAAAGGTTAAAAAGGACCTTGTTTTGAAAACGACCGAAAGATTCCTTTATAAACCACTTATAAAAGTCAAAAAGGGTATAAATGGATTTAACTCATATTCTAGTAAATAGTAAAAATGTTTTGAAATGCATTTTTAAGAAACATGGATGTGGATGATAAAGAGATCCCAGTAGATTATTACGTATAAACAACCTTGGATAATGAAGAGGTTGTAAAGTAAACCCTTACCATGTACTTTTCCTTGGTTGGGGTAGGTTAACCTCCTATATAATGGTGAAATAGTTGTTATTAAATTATACAAGAATCATATATAATAATATGATATCATATATGATCTTTTAACATTGATTTGTTAATAATATCTTAGAATTATAGTCATTTCGGGAGTTAACTTACTCATTTTCTTTTATATGTTTTGTTACATAAGCCATGGTTGTTGTATTTTATTCATATCCAGAATGATATCTAGTCCTTAAACATCATTTTTAAATCATCAAATGATAATTATACTTGAATGGATACGATGGAGAATGAATCTCATCGCGTTCGTGGAGACGGTAGTCCGTACGTACGCACGAGCGACAATATCATTCTTTTGATATTAAAATAATATATAAATGGATGGTATATCATATATACAGAATCATTAACATGTTATATTTATTATTTACATGAGTTACACATCATTATTATACCCATCCAAATAATAATATATTGAATAACAATTACACCACGGCGTGGAGACGGTAAGCCGTACGTACGCACGTATGGTGACATGTTATTCAAAGGGTGGATAGAATACTGAATATGGTTGTACCATATTTATAATAACATCACAGTATATGTGAGATACTGGAGTTATTATTTTATAATGGTAAGAACAAAGGAAGAAGAAGTGGAAGAAGAAATGAACTTGGAGAAGGGTGGTGAAATCATTACCTCTTCTTCGGGTTCTTCCTTTTGATTTGATCAAAAGGGCTCCTTAGGATGGCTTTCTGATCAAAATAAGTCCTCTAGGTTGTAGTGAGGGATGTTGGGAGAGTATTTGGGCAGAGTTTGGCCGAACCAAAAGGCTTTTAAGGTGTGAATAAATGAGAAGGAGGAGTGCCCTTTTATAAGAGGGGTGAGGGGCACCTTTGGAAAAGCTAGAAATATTAATTTATAATAAATTCATATTCGGTTTCTAATGGCTCCAAAGCTTATTATTCAAAGGTTAAGGTGGGGATAGGTCTAAAACCACTCAAACAATAGAATTTAGACAGGTTTGGGTACTTATATTAACCTTATCTTTTAGTATTAACTCTAAGTTAATTAGTTTCACTTTTACAATGTCTCTTTGTATTTTTATATAATATGGTTAATAAACTTACTATATACATCCAAGAGACCCCCAAGTGGTACATTAATGATGAAACTATCATGATATAAGTCTCTTGGCCGAACCTTAGATTTTTAGGAATTTAATATCAATTAATAATATAATATTTGTTTTAAGAACTCTTTTATGTCAATTTTGACACTATTCAATAGTTGATTTTTGTGAAACTCATAACAGATTGATTACTTCGAACAAAGTCAATTAAATCAATCCTAATATATCATATTATCCTAGAAAATTAGTTTAATTCATTAAAAGTTTCATATTATATTTATTTGGGTATTTATAATATCAATTATTATAATTTTTCACTATTATAGTAATTACTGCATCATCATTGTGTCATAAATAAAATATATTATTTAATGTCCAAAAATTATAAATAAAATATCATTATGTAGGAAATATTTTTATATTTCTAATGAATATTTATAATCTAAAATCCAACATATATAACCCTATGTAACAATTGTTGTTCTAAAAGATATATGCTTGTGTCATTTTTGTATTCATTTTAACTAAATTAAAATAAAGTGTCATTATCACTTACAAGTGGATCCATGGGGTCCCAAAATAGACCCAAAGATGCTCATGGTCGACCATGTATCAACCAATAGGTTTAAGACACGTTTTAGGATAATTTAGTATTATTATAATATTATTTTGTTAACCCTTATTTACCGGATTTACCCTTAACCATGGTAAATAAAATATTTACCGCAGTAATTATTCAAAATGTCTAAAAATAAAAGTTACCTATTTACACAATTTGAACATCCTGATTCCAATTATGGAATCCATTTTCCTAAATTCAAAACACAGAAGTGGCAGAAATTATTTTAAAATTAATTCCCGCTGTCAAAACAAAAAGCGTGTTTTTAAGAGATAATAACTATCAAAAGATTGACACTTGTTTATGTTCGGTTTAATTGTAAAATTATGTCCAATGACCAAAATTATATTAAATGGTAAAAATATATTCTAAATATACTTTAAAACTACTAAAATTCATAATTTATCACTATTAATTATTCTGATTAAAAAAGTTGTTTTTAATTAAAATTTAGTAATTTTCACTATTCATCAAAATATGAAAGTTATCCGAAAAGTACCAAAATTTCACCTTAGGCTAAATTAGATATTCAGAATCCAAAAATGAAGTCCATTTTGAAATATAAAATATATATAATTTAAAAAGTAGGTATTACTATTCACAACGGCTAGTTTAATTAGTTGTGGTGTGTGTTAGAACTCGAGGTTGCGTACAACACACGCTATCGCATTATTCGAAGGGAAACGTACCGTGGAAGCTTGGGGTGTTTCATTTTAAATTTTTGATGTCCCCATTTAGTCAAAAAGTTTAAAATATTGTATTTAAAAAGGTTTCACTATTAGAAGTTGATAAAAGTGCAATACTGAAAATGAATTTGTTCTTGCATTATATCTAAGAAACTCATAATATGGATTCTAAAATTATAAGGATCATATAAAGTTTAAAATTTAGATAATACTATTCATAACCTCTTTTGAATGGCTTTTTTTTGTAAGTCATGGTGTGATTGAACTCAGTGTTGCGTGTAGTGCAAGTTATTGCATTATTTTGAAGAAATAACACACTATGAAATCTTGGGGTGTTACATTCTCCCCTCCTTCAATAAATTGCGTCCTCGCAATTTGAAATTTTTCTTCGAAAATAAAAGGTTAAAAATAGATAATATATTTGTGGGAAAACCCACATCGGAAATTGGGTTACTAAAATTTAGTCTTAATATGAGGAAAAGAGAAATGAAAGGGTCACCACCAAATTATGATCTTGATTAGGAGAACATTGGTGGCAATTAGAGACATATAATCGGAGGAAAAACGTAAATATTTATAGGTAGTGATTGAGGTCATCAATCACAAACAAGTGTATAATTGAGGTCCTTAAACTCATCAATCTATGATGATTTGAAGTACCATCGGTTCAACAAAATATAGGGTATTGGGATAACACATTTTTGACGTTTCAAAATATCTTAGTTGAAATCCCACATCGAAAAATGAATTAACGAGGCCTCTATAAAGAGTCGAAAGTATGAAGATTACCGAAAATAACACATACTAGGGTTCCATGTAGGAAAATATGGATATGGAAGAAAAATCTAACCATCAATTATCTGATGGAGAGTGGTAGAGAACATGGCTATGAAAAGGCCAACAATCCCAAAGCCATAAATTAGTGATGATTTAAGGTACCATCTAGGAAAACATTTTTGTTCTAAGTTGCTTTTCTTAATATTGAGGAATTTATTTATGATATTGGATAAGATCATAAGGAGATATACTTACTTTATAATTAGAGTTTTATCCATTAATAAATTTCTACCACAAACTCATCTTTCACTCTAAAAGATAAAAAAAATTATATTTACACTATTCGTATAGGGTTCCAAAATAAACGAATTTATAATTCATCTACAAGATCTTTTAATAAAAACTACATTATTTAATCCAGGACATCTCGTGGGCCAGTGGTAGGTGATACACCCTTGTCGCCCTTCGGTTGCGGGTTCAAGTCTCGCAGCCTTGCCGGATGCGACGGGTTGCCGCCCGACCTCCGGGTTGTTCTTTTATGGCAATCCAAAATAATCCAAACTAGAACTATCCAAAATACTTCTGTCTAAACTCATAGTCCAACATTTATAAGGAAGGTAAACATAATATAGATCCTTTTTACCCCGTAATAGAATATGAATACCTTCATCATGTATTACCATATTCCTTATTGATTACATTCATGCTCCCTTATTCCATATAGAATGCTGGATATACTTCATTAATCCAAAAATGTTTTAAACCCCAACAATGATGGAATATACAAATCATTAATCAGTTCCAGGGTAGTCAAGAATATCCAATATAATTTATCCAAATCAATCATGTATTATTCTAAAATCACTACCTCGGTATCAGAACCATATTATGGTTTATCTTTCTCTCAACCATATATTTTCCAAAAATTTAACCTGCTATTGAGTCACTTCTCTTTTTCCACACAATCTCAAGTCCTTAATGAAATAGTACTGCAATACAATCCTTATATACTCCATAATTATTATAACAATTACATTGTTGATACAACACTCAATTGACATAATCAACATAAGAACTCTAATCATTCCTCTTCATCTGTGGTAGTATCATAACTTGATTATTATCCAATAACATCATTTGAGGCATAGTCTGATGACTGGGAAATAGGTTCGCGTAGTGTCCTAACTCCTTGCAAATGAAGCATTGTACATTTAAAACCATTTTCTTACCCTTGCAGTCACGTACTTTGTGCCCTTTTCCTCCACACTTATAACAAACTCTCATTCCTTTCAGGCAAGTTCCAGGGTGTTTCTTTCCACAGTTACCACATATGGGAAAATTATTCTTTTCCCTCTCCCCTTTATCCATCTTTCTCTCTTCCATTCTTTTCTTCTCTTGCTTCCCTTCAAAGCCATAGGACTCAGTAAACTCTTTACTTATCTTATCAACACATGATATTATTTCTTCATATGATGATAATACATGGGAGACTATTTCTCTTATAAATTCTAGCTTAAGACCATGAAAGATATGATCCTTCCTTCTCTTTGAATCATGTGTATTTCTGGAGTTCTCATTCCTTCTACTGGGCGCCATTTCTAAACAATGGCATAAACTAGATTAGTTTATGAATCAAAATACATAATCCCATACTTATAAAACACTTAACATAAATTGAACTATTTATGGATATAATCCATAATCATAAAAATGTTTTCTTTGAAGAAGTATATACTCATAAACCCTTCATAATGATTTGTAAAGAAAATGAGAGTTATCCTAAGCATATCCCCCGGGAGTGTCGTAACAAAGAGTGCATCAAGGCCCGTTGTCGTGCACCAGTTCCCGTTCGAGTCTAGCTCAAATCGGTGTTTTCGGGTTTTACCCCTAGGTACATCTGTGCCAGAGCCTCCTCTACCTGCTCGTATCCAGACAGGGATGTATTGCTCGGAAAACTCACAAAATCTCTACAATACCAAAATTCTAGGAAGTTCTTCTATACTAATCCTCAAAGTTCATCTTAGGTCTACGTGCTCTAATCAGAGTTTATCTAAATCTAGCTTCCAAGGTTTGTACTAAACTTCCTCTGATACCAACTGTAACGTCCCGACCCCAGCTACCCAGAGTCGGTGCATTACTTCGTAACATTGTCATGATCACAAGAAAGATCAAATCTCGAAAGACCGATTGGTTTAGTAGCCTTGAAAACACTAGATATATTCATAAGTTTTACATTACATCATAAAATGAAAAACTACTACAACAACATAATGTTTCCACAATCCACACTATTAACCCCTCATAAAATCCCTGCAGGTCATTCATATCTTACTTATTCACATCCTGGGAAAAATAAAACATAGAAAAGGGGTGAGCTCAAATGCCCAGTAAGGATAACAATATAGCAGAAACTTTCATAAATAAGAATAAACATTTAAGGCAATGTATAACTAAAACAAAAGCCTTTTAAATATGAACTTTCAACATGGTATGGCATAAATAAAATGAAATAATGCCATTTACTTATTCACATGGATATTCCACTAATCGAATAATCACATGCAAAAATCAATAACCACTTTCATAATGTTGGAATGCATAATGCCAGACTATCATAACCACATAGCCAAGGCCTCGTGCCAAGACTACAAATAAGATTTTGTCAATGCCTTGTGCCAAGACACTAGTTTGTCTCATGAGACCTACCGATGCATCGAGGAGCTATAGCGGGCTCCACCCGTCACATATTAAGTCCAATGCATTCCCATATGAAAAGGTTTAAACATAACATAAACATTCATATTAAAACTAGCATACGAACTGTCAATAATTTCACCATAAACTATGAATGGTATAAAAATAGCACATCCATAGTCAAACATATCACAAAACCTTCAATACAATATAGAAGTTTTGTATCATAATAAATCAACTTCAAATAATCTTAAAATCCATCAAAGGATGTTGACATAGATGAAATCAAAATTCTTTTTGAAGAAATATCTCCTTTTATTTTGAAATAATTTAAGATCCATATAAAATAAAACATTTTCTTTGAAAATATTCTTATAATCTTGTAAGGGAAACTTTGAAGATTTTATAACGGCGGAAAATAGCCACACCCGCCGTATAAGTTAAAAAAACATTCTTACCTTAATTCTGTCGAAAAGGTTAAAAAGGACTTTGTTTTGAAAACGACCGAAAGATTCCTTTATAAACCACTTATAAAAGTCAAAAAGGGTATAAATGGATTTAACTCATATTCTAGTAAATAGTAAAAATGTTTTGAAATGCATTTTTAAGAAACATGGATGTGGATGATAAAGAGATCCCAGTAGATTATTACGTATAAACAACCTTGGACAATGAAGAGGTTGTAAAGTAAACCCTTACCTTGTACTTTTCCTTGGTTGGGGTAGGTTAACCTCCTATATAATGGTGAAATAGTTGTTATTAAATTATACAAGAATCATATATAATAATATGATATCATATATGATCTTTTAACATTGATTTGTTAATAATATCTTAGAATTATCGTCGTTTCGGGAGTTAACTTACTCATTTTCTTTTATATGTTTTGTTACATAAGCCATGGTTGTTGTATTTTATTCATATCCAGAATGATATCTAGTCCTTAAACATCATTTTTAAATCATCAAATGATAATTATACTTGAATGGATACGATGGAGAATGAATCTCATCGCGTTCGTGGAGACGGTAGTCCGTACGTACGCACGAGCGACAATATCATTCTTTTGATATTAAAAATATATATAAATGGATGGTATATCATATATACAGAATCATTAACATGTTATATTTATTATTTACATGAGTTACACATCATTATTATACCCATCCAAATAATAATATATTGAATAACAATTACACCACGGCGTGGAGACGGTAAGCCGTACGTACGCACGTATGGTGACATGTTATTCAAAGGGTGGATAGAATACTGAATATGGTTGTAACATATTTATAATAACATCACAGTATATGTGAGATACTGGAGTTATTATTTTATAATGGTAAGAACAAAGGAAGAAGAAGTGGAAGAAGAAATGAACTTGGAGAAGGGTGGTGAAATCATTACCTCTTCTTCGGGTTCTTCCTTTTGATTTGATCAAAAGGGCTCCTTAGGTTGGCTTTCTGATCAAAATAAGTCCTCTATGTTGTAGTGAGGGATGTTGGGAGAGTATTTGGGCAGATTTTGGCCGAACCAAAAGGCTTTGAAGGTGTGAAGAAATGAGAAGGAGGAGTGCCCTTTTATAAGAGGGGTGAGGGGCACCTTTGGAAAAGCTAGAAATATTAATTTATAATAAATTCATATTCGGTTTCTAATGGCTCAAAAGCTTATAATTCAAAGGTTAAGGTGGGGATAGGTCGAAAACCACTCAACCAATAGAATTTAGACAGGTTTGGGTACTTATATTAACCTTATCTTTAAGTATTAACTCTAAGTTAATTAGTTTCACTTTTACAATGTCTCTTTGTATTTTTATATAATATGGTTAATAAACTTACTATATACATCCAAGCGACCCACAAGTGGTACATTAATGATGAACCTATCATGATATAAGTCTCTTGGCCGAACCTTAGATTTTTAGGAATTTAATATCAATTAATAATATAATATTTGTTTTAAGAACTCTTTTATGTCAATTTTGACACTATTCAATAGTTGATTTTTGTGAAACTCATAACAGATTTATTACTTCGAAAAAATTCAATTAAATCAATCCTAATATATCATATTATCCTAGAAAATTAGTTTAATTCATTAAAAGTTTCATATTATATTTATTTGGGTATTTATAATATCAATTATTTTAATTTTTCACTATTATAGTAATTACTACATCATCATTGTGTCATAAATAAAATAAATTATTTAATGTCCAAAAATTATAAATAAAATATCATTATGTAGGAAATCTTTTTAGCTTTCTAATTAATATTTATAATCTAAAATCCAACATATATAACCCTATGTAACAATTGTTGTTCTAAAAGATATATGCTTGTGTCATTTTTGTATTCATTTTAACTAAATTAAAATAAAGTGTCATTATCACTTACAAGTGGATCCATGGGGTCCCAAAAAAGACCCAAAGATGTTCATGGTCGACCATGTATCAACCAATAGGTTTAAGACACGTTTTAGGGTAATTTAGTATTATTATAATATTATTTGTTTAACCCTTATTTACCGGATTTACCTTTAACCATGGTAAATAAAATATTTACCGCAGTAATTATTCAAAATGTCTAAAAATAAAAGTTACCTATTTACAAAATTTGAACATCCTGATTCCAAATATGGAATCCATTTTCCTAAATTCAAAACACAGAAGTGGCAGAAATTAATTTAAAATTAATTCCCGCGGTCAAAACAAAAAGCGTGTTTTTAAGAGATAATAACTATCAAAAGATTGACACTTGTTTATGTTCGGTTTAATTGTAAAATTATGTCCAATGACCAAAATTATATTAAATGGTAAAAATATATTCTAAATATACTTTAAAACTACTAAAATTCCTAATTTATCACTATTAATTATTCTGATTAAAAAAGTTGTTTTTAATTAAAATTTAGTAATTTTCACTATTCATCAAAATATGAAAGTTATCCGAAAAGTACCAAAATTTCACCTTAGGCTAAATTAGATATTACGAATCCAAAAATGAAGTCCATTTTGAAATATAAAATATATATAATTTAAAAAGTAGGTATTACTATTCACAACGGCTAGTTTAATTAGTTGTGGTGTGTGTTAGAACTCGAGGTTGCGTACAACACACGCTATCACATTATTCGAAGGGAAACATACCGTGGAAGCTTGGGGTGTTTCATTTTAAATTTTTGATGTCCCCATTTAGTCAAAAAGTTTAAAATATTGTATTTAAAAAGGTTTCACTATTAAAAGTTGATAAAAGTGCAATACTGAAAATGAATTTGTTCTTGCATTATATCTAAGAAACTCATAATATGGATTCTAAAATTATAAGGATTATATAAAGTTTAAAATTTAGATAATACTATTCATAACCTCTTTTGAATGGATTTTTTTTTGTAAGTCATGGTGTGATTGAACTCAGTGTTGCGTGTAGTGCAAGTTATTGCATTATTTTGAAGAAATAACACACTATGAAATCTTGGGGTGTTACATTATGAAACATAAAAAATTATGGGAAAAAGGACATAAATACCTAAATTATCCTCATAGAGCTTCCCTCTTTGAGTATCAACATTTTATTCATGCTAGGATGGATGGAATTGGAAAACTATCAAATAACCTAAAAATGGGGAAAATTAGATTTCACCCAAATAACACAATGGAAGGGATGAAGAACTTGAAATATATTAGAGTGGAAAATATATAAAACCTCTAACTTTCCATAGGATTTAACAATGATCAATTCAGGTGTTAGATGGAGGAGTTGTATCAAATATTAGCTTGGAGGATAAATAGGTTTCTTATAGGAGAAGATGGATGATATTCTTGAGAAATATAAATAAGGAGTAAGAATTAATCTTAAATAATTTAAGAGTAGAATTTTGGTAATTTCACCACTTTTTACACTATGCACAGTTTCTCCAAACTATGTTCCAACCATGCTCCATTCACTATTACAAAGGACACATCACATGGTTTGTCACATGGTTTGACTAACCATGGAAAAACCATGAAAAAACATTTTTATGGATTTCTGATGGCTCACACGGATATGCACCAGAGGGTTCATGGTTGCAGACAAACCATGTGGCCCGGTCTTTTTACTGTTTTCCGAGGCTCCAACTTTGAACGATCCGTAAAAATCCTCAAAACTTTCTTGAACCTTTTTGAAATCAAATTTTAAACCATTTATAGGAATTATCACAAAAAGTAAATGGTATATACCTTGGAGAAAATTTGGGATGTTACAGGTTTTCATATGACATATGGGACTTTACATCTTGTATATCATGTGTGATATATAAACATTAAGTGAAAGTTTTTGAGGAAGTGTATAGAAATATATAATTGAGAAAAATATGATGTAATCATCCACTTAAATTAATATCATGTTTTGTATTCATCTAGATGAGATTCATTTGATAATTCATTATTATTAGCTTTTTTACTTATAAGTTTGATAATATATGGGTTAGCATAAATTATATTGGCATATTCCATTTCTTGTGGTTGTACTCAATGTACTAGAAAAATATAATGTATGATTACTCATAGTGTAGGAATATATATCTAGTGACATCTTTTAGGGAGATGAAATTAATTTATTAATAAGATACCAAAACCCTTTGTAACTTGACTAACAATGATATTTTTATAGAAGATTTATTTTCATCATGGTAATGAATAAAGAATTTATAATCATTTTACATTGTATAATGTAATAGATGTTCAAAAAATGGTTTTGTGAAAAGGGATTTGTTTTTTTATAAATTATTTATTTAACAACCTATAAATAAATATTTTGTAATCAAATTTAATTTAATATTTTTCATATTTAAATATATCTATTCTTATTTAAGGGAAAATTTAGAGATGTTTTGTAGACAAAAAATTAAGAACTAGAAGGAAAAAATTTAGTAGGGAATTATATGCCCCACAAAAAACCTGTTATGAGGCCACTAAAACCCTGGTGGGTGGCCCCTATATTTTAGTGTATAGGAAGATACTACTTAATTGATAAAATAAAAAACTATAATTCTACTAAAAGATACAATAATTATAATTTAATCACTAAAAATTCATGTTTAATGAGAGAAATATTTGGTATTTTAGGGGATAAAATCAATATATGTTGGTAGTTTTGGGTTGAGACAAAAACAAATATTAGGGGAGTTATTATTTATTTTTATCTCCTCCTCATGGTTGAATTATTACATAGTTTTTATAAATTTACAAAATCATGATTTTTTGGTGTGAAAATGTTCTTGGATACGAGACTAAGTTATTTATACTTTTTATTGTTAGTTTCCTTCACTGTTTGGTGATGAATTATCATAAATATAGTTTTATTTTATTTTTGGTCTTTCTATGATTAATCTATTTAGATCAGTATTAAGTCATTTATTTAATGGAAAATATTCACTTGAGACTCATATAGGTTAACTCTATAGTATTATTTAATATATTGTTTGGTATTTTTGAGTACACATGGGTGGTGATTGGAAACTATACTTAGGGGACCGAACATGAAGATTTTAGTTTAAGAAATTAATTTGTAACCAAGTATATAATTTTATGCCTTGGATCATAATCCTGATAGGGGAATATTTATGTAAGGGGGTCTCTTTTATGAATTCAAAATAGTGTCATAAAAATAAATAAATTATAATTAAGTAATTGAGAATTATAATTAATTAGGAATACTGAAATGAGTATATATTGAATTACATATCTTATGGAAGCGGTCCAATGGGTTTATACAATATTTTAAAATAATATTGGATCACCGTGGCCAGGTAATGTTTTTACAAGTTCATATTCTTATTTTTTCATTATATTTAAAATGACCCTTGAATCTAATGATGTGATTGATCATTTGGGCCATTCTGTGCCTAAGAATTGAAGTCATTGAGCATGAGGCAACTGTAGTCATTTTAGGAAATAACATTAAGGTAATTTTTAGTGTCTATTAGTGGATATTATGTAACAACACATATTTATATTTTTAAATTCCTTTTGTTTATGTTTATCATGTCTCACGAATGGCATCAATCTAAAATATGCAATGAAAAATTTTATTATTTTAGAATATTACAGTGTAATATTATATATTTCAAGAAACCCATATGAATTATAATTATGAAAATTACAATATTAATATATCTAAAAGTAACTATAATGATCATAAGGTTTAATTGTTCATCCTTAATGTTTTCCATGAAGATCATATGGCCATGTAAAACTATATAATGAATGGAAAAAATGAGAAATATGATATACATGTTGAGAATGAAATGAGAGAATGGGTTGAAAAGTTTATACAGAGGTATTAAAGTTATATATAAAATTATAAAAGGGTAATATAATCATTATATGAACATTGAACATATCTTTGTTGGAAATATGATTACTGGATATATAAATATTATATATATAGTGTTTGGTTATTATATTCCTGTTGGTTGGATATATGCCATACTTTCTTTTCATATTACATTATGTTCGATGTTTCTGGGAAAATTTATTGAAAGATTTTAGAGGATTGAAGATAAAATAGTTTGTTTTCTATCTATAAGAATAATTCATCTTGTGAAAAGTTTATTCACAATTTGAAAATTTTCTAGAACAATACCATGAGTTCCTTTAAAACATGAAAGGGTTTCTCTATGTCAATGGATAATGCATTAATGATTTGAAACCCATTCATGAGGTTAAATGGGGTTTGGATATTAAAACTTGAGTTGAAATGTTTATCAGTATATGCAACCTTCCAAGGATTCTTGACATGAATCCCGGATTCACATCATGAATTTGTATAGGTCTGGTATGTTTTAATACTTTTCATACTGATGTTAATACTTAGGTAGTTCCTATTCTCCTCGTTTGCGTTCCTTGGTTTCTATAGGTTATTTTTTGTTATCATCAACATCTAGACTCTGATTCTAATGAATCTTCAATTATTTTATCATGAAGATCAAATTTTAGGATATCATTATTCCTTTTCAACATGGATCTCCACAAATTGTTTTTTTTGAAAAAAAACCATATATCACTATTTTAATACCCAGATCCATGTAATTTGATGTTTTTGATAAGATATTCTTGGGTTTTAATATAGGAATTAATGTTATAGGTTAGATCTATGGAATTTTCTTAGATCCTTCATGCCAAATGATCTCGAGGTATGTATCTTCTCTCCCAGTCTACTATTCTAGAACATGATGGGTTGAAATTTTATAAATTATTATTATTCCTTTTCTGAAAAATAACTTGAGTAATTCATATGGGAAATCCTTATTTTGATGTGTTTTTATAAGGGCTAGTTTTGAAAGAAGGAAATGATTTTGATTTTTAATGATTCTTAAAATATATATTTTTTCAAATAAATGCTTTAATTCATATCATGGAATAATTGTGTTGGTGTGGGTTCATCTTAATGTGTTATAGACTATGGTCAAAAGTGCCACAACTAAATAATGATTATCATTAGATGGATCATGGTCATAAGTTTCATGGTAAATCTAAGACACCAAGTGAATTCTTGGTGACATGTTGACTCACCACTCACAAGTATAGGGACATCTATGGATGGATGCATTGTGTTTGTGTGTGTGTGTTTGTGTGCAATGGAATGATTATTCCAAGTGCTAATAGGTGTAAGAAAACCATTTTAATATTTTTTGTTATATAAGGAACATTTTTATGGTTTTGGTATAAACATTTTATGTTCCTATATTTTGTTTTTATAAAAAACAATAACTTGTTATTATCCTATTGGCATGTATTGGTAAGCATTTTTAGATCACCAACTAAGTTATATACTCACCCAATACATAGTAACTTTAGTACATTTGTATATTTTATTCACTGATATTCAGGTAATGGGAACACTTCTCACATCAATATTGGTGTCCCATGATGTTGTTGATGTGGTAGATGGAGCTAGATATGGGGCGTTTTATCATTATGGTCTGGAATGGTACAACCTTGGTTCTTGATCCATTATGTTTTGGAGTATATTACATACACACTTATTTACTTTTCCACTATTATTCTGATATAAATCTTTTATTGGTATTTTATTGATTTATCTTTTTTACTTCACTTGAATCATGTAGTTTAGTACTTTTTTTATTCTTCCCCCCTAGGATGAGTCTTCTTTTGGGGAAATCATCCACCAATGATTTAATAATCCCATGGAACGTATTTATAGCATTTGGTGTCTTGTGGACATCACATAGGTTAGGTGAAACTACTTTCTCCTCTCAAGACAATGACTTGGGGTAGATTGTAACAATTATACATATGTCTAATATGTATTTTTTGGATTTTAAAATAGGAATATGGATGTTAATAATATATTATAAAAATATACATAAATTATAATAAAAAATAATAAATAATTATGAAATTAAATAAATATATAATAATTCATTGGAAAATATATATTTTATTAAATAATATATATTGTTAGAAGATAAATATTTCTATGAAATTTTTCATATTTTAAAAAATATTTCAATGAAATATCTATATACATAAAAAAGTAATTAACATTCATGGAATGGTAAATAATTGGTAAGGAATAATAATAAAATTATTTAATGGTTAAAAATAAATTTTCCTAAAAAAGGTATTTTAACATTATGTTTTTTAATTTAAATGTTAATTTTAATTACTTTTAGAAAATTATAAAACCACCGAGGTTGATTTTTTATTTGTCTTAAATATATTCTAATGAAAATTTAAAGTGGATGAGAATGTTTGGAGAATAATTGAGATTGAAGGAGATGAATTCTATAGGTTTCTATATAATTGAAAAATTACTCTATATATGAGTGTCAATTTGAATCTATACAGAATATGTAAGAATTATTTTTTTTGAAGGATTCATAAAATTTATTTAATTATATTTAAGTTTTTGTCGGAGTAAAATATTGTGTATTTTTAAATTAAATGGTTAATTACATGTATGTAAGGAAATATACATGAGTTATATGAATTATATGAATTATTAAGTATGTGCATAACTGGTCAAAACTCAAACATAAGTATAAAAAACTAAACTTATGGGTTAATATGATTTCTACGTTGATATTTAAGAGTGAATGCCATATTAATGGTGAAACATAAATGTTTTTCAGTTTGGAAAAATATAAGAAATCTAGAGTTTAATATTTAATGATTCTGATCTATTTTATAGTGATCTAAATATAATGATTTTTTTATAATCATGATTCAATAATTTCAATGATTTTGTTTAAAGAATAATAAATATCTGTTATAATAAGAATATACTTCACATCTCAATTATGATATTGTTTGTGCTCATTCACATTTGGATAAAATGATCAATTTACTTCAAAAAGAGAAATATATAACAATTTTGGATATTTAAATGAGAATTAATATTATGTCTTATGGGGATATTCTATGTGATTTATTTAAATGAGTTTTTATGACCAATAATGACGGAGAATTTATGTAGTAATATTGATGTTTTCATGACCAATAATGACGGAGAATGTGAGAATATAAGAACAAAATCAAGGAGAAGAAACAATTAAATGATAGAAAAATTCATAATGAAAAATGTGAGAGAAGAATAACCCACAATGTTTCTATACAAGGAGAGGAGGAATAAGATCAAGATAATATAGTCTATTGGTAGTAGTTTCTTACATTGTTGATTATTCTTCAAAAAGTTTTATGTTATTCCAAAGTAATAAGTTTAGGGTAGTTTTTAACTGGTTGGTTCTAGTGATTATACTAAGTTTAAGGATATTCCCTTTTGTTTTTTTTAATAAAAAAAGAGGAGTTATTTGTGTGTGTGATAAAAATTCACATTCCTATAGAGTGTATTCATCCATATTTTTGATCAACATCATTAAAAATAAATTATTTCTATGTTATGTACTACACCACTGTGGAATTGTGAGATTCCTTCTAAAAAAGTAGAAGGATGTTAGTGGCATTATGAAGAGAAGTATTAAAATTGGTTCACCTATATCAATGATTATAATATATTTTAGGGATGCTAAAAATATGTATCAAAGCATAGGTTTTCTCTTAAGAGTCTCCCTTATTATTTATATAGATCAATATAACTCTGTCAATAGTAAATGTTACCCAACAATTGATAGAAAACGTTTCAAAATTTATAATTCATAGATGATACCCTATCATTTATCACTTGGTTTTGATATACCAGATTTTTTATATTAGGGTCCCAATATTCCAAATTAGACTACATATTGGTATCTAATTAATAACATAAATTTTTAGAATGATGTAAAATAAAGGAATTCATTATTTTCCTCATTATCCAATAACAATTTGAAAAAATTTATAGGATGATATTCTGAAAAAGATATTTTAGAAAACACCCCATATAATCTATGAAATACACAATAATGTAAGGGAAGATAAGTTACAATTCAGTAGATACAAATTTTAGGATATGAAGATACATTTTGATAGGTTAATTAATTAATTATTTACAATGGTTAATATGGTTTCCAATATAGTCATAGGTTATAGAGATACTCTTGATGCATCCAATGTAGTTAAGAAACTCATTAGAGTTATCAAAGAATAAATTCATGAAAATATTTTATCATTTTAAGATATAGATCTTGATGAATTTATAATTGATAAACTATATAATAATTTTATCAATTATGATACGAGGAGAGGATACAATCTAAAACTCAATGTCAAGAAAGAGAAGAAAATTTATTTTAGAGGCATCATGAATATAATGATTAAATATGATAACACCTATATAGAATAAGAAAACATAGAAGCCCTTGTGGAAACCCTTTCCATGATGTTACAAAGAACTAAAATAGGATAGTTATATATATAGTGAAACTAAAAAATTTATGTTTTAAATTTGGAAAAAATATTCATTTCTCTTCTTAGTATCCTATGAAAATTTGAAATTGGAATGAAGATAATGAACCTTTTAATGAATCCACTATAAAATTATATTTATTCAAGATAAATCAATATCATTCAAAAGTGAAGAGGAAAATGAAATTAAAAATTATATATATATAAATTTTCTATTTTTTGAAGAAATATTTTCTCATAATTATAAGAGTTATGATAGTCATAAAACAAAAAATAGATTTATTATAAGTCCCTTATATATCAAGAATTATAATTTTTTGAATTATCCGAGATTGACTAAAAAATAAATTGATTAATTTATTCTGAGGATTGAGATACAAACAAGGAGTACACCATGATAATATAGGGGTTGAAAATAGAAGAATGCAATTTTTTGAAGATCATAATAAAAAATGTAAAAAACATAATTATGATGATAATAGATCTATTTTAGAACATGGTCAATTTTCTAAAAAATAAAATACCTAAAATATTTTGAAACAAGATCTGTAAATGAAGTAGGTAAACTTACTGGGGATATAACTCAAATGGAAATCATGTTTTACAATGAATCTAGTGAAAAATCCAATTTTCATTAGGTTTGAAGTTTAAAGAAAACAAAAAAAATCATAGGTCTAGATTGATTAAAATTCTTGATGAATTTTCAAACCAAACCCATATTTCGAAATAATAGACCAAGAAATAGGTTTGGGAGAATCGTCTCATTGGTGGTTTAAAAATGATGTTGGAAAAATAACCCTTGTAAAATTGTAATTTAAAAAATTATTTTGAGGTATACTAATAGTTTTGTGGGGTGTTAGTACAAAAATATTATATTTATTAGTACATAATTTCTTTACTCAAAAAACAATTTATCATAAACCAAGGATGATACAAAAATAATATAGGACAAATCATCATGTGAAATAGTATTATATAATATTTGACAAGGAAAAATGTTTTGAGAACTTAAAGGAAGTTCATCGAACATGTGATGAAGAATGGAACTTAAAAAATAAGTGTATTATAGTCTTATTAACATAATAAAATCCATGTTGTATGATTTATAATAGTTATTAATTAAGGCATTTCATTTTATAAGAAAATATTGGTGATGTTGGATTCAGTATTTTTTAAATGTGAGAATCTATGGATTAGGGAAAGGGGATTATCATCCCATATAATAAGGGATTTTAATAAAATAATATTGTTGGAGGATATGAATTAGGGGTTGTTATCTTTTCCAATGACAATTAATTGAATAATAAAGGTGTTGGAGCAGCTAATATTGGTGAAAATTAGATAAATTATTATGAATTTATATTTCTTGATCGGATGAAGGTTTATTTTCTAAGTGTATTCAAAAATTATTATGGTGGTAGTGTGGTGATTTTTAGGAATAATGGTTATTTATAGAAGAGAATAAATGATATATCTGTAATAGAACAAGGTTTAATATCCCATGTAAGTTTTTTTCATGTTGGAGAATCCAAAACTGATTGTTACCGTGGTTGAAAAACTTAGAACAATTCTTGGCCAAGTATACATGGTTATATTGGATAAAATTTAACTATGAAATTAATTGAAGAATAACTTCTGATTAAAATTCTATTTCTAAATAAATACACAATCACTTCTATTAAATCATTTCAAAAAATAATTTATGGTATAAAAAAGTCTTAAGGTTGTTAAAATCCAAACTCAAACACCATTGGTGGTTGTTCCCTCTGATGTTTGTGGAACCATAACATAAAATTAAACAAGTGCAGATATTTATTTCATCACATTCATCAATGATGATACTATAATGACATGGTTTATGTTTATAACATACAAATATAATTATTTGAGCATGTATTAGATCTTTAAGAGAGTAACTTGAAAATATAATGGTTTTTATTGGATGTGGATGAGATCAAATAATATAATTTAGTGTGTCAATGAATAATTTTTTTAGTGTCCGGATAAAAATAGTATAATTAATTATTTTAGTACATGTTACAATCTTAAAAAAATGGAGTTGGTGAAATAATGAATAAATGTATTCTTGATATGGCTAGAACGATGTTAAAAAATCACTATACATCAAGATACTTTTGTTTGATAGTTGTCATTGTTGATGGAATATTTAGTTATAACTCTTTTTGAATTGTGGTTCTAGAAGAATCCAATTATAAAAAACATTAGATTGTTTTGAAGTCTATAATTGATCAATAAGAGAGTTACAAGTATTATAATGTTTTATGAAAAAAATGATGGAATTTTTATTGGTTACACACCAAAATGAAGTTCTTATAGATGTTATAATAATAAAGATGAAAGAATAGTTGATTATGATGATGTAACAGTTTTTTGAAATGATTATTAACCTAAGAAACCAGTCAAAAATGATTATGAGGATGTCATTGTCACTTATAAACCTGCTATATGGATTGAAAAAAATGAAATAATTCTAGATGATGATGAAAATTAATTTTACTGTATTGATAAAACTATGTATTTTGAATAATAAAGGAGTAAATAAAATACATAAAAGTGAAGTTCCTATTATAATATTTATGGTTACTATATTTTTTTTAACCACTTTAGAAAAGTTGTATAAAATAGGTTTTAACATGTTTGGAGAGTTTCTAATAAGATTGGTGATGGTTGAAAGTTATTTAGAATAATATCTTTGATTTTATGAACAAGTATGTAATTTTATAGATTAAATTGAAAATTTACCCAAGTCACAGTGCTATATATGAATAATTTCCATATTTTTCTTATTTTTCATTATTTGTAGGTCATATTAAATGTTTTAAAAATACATGCCTCTGTATGGGAAATTTAGAGGTAAAGGATTTGTGTATGAGTCAATTTTGACTTTTTATAAGTGTCATTAAATATGTGTATGTGTTATCTGATGCTGTATATATGTGATTTCCTATTGCATTGGTGTCATCTATGAGCTAGGTAATCTGCATAATAGTGATTCCAAAGATGCATTTGATTCATTAGACTCTATGAAGACTTAATCTATAGAATGTATATGATTCAACGTCTAGAAAAAATGTGAGACATTATTATGGATGAAAATAAAAGATAAAGAATTATTTTTCGGTAGATGAATAAATTGGGATGATTTTGAAGTTGGTCTCCTATGATTAAAACATCATAATATTAATTATTATTCTAGATAAATAAAAAATATATGAACTACTCATCATGATGAACAATATCCTACATGGGAACATTTAAATGAGGGAAATTTAAATTGAGATTGAATCTACCTATGTAGAAACTCCATATATTATTTTTAGAAAGTATTAGGGATTATTTTATACTACTCATCAATTCAAAAATCACATGACAAAAAATCTATGATTTAAGATGTGTTTTTTATGTGTCTGAGTTATCAAAAGTATGGCTACATATTGAAGAACATCTATCATCCCATTAATAGGTTGGAGAAAATTAATGTTGAGGTTTATCTAGTATAAATAAATAAGAGATATCAGATGGGTATTTCTATAATAAAAAACTAAACATATTTGTGTTCTATTACTTATGGTAAATCAAGAGGCTGTGTGCCTAAATATCACGATTTATCTGTTGGGATGAATAAAAGGGTGTTTTTGAAATATAGTACAAGGAATTGGGAGACTAACACACTTGTCATTTTTTTATTTCATTTTCAATATTATATCTTTTGGTAGACTTCAGACATATAATAAGATACCAATTTGGGTATATAAAAAATGACATGAAAATTGATGAGTCCACCTTTATAGGAAAAGTGTTTTTCTAAGAGAAATAATATTACTACAGAGGAAAATAATGTGACGGAAGAATGTTGATAAATGAGAGTGTGTGAGAGAAAGTCATAATAATGTAGAGAATATACTAGTGAGTTCATGAAACCATGGTGTAAATGATCTAAAAATATTCTTTATCAACCTCTTAGTTTGAGAATAAGAAGTGAACTTTAAGAGTTTATATAATGTTTGGATAAGAATAATGTGAAATCTAATGGATATTTTCTAGGTAATTTAAGGAGTAATTGTTCTTTAAATTTTATTCATATTCTATATATATTATCAAAATAAATAAAATATAAGTATTTTATATTTTTTTGAATTAATTTGAATATCAATGAAGATCATTCTCAATTTTTGGTGTTTATGGTTCATTTCAACTAATGGTTGTTAGTATAATAATCTTATAACCATTGAGAGTTTTTAACATAAGATAAAGGATAATACCTTCCAACCCATAGTAAATTAGTGTTAAAATAATATTTTAAAATCTATGGACTTGAAAAAATCCTACTACACTAAAGAGTAGGATCTCACAATGAGGCTGAACCTAGTGAATTTTTTTTGTGTGAATTGTTCTACTTTATTTTTTATACTCATTGTGTAAGGTCAAGTGTAATTATTCATGAGAGAATCATATATTAATTATTCACAGAGATTAATTTCTAAAGAAAAGAAGAATTTTTTTTGAAACACTATTTCACTCCCCTATCAGTGTAGGTGTTTAATCCACTAAAAATAATAACTAATAGAAAAGCTAAAGGTTCCCTCTGTCAGATTCTAACTTCATTTAAAAATATAGAAAATATAAATTCTATCAACAATAGTGGAGTGCCTACATTTTTTTGAATTAATTTCCAAGGTTTTAAAAATATAATATTTATATAGTTGTTCTCTTTTAGTTTTGATGTCTATAGTCAACTACAGTGGTATTACCACCCATGAAAATTGGTGAACAAATTTATTTTTTTGATAAAAGAAATATTGAACTTGATGGTAGGTCTAGGAATCCCATTATCATATCCCTTTCCAAAAATAAGTTTATAAAAATGATGGTACTATAAATAAGTAAAGAATTATGGGATAAACTTAAAAGTAATTATAAAGTAAATGTCAGAGTCCAAGAGGTAAGGATACAGATTTATAGAAGTAAATTTAAAGATATAAATATGTATGAGAAAGAATCTATTGACAATAAAATCACTAGAATCTTTGATATTATGAGAAACAAAATAGGTTTTTGTGGAAAACAAGTTTATTTTAATATTGTGAAGAAAATCACGAGGACCAAACCTAATTTAATTGATCTAAAAATTTATTCTATAAATTATGGTGATGATCTTTAACTTGATGAGAAACACAATATCCTAATTTGTTATGAAATGAGAAAATAAGTTGTATTGAAAAATAAGGTAAAAGAAGAAATGGATTTTGAATACATGAGGATGATAAAGTTAAAATAGGAAGAACCAAAACCATATATTTTCTCTAATAATGAAAGAATATATATATGAGGTTAGAAAAAAAATTATTTCTCTCATGTCCTATAAAAAATATATATATAAAGGTAATTACATGGGTAATCTTTCCTTGAAAAGATTCAAATGTGATAGAAGCAAAAAAATTATAGTCAACTATCTAGAGAATAAAAGTTATGATTTTGAGGATGGTGAACAGGATGGTTAATATCAAATAAAGAAATGGGGAAATATTTATATGGATATGAATAAATCTATTGATAGTAATAAGAAGTTCATTATAATTAAAATATGTTTAATGAGGAATGAGGAAGAATAATTTACTTTATCTTATAAGAAATCTAAGGATAATGATTCTAAACAGCTTACCAACATCATGAAACATGTGGAGAAGTAATGAATTCCCTCTTACAGTATCAAGGAAGGTTAGGAATAAATTTATATGTATCACATTATTGAATATAAATTAAAATCATGTGTTGAGTATAATACAAGTCTCAAGAGGGAAATTAATTTTCTGAAGATAACCGATATAAATATGGATGACTAAAACAAAAAATTTCTCAAGATGAAAAAATAAAATTATTTGAGAACTCAAGAATCTCAAAATGAAAGTTGTAGAGAGTGAAAGGATTTTGTGTGATAATGACGCAAACATGGTTATAAAAGAAAAACAATAGAGTAATCTATAAATAAAATATTTTTCAACTAAATATAAGTTGGAAAATGAGATAAGAATTAAAAAAATCCATTGATCTCATAGATGAATCATATATATCATTTGAGAATTATTTCACATTAAATTAGGTTAAAAAATTTCTAAAAAAATATCAAACTATGAAATAGGTTTTTTCTTAATGTGTAGAAGATAATCCGAAATATGGATTAGTTTAGGATAGAATATGATAATGAAAAACACTCTTCTACAAATAAGGTATATAGAGTATTATAGGGAAAAAATATAAAGAGAGAAAAAAATCCTAGAAAATATATACAAAAAATCCCAAATATGGAATTCTATTTTATGGGGAGAAATAACATAAGATTCAAATTTAGTGGATAATATTGGTGATTTGAGATATTTGGACCTGAGGCCTGTACTTATAGGTGCAACATATACTTACCTGAATGAATGTATAAATCACATGACATCAACCCTAAAATAATAAAGGATGAGTCTACAAAGGAGAGGATTGTAAACAATAATTACTCATGTATGCATACCCTAAATAGATTTTAAGGTCTTGTGGAAATTTATTTTAGGTTGGAAATCCATGAGATTATACTAAGAAGTGTTTTTCTAATCTCTTTATAAATTTCTTCAATAATGAAACTAGTAAGGGTTTTAAAAACATAATTCAATAAGATAATTCATTTATTGTCAAAGTGGAATTGAAATACAAAAATGGAAAAAATCTATGGTATCATGGAAGTTACTATTATTCACTCATGAGTCAAAACACATGAATTTTTAAAAATATAGAACACCATTGAGACATACCAATACATACACTCCCAGATCCATTGATAAATACAAGTTGTTTAAATATATTTTTATAAAAATGTTATGCTGAGAAATATATAGTTTTTTACACCCAAGGATCTTTTCATTCTCTGTTTATGAGGATTAATAAAGTACTAAAAAATGAATCATAGTTTTAGAAAAATTTTATAACTATTTGACTTCACAGGAACTTGATCCTTAAAAGAAACCAAACACCTTCAAAACATCTATAAATCCTATGAAAATCATTTTAAAACCTAAGGTTAGCATAACAATTATCAGTAATAGGGTTTTAAAACCAAGGAATTTTTTTATATAATTACCATAAAAATATTTTTTTTAAACCATTCATTGTATATCAAATAAAAAAAATTCTATACTGTATATTTATCCAAAATAATAATCTAAGGTTTTCGAGAAAATTTCATAAGAAATATAGTTCATAACTTTTAAAAATATGTACCACTTTATAAACCCAGATTATTTATGAACTATAAAAACCTTTGAAATATACATTAAATTCTCCTTAAAATACTATAAATCTTTAAATTCAAATTAATATCTTTCTTATGGAATATAATGATATTGGAAAATGTTAAAAAATTAATGAAGTAACTATAAGTATCACTTTTAGGAGAATATCCCTTTGAGATCATGGTTTTACTAACCATTACTCATCATTAATTTGATACTCAAGTGCCAAACTATAATTTTTTTCCAAGCTTTATTTTCTCAATAGAATTATACTAGAAATATATTTTAATAAAGTCTCAAGAAATATATTTTTATAATGAAAGTAAAAAAATTTAATCCTAAATTTTCTTAAGGAAAAATACATTTATAGAATAAATCCATACATTCATAAGATACATTTTTAACTTAAATAAATGATTTTATATACATGGATGGTAGGTTAATGAAAATTATTGTATATGTACATTACTATAATCATGAATAACATCCATAAATTTTAAAAAACATTTCATGTATAAAGTTATAACATTCAAACCCACTAGAAATTTGCAAATAAAATTCTCGAAATAAATTTACCAAAAAACCATTGAAAATATAATAAATCATTTTCTAATACAACTAGGGCCTTTTTCAAAATTATATTAATTTGTCTAAGAAAAAATCATTTTCATATAAAAAGGGGGTTTGGGATGTATTGAAATTTATATAAAACATTTTATGAAGAAGGGTTTTGTAAATAATGTAATGATACTTTTAAAATAAACCTCCCTTACATAAGGTTTTTGAATAATATAAGCTATAAAAAGATTTCCATTAACATAAAAAATTAAATTTTGAATAAAAAATTACCCTTACCATTAAAACTTGCATGAAATAGTCTTTTTTAAGGAAAGATATTTCTAGTGGATTTCTCTTCCCCCCAACTCATCTTATATAGACTAACTAGGAAGTTGTATCTAGGTCTCTATGTGAGTAACCCTAGAAGAAAGTATCCTTTATATTGCCTCCCCTTTACTATATAGTTTTATACAAAATTATAAGTGGAATTTATAGTACAATTTGTTTTATAAACACACACACACACACATATATATATATATATATATTCGATATATATCCTGATCGTATATATCCATAAGGATAGATATTCAAAAATAAGGGGTGGTCTTGAATTTTTTTATCCCATAAATAAATATAATGCAAAAGCACATGTTGGTTTGCCGAGAAAGATGACAATCACATACAATATTGATTTAATTTTCATTTTCATTGTTATATATATATAACAATGTAAAATATAAATTAAATATATATTCTCTCATGATTCTTCAATTAGGGAAACTTAACGAGCTTCAAAATCTTTCTAAATTTTCTTTCTAGGCCATTCTTACATGCCAATTAAGAATATATATGATCTATCATTATTATAGGTGCATACATAAGGAGAACACGATACACTTAGAAATCTATTCATGTGATTGTAATTTTATGGTATAAATATGATTTTAACTGATGTGTATTTATATATTTATATAACTAATTCTAAGACGTTCTGAGGGATGATGGTGAAACTAAATTCGGTGGATAACACTTGATCAGTGGTTCTCATGTGTAGTATTTTGTGTATTTTTTTGGCGATAATATTATCATTTCGTTAGTGAAGGAAGATGATAATGCTAGTATAAGCTAAATTCGAGATAGGAAATTTTATTTTTGAGGATGGAACCGATGTCTGGAGGAGAATAAAAGATGGTATAAAGTTTTTAAGAACTCAGTGTGAGTTTATATATTATTTGTGAGGAGATAAATTGACCCACATTTACCTTATCAGATGAAGATAATTTAAACAGAAGTTTTTACGATGGTTGAAAAATGTCATCCATAGCACGTTTGACATCGAAATGTCATATGGTTGGGTGATCATTTATATTACTACTAATTCCTTTAGCAGTTTGTGCCAAGGAAGTGGGGGATCGACCCCCACAAAACACTCTTCACACACATCGGGCATATAGGCTATGCTGATACTTGCTCGACTATGCCCGTGAACTCACTTAAGCATGCTATTTGGGTACTATGTGCCAACCCATTTTCAGACTCCACCACCACATAACTGAAAAATATATATATCCCTTTCATGGTTGAGAATTCTCTCATAGTGTATAGTTGGCCTACCTAGGCTAGCTCATGTGGTTGACCTATTTTTTTATTAGTAAATAGATTTTAATATAATATTTGAAAAGAAAAATATTAAATATACATACTATATTGAAATAATATGTGTTATATAACAGTTTTTAAATTAATATTTTTAATAACCATATTATATAACTTATCACCAAATACTAATATTTATCTTGAAACAAGATAAATTAATGAATATCATACATTATTTACAACACTTATTAGGTGACAAAAAAATAATAATTTAATAAATATTTTAAATTTATTCATATATTATTTCATGAAAAAAATAAGTTATTTAAAATTAACATTATTAAAAACATGAGTTTTTAAGAATTATAGATTTTTATATCAAAATAAAAGTTCATTTAAATAATTAATAATAATATTTATTTTTTAACAAAATACTTATAATTTATTCAATATGTTTCAAAAGGGATTATTATGTAAAATGAACATATACCATATATTTTCAAAATGTCTTGTTAAAATGTATTTCATCTGTTTTAAATTATAAAATTAATGAATATAATGATAATTTAACATCACAATATATAAAATTTTCAATAAAGGCATCATTCCAAGAAAAATAATTCATAAGAAACATTTTATAATTTGAATATTTTAACATAATTTTATAACCATAATCTAAATTGATTATAGAAAAGAATATAATATTACTTTAATTAATTCTATAATTTATTTTAATTGAAAAAAATAATAATTAAATTACCATTTATTAAAAAAATGATATATTGAAATTCAACAAATGTTACATTCAACCCACTTAAAGTAATTACGCCCTCACAATTGTTTTCCTGAACTTCATAATTAATGATGTTCTATATATTTTGATATTTTACATTTCAACCCCTCATTCATTTATTCTAAATAAAACTGTTCCAAGAATAAAAATTAAAGGGGTCATACCTAAATCAGGGAATACACCTATCTTCATTGTTAATTTGTTAACGTTGGTAGATGGTGTACACATCACTATAATGATTTAGAAATTCTCTAAAGTCCCTTTATTCCTTTTTCTAATATAATCTTGTACAATTTACTGGAATTGATGTTGGAAAAGAAATAGATATGAAAAAAAATCCATTTTAATGAAATATAATATCAAAACATTCAATAAAGCAACATTTCTATAAAACACTTGGACTGTGTATATTTTGAAACCTTTAATTAAGGGTCCCTTCAGAATACCAAAAGTAAGACCCAAAATATTATAAGTTGATAAAAAATATAAATAGGTTTCCTGAGGGTCCCCTTCTTTTATATCTATACTAAAATCATAGTATAAATCAAATTCTTATGACAAGGTAAAATATTTGAGTATTCCTTGATGATATTTTCCTTTTTGTGAAGATTAAAAAGTTTATAATTTAGGATTTGATATAAATAAATTCCACGAACCATGATGATATTGAGGTATATAAGAGGTATTTGATATTCTATATAACTTATTTCAAGAGAGTTTTATGTTATCATAAGTAACAAAATTTAAAGAGTATGATTTTTGAATAATAATTTCCAACAAGTCATTAGGAGAAGACCGAAGTGTCTTTTATGATCCCCCTCCTTCTACTTTATAAATTATTTCACCAATCTAAAAAAGTTAAAAAATATAGATTTTACTTAAAAGAAATATACATAGAAACTTAACTTATTTTTAACTAAATGTCCTAATACCAAAATTTTTCTAAGAAATTCCTCTAATACCAAATGATACATCCCAAGATCTACATTCCCAGATCATGTTCTAAGAAATGTTATATATATATATTATTAAAACATTAACTGATAAATATACATTCTTTTACACCTGAGGATATATTTTATCTATATTTTAGTGGATTAGGAATGTCTTTACCAATATTTCTATGTTTTACAATATTTTTATAACAACTATCCAGATTCACTCAAACGTTCTCCTTAAATGAAACCAAAATACATTAAAATATCTAGTAATCTTATGAAAATAATATTGAAACAGAGGGATAGAATTAAATTTACAATTTATGGGTTTTAAAACTATGGTGAAAACCATTTTCTATAGACACTATAGAAATACTTTTATAAAACTTTTAATTGGATATCTAATACAAAAAATTTTATATAATAAATAATTATAAAAAATATGAATATTTTGTTTTCAGTAAAATTCCATAAGAAATAATGATAAAAATTTTAAAAATACATATCACTTTTAAAATGTATATAATTTCATAAATATAATAACCTTTTATACAAACTTGAAATTCTACTTGAAAATATCTAAAACATTACTCTGAAAAGAATAACATTCTTATAAAATATATTAATAATTATAAAACCTTAAGAAATACATAAGGCCATTTGAAGTATCAATTTTAGGATAGTATCCCTTTAGGGTCATGATTTTACTCCCCATTTTACATCATCACATTTAAAGCTAATGTTCCAAATTTTTAAATATTTTTTATTTCAACCTTCTTTATTTCTCATTATAATTCCCTTAAAAATATATTTCAGGAACATCATATGAAATTTATTTCCAAAATTAAAATAAATATAAATTACACTAAATTTCTATAAGGGAAATATATACTTTTATATAAGAAATACATACATTCATAGAAAAAAAATTTATTTGAATAAATGATTCTATAAACATGTATTGAATATTAATGTCAACTATAGTGTATGAAAATTTCTATAATAATGACTAAAATCCATAAATTTTAATGAATATTTCACTCATACAATGATAAATTTAAAATAGGTGAATGGTGACCCACATAGCACATCCCACATTGAAGATTCAAATGGTTGGGCGCTCCCTTATATGACAACTATTTCCTTTAGCAGTTAGTTCTAAGGCAATAGGGTATCAACACCTACAACACACTCTTGACACACAATGGGAACACGGGAATTGACATGCACTGACCCACATTCTTATTCTCACTAGAGCGCACTATGATGGCACTATACATCGACCCATTTTCATAGCCTGCCACTATGTGGCTTGCTCGGCTAGCTCTCATCTGTGGTTGATCATGCTACAAAAATAATAAGTATACATACTAAATTTAATTAATATAAGTTATATTACTATTATCAAATTAATATTTTAATAACTATATTATATAACTTATCATCAAATATTAATATTTAGCTTGAAACTTTATAAATTTATTAATATCATATTTTATTCATATCACTTCTTAGATGAAATAAATATTATTAATTAATAATTTTTTTAAATTGATTCATATAAATTGCATGAAAACAATTAGTTATTTAAAATAAATTGTATTAAAAAAACTATTTATTGAAAAGATGAAGTTTTCATATAAAAATAAAATAACTTTTAAAAAAATAATAACCACTTGTATTTCTTTTTATCGAAATACCTATAATTTTGGAAATAAGTTTCAAAATGGATTTTTATGTAAAATTAAAATAAATAATATATTTTCAAAATATTAAGTTAAAATATATTTTATATTTTTTAAATTATAATTTTTATAAATATATTAAAATTTTAAGAAATTAGCATTTATATTCTTCAAAAACGGTATTATTCTGTGAAAAATTATTTTAAAGTAACATTTTATAATTTAAATACATTAACTTAATTTTAAAACCATATTTGAAATTTATTATATAAAATCATTCAATTCTATGTTAAATCATGCTTTAATTTATTTTAATTAAAAAAACCATTAAATTAACATTTTAAAAAATTAATTATATATCAAAATTCAAGGGATGTTACGATCATGAAAGAGGTGTAGTGACATTAACCAATTATGGATCATTGAGAATCAAAGGTTTTGGAACTACTAATAATGACTCGAAGAGCTCAAAACCACGAATATGTTATTTGAGGAAGGGTTTAGTAATAATTTTTCCATAGTTATCTAATTATGTAATTAGGTAAACGATTTTTTTCAAAGGAAATCAAGTATTAAAAAAGATTAAAAATTTGGATGAGTCATAAAACAAGGTGAATTAATATATATATTATTATATTTAAAATTAATTGTTTAATCTATTTATATTACATTAATTTAAATGATTATAATGATCTGTGGTAGAGGAGACTTGAACACCTCAACTAAGGAAAAAAGAAGAAGATTTCCAAATTTGTAGTTGTGAGAGACCTTTTAAAACACCAAAGGGAAGGGAAAATGTTTTTTAAATTCCAAAAGGGGATGGTTGGGAATGGGACACCCATAAATGTGGATATTTTTTCCACTTGAAAATTAGAACTCATATATTCAAATATTCACAGTCCTATAATAAAAAATTCAGACAATTTTGATATTTATTTCACAAAATTTATTAGTGACTTAACATGTATAACCAATATTTTCTTTATGAATTATAAATTATAGTGTATTCATAAGTTTAAAATATTTAGAAGTAACTTTCAGAAGGATCTTGTTGTCTACATAAAGAAACTAGGATATGATAATTGAAAGGAGTACACAACCAATGACTTTGAGAGAAATATAGAAAATAATGGGATAAACTATCAACATAGTACACTATAAACCACCCAAAATAGTGTGGGTGAAAGGAAAAAATATAATCATTGAGTAGATGGGTAGAACCAGGATTATTGAAAACAAATTGTTAAATCTATTTTAGAGAGAATCCATTTTCATTTCTTTTTACACACAAAATAGGTAATTTCTTAGACTTAAATATCAAAAAGACACCATATGAGATGTGATATAACAAAAAACAACTATCAAATACATTAAATTATTTCAAATCACTTGTTATATAAATATAATGAATAAAAATAGAGTAAAGTTTGATGAAAACATAGAAAAATAGATATTTATTAGATATTGTTCTAAGGACGTTGGCTAAAATGATGGAGAAAAATCTCCACAAAATCATAGAATGTTTTCATGTAAAAAAATTATAAATTATAAATAATAGAAATATTTATGGAGTTTGAAGATAAAAATATTGAAGTTGAAATTAAGTATATTTCTAAAAAAATATCACATAGATATATAGAAATTAACAGGTTTTGGATGATGTTGATTCAAATTAGAGTAGTTTTGATGATGGTATTAAAAATAATAAGAATTTAAATCACTGATTAAAGATATATGTTGATTTTGAGAATATTATTTTCTATCAATATGTACCTATACAAAGTAGAATGATGTTAAGACTTGAGAACCAAATAAAATGTATCTCTCAAGTTTAACCTTAAATTTTATTTGAAGAATTTGAACATAAAGAATGTATTTATTCACTAAATGAGGAACATGATTATATTAATAAAATTTTTAGTTGGGTTATAGTTCCAAGACATAAAAAATATAATTATCACATGGTGGGTTTTATGAAATAAACCAAATCATAAAGAATAATTCCCAATGTATAAGGAAAGGTTGGTTTTTAAGTGGTATTCTTGGGTAAAATAATTTGACCTAGAAGATCTCTTTTTCACCATTAGAAATAAATGATACCATAAAAATGTTCTTGTAAGTGAAATATCAAAAAAAATATAATTTATCAAATAGATGTGAAATAGAACTTCCTAAGCAGTGATGTTGAAGAAGAGGTTTCTATTACACAACTTGAGGGTTTTCTTCTTGATAAAGAGGAAAAAATGGTGTGTAGGATTAGTAAAACATTATATGTATTAATGTATTCCCCCCCAATCTAGTAATTATATGATAAATTTATTAATGGAAAGTATTTATTTCATAAAATTTACTCTTTATAGTAATATTTATATAAAGGATATGTCTATAAGTACTCTTATTGTTATATTATATATTGATGAAATTGTTTTTAAATCTAAAAAAGAGAACCTTTGTGATAAATTTACAATTATAATGAAGCGGAATTTTTATATTTCTATATTGGGGTAAATTACATAATTTCTTTAACTATAAATCATACAAGAAGCTGATTTTATTTTTTTATCTCACGAAAAATTCTCTAGGTAACTATTGAGGAAGTTTTTGAATATATGAAATCAAAGGGATATCCACTCTTATAGTTATCATTAGTATACTTTCCAAATAATAGGATATTAATTGTGTGAATGAAAAATAATATAGAAAACTCATTAGTATTGTTTTTCACTTGGTAACTTCCAAACCTATTATTGTGTTTTTTGTAAGACTATTTTCTAGATTTCAAAAGTGATCTTAAGGAATATCATTGGATTGAAACAAAGGGAATTTTGGGATATATCAAGAATACATTGAATTTTTTTCATCTATATAGTACAAATGTAGATTTAAATTTAGTGGTTTCTACAGATCCTTGTTGGAGAGGATATTTTATTACCATGAAGTCTACTTCAGATAGAGTATACTTTTTGGTGAAATTTTTGTTAGCATGGAAAATCAAAAAAAAAATTATAGTGTAATAGAGAATGGATGAAGTTAAGTATATAGTATCCACACATGCTAAAAGATAAACTATATGTATGTAGGTGAATGTAATAGAATTTTGTGTTGGGGTTGGGAAGCCACTATTCCATTCCTATAAATATAAAAGTCTTATTGATCTCTCCATGAATCTAGTTCAATACTCTATATCCAAGAACATTAATCTCCAATATCATTTTATCAAATAGAAGTTAGTGGAAGGTGATGTGAATAATGACTTTATACTCACAGTGGAACAAGTTATTAGTTTTTTTCCAAAGTACTTCCAAAGTATATTTTCTCT
Source organism: Viscum album (assembly GCA_963277665.1). NCBI lineage: Eukaryota > Viridiplantae > Streptophyta > Magnoliopsida > Santalales > Viscaceae > Viscum > Viscum album. The sequence continues at coordinate 2,011,735,152 of OY728164.1, read as the reverse complement.
AAATTAAGGATAAAAATTCATATCCAACCTAACCCTATCACATATTGTTTTTGCAAGGAACCTCCACATTTCATTGGATTGTGTTTCAAATGATGTAGTAAATGATCCAAAATTTTATGGTTAAGGGTGAAGGGGTAGTGGAAATTTTCTCTTATGTGTTTAAAATTCTAGTGGATACTATTATTTTCAAAAGTTATAGAACTAAATAGTGTTTGAGTATTAACACTGCATGGATTAAAGGAATGGGAATCTAAGGAACTTAGCCAATAGTTTTATATCAATGATGTATATAATTATCCCAAAACCAAAACTTTACATTATAATAATTTGTTAATATTCTTATCAAGTGATATATAATATGATTTTATGTTTCTCAAAAAAAATTTGTAAATAGTTTAATTGGGATGAAAACAAACCCAAAGTGGGAGATTTAAGTGGAACCATGGAATTATCAATGGTAATTGCCTTTTTGTCAAAATATTCAAGGAAGATATTTAAAATAGTTTTGAAAATTTTTGGAGTGTTTTTGAGAAGTTTGAATATGGAGAGAATTTAGATTAATGATGTTCTATGATTTTATAAATGAGTCAAAAAATTTGGAGTTGTGACTGAAAATTTTCCAAATTCCTAGTGAAGTGTATGAGTCATTTCCCTATGTTACATATGATTCATCTAGTTAAGAGCATATTTAATATTTAAAAAATGTATGATTCATTTAGTTTCTTTTAAAGGATAAGGATCTGTTTATGAGTCTTTTTTGACTTTGTATAAGTGTTTATTTGTGTACAAATCATCTGATTCTGCATATGGGTGATTTTATATTGGGTAAGAGTCATATGTAATCCAAGTCATATGCATGTGAGTGATCCCAGAGCTATATATGATTCATTTGACTATGTGCATCAGTCATCTTTAGACTATGTATGTATCAAAATTAAATAAAATTTGAGAAATTCTACTCAATGAAAATATTAGTTAGCAAAATTGTTTTCAGATGATTAATAAAATAATATGATCCCTAATAAGATCTTTAGCGATTAAAACTTAAATATTATAATTGTGATTCAAGACAAATGAATAATTTATGAACCACTCATCATGAAGAACAATAACAATCTTTAGAAAATTTGGATGAGGGGAATCTAAAGTGAAGGAGAGTATGTCTATGAGAAAACATTAGATATTAAATATAGAATAAAAATAAGGAAATTCAAAGCTATTGTTCAGTTAAAAAATAACATAGTCAATAAGTTGTGATATAATATTAGTTTTTTGAGTTTCTAAGTTACTAAAAATTTTCTACCACTATGAATAACATCTATTACACTATGAGTTCGTTGAAGATAATGAATGTGGAGGATTGTCCAATTAAAAAATAAGATATATCTGATGGGTATTTCTATAATACATAAATACACTTATTTATGTTCTATTTCATGTTATAGATAAATGTATTTCCTAAGAAGTAATGAAATTTTTTGGAACACTGAATGAGAACATGGGATACTAGATAACTTTTTATTTTCAGTGATATTTTATTGAGGGTTGTCATAAAAAGTTGGTTTTATTTTCAGGATGTTTTTTTGGAAGGATTGAGGAGTACTATAAAATAACAATTTGGGTATATAAAAAATGATTTAAATACTAATATGGATTCTATTATTAGAAAAGTTTTCTTTAATGAGAGAGAGTATTTATACTATGTAAAATAATATAACGTGGGAACATTGATGATGGAGAGTGTGTAAGAGAAAGTAAAAAATAGTTGTGAAGATAAGAGTGAGTGTATGAATTCAGGTTTTGTGTGATATGAAAATATACCTTCCCAAGATTTCAATGACGAGGAAAAGAAGTAGTCCTATATGTGATTTCATGAAGTGTAAAAAAGTAGACATAGAACTCCATTGATTATTTTCCTGGTGTTTTCTGGAGTCACTATTCTTGAATAGTGAGATATATTATTTATATATTATCAAACTAGCTTGAATATAAGGAATTATTTTTTTAGTGAAGAAACCTAAATCAAAAAGAAGATCTTATAAAATTGTTATTGTTTCTAATTCATTCCAACTGGTATAATTTAGTATATTTTTGTTACTAGATGGAACTATAAACTGTAGATAAATTATGATACCTTCAAATTCAAAATAAGTTGGTGTTATATTTATAGTGTAAAAGATATGTTTCTGGATAAAAACTAGATTCAACAAGGAGTAGGATTTCACTCTATGGTAAAAACATATAAATACATTATATGTGCCTTATTCTTATTCACTTTCTACGCTCATCATGAATGGGTGAGTCAAATTATTATATAGATAGAACTAGATCCTAACTATTAATAAAGCTTATCTTTAAACGTAAAAAATAAAGTGTTAATTTTAGGCAACACTGATTCAAATTCCTCTTAGCGTATCCATAAAATACATTGTAACTAAAAAAAATGAATTTTGATATAGAAAATATCACAGGACATCACAATCATGGGGTATAAATAAGAAGAAAACATCATAAAGACCGTTCACACTAATATAATTCTAAATAAACAATACCAAACTATTAATAAATTTTTTAAACAAGAATAATGAATTCCAGACCTGAATGAAGAGCTAGAAAAAATTAATAATATTGAAACAAGGGAATTTTTCGTAGTCCAAAAGAGAATCACATCATTGGAAAAAAAATATTTTTTTTGAATTAATTTAAATAATAAATATAAATTTATGAGAAGAAAATATATCCTTATGTTCAAGGGGTACCCATAATCTAAAGTTAGTGATTTTGATGAAACATGTCCCCCTATTTCAAGTTTTGAGAACATCTAAACATTACTTTCAATTCACTACTTGAAATCATACTTTTACCAACACTAGTATACCAATGGTTCTTTTTAACCGTTGGTATAAGTGATCTTTACCAACGGTTTGCATAAAATAGTGGTAAAGATCTGTAACAAGTCACTTTTCCCAACGTTTTGATGAAACTGTGGGGAAAGATGGGTAAAAAATCACTTTTCCCAATGGTTTGATGAAACCGTTGGGAAAGATGGGGAAAAAATGAGTTTTCCCAATGGTTTCATTAAACCGTTGGGAAAGATTGAGTTTTCCCAATGGTTCTTAAAAACCATTGGAAAAAAGCCCCAAATTCTCCAAAACTATGCAGCCACTTCCCCACGATTCAAGAACCATTCTGCTACTCTCTAGAAGCGATTCCTTCATAGAAGCCCTTGAGAAGCCCCACCTCTTCCATCGGATCAGCTGCTTCCAGGTTATACTCCTTCCATATTTCATCAAGGATATAGTTCCACCTCTTATCAAGCATATCCTTCTATTCTCAAGGATTTTTTTATTCCCAATTTTTAGGGTTTTTGTAAAATTTTATGATTCACTACTCCACAAATTGTGTACTGAAATCACTACATTGGTGTATGTCCAATTAATGTTTTCATTACACATTTACATTTATAAGGGCATGATGTCTCTTTATTGTGTTCTAATTTTAAAGATTCATATTTATTTTTAATCTCAGTGCTTCAAATATTACAGCTTCATGTATATGAACTCATAAGAAATTGTTTGTAATATTTATTGATAGTATTTCATGAAAATCTCTATTTTCATTAAAATCATGTCAAACATGAAGATCTTGTTCATATTAATTTTTATACACTATGTGTATTACATAAAAAGTATGTATCATGTTTCTATAAAAATATATATCTATATATATATATAAAATGACACACTGTTCACTTATCCTTTTCACAATAGAACATATGGAGTATCTTCTTGAACATTGAAAAATAGTATGTGGTCCCTAATTAGTACTTCTTCCTTCTTCATGAAACTAATTCACAGAATGTCAGATTCAAAATATTAGTGAATATTAGTTTTCCTAATATAACCATTAATCATTCTGCCTTCGACATCATACATGAGTTATTCAATAACCTTTTTAAAACACAATGACCATTTTCACTGATTTGGGGTTCCTCAAAATTCTTGGGAAAATCTGAAAAATGCATGTATTGCATTGTGTTTCCCATATGGTTTCATGGATACAAGTTCATATCGAAAATCATGACTTCATGGTTCAAATATCATGAGGACCATGGGATTATTATTCTTCAGACAAATGAAGTTGTTTTCTACAACTACGTGTTTCTGTTTTCACTTTTGATTTGGCCGAAAGGGGATCCTTGGGGTTATTAATCATGGTTGTGGGTGGTCATTTAGGACGTAAGATAGTATGACTTCATTTTACTTGATACATCCAATATTATTATTGATTTATGTTCAATTTGATTATCTTTTACTAGTGATGTTGTTTAATAAGTTGTTATTAATGGTTGTAATAATGATGATATGGTATAAGGGTTCATATAGTGTGTATAAGGGTTGACATGGTGTGTATAACGGTTGACATGGTATCAGTGAACTCAAGTAATTAATTTAAGCCTTCATTCTCACTAGCATGTAAGAAATTGAATGATGTAAACCCATCCTCACATGATTTCTTACCTTAGATAGTGTCCAACATATGGAATACGAGATTTTGAATTCATCATTTAACCAGGATCATATATTCCATTTCCCCCAAGATGACTGTACTAATATAACTTTAGGGTCAATTAAATATGGTTCTCATTGTACGTTGTATATTATGTGTCCTTCTTGGCCAATACTCACTTTTATGAGGGTGGGGTGCTTTTCACTACCCATGCTGGCATGTGTATACATCCATAAAAAGGTTAGATAAGTCACAAGATTAATTCAGTAATGTTGTTATCATTGACATACTTTATTTTTAATCTCAAATTTAAAAATAAATGTTTTTCTCTATACTTAATGAAATTAAATCTTTTTACAAGCCATGAACAACCTATTAGTGTAGAATCCTAAAAATTATTCACCCATGGGGTGTGCTTGACTTGGGGATGTAATTGGGTAATGAAATTATGGCCACTAAGGTTCCAATAATGAGTTATTGATCATGAGTGAATGATTTGGGATTCCTATAACACATGATGGGACCTGAGGCATGTGCCTCTTATATACCTAATGAAAATGAATATAAATAAATTTTAGTTTAATTTATGAGTACTTGTTCTTTACATTATTTTAATAGTTCACTACATCGACTAGAAACTTCTTCCTTTATTATTTACTGAAATGTATTTTCTATTAGCGTTCAATCCTATTGAATTGCTTATGACAAAATGACTTATATAAATACTTTTTACAGAATGGACAGAAGTTGGATGTATGAAACCGATCAGATCTCAAGTGATTTTCAAAACAATTTGGAGAGGTTTATAGATTTTTCATTTCACAATGCTTCAGATAGTGGTCATATACACTGCCCATGTTCCAATTGTGTTGGTAGACCTTGGTTGAGCCGTGAAGAAGTCAGCTACCACATAACCAAAAATGGTTTTCAAGAAAACTACTTTGTATGTTATCCCAATGGGGAGAAAATGAAATCTCAAATTGGTGGTGATCGAAATGAAAGGACTTGAATGGATAATTTGTTAGATGATCGGTTTCCGTTTATTCTTCATCATGAAAAAGAAAGGATTTGGACTCAAGAAGACTTCGATATGAGGATAGTTGATGCTTCTAGTGAAAATGATGATATTGACAGGGTGAAAAAATTGGATGATGCTACCATGACTCCAGTATATCGACAATGCGATAAAATGAAAAAGCTGGAATTTTTAATCTGATTGTTTCATGGGAAAACTATGTATGGGATTTCTAATACGGCAATCGATTACATTATTACCATTTTGAAGGATTTACTTTCAGATGATGCAGATATTCCCTCAAACCACTATATGTCATGGAAGTTAGTTGAGGAACTTGGATTTTCAAGAAACAAAATTCATGCTTGCCCGAAAGATTGCAGTTTATTCTAGGAGGAAACTACTGAACGAAATGATTGTATAAAATGTGGCACATCCCGCTGGAAGTCAAAATATGATAGAACACCATCTTGCGTTCCACATAAAGTAATGTGGCACTTTCCATTGATCCCCAGACTCTAGAATCATTTTATGTCAGATGACATATCAATAAAAATGAGATGGCATGATACCGAGAGAAATAAGACTAATGATGAGTTGGTTCATCCTGCAGATGGATTTTTATGGTAGAGATTTGATGCTCGACATCCTAAATTTGCAGCTGACGTGCGTAATGTGAGGCTGGGTCTTTCATGTGATGGTTTTAATCCATTTGGGCAGATGCTTACTTCGCACAACACATGGATAGTTTTTATACACATTTATAATCTTCCCCCATGGTTGTGTATGAAAAAACCTTTCACATTCATGTATATACTCATATCTAGTCCTTCTGATCACGACATTGATATTGATGTATACATGAAACCTTTAATAAAAGAGTTGAAACTTATTTGGGAGGTGGGTGTGCACACATACGATGCACGTTCGAAAGATATATTTCAGATGCATGCTGCGCTTATGTGGACGATCAATTATTTTCCGGCTTATGCAATGATGTCTGAATGGAGCATGAAGGGAAAACTATCATGCCCAGTTTGTATGATGAATACACGATCTAGAATACTGAAACATCATTGTAGTTTTAGTTGAATGGGACATTGAAGATTCTTTCCAAATGATCATCCATATAGAACGAATCGTCGAATATTTGATAATACCATAGGGACCGATACTCCACCTCAGCGTACATCTAGAATTGATGTGCTTAATGAATTGAAAGATTTCATTTTTTCATTCAGGAAGGGTCAAATGAAATCTGGAAATGGAAAGAATGTTTCCACTGAAACCTGTTACAATTGGAGGAAGAGGAGTATTTTTTTTGATTTTCCTTATCGGTCAACCAATTTGTTACTTCATTTCTTAGACGTAACGCATATTGAAAAGAATATATGTGAAATGTTGCTTTCATTTCTTCTTAATGTTAAGGGGAAGACAAAAGATGATTTACTATCTCGGCGTGACTTGGTGGATTGGGACATCAGACCAGAATTGCATCATGTGCGTATCAGTGAAAATAAATGGCAACTTCTATGTGCTTCTTATGTGATGACACCTATGAAAAAAAACAATTTCTTGAAGTATTAGAGACTATTAGAGTTCCTGATGGCTATTCAAGCAATATAACTAAATGGGTCAACAAAAGAGAGTTGAAGCTAAAATCTTTGAAGACTCATGATTATCAAGTTCTACTGCATGAGTTTCTTCCAATAGCAATCCTTAATATTTTTTCCAATAATGTATGGGTGACTGTTATTCGGTTGTGCCATTTGTTTAGAGATCTTTGTGCTAAGAAGTTGTCGAAGTCTTTCTTGAATTTTTTTTTGACAGATGCCCCATTAATTTTGTGTGAGTTGGAGAAAATATTTCCTCCATCATTTTTCACATGAATGCGGCATCTAACATTCCATATTCCCACTGAAATAATTCTTGGAGGACCTGTTTATTTTCATTGGATGTATCCAACTGAAAGAAATATGTACACATTAATGTCTTATGTCCGAAATAGGAATCATCCCGAAGGTTCTATCGTGAACGGTTACTTGGATCAAGAATGTATGGATTTATGCTCGATGTATTTGTCTGATATTACTACAAGAATGAACAGACCAATGAGAAATAAAGAAGAATAGTATGAGAAAATTTAACCTAGTTTTCCATCACTTCCTCAAACAGGAAGAATTTTTAGGTCATATACATTGAATACATTAAAACATGAAGAGCGGGAGATGGCACATTGCACAGTTTTGTTCAACTGTGATTTTTTTGATGACTATATCAGGTAACTAAGTTGAATATGTAAATCTTAAATATATATCTGTTAAACTATTCATATTTTTTTATCTATAGGGAACATAAAAAAATTATAAATAGGAAGCATCATTCTTTATCTTTGAGAATGAGAGAGACTTTACATAGCAAAGAGTTTTCTGCTTGGTTAAAATTGAAGGTAAAAATATTAATATTTAAAATAAATATATCAATATTTAATTAAGTTTAATAGTCATTTATATTGTAGGTATTGAGTTTGTCTGCGGACTCTGTCTCTGAGGAAATAAGAGATTTGTCTTTTGGTCCTAATATCGTGGTTCGTGACTGTAAATCAATTGTTATCAATGGGTACAAATTTATTGTCACTGAACGAGAAAATAACATGAGAACACAACATGATGGTGTTATGGTTACTGCCACAATAGATTGTTATGCCAGTGCATCAGATAGTAGACCACAATTTGAAAATGTGGGTTATTATGGAGTCTTTGAGAAAATAATAATATTGGATTATTACTCTCATGGATGAGTCACAACGATAAAATTCCATTGGATTGATTTGATGATGAGAGAGGGCACATTTATTGATGATTGTGGATTTAGAGTAATGAATATGACTCACACTCATGCTACCAAAGAACCATATGTGTTGGCATCAATGGCTTAACAAGTTTTTTATGTCAAAGACCAACTTCGACCTGAATTTGGTGTCATTGTTGAATTAATTCCAAGAAATATTTTTGATGATGGTGATGATGGAATTGACACTGACCCTAGTACCATTAGAACCAATCCATTTATTTCTTTTGATGGATCCAATTGCTTAATTGTCAGAGTTGAATGTGAACCTGAATTTGTGGTTGAAAATATATAGAATCATTCATCCATGTTCTCAATTATTTAGGTTTACCTCAAGTTGGGTTTTTAAGGTTGGTAATATTCAAATTGATTTAGTATTGATCACAAATATGTTTTAGCTTACTTGACCATTATGTGAATTTTCAATGTTTATTGGTTGCACTTTTATTTGAATTGAATTTTCTAATTTGGAATTGTACTGTATTCAAACCTAGTCAAACAATATTTCTAACTTGGTGAACATTACAACTTGTATGATTTATTAATTTCATTAAATCTCTTCTAAAACAATTGATACCAAAATTACCAATCAATCCCCCTATTCCCTCATATATTTACGTTTTTGGTTTACACATTAGTTTTCTTTTTCTAATTAATTACATATTTGTTTTCAAAAGCAGGAAATGCAGCTAATTGAAGAGAGGCGAAGGATAAAAATGATGGAGAACAATCGTCGAATGGCGGAGATGGGCATTCCACCATTAGTGCATAGAGTGAGTAATTTATTTCAAATATATATATTTAAAGAATATATAATGTCATGTGATTATTTTTTTTTGTAAATTTTTTTGTAGGATCCACCTATACGTCGACAGTTATTCGACGAGGAGCCTAGTACTTGTCCTAGTACTCATGCCGGTGGTATGAGGAGGGTTCGTAACAGAGGTGGATGAGCAGCTGCGCGTACCCGACTAGACCCTGCCCCTCCTACTGACATGTCATACTTCCCACATTCTGATCTCGGTGTGTCATTAGTGACACATGAGATATTTAGGCCTCTCATACTTTCACCACCATTTACATCTTCTGGCCCATCATTTTCACATCCCATGATGATTGCCACTCCCCAGTCAGATTCCGGTCATACAACTGTCCCATCCTATTTTCCATCTACTTCTATCTCTCCAAGCTTATATATTCCATCATCTTCGACTCTTCTTCCACCACAGGGTGTTCCATCAGTTTCTGTGGATCCAGTGGTGCTCAGCGATCAGACTGGAACATGTATATTTATAAAACCCTAACAAATTTTTATATAAATATTTATTTTCATTACAACATGTTTTGATAAAATATTTGTTTTTCTTTCATGACATATACATATACTGACAGGAGGCGGGGGCGGGGGCGTACACGCATGTGTTCGATATGGAACCGCAGCACACGGGTTATGGTGGATTACAATGAAGACAACCAAATGGTTGAGAAAACAGGGCAGCAATGTCGGAGTTTTTTGGAGATGCTTTCCAAATACTCCGACATCATTCACATCAGCCCACTATCATGGAGACATTTTCCACATGAGGTCAAGGATAGATCTTGGGCAGAGATATGGGTAAAAAAATTTGTTGTATTTAATTATATGAATTATTTTTGTGTTTATATGAATTAATATTTTGATGTCAGCTTCGATTTAATTTTCCCAATGGTGAGGGTGCACGACTGAAATGTTTAAAGGATTTATGCAAGATTTGGAGAGCCTACAAGCATGAGTTGTATATTGGCTGGCGTGCTAGAGTTGGCACTGAGTTAGAAGCAGTACCAGTCGTGGATTATTGTTTTATAGATCAGTATCGTCTGATGATTACTCATTGGACGAGTACCCAGTTTAAGGTATGAATTAAATTTGAGGTATTTAAATAATAACTTTTATGTTTTTCATTAATATTATCATTTTCATTATAGAATTTTATTTAGGAATCATCTGGAAAAAATAGAAAAAACATTGATGCAAACAAATACCTCTACACACTAGGACGTACTATGATGCCGGATCATGAGAGGAAGCAGGTATGACAATTGTTTATAAGTTTTATTTACGACTTACATTTTCTTTTGTTTCCTCAATTATTTAATAGTTTTCAAAAATTTTCATATAACTTTAGTTTTCAATGTCATTGTAGAGGCAAATACAGAATATTGAAGGACGTGTGCCTCGAGAAAAACTGTTTTGCTCGAGTAGACAGAAAAAGGATGGGAGTGCCGTCAATGAAGCGACTTAGCAGCATATTGTAAGTTTTAATCTGTTGATTTTATATTTTAATATCTATTTTGTAACTTAATAATATATTTATATTTGTAATGGCCTGCTTTAGAGGCCCTCGATGCCCAAGAACCAGAAAATTTTGGGCCAACTGATCACTTATATCAGGTGTTGGGAGAGGAGCATCCTGGCAGAGTACGCTGCTGACCTAGGATAGCCCCGACGAGGTATTGGCCCTCCTCAGGTACGAGTTGTAGTGCCACCGAGATACAATAAGTTAGGGAACATGCAGAACAGGCTGAGAAAAGGGCCACAAAGGCGGCAAAACAATCTGCTAGGGCAAACAATGAATTTATGAAATTTATTGAAGTTCTACGTCCAACACTTCCAACAGAGGCCAGCCTAGCTTTTGATGAATATATTTCGTCGATACGTTCTATATATGGTGCACCAGGCGGCAGTTCTAGTGGTGGTCAGGATGATGTATAGCTTGACGATGATGATGGTGAGGAGTCTGATGCGGAAGAGGAGGGAGAGGAGGAGGGCGAGGCGGATGGCGAGGGCAAGGAGAAGGGAGAGGGCGAGGAGGAGGGCACTGAGTAAGGTGAGGACGATGATGGAGACGAGGACGAGGGTGATTATGATGGTGATGATGGTGATGGTGATGATGGTGATGGTGATGTGGGACAAATTGATCCAATACATTTTTTTACTAATATTACTAAGATTTGATGTTTAATCTATTCTAGTTGTTGGTTTTATCTAGACCCGTAGTATAGTATTGGAGTTGAGTTATTTTTATATATTTTCTATTTATATGGATGTTGTCTTTTAGTAGTTGGGTTTTTGGGAACTCCCTGGACAACCCCCTCCTTCCTGGACCCTGGACACCCCCCACCATCCTCCTTGGACCCCGAACAACCCCCCAGACAGCCCCCCGGATAGCCCCCCTGTAACACCCTGAGATTTTATGAAAAATATTCTTTTCCATTTCATTGATGTCTTGTGTTGTACTCTACACCAAAATGATCTTTCACTACACGCATCCCTAACTTGGCTTGCATTACACGCAATCATGACCTTCCACGATAGCGTGTGTTGTACGCAATACCGAGTTTCACTAAACAACAATATGTAATCTAAACTACCTGTTCTGAATAGTAATACCCACTTTTTGAAATTTTATAAATTTTTTCTTTTGAAATGGACTTCATTTTTTGGATTCAGAATATCGAAATTATCCTAGGGTGAATTTTTGGTATTTTTCTGAAATCTTTCAATTTTTGATGAATAGTGAAAACACTGGGTTACTATTTAAAAACCGACTTTTTATTTAAATAATTATTTATTTTATTTAAATTTATTTTAGGTCAAAATTGATACATAATACCTATATAAGTTCAATGTAATTCATTGGAGTCATTTTATAATAATTTTAGATATATTAAAATTTTATTGAACTTTTCACCGTCTTTTACCCACCTCCTTGGAGAATTTGAAAATTTACATAAAACTTAATTTTACCACTTTTGTGAGTGGAATTTTAAAAATCCAAGAGACATGGTTAATACCAAAGAGTAAAATGTGGTTTAATAAGATAAAAATAATTTTTGGTGAATAGTAACTTTTTACTTTTATTTACCACGGTTAAAAGTAAATAGGGAAATTAAGGGTAAAAATGATATTACTATCACCCTAAAACATGTCCTAATTATATTTTACAAGTTTAATTCGACCAATAACAACCTTAGGAATAAAATATTACCCTTTAGGTCCACTTGGATTAGATTAGGACATTTATTATTATTTTATTTAAAGAAGAGTTAAAATGGATAAAATGAAAGTTTAATAACTAAAACATTTTTAATATAGAGTAATACATAAGATAAATTAGACAATAAATATTCATTAGAAATATAAAAATATGTCTTACCTAATGGAAGTTTATTTATAATTTTTAGACATTAAATAATTTAATTTATTTATGACACAATGGTAATGCAGTAATTCTCTAAATAATGAAATATTAAAATAATTGATATTATAAATACCCAAATAAATGTAATTTGTGACGTTTTATGAATTACACTAATTTTATAGGTTAATATGACATGTTAGTATTGATTTAATTAACTTTTTTGAACAGATACTTTTGTTATGAGTTTCACAAAAATCAATTACCAAATAGTGTCAAAATTGACAGAAAATAGTTTTTAAAACAAATAATATATTATTAATTGTTATTATATTCCTAAAAAATCTAAGGTTAGAAAAAATGACTTATATAAGGTTATATATATTAATAATGAACCACTTGGGGTTCTTTTGGCTTGGTATAGTATGTTTATTAACCATATAGTGTAAGAAAACAAGAAGACACGGTAAAGGTTAAATTATTTAACATAGAGTTAAATCTAACTGATAAGGTTAAAATAGAAACCTAAACTTGTATAAAACCTATTGGTTGAGAGTATTTCGACCCATCCACACTTTATCTTCAAAATAAATCAATTTGGAGATATTATAAACCGAATATGACTTTATTATAAAATAATATTTTAAGTTTTTCCTAAAGTGCCCCTCTCCTCCCTTATAAAAAGGGAACCCCTTCCCTCTTCTCTTCACACCCTTTTGAGCCTTTAATATTGGCCAAACCCTGACCATTTTCCTTCTCATATTCCGTAGAAACATTATAGAGGTTATGGTTTCCTCAAAAGACCAACCCTAGTGCCTAAAGAGGAGGTTAAGCAGAGGCGCGTCAAAGAAGAGGTAATATCCTTTACCGATTCTTTCAAATTTATTTCTTCTTCTACTTCTTATTATTTATATGTTTCATAATAAATTAATAACATAAGTATCACTAATATAATGATATTTTATTATAAATATGAAACGAACCAATTTCATCTTCTATCCATCCTACAGAAATGAAATCACCATGCGTGCTTACGTACGGAATACCGTCTCCAGGCCGTGGTGTAATCTGTTTTCCACCACCACCTTACTTAGATGGGTATAAAAGTGTAAATAAATAACTATATATTATTATTGTAAATTTATATTGATTCTGAAATATTATACATACACTTAAATACAATTCCACGGTCATGGGAATGATATCATCGCTCGTGCGTACGGACAGACTACCGTCTCCACGAACGTGATGAGATTCATTTTCCATGATTAACCATTAAAGTATGATTATAAATTATATATAATAAATAATCATGAAATAAATTACATAATAATTATTCTGGATTTATGTACATATATGTTTAATTTACTTAATTCCATTTAATTCAATAAGGAAATGAAAAAAGCATTCATGCGTACGTACGGCCTACCGTCTCCATGAACGATGTATTTTATTTCATTTATATATCTATTATATATATATATATATAATGAATATATATATGATATATAAATCATGATTTACATTCTGGATGTAAGTAAATCAAGATATAATTAATAATAATATCAAGAACAACAAGTCCAAACACGTACGGTAAATAATACGATTTTACCCAAAACGCTGCTTTAACATGGAACTTACAAAAGAATCGGTAATATAAAGCCATAAGTGAACCATATATGATATCATAACAATGAATATGATTCTTTAATAAGTCAATGACATTATTTAAATCATTATACAAGAGTTTCAGATACGTACGAAGCATATCAGACCTATGGTAAGGGATAACTATTCCAATCTCGTTCTTATCCAAGATTGTTATTCGTATGTATTTACTGGGGTTATTGTTATTATTCATTCCCATGTTTTATAAAAATGTTTTCATGTATTTTTAAAGTCCTTTTAACCCAATTTTTAAATTTAACACAAGTTATAAAAGGAATCTTACTTTTTTTTACCACACGGGGAACTTTTTGACATTTCTGACAAAAGTACGAGAAGAATGTTATTTTTATCTTATACAACATGAACGGATTTTTATGGTTTCATAACGACTCATTTTCATGAAGCTTACTCTACATTATTTTATGAATATTTTCAAAAAAATACATTTCTTTTAAAATTGCATGGAATTTTGTGAAAATAAAATGATTTTGAAGAAGAAATTATATTTTCCTCAAGAATTAATTTCAAGTGTTTTATCAAAACCATTTTCCATCTAAGATGAAATTATTTCATATGTGTATGTTTCAATTATAATTTCTATGTGATTTACATGGTTTCACTTTTCTTGTGATGAAATATCCATTTTTTTATATGGATTATGTGATGATGGGATGATGTTTATGAAACCCATTTTATTCTTTGGGTTATGATGAATGTTTTAAGTTTATTTTCTTGAACAAGTAAAAATGATTTCATTATGAGATGGGTGGAACCTATATCTCCCTCCAATGCATTGGGTAAATATTTATATCTCCTGATATAGACATGGATGAAATGATAAGTTAATCCGGTTCAGTGATACAGGACTGGAACAAGGAGTGAACTCGATTCAGAAGGGGACTTTGTCCACTAAGATGGTCATGGCTGCAATGCCTTGGATACTATGGAAATAATATCTTGTGATTAATGTTTCTACAAAATTAAATGTTTTATTCCCATGTTAATGTATCATGAATTATGTTCCTTTATGATCTATGCCATACGTACTGCCAAGATTTATTTCACAACTCAAGATTTTGATGTTTAAACTTTATATTCATGTTTTGAAGTTCAAATGTATATGGTTCGTTTTTTTTCATGATTACCCTTACTGAGCATTTGATCTCACCCTTTATAGGTTTTCTTTTTACCAGGATATAAATAAAGGTTTTAGGTAAGAAAAAAAGGGAAGATCTATATGGGAGATGTTGAAGATATTTCACCAAGATTAGAAGATTATGTTCAAAGTTTCCAAAGACACTAAACTATTACGGTCCTTTTGTGTCTGTTTTTTTATGTATTAAGTATTCTGAAAAAGTAATGTAAAGTCCATGTATGTGAAGCTTTGGGTCTCTACACCCCCACCATCCTCCTTGGTCCCCGGACAACCCCCCGGACACCCCCCAGACAGCCCCCCGGACAGCCCCCCACCCTCCTACCTGGACCCCGGACAGCCCCCCAGACAGCCCCCCCACCCTCCTCCTTGGACCCCAGACAGTCCCCCGAACACCCCCCAGATAGCCCCCCCACACAGTCCCCCACCCTCCTCCTTGGTCCCCGAACAGCTCCCAGACACCCACCAGACAGCCCCCCGGACAGCCCCCCACCCTCCTCCCTGGACCATAGACAGCCCCCAGGACAGCCCCCAGGACAGCCCCCCACCCTCCATGATTTCATTTAATACTAGAAAATAGATAATATAGATTTTATTTATTTTCATCATGATAATAAATTTAAATAACATTTACACATCTAATCAATATCATAGATTCTTGGTATGTTATAAAAGGGATGTATTCATTGGGCATTGCAATGTTGGCTCTGAAATGTTTCATAGCATGATAAACTAAAATATAATCCATACTAAGAGTGATATAAAAATATTCTATATGAATTTCCACATGATTTTAAGTAAATACCATTCCACTAAAAGAAACACGAGGGTTCCCATAAATCATGTTTACCTTAATATTTCCACAAGGGTTTTTTGTAAAAGTTTTATCTTCTTTTAATTTTATGATATTATCATTTTAAATGTTAAATTTTCATAAATAAATTAATTTAAAGACCCATAGTCAAATAGTGTAATTGAATAATTTGAATAAAAAACTAACATACCACTCTAACTGTGTCTCTTTTGTTTAAAATGGAATGGATTATAAGTGAAAAGAACAACATGCATACGAAAAACTGAACAAACGCATTCAGATTCGGTTGATAATTTATCATAATGATCCATGGGTCATATGTGACGTGTACGAGCTAACCCGGGCTCAATCCGAGTCACGGTGTAGCCGGGATCACTCTATGTGTCTCTATTTTGTTTAAAATGGACAACATTTTAAGTACATACGGAAAACCGACCAAACGCATTCAGTTTCCATTAAAACTTTAGGAGAACGATCCATGGGTCATATTCGACGTGTATGAGTTAACCTCACCTCAATCCGAGGTGCGGTGTGGTCAACACCACTCAATATGTATCTCTTTTGTTTAAAAGGGACTTCATTTTAAGTGAAAACAATAACTAGCATATGGAAAACCGACCAAATGGATTCTGATTGGGTCGATACTTTAGCAAAACAATACAGGGGTCATATGTGATGTGTAAAAGTCAACCCTGCCTCAATCTGAGGTGCGGTGTGGCTGACACCATTCATAGTGTCTCTCTTTTGTTTCAAATGGACATCATTTTAAGTGAAAACAACAAGTGACATATGAAAAACTAACAAAATGCATTTGAAATCTATTGATGCTTTAAGAAAATGATCCATGGGTCATATGTGATGTGTACGGGTCAACCCCTCCTCAATCTGAGGTGCGGTGTGGCCGACACCACTCTAAGTGCCTCTCTTTTGTTTCAAAAGGACATCATTTTAAGTGTAAACATCAACTAGTATATGAAAAACCGACCAAACACATTCATACTATGTTGATACTTTATGAAAACGATCCATGGGTCATTTGAGACATGTACGAGTCAACCCCGTCTAAATAAGAGGCACGGTGTGGCCGGTACCACTCTAACTGTATCTCTTTTTTTTTAAAATGGACAGGATTATAAGTGAAAAGAACAACTGACATACAGAAAACTGACCAAACACATTCGGATTCTGTCAATAATTTATCACAATGATCCATGGGTCATATGTGATGTATACGAGCCAACCCAAGCTCAATTCGAGTCGCGGTGTGGCCGGGATCACTCTATGTGTCTCTCTTTTGTTTTAAATGGACAACATTTTAAGTACATATAGAAAACCAACCAAACACATTCAGTTTACATTAAAACTATAGTAGAATTATCCATGGGTCATATGTGACATGTAAAAGTCAACCTTGCCTCAATCCGAGCTTCGGTGTGGCTGACACCACTCAAAGTGTCTTTCTTTTGTTTAAAATGGACTTCATTTTAAGTGAAAACAACAACTAGCATACCGAAAACTGACCAAACAGATTCTGATTATGTCGATACTTTATCACAATGATCCATGGGTCATATGTGACATGTATGAGTCAAACCTACCTCAATCTGAGGCGTGGTGTGACCGACACCATTCATAGTGTCTCTCTTTTGTTTAAAATGGACATCATTTTAAGTGAAAACAACAACTGACATATGAAAAACTGACCAAATGCATTCTTAATGTGTTAATGCTTTAGGAAAATGATCCATGGGTCATATGTGATGTGTACGAGCCAACATCGCCTCAATACGAGGCATGGTGTGTCCGAGATCATTCTAAGTGTCTCCCTTTTGTTTAAAACGGACCACATTTTAAGTACATATGGAGAACTGACCAAACAGATTCAGATTGTGCTGATACTTTAGAAAAACGATCCATGGGTCATATGTGATGTGTAAGAATCAACCCCGCCTCAATCGGAGACACGGTGTGGCCGACACCACTCAAAGTGTCTGTCTTTTATTTGAAAAGGACATCATTTTAAGTGAAAACATCAACTGCCATACGGAAAACTGACCAAACGCATTCTGATTGTGTTGATACTTTAGGAAAATGATGCATGGGTCATTTGAGATGTGTAAATGTCAACCCCTTATAAATCAAAGACATGGTGTGGCCGGTAACACTCTAACTGTGTCTCTTTTGTTTAAAATGGACATAATTATAAGTGAAAAAAACAATTGGAATACGAAAAACCGACCAAATGCCTTAGGAATCTATTGAAACTTTAGTTCAATGATCTATGGGTCATATGTTACGTGTACGACTCAAACGAGTCTCAATCCAAGCCGCGGTTTGGCCGGAACCACCCAAAGTGTCTCTTTTATGTTTAAAATGGACAACATTTTAAGTACATAAGGAAAACCGACCAAACAGATTCTAATTGTGATGATATTTTTTGACAATGATCCATGGGTCATTTTTGACATGTACGAGTCAACCCCACCTCAATCCGAGGTGCGGTGTGGCCTTCACCACTCAAAGTGTCTCTCTTTTATTTAAAAAAAACTTCATTTTAAGTGAAAACTACAACTGACATACGGAACACCGACCAAACGCTTTCTGAATATGTTGATACTTTAGGACAATGATCCATGGGTCATTTGTGATGTGTATGAGTTAAACTCGCCTCAATCCAAGTCACGATGTGTCTGGTATCACTCCAGGTGTATGTATTTTTTTTTAAATGGACATCATTTCTAGAAAAAACATATGGTATACGAAAAACTGATCAAATTATGAATTGAATTCTGGATTCTACATATAATTGTCATCTAAATATTAAATTTAATTCTAAATGAATTATCTATATTTATAATTATGTTATGAATTCTGATTTAATTCTGGATGTGTATAGTTCTGGGATGCATTATATGAATTTGTTCTCTACAGGTATGTGTTAATTGGTTATTGTAGGTACAATAATTGTATGTGTATGTGTTTATTGCAGGTACAATAATTGGAAATGATTGAAAATGGGAGGGACTAGACTGGCTAATGTGAAAATTGCACAAAAACGAGAGATGTTGTGAAAATTGCAGGCTTCTGTGCAATTTTCACAGCATAGGCTATGCCAATGGTTTGAAATCATTGGCATAGCCTCTATAAGTATTTTTTTACAAAGGGTTCATATAACCATTGGGAAAGAATCCCTCAGCCTGGTTTTCCCAACATTTCAAGCCAAACCGTTGGAAAAATCTATCCCAACTGTTTGGCACAACTGTTGGGATAGGTTCATTTTTGCTGACCTATCCCAACGGTTCAGTGTAAACTATTGGGAAAAGCGTTCCCAATGGATTACTTCCCTATGGTTTGCAGAACCGTTGGTATAATATATACCAACGGTTCTGCAGCCTTTCCCAATGGTTCAGAACTTTTGGGAAATCCTGCATTTCCAGTAGTGATTTCATATGAATGAATCATCAATGTTTTTTAAATGGATTAAAAGTTTTCATTTATAAATGGTGAGAAAAATTATGACCTCTATATAAATCAAAATAATATTTTTATGCTTTATATAGATTGTAATGAGGCATATCGGTTGAGGAAGGATATTTATGTGTTAAGGGAAGCACTAAGAGCTTGGTATTTCAAGATATATGAGTACTTGAGATGTATGTATTTTAAAAAGGATTATGGTATATATATATATGAATAATACCACATAAATAATTGCGATTTTTTATGTTGATGAAATTACCATTTCAGGAAATTAATATAATTTTACACAATGAAGATGAAATTTTAGACTTCTTTTTTTAAAAGGATGAAATTATTATTAGGTTTCCAAGATACCCAAAATAATAGTAAAATTTTCATTTCATAAGAGACATATTCCAAGGATTTATTAAATAGGTTTTTTATTGATATATAGATTGGAGTTTCTACACAATTCAAAGTTGAAATTTTTTGAGGAAATACGTTGATTGGAATATTTAGAATGAGAAAAAAATAAGGAAATTGATTGGTAGTCTCTTAAATTTTAAAAACTAAAAGGAATGTATTTTCTATGATGTTACCCTTTATTCCATGTATTAATCAAATACTAATAAGTCTTATCTCTTGGTAGAAAAGATAATTTAAAAATAATATTTGATTATGGTATACTATATGAGAAGGAAAAGAGGCTAGACATATAAGGATCTAAGGATACTAATTGGGTTGGCACTATTGAAGATATAAATTCTAAATCAACATGATCATTTGAGGGAAGATATTTTTCATAAAATTTCAAAAATCAATGATTTATCAAATTAATTTCAACTGAGGTTGAGTATATTACTATATCCTTGGCAGCTACAAAAATGATTTTGATGATGACTCAACATAAGGATATGGATGTTATAGTTGCATATCTACTGGTTGTTGGATATGATAATGAATATTTTATAAAATATTCCAAAAAATTAGTGCAATATTCAAGGTGAAAAAAATTAAAATTAAATATCATTCATTGAAATAAAATGTAGATGAAGGTATCATAAAGCTATATTTTTTTCCATCCAAGGAACAAATTGATGGAATTATTTTAAAACCACATTAGATTGAGTTTTTTTGAGAAGTTGAGACAGATTATAGTTATTCGACCCATTCCCTAACAATAATACGATTTGTTTATGAGTTTCCTTGACAATTTTAATTCTTAGGGAGAGAAATAATATATAGGGTGAGGAACACACTTTTTTGACAATTTTAATTTTTTTAGTGAGTATAAGAATATTTTTGGAAATAAAATTATGAATTCCAAAATGAATATTTTGAGTTGGAATCACTTGATTAACGATCCATAGATAACTTTTATGTCTAAACTTATCTCTTTTGTCCTCTAAACCAAGTTATTGTAGGATCAAATATTTTATCAACAACTATAATGGGGGATGATTTGTATTTTAAAAAATTCAATTATGAAAAACAAAACATCTTTGTTATGATTTATCAGACATAAAGATATTCTGATATTCTGTTTTTATTTTTCAAACACAGAGATCATATGAAATAATAGAATTTTGTAATGTTACTAAAATTAAACCAATCTAAACAAACACATCGTATAAATAACAAAAATATAGAGACAATTAAAATAAAACTTCATAAAACATGAAAATAATAAGCATTTTTTTTAAAATGAACCATTCTTTAACCTTAATCATTAAGAAAGTCTATAACATAGAATTTAGGTATCTACAGTTTTAACCAAAAATATAGAGGTCTATATTTTTATTAAAATAAATTCCTCAATAAAACCAAATTGGAATCTCTGTCCTCCAATCCCCGAAATACCTCGATCAACTAGATTGGAATCAACGGTCTTTATATCCCCAAAATCCCTTGATCAAAACCTAGATCAGACACAATGAATACAAATGAAAATGGTTCTAAGGAATTTAAAATCCTTACATAGATTCCATAAAAGTAAAACTCTTTAAATATTTACAAATCATAATTAAAAATATTTTATATTAGAGTAAGATTAAGATGGGTTGATTCTTAAAATAATTAGCTCATAGCTCCTCGAATGCTCCTATATTTATAGGCACACTTCCAACCATAATATTTTGTGATGCATGGATTTAGTTTCAATTACCTTTGATGAGATACAATCAGCCACATTAGCATGTTTATTACATCTTCTTCTGATGTCATTTTGATAGATTAATCAAAATTTTGTAAAAATCATCTGTCCTAATGAAATAACGTTGTACATTAGATTATAATCTTTTATTAACCTATTGAATTATCACCTAATGAAATAAATCTAGTGTTTTTATGGATTAATATGAGGTAATATGATGTCATAAATCATTTTTTTATGGTGAAGTAAACTTTGATAATCTAATAGACTAAATCCAGTACTTTTGATGAAGTAAAATCTCATCATCCAATGAACTAAATCATGCTCTTGTATCTAAATAATAAATTTATACTCTTTCGATTAATTTTTTTTCTATGTCCGGTAGATTGGAATTCTTTCTACAAAGACATTACTAAATCTTGGAATATATAATGTTAGTATGGACATGATATTTAAGAATGTGTTTTATGATTTTCAATGCCATGTATTTAAATATAGAAAGTATAAATTTTGAATACAAAACTAGATCATGTAGAATTTGAGTTGATTGGTTCATTTATCACAAAATTTAAAAGTTTAATTCCATCTCTTTGATATACATTTTGGAATTATTTTCAATAATGGTGATAAAAAAGAGGTTATCACATTTCATATTGAGGGGGAGTGGAGAAGTTTATAGTATAAGGAAAATCTATGATATGGATTGCTAAAATTTAAGTTATTGTCAACATATCTAAAGGGAGTTATTATTTAAACCATTTAGGATGATGTTTTATCTTTCTTCTATACATGGGAATGGTAACTTATTGTGGCTGTGATTGTTTATAGAATGGTTATTATAGATGGAAAATAATTTTAATGGTTTTTAGAAGTTCATTTTACTGAAAAGTTGATAAATTAATATATACATAAGATTCATTTTGATTATTCATTTAATATATATGAGTTACTTTGAAATTATAAATGATTTATAAAAGTAATTTTATCGCATTTATTATTTTTTCTGAGTTATAGCTTGATAATTTGGGAAATTATTAAGTAATAATGAGACATGTAAAGGTAGAAAATCTATAAATAAGGGTATAAAACAATAATGAAAGGGTTTAAATGATTTTATATTTTATACATTAGAGTTATTTCTATAATTAAGTTGACATGTAAAGGATTTTTCATTATAAGAATTTTAAAAATATAGAGTTTTAAATGTGAATATTTTGAGCTATTATTTAGTGAAATAAATATCATGATTATTTTAATAATCATGATTGAAGACCTATAGTGATGGATTTTGGCGAAGATGAATATTACTATATTATGAGAATATATTTTATGTTGAATTTGTGTTATTTCACATGTCCATGAACACATGGATAGAATAATGCTGGTCCTTTGGAAAGAGAAATCTATGATATTTTTTTGATACTCTAAGGATATTCAGGACAAATTGTTTTACAGATATAAAATATGACTAGCTTAAATGATTTTTGAAGAGAGATAATGTTGATTAATCAATGTTTTGATATTGAGGGATTTTCAAATTCAATTTATGAAAATAAAAAACAAGGTGAGATGTTTGTAATATAAGACCAAAATCAAAGAGAGTAAATGGTTAAATAATTCATTATTATGAAAAACTATTAAGAGAGTACTACCTAAAAAGATTGATGTATAGAGAGAAGAGAAAGAAGATAAATATTGAATAATAAATTTTTATCACTCAAATAAATTGGGGATCATTCCCAAAAATGGTTTTTTATTTATATAAAAAATAATTTTATTCTTTTTTTAACTAGTTGGTTCTAGTGACTATAGAATGCTCAAGGACATAACCTTGCATGTTGATTTATCTTGATAATAAAAGAGGGTCTCTATGTTTGTGTGATAAAAAACCATACACTAGAGTGATGTATTAATAAACATTAGTGTAAAAACACATTAAAAAAAATTTGTGTCATATTATATTTATTACAACAAGGTATGATTGATAGATTGAAGCTGAATAAGTTGGGGGTGTTAGATGTTTTATGGAGAAAATTATCAATACTTATTCAACCCCATCTCAAGGTTGATCACATTACTATGTGATCTAAATGAAAATTAAATTTTATAAAATGGATTTCATATTTGGAATTATAATATAAAATTATTTAATATGATTAATTTAATATTTATAAAAAATATCATGGTAAAAAGTAAGTTTTGATGGTAAATGGTAAAATAAGGTAAATAGTTAGTATAATGGATAATGTTACAAAACACCACCAAAAAAATTCATTCAAATGTGTTTATAATTAAATTAATAACCTATATATATCATTTCTATAACCACCCAAATTCTACTATAACAGGTAAACACCATGTCCAAAACTACCAAGAAACGCACCCTTTAAAGATCCATTATACATGACTGTTTAAAATATTGATTTTAGAATTTTAAATTTACCAAACTAAAATCAATTTTAACTCATAATGTCAAAATTATCTTAGATTTAATTTTCTAACTTTTCTAAAAAGGTTTATTTGTATTCAAAAACATGAATTTCATAAAATTAGGAATTTTTATGACTTTATAATTATTTAAAAATAACCTAAAATTTTTAAAACTTTTTATCTAATGAAATATGAATTTTAGGATTAAAATTAATAATTTTAATGTATTCATTTAACTTATAAAACATATGGAAAACATTTTTATAAATAAATAAATTGTTACTTTAATAAAATAAATATCCTCGTTCTTTTCTTTGAATCAAGTATTTTTCAAGGGAGTATTATTATTGTATTGACTTGTAAGCCTCATATCCTTTATTTGATTTATAAAAATTCAATTTATGTCATTCTAATCTGTATCCAAGATCATTTTACGTTATATATTAATTTAAATCCTTAAAAAATTATTTCTCTAAAAACAATTTTAATCCATTAAGTGTTTTTATTTTAAAATTGGAATCACATAATAGTATAAATTTTATTTGACAAAATATATTTTTAATTTGAAATAATATTTTTAAATTTTTTAATTATGTTAATTTTATTTTTGTTTTTTTAAAATTAATTACTACATATGAAGATTTGTTTCCCTCGTAAAAAGTAAAAATGGTAAATGGTCTTTTACTATGGTGGAAAAGGCCCAAACATATTATTTAGTAAAATTAATTTTGATGTTTCAATCAACCAAAACTCACCAATTTCCTCATTTTCCCAATTTTTATTCCCTAGACTCTTTATTTGTGAAATTATATTATTTAAATTCAATGGGTATTTCCATAACTAACCTTCTCATCAATTACAAAAGGAAAACATATTCACCACTTCAAGAATCATTCTAATATCTCCTTGAAATATTTCCATTTTTATCTTATTATAATGATATTCCACTTTCAAAAGCTTATTATTACTATTTCATAGCATAAGGCCCTCGTTACCAAGGGGATATCCAAGAAACATTCATAGCCTTGACCTGAGTATTATCAACAACTTAATTTTATTCTTATTTATATTTTCTAAATTTTATTATATACACACTAGTATAATGATATTATAATATTTTATATAATTTATTTTAACTATACAAAGGCTATTATAATTCATTATTTATATAACCCATCCATTTAGAAAAAAACTCATGTTCGTGTGTTGTCTGAACTACCTCCCACACAACGCAACATGTTTTATTTTACATCAATCCTTTAGAAGGATTGATATAAGGATTTTATTAGATGATAAATAATATTTTAATGATATCCTTATTTTTATGTTATAGAAAATTTGAGAACCTATTAATGATATGATTAAGAAATGATCATCATTATTTAATCATTTAAAATAAACATGTTATGAAGATAATCATTTATTCAAATCATGTAAGATTTTTATATCCATTAAATCAAATTATAATTCCTTAAAATTAATTTATATCACAATAATAAACAACAAATAATATCATTATGCTTCTTGAATAATTATTTCATGATAAAAACATCTCATAATAATTCATTAAATCTAGGTATGTTCATGTTTGGGTCAATTTTACCACATTCATGAACAATTATAGGTATTTATGTCATGGATGGTTATTAAAAATTATTTATTGGTATAATATAATATAAATTTTTAAATAATTATTTTTTTCTTGGATATAATATATCAATATCTAATTCATCAAACAATGAAACACCCTTCAATTGTTAAAAATCACTAAAACTTGCTTATTATCGACTTCATATTTAAGGATAAGGTCTAAAACATGACTAAAAATAATTTTAAACATCATTAATTATTATAAATAATCCATAATATAAAAATTGATGAACTAATTATGAAGTAAGTTGGAAGAATAATTAATACGAACGTAGTTGTTATGAAACTAGTACCAACGATCAAAACTGTAAACATTAATGCGAAAATTCAAATGAATTCATATAGAGAATAACTATTTATAAAGAGTTTGGATGTAATTGGATATTATTAAGGTTATAAATTTATTATTAATATATCTATGTTTATTACACATGATGTTAAATTATTTTCATGGATGTCTAGACAATAATTATACATTTTCCATCTTTAATTCCTCTCTTTCAGACATATTTTGTATTCTGCACATAATTTCTATTTTGTAGTGTATATACTGCATATTTGAGATATTAATTTAAGAAATTACTCTATTACTAGTATTTTTATATCATTCTTAAAACCACTCTTGAATGATTTTATGATTTAACATCTACCTAATCCAGAGGTGGGCTATTTCCGTCTCAATTTTCATTATTTGGGGCTCATGTTATAATCCACAACTATTTTATTTTGCGATGTTCATACAATGCGATGGAAAAATTTATTTAATATTGCCCATAAAATTTAAGATATTTGAAATTATATATTTTTATCCCTATTTCATATTATTTTTATTCACGTGTTACATCTTCCATCATGGAAAACTATCCTATGTTTCGGAAAAGTAAAAGTCTGTGTAATTTTATAGAAAATACATATGAGTCTGGATAATGGAAAGTTGATGAATATGTGGAATATATTCACCTTGGGGTAATCACCACAAAATGTATTAGTTGATCATTGAATCCATAATTACCCTGATGCACAATGAGTAAGAATAAGACTGCTCAACCGACAAGACCCTCCTGAGGGATATGCATTGAAATATTCAAAAGATCTTAATGAACCATGATAAAGGATTTTTCATACTATTTAATTGGTCTCTAAAAAATTAAATATACTAAACCCAATTAATATATTCCTTGTATAACCTAGATCCTTAAAGGTTCTCTCACCCATATATTTCTTTTAATAGGGTACAACTTTTTTACTTTTATGATACCCCATGGATTTCAAATTGATTAAGGGATGTTACCCTAGACATCAACATTACATTATTGAATTGGGAAGTACATGATGTTTTCATTTCTCATTATATATGTGTATAAGTTTTATTCAATAAGAGTTTTTTTAAGTAATGGTATTAAAGGTATTGAGAAATATTATAGTGAATGGATTGAGATTAATCAAGTGATGGGTGAGTCTAGGAATTATATTTCCCATCAGTACATCGACATGTCTCATGATGAATTTTTTTTTATAGATTTTATTGATACCCCTTACCATAACATGATTAGTGTCTTGGAAAGGGGCTTGATAATAAGTTTCATTGCCCAAAATAATAAATTCCATTAGTATGAGATCAATGATTACTATTGTTTATGTTTTCTTTTATTTTCATAGAAATAGAATTCCCTTAGTTTTTATTTATTATGTATACATTTTATTTATTTATTCTTTTCATATCACTTTTTCCATGTTTCAGTTTGTAAGCTTCCAATGTATACCACTCCTTAATGAGAATCTAATCTCACCATTATTTTTTTCCATTCCCCAAGAAACCTAGAGGTGGAATATGTGAAATTTTTTGGGATATTAGGGAAGAGATAATAATATTACCAAAATATGTTTTGGTTGTATATTATGATTTTAGATATAATGTATGAATACATATAGTCTTCCAAGAATAATATGTTTTTCAATCATAGCTGAAATTTTTTATTCTAAACCAATAATGTTATGTAAATATTGACTCTAGTTTTCTGGAGTCTTGGATTTTATAGTTTATATCAAAGAATGTTTAGTAAGAACCCTGGGGACTATATTTAGAAGAACCATGATAGATAATAAATTTTTTATAAAAAATATTTACGATTTCTAGGAAGCTCTCTAGAAAACATAATAGGAATTTTATTTTATAAATAAATATCATGATAAAATCATGTGTATTCCATTGAATAAATATGGTCACTAACCAGAATAATGGGGACAATATCAAAACCCATAGTCAATATAATGATATTCCCTTTCAATAAGTTAATGAAGCTGAGGTTGAGGCTAATCAATTCACAATCATATTGGGGTATTTGATCAATGTTATAAAAAATAACCTCACCTACGTAAGGTTTCTTAATCATATAAAACATGGTGTAACTTTTTTGTAACATCATGTGACAATAACCTCTAATATTCAATGATACTCATAATCCATTGGTAGCTAAACAATGGATTGAGTCCCCAGATAAAATCTTTCTCTCTTTGATAATTAGTGAAAATGAAAAGATATTAATGATTGTATACATTCTTAAAGGAGATATGTACCAATGGTGGTCACTAATTCAATACACTAAGGATAAATATGAGATCAATTTCATTGAATGGGGAACATTTATATAGGTATTCTATGAAAAATACTTTCTTAATGAGTCAAGAGTATAAATAAAAATAAAATTCATTAATCATAAAACAAAAGAGGAGAATATTGTGGTTGAATGTGAGGATAAATTTATAAGGTTATATAGAGTTGTGGTGGGCTATATATATAGACCAGAAATAAAGCTTTATCATTCCATTGATGGATTAAAAGATGAGCCTTTGAAAGGAGTTGGTCTATTAGAGCGTTTTTTATATAAGTTTATAGTATCAAGTATAGTTAATCTAGAAAAGGAGTTATCCCTGACATATGTATTCACAAGAAATAAGAACAAAATGAGGTTGGAAGAGAATAATGGGAATAATAATATAAAAAAGGGGAATAAAGGAAGGGAGAGATTTCCTATATGAGAAAAATGTGGGAAGAAACCCATGGGGTGTATAGGATGGGGACTAGAGTTGTTTATAAACGTGGATAAAAAATCCATCAATTATAGAAATTAGATGGAATGAAGTAATTTATTGTTAATCAATTTTTTAATAGCATGGATAAGGGAAATTATGTGAACTAAATCTTAGTATGTCAATAAAATTTTACTCAGAAAAGGATAAGGCAGAAAAGCCTTGTTTATATGATTACCATATGAGAATTTGATGTTCCTAATTATGCAGTGTAAGGTAATTTTATTACATCCTCAACTTGGAAAATATTGTTTTAGTCTTGGTCTTTGAAATATTTTTTTATCTTCCATGTTTTCTAAAAGAAAATTAGATACTACCCTATAACCCTAGTAAGGGGGTTATCAATTAGTACACCAAGTGGGAGTCTTATTACAAAAATTTGTTTTAGGGAGATCTAATTATGATTAAAGCATGTAAAATGTTTGAAAATATGGTCATCATACCCATTTTTAAATTCTATATGATCTATGGTATAAAATTTCATTCAAATAAAAATGAAAAAAATTATTTCAAAGAGAAGGAAATTATGATTCATGAAGGTGGAGGTGAATCTATTGACTTTAGATGGGAAAAATCATCATCTAAACCATGTATAGATCTTACATAGTATCTTTTTTAATGAAATTCTAGGTAGAGAAGAAAATGAATTGTGGTTTATGGATTATGAAGATATCCTAAGAAATGAGGATGTACTTATGCTAAAAAAATTCATTGATGCTTTTCCAGAAGAATTACTTGGTCGTCCACCATAATGTGAAGTTGTTTTCTCTACTGAAACCATTCATTATTCCAGGAATTCATCTAAAATTCCATATTTAATGGAGCTAGTGATGTTGGTGGAGTTGAAGAAATATTAATAATAGTTGATTTATAGTTTATTAATAATCCCAAATGTTTCATTGTGGGGATCCCCTATCTTATTTATGAAAAATATGGATGCTTCCATGATATTTTTTATCAATTATCCAGAGATCAATGCAATTACTATAAATAATATGTATCATTTACAATGAATTGATGACTTATTTGACCAAATTTAAGGATCCCAATACTTTTAAAAGATTAATCTTTATTTTGGTTATCAAAACCTAAGGGTAAATTAGAATGATATATCAAATGCAACATTTTGAACATGGTATAAACATTATGAGTTTTTGGTAGTTAATTTTGGATAGAATAATGAACCTTCAATTATTTTGGAACTAATTAATATTGTATTTAAGGGGAATCATTAAAATTTTGTAGTGGTATTTATTAATTATATCATGATATACTCTAAAATATATGAACATAATGATAGTCATCTGAATATAATTCATAGGGACCCTCAGAAAATAGAATCATATGGGAAGTTTAGTAATGTGAATTTTGGATCAATAAAGTTTATTTCAAATCCATAATGTCTCTAAGGATGGAATATTAATTGAACCTTCATATAAAAATTTAGTAAAATAATATAAATTAAAAAACATAACTAAAACCGAAAGTTTCCTTGGTTAGTAGGTTACTATAGTTGATTCCTTAAAGATTTCTCCCAATTTTCCAACACCTTGACCATGTTCACACATAATGAGGTTAAATTAACATGGTTAAGGGAACCTTGGGAAAGTTTTGTAGATCTAAAGAGGATACAGATTAATTCACCTGTATTGAATTTATTATAAATTATTATTTTTTAATTTATAGTGATTCATTGAAGAATGGACTTGGATATGTCCTTATGTAGAAAAGTACAACAATTTTTTCTATGTTAAGGAAATTAGTAATCCATGAATAGAAGTATATAACTGATGAACTTGAGTTATATGTTTTAATCAATTATTTAAAAATATGGAGTCACTACATCTATTGTTAATGATGTGATATATATATATATATATTGTAATATTTTAAATCATGTATTCTCTTAGACGGATCTCAACATGATCCCTAAAGATGGTTGTAACTACTCAATGACCATGATTGCTTGATACCCTACATCCCTAGAATGGAGAAATAGAGGATGATTCATTGAGTATGAGGGATCATAAAGTTCTTACCATGATGATGATTAACAAGGATCTCCTATATAGAGGTCTAATAAAAATGGATATGGTTATTTCAAGGAAAGGGGATCCATTATTCCTTGGAAAGGAAATTGCTAAACTATTCCTACTAGAAATGATAGAGAAGTAACAACAAGATGACGAGGACATAATAAGGAATGTTAAAATAGAAAATTATAATAAATACATTAAATTTACCTATAAGGACGAAATTTTGAATCATCAGATTAGGTAATGTGTCTTATCCACACAAAAATTAAAGAGGGAACTACTATGTAATGAAATGAACCACCAAGGCCTACTGGGACAATGAAAGACTGGGATATCACAAAATTAAGCCCACCTCCATAGGCTAGGGGCTAGAAACAAGTTCTAAGAAGGCATAACTAAAATGGGAAAATTTTCTTGATGTACCTATATACACTAACCCAAACATCTCCATGAAGAAGTGAAGACGAATAATATTGAAAGACAATAACTTATGGGGTAAAAAAACATGCATGCAATGACCTCTAGGGAATACTAATGAGTACATCGGTGTAATCTAAAAATTAATGGGGAATAATATGTGACAAACCAAATAATATATCCCAAAATGAAAATAAACGAAAATAAAATAAATTAAGAGACCCGGACTCCTGATATTCAAAACCCAACCACCGTACATGGTCATGTTCACCCAAGTATCACTCAACGCTTTCAATGTCACCGCTAACATGTTTTTCATAGTCATATGACAATACATGTGAGGGGAAAGACCAAGAATGGGTGAGTATAAATATACCAAGTATGAAACATTGAAAGTTAAGGGGGGAGAAATATAATACGTGATATAAATAATCAACTAAACCTAAAGAAAGATGGAAAATAACCCCAACAAAGAATATATATTCTCATATAAGAAACCCATATGAGAGAGAAATATGATCTCCATCTCATAACCCACACCAAGATGATGAGTCTGCTTGTAATTCCAAAGACCCATCATTTATGCCCAGAATCTAACCTATATTTCCAAATAAGTGATGAGGAGCACCAAAAACTCACCACTTCTAAGGACCAGAGGGAGAGTAATCTAAATATTATAGAGGACACATGCCCTTGTATGAAAAAGAGGATGAACTCAGTAGATGGAGGAACCATTCCCTTGTTGGGGAGTATTTTCTCTAAATATTAAGAAACAATGTGGGGTATCATAACCCTATTTTCACATACATGAAATATTTTAAAGGTATTTTTAATTTAATTTCCATTATTGTTTTTTTCTGGGGGTTTCCCATGCATTTTTGGAAGAAATTGTGAGTTTTTATGATTTGGGCCAAACCGTGAGCCCAATTCAAGATTTAAAAATAAATTTTGTTTCCTTTATTACTCCTTCATTTTTCAAAATTTTTCATCCATTCCAATTCATACTTGGCCTCCCCTGACCTTCTAATCATACCATATTAATTTGTACCATTTAGGAATCCATAATCATGGTGGGTTTTTGGTTTTTATTTAAGGAATTGGGCCAGCCCAAAATCCCATTTCCTGTTTTAAAAATGATTTTTTATTTAATAACATATTCATTTTTTAAACTTTTTAGGTGATTCTACCTCCCACTCGAAGATAACATCCTTATTCGTGTCCCAATTACCTCTTATCCATCTTTGGATCTCTTTTGCATTGCGAATTAGGGCAGACCATCAAAGGGGTTTTCAAATCATCCATATTTGAAGAGGTAACTTATTTCATTCATAACTCTTTCATTTCTCACTATTTTCACCCATTACAGTTCCAATATGATCTCCTCATCATTTTTGAAACCTCCATTTAATGTTTTTTTATTTTAAAATTCAGATACTGGTGTATTTAAGGAGATTTCTTCAAGATCCATCAAGTAAGTGGGTCTCCTTCATTATTTTTTCATTTTTCTTAGGGTTTCATTCAATTTTCATAGGGTTTATTCCCTTATCATTGAGGTTTAAAATTACAAGTAACTAGTGTTTCGAACCATGGGTTTAAATTTTGGTTTTATTGGTCCAATATTCTGATTTTAGGTTCAATCAACCTTCCTTGAGGTGCGGCGGTGGTGCGATTAAAATTTCGCACAAAGGATTCAAGGGTTTTCGTTAATTTGGTAGGTGATTCCATGTGTATGAAATTTCTGTGAATTTTAATGATGTGTTTATGATATTTTCATGTTCATTGCATTTGATTATTTCTACAAAAACTAGTTTTAGTGGAGTTTGTAATGAAAATTAATTTTTATTGCCAATTTTTTGTGAAATTGGTGGGTTTTCCAAGAAGTCTTTTAATGGATAAATTGGGACTTCCCTATAAATACATAGTTAATTTTATTGAAATGTAATAGGGATTAAAATAATGTTTTTAATGTTTAACCCCTTTGGTTGTTGCTGTGAAAGAGGGTTTTAATGGTGTTTGTGGAACTTGTGAGCTTTAAGTGCCTTTTTTGTTTAAAAATGGAAGTTTTACAAAGATAACATTTCTTGGTTCAGATGGGGTTTCCCTAAAATTGTTCTTTTAGATTCCTGAAAATATATTTGGGCTTCCACTTCTGTTTTGGTGACTTTTGAGTATGAAAATGGTATGAAAAAGTGGGTATTTGAAAGAGTTTTGGGTGCAAAACCATGTGAGATTTTTGAGGAATCGTTTTATTAAAAATCAAAAGTGTTTTAATGTGTGTTTTAAGTGGTTTAAAATGTGTATAGATAATGTAATGATTTTATGGGATAATTAGTGGTGTTTTATATGAAAATGTATTTTTGTATCATGCTGAAATTGTTTTATCACAAAGGGGGAATCCTAGGTACCTAGGTGGGGAGAATATGTAGTAGTATTGCTAGTGGACCAGATGGGTTTTGTCCCCGTTTCAATTAGTATTTGGATAATGACAATTCTAAATAAAATATATGGGTGATGATTGGGTACCACTAGGTTAGGGGTATGTTCTCTAATAGTGTCTTGTGCACGAGAATGGATTATAGTATGGTTACTTTACACCGAGGTATGAGGTACATGGGGCCCGAGACTATCTAGTGCCCAGGGGTGTTCCCAATTTTGTTGCTCATTGTATTTATGGTATTTACCTTTGTCTTAGGGTGAATTTGGATGTAAAATATAGTAGCTAAAATATTTATCTAAATGTTTTAACATTCTGAATGTTTTATCTTGGAAATTGTTTTCAATTGAAACATGCATTTCTTGGAATTTAACACCGCTTTCCATTGCATATTAAAACTGCTTGCCTTTTCACCTTGAATTTCATGAAATTTAGAATAATTGGGTGGTATACTATTTTTATTAGTCTCACACCATAATTACACCCCTTGGGTGTAATTATACTTGGTTATGTTTGACTTGGGAAAAGGTAAAGCCTCTGGTGAAGGCAGTTTGGGCTGTTAGACCCCTCCTGTGGTGCGGTGTTGTGGAGACTGCCTAGGGGTGACCACCCCTTGTCATGTGGAGTCCTTGTGGATTTATTGATGCTTTCATTATTTTTATTTGGACCTCTTGTACTGTATTCAAATCCATGTATTCAATTCTGGCTTTTGCTTAAGACTTGTTTGGCTGGAAGTTTCAAATTTATATTATGGATTTTTTTTAAGGTTT
This sequence comes from Viscum album, assembly GCA_963277665.1. Classification (NCBI taxonomy): domain Eukaryota; kingdom Viridiplantae; phylum Streptophyta; class Magnoliopsida; order Santalales; family Viscaceae; genus Viscum; species Viscum album. The sequence continues at coordinate 2,011,700,527 of OY728164.1, read as the reverse complement.
TATGGTTTCATACTCTGGTAAATCATTCCCAAACCTAATTTTTTGATACCCAAGAACTTGTTCCAGCCTGTGGGGATAGAGAACACCCTTAGAGCCTTACCATAGGCTGGGTTTGGTGCCAGTATTTTTGGAGACCAGATTCGATTCGTGACAAAATGGTATCAGAGGAGGTTAATGTTTTTAGGTTATATTACTATTTTGGGAAGAGTCAGGATAGAAATGAGCTAGGAGTTTTGGGGATCAAGTTTTTGGTTGAAAATATGGTTCCTAGACCACCCCTCTCATGGAGGACCTTTTTTCACCAGGGGACATTGGAATTTTTTGATTGACTTCACTTCCAGGTGAGACATGTGGGTTGCAGACCACATGTGAACACCGGGTAGTGGTGGAGTAGTTATTTCTTTAATTATTTAGATGTGTTTAGTTTATTTATATTTTATGTATTTTATTAAAATTTTCAGAATTTTGGTATTGATGATTGTTTTGGGACTATTTAATTTTGTAGCAACATGCCTCCCCAGAAAGCTCCCATGCACCCACGAGAGGAAGCCGGAGAGAGATCTCCCACACCGATTGATTAGAGGCTAGTCGAGGCTGTGGTCTGGGTTGTCCATGATTTGGGACAGGGACCGACTCCTGCTTCAATTCCTTTTAGGGTAGAAGATATGGGTTATAGAAAATATAAAGCACAAGAGTTTCTGAGAAACAAGCCTCCTACCTTCTGAGGTAGTTCAGAACCCCCGAAAGCAGAGGAATGGCTCGAGAAGATCGAGCAAATGTTTGAGTTCCAGGAAACACACCATGATCTCCAGGTGAAGTGTGAATCCTTTCTATTGGAGGGTCCCAATCATAAGTGGTGGGAGTTAGTGCTTCAGACTGGGATGAATCAGAAGATGCGCTAAGGATATTTCAAGGTCGTCTTCAATGAACAGTACTGCCCTGAGGACTTGGCATATGCATGTTCTAGAGAGTTCATAGACCTTGTTAAAAGGAATCTTTCAGTGATAGATTATTCCAACCATTTTGCTATGTTGGTTTAGTATTCCCCTGAAGTTATCTCGAATGAAATATTGAAGGCCCAGAGGTTCGAGAAAGGCTTGAGATCAGAGATATACTCCCAGGTTTTCTTGTTCAAGCTGAGGACCTATGCTAAGGTCATTGACTGGGAATGTATGGTGGAGATTGATATGTATTTTAGGGATGGTTTCTCTAGTTCAATATCAGTAGTGGGTAGTTGAAGCTTCTCAGAGAAGAAAATAAAGCGAGAGGAACAGGTGAATAAAGGAGGTGGTAGTTCAGGCCACTATTCGAGGTAGTTTTTGTATGCGGTTTCTAATGTGAGATCGATCATGTGCCACTATATTGGGAAGCTTGGGAACATCTGACCATCATTCCCACTTCCTTGGATTCCTTGTTACTAGTGTGGAGCCATGGGGCATTTACAGCGCTTCTACGGGGTTGCAGGTCCACTTCCGAGTGGGGTAGGGTCAGCGGCTCCAAGAGGAGTGACAAAAACGTCTGAGCCATCGACGACTGGGGGATCTTAATTTTGTGGTCGTGGTGGTAGATATGGGTCATATTTTGGGCAGATCTAGTTCATGGCATAGCCACAGACTAGCAGTCTTCCTTAGGTAGACACTGGACATCTCCATGTGGTGGATCCAGCACCAGCAGGATCAGAGGCGGGACTGTAGTGACATCATTGGGAAAGAAGATGGAGAATGTTCTCAGGTTCCCCTCATGTGAGATTTTCGTGTCATGGGTTGATATGGAGTGGGACCTCTTGGTCCAAGATATGGATAAATTTGAAATAATACTTGACATGGATTGGCTAGTACACTTCCAAGCATACATTGATTGCTACAGGCAGCGAGTGAGTTTCACGACATTGAATGGGAGTCATTAGGTTTTTTGGGGAGAATGGGATCCTTGATTGGGTCAATAAAGACCTAAAATCCCAGAGTTGGGAAGTATTATCTTCCAATTATCATTGATCGTGCCTGAGGATGATGGTATTTACCCTGAAGGAGTAATACCTCATGTAGTGAATGAGTTTTTGGAGGTATTCCCGGATGATTTTTCAGGTTTTCCCCCAGAGAAGGATGTGGAGTTTTCGATTAATCTGGAACTAGAAACATAGCCAATATCTCTTCCCTATTATCAAATGGCCCCCACCGAGCTGATGGAATTAAAGATACAGTTGGATGACTTAGAATCCAAAGTATTCATTCGCCTGATCATATCTCCTTGGGACGCTCTTATGTTGTTCGTGAAAAAGGATGATGGATCCCTCTAGTTGTGTATTGACTATCAGAAGATGAATAAGGTAAAAATTAAGAACAAATACCCTTTGACCAGAATAGATGATTTGTTTGATCAGTTTAAAGGGGAAATGTGTTTCTCAAAAATAGACTTCTATTTAGGATACCATCAACTCAAGGTTATGGAGTCAGATATTCCGAATACAACCTTCCGAAGTAGGTACGACCACCTTGAGTATTTTTTCATGCCCTTCGGATTGGCCAATGCTCCAATGGTCATTATGGAACTCATGAACTAGGTGTTTGATCAGTATCTCGATTCCTTTTTTTGGTGTTCATGGATGATATTATATGGTACTCTGGCCTTAAGGAGGAACACGAACATCACTTGAGGATCATCTTGGGAAATTTGCGGGATCACCTCCTATGCAAAGTTGTCAAAGTTCACTTTTTGGATCAGGGAAATGAAATTTATGGGGCATGTTATCTCTAATCAGGGGGTTTTAGTGGACCCCAAGAAGATTTGTGTGTTCATGTCATGGGAGAAACTGAATAATGTGTTTGAGATCCGGAGTTTCCTTGGCCTAGATGGTCATTACAAGCGATTTGTTCGGGATTTCTCTCATCATGCTTCACTGATGACCGCGCTCACACAGAAAGGGGTGAAGTTTGTATGGGGCCCAAAATGTCAAGAATCATTCGAGGAGCTGAATCAGAGGTTGTTTACCACCCCTATGTTGATTTTTTTGAGGCTGGGAAGGGGTATGTAGTCTATTGTGACACTCCAAGCATGCGTCCTGGGTGTGTTCTCATGAAGGATGACCACGTGGCGGTGTATGGATCTCACTAACTCTGACTACACGAAAATAATTACCCGACCCTCGACTTGGAATTGGAAGCGGTGATGCATGACTTGAAGGCCGGACATCACTACCTATTTGGTGAGAAGTTTTTGGTCTAATCTGATCACAAAATTTTGGCTTATATCTTCTTGTAGAAGGACCTCAACTTCAGGTAGCATCGTTGGATCAAGTACTTGTTGGGGTTCGACTTTGACATTGTCTATACCCCAGGAAAGGGTAATGTGGTAGCTGACACCTTGAGAAAAAGAGTTCTAGTGAAGGATTTGAGTAAGTCCAGTGATTAGTGGGCTTTTATGTGACTCTTTTCTCAGATGCATGTAGAGACCAGGGAGGATAGTGGATGTGCGTTCTTGGTGAGTGCCCAGTTGAATCCTTCTCTTTTGGAGTTGATTCAGTGGTAACAGCCTAGTGATTAGCTTTGTCAGTGGTCAAGGAAGTTTCTTCATGATGGGGATACTTCCTTTGATTTTTTGTCATCATTAAAGGGCATCTTATGCTTCGTGGGCCTCTCAGTAGTGCCATCGTCTCTGCGGAAGGTGGTGATGTAGAATAGCCACCAATCTCAGTGGGCTATACACCTGAGTTCCCCTAAGATGTATTATGATGTGTGATGAAATTTTTGGTGTCCAAGTATGCGACGGGACAGAGATGAGTTTTTGTCGAGATGATATATGTTCCAACAGGTGAAAGTAAAGCATCTTAGACCCTCCAGTTTTCTCTATCCATTACCCATTCCTATCTAGAAGTGGGATGAGGTCTCCATTTACTTCATTGTTGGATTACCTCATATACCTCAGGGTAAGAATGTCATTTGGGTGGTGATTGATCGTCTGACCAAATAATCCCACTTCATTCCGATAAAAGATATAGCTAAAGTGGATTAGATGGGCCCTTTGTATCTTCAATAAGAGGTGAGAATCTATGGAGTTCCATCAGCATTTATCTCATATAGAGACCTCTATTTCACTTCTCATTTTTAGGAAGGCCTTCATAAAGCCTTGGGGTATTAGATTAAGATGAGCACGACATACCATCCACAAATGGATGGTCAGATAGAACGAGCGAACTAGATACTGGAGGACATGCTCCGCACATGTGTTTTGGAATTTGTAGGTTATTGGGATAACCATTTGGGGTTGGATGAGCTTTCTTATAATAATAGTTACCAATCCCCGATTTTAAGGTCTCATTTTGTGGCGCTCTATGGTCGGCCTTGTTGGTCCCCCCTGTGTTGGGATGAGATAGGTCATACCTCACTATTGGGTCCAAGTTTTGTGTAGGAGACGTATGAGAAGGTCAAGTTTACCAGGCAGTGTTTATTGACTATTCAGAGTCATCATAAATCATATGATGATCATAGGCATCGAGACTTAGAGTTTTCTGTGAGTGATAGGATATTCTTGAAAGTGGCCCCTCGTTTGGGCCATCGTCAACTGGAGAAGAAAGGGAAGTTGACGCTGCGATATTTTGACCCTTTTGAAATCACCAAGAATATTGGAAAGGTGGCTTATAGGTTGGCCTTAACTTCTCAGTTTATGACTATCCATGACGTCTTCCATGACTCCTGTTGAAGAAATACAATCTGGATCCGTCCCATGTGCTGAGTTGGGAAGAACTAGAGATAGAGACTAACTTGTCAGTTTTTGAGTGGATACTGCAAATATTGGACCCCCAAGAGAAGGTGCATCGAGGGAAGTCTATTCCTCTGGTCTAGGTTCGTTTGCAGTATGGTAGTGATACACATGATACCTAAGAGCATAAGTCATTTGTTGAGGAAGTGTACCAGTTCTTATTTTCTGATCAAGTTTCAGGTTGACTTTTTATGGTGAAAAGTATTTCATGGTGGGGATAATTTTCACATACATGACATATTTTAAAGGTATTTTTAATTTAATATCCATTATTTATTTGTTTTGGTGGTTTTCTATGCATTTTTTGTGTAATGGGTGAGTTTTCATGATTTGGACCAAACCGTGAGCCTAATTCCATATTTAAAAAAAATTCCCTGTATAAATCATTAATTTTTCAACATTTTTCATCCATTTAAATTTCTACTAGGACTAACCTAACCTATGAACACCACCATATTTATTTGGACCATTTAGGAATCCATAATCAGGGTGAATTTTGGTTTTTATTTAAGGTATTAGGCCTACCCGAAATCCTATTTCTAGTTTTAAAAATGAATTTTGTTTATTTAATAACATATTCATTTTTAATTTTTTTGACTATTACACCTACCACTAGAATCTAACATCCTTAGGCTAATCCCCATTACCTTTACCCTCTATTTGTAGTTCGTTTGCTTTGCGAATTCGAGCAGACATTCATAGGGTTTCTCAAATTGTTCAGATTTGAAGAGGTCACTTATTTCCTTCACAACTTCTTCATTTGTCAATATTTTCCCCCATTCTAGTTCTGACATGATCTCCTCATCATTTTTCGAACCTCCATTGAATTTTTTCTGTTTTAAAATTCATATACTAGTGTGTTTAGGGATATTTCTTCAAGATCCCTCAAGTAATTGGGTCTCCTTCATCATTCTTTCATTTTTCTTAGGGTTCAATTCAATTTTCATAGGGTTTATTCCCTTATCCTTGAGGTTACTATTGTCCAAAAACTATTGTTTTGAACCTAGGGTTCAAATTTGGGTTTTCTGGGTCCAATATTCTAATTTTAGGTTCAATCTATCTTCATTGTGGTGCGATTGAATTTTTTCCCAATGGATTCAGGGGTTTTTGTTAATTTGGTAGGTGATTCCATGTCTATTCAATTTCTGTGAATTGTAATGATGTGTTTATGATATTTTCATGTTCATTTCATTTGATTATTTCTGATAAAACTTGTTTTAGTGGAGTTTTTAATGCAAATGAATTTTTAGTGCCACTTTTATGTGAAATTGGGGGGTTTTTCCAAGAAATATTTTAATGGTTCAATTTGGGATTACCTATAAATACATAGTTGATTTTATTGAAATTTAATATGTATTAACATCATTTTTTTAATGTTTAACCCATTTGGTTGTTGCTTCAAATGTGAGTTTTAATGGTCTTTGTTGAACTTGTGAACTTTAAGTGCCATGTTTGTTTAAAAATGGAAGTTTAAAAAAGATAACATTTCTTGGTTCACATGGGGCTTCCCTAAAATTGATTTTTTGGTTTCTTTGAAATGTATTTGGGCTTCCATTTCTGTTTTTATGACTTTTGACTATGCACATGGCATGAAAAGTGGGGATTTCAAAGAGTTTTGGGTGCAAAACAATGCAAGATTTTTGAGGAGTCGTTTTATTAAAAATCAAAGTGTTTTATTGTGTGATTTAAGTGGTTTAAAATGCGTATAGATACTGTAATTATTTTATGTGACAATTAGTGGTGTTTTATATGAAAATGGATTTGTGTGGAATGCTAAAATTGTTGATCACAAAGGGGGAAGCTCGAGTACCAAGGTGGGGTAGATATGTACTAGTACAGCTCGTGGACCAGATGGGTTATGTCCCTGTTTCACTTCACATTTGGATAAGAAATGCACTAACTAAACTATATGGATGTTGATTTGGTACCACTAGGTTATGGGTATGTTCCTACTAGTGGCTCGTGCACAAGAACAGATTTTACAATTATTACTTTACATCGAGGTACAGGGTACATGGGGCCCAAGACTATCTAGTGCCTAGGGGTGTTCCCGATTTCATTGCTCATTAGATTAATGGTATTTAACCAGGTAATAGGTTGTGTTTGTAAGTAAAACACAGTATATAACAAGTCTATTTAAATGCGTTAACATTCTGAATGTTTTATCTTGAAAATTGTTTTCAATTGAAAGTTGCATTTCATGGAACTTAACATCGGTTTCCTTTGCATATTAAAATACCTTGCTTTTTCACCTTGTATTGCATAAAATATGGAATAATTGGGAGGTATCCTGTTGGGATTAGGATAAAAATCAACATACACCCCTTGGGTGTAAGTATACTTGGTTATGTTTGACTCAGGAAAATTTAAAGCCTCGGGTGAAGGCGGTTCAGGCTGTTAGACTCCTCCTGCGGTGCAGTGCTATGAAGACGGATCAGTGGTGACCACACCCTTGTCATGTGAAGTCCTTATGGATTTCTTACTGCTTTATTTATTTGTATTTTGACCTCCTATACTGTATTCAATTCCATGTATTCAATTATGTTTTTTTCTCAGTAATTATTTCACTGGAAATTTTATATTTATATTATAGATTGTTTTTATGGTTTTATGCTTTCATAGTGAGGTAAATTGTTCCCAAACCTAATTGTTTGATACCTGGGAACTTTTGACCGCCCGTGGGGATAGGGAACTACCTTTGCTCCTTGCCAAGGGCTGGGTTTGGTGCTGATATTGGTGGAGACAAGATTCAGTTCGTGACACCTATGCAATAGGAGGGTACTGTCTCCATGGATAGAGGAACCTCATCCAAGTGTGATAGGGCAGTGTTTCTTATATATCTGAATAATGTGTGTGGAGTACTTGTTACCTAGTGTGATAGGGGAGTTCTATTTCCATGTATAGAGAAACTACACCCTTTCACAAAATTGTAGTACCACCTCTACATCTAAATAATTAGTCTACAAGATCCACACCCTGGTGCGACAAGGGTGTGCCATCTCCAAGGATAGAGGACCCACTCCCTGGTACAACATAGGTGTACATCCTATATATATGAACAATGAGTTTGGATTACTTGTGCCTTGGTATGATAGGGGAGTATTATCTCTAAGGATAGAGGACCCTCCCCCAGTACAATATGAGATTAATGCCTATACGAATAAAGATAATGGAACAGCTGCACCTCAATAAAATATGGGAGTACCATCTACATGGATAGAGGACCCTTACCTGGAATAGGGGAGTACTATCTCAACATAGACTATCTGAAGAACCTACCTGATCACTTTCATTATAATGTGTCTCATAAAGAATAGTCATGCTTAGAATATCTCATATTGAATCTCATAATCCACTAAAAAGTACACCATCATGTTATATTTACAAATAAACTTATGATAGACTACTCATGATCCAAAATCCAATTCAAAATGAAAGAGATATAAGAGGTATAAGTTTCACAAAAAGAATGTACAAGGTCTGTAAGGGACCCACATGATGTGTGGTCCAACTCTGCTACCTGGATGTGTTCTCCTATTGACATGGCTCAGTGGCCATGTCACTATACATGGTGTGTACAGAGACCACATGGTTTGTCTAAGCCACCTAAGGCATGCCTGTGTACTTCTATTTGTTCCCATATACTTGGTCACATAACTAGACGTGTCTTTGTTCTTATACATGTACATGTCCATGATCATTCATCTGTCCATGTACATAGCCATCCTCGAGTACCAACACATGCCCATGTACATGGAATTGATCGTGTGTTTGGCCTCTCCCATGGATGTGCACTCCTAGTGTACATGATGGACCACCAAAAATAATTCACATGGAATGTGGGAGTCCCACATGGTGTGTGATACTTATCTCCACCTGGATACCCAATCCTCCACATCCAGGGTACTACACGACATGTGTTTATCCTAGTAGAATCAATGTAGTTAGTATTTTCTCATAAGGATATATCTGTATCAAGACTTCCAAATATGCTACTCCACTGATAGAATATACCTATTTACTACATTAAAATACAGGTAAATGCCTCCAGCCATTATTTCCCAACCTCCAGAGGCCGAAAAAATATTTCTAATCATTTTCTTGAAGCTTTCACATGCCTCGTGCACCTCCCACCATTATTTATGCTATGGATCCCACATCTATAGAGTATCTCCCCCATCGCATCCTTATCCATCTACAAAACACTAATCTGGTCATTATTCCAAAATGCAACATGTATCTAGAGGTATGATTGTTCTGGGACCCACACAGTAAAGTCAAAATGTGTACCCATAGCCCAACATAGATGAATGTGAAGAACATGTTGGTAAAAGGCCTACGAACAAAGGTGAATCAACTATTGGACAAGATTTATATTAAAACAATCATAAATCAGAGATATTTAGGGTGAGAAACGTTCCATAATCATGAAAATATTGGATAAATAAGCTAATATGATAAATAAGATCATGAAAGGTACTAAATTTTTCCTAGACCAATGAATAGAAGATAATAACATTCTAAATATTTTAATCAAGGTTGGAACACACAATTTAAAAGGACTAAATGAATATTGTATTAATCATTGGTGAATAACATGTTCACTAGTGATAAGGATGATCCACTGCATCCACGACGTATCAATTCCCCTCAATCTGATTATATATTTTCTTTCGATCTTCATCAGCTAATGAAAAATGATGAAATTTCCTCTCAACGATCCCAGGGTTATGAGGATAGAAATGGAACTTTTTCATAAAATGCTATTTATAAAGGTAAAACGGTTTTTGGTCATTAAATTAATTAAATTAATTAATTAATTAATTAATCCACTTAACATAATTACTACCATATGCCTCATCAAAATATTCAGAACTAGATAGCTTTTGGTCACTCCAAGGGTAAAACCCAAAATATGTATTCAACCATGGTCATATATTTTTGATCATAGAATCCATTCAGGATATAAACCATTAATTCTAAAAATAGTGAGGGAATGATATAAAATTTATTTATTTATTTATAAAGTTAATTCTATGCTCATCGGGTCTTGGAATTGTTCATCATCTTAGTGCCTAGATCAAAAAATATTTCTTAATATATTTCAAATTCATACAAGTAAAAAATAGAGCCTCTACATTATTACCTCCATCAAAGACACTCATACTTGAAAACAAAAAACTAAGAAAAAATATGGGGATTATGAGCCATCATCTGGCTCTCCTTCACTCTCAGGATCTCTTGCATGATTCCATGATGCCACAATACATAAACCAAGGGAATAGTTTTTCCTTGTAGGATCCACTCTTACTGATCCTCAATCACCATTGGGTATTCCATGAAGGTGGATCCATAATTGATGTCTTATTTCCCCCCATAAATAACATGCATATGATAGTGCATTTATATCTTCATCTGTGAAACATAGAAGTCATCATACACTCACTCTATCTTTGGGGGTGTGGCAAGGTTGTAACTAACTTCACCAACCCTCTATAGGATCACGAACAACCCAATAAACCTTAGGGATAACTTTAAAACCTAGGGTAATTTTTATAGTCCTAATCACGAGGATACTCTCAGAAAAATGTGGTCTCCTTGCTTGAAATCCAAGGTTCTATGAATTTGATCAACATAATATCTATGCTTGCTTTGGGTGATCCTCATCTGCTCTCAGATCACCTATACCTTCTCCTTCACCACTCACACCATCTCTAGCCCAACAAGAGATGCCTCATCGATCTCAATCCAACATATGGGTGATATGCATGGTCTCCCATATAGGGCCTAAAAAGGTTCCATGTCAATAGTAGAGTGATAAATATTATAATAAGAAAGATCTAAAAAATTAAGTGATCCTCCTAGCTCTAGACAAATTATAACATGCCAGGCCTCAGCATATCCTCAAATAACCAGAATGTGCGACTAGTATATCCATTTGTATGGGGCTGAAAATATGTACACATCCTCTACTATGTCATGAATTAATCCTGAATTCCTTTCCACAAAAATTAAATGAATCCAGCATCTTGATCAGATATAAATTTTGAGGGAACCCTATAAAGGATTAAAATCTATCGTATGTAAAACTAACCCTAACTCTTCATTATACCATTCTTATTGATAACAAGAATTTCCATAAAATTGGTAAGTTGGTCAACTATCACCCAAATGGAATTGTGGACTCTCACTATCTGTGGAAGCCCTATTACAAAGCCAGTGTATATTTCATCTCATTTCCACCCTAGGATCTCAATAGGCTACAAAAAATCTATGTGAACCTAGTGGCAGACATTCACCAACCGACATGTGTTATACTGAGAGATGAACTCAGCAACACTCCACCATATTCCAACCCACCCCATCTTCCACTAAAATTCCCTTAAAATATTCACTATATTAGGATGTACAACTAATGGAGAAGTGTGAAAATCCCCCATCAAGTCCTCTTACATCGGGACTAAAACTGCCATCTTTCCTAGGAAAAGGTTTACCGGATTCCCTCATTTAGGGAATCCATCTAGTGAATCTCATGTGGATAACTGGTCATGGGAAACCTTAAATCTGATGTGTCCAAACTGAACCTCCCTCACACGATCAATAATTGGAGGAGTCAATGATGAACTCCTGTCGCAGGGCATGGAAAAACAATATTTTTTGTATTCTAGTGATTAACCCTAGGAATTCTCTTTATTAAGAGTGAAAAAAAATCAGTTTTTCACTTTAAAATGAGGGTAAAATGTTGTGTTTTTGAAAGTAAATTTGAAATTAAAATGATTGAAAAACTATGATATTAAAAGGGTGATTAGGTCGGGGTCAGTTTCTTAATTTTAATGCTATCCTTATTCAATTTAATTCAAACCTCTTCTTCTTAGATGATTAAAGTTATTTTCCACAATCGTTTCCTCTCACTTACTTGGTGAAATTATGATGGTGAGAGAAAACCTTACCATGATCTTGGGTTGGTCAACTATCCTTCCATGTGCAAAATAGTTGTATTGAATATCCTTAATTAAAATGGGTTATACCCAATCAGGTCTTGTTTATCCCAAACAATCAAGAACATTCACTACACCTTTTTCACGTACTGACAATCGTTGAGTACTTTACCACTAATCCCTAGTTTATTCCATCATATATAAACCAGAAATTAGTGGAGGGAGATAATTATTATTTTAACAAGTCAAAAATCAATAACGGAATTAAAATTTAAGAACGATCGCACTTGATAATAAAATCCCCAATATGAAATTGAAAACAATTTTTAAGAAGAAATAAATTTAATTCAATTAAGTCCAAGAACTCAGGCATTACAATGTAGAAAACCAACCCTTCCCCAATCACTCCAAATTTGTACCCCACCATGCTAAGGGTAATTAAGATGAATGCGGAAGAAGAAGGCATTACAAAACGGTGTAAAATAAAAGAAACAAAAGATAAAGATGAAAAATTCTCCTTCTTGGTGTCCCAGAATGAATGACATGGAATGAGATATGCTTTGAGAGGGAGGATCTCTCCTCCTTTTATAGCCAGAATTTGTACCTTAAATGTTGATGCATTGTAGCCCCATTAATGACATATTCACGCTTTTCTTCATTCTTAAATATTGTTCATCATTCACTAGGGAGTTTCCCCTGAAAATCTCAGTAGATTTGGACAAGTATTCCGAGTGTTATGGTCGTTTTACTCTGACCATTTATTCTGTCCAGTCAGACTGTTCAAAACACCAACCCCCAGATTAGGAAGTTTTAATGGCACCTTAAACGGCCAATTCACACGACTTTTCCTTCATGAAAGATATTCCCCAACTCCTTGTGTGTCCATACACCAAATTACACAACAATTGGGCCCACAAGAATGAGTTATGGACCCCACACTAAAAATCGGCATAATTGTAAACAATTTTCTTGATACAACTTGTTAGCTTATTTTGAGCTTCCATATGGTCGATTAAGCTTTTCGTTCGAAAATATTAAATGAATCCCTGGATGTTTAGAATCTATAAAAAAAATAATTTTTCAATTTGGATTAGAGTATAATTTGTTATGACCTAAATAAAGAAATAATTTAAAACTGTTAAAAATCTGAAATGGGCTATTTTAACTGTTTAGATCAAAATAACACCAATATCATAAAAATGAAGCAATTAATCTTAGAGTAACAATTTTGTGGGTTTAAAAAAATTAAATTCAATGTAAATTTAACTGAAAATATTTTCTCTATCAAATCCCCCACACTTAGCACTTGGACTCCCAGACAAGTAAAAATCAAATCAAATCAAATCCAAAACACATAGCAATGAGGTCTACCAAATCCATACTAAGAAACAAAAAGATATCATGACTCATCAAAAAAAATTATTTCAATTTCTCCATTTTAGATTATTTAATATATTTCCACTTCATTTCTTATCCTATGCACACAAAACACCTACCTCTTATGAATTTTCTCTCATCTCACAAATGTAAATGCTCAACATGGCTTTTCTCATCCAAACTCACACAAGAGTCCCCATTGGCTTGATAAATTCCTACTTCTCCAACTGATGTGAGTCAAGGGCATGTGTTTCTCATGAGGACTTTTCAGGGTTGTATTGTGGCTTCCAGTTGGTAGGATTTATAAGTTAAAAATTCTGAGGCCGAAAAAGGAGGGCTTGGCTCTTTTTAAAGAAAAATTGAACGATTCTATTTTTCACTCAAATATGGTCTCCTTGTATTCCCATTTGTAGAAAATTGGCTCCATCATCATTCAATCAGCTCAGAATTTTGGAAGCAAAAATTTCAATCTTTTCAAACATGATTTTTTTGAAAGCTCCAGATAGGAACAACTTTATTTTTTACATTGGAAGCTCCAGAAAGGTATAACTTCTATTATCATGAAAGGTCTAGGAAAGGTACATCTTTTTAAAAAAATGAAATATTCAGTGAAAACATCAGCTCTCCGACAATTTGTATTCCACCAAAAGTATCACCAAATGAGGTGGTACACCACAAGACATCTTCGCCCACACTTAAGTTCAACTAGATCATGAAATTTCACTTCAAGAGCAGGTTGGATAGAGAAAATTAGCTTGTGAAGTGGATAACCTGACAGGCTATTCATGGTTACTAGGGGCTAAAATGATTAATGTATAAGGTATGCCATAATGAAAAAATTTATTTTTAAAAGGGGTCTTAAACCAAATAAATGCCTCAATAATTTATAACACAAGTACCTTAAACCCTCAAGTTTTGACAGGAATAAATAAAATTCTAGTTAAAGAAAGCATGGTCTAGTTATCTCAAGAAATTAGGTGAATGAAAAGAATATGACAAAAATGGTTCAGAAGCCTCACAGGAAAGTTAATTTCAAAGATATAGATAGTGAAATATGGAATGGGTTTCAAAAATTAGTCTACTTTTCATGAAATACCAAAAGATTTGAACTCAAAACAAAGTCATTTCAGCATTCATTTAAGCTCAGTTTAATGAAATAGATTGGTTCACTCATTGACATGGGTTTCAAAAATGCTAATGATAACCATTTCAGCTCAAAAGATTCAAAAAAACACACCAAAAAATAGAAAATAAACACACAAAAATTTTAAAACACACTTTTTTTTTGAAAAATACACAAAAAATGAAAATCCCAAACTAAAAAGGTTCCCTCCCCCACAATTAAATGATGTAGTGTCCTCAATGAATTCAAACGGATTTAACCTATATGCCAATTTTAAAATGAATCAAAACATCAAGCAAGTGTGAAGGAGAGGTACAACCTGATGGGTCTTATTGATAGATAGGTTGGAGGAGTGTCATCTCCTCCACTGGCTCTGATAGCAGGGTCCCAAGGAATGTCTTCAACTTATACCATTCATAGTGAATGAATCCCTCTCTCTACCCTTCATAATCTTCACAACACCAAAAGGATATACATGAGTAACTATAAATGGAACTTCCCATCTGGAATGATGTTTACCTGGCATCAGCTTGAGTGTTGAGTTGAATAATAACACTTTGTCTCCAGGATAGAAGTCTTTTGGTTAGATTAGCTTGTCATGGGCCACTATTTTTCTTTATTTGTAAATCCTGGAATTTTCAAATGCTTCGCTTCTTATTTCTTCCATCTCTTGCAAATTTAATCTTCTTTCCTTCCCAGCACTTTCAATGTCCAAATTCATTTTCCTCACAACCCAATACTCCTTATTCTCCAATTCCATAGGAAGTTGGAAGCTTTTCCCATAAATCAGCCTATATGGACTCATTCCAATCAGGATTTTGTAGGATTTCCTATAAGTCCATAAGGTATCTTCCAACCATTGGCCCCAATCCTTCCCGTTTGGATTAACGGTCTTTTCCAAAATTCCTTTGATTTCCCTGTTGTAAACTTCAGCTTGCCCATTAGTATGTGGATGATAGGGAGTTGATGTTTTATGATGCACCCCATACTTCTTCAGCAAAGTCTTCATTCTCCAATTGAAAAAGTGAGTCCCCTGATCACTTAGGATTGCTCTAGGTACTACAAACCTACAAAATATGTCAAACCTAACAAAATCACAATCAATTTTAGCATCATCAGTCCTTGTGGATTTTTCTTCCACCCATTTCAAAACATAATCAACTACAAGAAAGATATAAGAATTTACAAATGAAATTGGGAAAGGTCCCATAAAATATGTCCCCAAACCTCAAGAATGTCATTAAAATTCAATGTCTTTTGGGGCATTTCTTGTCTATTAGAAATATTTCTTGAAGACTGACATTTTTCACATATTTTTCAAAATTCATGAGCATCTTTAAAAATTCTTGGACAATAAATTTCAGATTCTAAAACCTTTCTTTCTATCCTTTGAGGTCCAAAGTGCCCTCCATAAGCTAAAGTGTGACAAAACTCAAAGACAGATGTAACTTCACTTTTAGGTAAACATCTTCTTATTACATGATCATTATAAATCTTCCAAAGGAATGGATTATCCCAAATATAATATCTAGATTTAGATTTATGTTTTTAAATTTGGTGAGAATTGAAATGAGATGGGACCTGATATATTACCATAAAATTGACCATGTCAGCATAGCAAGGCACTTCTCCTTCAATCATGTACAACTACACTCCTTGAATCTGATCATTCAATGGGTCTCTCTCTGGAATTTCAATTTCACCAGTGTTTGGTAGTCTACTTTAGTAATCAACCACTTGGTTATCAGATCCCTTCTTATCCATGATTTCTATATTAAACTCCTAGAGTAGTATCATCCATATCACTAACCTCAGTTTATCATCAGCTTTCTTCATCATGTATCTCAAAGCTACATGATTAGAAAACACAGTGATTTTAGTTCCAAGAAGATATAATCTAAATCTTTCTAAAGGAAAAAAACTAATAAGAACACTTTTTTTGTGGTTGTGTAATTGAATTGGGCCGCATATAAGGTTCTCAAGGCATATGAAATGACTTGTGGTATGCCTTTAATTGACTGAGAAAGGACTGCTCCAACTAGTTGGTTTGAGGCATCAAAAAGTAGCTCAAATAGTTCTCCCCAATTTGGAGGCTACATCACAGGTGGTGAAATCAATCTCTTATCCAACTCATTAAAGGACTCCCTACATGAACCATTGAAATCAAAATCAGTATCTTTAAAAATTAATCTAGTGATAGGGAGAGAAATCTTACTAAAATCTTTGATAAACCTCCCATAGAATCCTGCATGTCCTAAAAATGATCTAACATGTTTCACACAAGTAGGGTAAGGCATTGAATTTATCACTTCAATTTTTGATTTATCCACTTCAATTCCATTTTGGGAAATGACATGACCAAGTAAAATTCCTCTTTGAACCATGGAATAACACTTTTAAAAAATTAAAACAAGATTTTTTTCAATGCATATTTTCAAAACTTTTTCCAAATGTTTCAAACAATGATCAAAAGAATCTCTAAAAACTGTGAAATCATCTAAGAAAACTTCCAAGAAATTTTCAATGTGTTCAGAAAATATACTCACCATGCTCCTCTGAAATGTACCTAGAGAATTACACAATCCAAATGGAATTATTTTATATTAAAAAGTACTAATAGGACATGTAAATGCCGTCTTCTCTTGATCCTCGGGAGAAATGGGTACCTGGAAGTAACCTGAAAATCAATACAGAAAGCAATAATGAGTTCTCCTTTCCAATATCTCTAACATCTGGTCAATGAAGGGGATGGGGAAATGATCTTTTTGAGTGACCTCGTTCAATTTCCTAAAATCAATGCGCACTCTCAAGCTGTTTTGAATTCTCATAAGGATTAACTCCTTCTATTCAATCCTCATAGTGGTCAGGCCAGGTTTTTTAAGAATGACATGAATAGGGCTGACCCACTGTGAATCTGAAATGGGATAGATGATCCTAGCTTCCAAGAGATTATCGATCTCCTTCTTCACAACCTCCATCAAGGTGGGATTCAGTGTCCTTTGGGGCTGTCTAATAGGTTTGGAATCTCCCTCAAGAAAAATTTTATGTGAGCATATATTTGGGTTTATTCTTGAGATATCACCTAAGCTCCATCCTATTGCCTGGACATTCTCTATCAAAATCTCAATCAATGATTTTTATTGGGTTTTATACAGATTATTTTCAATTATCATTGGTAACATCTCTCCTTACATAAGGTAATCATATTTTAAATTATTGGGGAGTGGTTTTAATTCAAGTTCAGGGGGATTCTCAAGGGATGAAATTAAACTGACATCACCCACTTCTAAAGTTTAAACCTCCTTCACACAAGAAACAATATCATATTCCTCATCAATTAACAAATCATCAAAGAAATCAAATTTTACCTCTTCTTCCAACATAAAATTAGAATCTTTAGTGTTTTGGGCATTAATATGTTCATTAATGGAAAAATTATCTCCTAAGTCTAAGAATTCATTGCACATACCTGATTTTTAAATGGGTTCAATACTAACTTCATGGGAGAGTGAAACGAGGGATTTGTTATCTGATGGGTACCTCATGGATTCAAAAATGTTGAAGTGGATAGTGATATCTCCAAATTCCATGGAGTGTGTACCTTCATGCACATTGATGATGGTTTTAGATTTCTTCAAAAAAGGTCTCCCCAAAATGATTGGTGAGTGTGACATGATCCTATATTCTTCCATATTTAGCACATAGAAGTCAACTGGGAATAAGAGATCTTTGACTTTCCCCAGGACATCCTCTAGAACTCCAGCTGGGAAAAATGTGGATATGTTTGCAAGCTAGACCACCACTCTTGTGGGTTTTAAGTCTCCCATTTGCAAATAAGTGTATACAGAGTGAGTAAATACATTAATTGAAGCACCTTGATCACATAAGTAATTAGAGAAATTTAATGAACCAATGGTGCATGGAATGGAAAATTTCCCTGGATCATGACATTTGGTTGGAATCTGCGGTGTGATAAGGGCTGAGACACTTCTCCCCAATTTGATTCTTTCATTCCCATGAAGTATTCTCTTTTTGGTGAAAAGATCTTTCAAAACTTCTTCATACCTTGGAATTTATTTAACAGCTTCAAGTAAGGTTATATTGATTTCCACTTTCTGAAAAGTTTCTAGAATTTCATTTGGAAGTGTTTTTTCATTCAATTTCTTTGATTCAGTCATCCTTGTTGGAAATGGTGCAGGTAGGTATTTCTTCTCCCATTTTTTCCTTTGAATTAGTGTCTCTTGTTTCTTATTCTCTGGCCTATCCTTCCCCTCCTCCTCTTTCTTTTCATCTTCTTGGTGTATTTTCACATGATTTTCTGAATTTTATACATCATTCTCCCTCAGAACAGGTGGTATTGGTTCAGGTTCAAGGTTTGATGGAGGTGGGATTTTTTTCCACTTCATGTTATGATTGTAATAACATTATTCATTAGGATTTGGCATCGTTTGGGAAGGAAGCTTCCCTGGATTCTTGGACACGATTTCAACAAGACTTCCCACTGTGTCTGCCAACTTGTCAACCTTATCGGCTAGGCCCTCATACATGGATTATAGCTGTTCCAAATAAAGTTGTGTGCGGGTGGATGGTTTTTCATGTGTCTTTCATTAGAATGGTGGTGGATGGAATGATTATTGTTGTTGAAAATGTTTTTTATAGGATTTTTGGAATGGAGGGTGGTTCTGGTATTGCTGCGGGTGGTAAGAAGGTTGACTGGGGTGCTGGTTAAATGATCTCATCTAGTTTTTTTGGTTCCCATATCCTTGTTGGGCTTAGGGTTAATGCAGTTGATTTTGTTGGAATTGTCTTGGTTGAAAGGCCGCAACACAATATTATGTCCCCTGTATCTCAGGGCACTGGTCAGTGTAATGAGTGGAAGAATAACATAAACCACATACCTAAGATGAATCTTGTAGTCCATTTTCTTGAGTTATATCCATTTGATGAACTAACATGGAAAGGTAATTAAATTTGGTTTCAATCAATGTAGATGAATCAAATGTTTTTACCACATTTATTCCCCTAGTTCCCTTTCCTCTTAGTCCAAATTTGTGTGATTTTGAGCAATCTTCTCAATTAGTACTCTGATATCTGCAGGCGACTTGTCAATCAGGGACCCCCCAGATGATGCATCTAGAAGATTTTGATCATTATCCATAAGTACTTGGTAGAAGAACTCATGAAATTAGTGTTCCTACATTTCTTGATGTGGGAAGCTAGAACATAGCTTCTTGAAGCGCTCCCAGTACTCGTAGAGGGTTTCTCCAGTTGATTGTCATATGATGTAAATCTTTTTCTTGATGGTAGTAATCCTGGATTTGGGGAAAAATATTTGCATGAAAATTCTTTTTAGGTCTTCCCAATCACCGATCTCCCCTGGTTTTAGGTTGTACAACCATTCTTTAGCCGCTCCTTTGAGTGAAAAGGGGAATACCCTCCAGTGAAATTGGTCTTCGGGTGCTCCTCTTGGCTTGAAGCTTGAGCAAGTGTATATGAATTCTTGCATGTACCGATTTGGATCTTCTCCTGCAAGACCATGAAACTTTAGAAGTATAGGAATCATATTGACACATAATTCAAAATCATTTGGTTCAGTGGGTGCAATGAGTTGGTTATTTTGAATGGAAAATTGAGGTGCACATAGATCATGTAGGGTTGGATTGAGATTTCCATCCATGATTTCAGGTTCAGAGTGAATACTAAGAGTTTCACTTGAATATGAGTGATCTATTTCTTCAAATATTTCTGGTGGGTTTATTTTTCGTAGTTGGTTTAATGTTCTTTCAATTTCTGGATCAAATTCAATTAATGGTTCTTTTCAGTTGTGGGTCATTAAATTTTGAAAATCTTTTTTTTGTTGCACTGCCTCCCCGACAACGACACTATGTTTAATGCACCCCTGTCGTAGCGCATGGGAAAAAATTATTTTTAAATATCCTAATTTTAGTCTAGTGATTAACCCTAGGAATTATCTTGAAAAGGAGTGCACACAAAATCAGTTTGTCACTTTTAAATGAGGGTAAAATGTTGTTTTTTTTGAAAGTAAATTTGGAATTAAGATGATTGAAAAACTATGATATTAAAAGGGTGATTAGGTAGGGGTCGGTTTTTTAATTTTAATTATATCCTTGTTAAATTTAATTTAAACCACTTCTTATTAGCTTATTAATGTGATTTTCCACAATCATTTCCTCTCACTTCTTTGGTGAAATTATGATGGTGAGAGAAAACCTTACCAAGATCTCAGTTTGGTCAACTCTCCTTCCATGTGAAAAATAGTTGTATTGAATATCCTTAATTGAAATGGGAAATACCCAATCAGGTCATGTTTATCCCAAACAATAAATAACATTCACTATACCTTTTACACGTACTGACGATCGTTGTGTACTTCACCACTAATCCCTGGTTTATTCCATCGTATATATACTAGAAATTAGTAGAGGGAGATAATTATTATTTTACCACGGAAAAAATCAATAACGGAATTAAAATTCAAGAACAATCACACTTGATAATAAAATATTCTATATGAAATTGAAAACAACTTTGAAGAAGAAAGAAATTTTATTCAATTACATACAAGAACTCAAGCATTACACTATAGAAAACCAACAGTTCCCCAATCACTCCAAATGTTTACCCCACCATGGTAAGGGTAATAGAGATGAATGGGGAAGAAGAAGGCATTAAAAAACTATGTAAAATAAAATAAATAAAACAGAAAGCCTAAAAGTTCTCCTCCTTGGTGTCCCAGAATGAATGGGATGAAATGAGAGATGGTTTGAGAGGGCGGATCTATCCATTTATTTCCATAATTTTTCCCTCGAATGTTGACGAGCTATAACCCCATTAAATGACATCTTAACACATTTCTTATTTCTTGAATGTGGTTCATAATTCTTTTGGACGCTTCCCCTAAAAATGTAAGAAGATTTGGACAAGTATTCCGAGAGTTATGCTCGTTTTACTCTGATAATTTATTCTATCCAGTCAGACTTTCCAAATCACCAACTCTCGGATTAGGAAGCTTTATTGGCCCCTTAAACGGCCAATTCACACAGCCTTGCCTTTATGAAAGATATTCCAAAACTAATTTCACGTCCATCCACTGAATTAAACAATAATTGGGCCCACCAAGAATGATTTATGGACCTCACACCAAAAATCGGCAGAACTGTAAACAGTTTTATTGAGACAACTTGTGAGATTCTTTTGAGCTTCCATATTGTCGATTCAGCTTTTAGTTCAAAAAGATTAAATGAAGCCCCAGATTTTTTGAATCTATAAAATAAATAATTTTTCAATTTGGATTAATTTAGAATATGTTATAGATAAAAAACATAAATAATTTAAAATAGTTAAAAATCTGAAATGGGCCATTTTTACTGTCCAGCTCAAAATAACACCAATATCATAAAAATGAAGCAATTCATCTTAGAGTAACACTTTTGTGGGTTTTAAAAAATTAAATTAAATGTAAATTTAATTGAAATTTTTTTCTGTATCAGTAAACACCATCAAATGGGTAATATATGAACCCTCCTCCTCCACCAGGGCCTACTATAATTAATCCAACTGATCAGATGCCTACACCACCAAATGGGAATGAGACTTCCTATTGAGGGAATTTGCTACCACATTCCCCTTATTATAAGTATATATAATGTCAATGTAATATTCTAAAATTAAATTCAACTAGTGCCTATATATTAGGTTCATATATATTTGTGTGAAGACATACTTGTAACTATGATGCTTTGAGTAAATAAAAAAATAACTCTCTTGGAAGATAGTTTCTCCACAACATGAGAGAAAAGAGCACTGTTTCTAAATCCAAATCATGATCGAAAACGTTTTTCTCATGGGTTCTCAACTATCTTGACCCATATGTGATCACTACCTTACTTTGAATCATCATGATGTTGATACCAGGTCGATAGGCATTCCCAATATACTACATACTCTACACCATCCTCTGGTAGTCTCAAAACATGAGCTCTAGTTATCCCCATACTCAACTCCTCAAAGGATCTATGACACCACCCAATATAGTTAAATGGATTCCATTCCTATTTTTGGGCAGTCAAATGGGATAGAACCCTAGAGAAGACCCCCACAAACCTCCTGCAGCACTCCTCCAAGATAAGAAAACTCTGCACCTATGAAATTCTCTTAGGTGGCTCCCAAGAAAGCACTACATCTATCATCACTGGGTCCATAGCTAATCATTTATATGAAATTAAATTCCTTGTAAAGTGAACCTCTTGGATCTATAATATGAAATTCAAGAGATTACCATAAATACAGTGCTCCCGTAGTAAGTCTAGGACCATCCTAAAATGCTTTGTATTCTCCCGCTCTAATGTATAGTTAAAGAGTATATCCTCAATATAGACAATAAAAAAATCAGTCCATGTATTAATAAAAGATTTGGTTCATTATATTCATAAACATAGTGGGGAATTATTCATACCAAAACGAATCAATAGAATATCATAGTTTCTATAGGGACATCAGAATTCCATATTCGGAATATCAACCACGAAAACCATCAACTGGTGGTATTTGAACATGAGATTGATCTTTGAAAAACATCTCATGCCTCACAACTAATCAAATAGGTCATAAATACTATTAAATGGGTACTTGATATTTATCATGGCTTGGTTCATGATATGATAATCAACACAATACTGTAGGCTCATGTCTTCCTTTTTCAAGAACAAAACTCGATCTTCCTAGGGGGAACACTAGATCTTATAAAACCCTTATCCTGAAGGTAGTCTAACTACACAATCCAATCATAGATCTAGTTAGGGTCCATATGATATTACATAGAGTATATTGAAGTTGTCTCATAGTGTAAGTCGATGTAAAAATCCACCTCCCACCCCAGAGTTAATCCTAGAACACTTTTTGGTAAGAATTCCATATAATCATCCTTGAGTGTAGGAACCTAGATTTTTGAAGATCACAATTCTTTAAGGGGTAAACTCACTAACTAATGGGTGATGGGTTTAAACTTATTTCTAATAAGACCCACACACTCCACCATGAGATCTCTCTCCCCCATAAAGGGGAATCTCATCCCATCTTTCTGAAGGAATCTAACTTGTCTGTAGTGATATTCAATATGAGATCGAACCATAGAAAACCATTCCATACCCAAGATGGAATCATATGGTATCATCATGATGACTAAGAGTACCCATAACAAACTCTATACACTAAGAGATATTTCACACTATTGAAAGATAAGAGATTATATAGAAGCGTTTCCTCTAGAAACCTCATGCAAGTGCTACATGGATAAAGTGTCAACTAGGAGCTTCAGCAATCACACCTAGAGTAATGAGTTGAAGGAATGAATTATTCATGTGTCTACTAGTAGAGAATCCTTAGTATAATAAGAACCTATCATACCTTTAATCATATCATGGCCTATCTGTTCATAAGCCTCCAAAGCCTGCAACTGTCTGCGACCTCAACCACCAGATCCCAAACCCCGATGTGGGTAACCTGAGGGTGGTTGTGGTGGAAGTATCTCATAACATTGTCCAAACCCAATATATCCTCTCTCTGGAGCTACAATTACTGTCCTTCTATAAATACCTCCATGTGGGCTTCCTTGGGCATTCTTGGGAGAACCCTTATCACAATACTGCCTCTAATTTGGTGCTCCATCTAATGTCTTCCTACCCTTCTTGGAAAATCAAGTCAGTAAATTACATGCCATGTGACTACACCCATCAAATTCATTGAATCATACCTCTTTAAGAAACCTTGGTCATCTCTATATCATTTCTGAGCTGCATGACCACATGTCCATGTTCAAGAATGGGTACAACCTTCTATGCATCAACTCTTATTGTCTTCCAGTCACTGTAGATGACTCAACCTTGGGATTCCAACTAATTGAACCATCATCATGGAGTCCATAAAATAGGATTGCCTCTATCACCAATGCCTGCTCCAGTACTCCATCATATGTGGGAATACACAAGGTTACCACACTTGTACATATTTATTTGTAGAGTATCTACTGAATCTTAGGTTCCCAAAAGTAAGCATCTCAAATAATTTCAAGGTATTAATGCGTAAGGTTAGTGGACCTCACAATATACTCTAAAACTATCATACCTCCCAATTGTAGCTCCAAAATCACTTGAATCCGATCTGAGCATAAGAACGAGGGGTAGTACTCCTCATGAAATAGTTGTTAGAAGTTGGTCTATGAGAGTGACAAATCATAATGCATCTATGTGACTAGAATTCACCATCACCCAGGTAATACATTAAAAAGTATGGATTCCAATGCAACCCTCTAACCAGGTAGGGTCTAAACTAGTCTGAAAAATTAGATCACCAACTCAAGCCAATCCTAAACTTCCTAGGGATTTGACTGACCATGGAACCTCAACAACCTCTTTTATTATAATGCATAGAGTGCACTAAACCTATGAATATCCTTGAACTACTCATCTAGTATAATACGATTATTTAAAAGTGGTTTTGATACTTCTTACCAGTCTCGAGGAAAGTCCTCATGTGATATCCCTTAAACTAAGGCCTCATCACTCATTAGATCATCATTGTGATCGTGAATCAGTAACTTGGATGGATGTCTTTATATAGGCATCCTGAAATTAATAAATATGTACCATAGTATGATGAGAATATATATATATATATATATATATACAGGGATATGACTCAAGAAAGATAGTAAAAGGACTCAATACTATATGATGCATGTACCAATGTTCACTGCAAACACTGTCTTAGTATGCTGAGTCGACAAGGATGTATTCATAGTCATGGTGAATGGATATTTCATCTTCCATACCAATACTGGGTTCCCTATCCTAAAATCCATACTTGAGACACTTTGAAACCATTATACTAAATCCCCAACCAAACCTCATAAGGGGAAAATCTAGAAATACCATCCTGAGGTTAAACCACCTATGATACAAATCTGTATTGACCTAACCCACCAGGTCCATCCTAATTGGTAAAAGAATGAGATTCCAAAATCCCAAGCCTTACTCCATAGGCCAGGGGGAGATGAAAATATATAATAAGGAATAACTAAAATGGGATTCATTTTCATATGTTACCTGTATGAATGCACTGAACCATCTTCATATATAATTACATTAGAATAAAAATTAAATATAGTAACATATAGAGGAAAAAAGATGCATGTAATAACCTCAAGGGAATAATAATGAGTCTGATATCATAATTTCAAAAGTAAATGAAAAAAATACACACCCAACCAAAAAAGATGTCCCAAAATAACAATAACTGTAAAAGAAGAAAATATGAGAGAGTATGGATCCTAAGTTCTAAGCCCTGACCACTGTACCTGGTCAAGTACACCAATGTATCTATAAGATCCACCAATTCCATCCCCGACCTAACTATCATATGCATAATATATGACACGTGTGGGAAAATCCTATATAGGGGTGACTATATGCATAACTAGTTGGATGCATCGAAAACTGAAGTGGAAGAAATGGAAGACATGATAGAATTAGTCATCTAAACCCAAAGAAAGTGAGAAATGATGCCCAAAAACAAATTTATATTCTCATATTAGAAAACTAGAAGAGAGAGAAAATTGATCTCTATCTCACAACCTAGCCTATGCTGATGAGTCTGACTACATCTCTAATGGTCCAACATCGATTCCCAAAATATCATTTGACTATGCAAAGAAGACATGAGGAGGAACTACACCATTCCTCTGTAATATAGTCCCAGGGATCATAATATCCAAAATATAGGGGATCCTCACCCTAGTATGATAGGGAATATTCCACTTAGTAGATAAAGGACCGACACCTGGGTAGGGGAGTAACTTCTCTATATGTTTTAACCTAATATGGGGGACCCACACCATAGTGTGATAGGGGAGTACTTTCTCCATGTATAGTAGGCCCAAAAAATGATGTGAAAGGAGAGTACCACCTGATTATCTAAAAAATGAGTGTGGAGGACCCACACCCTAGTGCTGTAGGGGAGTGTTGTCTCTAATGATAGATGAGACACATGTAACACCCCGGGTAAATAAAGAATATGACATTTTCATATTTATCCATATTTGTGAATAAAATATTAATATGACTTTAAAGGGGATGCTATGCTCGATGACGTACCCAACGCGCAACAACGAGTTTCTTGGGAATCTTACGTTGCACTCTAATAATAAAATAATATTATTTTAAATGGTAGTTAACTTGTAGCCGTTGTATTGGCGGGATTGGATATAAATAACTAAAATATGATTATATATGTTTTTTAAATGTTTTTACATTTATCCAATAAAAGATAAAGGCTTAAAATACGGAAAGAATTCAATTTTAGGCATTTATACCCTGATTTTCACTAAAGGTTCACTTATCGCCTTTTGATGGAGAACCGTCATTAAATATAGTTTTGATCACTCTTATACATTCTTTTAGACCAAATAAAACTCTTCTTTATAATCGGGACATCAAATTTTACTTTGTGTAAATTTTTGGTATTTTTTCGATAAAGTTCATTTTTTAATGAATAGTGTAAAATGTTGTATTTTAATTCAAAACCTCCTTTTAATATAATTTATTTATATGACTATATTTTCTTTTGAATTGGTTTTAAAGTGAAATTTGAATATATTTTTACCATTAAATCCAATAGTGGTCTTTGGAATTAATTTCACTTAGAAATCAGACTTAAACAAGTGTCAATCTTTTGATACTTATTGTTTCATAAAAACACGCTATTTGTTATGACAACGGGAATTAATTATTAAATTAATTAATTTGACTTATATGTTTTTAATTTTGTAAAATAGACTTCATTTTTGAATTTTGAATATCAAATATAGATTAGGGTGAATTTTTGGTATTTTTCTGAAAAACTTCAATTTTTGATAAATAACGAAACCACTAAGTGGTACTTATAAAAACTGATTTTTCGTTTAAATGAAATTTTACCACTTCTGTGTTTTGAATTTCAAAAATCCTACATACATGGTTTTCATTAAGAAGTAAAATGTGGTTCTCTCACGAACCAACCCGAGTCGACCCTGAACCGGTCACCCAGGCCAGCCCGCGACAAGTCCCGAGAGGCGTTCCCGATCCTCCCGGGATGGTGACAAGCACCAAGGGCATCAATAGAGTACACAAGGGAACGATTTATCCCATATATAAACAATCAAACAAACAGCGGAAATAAACGGACAGCCCAAAAGGAATTTATATAAAAATTGAACTAAATATTATTTGTACAAGAAAATAAAATTAGAACAAAACCAACTACTCAAATGAACAATTCCGATGAAAAAAATAACTCTATGTGACACTTCTGGTCACTCTCCAACACAATGATAAAAAGTCTCCCAAGGTGATCGAACTAAAGATGAAACCTGCACAAGGGCTAAAAAAAGAAGAAGACTATAGGCGTGAGTATTAAAACTCAGTAGGTTAGCCCGATATTCTATTCCCAATGCACATTAATTTAAAATAAAAGAAACATCAATTTATAGTTTTAAATTCAAGATTTGAAAGTCTGGTTTTCAAATGAGGTTTCATGCTATAATAATTATCAGACAAAAACATGCAGGTTTAATAAACAAAAATGCAAGTAACAATTATTTTCAAAGAGGTGAAACTTCAAAAAGAAAATAGTTTTCAAGAGGGATGCTTTAAATAATTTTAACATTCAAATAAATAACACATACTACTGAATTTACCAACCAAACACACCGTATGCCGACGGTGAGTACAAAATAGCCAATGAGCACTAGTCACAGGAATACCCCTAGGCACTAGTTAGTTGTGAGCCCCAGGTACCTCGTATCTCGGTGAAAGTAACCATAATAAATATCCGTTCTCGTGCACGAGCCACTAGTAGGGAACATACCCATAACCTAGTGGTCCCCAATCATCAACATCATCATAGTTTAGTTAGTGTTGTCATCTTCAAACTTGCTACGTGAAACAGGGGCCAACCCCCACAGAATCACTAGCATACTAGTACACGTCCGCCAACCTAGATACCCGGGATTCCCTTTAGTGCTCAATCAAGTTACACATATTATCAAATACACATTTCACATCCCCATTCCATTCCAAAACCATAAAAACACAAACATCCCATAATCATTCTTCACATTTCTTACACTAATCAACAAACCGCTAAATATTTCGGTAAAACAATTTCATGAAGTGTATTGAGGATTTGCACATAAAACTCTTTCAAAAACACTCTTTAAATTATAAACACACATCATAACCAAACCAAATCATATTTGGCAGCCCAATAAACATTTAATAAAATCATTTAATGGACCATAAAACAATCCCAATTTCACAACTTGTTATATACAAGTAAAACACTCCTTCATTAGGAAATGCCAAACGGGCCTTTAAACATTTTCTCAAAACTAACCTTTGATGAAGGTATGCATTTTAATTTTATTAAGGATCTGTATAAACATCATTTACAGCAGTAAACCTCATTCATAAATCTCTTATAATACTTAGGTTAAATATTCAAAACACAACCATTTTCATAAAGATGTGAAACGGTCCATTTTTGGGCAACTCGGGCCAAAATATATTGTAAATCAAAACCCACTTGTTTGTAAAAACAAATCCAAATTGGAAATCAATATAAGTACCCAAAAATACCATTTATAATTCTTCCAATTCCTTTATAAATCCAATCAAGTAACTTTTAAATCACACATCACACATAAAAGCCAACCGGGCAATTTACCGAACACATGACATGCCCTTTTTAAACAAAACAATTTATTTTATGTACATGAAAAGGAATAAAACACCAATTGAAAGCCATATTTTCATTCAAGATACTGTAACATGTTAAAAATACCATATAACAGATTATAAACCTCACAAAATATTTGCAAAAGATAACGGAACATTTAATCAAACACTTGTTGAGAACTTTCATGACAAAACAACACTACCGTTCACAAACCAATGATTAAACAACCACTTTGAACACCAATAAAATTATCCAAAGGATGAAAAACAATAATAAACATATATATCTGGTTTTAAATATAATAAAAGGATGAAAATTAAATAATAAAGTCATGTGCATGGGGTATCCTACCTCAAATCTTTGGCGTAATTGAAACGCACACCCGAAATCACCCGCCGCGGGTTTATAAACCCTAAAACTATAAATACCAGACCTAAACAAACATAAAACCCATCAAAAAACATGGTATAACAAAACCCTAGGTCTATCAAGACTAGGGTACAATATAAAACCATGAAATAATGAAAGGAGGGGGAAGAGGAAGGAGAAAGGAGAAGGAATCTCACCTTTCACCCTAGAAAACTCTTTGTATTCCATTAGATCTGCAACCCTAGAGGGAAGGGAATGTCTTGAAAATTCATGGAGATACTCCTAATATCTGGACGAACCACGGAAAGAAAATTTGTGGCCAAAAGAGTACGAATTGAATGAGTTATGGGTGAAACAAGTTACCTTCTCAATTCTGGACGTTTTGAGGAAACCAGAGAACATTCTCCCTAATACGCGACCAATATGAGCTCCAAAGTGGTAAAAACGATATTGGGGGTGACGATAGGGATATTGGCTTCGGGTGGGAGGTGGAATCACCGAAAAAGATTAAAAAATGAAAAAGATATAAATGAAACAAATTATTTTTTTTAAAACAGGAAATGGGCCCATGGGCCGGCCCAATACCTAAATAAGTGACCCAAATTCGCCTGGCTTATGAATTTCTAATGGGTCCAAAAGGATAAATAAATTTTAATATATCAGTATAGGATAATTGGGAAGTTGATTGGGTGAAAAAGGATGAAAAACAAAAGAGTTATAAAAGAAACAAATTCAGTTGTTAAAACTGGGAATGGGCCGGATCAATACAAAGACAGAAAAAAAAAACAGTGTGTGACAATTCTCCCCACCATTAAAGCTTTCCGCCCCCGGAAAGCCATAACACTTTCTAGCTGAAAAAAACAACACATAAGGATTCCAGAATGTACCCCCCACCATTAAGAATCAACTATCCCTATAAATGTTCTTAGGATGAAAATCCAAGAGACCCATGGTGGGTCTCCCCACCATTAGAAACCAACTAGCAATGAATAGAAAAGAATTGAACATGAGCTAAAATTGGGCGTCACTCACAGAAGCCCAAAAAAAACCCTCCTAGAAAAACATAATATACCAAGTTAATAGGATTACAAAATTAACATATAAACCACCCACTCCCAAATGGAGGGGACAAGAACTTTGCCAACACATTCAGCACAATTCTGGACCCCCGTCACTTGGGGGTGGGAGGGAAGGGGACCCAATAATTTGGCCACTGAAACAAAAAAAGAAACAATAAAACTACCCAAAACTCTCCCCCAATGAATAGGTAACACCAAGACTGCATCTGATGTTTACAGGTGGTCCACACAGGGACATTGATTGAAAACCCACATCCATGAAGGAAAAAACATAGACACTGTGTGAGGGGTTAAGTCCACCACGCTTGTTGCGACAAAGGGAAATTCATAGAAATGAAGAACCAAAACATTGACATAGTAACTAACTTACCAAAACAGCGGAGTAAGGATCATAATCTAGCACTCCACACCTCTGTTGATTTCCTGACTGCGTGAAAAGCTTCACTCCGAGGCCTATGGCTGGAGCCCTGATTCTTGAAGCATTTGATGCACCGCAGTCAGGTGATAAGGATCACACCACTCAAAAAACCCACACTGGATCACAAAAAAAACCTTCATCTAAATAGGAAATAATAGATACATATCAAAATTCCATATCACTCCAAATGATGGGCATAATGGACAAGGAATTAGACGAAACACATCAACATCACCGAACACAACTGCTCTATCCAAAAGAATTATCACGACCTAGAAGCACTTTTAATAGATCCCAAACATCTCTATATTCCAACAAACAGGTTGAGGCATCATAAAAAGAGGTGGATTTAAAATTTGAAAGGAATCCTTAGGTTGATCAGTAGGAAAGATTTCCAACGGAGAACTATCACTAGCCACATCACAACATCAAACACATCTTTTGAAACCCAATGAAAATTTCTCCAAAACCAAGACACCAACAAGATATCATCTCAAGATACAACAAGAGTATGAATTATAGATCACAAGGAAGCTTACTGAATAAACAACTCTTCTACAACATAGAAAAATCAAGCAACATAACCATTGGTTTTTAAAAAAAGGGCCACAATTTTCAGCTCAAAACAATTTTGAAAAATCAAACTAACTCGGTGGGTTTCCACATTCACCAATGGTGTTTCATCAAGTCTCACCCACATGCACATTTCCATGCCACCCCTGACACCCAACCACCATACCATATAGGCCATACTTCCAAATTTAAATAAAACCATGCATGTGAGCACCCATGAAAACACCAAAGGCAAAAATTAAACATCATAATTAAAAAAAACAATTTACCTTCTAAAGGAACACCAACCACCAAGTCAAAAAACATTTTCATGTTTCACAAAAAAAAACCAAAATTAATTAAGAACCATTTTCTTGAAAACCCACCCCTTTTCATTTTTAAAAACTTTTTAAATAACCAAGCCGCTCCAAACAACCCCTTCACATTATTTTTTTTAAAAAAAAAATCAGCAATGTATATTTTCATAATCTGAGGTCCATTGAGACCAATAACATTTCTAGTAAAAAACCAACCGATCAAAACTAATTTCCAAAACTAATTTATCCGATTTAAAAAACTTTTTTAACATCCTAAAATACCCCATTTAAAAAAAAGATCCAGAATCACTTTAAAATGATTCACAAATTCAAAACATTTTATTTCAACAAACCACAAGTTTAGATTATGGATAATCCAATCCCTTTAAATCATTTCTGCTTCCCTCCATTTTTTTTTCACAAAAACACAACCTTCCTAAACCATTCTTATATTTAATTATTGAAACCCCCTTTTTTAACTTTTCAAAATCTAATCCTTACATTAAAACCCATTTCCACAATTCTCACACAAGGATTTTAAAAACAAAATTTCAGAATTCAAGAAAGGTTCAAGAGACCCAAGAAAAAGGGAACTAGTGTCGGTGGGTGACTTGACCATATGGTTGGCGGCCATATGCCAAACACAACACCAACACAAAGAGACTTATTAGGACCATTCCCCCGCTCCACATGGCTTGCCAGGCCCTGTGAGCTCACGAAGGCCATTGGTCAGACTCCCCTTGTCATATCCCAATATAAAACAATCAACTAGAACAATGGACACTAATAAAACCGGACTTCCATGGAAACCTGAGGATTAGAACAAGAAAGAGTTCGCGAAGCTCTTCTTGCACTTACCCCCAAAAGTCCCAAAAATCCTACTCCATCTACATTGACATCCCCAAAATAACAAGGGCGATCTAAAAAGAAAGGTCCGCTAATAGCCGACCTCCTCTGATACCATTTTGTCACGAACCAGCCCGAGTCGACCCTGAACCGGTCACCCAGTCTAGCCCGCGACAAGTCCCGAGAGGCGTTCCCGATCCTCCCGGGATGGTGACAAGCACCAAGGGCATCAATAGAGTACACAAGGGAACGATTTTGCCCATATATAAACAATCAAACAAACAGCGGAAATAAACGGACAGCCCAAAATGAATTTATATAAAAATTGAACTAAATATTATTTGTACAAGAAAATAAAATTAGAACAAAACCAACTACTCAAATGAACAATTCCGATGAAAAAAATAACTCCATGTGACACTTCTGGTCACTCTCCAACACAATGATAAAAAGTATCCCAAGGTGATCGAACTAAAGATGAAACCTGCACAAGGGCTAAAAAAAGAAGAAGACTATAGGCATGAGTATTAAAACTCAGTAGGTTAGCCCGGTATTCTATTCCCAATGCACATTACTTTAAAATAAAAGAAACATAAATTTATAGTTTTAAATTCAAGATTTGAAAGTCTGGTTTTCAAATGAGGTTTCATGCTATAATAATTATCAGACAAAAACATGCAGGTTTAATAAACAAAAATGCAAGTAACAATTATTTTCAAAGAGGTGAAACTTCAAAATGAAAATAGTTTTCAAGAGGGCTGCTTTAAATAATTTTAACATTCAAATAAATAACACATACTACTGAATTTACCAACCAAACACACCGTATGCCAACGGTGAGTAAAAAATAGCCAATGAGCACTAGTCACAGGAATACCCCTAGGCACTAGTTAGTTGTGAGCCCCAGGTACCTCATATCTCGGTGAAAGTAACCATAATAAATATCCGTTCTCGTGAACGAGCCACTAGTAGGGAACATACCCATAACATAGTGGTCCCCAATCATCAACATCATCATAGTTTAGTTAGTGTTGTCATCGTCAAACTTGCTACGTGAAACAGGGGCCAACCCCCACAGAATCACTAGCATACTAGTACACGTCCGCCCACCTAGATACCCGGGATTCCCTTTAGTGCTCAATCAAGTTACACATATTATCAAATACACATTTCACATCCCCATTCCATTCAAAAACCATAAAAACACAAACATCCCATAATCATTCTTCACATTTCTTACACTAATCAACAAACCGCTAAATATTTCGGTAAAACAATTTCATGAAGTATATTGAGGATTTGCACGTAAAACTCTTTCAAATACACTCTTTAAATTATAAACACACATCATAAGCAAACCAAATCATATTTGGAAGCCCAATAAACATTTAATAAAATCATTTATTGGACCATAAAACAATCCCAATTTCACAACTTGTTATATACAAGTAAAACACTCCTTCATTAGGAAATGCCAAACGAGCCTTTAAACATTTTCTCAAAACTAACCTTTGATGAAGGTATGCATTTTAATTTTATTAAGGATCTGTATAAACATCATTTAAAGCAGTAAACCTCATTCATAAATCTCTTATAATACTTAGGTTAAATATTCAAAACACAACCATTTTCATAAAGATGTGAAACGGTCCATTTTTGGGCAACTCGGGCCAAAATATATTGTAAATCAAAACCCACTTGTTTGTAAAAAAAAATCCAAATTGGAAATCAATATAAGTACCCAAAAATACCATTTATAATTCTTCCAATTCCTTTATAAATCCAATCAAGTATCTTTTAAATCACACATCACACATAAAAGCCAACCGGGCAATTTATCGAACACATGACATGCCCTTTTTAAACAAAAAAATTTATTTTATGTACATGAAAAGGAATAAAACACCAATTGAAAGCCATATTTTCATTCAAGATACTGTAACATGTTAAAAATACCATAGAACAGATTATAAACCTCACAAAATATTTGCAAAAGATAACGGAACATTTAAACAAACACTTGTTGAGAACTTTCATGACAAAACAACACTACCGTTCACAAACCAATGATTAAACAACCACTTTGAACACCAATAAAATTATCCAAAGGATGAAAAACAATAATAAACATATATATCTGGTTTTAAATATAATAAAAGGATGAAACTTAAATAATAAAGTCATGTGCATGGGGTATCCTACCTCAAATCTTTGGCGTAATTGAAACGCACACACGAAATCACCCGCCGCGGGTTTATAAACCCTAAAACTATAAATACCAGACCTAAACAAACATAAAACCCATAAAAAAACATGGTATAACAAAACCCTAGTTCTATCAAGACTAGGTTACAATATAAAACCATGAAATAATGAAAGGAGGGGGAAGAGGAAGGAGAAAGGAGAAGGAATCTCACCTTTCACCCTAGAAAACTCTTCGTATTCCATTAGATCTGCAACCCTAGAGGGAAGGGAATGGCTTGAAAATTCATGGAGATACTCCTAAGATCTGGAAGAACCAGGGAAAGAAAATTGGTGGCCAAAAGAGTACGAATTGAATGATTTATGGGTGAAACAAGTTACCTTCTCAATTCTGGACGTTTTGAGGAAACCAGAGAACATTCTCCCTAATACGCGACCAATATGAGCTCCAAAGTGGTAAAAACGATATTGGGGGTGAGGATAGGGATATTGGCTTCGGGTGAGAGGTGGAATCACCGAAAAATATTAAACAATGAAAAAGATATAAATGAAACAAATTATTTTTTTAAAAACAGGAAATGGGCCCATGGGCCTGCCCAATACCTAAATAAGTGACCCAAATTCGCCTGGCTTATGAATTTCTAATGGGTCCAAAAGGATAAATAAATTTTAATATATCAGTATAGGACAAGTGGGAAGTTGATTGGGTGAAAAAGGATGAAAAACAAAAGAGTTATAAAAGAAACAAATTCAGTTGTTAAAACTGGGAATGGGCCGGATCAATACAAAGACAGAAAAAAAAAACCGTGTGTGACAGGTTCAATGAGATTAAAATAATTTTTTTTGGTGAATAGTAACTTATTATGTTTTTAATCGCGATTAGAGGTAATTAGTGTAGTTTAAGGCAAAAATGATCTTATAATAAAATGAAAATACTTTGACACATGTACTACACTTATTGGATGTGTCATGGCCATCCAAGACAAGCCATGGGTCAACTTGGGGACCCCATGGAGCCACTTTGGTTGGGAAATGACATAAATAACTTTTTATTTAATGTTAAAGTAAAAATGACACACACATGAGATGTTTTACTAAAACTATTTGTACATGGGGTTATACAAGTCATATTTTTGACTATAAATATTAATTAGAAAGATAAAAAGATTTCCTACATCATAGTAGTTTTTTTATAATTTTTTGACATTAAATAAATTAAATTATTTATGACATCATGATGATGCAGCGATGACCTCATTATTTAACGATTTAAATAAAATGGAAAGATAATGTAATATCTAAGACCTACACATGTCAAAAGCCTATTGGATGAGTGTATTTAGAACCCTTATCACCTTATCCTAGAAATACATCAATGTGGGACATTTAAAATCTGAAACTCTTTTGAAAATAAAGTAACATTTTGTAACTTTACAAGAGTTCCCCTCCTCTCCTATTATAAAAGGCCCCCACCTCTACCTCCTTACCCACACTCCCAAAGCCTTTGGCTCAGCCAAACCCTCCCCATTTTGTCTCTACACTTCCCTCTATTACTCCTTGAAGCCTCACTTTGGGAAGAAGTCTTACCAAGGAAGCCTTTGAGCTCAAACCAAAGGGAGTTACCCGATTTTAAGGTAATGTCTTCTTTTGAGTCCTTTTGTTTTATTTTTCTTCTCCAACCCCCTAAAATCTTTTTATTCTTTTCTTTTGTAACAACTCCAGTATCCTCAATATACTAGGATGTTTTTATTATAAGTATTCGAGCTACACTTACACACACCTACATCTAATGGTTAACGAACATACTGTTTCTGTGGATGGAGAATTTATGCCTCCCGAAACAATGATTGTTCAACATTCTTTTAACACCTTCAAAGGTGGCCATTAAGATGTCACTATATTTATATATGATATATAATATGTTTATGTTTTCCTTAATCTTCTGTATTTTTCATTTTTGGCATACCTTTATGGTTTCCATTATGGGTAAACACGATATCTTCATTTAAGGAAGTGCGGACTACCGCCCCTTCAAAGTGATGTGATTCGTTAATGCCATATGTGGGACGTGTAAAGGATGGATTTAAAGTTATTATATATGATATTATAATGGAATTATAATATACCTCTATATAATTATTATTTCTTTCCATTAAAGTATGAGATAGAAATGAAAGTAGCGTTAATGCGTACGTACGGCTTACCGTCTCCATGAACGGTGCATTTCATTTATTATCCCCAAATGTAATGTACTATTAAAATACATGTATATAATGGATATATATAATTAATGATACATATAAATGATGAATATAATTCTGTAATTAAAATATACATACCTCTCATTTAGTTTTAATTCCATTAATATGACAAAGAAATGAAAGTAGCGTTCATGCGTACGTACGGCTTACCGTCTCCATGAACTGTGCATTTCATTTCTTACCTCTAAATGATTATGTGATATTATAAATAAATGTATATTATAGATATATATGATATATATGATATCCAAATCAGGAATGTCATTCTGGATATAAAGAACCTTTGACCACACGAACAACATGTAATTTTAAGAAGTCCACTTTCGACTTAAGAACCAAATATCGACAAAACAAACATTATTAACTTAAATGGTTACATAATGTTTATAACATGGAAATAAGTGATATAAAAGGAATAATGAACTTGAAAAAGGTTCTTATTCAAATAGAAATTAACTCAAGTTTATTATTCAGGACGTTAAAGAACGATCGAGTCAAGTCGGACCCGAGGTAAGGGATCCTACTCCTCTCTTTCTTTTTAAAGTACACTCTTTTATGTCATTCCTTTTAAAGATAATATTTCTTGTTATTGGGATATTCTTTTATATTACTCTTACTGTAATTTCTATGTTCCTATTATGAGAGACCCTATTCTCTCTCATCAATCCATTTTGGAAGTTTTGAGTGGCGCCGTTAGGCTGCCGAATTTTCGTAAGAGATCCAACCTCTCTTTTTCTTTATGTACTCTCCTTTATGTCACTTATTTTAAGCTCCTCTTTTTTATGTTGGGGGATGTTCTTTTATATTCCTATTTCTGTAAAAATTATGTTAATATGATGAGAGACCCTATTTCCTATCATCAATCCATTTTGGAAGTTTTAAGTGGCACCGTTAGGCTGCCGAGTCTTCATAAGAGATTTTTCATATCACTTTTATTCCCGTGAGATTTATGCTACATTTTCCACAATTTCCTATGAGTGGTGTATGTACTGCCCATTATTTTACTCATTGTGTAATATATTTTCATTTATGATTATTTACATCAATGTTGTATTGTCCTTCTTTCACGGGGCGTATGTTTCGAAAGATACCCATGTCGGTAAGGGAACCTTTCACCCTCCTCTTTTTAAAAGACTTCTTTTGTTATGTCTTTTAATTCACATACTATTATGTTGGGATATGTTCTTCTATATCCTTATTTATGTAAATTTTATGTCCAAGTGATGAGATACCCTTTATCTCTCTCATCGACCCTTTTTGAAAAATTTTATGTGACACCGTTAGGCTGTCAAATTTTACCAAGGGAACTTCTTAACCCAATTTCGATTTATTTGGGTTCAACATGTAGTTATTGAATATGTCATCCATTGAATATGTGTGAATTAACTTTGATTGTTTTACACTTAATATTCACTTATATTGGCTGTATTTGTTTGTCACACATAATTATGTAATTGATTTATCCTTAAACCAAGGATACCGTCTTTGTATGGGACTTCGTCTCAATCTCCTTTCATTGAGACATATTTTGTTTTATACACAACCTTCTTTTATACGGTGTATAAACCCCTTTTACTTTTACGTTCATCCAAAAGGAATCTTTTTTTATATGAAGCGTTTTAAAAAATGACAAAAGGGAATGTTTTTGTTGTACGTATGCGGCGACAACGACTTCTCCGCCGCCGTGACCATTATTTGGGTTTCGGCTTCCTCTACAAGCAATACATTATTTTTAAAAGAAAAATAAATACCATGTTTTAATTTTCTTTTATTTTGGTATTGAAAATGGTTTTCATAATGTTTTTATATCAATGTGTTGTATTGATATCTTGTGATTGAAAGGTGGAAATGTTATGTTTCCTTTATGCATGTTTTATGTGATACGATTATGTTGAGGTTCTTGGGAATTATTATGAAGACAGGTGGTTCCGTGATAAACTAAGGGCAGGTGAGCCCGATATAGCTCTCCAATGCATTGGGTAACGTGAAGGAGTGAAACTTTAAGGTTTCTCCGAAGAGATTTAGGGAATATACTGTGATGGGTATTCCAAACGTAACCAAGAGGGTTACTCCCTACGTAAGGATGTTATGAATGCCTCAAGTTACCTTTATGTCTTATGATTTCTATGATTTATTCATGATTTGATGAGGTAAGTTAAATTTCTTATGTTTTATGGGTAAAGTATGATTTCATTCGTATGTATATATGTACCCATGTTTCCTTTCCATATTTTTATATCCCTTACTGAGCTTTTTATGCTCATCCCAAGTTTTTATTGAAATGTTTTTCATAGGTCAAGAGAAAGGTACATGATATGATGATAGTGTCAAGGAAGTGTCAAGAAAGAATCCATGTTTTATTTTAAATATGTTTCCATTGATGGGAATGAAGAATACTATCTTTATGTAACCACTTTGTTTATATGTGAAATGTAATGCAAGTTTTATGATCTAATTCTCTAAAACTCTAAACCTGAAAAGATCCTCAATGTGTAATCTTGTAATAACTCAAGATTAAGTAATGTTTAAGGCTGGGGCCTTATAGTTGGTATCAGAGGTCAGTTTTGATAACTTTAGAGGTTAGGGTATTCTCTAAGCACAAGTGACATTACCATAATGGTTAGGATTTTCGAAAGAGTCCTAGTTTTAGATAAAGTGAATAAGTAAGTATATATTAGTGTTTACCTTCCTCATTAGTACATGATGGTTTTGTTGATATACTCACACTGACATTTCTATTTTTAGTGAATGGATGGATCTAGAAGGCACCAAAGAGACAACATGTTTGATGGAAAGTGTGGTGGTTCTATGATTAAGATACTAGATAAAATGGGGGATTCAATGAGGAAACTCGTGGTTGTTCTAAACCAACTATCAAGGAGTCATGATCAACCACTTGAACCTTGGTATGTACTGTAATGCATCATGTATGAGATGACCAATCGGTGTGGAAGTTCAGGTAATAATTATAAAGGTAACCATTAGAGTTTATATGATCCTTACTTTTGAGGTAATTATGGGTTATTATATGATATGATGGAAAATGAAAGACATGAGATAAACTTGAGGTTAAAATATGTTATGATTATTTTTAAAGATTTTATCTCATTTTGGGGAATGTTTTAAGAATTATATAGTTTTGGAAAAAGGACAACACGCAGACCGTGTGACAACCCGTCGCGTCGGACAAAGCTGCGGGAATCGAACCCACAACCAAAGTGCGACTGGTATTTATCGCCTACCACTGGACTATGTGAAGTCCCTGGTTAGTTTGACTGATTCTTTCTAGTTATATGTTTTTATTAATTAAGAGTAAGTTGATTTTGGGTTATTTATGAAAATGATTAACCTATCATGGAGGATATGTGATTAGGTTAATTACTTTTCAATGCGAGACTTTAGGAGAAACTGAAGTTGTTTGGAGATAAATGTTACGATTTAACTTGGAAGACTATGTGACTAAATCCTTGAAATATTTGGGTTTCAACCTTAGTTTGGTTTACTTTGAAGAATTTTATGGACAAATTGTTTATCTAATGGTCCTCGTTGAACTTTGGGTTTTTTTGGACAAATTTTGGAGATTAAGCATAGATTTTCTTTTTATAAAGGGTTATCCTTCTCTGGATTATCTAATCTTGTACTAGCCTTTTTGGTTTGGGTTTTGGTTAAAGTCTAAAGACATGGGAATTATATAGTTCTCTTTTGTGGATTAGGTGATTCTCTAGAAGTTGATTATAATACTCTTAATGTGAACAGGTCTTCCTAAATACTCGCCTTTTGGAGAGAATATGAGTTTGTGTAAGGAATCTAATAAAAGTTGAAAGTCAACATGATAAGTGATTATGTTTCCTTATGAATAAATTCCTCAATAAAAAGTAACTTAAAACAAAAATGTTATCTATTAACTTTTCCTACTGGGGAATCGAATACCGTTTAACCCATCACAAGTTTGTGATTTTCTCATGGTTAACTTTCTCCTAAACATGTTTTCTATCACTCTCCATCAGAAAATGACCCTATATTTTCTCCTCCATGTCCATGTTTTCATACTTGGAATCCTAGTATGGGTTAACTCGGGTGACCTTTGTACTTATCTTTCTTTATTTCAAAGTTATTGTTTTACCGACTCTTGTTCCGATGTGGGACTTTCAAGGATGTTTCCAAGCTCAATTTTAAAAATTGTGAGGATACAATTCCCAAAAGGGGGGAAGGATGTAACACCACAGGTAAATAAAGAATATTACATTTTCATATTTATTCATATTTGTGAATAAAATATTAATATGACTTTAAAGGGGATGCTATGCTCGATGGCGTACCCAACACGCAACAACGAGTTTCTTGGGAATCTTACGTTGCACTCTAATAATAAAATAATATTATTTTAAATGGTAGTTAACATGTAGCCGTTGTATTGGCAGGAATGGATAGAAATAACTAAAATATGATTATATATGTTTTTTAAATGTTTTTACATTTATCCAA
Organism: Viscum album; assembly: GCA_963277665.1. Classification (NCBI taxonomy): domain Eukaryota; kingdom Viridiplantae; phylum Streptophyta; class Magnoliopsida; order Santalales; family Viscaceae; genus Viscum; species Viscum album. The sequence continues at coordinate 2,011,659,015 of OY728164.1, read as the reverse complement.
TAAAAGATAAAGGCTTAAAATACGGAAAGAATTCAATTTTAGGCCTTTATACCCTAATATTCACTAAAGGTTCACTTATCGCCTTTTGATGGAAAACCGTCATTAAATATAGTTTTGATCACTCTTATAAATTCTTTTGTACCAAATAAAACTCTTCTTTAGAATCGTGACATCAAATTTTACTTTGTGTAAATTTTTGGTATTTTTCCGATAAAGTTCATTTTTTTAATGAATAATGTAAAATGTTGTATTTTAATTCAAAACCTCTTTTTAATATAATTTATTTATATGACTATATTATCTTTTGAATTGGTTTTAAAGTGAAATTTGAGTATATTTTTACCATTAAATCCAATAGTGGTCGTTGGAATTAATTTCACTTTGAAATCGGACATAAACTAGTGTCAATCTTTTGATACTTATTATTTCATAAAAACACGCTATTTGTTATGACAACGGCAATTAATTATTAAATTAATTAATTTGACTTATATGTTTTGAATTTTGTAAAATATACTTCATTTTTGAATTCAGAATATCAAATATAGCTTAGGGTGAATTTTTGGTATTTTTCTGAAAAACTTCAATTTTTGATGAATAGTGAAACCACTAAGTGGTACTTATAAAAACTGATTTTTCGTTTAAATGAAATTTTACCACTTCTGTGTTTTGAATTTCAAAAATCTGACATACATGGTTGTCATTAATAAGTAAAATGTGGTTCAATGAGATTAAAATAATTTTTTTGGTGAATAGTGACTTATTAAGTTTTTAATCGCGATTAGAGGTAATTAGTGTAGTTTAAGGAAAAAATCATATTATAATAAAATGAAAATACCTTGACACATGTCCTACCATTATTGGATGTGTCATGGCCGACCAAGAAAAGCCATGGGTCAACTTGGGGACCCCATGGATCCACTTTGGTTGGGAAATGACATAAATAACTTTTTATTTAATGTTAAAGTAAAAATGACACACACATGAGATGTTTAACTAAAACAATTTTTACATGGGGTTATACAAGACAGATTTTTGACTATAAATATTCATTAGAAATCTAAAAATATTTACTATATCATAGTATTTTTTTAATAATTTTTTTACATTAAATAAATTAAATTATTTATGACATTATGATAATGCAGCGATGACCTCATTATTTAACGATTTAAATAAAATAGAAAGATAATGTAATATATAAGACCTACACATGTCCAAAGCCTATTGGATGAGTGGATTTTGAACCCTTATCACCTTATCCTATAAATACATCAATGTGGGTCCTTTAAAATCCGAAACTCTTTTGAAAATAAAGTAACATTTTTTAACTTTACAAGAGTGCCCCTCCTCTCCTCTTATAAAAGGCCCCCACCTCTACCTCCTTACCCACACTCCCAAAGCCTTTGACTCAGCCAAACCCAGCCCATTTTGTCTCTCCACGTACATATATTACTCCTTGAAGCCTCACTTTGGGCAGAAGGCTTCCCAAGGAAGCCTTTGAGCTCAAACCAAAGGGAGTTACCCGATTTTAAGGTAATGTCTTCTTTTGAGTCCTTTTGTTTTATTTTGCTTCTCCAACCCCCTAAACTATTTTTATTCTTTTCTTTTGTAACAACTCAAGTATCCTAAATATACTATGATGTTGTTATTATATGGATTCAAGCTACACTTACACACACCTACATCTAATGGTTAACGAACATACTGTTTCCGTGGATGGCAAATTTATGCCTCCCGAAACGATGACTGTTCAACATTCTTTTAACACCTTAAAAGGTGGCCATTAAGATGTAACTATATTTATATATGATATATAATATGTTTATGTTTTCCTTAAGTTTCTGTATTTTTTATTTTGGGCATATCTTTATGGTTTCCATTGTGGGTAAACACGATATCTTCATTTAAGGAAGTGCGGACTACCGCCCCTTCAAAGTGATGTGATTCGTTAATGCCATATGTGGGACGTGTAAAGGATGGATTTAAAGTTATTATATATGATGTTATACTGGAATTATAATATACCTCTATATAATTATTATTTCTTTCCATTAAAGTATGAGATAGAAATGAAAGTATCGTTCATGCGTACGTACGGCTTACCATCTCCATGAACGGTGCATTTCATTTCTTATCCCCAAATGTAATGTACTATTAAAAGTACATGTATATAATGGATATATATAATGAATGATACATATAAATGATTAATATAATTATGTAATTAAAATATACGTACCTCTCATTTAGTTTTAATTCCATTAATATGACAAAGAAATGAAAGTAGCGTTCATGCGTACGTACGGCTTACCGTCTCCATGAACGGTGCATTTCATTTCTTACCTCTAAATGATTATGTGATATTATAAATACATGTATATTCTAGAAATATATGATATATATGATATCCAAATCAGGAATTTCATTCTGGATATAATGAACCTTTGACCACACGAACAACATGTAATTGTAAGAAGCCCACTTTCGACTTAAGAACCAAATATCGACAAAACAAACATTATTAACTTAAATGGTTAGATAATGTTTATAACATGGAAATAAGTGATATAAAAGGAATAATGAACTTGAAAAAGGTTCTTATGCAAATAGAAATTAACTCAAGTTTATTATTCAGGACGTTAAAGAACGATCGAGTCAAGTCGGACCCGAGGTAAGGGATCCTACTCCTCTCTTTCTTTTTAATGTACACTCTTTTATGTCATTCCTTTTAAAGATCATATTTCTTGTTATTGGGATATTATTTTATATTACGATTACTGTAATTTCTATGTTCATATGATAAGAGACCCTATTATCTCTCATCAATCCATTTTGGAAGTTTTGAGTGGCGCTGTTAGGCTGCCGAATTTTCGTAAGAGATCCAACCTCTCTCTTTCTTTTTAAGTACTCTCCTTTATGTCACTTATTTTAAGCTCCTCTTTGTTATGTTGGGGGATGTTCTTTTATATTCCTCTTTCTGTAAACATTATATTAATATGACGAGAGACCCTATTTCCTATCATCAATCCATTTTGGATGTTTTAAGTGGCGCCGTTAGGCTGCCGAGTCTTCGTAAGAGATTTTTCATCCCACTTTTATTCCCGTGGGATTTATGCTACATTTGCCACAATTTCCTTTGAGTGGTGTATGTACTGCCCATTATTTTACTCATTGTGTAATATACTTTCATTCATGAGTATTTACATCAATGTTGTATTGTCCTTCTTTCATGGGGCGTATGTTTCGAAAGATACCCATGTCGGTAAGGGAACCTTTCACCCTCCTCTTTTTAAAAGACTTCTTTTGTTATGTGTTTTAATTCACATAATATTATGTTGGGATATGTTCTTCTATATCATTATTTATGTAAATTTTATGTCCAAGTGATGAGATTCCCTTTTATCTCTCTCATCTACCCTTTTTATAAAATTTTATGTGACGCCGTTAGGCTGTCGAATTTTACCAAGGGAACTTCTTAACCCAATTTCGATTTCTTTGGGTTCAACATGTAGTTATTGAATATGTCATCCATTGAATATGTGTGAATGACCTTTGATTGTTTTACACTTAATATCCACTTATATTGGGTGTATTGTTTTGTCACACATAATTTTGGAATTGATTTATCCTTAAACCAAGGATACCGTCTTTGTATGGGACTTCGTCTCAATCTCCTTTCATTGAGGCATATTTTGTTTTATACACAACCTTCTTTTATACGGTGTATAAACCCCTTTCACTTTTACGTTCATCCAAAAGTAATCTTTATTTATACGAAGCGTTTTGCAAAATGACAAAAGGGAATGTTTTTGTCATACGTATGCGGCGACAACGACTTCTCCGCCGCCGTGACAATTATTTGGGTTTCGGCTTCCTCTACAAACCATAACTTCTTTTTAAAAGAAAAATAAATATCATGTTTTAATTTTCTTTTATTTTGGTATTGAAAATGGTTTTCATAATGTTTTTATATCAATGTGTTGTATTGATTTCTTGTGATTGAAAGGTGGAAATGTTATGTTTCCTTTATGCATGTTTTATGTGATACGATTATGTTGAGGTTCTTGGGAATTATTATGAAGACGGGTGGTTCCGTGATAAACTAAGGGCAGGTGAGCCCGATATAGCTCTCCAATGCATTAGGTAATACGAAGGAGTGAAACGTTAAGTTTTCTCCGAATAGATTTAGGGAATATACTGTGATGGGTATTCCAAACGTAACCAAGAGGGTTACTCCCTACGTAAGGATGTTATGAATGCCTCAAGTTACCTTTATGTATTATGATTTCTATGATTTATTCATGATTTGATGAGGTATGTTAAAGTTCTTATCTTTTATGGGTAAAGTATGATTTCATTCTTATGTATATATGTACCCATGTTTCCTTTCCATATTTTTATATCCCTTACTGAGCTTTTTATGCTCATCCCAAGTTTTTTTTGAAATGTTTTTCACAGGTCAAGGGAAAGGTACATGATATAATGATAGTGTCAAGGAAGTGTCAAGAAAAAATCCATGTTTTATTTTAAATATGTTTCCATTTATGGGAATGAAGAATACTATCTTTATGTAACCACTTTGTTTATATGTGGAATGTAATGCAAGTTTTATGATCTAATTCTCTAAAACTCTAAACCTGAAAAGATCCTCAACGTGTAATCTTGTAATAACTCAAGATTAAGTAAGGTTTAAGGCTGGGGCCTTATACCACACCCTGGTATTGAAGGGGAGTACCACCTCAATATCTAAATAACAAGTGTGGAGGACCCATGAACTAGTGTGAAATGGGAATACCATATCCATTGATAGAGGACCCACACACTGGTACAACATGTTTGTTCCATGTATTTATATAAACAATTAGTGTGGAGTACCCACACCCAAGTACAATATGGAAGTATCATCTCCATTGATAGAGGACTCGTGCCCTAGTTTAACAAGGTAATACTGCCTCCACAGATGGATATTATAGATTAACTACACACTAGTGTTGTTTTTGAAATTTTATTCAAGGCAACAAAATATGTCATGATAAGATTTTATTGCCCCACATTCCCAGTTTCGAAAGGTGGGTGGATTTCATCACTTTCACTATAAATGTCTACTCCTTAATCAAAAAAATATGATATGATATTGGTTCCACCTTCCATGGATTCCTTGGTCACCCTCATAGGTTTCAGTAATGTTTTTGGAACTCATTCATGGTTCCATATCTATGAGGATGCTGATTAATTACATTGGTTCTGTCTTGATAGGAAAAAAACCTTCATCTATGAGAGTAGTCCCGTTGCACATCTCTAGGATTGTCTGGACATTAGGTACATTGGTCACATATAAATATTAATCTTTAGAGGGTATCTCATATAATGCATATTAATCTTGGAAGTCATGGAATATCATGTTGATAATGAGTTAATTGACTCTAGGGGCGTAAGTCTTCCATGTATTTTTACCTCATACATTCTATGTTTATTGCATTGGGTATGTATTATGGGATAGATCACAAGTTTTATGTCCTATGGAGATGGATAACAACATAGCATTGAGACAAATTAGGGCATGAGGTTAATGTCTTATAGATATGGGCACAAGGATAATGTCTTATGGGGATAGGGTCATTGATTAGAATTCTATATCGAGGTAGATCATGGGGGTATGTCCTTAAGAGGGAAGATGTCACACTTTTGTTGTGGATTAGAACACCCTATTGAAATGGTAACAGGAGGTCCATCCATAAGAGGGAATATTTCACCCCAGGATTGTTGGACTAGAACACCCTCTTTATGAGAGGACCAGTTTTTGATATACCTAACACTAAGGGGGGGGGGGGGGTGAATCAGTGTTGGGGAATTTTTAAACAAATTACATCCTTTTATACCTATAACTCTTGACCTGTTAGGATCTTGATTTTCCTAGTCTCTTTTCCCTGTTTCATGAAATAATAGAAATATGTAAAAATATACTGATGATATTTTTACAAGGTTCACTACTCAATAAGAGTAAATACATCTTTTCCATGTATGGTTATGACTAATACATAGATTCTCCACTATAATTGGATAACTATTACAGAGGTTTGGCCAGGGAAACAATCCTATGGCTAGTGTGAGTCCCTACACTTGGGAGGGGAAGGGAAACAATACCATATTCTTGAACCTGTGATAACCTAGTCCAACTTGCAGCCTCTAGCTGGTTCTTTATACTATATTTGTAAAAATTATTATTCATTCTTCAAAAGGGTTTGCAACAACAATAGAGTCTTCAATATTTTTATCCCTGTTGGATGTCACACCGCTTCTTTGTTCTTCATCTTCTTCTTCTCCTTGTTACTTGCTTTGCAGCATGTAAGTAACCAACATATTTTTCTCTCTTTTTCAGTGCAAAACCAATTTCACACTTCTTCTTCTTCTTCTTTATTCTTTTTTAGTGAAAAAACTGAATGCACTCGAACTTATTCTTTTTATTGGAATGAATCACAAACACCACTGTGATTGTTCAATAAATAAGGATCAAATTTTTGGGAATCATCATAATTATCTTCTTCTCCTTTATTATTTTAATATATGCATGAGATCATTCATGTGTAATTCAGATAAACTCCTCCTTTTAATTCAATTCTTCTTCTTCTTCACACATGTTCACCCACTTCTTATCTTATCATTGTATGCACACAAAACACAATGAAATACAAACCCTAATGGGTTTAGGAATTTACACAAGTTCTTCCTACTTCTTTACATGTGCACACATAATGCCTCGAGCTTCTTAAAATCATGCATATGAATGCATGAAATCACGTACAACCCTTCTTCATGAAACCACCTTCTTCACCAAAACTAAATGGGTAAAGTCCCTTGGTGCACACACCCACTGCCTTATTTGTTTCTTTCAGTTTTGTGTGTTAATTATTTTCTTATACATGTATGTTAATACATGTTATTTTCACATAGAAAATTCCTTGGTTTTTTTGTGGTGTTCATGTAATTATTTTTTCCACTGAGGGTGTAGAGTTCTTATAGGAACAATGTGTGTAGATCACCACCGTGAACCTAGATGGCTTGTAGTTCACTCCTCATGAATAAGAGTGGTTCGATGCTCCTCCTCACGAACACAGAACGGTTTGAGGTTCTCCTCTTTGTGAACCATGATGGTTTGTGGATCCTACTCTTCATGAATCGAGAGTGGTTCACATTTCTAATTCACAAAACAAGAATGGTTTGTAGCTCGTCTCTTCGTAAACTGATAACGGTTTGTGGTCCATGCTTTCCCTTCGCGAACTGAAAACATGGAATGGATCTGTTTTTGAAAACAAGAGCTCCTTGGTAGCAATGGCAACAACTCTCTTTAGCTACGGGGCTTAACATTTTATATGTAGGGATCACTACCTCTTATACATTCAAATTATTAGAGATATTCCATGAATATCAATGATTTGGTTGCCCAAGATATAGAACATTTAAATATTTTGAAACCTCTGTGAAGATATTCCGAATATCATGGAAATTTTCTTCTACAAGCAAGTCATCTTTTGTGATCAAATTACATACATGTGATAAATATCACACGTATCTCATTTCAAATCCACGATTGAATTATCCATGTGGCCTCAACAACTCTATCATCCTCATCTGAGCCTTCTTCATCGAGATATTCCATGCATGAACAATGTAAGTTGCATGGATGGTCTTGGAATGGTACCACAATCTTCATGATGTCAAAATGATCTTCTATGGTGGTCGTGACATGGTTCTCCATCAAATTTAGTGGATTCAACAACGACACTGGCTTCTGGAGGTTGAAGATGATGATGATGATTCTTCAATTGTCTTGGGAGGATTGGGCGACTCTGGTTCAAACTCGTGGGCCTAGATGAGATGGACATAAACGATTTGATCATGAGAGTGGATGAGATGTGTGGCCAATAATGCTTCCACATTTTTTAATTGTGAATAGTACCTGTGAGTTCTAGTACCACATCGAATTAGAGTTGAGACATATCCGCTGTTTATTAATCAACTTGTCCCAGCAATCGACCAGATTACTCCTTCTACCCTCACCGTACTTCCCATTACCGCGTTCTCGGTGGATGCACTCTCCACCCACCCTCTACGGGAATCAAACCAAAACTCTTCGCAGGCCTATACACAGCCCTGCCCTACCACATGTAGGCTAGCTTGGATGGATTCCCAATGGGCACGATCAACTCTTTCTATCATGAGCCACAAGTTGAGGCTGTATAGTCAGATCGTGGGATGGCCCAATTTTTTATGTAAGCACATAAAATTACTTTTAAGTAAAAAGTACATGGACACTTAGTAGTTCAATCTTTCATGACCACATTTAGAACACCAAGCCTATTCTATAACATCCTTATATTTTCCTCATCTTTATTTTATTTTTGGAACATGAATCCCAAATTACTTTAATCATTCTTAAAATAATTCTACTTCAATGTTGTAAAAAATGTACCACTTTTTGATACATGTTCACTGAATTTAGGATCAACACATCAATCATCTAATTTAAACAACATGGATAATTTCCTAGGTGTGGAATCTAATTATATGAGCCCAAAACAATTCTCCAGGAATAATCACTTCAACCAACCTCCATTAACATTGGAGATAATTCTTTATTTTGATCAGTATTAACTACTATTGACAATAAATACAACTTCATACACAAAGTGGTCCCCATAATCCCCATATTTTTATTTGTTGGCAATAATTAAAATTTATTTCTCAAATGAATGTGTCATTATAAAAATGGGAATCTTTTCTCCCCCTTCTCGTTTCCTTCCCTCACTTTTGAACATAAATTTCACTTTATCTCCACATTATTGAAAATAAATACAAAGTTCATGGAAAAAGGGTATGAATTGAAACATAAGTAATGTGCCAGCCATTATTTTACTCTAAGTCTACTTGAGAAATTCTCAGGGTAGAAAACAAGAAGATTTGATTTATGCGACAAAACTGTCCTTTATCCACAGATCATGATACCTCATGAGATGAGAACTCATAAATTTTTCATTAAGGGTATTTTCACTTTTATTCCAAGATGAAGATATAAAATACTTTGAATAAAAATAAACCTAAAACTCCTGCACTAATATCAACAAATGGATCAAAAACATTCATGTGTAATGGGAAGGATAAGTGACCTTGGGGAACTTCCATTATTCTTATGTCATTGATTAATTTAGTTACCGCCCCTTTGTATAATGATCTTTATTGTGAGTAAGTAAGAATGAGAGATTGAGAAATGAAATAACTTTTCCAATGGAATTATCTTCAAAGAATCTGCAAAGTAATTGAATTTGATAACAACTAAAGTTGATACTAATTGAAATAATAACTCTAGCAGCTTCTTCATGTGTCTCCCCCTCAAGGGAACACTCCTCATCACTGACTCTCAGGTTCTCCCCCTAAGATCTTGCTTCACCTTAAATTCCCTATATTATAATAAAAAATAAAATACACAATGATCTAAGGGAATAAGGTGGATCCTCCTTGCGTGATCAATGTGAACAACATGGTTGAGATTTTTTTCAAAACCTAGATGCTCCAGTCTTCGCACTTTCACATTTTATCTTTAATTCTGATTATGGTTGTATGGATATTATCACTTCTCCCATCTTTTTTGTGTGAACCTTATTTCTTAAAGAGATTTTAAAGCACTAGGATCTCATGGAGAAACATTAATCTTATTAAGAAATTATTCTTGAGATGGAATGAATGCAATGAAAATTTTAAAAGTATGACTATCCTTGTTTCACCTCACACAGAGAACTTCTTTATCATGTGTAATTTTTCCATTTCCTTTTTTACTAGACTTAGATTGTGCATCTTCAAATTTCCTCATTCTTTCCAAATATTCTATCCAGATAACTAATAGGTCATTAGAATTTGAGGCATCAAGATTGCCTCTTCCACATGGCCTCTTCTGAGTGAAATCCTTTTTAGGAGTCCTTTTGGATGCACCAACCTTCAAATTCATGGATTTATAATCCAAGGCCTTCTCACCTTTCCTTCATGGAATATTATTGGGAGAATTTTATTTTGTAACAATCTTCTGATTTCTTCCCAAGGATGCTTATTCTTTCTTATCCATATTCAGTGATATTGTTTTCTTATCAGCTTTGGGTACCTGTTGAGATGAACATGTACCAAACTTGTTACCACTCCCATTTCATACATAATAGATGTTGTCTATAATTCCAAATATATTTTTAGTGTACATATGCCTCCGAATCTATACATGTTGGTTTTTCTTCTCTGGATTTCTCTACATTGAGATGGGATTCCTTTTTTATTTTTCATTTTGAGGATTGTACCAAAAATTTAACACACATTTACCAAACCTGTTATAGCACCAACATTGACCCAAAAATCATGACTTCATGATATCTTATATATAAGGTTACTAGGCCATCATTTTTATTTTTTATACTTTACCTTGGGAGCCACCTTCTTTTTTCTTATTCTTATCCACCCTAGTCAGGGTGGTAGGTATATCATCACCATTTTTCATCCAAATTTGTTTATAATATTTCTTCCACCCTGAACTTTATGTAGAAATAAATTTAGAAACATTTATACAAGATAGTATGGATGGTACCTATTCTTTCTCAGCTTCCTATGATAGATCATTGAGTGATTTCATGATCTTATTATCACATGTTGGAGTCATTTCATCCTTAGAATCCTCCAATGAATATTGAATACTATTAAAAAATATTACTTTATTTTTTGAGGGATAAATATGTGTTTTATCAAGATTGGAACATTGATATTCCAATTTTATACATTCGATATTGATGATGATCTTTGGGTCTTCAATCATCATCATCTTCTCTCCACAAGTCTTCTTTAATCTTTCAGCTTCATCTTTAGGTTGTTTCGCATTGTTTTGTAACAAAGATTCAAGTTCATTGATTTTATTGGAATTTTCTTCCAAATATAACTCATTTACATCAATTTTATTTTTCATCTCATAATTAAATACATGGATATTATCTTTTAGAGTCTCATTGACTCTACTTTATCTTCAACATTTTTGAGCCATATTTAGGAACTCATTCCATGTTCCCTCTTTGTTGCTTCATAGGCTCCATCTTTTTTGGGGAGATTTAAATATTTACAAATTTTTTCTTGCAATCCTTTTTCCAAAAACCCATTTTCTTCTTTTAGTTGGGTGAAATATTTCTACAAGCATTGAAATACTACACAAACCAGGGATTCAATTTCTTCATAAATACCCCGTAGAATCATTTTAAATCTATCAATAGATAATTATTGAGAGGTTATAGATTGATCATCACTACTTCTGCAAGAATCTTCATTATGAGAATAGTTTTAAAATGTACTAACACATACCTCTTAATCATTTGAGGTATGAAGATTATCTATATTAATGGTGAAAACTTGTTCCACCTTATCATTATTTTCCAGGCCTGATATGTCTTCATTTTCAGCAAGGTATGAAGAACTAGATGCTTCCTATTCTTTAGATAAGAGGGAATTATTCTTCAACTTTATCCTCTATTTATTTTTCTTATTCATCATGGATTTGGTAGATATGGCCTTCTGCTCATAAATAACTGAATATTCATTGATGGTTCACTTCATTGATATCATATGAAATAAGTTCAAGTCTTTAATAGAGAATTAATTCACTATGAGGAATCCAATAAATGTGAACCTCACTATGATAACAATTGAAAGGACTAGTTTGGGATATACCTAACACTGAGGGGGGGGGGGGTGACTCAATGTTGTGGACTTTTTAAACTAAGTCCAACTTTTTATCCCGATACCTCTTGAACTGTTAGGATATTGATTATTTTATTCTCTATTTCCTATTGCATGAAATAATAAGAAGAAGTAAAAATATGGGCACAATATTTTTAAAAGGTTCAATTCTCAATAAGAGAATCTACATCCTTGATATGTATGGTGATAACCAATACATGGATTCTCCACTATAATGTGATAAGTGTTACAATGTTTTGGCTAGGAAAACAATCCTCTCACTTGTGTGAGTCCCAACACTTTAGAGGGGGAAGGGAAACAATCCTATCTTCCAAAAATAGTGATAACCCAGTCCAACTTGCAGCCTCTAACTGGTTCTTTATACTACATGTGGATATAGTCTTCTTCCATCTTCAAAAGGGTTTGAAACAACAATAAAGTCATCAATATTTTGAGCCCTGTAGGATGTGACACTACTTCTTTGTTCTTCCTCTTCTTCTTCTCCTTGTTACATGCTTAGCAGCATGCAACTAACCAACATCTTCTTCTCTCTTATTACGTGAAAGAACAATTGGACACTTATTCTTATTCTTTCTTATTATTTAGTTCAACAACCAAATTACCTATAAAATATTTCATTTCTTATAAAGAGTCACAAACACCATTGTGATTGTTCAAGAAATGAGGACCAGCTTACTAATCATCATCATAAATAAATTATTCTCCTTTATTATTTTCATATATACATGAGATCATGCATGTGGAATTCTTATGAACTCATCCTTTTCATTTAAATCTTCTTCATATTCACATATGTTCACCCACTTCTTCTATTCTATTTGTATGAACACAAATCATAAAGAAATACCAACTTGAATGGGTGTAGGCCTTCAGACAAGTTCTTCCTCCTTTACATGTACACACAAAATGCCTCAGGCTTCTTCAAATCATTCATATGAATGCATGTAGACATATACTACCCTTATTCATGCAATTTCCTTCCTCACCAAAATTAAATGGGTAAATTCCCTTGGAGCACACACCCACTATCTTATTAGTTTTTTAGTTTTTTGTGTTAATTATTTTCTTATGCATGTATGTTAATAAATGTTCTTTTAACAAACATGATGCCTTGGTTTTGTTATGGTGTTCATGTTATTATTTTTCCCAATGAGGGTGTGAAGTTCTTCTATGCAATGTCTTGGCAGATCTACTTCATGAACCAGGATGGTTTGCAGTTCACTCCTCACCAATAAGAGTGGCTCATGACTCCTTCTCAACAACCCAGAATGATTCATAGTTCTACTCTTCGTGAATTGTAATGGTTTATGAATCATCCTCTTCACAAACCAATAGTGGTTTGAAGTTCTACTTCATGAACCTAGAATGGTTCATGGATCCACTCTTCATGAACTGATAATGGTTCACGGTTCATGCTTTCCCTTCATGAACTGAAAGCACGAAGATGCTCGGTTTTTGAAAATAGGATCTCTTAGGTAGCAATGGAAACAACTCTCTTTGGCTCAAGGGATTACCTTTTTATAGGAAAGGATCAATTCCTCCTACACATTCAAATTCTAAGAGATATGTTATAATGATTAATGCATTGAATGCCTGAGATATTCGGCATTTAATGATTTTCCAACCCATGTGATGATATGCCTCATATCATTGATGTTCCATATTATGATTGAAACATCATTGGTGAATAGATTTCATGAATTTGGAAGAGATCACACATATCTTATTTCAAAATCCATGGTAAAATTATCCATGTGGCCATGGAAAATCCATTTTTCTCAACCGAGCCTTCTTAATCGAGGTATCGCATGCTTGAAAAATGTAAGTTTCATGAATGGTCTCAGTATGCTACTACGATCTTCACGATGTCAAAATGATCTTCCATGGTGGTCGGGATATGTTTCTTCATCAGTTATGGTAGATGTAGTGGTAGTTTCAAGCTCTATTGGTTGAAGATGATGATGTGACATCTTCGAATTCTGTAAGAGGACCAGGTGACTCTTGTTCAATATCGTGCGACATGGATGATATGGATGTCAGTGATTAGATCACCAGTGAGGATAAGATTTAAATCTTGGATTTTATTCCGTGTTTTTATGCTTTGAACAGTACACACATGTTATAGTCCCACATCGAACAATACACACATGTTCTAGTCCCACATCGAACTGGAGGTGCGCCATTGTTGTGGTTTATCAATCAACTCATCCCACCAACTGAACAGATTGATCCTTCTCACCTCACGGTACCGCCCCGTACCTTATTCTCTATGGTCATGCTATGCACCCACCCTCTGCGAACTTTGTCTTGAAACTCGATGTATCCCTATACACATCCCTTCCCTACCACTTTCATGCTATCCTGGCTTGCTTCTGCTTGGGAACGATTGACTCTATCCTGCATGAGCCTTGGGTTGAGGTTGCCTGGTCAGCTCGTGGGTGGGCCCTATTTTTTATATAAGCCCATACAAATAATTCTAATTAAAAATTGCATGACCACTTAGTAGTCAAATCTTGGATGGAAACCTTTATAACACCAAGCCTCTTCTACAACTCCCTTCTCTTTTCCTCTTCTTCATTTTCTTTTTGGAACATGAATCCTAAATTACTTTAATCATCTTTAAAAGAATGATACTTCAACATTTTAAACAATGTATCCCTTTTTGATACATGTTCTTTGAATATAGGATTATTACATCAATCATCTAATTTAAACAGCATGGATAATTTCCTAAGCATGTCATCCAATGCTATGAATCCAAAAAAAATCTCTAGGCATAATCAATTCTACCAACCTCCATTAACTTTGGAGATAATTATTCATTTTGATCAGTATTGAAAATTGTTGACAACAAATATAACTCTATACACAAAGTGGTACCAACACATGAGGTAGATCCAGAGGTTCTTCCCTAGGAGGGAAACTTTCACATATTGGTTGATGAATTATAATTCTTTCTTATGGTGGATCCAGAGGCGAATCCCTAGGAGGGAAGATGTATCACCTGGGTGAAATTGATCAGAACATCATGTTGAGGAATATCTAAAGGTTCATCTCTAAGAGGGAAGATGTCACACCTGGATGAATGGATAAAAATGGTCTCTTGAGGTGGATTCAGAGGTGTGTTCCTGGGAGGGGGTATTCCAACCCAATAAGGATAGATTATAATGACCTCCTGAGGCATATCCCAAGCTCTATACCTAATAGGGAAGATGTCACACCTATGTTATGGATTTGAACAAACTTTTGAGGAATTTATATTGGTGCATCCCTTTGAGGGAAGATTTCAGATCTGGTTGAATGGATCAAAGCATCCTCTTAAGGAGGATCCAAGAGGTTTATATCTATGAGGAATGATGTGACACCTGAGTTGTGGATTATAATTCTCTCTTGAGGAGGATCTGGAAGTTTATCCCTAGGAGGGAATATGTCACATTTGGGTGAATGGATCAGAACTCCATTTTGAGTCTGATTCAAAAGGTATGTCCCTATGAGGAAATATATCACACCTAGGTTGTGGAAGAGAACTCCCTATTGAGTTGAATTTAGGAGGTGCGTCCATTGGAGGGAAGATGTCACACCTTGTTGAAAGGTTTAAAATTCCCTCTTAAAATGGATCTAGATGGTGAATCCATAAGAGGGAAGATTTCACACTTGGGTTGTAAATAAAAACACCATATTGAGGTGTATCTTGGAGGTGTTTCCCTAGGGGGGGGGGAGATTTCACACATGGTTAAATGGATTATAATTCCCAATAGAGGTGGATATGGAAGGTGTGTCCCTAAGAGGGAATATTTCAGACATGGGATTACCGTTGTCTAGATTGATCCTTGGGGATGCATCCTATGTACCTTATTTAGTGATAAGGATCAAAAACCACATAGATCAATGTTTTAGTTTAAGGTCATGTCATAGGACCGATCCATGCAATTTAACATCATGCAGAAAGGATGTTAATGTTGTGAAAGGACTATCAATGTGGAATTGTGTGGGGCTTATATGTGGAATCTTTCCTTTAAAAGAGAATCACTATTGGTGAAATGGTGTGAGGATTACACATGGAAGATTCTTGAGGGATTAGTTCATTCTGTGTTTGGGAAGGAGATGTCATCCCATGTGAGTTGTGCATGAGGAATACTATGTTTATTGAAAATGTCAGGAGGTGTAGGGTCATCCATTTTTAATTATACACAAGAAATAATATGTTTATTACATAGGGGAAGGCTATAGTTTGACGTCATATGATGGGGATGTTTTCATGTAATTTAACCTCATATGACTATGATGGGAATCTAGGAAGTTTTACACTTTGTAGATCAGACAAGGATGGGTGACTCATCTTGAGGGGGTTCATGCTTAGGTGGGATGAGATTAATCATAAGGAATCCCTATTCAGATAGGCGCACAGTCTAACTAAAATATTACACTCCTAATGCATATGTGAGAACCTCTCATGTGACTCTGGACATGACATGGTGTTGAGAATTCTGTGGAGGAGTGTAAATCAAGAGGCTCGACATTAGGGTACATATTCTTAGAATAAATAAAAAATAGGGTTCTTATTATTAAAACCAATAGGTATACTAGGGCTCCATGATACACTTGGAGTTAAGCAGGAGGAATCAAGAGTGGGTTGTACCAGTAATATAGGAATCTATAATGTAGATGAATCAGTTTTAGGATCATATGGTGGCCCAGGGCACTCATTCTTTATGAAGTGGTGACTGTGTAATGGAGGAACTATGGAGTGTCCTAGTAGAGGTGCTATGTGAATCTTGGGGCCTCACATAGAGGTGTCTTATTAAGCTAAGGGGCCTCATATATGTTAGGGTTTTGTATTTATAGTGTATGGGTTTCATAAATAATGGATTATTTCATAATAATTTTTGATCTTCTGAAGTGGGAGGGGATCCGCGAGTAAGAATGAAATTGCATAGAGGTTACTTTAGGACATTATGCGCTCAAGACCTTCATGAGCTTCGACCATTCGTGAAGGTGGCGATCTTCACAAAATAGACCCTTAGATGGATTTTTGGATAATTTTATTCTAGATTCACTATAAATATTCCATTACTTCCCACAAAAATCTCATGAAACACTTATTTTGGCATCACACCACCCTAGAATTGGATCTTTTGGGGAATAGAAGGATTAGATATTGAGGGAAAATAGAGAAAATTGGAAAACAAATTTGGTTCACAAAGCCCGTTTGCGAAGCCCGGTCATGAATCCTAGTTCATGAAGCCCCATTCAAAAATACCACATCATTAATCCTTAGCCTATATGCCTATAAATAATATGGGGGGATTAGAGGGACCATGATACTTTTATGTAAAGAAAATCCAATGCTCTATATTCATGAAGGTCACCTTCTTTGCAAGCGCTTTGCGATTCCGATCCCCATCACTCGAGAAGATAATTATCTTAGTGAGGATAAATGTATGAATAGTGTTCTATGAAAAGTTTTTTGTGAACCCACACTTTGAAAAAATACCTCCACAAACATGAAATTTATGAACTGAACTCCCTGAGAAGAGCTTTTTGAATCGGTATCAGAGAGAATTATTTGCTCAAAAAAAAGGCCACTAACGGATCCAATGATGATTCCTATCATCAGGAAGAAATAGCTAGGAATATAAATATTAGGAACAAGAATTTTGAGTTCCTAGTATCATGAAACTATCATTTCACTACTAATAGGATCTCAAAATTTTACCTGCTATACACAGGGCTACCACTTGATGGCTTTGGGATGAGGGATGATGTATTCATCCATGACACAAAAAGAGATGATCTCACCTATTAGTTTTGGAGTGAATCAGAAATATACCAGTGGATCAGGGATGTTGGAGAGCATATCATAAAGGGAAACACATCAATCATGACACACACTCTCTAGAACCGCATCAACAACATTGATCAGGAGAATCTAGATGAAGACACACCCCTCGTAGTATGAGACAATTCTCAAGGCCATTTTGGTTGATCATCTTAAATGATGGAAGAATTGCTAGGATTAACACCAGGGTGGAAATTTTACCAATTAATGGGCCTATTATTATTGGGAATGGACATCGTGCCTTGAATTTAAATATGAGATTAATCAAGTAGGGTTTTATGAGTCGACATGGGCCTCGAAATTCTGCGTCTTGAACCACCAGGATATCATGATGGACCTAATGAGTAGGTGGTATCCAAGGACCAAAAAATAACATCAACGTCATGGGGAGGTTGGAATCATCTTATTATATCATCACCAAATCACTGGGATCCCAATCCAAGGATCTATTCATAACAAATTCCTCCCCATAGAGAACCTGTGGGAGGACTAAAAGAAGCTTCTATATATTTCAATGGAATTACTGCATCTGGTACAAGGGATAATTAAGGAAAATATAAGGATGAAGAAAATCCCATTTAAGGAATATTTCAACTAATTCTTGAATAATCCATAAGAAAGACTATTAGATAGGCTAGGTACATGCCATGGGGCATTCCCATGAGGCAAGGATCACTCATATTGGAGAATTTTAGGGGTGATCCATTGAAAGATGTGGGGTTATAGCATGAATCCTAATTCTATTGTGGTCACGATAGCTATATTTATTTCCCTTATAATCTATAGCTTGATTCTATGGATGATGGATGTGGTTGTGGAGGTGTGTCGAAGCACCTTCCCTAGGACATGAATGCTGGTGATGGTGCAGCGTATCAACCTGGTTGTCTCAGTATTGTAAAAGCTATACATGGTGCTCTGCACATCAACCAAGGGAAGAATCTTCTTCATGTGTGCGTGCCCCACCACTTTCTATATATTTGGGTGTTCGTGCACATTTGGGGATATGAATTCCCAAATCCCATCAATCCTCCCACTATGAACTTCCATCCAGAAATCCTAAAATTTTTTAGGAGTCTCTCACTCATGTTGGTCCCTGTAGATGTGCTCGAAAGGTTTGGGTTGGCAGAGAACTTCATGTTTCAACCATTCCACCTCCTGATGGTGATGGTGACCGATAAAGTTATGGGTACCATCATGTAGTGATCGTACCTCCTAGAATAAGAGGTGTACTATGGGAAATAGTTAACTTCAGTGCGATTTGTGAGACATACAACATACACTGGTCTTCAAGGAAATTCATATTCCTATTGTGGATGACCCCAAATGTGTACACAGAGGTGTGAAATGAGTGACAACCTTTGGTTATAAGGAAAACCTCAAGAATGTTTATGCGCGATGATGTAAAATAGAAGAAAAAAATTCCACTTTCTACTACTGCATATGGGATCAACCATGATTATGCAATAATATGGTAAAGAACATATCTTGGGGAGATGATAATGAATTGAACTACCTGAGTCGATGATGTTGAGGCTCTGCAACCATAGGGCCAAAGATGAGTGATAGTTATAGTGCATAGTGGATGAATGGCTGGCCCAGTGTGTAGAGAAAAATCTGAAAGGCTGTAACTCCCTGGCCTGAAACAGGTGAGGGCCACATTGAAAGGAAGAGCATCAAGCTCATCTCTATTGAGAAATATGTCACTGGATTAATGTGAATCCTATGGGGTGGTATCAAGGGAATTTGTTTAAGGCTCAAGGAAGTGGAAAGATCAATCAAATATTCCTAGAGACGTGGTCTTTACAGATTCATTGGAGAGCTAGGGGATTTTCTGAAAAATCAACACACTCCATGAGATGTGGTGGAATCTCAACATAGAGGGGATACCCCTCACTAGGTTAGGTAATTCCGAGACGATATTTCACATGCCATGGGATGAGGCAGTTCTATACATCATATTTCTAGAGGAATTATTCCACTCTTGGGGAAGAATGTGTTTACTAAACACCTGAGTGAAAGTGCTACGGGGGATGATCTCCTATTAGAGGATCTTTACTAGAGAGTTATATACTCACAAAAAATATCTAGGGGAATCAGATGAGTCATGGGGATCTGATTCATACTAGGAATATCCTTTTTAATGACACACTACCTTCAATGAGGTAAATAATTTTATATCATGTTCTTTGGAAACAACCAAACCCCTAAGAGTGTCGTCTAACTCTTTTTGTACTAGTGTAGAGATTTTATAGAATATATTAGGGGAAGGATCTAGATAAACCATAAGTAGATGGAGAGGGAACCTAAAACTTCTGGGGGTGAGTGTAGGGGCCCTCCCTAATTTTTTGGTAATGGGTGGCCAATCTCAGCCAAAGTGGTGCCTATGAATGAGGCAGTGGCCACCGGTGGAATTCTATTTCCATGGGGATTAACCAAGAATCTTCTACAGAACCTCACCAGGATATATTATTCACATAACTGTATTACCTTTTTCACATTTACTTTCTCATTATTTTCTGTTGTCCATTTTACTAAATAATATTTAAATGGAAGTCCAAACTATGTTCGGGGCTCCAATACCATCATCAAAATTAGAGTCAGTGGTGTTAGAGAATGAGGTGGAGACATCATGTGCTATTATCCTAGAAGAAATGGCCATGGTGGCCATGGAGGTTTGAACAAACATGGAGGCACCAATTCAATGAACATTTGATATCCTTACCTTTATGGAGGGGGTTAGGATGGTTCCCATGAAATGGATGGTTGAAGGATCTGTTGTGGAGGAGCCTATCATAGAGGGACCACTAGAGGTGACTATTGGTGATGAAGCCTCAATGGAAGAGGATGAAAATATGTCAATAGCTAGAGTAGCTAGAGAGGACCTGTTGGATGCACCTACCCTATAATTTACATTGGTGGGAAATACAAGATTTAGGCTGAAATTTCACCACCATAAGGGGAAGTTGAGGATCCTAGGGTGGTTGCATCCACGTCATAAGTTCCACATGGGGCAGTAGAGGCTTCTACTACAGGTAAGAATGTTGGTGAGGATCTGATTCCAGATTTTAGACTACCTGATTCTAAGGATATACCTATAGATGATCAATACATTGATTTTTTAGAATTCTACCCTCCATATGAGCCTACACCTCCCAAAACCATAAATTATTCTATCCCAGATTCCACCAAGGTGAACTAGGTTGTTCATCAAAAGGTGTGCATGTACATATTGAAATTCATCACCCACACCCCGATGGCTGACCAACCATGCTAGATGGGATATCTCCACCACTGGATATTAATCCTAGGGAATAGTTGGGTAAACACTAGTGGACTTCACACATTGGATTGAAACATCCTCATTTAGTGGGCATATGTTGAATAAAAGGAGCTGGAAATTGCCCATAAGAAGCACAAGGGTGAGGTTCCCTAAGAGCTTTAGGGAGTTGAAGGGGATATTTCTCACATAGAAGGGATGTCAGAAGAGCATAATTCCATCACTTCTACTCCATCTGAGGTCATCAATAATATGAATTAATAATTGGTGGTATCCAAGGCTAAGGTGGTAGAGGAGAAATAATTGATAGTTTAATGTTGAGATGAGTAGATCTGGATGTGGATCAGGTATGAAGAAGTCTGTTCTAAAGCTAATGATGATGTGGTTGACCTGGTGGAGAAGCAAGAAACTATATAGGCCACTCAACAAAGTCTGGATGAGATCGAATGACTAATCACTGTGGTTGAACTTTAGGTGAATTTTGAAAAGGAGATTCTATGATGTGTGGATGAACCTACAGAACTTTAGTTGATTTGTTTTTAAATTCTCATCTACTAAAACATATTTCTTTTTTTAATTCTCTCACTTCAATCATATTCATGAGATAATCAATAACCATTACCTAAGACCATGTGAGTCATACTCGATGTAAGAAATAAATATTGACCATGTGATTGATCATTTATATAGAAATGTTGAACAGTCATCCAATACTTTGGATATTTATTTATTAACTGACCACCAGGAGAATTTGGGTTGATAGAGGCTATGGATAGAGAATAGAGACCTCTGAACAACTGGCATACTTTTTAAACATGTGATCATCCATGAATGGGGAAATGCTAGGGGGAGTTTAAGTATACCCAAACAAAGGGTAATGGAGAGTGTGGGTCAGTGGAATTTATGATTTGGAACACAATGGGAGTGACATGGTGATGGGGATAACTGCTGACCATGTTCGAAAAACAACATCCATTATCGTTTTTCTGAGTATGGGGACTAAAAAATAAAGGTCGATTGCTGACCATGTTTAAAGCACATGACCTATCTCAATATTTCAACCAATATTTTATGGAACATGAGACCCAAATAGTATGGGAGATAGTTTTTATAGGCACCATTTTCACTAGGGGGCCTATTCAAATAAGGAGGAGGACCAAGATCTAAAAAATGGGATAGGTGAATCATGAAATGAAGTGATTGAATGTTCAGATGGATTACAACCCTCTTATAACAACACAACCATAGTTAGATCACATTGGGTCTGTGTATTGGTCTATAAAAAGGTAAAACTCAACATCATAGGGAGATTTGTCTTAGTTGTTAAGAAATGGTTGAAGAATATGACTGATGTAGTATGTTACCAAAACAAAAGGGAAGGGATTATTGGGAGATGACCCAAGATTCTTTGTAGTTTTATTCCATGCATTGGGGAAAATAGATATGCAGTTAAACATCATACAATGAGGAAGTTGGAATATAATTTTAATATTATATGGTGATGACATTGGACATGAATTTTAACATCATATGGTGAGGATGATGTATCACACACATTAACATCATGTGATCTATACCTATGATGTAATGTGAATAATACCTACCCAAACATTTGGGAATAGGCTGTAGGAGGGTAGCATGATGGGGGTACTCCCTAGAAAGGCCTATAAGGAAAGATAATCTTAGAAGTTTTTACACTAAGAAAAAGAATCTTGGGTGAGTCACACAATTTTAGTTTGTGATTCTTGGACCATTTGTATGTCTCTAATGGGATATATGTGACATAGAGGAGAGTTAACCGGATATGAATTTGGATCCTAAAAGGCCCTAAATCATAGAGCAACCCAGAGAATTTTTTCACATAGTTTAATGTCGCAGTTCCTGGACCAAGAGATGAGAGACCTAAATGGATATGCGTAACGTGGTCACCTAATGGGAATTAAGAGCTAAAGGGACCCGATTCCACACAACACGTTCCCATGAGGAATGACACAATGTTTAAAGTCAAGATTCTTGTAATTGGGCTTGGATCATAGTTTAAGGTCATAGAGTTTGGACCATGTGCACCAAAAATATTGGGATCATCATGAAAGAGTAGTAACTCAAAATGAATGTGTGGCCAAGGGAGGCCCCGTTCCACATTGAACATAAGTGGAAGGTTACAAATAGTTTAAGGTTGTGATGTTGGGAACTAGGCTTCTAGTTTATGGTCATAAATTTTAGAATAATAGAAAATAGCATAAGATCATAATGCTCAGACGAGAGAGATTGTGTCTCTAAATAATGTGAGTGGCATTGAAAAGGTTACCATATATGGACTGAGGGAAAAAGGGACCCAACACCACACAACCCATTCCCAATACAACTTGCACATAGTTTGAGGACATGATTCTTGGACCATTTAATTTAGCTTATGGTCATAAATTCTAGACAAGGGGTTATGTGTCTCCAAGGAACATGTGAAACATCAAAGGAAGATAACACAATGTGAAAGGAAGGTCCTATGATCCCACTTGATGATGAAAAAATTGTCTTCCATTCAAATTTCGCATAGTTCAAGGCCATGATTATTATAATAAGGGGTTGAGTATCCCTAACGAATATGTGTAGTGTGGAGGAGCGAAAACCCTATGTGAATTGAGAGCCTAGTAGGTCACCCCACACAACATATCCCTAGGGGTACCCAGACATAGTTTAAAGTCATTATCCTTAGACTTGGAATGCTATCATAAGGTCATAGAGTTCAGAATAATGGGGAACTCATGCATCTCATAATTTCTTGAATAAAACACCCTCCCATCTTCTATGCCCACCTGATCCATGCTCAGTATGAGAAATAGGGAGTGGTATGGAGTTCCCATTGATGAAGATTGTGGCTTCCAAGACAAGAATAATGAAAGGGGAATATATAATGGATAGGGAACAACTATTGACCATGATTGAATCATGGGTTCAATACTTTCATCGGTTGGAGATGAGGAGAAGAAATGCAGGATCGACTATTGAACAAGTTTAAAACATGGTATCCACTATTTACTATCGAAGATCCTTTCAAGTGTGAGACAAAGATAGTATGTGAGCCAGTGTAGCATTGGAACATTCAATTAGAAAGACTGTTTAGACAAGGAGGATGATGGATTCTAAATAGAAGAAAGTATGGAGCAATACATCAGAAGTGGGAAATATCCTAGAGGGAATATTAGGCTCCCTGGGATACATTCCATCATGCACTAAATTTTTTTAGATTAACATGAAGGTGGGAATGAATAGATCTTGGATCAGAGGGGAAAGACCTGGAGGTGAGTCTATGGCCAGAGTGAGACCAATAATACATATATGGGAATCACTATATATCCCATAATTATGGGAATCAAGAAAAATATAATTACGAGACATGGTGTGGTAGGAGACTGACACTGATAGGGTGACATCCTCTCTGGAGAGGATATCATATAATATCACCGTAGGAGGCATCATAGTTTCATATGAGGAAATGTTTAGTTCATCTCATACTTATCATATGA
Source organism: Viscum album (assembly GCA_963277665.1). Taxonomy (NCBI): domain Eukaryota; kingdom Viridiplantae; phylum Streptophyta; class Magnoliopsida; order Santalales; family Viscaceae; genus Viscum; species Viscum album. The sequence continues at coordinate 2,011,634,597 of OY728164.1, read as the reverse complement.
GGCACCCCAATATCGGATTGAGTAATGTGTGTTACATCTCATACTTATCATATGAGGTATCTCAGTTGTGTACAATGTTTTTACTGAAAACCCTTTCTTATCATGTGAGGAATCTTAATTTTAAATGAGGTAAGATTGTAGTTTAACATCGTTAGTTGATGATGTTGGTGGGGGATTGTGCATTGAGATAACCATTCCTCTCATCCTCATATTAGGGTATGAGGGAATCTAAACCCACTAATGGGTTAGGGTAAATGAATTGGACATTACCTAAAAAAGAGGTTGATGATTCTATTTTGGTGTGATAGATCTATAGGTAATGATGGGTTTTTCAGTGAATCTGTAGCTGGACCTGGAGATAGAAGGTATTGTCATCACTATGAATACCATGAGGTTTATAATCAATCTATGCATTGTTCTTGGAATGTATGGAGGAACATGCTTTATAAATAACTAGGTATGAAGAAAACCATGTGAATGATGGGTGAATGCACACAGTTTGTGGTCATAGTTCTTGGACCATTGATCCTATTTTGAGTTCATAGATCTTGAACCAATTGAAAATTGTTTAAGGTTATAATTTTTGGACAATGGGGATGTTATCTAAGAGTGTTTTTGTAGTGAAAAAGAGTTAAAACCCTAAATTAATAGAGCTAAGGTGGCCCTCAACAACATGAAGTAGTCTTAAAGATGGTTGCACATACTCTAAGGTCATACGAAATAGATCATAGAGAATAGTTTAAATTCATGATGCTTATACTATGGAAGATAGTTTAAAGTCATGAGTATTGTAACATGTTTGATACAAGAGAAATTTTGCTGAAAAAAGAGGTAGAACCCAATGTGAATGTAGGAAAAGTAGGCCTGTGTACCACAAAAGTACCCAGAAATAAATATCACATAATGTAAGGTCGTAATTCCTAGACCGTAGAAAAGGTTGAAGAGAAAATAGTTTAAATTCATGATGTTTGGACTATAATAATGTTGGTATCAAGGATATCTATATGGAAAGAAATAAGTAAAACCAGATGTGAAAGGATCCAAGAAGTATCATATACCACATCTAAACCTTGAGATAAACTGCATAGTGTTTATGTTCATGATGTTGGGATTGTAAATGGGGATAAGGTGTTGAAGGGTTGAAATTTTACTTGATTGGTCCTGAAGAAAAAATATTCAGGAATCAATACATATCATATGTGGATGGGAATCAAGACACACATAGTTCTAGAACATGACGTGTTAGAATACCAAATCATATTGGATATAACCTATCTGGTGAGAGAATTGGGGCGTACCACAATTGTCTTGGGGCATCCCATGTTCAGGGAATGCGGTAAGTATGCAGTTTAATGTCATATACTAAGGAAATTGGTTTTGTCTCGTCTTATTTCATATGGTTATTCCTGATTTTGGATAGGGTAAGATCATATCTCATTAAGAGACACCTAGTTTTGTCTAGGGTAAGATCGTAGTTTAACATTATGCTCTGAGGAAATCCGGTTTTGTAGTTTAAAGTCATACAATGTGGACTATGGTTTCTATTAGTTTAAAATCACAAATATTGGAATATAGAGGATTCAAATAGTTTATTTTCATAATTAATGGACCAATTTTAAAATGATTGACTTCATACTACTTGGACCCTGGGACTGTTATTGGTTTATGGTCATAAATCTTGGACCCTCTCAAATAGTTTATGTTCATTTTCCTTAGACTGTGAATTTAAGTTTAAGGTCCTAAATCATGGACCATGTTCATCATGAAATTTAATTCTTGAGAAACTTGTCATTGGTGGTATGTGTGATGCACTCTCCATCTATGGTAATCAAAGAATACTCTCCATTATAATTGACCTTATGAATGATGTAAGGTCCTTCCCAATAGGGAAATAAATTTCAATGGTTTTAATAGGGTATCATTAGAGTTTTGAATACCAGCACCATGTCACCATGGAGTAATGAGTAGATGAAAACCATATTGTTGAATTCTCTCGCTATTTGGTTTTAGTTCCTCTCTAGATTGTGCAAGGCATAGAGCTCCTTTTATTCGAAGGATTCCAACATGCCAAGAGAGACTTCTGCCATTTTCTATGTCTTGTTTTTTTTTTCTGATATAGATGTTCAGAGTGATGGAAACTGAACCTTAAAGGTAAATACAACATCAATTCCATATAACATGGATTAAAGGGTCACCAGGGTGGATTTTTGAGTCATCATTTGATATTACCATAAGGCGTTAGGGAGCTCATCTGGACAACTCTTCTTGTTCTAGCCCACCATTTTCTATAGAATATTATAGAGGGTTTTTTGAACACCTATTCTATCAATTTACCTATTCTTGGTAGAGAGAATTATGGTTAGATCATATGTTTTACTTGGAATAAAATTTCTTCAACTCAATAGCTTGAAAGTTGGTTTCATTGTTTGTGAGAACAGTACGAGAAAATACCAATTTATGAATGATGTGGGTGATCAAAATTAGAAAATATATAAGGATTTTAATTCCTTGAGGGGAATAAATTCTATCCACAAGGATAATAAGTCCATCACGTTCAGAATACATCAATAATTTTGAGCTATCACAGGTGGACATGGTCCCAAAATGTCAAGTACCTATACAAAAAAGGGCCAAGAATACTTTGTGGTGTGAAGAAGTTTCTTCGGTTTATGGAAATTTTTTTCATTGATCTAATATGCATGAAACCTCTTGTAAAACTTGTTATAGTCATAGACCATGGTGGGAAAGAAGTATCCCAATATCTGTATTTGATGGGAGATTTTAAATCCATAATAATGGGTGCCCCATGACCTATCATGGAATTATTTCATAACCTAGGGGATCTCATAACCTTTTATGAAACAAGGATAATTACCTCAAACCCGTGTTTTTAGAGAGTCTTCTCATATTGGGTCCCACTTTAGAGTGAAAACTATGTTACAAACCAATGGATTTTCTCATGTTCAACATAATATAATAGAATAATTCCATGCTATAGATACTCGATGAATGTATTTTCCAATTGATAATTTGCTAAACTATTGGGAGACTTGAGGGTGTAGAAAAAGATGCATCAATAGCTAGTTAATTTACATGTTCCGTTCATCATCATATGAAGTTTTTGGCGAAATTACCCTCGTATATACCACATGGATGATCGGGTATTCCTAGTCTTATGTTTCAAGGGAAGAGGCTAAACTGGACAAGGCATCAGGTCGACCATTTTGTGATCAGGGAACATGAGTCACTTCTGGATAAGAAGGTAACTGGGCTATCAGATGATTAGTACATTTTAGCATGGGGACACAATCTTTCATTTTTATGATGTATTCACAATTGATCTATTTTACAACTAGATATGAGTCTCCATTCACATGAAAGAAGGGGATATCAATCTTGAGGGCCATTTGAAGATAATTAATTACATTATGATACTCTTTCTCATTTTTATGCATATTTATGATAGTAGGAATGAGTATGGAAGGATGGACTATGATGGGGTGATGAAAATGATACCCATATATACTCTATTGAGCATGGGATTTTTAATACACAAACTAGGTGGGATCTAGGAGGCACCATCAATATGAATATGATGACAGGGAATGGACATATCCATTGAGATGATAACCTCATCTCAGAAATCAACATCCATGGTAAATTATTCAGTGGATGGATGGGAGGCCAGAAAGTTTTCTAATGCATGTCCCTTTATGGATTTCTGTGGAATGGAACTGATTTCTAACTTATAGAGGATCACTTCCTAGTGTGATAATCATCTGGTCAGCATGGGGTGATTAAGAATATAATTCAATAGTTCCCTATTGGACATCATCTATATATCTTGATGTTGTAGATAATACCTCAATTTTTCAATGCAAAACCAATGCGAGGCAGCACTTCTCAATATTGGAGTATCTTATCTCCATATCGAGGAGCATGCAATTGAGATTATATAAACTATTTTCTCTACCCTTAATATTTTTCTGGGTTATAAGGATGCTAAAGGGCCACTTAAAGGTGATTAAGTAAAGGATCAAATTCTTACCCAAAACTGGTGGAAATAGGACTATAGGTTGTAGAAGATACTACTTTATGTCCTCAAATATGGTCTGACACACCTCATCCCATAGGTAAATGGTTCCTTTCTTCATAAGACTCAATATGGTCATACACATTACTTATATATTCACAATCAATCAGCGTATATAGGTTATGTTTTTTGGAGGCCTCACAACTCCCTGATCTTTCTTTGAGGTGGCGTCTAATTTATGGCTTTAATATTCTATGGGTTAATCACAATGCCTATATTTCTTATAATGATTATGAGAAACATTTGAGAGGAAACCCTAAATGCACACATCAAGGGGCTTATCTTTAAATTATAGGAGTAGAGGAAGCCAAACACTTTCAAATGGTCCCTATGATAGTTTTATGTTTGGGGGATTTTACCACTAGGTATTCTATATAGAATTCCACTAATGTATCGAGTACCCATTTGAATATTCGAAACATAGACTACTGATACATGGATCTTGAATTAATTAATCCAAAATACATCACCCAATAGCATAAATACCATTGGGGTGACATGAAGGTAGTATAATTCTCATCCTCAGGATCCATCTAGATCTAATTTTAGACAATGTATCCATCCATGAAATAGAGGTCTCTAACCCATCAGTGGAATACATCAATTGATCTATCATTATAATGGGAAAATCATCCTTTAAAAATGGAAATTGAGGTCACAGAAGTCGATACATACTCTGATATGCACATTCTTATACCAAATTGGGATGATGTTAGCTATCCATATATGGTACTAGACATCCTTGATGAATTTGGATCTGATAAGATTTTTAACCTTGGCCTTGACTATAGTATTTTGAGTGGGGTGAATCTTTATAGGAGGCTACATGAACCCATGATGACTCACTAGGAGGCCATTATGGTGAACAATAACATAAGGGTTCATCCTTGGAATCTCATCATAGCTTTAAGAAAAGATGTCATGGTGATGTTTCAATAAGGCCACATACTGTTGTTTCTATTCTCGATACATGGATACACTGATTATAATTGTCCTTGAATATTCCTTGGTACCATGGTGCACCAGGATCAACAAATCAATGGTGGCGGAGACACCCCCATGAAATGATGGAAGAGAATATTCAAATCCCACATATTTATATATTATACGAGAATTATTATGAGGAGGATATTACTCTAGAACACTGAACATAGGGGAAGCACTGGTACCTACTTGGGAAGACATATAATCTTTGTTTAGAGGTTCACACTCTGTTGAAACTATGGTGGTAGAAGTTGTCAATCCAATTCCATCAATCTTCCAACCAGATGGTATATTATTAATTTCAAAGAAATAGTGGAGAGTTGACTTTCATTGGGACAACCTTACTCTTCTAAGCAAGAGGTAAGGTTGGGGGTTGGTGGTCATTGGGTGAACTTCTTGATACTTCACAAGATTAAGGGCCTCTAGTATTTCCTGGGCCTATCCAATGTAGGAGTATGAGGTAATCTGGGGGAACTCCTTTTTCTTATATATGCAAAAAACATTATTCTTGGAGATAACAAAGAAACCTCCTAGTTTTGACATTATGGGCTCCAACTGATGAAATAAGAAAATAAAGGTGTTATTCTAGTCTACCCACAGATTGCTTATGGTGACTGTCAGATCACTGGGGTCGTTGATGTGCTCAACCATGTTAGTCTAAACCTACTTCCCCTCTCTCTTGTAGTATCCAACATCTAGATAGTGGTCTTGGCATGAGTCAAAGGGGGATTCATCAACCTGGTGTACCCCCATTCAACCATTGAGGGAGTATATGTGGCTATAGTGAAATGAGGAGGGGATATATACATGAAAATGAAGAAAGTTCCTACCCAGCAACGCATTATAGGTAGTATCCTAGGAGACTATCATGAATTAGGTTCTAGATATAAAGCCACCATGTAGGGTATTCAGTTGAACCTTTCCACATGTGTTTTGACTGCACATATCATAACCCTAAATTTTTAGGTTGGAGGGAGTCAGAACATCTTTGATTAGTCCCAAATTTTGGGCCATCCAGGTTGGAATGAGGATAATCATAGAACCAGTTTCAACCAGATATCACTAGATATCCATTCCATTTAATTGGTCCATAATGTACAATTGGTATATATTCCCTTTTATAGGTATATATTCCCTCATCTTACCTGGAGAATGATATGATGGATGGGCATTTTCCTTTCTCAACCTCCTTTACATAGTAGGCCTCTGCGGTACCTACCTCAGCTTCAAACTAGAGAGGTATTTTTAAAGATTTTTCAAGGGCATCATGCAGTTATTTTGATAAAAGGATGGACTCATGAATTATGAGAATTGTGGGTATACTAGTGTAGTGATGAAACATGCCATACTTCCACACTAAAGGCTTATTTTTTTCCTGCTGAGGGTCTCTCTTTGGTAGGGGGAACAACATATGGTGCAAACTGAACCGTCGGTTTTTGAATAGTGTTTTAAATATTGTGTTTCTAAGTATCTAACCCACTCTAAAAAAGTTCCAACTGACTATTGGTTGGCTGAGGTTTGGATTTGGATGGATATTATTCATCATAGTTTGGTCACAGATAATCTTCTCAGTTAACTAACACTGTCGGCTATAGATACGCACTTAATAGTGCAGTCTGGGAATACAATTCCTACTATGATCTGCAAAAAAATTGGTTCCTGGTCATAGTAACATGTACAACTCTATTTGAGTAACTATTTTGATCATTCTAATGGATACCATGTCCTCGACCTTTCCTTCGACGAAATCAGATGAATGTATCTGGGGGTTTTCATGGATGTCCTCACTGTCAGGCATTGTGAAGCAGTCTACTAGCTCAACAACATTCACTGGGGCATATCCTTTTAATCGTTAGTGAGGTCATCCAGAACTAGGTGGACCCTTGGTGTATCTCCTAACTCAAGAGGCATGAAATCACAGAGGGTGTGAGATAGATCAGGCACTGATGGGGGGGGGGGTGATTTAAATTATGCCATCAATTCCTCTTCATATGGGACAAGGAAGACTATGGTGTGGATATGGAGGAAGCTCTTAGAGAGTGTGGGGTACACATAGGAGGTTCTGGCCTGCCTAAGAGAATAAGGATGACACCATGCACTTAATAGACATCCTTGAGAGCCAACCAATCATTATATTTCAACATCCCATTCTTAAAAGTCTGATGCAATTCACCAAAACCTTTTTCACTACTGTTGGGGTCAGTAGATACATGTTTTACCTATGATGGAATGTCACCCAACATGAACACGCCATGATCCACGTGGTCTTATAGCTAATATTTGAATGCATAACATTCCTTAATGGGTGTCCTAGGATCCTATGGTCATGAAATGATTTGGATGACCACTAATCTCAGCCCCTGGAGTCTCTTATATTTGGGAAGCTTCATAATTATCTTATCTAGGGTGTAGATGAAATAATATGAGATTTGGGAATCTCTAATAAAATAGTTTCAATTCCTTATGTTTGGGAAGGGCACTCTCAGAGACTTACCTTGATGGGGGGCTAGAGTCACATTCTCTCATCTTGATGGCTACACATACCGAGGTGGTTCTTGATAGTTCTATGTTGGTAAAGGCTACGCATGAGAGGGATGAACTCTATGTGTCTCATCAAAAAAAGGGGAAAGTAACTGTATATTCATGGGGTCCTATAAAAGCACAGTGGTGAAAATCTCTATTTGGAATGTCTTCTCGTTGGATTTGGAAGAGGAAACATGTGCGAATGTTGTCTAGTCTACTGCAGGGCTTCATCCAAATGATAATAATTTTTAGAGACCTACCATTATATAAATAGGTAGTTTTGAGTGATGAGGTTAGGGACTATCTCACCCTTGATGTTCCCAACATACATTGTTAATAGTTTCTCTTGGGACATCAACATGTCAGGTGAATATGTGAAGCTTTTCCACCCAGTGAAAAAGTATGTAACTCGCTCATTATCCCTCTACATGCACATAAAGAGATCCAAAATACATTTCTTTCATGTGGTGGAGCTGAAATGGTGGAAGAATTTCGTTCAAACATCCTCCCAACCAGAAATGGGCCACATGGGTAGCTGGCTGCACCACAGTAATGTGATCCCTTCTAGGGGATAAACAAAACATTGAAGCATGACAACCTACTATAGTTTTGGGGTTCCTATCATAGGTACACACATTGAAATAAATTTTTTAGGTTATTCAATGGATCAACCATCCCATTTAACCTGGAAAATCTTAAATTTCCAAAATCCAGTGGTGCGTGGTTGTTGTCCACCCCCGATGAGTATGGTATTCTGTCAGTGGGGACCGCCACCTATCGCATTTCTAGGGCATCAAGGTGATTAATGAGAGAACTATAAAGTCATCTTATTGAGGATCTCTAGATACCAATTCATTGATAAGATCATAAAATTGAAAAAATGTATCATGAACTTGAAGAGTGGAATGACCTAGATCCTAAGTTGGTTAATCACACTACATGGGTGGATTTAGTGAGTCATACCCCAATCTCCTTATCCCTAGATCCATCATTGACTGGGTGAACAAGGACACAAAGATTGATTAAGGGTGATTTTGTAAGTAGAAATAGATGGCCTAGTGTGGGAGATATGGGGTCTTGTAGGGAATTTCATAATTTGTTCACCACCCAGTAAATAGGTTCGTGATGCATCTTCTATATTCATCAACATTCTTAAGTAAGGAGACTATCGTATGATACATCTTTTATTTTGAAACTACCTCAAATAGATCGGGTTACACAAAATTTCACTTGATTTTTTCAAGATTCTAATGGGTAGAAATAAATTCTACTTTGATGGGATCTCTGAGGACAAACTATTATCTCTGTTGACGAGTGAGGACACCTATATAAGGGTATATCTAGTCTTATGTTTCCCATTGAGAAATATTTTCCCCATCATCCCTAGCGTCAGTGGCCCTATTCAACTGGTCGTTCAGCAGTTTTTTTACAACAATATTAACCATGACATTGGATGAGGAGAACTTTCATCATCATAACATAGTCCAGATTATCACAAGATATGTATAAAATATAGAGCCTCATAATTTCACCAACCTATGATATATACATGCAAATATTATTCTTCTATAACTTGATAGAGAACTGTAAGGCTCTTAACACATTTTTTATTGATATATGTGGAAATAATGGCATGACTAAGGGAAATGAGACATTGAGAGTGTTGTGATATCAAACCTTCTATACTATTAGTTGATAAAATCACAATGATCATGGCTTCCTAGGTAGGTAAACGGATTACCACAAAAGTGGTGAAACATAACCTAGATAATCTGGTAGAAATAACTATCCCAAACCATAGTAATAGACTCCAGGTTGTTAATTGACATGATAAAGGTAAGTAGAACACCATTTATATATGGTAGATGGATATAAACACACACATGACCTCTTCCTCAGATGAAGGGTCCCGCTATTGGTCGGCCCAACCTTTCATCAATATCGGATGTGATATAGGTGTTTTCATTGATGTAGACTAGTTCCTCTATTAGATTATTGGGAGAGGATTCATTGCCTGATTCAAATGTCCATTGAGTGTTGGGATGTTTCTTGGGGGTTGTTCCATCCACATCATCACATACGTGTAGGATGGAATATTCACCACTGCCTCTTGTGAGAGGGTGACAAAATTTATCTATGGCCCCATAGAGTGATCACTATCTAAGGGAACAAACCTTGACCCTAATATATATCCAAAATAATGGGTATTTTTAGAGATTATGGAATTTGGTAGTGATGAAGATGAACACACTATGATCCCTTGTAAGGGGGACATGACATCCTCTACCTACAAATACCTACATAGGGATCTGGGGATCCTATGAAACTTGTCTTCTAGGATTGAAAATTTCAACTATCGAGTTCCTATAATATAATCTAGAATATGGAGAAAAGGATCCATTATCAAATATTCTATCCCCTTTGAATCTGAGAGTTCAACAAGGTCAACACTGAAATGGTGCTTCTCAGAGATTCGCCACCAATGGAAGGTGTTTCCCCTTTTGCCACAGGACGGTTCATCACGGTAGGGTACATCCTCTATATAGAGAGGACCAATGTGTTGGTTATTTATATCATAGGAAGGACCTCTGATTTGGTGTATGAGAGCATAGGGAGTAACTTCATGTAGATTAGTGGTGACACAGGTGGGAAACCAATGTCTATAAGTAATAGTACTAAGAGGGCCTCCACATTGGTTGGTAGGATCATGGGGAGTACCACCACAAAATTTGTTGAAATAGAAATTAGTACCTCAACTCTAGTTGGTGACAGTGATAGAAGTAACTCTTCACTTAGTATCCTTTCCATGGGATGGTCCATGATAGCTTTTGATGGTGCCAGTGATTGAGAGAGTCAACCTGGACTGCCTATGAGGAATCCAGGGTCTCGATCCTAGTAGGATGAAAAACAGATCCCCATTAACCAATTACAAGGATCTTAAAGAATACAAAAGTTATGGAATGGAAAACTAAGGCCATAGAATATTTCCCTTTTTAGGCAATTTCTTGATTCTTCCCTTGACATAAGCATGAGTTTCTTTAGACTAGGGCCAACAACGTAGGGATGAAGTCCACCTACCTTTCATCCTATGGGACTGATCAATACTGGAATTGAAAAGGCCTTGTCGTATTCCTCTTAGGAATATCTTAGAAATTGGTCATAGATAGTGCGTATCAAACATCACCTATCTCCTCAACATAGGTATTGAGTCTTCAGAGAACTCTGGGGAAAGGCTCCCAAAGTGGTTTGTCATCAGAACCATGCGTGGTTTCCTCCATCATGGACCTTGGGGGTGGTGAGGTTGATGAGGCACTAATCCTACTAGTCCTAATGATCCATATACCTTTTTGTAATAAAATCCTCATATTCATATCAGTGCACCAAGATATTGATCACCCTCATATCAATGATCTCACTGGGTGAGATGAGGCATGTGTGCCTTATAGAATAAGTCGTCACATAAGTCATGGTGGGAGAATAGTTGTGCTGAAATTATGCATCAACATTTATCATATCCTGATACCTTAAAGAATTGGGTTACTAGTTTCCCATAGATTGATTCTAATAATGAATATAGATTCAGATTTTAGTACAAGTACAGTAAAAGTGATTCACAATACCCCAACATCATCCAATATTCTGAATTAGAGAAGGATTCAGGCTAATGATGTCCCAAACCGAGGATTCCCAATGATAACATCCCCAATGCACATGAGAGTTTAATTCTGGGCCCACCATTTTCATGGTGGGAACTGGTGCCAGAAATTTGGATTTGTGAAATTCTAATCCATTGATTCCACATATTCTACTTGTACCAATGGTTATAAGATAAGATTTTCACATCAGTTTATCCATTTTTTATTTCTCATTCTTTCACTAGGTCATCAGAGCATAAAACACATGGCTTATGTTACCCCACATTTCCACTATCCAAAGGCAGGCAGCTTTCTTTACTTTTATCGGTGATGTTTACTCCTTGATCAAAACAATATGATGGGATGCCGGTTCTTTCTTCCATGGATTTTTCTTTAGATATCATATCCTAGTACTGGTATCCCTCATAGATTTGAGTCAAGTTTATAGAAATCATTTTTGATGTTGTGTCTATGTGGATGCAGGTTAATTATAATTCTTTTGTCTTAATAGGGAAATAACCTTTGTTTGAGAGAGTAGTTACGCTGGGAATCTCAGGGATTGTATAGACATTTGGTACATTAGTCACCTATAAATATTTCAATTTGGAGGGAATCTTATATGAGAAATCTTAGCTATGGAACCCAAGTAATATTATTTCGATCATAAGGTAATTTACACTATGGGAACAAGTATTCCAAGGATTTTTACCTATGGAATCCCATGTTTATTTCATGGGTTAGGTATTATGGGTTAGATCAAAATTTCTACATCCAGTTGAGACAGATCATAAAATCCTATTAAGATGGAAAGGGGGAAGATTTTAACATGTTTTGGAGACAAACACAAGATTAAGGTATTATGGGGATTGGGTGGTTGATTAGAATTCCCTATTGAGGTGGATCAGGTAGGTGTGTCCAATGGAGAGAAGATTCCCTACTGAGGTTGTGGATTAGAATTCCATTCTAAGGCATATTTGGGAGGTTAATCCCTAAGAGGGAAGATATCTTACTTGGACTATTGGATTATAATTCCCCCTTGAGGAAGATCTGAAGGTGCATACCTAGGAGTGAATATTTCACAATAGGGTCGATGGATTAGAACTCCCTCTTCGGGTGGATCAGGAGGTGTGTCCTTTGGATTAAAGATGTCACACCTAGGTGAATGGAAAGAACACCCTCTTGAGGCAGATCAATTGGTGAGTCCCTATGAGGGAAAATGTCACACCATGATGAATGGATTAGAACACCCTCTTGAGGTAGATTTGGAGGTGCATCCCTAGGAGGGAATATGCCAAACCTAGGTTGATGGATCATAATGACCTCTTGAGTTGGATCTAGAGGTGAAGCCCTAGGAGATAAGATTCCATGCATGGGTTGTGGATTAGAACACCCTCTTGGGGTAGATTCGGAGGTGCATCCATAGGAGGGAGGATGTCACACCTTGATTAATGGATCAGAAAATCTTCCTGAGGCAGTTCTAGAAGGTTTTTCCCTTGGAGGAAAGATGTCACACTTTGGTTGTGCATCAGAATTCCCTCCTGATGTGGATTCAGAGGTGCATCCTTGGGAGGTAAGATGTCACACCTTGGTTAATGGATCAAAACACCCTCTTGATGTGGATCCATATGGTTCATCCATTTGAGGGAATATATCACACCTAGATTGTGGATCAAAATTCCCTATTGAGGTGGATTTGGGAGGTTCATCCATAGTAGAGAAGATGTCACAAATGGGTGAATGGATTCAAGTATCCTCTTGAGGCATACATGGAAGGTTCATCCCTATGAAAAATATGTCACACTTGAGTTATGGATTAAAAATCTATATTGAGGTAGATCTAGAAGCTACATCCCTAGGAGGGAATATCTCACACATGGGTGAATGGATTAGAATGTCCTCTTGAGGTGGATCCATAAATTGCATCCCTACGAGGGAAGATATCACACCTTGGATTACTATTGTAAGAATAAAACCTTAGGGAGTCATCAGACATACAATTTTTAGAGACACATATCAAAACCCCCATAGATCAATGCCATAGATTAAGGTCATGTGATAGGACCAATCCATACAATATCATTAGGTATGGATGACCATGTAGTGAAAAGAGATTGAACGAGGGATGGTGTGGGTCTTATACAAGGAAACTTTCCTTTGCTAGAGGATCAATATTTTTGGAATGGTGTGAGGATTACATGTGGAATCTTCATGAGGAAGAAGTTTATCCCATGGTGGAGAAGGAGATGTTATCCCATGTGAGTCGTACATGGGCCATTATGTGTTTATTAAGCAAGGTAGTAGGTGTGAGGTCATCCCATGTCAATCATACATGGGGAATCCTATGTTAATCACACAATTATAAGGATTTTTTTGTATTTTAATTTTATATGACTAGGTCTTGGAGATATATAGTTTTACATCATACAGAACAATCATGTATTTTTCCTTCACCACGAGGAAGACCATGAAAAGGTATAAAGAGATCCTTCATAAGGAATCCCTACCAAGATAGGTTCATAGTTTCCCATAAATATTCCACTCCTATAGAATATGTAACCACCACTCAGGAAACTCTAGGTGGGAAATAGAATTGGAAATGTCATTGAAGAGTGGCCATCATGGGGCCTGTTGTTAGGGTACCTATGTTTAAAAGCAATAGGAATTAGGGTAATTATGAATAAAATAAAAAGGTAGAATAAGGGCCCATAAAAAAATTTGAATAAAAAAGGAAAACATAGGAGTGAGTGGTATTGGTCACACTAGCATCTAAGGTGAGGCAGAACTAGTTTTGGGTTGGTATAGGGGCCCTGGGCACTCGACCTTCATGAAGGTATGTTAATAGAATGGATGCACCGTGGATATGCCTATGAGAGGTGCTTCACAATGCCTATGTCCTCACTTATGGGTGTCTCATTATTCTCAGGGACCTCATGGAGGATAGGGGTTTTGTAAAGGAGTATGCTTTATGAAACATGATGATCCTTCGTCAAAGTGAAGTCTTGGTTCCCATAGGGTTGGCTTCATGAAGAATATATTCCCTGGGAATCCACAAGATCCAAAAAGGGATTTCTTTTTTTTCTGAATGGATGGTTATTAATGAAAGGAATCTCCACTTTACATGGAGGATCTCAATAATTATAGGGGTAGTTACATTTGGGGATCCATTTTTTCTTACACTCACAAAACTCATGTGTATCACAAACATGGAGTGTTTATTAGAAGTTCAATGGTCATGTGTCCCCTAAAAATTTAGTCTTAAGGGTATTTATAGGGTTTGGGTTTCACGAGTAATGGATACATTCATGAATATTTATGTGCTTTGCAGTGGGTGGTGCTATGCAAGTCCGAATGATTCTACATGGAGGATACCATCAGGCCTTCACGCAAGTAGGACCTTCATGAGAATATGTCATTCATAAAGGTCTTGATCTTAGCAGAATAGGACGTTAAAATTGTTTTAGGCTATTTTGGCCTGGATTCACTCTAAACTAATCATTCCTTCCTCATCCACTTTTGTGACACATATATTTTGGCTTCAATAGGTGATACATGGGAGTACCATATTTATGGATAGATGACCCACACATTTAATAGGGGAGTGACGTCTCTACCTGGAATCTTTGACAATCATGCATGATCATTGCCATTAATAAGCATATCATAAAGAACAACATTCCCTGAAAATCTCACATCATATATTATAATACACTATGATGTATACTAGCATTTTCTATTTAAAAAAAACTCAAGATAGGATAGTCACAAGACAAAATATGAGTGAAGAAAAAGATGATATCAGTGGTAGAAGTTTCACAAAAAAGGAAGTACATAGGATTTAAGGGAACTACACGGTGTGTGGTCCCACAGTACTGTATTTTAGTGTTATCCTATTTATATGGCTTGGTGTACATTTCACAATACATGAAATGTACGAAGACAACATGATGTGTCTTGTCCATCTAGGGCCTACTCGTGTGCTCTTGGTCATTCTCGTGTACTTGATGGTGTAAGTAATCATGCCTATGTGCCTATCCACATATGTATCCATGCCTCGGTATTGAAACATTCCAAATTACCTATTCACGTCCATGTATCTGGTCGTGTACCTGGCCATGCCTAGGTATCAACACACACCCTTGTACCTGGTTGTGTCTGTGTGACTGGCGGTGCCTATGCCCATGTACTCCCAGGGTACACATTAGGCCAGCATCACTATGTCACATGGTGTTTGGGGACCCATATGATGTTTCAAACTTATCTCCACCAGGAAACCCTAGCTACCATAGATAGGGAACTACATGACATGTGCTCATCCCAATACATGCTGTGTAGTTTTTATTTGATCAAAATGTTAGATTTATCACAAAAATATATATCTATAGCTCCCACCACCAAATATATGTATTGAATACTCAAAAATGATGTTAATTTCATATGGTCACCGTTTCCTATCCTCTGGTAGCCGAAAAACTTATTTTCAATACTTATATTGAAGCGGCCAGACACCTCATTTTCCTCCTATAATATTTATAACTCCATTTCCAAGATCATTGTAGAATCACCCATGTTCCATACCAATGCATATTCAAAACACTAATTTAGTATTTTATTTGAACATCTACCAATCTTATGGGGGTATGATCATACTCCAAACCATCCAAAAATGTCAAATTGTGGCCCTGTAGCCTAATGAAGAAGAACAAAAATAACATGTGGGGGAAGGCACAAGGATAGAGGTGCATCAATTGTTATAAAAGCCCTCTTGGACAATGATCATAGATCATGGATGTTTAGGGAAAAAACATGTAATGATCAATAATAAATCTAGAAAAAATTTAATTCAATACATAGAATTATGAGAATGATTAAATCAATCACATATCAACTAATGTAACCACCATTAAACCCCTGGATGATGGTTTGTCTGAAAAAAATATACAAACCTTTTAATACATGTTGAGGTCATATTCTCTTAACTTCCATGGAATGTGGGATTAGTATCTACCTTTGGTGAAATTTCTATATAACAATAGTTTCAATTCTAGCATCATGATGGGGCCATACAAGGTATTTTATGGGCAGAGGTTTTGTACTCCATCCATTTGGGAATAAGTTGGAGAAATAAATTTATTTTTATTAGATCTTATAGAGGAGATTTTTTTTTAAATTATAGACTATTCATGATCACATTAACACAACCCCGTTGAAGATAAAATACTTATGCAGATAGTTTAAGAAAACACATGGAATTTCTTGTTGGAGATCATGTTTTCTTGAAAGTTTCTCCATAGATGGGAGTAATAATATTTGGTAAAATGGGAACTTAAACCCTGTGTAGATTGGGATATTTAAAATACTTGAAATAATTGGAGATGTAACACAGTAGTTTTATATTCCCCAACCTTCCTAAAGTACAAACCACCATCCCTGGTTTATTATTGAGTAAATACATGTCATAACCCACACATGTGCTCACATACGAAGGAATAGAGTAAGATAATTCATTTTCATATAATGTAGAGTCTTTTATGATTCCTGAAAATAGAGAGAAAGTATTATGAAATCAGACAGCTCATTTAGTGAACGTATTTTAGATAAATCACAAACTAAAAGTGGAAACCTAGTAGCCTGATGAAGTTAAAATTAATTTTTATCTACATTTGATCAATAAATAATATATACCCAAAATTATAAGAAGAAAGTATTTATAGGTGGAAATATAACACCCAAGACACTACTGTAGGTGGTAGAAACCATATCCTAAACTATCATGTAATGCATACATTAAAGAGCCTATAATAATGAATTTCTTTAGAATATTATTTTTAGAATTTTAAATTAACTGAACTATCTTCATTTTTGAACTCATGATATTAAAATTATCTTAATTTTAATTTCATATATTTTTCTAAAAAGGTTTTTTTATGTTTAAAATTACATGTTTCATGAACACATGAAATATTTATGACGATATCATTATATAAGAATGACCTAGAAATTTATATAAACTTATATATAAAAAAATATCAAATATAGGAATAAAATTATTCATTTTAAAATATTATTTTAACTTTTCAAACCAAATAAATAAATTTTAATAACAATTAAAATGATAATTTAATTTAAAAATGATTTTTGGACATTTATTTCAACCAAGTATTTTTCATAAGATATTCAATTTTTTCTTCCCTTAAAATCCTCATATCCTTATTTTTGATGTAATAATTCAATTAATTTCATTATAATCAGAATCTAAAATAATGTTACCTTATATATAAATTTAATGGTTAAAACATTATCTCTCTAAAAACAGTTTTACTCATTTATGTGTTTATATTTTAAAAATATTTTTCAATAACTATAGAAGATTTTAAATGTTATCGAAATTTGAAATTAAATGGTTCAGATTAGTTAATTAGGTCAATTTTAGTTTTTTTTGTTAAAATTAATTACAATGGGTAAAAATTTCTTACCCTAGTAAAAAGTTAAAATGGTAAATGGTATTTTACTAAGGCGAAAGGATGAAAAACTAAAATTAATGTTTCCAAATGGGTTATTGTGGTTGGAATTTTTGAAAACTCACCCTCATTCCTAATTTCAACCTTTTTAATCCCTTAACCATTTTATAGTGAAATTTAATTGTGGAAATCCAATGGGTATTTATAGAACAACCCTTCTCTTCACTTAAAAAATGGTAACATCGTCACAAATTCAATTATCACATGTCAATCAAATTTATGAAAGAAAATATTCTATAATTATCTTCCTATTAACATATATGACATTAAAAATATTCTAGTAAGAATTACATATCATAAGACACTCATTTCCAAGGAAAATTCAATTCCTGAACATGAGTATTATCAATTACTTAGTTTTGTTCTTATTTATATTCTTTAAAATTTAATATAGACATAATAATATGATGATATTATTATAATTGATATTATATAAAATTACTATATTAATTTTATTATAATTATATATTCATATACCCAATCCATTAAGAATAACAATTATTTTTGTTTATTGTGCGGACTACCACCTCCACAACATAACATGTTTTATTATCCTTCACTGCTTTACAAGGTTGTATATAAGGATAGTATTTAGGGATAAATATGGTGTTTATGAGGTCATTTTATTTTGGTTATTGAAAATTATAGATCCTATCAATTATATGATCTATAAATTATCATTGTTAATTTAATCAGTTAAATTAAGCGTGTTACAAAATAGTCTTTTATTCAAATCACATTAGATATTCATATCCATTATGTCTATATATACTTACTTAAAATTATAATATATCACACTAATAAACACTAAATATGATAATTATGATTTTAGTATAATGATATTACAAAAAAACCCACATAATCATTCATTATATTATGGTATGTTCATATTTGGGTTAGTTTAACAACCCACATGAACAATACTAAGAATTTATATAATGGATTATTATGAAAAATTATTCACTAGTGTAATATTATATAAATGTGTAAATAATTATTTTCTTATTCGTGGAGATTCTATATAAATATCTAGTTAATCTAATAATTAAACACCCTCTTCTCATTAAAAATACCCCAAACATACTTATTGAAGACTAGATCATCAAGGATAAGGCCTAAAGCAGTCATGGAAGTAATTTGAAACATCATAAATTATTAAAAAGCATCCATAATAGAAACTTTTATGGAATCATTATAATGGGATTTGGAAGAATAATTAATAATAACAATGCGATTATTAAATTAGTACAAATGATCAAAACTATAAATTTTGATATGGAAAATCAAAAGAATTCATATAGAGAATAACTATTTTTGCAGTGTATGAATGAAAATTGATATGACTATGTTTTTGAATTAAGTTATTTAGAAAAATATATTTTTATGATACATGAAGTTAATGAAATTTTTTGGAATTCAGGACAATAATTCTGGGGTTTCCATCATAAATTCTTCTCTTTGAGACCTATTTTATATTATGCCTCTTATTTCCTTTATGTGGCATATATAATACCTATTTGAGATATTATGTATTCAAATTCCCTTATTCTTATAATTTTAGGATTAATTTTAAACACACCTTTTGAAGATGTTATGATTGAACTGATACCTAATCCATAAGTGTGGTTTTTTCATCACAATTTTCATTATTTGGGGATCATGTTATAATCCCACATATTTTATTTTGTCTGGTTCATACATTTTATTAGAGTTATTTTTACACATTTCTAATGAAATTTAATTAATTTACAAGTCTATATTATAATATATCTTTTATATTCTTTTATTTAAGATTTTCCTTCACTATGGTGAAAAAACCATCCTATGTTTTGGTAAAGTAAAAGTGTGAGTTATTTCATAAAAAATGCTTCCCTATTTGGATAATGGAAACTAGATACAACTGTAGAATATATACACCTAGGTTAAATCACCCCATGATTGTTTGGGTGACCATCAACTCTATTATAACCTTGATTCAAGATGAGTGGGCTTAATATTTCAAAACCCGAGAGATACTCTTTGGGGATATTCTTTGGAATATTCACAAGACATTAATAAATCATGATGAATATTTTTTCATAAAAATTTTATGGTCTAATACTAATGAAAACTATTGATCCCAATTATATATTCCATGGAAAATCCATCACATTGAAGGTACCCTCACCCCTATATTTCATTCATAAGTGTAACACATGTTTATTTGATGATACCCCATGGGTTCCAAGTTAATTAAGTGATTTATCGATGTCATACACATTAAATTATTTAATGTGGAAGTACATGATGTATTTATTTATCATTATATGGATATTCATGTTTTATTTTGAAATAGTTTCCTTAGGGAATGGTAAAATATGACTTGATGACTCTTATTGGTAATGCATTGGACCTAATCAGGTGATGCATGTGGACCAAAATTATTATGTTCCTCGGTGTGTTGATAGGTTTTGTGAGACTAAATAGGTTAGGTTTTGGTGTATACCTCTTACCATAAATAGATATTTGTCTTATTATAAGTCTATGAATTTATGTTTTGATTTCCAAAATTATGAATTCTATTAGTAGAAGATTAATAATCATTATTATCCATGTTTTAATTCATTTTTATGGATTTATATTTCCCTTAATTTCTGTTTATTATGGATTCATGTTATTAATATATTCTTCCCAAATCACACATTCCATGATTATATTATGCAAGATTCCATTATATATTATTTGTCACTAAGCATCTAAGCACACACTTTTTTGGGTTTCTTTCCCCAAGATACCTATAGTTTTACTATATGTAATCTTCAAGGATATCTTAGAAGATATAATAATGTTCTCCCAGTATTTTCATTTTGCATTACATGTTTTCAAATATAATGTATGTATGTTTCGAGTCTTCTAGTTGTGCTATGTTGTTTTAACTTGTGGGAACTCTATTATTCTTTACCAATAAAGTGATATAATTATCTGGACAAGATTTTTGGATTCTAAGATGTTATAGTTGGTATTGGAGAATGTTTCGTGGGAATGTTGGGGCTTAGATTTAGAGGAACAATGTTAGATATCACATGTTATATGAATAACACACAATATTTCTCGTTAATATTCTAGATAACATTTTAGGAATTGTATTTTAAAATTCAATATTATGAGAAAATTATGTGTATTCCACTATAGAATAATGGATATTAAATGAATTAATGGTAACCATACCAACACCCTTAGTCAATGGAAGGATATTCTACCTAAAGAAGTTAATGAAGTTGAATTTGTGGCTAATTAGTTCATAATTATATTATCTCATTTGAACCTGTTTATGAGAAATAATATCACTTACAAAGAGTGACGTACTAATCCACAAAATGGTGTAACAATGTTTAACCATTTATAAGAAAACAAAATCCAACATTCTATAGAGAAACTAATCTATTGGTCACAAAACAATGGATCAAGTCCCTATAAACTCTTTTCCTTGCTTTAGGATACAGTGAAATGGAAACGTTCATCACAATATTCTATCCTTCAAAGGGAGATGTAGAAAAATGATGGTCACTAATTCAATACACTAAAAAGGATGATAATATCATGTTAATGTAATGGAATACTTCTAAGGAGGTATTATTTTAAAATCATTTTCCTTGTGTGAACTGTTTAGAAATGGAAAGTCAATTCCTCAATCTTAAACAAAAGGAGTTGGAAAATATTATTGAATATTATTCTAACTTCATAATGGTTGCTTAAAATGTTGCAGACTATGTTCATCGAACAAAAAGATATATATACAATTTATATGATAGAATAATACTAAGCATTAAATGGTAATTGGTCTATAATATCTAGTCATTATATTAAGACTTATTATAAAGAACCATTAAGATAAAAAAATTATTTCTACAAGACATTTGTATTTATTAAAAATAAATAGAAGAATAGGTTGGATGAGAATTCATGAACACCTATCATAGAGTGCCGAAAAGGTAAATTTATTTTCTTAATGAATCACAAAGACTAACCAGAGTCATCTAACTTTTGGAATTTAATAGTTTGATCAGTTAGTTATTCAAATTCACCTAAACTATTTCTTTTTGTTGTATTTATTATTTTATGAAAACAATAATTAATTGCTGTTTTGATAAAGTTTTAAAATGATTAAAAGACAACCAGAATTAAAATTTTAACTAAAATAAAATAAAATGATAAAAAGATTGTGATTATAAATAATGGACTTGGTTATTTGTGATTTGGTTTTTGGATTCCATCAATCTTCACCCTTGGTGTTTAAATTCAATTTGATAGCTTAATCATGGAATATCACTTTTGATCTTCTATCCTTTTATTTAGTAATTTTGAACTCTTTAATGGATATGGAAAACTACATTCCACATCCTCCTATAATCAAGGATAACAGAACATCTTAATCAAGAGTGTGACACCTTCTAGGACTAGGCTCCCTCATATATTGATTCATATGATAAACAACACAACTCCATCTTGTAAAGATCTTATGTTTTGTATAAGAGAGGTAAATATTTAAATAAAATCATATGAATGAGTTTGAGTTTAGTTTTATAGTGGAAAACTACCAAACTCTTGAAATTAACTCTTAATTACCACGAATGTAAATAAAACATATGAATTAAGGTACAAAATGAATGGAAAACCCACTTAATCTCTTAGGAAAAGCCTCGAGTAAGCCCTTAAGTTTTGATGGTAAGAGGTCATAGTGGTGATAATGAGAAAGAGAAAAGGAAGAGAATATAATAGAAAAAATATAACATCCTGATGATGTACTTTAAAAGTCGGTTCTTAAAATCGATATGTAATTTTTTAGAAGATAAACTGAAAAAAGTACACAACATATTACAAAAACATGGACCTTTTTCCGGTCTAGGTTTCAGAGAAATTAGAATACATTTCCCAATTTATCCAAGTGAAAAACAAATAAGTATTATTTCCACTATGTTTCCACGTTCAATATCTCTAAAAGTGAATAAAATTGAATTTGAACTTCTATGATACCTGTAAAAATCATTTAAAATAATGGTATGAGCATTCATTTTCATAGTACAGGGTTTTAAAACCTATTAAAATACATTTTATGTAAAAAATTCTTATGAATTATCTTTTGATAATATTTTTGAAAACTCTAATACTTTGAACATATTACACATTGAAAATGATTTTAAATTAATCCAGTGAATTTTAGAAATTTTTTGGAAACTTGAAACATTGAAGGATATATTGGGTCTACCCACTTTTTGAGGGATTTGGATTTACTCACCAACAACCAGCCATATTTACAATGTTTATGTGTCAAATTTTATGAAAACACTTTTTAAGCTTGCTTTATGTATATACATCTTTTCACTGGGATTTTCTTACTTCCAAAACATTAACTTTTTTAATATATATATATATATATATATAAATATATATATACTTTCAAAAAGAAATACACATTTTCTTGTTTTTAAATAATCAAATCCCATGTCATCATGTCATTGCCTAATGTAAAATCCAATTCCATTCATAATCCTTACCAACAGATTCACAAAAATAATGTTTAAGCATGAAACATACATATAAATGGTAACACATGCATGATATGTCACATGTTACAAGATATGGCCATAAATCATAATGATATTGACATATATTCATGAAAATAAAACTAATGCACACAAAATGATAACAATTTCTTAAGAAAAGTTGCATAAAATAACGGTGTTCTACATATGTAAGATTAATGAATTATTAACATGTGATCATAGGTTCATAAACCCATAGATTGTTTATGTAAAGTAAAAAAATTCCATTAAAAGTTTTACTCATTTTCAAATTAAATTAAAATGAAAAATAATTTCCAAATTTATCGATAGATAAATATATATATATATATACACACAAATAACCATTTAAAGTAATAAAATCGTTCACCCAACAATAAATATTATTACTTTAAAATGAATAGACAAAGGTCCATAGAAATTAATTTTGATCATGATAAGAAAATAATGATTTTAGAAGGTTTTAAAATAAATAACCCATATATCATTTGATCCAAATGTATGTTGAGATGTCAAATAATCAGAAAATAATATCCCATACAATTTTTGTTGAACATCAAGGATCTCAAGGGCACTGGAGAGGTGTGTGTTTTTTAGATGAGTGTTCTTTTTTATAGGTCTAAGACACATTCTTATGAAAGGTAAGTATTATAAAAAATTAATGTTGTCTGGGTTTTTATATGTATGTCTAACTGAGTTTTTATTTTATTAATAATTATTTAAACTAATTGAATTGGATATATATATGTAATGAATATTTTTGGAAGTATTGTTGATCTAAGAAGATATTATTAGATCATATTGTGTAGAAATTTTAATCTAAAAGAGTGCATATATTTATATTTTAAATTTATGATGTATTGTGGATTTTTGATTGGGTTTTAGAGATATGTTTCTTTAATCGGTAAAATCACATCGTTGCAGGTTTTATTCGCGTTTAATAGTTTTTTTATCATTCCAAAGGATTCGTTCAAGACAATAATTTAAGGGAATAGGCCATGGGTGAGTGAGACAACAACACCATCAGTGGAGGAGAAGGCACGTGTCAAGAGTTTCCAGGTTCTGACCATAGGTAGAAGATGGTGGAAGGTTTTTTAATGGAAATGAATACACGGTCGAGATTCAATCTGACCAAAGTGTGAGATTTGGTCCATGATTTAAACTGATGGTTCATAGAATAGGGTGGATCCCATATGATATCTATGGCTGAAATAGAACATGGCACATTCACAGTGGGGTGAATAATTTAGGGTGCACTGAAAATATCAGATGGTGTATATTGAATGGCAGCTGTATCAGGCGAAGGAGGTTTGAGCGGTCCATTTTGGAAATCATGACCTACATTGATTGATTTCCAATGTTTCATTTAATTCAAATTTTATTTTATATATCTTATTCATATTTTAATTTAATAAATTAGATACAAAATTAATTTTAGTTTGAAAAACACATATATTTACTTGTAAAATTATTATTTGAAAATAAATTAAACGTTCAATTCCTTACAAAAAAATATAATTCAATTGAATTATAATTTTCAAACTAAAAATAAAAGTTAATCCCCATACATGAAATTATTATGAAAATTTTGTCAGATACATCAATCAAGATGTTAATTGATCTCATACTAGTTTTCATCTAATAGTTTAGATATTTTAAATTTTATACTTTTTTATTTTTTAATAATGATTTAAATATAATCAGAAAATATATCTATAAAACATTACATTTTTACATAAAAGGATACAATTAATTTATTTAATTGGAATCAGAACTTTCACTTTTTTATTGCAAAACAAATAAAAATTTACTAATAATACACAAATCAATATTGTTTCTTTATATATTAATGACTATCATATGCCATTTTTCATCTTTAATTTAAAATTTCTAACTGATTTTTTTATAACAATAGGATGAAAATACTTATAACTATCAATATCTAAAGGAATTCAACCACAAAAAATCTTTGATGATCATAATACTACTATCATAATGGTTTTATATGTTCTTATTATTTGTTGTTTTGTTTCTATTGTTCTTTCTAAAACCTTTATCCTTATAACATATCCAAGAGAATTGAACTACCTAGTTAGCATTGTTGGGTTTCTCTGAGGAATTTCAATTGATTTATTATCAATAATAATGGATTTAATGGATTATTTATTATGCGTCAAAGATGTATTATGGTATTTTTATAAATAAAATTGTTACTACTTCTTTGATTTTGTTAAGAAAATTATATATTTATTGAATTTTGTAGCATTCATAATATATAAATTGTGCTTTTAAACCTTTCATGTTACATTATCATCTTGTAAATGAATTGCACCCTTGCAATCTGTTTTCACTTATCAATTCTAGTTTTCATCTACCCTGAGTCTCGCATGACGTCCCTAAGACCAAGGTCTATAATTTTTTCTTCCATAGTTACCAATATATATCCCTATGAGATTAATGTTCAAGGTTTCTTAAAAACCCTCCTCCTACTTTTCCCAAACATAGCTTGTGCAAGATGAGTTGTATAGATGTAAACATCGGAATAAAATACTTAAGGAAGGATAATCAATATAGTACTCTAGAAGGTTGTTTTGAATTTTATTCCTATAAGAAATTATTATGGATTCATCTTCGAATGTTTTAATGTCATCGTAAAATTCTCCCTACAAAATAAAAACTTTATAGTTGACACATATATTCTATGTGGATATTTCCTTCTTCTGATACTCTATAAACGGTTAATATTGATTTAGGTTGCTCAAATAGGGTAAAAAACCTAAAAAGTACTTCAAGATACGCCCCTTGGTGTCTATAGAAGTGAACTTGAATCTTAATAATGTATTCGAAGATAAAACCCAAATCATGATGAAGATGAAGTATATAAGATGTACCTAATATATTGTAAATTCATTTATAGGTAAACCATATGTCTTCGTAGGGTAAATATTCTACATCGCATGATTTTTACATGATTATAGAAAGTAATTCATTTAAAAGGAATAAGAGACTTGTTTGAGTTCTACTTTGTTCCATCTGAAAATTACAAAGAGGAATTTTGACTAAGAAATGATACTCAATCAAGTGAAGGGTTATAATTTCCCAAAATTATCTAGATTGTGCCTCTGATACGAATTATAACAGCCCAATCCTGCACTTATGGACTTTGTGCGTAAAAATGATGTGTAATTTTTTATAAGATAAACTAAATAATTACACAATAGGTTACACAAATGATGGCCTTTTACCGGTCTAGTTTTTCACGAATTTAGAATACATTTCTCGATTTTTCAGCTTAAAAAATAACTAAGTAGTATGTCAACTATGCTTCTGTGCGCACTAACTCCAAAAGTTTTGACAACTGAACTCAAAATTCCATGACACTTGTGAAAATCATTTAAAATAATGGGATGAGAATTTATTTTCTCAGCAAGGGTTTTTAAAAACCATTGAAATAACTTTTAGGGAAAACATTCTTCTGAAAAAACTTTTTAAATTTTATTGAAAACACTAGTACTTTGAACAAATTAATCTTTGAAATTATTTTAAAATAATACAGTGAATTTTAGAAAATATTCAGCATGATTTTGAAAATGAACATATTGTAAAAACTTGAAAAATTGAAGGATATCTTGGGCCTACCCTATTGTTGAGGGACTTAGATTCACTCCCCAATACCCTACCATATTTAGAACGTTTAATTTCCAGATTTAATGAAAAACATTTTTAATCTTTCTTTATGTATATACATATTTTCACTGGGATTTTCTTACTTCAAAAACATGATTTTTTTAATATATATATATATCATTATTCATATATATATATATATAAATATATATTTAATTATTCATATAAATATATATATATACTTACACAATGAAATGCACATTTTTATGGTTTGAAATAATAACATCCCATGTTGTTATGTCTTGGCATAATATAAAAGCCAATTATCATTCATAATCCCTTCCAAAGGATTCAAAAAAAAAGTTTAATCCTGCAACATACATATAAATAGTAACAAATTCATGATATGTCACATGTTATAAAATATGCCCATAACTCATAATGTTATTAACATACATACATGTAGATATAACTGATGCGCATAAAATAATAACAATGTCTTAAAAAACTACATAAAATAATAGTGTTCTACGTTTGTATGATCAAAGATTTATTAACATATGATTGTAGGTTATTAAACCCCTAAATTTTTTAAGTAAACTAAAACAATTCCATTAAAATTTTTATAGCTTTTCAAATAAAATTAAAATGAAAAATCCTTCTCATATTTATCAATAGATAAATATATATATAACAATAATTATTTAAAATAAAAAAATACTTCACAAAAAAAGGATTATTACTTGAAAATAAGAAGACAAAGGTCCACCACAAATTATGTTTGATCATGAAAAGAAAATAATGATTTTATATGTTTTTAAAATATATAACACATATATCATTATATTAAAATGTATGCTGAAATATCAAATAATCACAAAATAATTTCCTTTACAATTATTGTTGAATGGAATGGATCTCAATGGTATTGGTGAGGTGTTTGTTTTTATTAGAGGAGTGTTGTATTTTTTTATTGGTATTAGATTCTTGCTTATGAAAGTCTAGTATTCTAAAAAATTAATGTTGGATGGGTTTTGATATGCATGTCTAACTGAAGTTTTATTTTGTTAAGACTCATTTAAATTCATTGAAATGGATATATATATATATATATATATTATGCACATTTCTGGAAGTATTTGGGATCCTAGAATATCTTATAGATCTCTGGGTGTAGAAATTATAATATGAAAGAGTGCATATATTTATAATTTAAATTTCAGATTTATTGTGGAGTGCTGATGGGGTTTTGTAGATACATTTCTTTAATAAGTAAAATCACATCGTTGTAGGTTTGTTTGGTGTTTAATAGTATTTTATCATTCCAAAGGATTCTTTCAGGACAATAATTTAAGGTAATAGGCCAAGGTTGAGCGAGACAACACCATCATCAGCAGAGGAGAAGGCCCGAATCAAGAGTTTATTATTTTCAACCAAAGGTAGAAGACGATGGAAGGTTTTCGAACAAAAAGGAATAAACAGTTGAGATTCAATTTAAAGGAGTGTGAGATTCGTTCTCTAATTTAAATCTATGGTTCATAGAATAGGGTGGATCATGTATGATATTGATTTCTAAAAGAGAATGCAATACATTCACAGTGGGGTGTATAATTTAGGGTGTGCTGAAAATATCAGATGGCGTAGATTGAAAGGCCATTAGATCAGATAAATGAGGTTGGAGAGGTCCATTTTGGAAATCACAACCTGTGCCAATGGATTTAAAATGTTTCATTTAAATCATATTTTATTTTATATTTCAAATTCTGATTTTCATTTAATATATTTTGATAAAAAAAATTAAAATTAGTTTGAAACACACATATATTTACTTGTAAAATTAATATTTGAAAATAAATTAAATAATAAATTACTTACAAAAATTAAAATTCAATATAATTATAATTTTCAAACTAAAAATTAATGTTAATCCCAAAAAATGAAATAATCATGAAAAATTTATTATATACTTTAATCAAGAAATTAATTGATCTCATACTAATTTTCATCTAATAGTTTAAATATTTTTAATTTCATACTTTTTATGTTTTAGTAATACTTCAAATATAATCAGAAAATATATCTATAATACCTTACATTGTTACATAAAAAGTTTATATTACTTTCTTTTAATTGGAATCTAAACATTCACTTTTTTATTACAAAAAAAATAAAAAATTAACAATAATATACAAATCAATATTGTTGCTCTATATATAAAGGGTTATCATATGTCATTTTTCAACATTAATTTAAAAGTTCTAATAGACATTTTTTATAATAGTTATATGAAAATACTTATAAATATGAATATATAAGGGAATTCAAACACATAGAAAAAAAATTCTTTGACACTCATACTACTGATTTTGGAATCGTTTTATATGTTCCCCTTATTCTTAGTTTTTTTCCATTGTTCATTATATAACAACTATGCTTATAACAGATCCAAGATATGCAAAATAACCAGTCGGAATCATTGTGTTTCTTAGATAAATTATGGTTATTTTATTATAAATAATAGTGGGTTTAATGGTTTAGTTCATGTGTGTCAATAATGTAGAAATTTATTGGTATAAATAAAAAGTTTATTAATTCATTCATTGTGTTCAGAAAATTATTTATTTATTTCATTTTGTAACATTCATAATATATAAACTGTGATGTTATACCTGGGGTGTTGTAACACCTCAATCCTTCATGGTACGTTTCCCTTTGAATAATGTAATATCTTGCATTGTACGCAACTTCGAAATTCTAACACACCACGACCAATCAAACTAGCCGTTATGAATAGTAATACCTAATTTTTATAATTTTATAAATTTTATCATTCAAAATGGACTTCATTTTTTTATTTGGAATATCAAAATTAGCTTAGGGTGAATTTTTGTTATTTTTATGAAAACTTTAAATTTTTGATGAATAGTGAAAACACTACGTTATTGGTTAAAAATGACTTTTTATTTAAATAATTGGTTATTTTATTTTAATTTAATTTAGGTAAAAATAGATACATAATACATATATATGTTCAAATTAATTCATTGGATTCATTTTATAATAAGTTTAGATATATAAAATTTTTCAGAACAATTTACCGTCTTTACCCACCTCCTAGGAGCATTTGCAAATTTGTATGAAACATAATTTTACCGCTTCTGTGAGTTAAATTTAAAAAATCATAGAGACATTGTTAATATTATTATATAAAATTTGGTTCAATAAGATGAAAATAATTTTTTATTAATAGTAACTTTTTACATTTATTTACCACGGTAAAAAAAATAGGGTAATTAAGGGTAAAAATGATATTATAATTACCTTAAAACATGTTCTAATTATATTGGATAAGTGTAATTCGACCAAAAACAACCTTATTAATAACATATGATCCTTTAGGCCCACTTTAATTTGATTAGGACATTTATTATTATTTTATTTAAAGAAGAGTTAAAAGAGTAAAAATCAAAGTTTAAAAACAAAATCATTTTTAATATAGGGTTATACAAAAGATAAATTCGACTATAAATATTAATTATAAAGATAAAAATATTTTATACATAATGGTATTTTATTTATAAATTTTATACATTAAATAAATAAATTTATTTATGACAGAATGATGATGCAATAATTACCTTATTAAAAAAATATTAAAATAGTTGATATTATAAATATCCAAATAAATATAATTTGAGACTTTTAATGAATTAAATTAAGTTTCAAGGTTAATAAGACATGTTAGGGTTTATTAAATGAATTTATTTCTAAGTACTAATACTTTTATGAATTAAAATAAACAAAATATCATATAGTGACAAAATGGACATAAAAGAGTTTTTTAAACAAATATTATATTATTAATTGATATTCTATTCCTAAAAATCTAAGGTTTAGAAACAGGGATTAAATAATATTATATATGTCAATAAAGAACCTCTTGAGGTTCTATTTAATGTTTATAGTAAGTTTATTAACCGTATAATATAAAAATACAAAGAGACATGGTAAATGTCAAACTATTTAACTAAGAGTTAAATCTAAAAGATAAGGTTAATATGATGACCAAAACCATTCTAAAACCTATTGGTTGAGTGGTTTTAGACCCATACCCACATTATTATTGAAATAAAGTATTTTGGATACATTAGAAACCTAAAATGAGTTTATTATAAAATAATATTACAAGATTTTCCTAAAGTGACCCTCACCTCTCTTATAAAAGGACACTTCCACTTCTCTCAAATTCACATCTTAAAATCCATTTGTCTTAACCAAACCCTTCCCAAATATCCTCTACACTATCCAACCTTAATCCTAGAGGACTTCCTTTTTTCAGAAAACCAACCTAAAGATCCATTTTGTTCGAATAAAAAGGAAGAACCCGAAGAAGATGTAAATATTTCATCACCTCTTTCAAGTTCTTTTCTTCTTCCACTTCCTCTTTCTTTGTTGTTTACATTCTAAAATAATAACTCCAGTATATTATATATATTGTGATGTTATTATAAAATTTTTACATCCATATTCATTATTCTATCTATCCTCTAAATGACAAAGTCACCATACATGCGTACGTACAGATTACTATCTCTACATCGTGGTGTAGTTTGTTATTCAAACACTTCATCATTTGGATGGGTATAATAATGAGTATAAATTATTTAAATAATAAATATAACATGATAATTATTCTTTATATATGATATATCATCAAATCATATACTATTTTATTATCAAAAGAATGATATTTTTGCTTGTGTGTACGTACGGATTACCGTCTCCACGAATGATATGAGATTAATTCCCCATCATAATAATTCGAGAATAATTTTCATTTTATCATTAAAAATAATGTTTATGAACATAATATCATTATTTATATGAATAAAATTAATCCTATCCATAAACAAATGGCTTACATAACCAAGTATATAAAGGAAAACGAATCAGTTAACACCTAAAACACTGATACTACTAAAATATCATTAACAAAGAAAGATTAGAAGATCATATATGATATAATATTAATGTATATGGTTATTTTATAATTTATTAACAATTATCTCACCATTATACAGGATTTTAACCTACCCTATACCAAGGAAAATTACAAGGTAAGGGTTAATTTCACAATCTCTTTATTATCTGAGGTTGTTTTTACGTAAGTATCTACTGAGACCTCTTTATCATCCACATCCATGTTTTTTTAAAATGTATTACAAATTTTTTTTAATATTTACTAGACTATAGGTTAAAGTCATTTATACATTTATTTTACTTTTTATAAAATGGTTTTAAAGGAATCTTTCCATCGTTTTCCAAACACGGTACCTTATGACCTTTTCGACAAAATTAAGGTAAAATGTTTTTTTAACTTGTACGGAAGGTGTGGCTATTTTCTACCATTATAACATCATCTAATATTCCCTTATAAGATTATAAAAATATTTTAGAAATAAATGTTTTCTTTTATAATTATATGACTTTTAAATTATTTAAAAATATAAAAAGATTTTTCTCTAAAAAAAGTATTGATTTCATCTATGTCAACATCCTTTGATGGATTGTAAGATTATTTGAAGTTGATTTATTTTGATAAAAATATTCCATATTTTATTGAAGGTTTTGTGATATGTTGGACTGTGGATGTGTTATTTTTATACCATTCATGGTTTATGGGTAAATTTTTAACATTTCGTACAATTGTTTTAATACGAATGTTTATGTTATATTTAAACCTTTTCATACGAGGAATGTATTGGACTTAGTAAGTTATGGGTGGAGACTTCTCTAAATCCTCGATGCATCGGTAGGTCTCATGAGACAAACTAGTGTCTTCGCATAGGGCCTTGACAAAATATTATTTTTATTCTTGGCACAAGACCTTGACTATGTGGTTCTGAAGTCTGGCATTATGCATTCCATCATTATAAAAGTGCCAATTGATATTGCATGTGATTATTCGACTATTAGAATATCGATGTGAATAAGTAAATGTAATTATTTAATTTTATATTTTCCATATTATTTTGAAGTTCATGTTTAAAAGGATTTTGTTTTAGTATTACATTGCCTTAAATGTTTATGCTTATTTATGAAAGTTTCCACTATATTTTTATCCTTACTGAGCATCTGAGCTCACCCCTTTCTATGATTTATTTTTCCCAAGATGCAAAGAAGTATATTATGACTGAACTACATGGATAGTATAAGGGATATGATTGTGTCTTATGGTGACTATGTTGTTGTAGTTTTTAATTCTAAAATGTAATGCAAAACTTATGAATGTATCTAGTATTTCAAAGGCTAATAAACTAATCATTCTTTCAAGACATGATCTTTTGTGATCATTACAATGTTATGTAATAATGTACCGACTCTGGTTAACTAGGGTCGGAGAGTAACAGTTGGTATCAGAGGCTGTTTAGTACAAACCTTGGAAACTATATTTAGAAAAACTCTGATTAGAGAACATTACCCTAAGATAAAATTTGAGGATAAGAATAGAATAACTTCCTAGAATTTTGTTAATTTAGATATTTTGTGAGTTTTATATGCAATACATCCCTGTTTGAATACGAGCAGATAGAGGTGGCTCTAGCATAGATGTACCTAGGGATAAACCCGAAAACACCACTTTGAGCTAGACTCTAATGGGAATTGGTGCACGAAAACGGGCCTTGTCGCACTCTTGGTTACGACACTCCCAGAGGATATGTTTAAAATAATACTCATTTTCTTTACAAACCACTATAAAGAGCTTATGAGTATATAATTACTCAAATAAAACATTTTTATGATTATGAATTATATCCATAAATAGTTCAATTTATGTTAAGTGTTTTACAAGTTTGGAATTATGTATTGTTATTCATAAACTAATCTAGTGTATGCCATTGTTTAGAAATGGAGCCTAGTGGAAGGAATGAAAATAGTATCAATGCATGTAATCTATATAGGTATTTCCCTCCAACTCAAGATAATTATTGTGGAGCTGGTGAAGCAACTGGTGCTGATCAGCTTATCACCATATTGAGACAACTCACTCATGTTATGAATAATAACTTTACCCGTATGGAGCACCCTGATCCACAACACGAGGGATGAATTTTAGACCACTTCATGAGGAAAAAACAACCAAAATTAAATGGGAGTACAAATCCATTAGTAGCTGAGAAATGGATAAATCACGTAGAGAAAATATTTCATGCTTTGGGGAGTAGCAAAAGAGAAAAAGTTGCCATGACAGTTTATCGCATCACGGGAGATGCATATCAATGGTGGTAATTGATTTAAAACACAAGGGAGATGATAAAGTATCAAATATGGAATGGAGGGAGTTTAAAGATCCTTTTTTAGAAAAATACTTTCCTCATGACCATCAAGCGGATATGGAAATGCGATTTCTAAGTCTGAGGAAAAAAGAGGATGAGAATGTCACAAATTATGAGGATAACTTTAAAAGGTTAGAAAGGCATGCTATAGATTATATACGTAACCCAAGAAATAATATTGATCATTTCTTTGATGGGTTAATACCATTTCTTTGTCAATAATTAGTCTCACAATCCTCTCATCATATGAATATATTTTCTCATGTGTTATCAAGATAGAAAAATAATTCTCTAAGTCTTACGACTTTAAAGAAAAGCAAGAGAAGAATAGATATATTGAACACTCTAGAAATGGAAATAAGGGGAAGAAGGGAAAAGTTGAATATCCATCCTACAGTAAATGTGGGAAGAAACACCCTGATACTTGCCTGAAGGAAATGGGATTTTGTTACAAGTGTGGTGAAAAGGCCACCAAGCTCGTTATTGTAAGGGGAAGAAAGAGGAAATCAATGTTGAATGATAAAATTGTAGAGAAAAGGGGAATTATGAAAATGAATTTCTAAATCACCAAGGGAACGTACTTTAGAAACGGACAAGGGAGCAAGGACCAGCTTATTCGATCACTACTATTGAGGTTGAAGCTCTGAAAGACATGGTGGCAGGTAATTTAATGGTTTCTTCATGTTTATCCAATACTTTATTTGATTCTGGATCATCGCATTGTTTCATATCTTCCCAGTTTTCTAAGAAAAATAGATATATTCAATTTGACTTAACAAGGGAGTTGTCAGTCAAAACACCTAAGGGAAGTATCATTGCAACAAAGTTTCGTGAAGCATTTCCCATTAGGGAATATAAATGTTCTTTATCTACTGATCTCATCATCATACCCATGGTTTAATTTCATATAATCCTCGATATGGATTGGATTTAGGACCATGATATGAAAATTTATTGTAAGAATAAGTAGGTTACAATTTTCAATGATGATAAAGAGTACCCTATCGTTAGAAAAGAAATGTCACCACCTGATTCTTATGTAGATCCACCCCCAGTAGCTCGACTAAATTCAATTATTGGGGCGGATGAGAATGAAATAATTATGGGAGAGGAAAATAATGTTCGAATAGAGGACATACATATTTTTAATGAATATGTTGATGTGTTTCCAGAGGATTTACCTAGACATCCTCCAGAATGAGAAATTGAGTTTTCCATTGATCTAATTCATGGTTCAAGGGCCATATCGAAGACCCCTTATAGAATGTCCACTGTGGAATTAGTGGAACTAATGAAAAAACTAGAGGAATTGAGTAATAAGGGATTTATTCTCCCAGTTTTTCTCCATGGGGTGCCCCTGTCCTTTTTGTTAGGAAGAAATATGGATCTATGTGGTTGTTCATTGACTATAGAGAGATAAAGGCTATAATAATAAAGAATAAGTATCCCCTACCTCACATTGATGATTTATTTTTCCAAATTCATGGAGATGAATATTTTTCAAAGATTAACCTTCAATCTGGATATCATTAGTTGTGTGTGAAGTAGGAAGACATTCTGAAAACAGAATTTCGAACCAGGTACGGGGATTACGAGTTGACAGTAATGCCTTTTGGGCGGACTAATACACCCTCTGTTTTCATGGATCTAATGAACAGAGTTTTCAAGGAATATCTTGATGACTTTATAGTGGTATTTATTGATGATATCCTGGTATACTCCAAAATCTATGAAGATCATGAAAATCACTTGCACATTATTATAAAGACTCTTAGAAGAAATGAATTATATGGGAAGTTTAGCAAGTGTGAATTCTAGCTTCAAGAGAATTTTTTTCTTGGCCATATTGTCTCTAAGGATGGAATATTTGTTGATCCTTCAAATACTAATGAAATCCAAGAATGGCTAGTACAGACGTGTATAACTGAGGTATGTGGTTCTGTTGGTTTAGTAGGTTATTATCGGCGTTTTTTCCAGAAGTTTTCCCGATTGGCTAACCCATTAACAAAGCTCACACGTAAAGGGGTTAAATTTTTTTTGACAAAAGAGTGTGAAGAATGTTTTGAAGAATTGAAGAGAAGATTAAGAAATGCTAAAATCTCGACTCTACCATCACGGAACAGTGAGTTTGTTATTTATAGTGATGATTTAAAGAAAGGAATTGGTTGTGTCCTTATGTATAATGATAGAGTTATTTCCTATGCATCAGAACAACTAAAAATTCATGTGAAAAACTATCCTACTCACAATCTTGAGTTATTAGCTGTAATCTTTTCTTTGAAAATATGGAGACACTATCTCTATGGTGAAAAATGTGCGATTTATACTGATTATAAGAGTTTGAAGTATATTTTCTCACAAAACGAACTCAACGTGAGGCAAAGGCAATGGATTGAACTACTCAAGGATTATGATTGAACACTACACTACCACTTGAGGAAGGAAAATAATGTGGCAGATGCTTTGAGCAGAAAGGATCATGGAGTTTTTAATAAGATAAGAGTTTAAAGGGATCCTATTTTCATGGATCTAGTGAAAATAGAAATGGGAATAATCATGGAAGGTGAAAAATCAATACTTTTTCAAATGGTTTCCAAACCATCTTTACTAGAAAGGATAAAAAGTTCTCTGGATAATGATGAGGAGTTTCAAAATAATATTAAAGCTGTGACTGATGGGAGATTGAGTGACTTCATATATGAAGATGGGATTTTGAAATTTGAGAAGATACTTTGTATTCTAGATATACTCGATCTAAAAAGATAATTATTGGATGATGCTCATAGATCTGATTTCTTTATACACCCTGGTAGCACCAAGATGTATAGATATTTGAAGGACCATTTTTTGTGGGACAACATGATGAGGGAAATTGCGGATTTTGTGTCTAGATGTATGGTTTGTCAACAAGTGAAATATGAAAGGAAATAGTCTAGAAGAGTCATGAAACCTCTTCCCATACCTGAGTGAAAATGGGATAATATTATGATGAACTTTGTCAGGGGGATACCAAAGACTCCCAGAAGGAATGATACAATATTGGTCATTATTGATCGTCTTACCATGTCATCACATTTTCTTTCTATAAGAGAAGATTTACCACTTGAACGTATGGAAATACTATATATTAAGGAAGTTGTAAGAATTCATGGAGTACCCCCATTGATTGTTTCTGATTGTGATCCCCATTTTACATCATGATTATGAAAAAGTCTTCAGAAATCTCTGGATACTGAACTTTGTTTGAGCACTACCTACCACCCTCAAACAGATGGAAAATCAGATCAGAATATACAAACCATAGAAGACATGTTGAGATCTTGCTCACTTGACTTTCAAGGTATGTGGGATCAATATTTACCTACGGTAGAATTTTCCTATAACAATAGCTTCTATTCAATTATTTAGATGGTACCATATGAAGCGTTATGTGGAAAGAGATGTCGTGCACCAACTTTTTGGGATGATGTTGGTGAAAGAAAACTCATAGGCTCAGAACTTGTTAAGGAAACAATGGAAAAGGTGAAGGTTATCCAAACCCACATCAAATTAGCCCAAGGTAGGAAAAAGAGCTATACCAATAACCGAAGGAAGAATTTGGAATTTCAAGTAGGAGACTATGTTTTCATGAAGGTATCTCTAAGGAAGGGTGTTATACGTTTCAGTAAGATGGGTAAATTGAGTCTTAGGTACATCAGACCTTTAAAAATTCTAGAACAAATTAGATTTGTAGCTTCTCGTTTGGAAATGCCTCCAAGTCCCTCCAAAGTCCATGACGTGTTCCACGTATCACTGCTGAGAAAATACATGCCTGACTCAACACATGTACTCACATATGAGGAAATTGAACTAGAACCTGATCTGTCTTATTGTGAAGAGCCTATCAAGATTCTTGATACCAAAGAAAAAAGTGTTGAGAAACTGGATGACTATATGGAGAAACAATAAGTTGGAAGAGGCAATGTGGAAACCAGAGGAACTTATGATGAAGAACCACATGAATCTTTTTGTGTGGTAGTATTATAGAAATTTCGAGAAAGAAATTATTTGAAGGAGGGAAGCATGTAACACCCCAAGCTTCCATGGTATGTTTCCCTTTGAATAATGAAATAGCTTGTATTGTATGCAACTTTGAGATTCTAACACACCGTGACCAATAAAACTAGCCGTTATGAATAGCAATACCCACATTCTAAAATTCTAAAAAATTTATCTTTCAAAATTGACTTCATTTTTAGATTTGGAATATTGAAATTAGATTAGGGTGAATTTTTGATATTTTTATGAAAACATTCAATTTTTGATGAATAGTTAAAAAACACTACGTTATTGGTTAAAACTAAATTTTTATTTAAATAATTAGTTAATTTATTTTCATTTATTTTCAGCCAAAATAGATACATAATAAAAATATATGTTCAACATAATTCATTTGAGTCATTTTATAATAATTTTAGATATATAAAATTTTATCAAACTATTTACCGTCTTTACCCACCTCCTAAGAGCATTTACAAATTAGTATAAAACTTAATTTTATCGCTTCTGTGAGTTGAATTTAAAAAATCCGAGTGACACGGTTAATATAAGTAAGTAAAATCTGATTCAATAAGATGAAAATAATTTTTTGTGAATAGCAATGTTTTACTTTTATTTACCATGATAAAAAGTAAATAGGGTAATTAAGGGTAAACATGATATTATAATTACCCTAACACATGTCCTAATTCTATTGGATAAGTGTAATTCGACCAAAAAAACATTGGAATAAAATATAATCCTATAAGTCCACTTGGATTATATTAGGACATTTATTATTATTTTATTTAAACAAGAGTTAAAAGAGTTAAAATAATAGTTTAAAAAATAATCCATTTTTAATATAGGGTTATACATAATATGTATTCGACTATAAATATTAATTATAAATATAAATATATTTCCTACATTATGGTATTTTATTTATAATTTTTATACATTAAATAATTAAATTTATTTATGACACAATGATGATGCAGTAATTACCTTATTAATGAAAGATTAAAGTAATTGATATTATAAATATCCAAATAAATCTAATTTGAGACTTTTAATGGATTAAATTAATTTTCATGGTAAATATGACATGTAATCTTTTATTAAATCAAATTTTTTAGAATTAATAATTCTTTTCTGAATTTAACAAAAACAAAATACCAAATAGTGTCAAAATTTACATAAAAGAGTTTTTAAAACAAATATTATATTATTAATTTATATTCTATTCCTAAAACTCAAGGGTTCGGCCAAAGGGATTAAATAATATTATATATTTCATTAATGAACCAATTGTGGTTCTCTTGGAAGTTTATAGTATGTTTATTAACCATGTAATATAAAAATAGAAAGAGACACGGTAAATGTCAAACTATTTAACTAAGAGTTAAATCTACAAGATAAGGTTAATACGATGACCTAAACCTATCTAAAACCTATTGGTTAGTATTTTTCCACCAATACCCACCATATACTAGAAATTAATTATTTTGGAGCCGTTAGAAACAGAAAATTATTTTATTATAAAATAATATTTCAAGCTTTTCCTAAAGTGACCCTGACCTCTCTTATAAAAGGACACTTCCTGTTATCTCAAATTCACACCTTCAAATCCATTTGGCTTGGCCAAAACCTACTCAAATATCTTCTCAAATGTCCTCTCTTCATCATAGAGGCATTAATTTAGTCATAAAACCAACCTAAGGAGATCTTTTGATAAAATCAAAAGGAAGAACCCGAAGAAGAGGTAAATATTTCATCACCTCTTTCAAGTTCTTTTCTTCTTCCACTTCATATTTATTTGTTGTTTCTATTCTAAAATAATAACTCCAGTATATTCTATATACTTTGATGTTATTATAAAAATGGTACAACCATATTCATTATTCTATCCATCCTATAAATGAAAAAGTCACCATATGTGCGTACGTACGGATTACCGTCTCCGCATCGTGATGTAGTTTGTTATTCAAATAATTCATCATTTGGAAAGGTATAATAATGAGTATAAATGATGTAAATAATAAATATAACATGATAATTATTCTTTATATATGATATATCATCCAATTATATACGATTTTATTATCAAAAGAATGATATTGTCGCTCGCGCGTACGTATGGATTACCGTCTCCATAAACACGATGTGATTCATTCCCCATCGTAATAATTCTAGAATAATTTTAATTTTATGATTAAAAATAATGTTTATAAAAATAATATCATTATGTATATGAATCAAATACATCCTATCCATAACAAACATGGCTTACAAAACCACGAATATAAAGGAAAACGAATCAGTTAACACCCAAAATGACGATGCTACTAAAATATCATTATCAAAGCAATACTAGAAGATCATATATGAAATAATTTTAGTGTATGTGGTTCTTGTATAATTTAATAACAATTATTTCACCAAAATACAGGAGGTTAACCTACCCTCGACCAAGGAAAAGTACAAGGTAAGGGTTAATATCACAATCTCTTTATTATTCAAGGTTGTTTTTACATAAGTATATACTGGGACCTTTTTATCATCCACATCCATGTATCTTAGAAATTTATTCCAAAACATTTTTACTATTTACTAGACTATGGGTTAAATTCATTTATACCCTTTTCTGGATTTTTATAAATTTTTTTGAAAGGAATCTTTCCATTGTTTTACAAATAAGGTATCTTATGACCTTTTCGACAAAATTAAGGTAAGAATGTTTTTTATCTTATAGGGAGGGTGCATCTATTTTCCGCCGTTATAACATTGTCAAAGCTTCCATTACAATATGATAAGAATATTTTCAAAATATATGTTTTATTTTATAACTATATGACTTTTAAATGACATAAAAATAGAAAGATGTATATCTCTAAAAAAAGTTTTGATTTCATCTATGTAAACATCCTTTGATGGATTGTAATATTATTTGAAGTTAATTTATTATGATAAAAATATTACATATTTTATTGATGGTTTTGTGATATTTTTGACTGTGGATGTGTTATTTTTATACAATTCAAGGTTTATAGATAATGTATTGACATTTCGTAAGCTTGTTTTAATACGAATGTTTATGTTTTGTTTAAACTTTTTCATACGAGGAATGTATTGGACTTAGTAAGTGATGGGTGGAGCTCTCTATGAATCCTTTATCCATAGGTAGGTCTCATGAGGCAAACTAGTGTCTTGGAACAAAGCCTTGATAAAATCTTATCTGTAGTCTTTTCAGAAGGCCTTGACTATGTGGTTATAAAGTCTGGCATTATGCATTCCATCATTATGAATGTGGCTTTTGATATTGGATGTGATTATTTGACTAGTAGAATATCCATGTGAATAAGTAAATTGAATTATTTGATTTTACCTTTTCTATATTATGCTGAAATTCATGTTTAAAAGGCTTTTGTTTTAGTCTTACATTGCCTTAAATGTTTATGCTTATTTATGAAAGTTTCCGCTATATTGTTATCCTTACTGAGCATTTGAGATCACCCCTTTCTATGTTTTATTTTTCCCAGGATGCGAAGAACTATATTATGACTGACCTATAGGGATATTATAAGAGATATGAGTGTGGCCTATGGAGACTATGTTGTTGTAGTTTTTCATTTTGTAATGTAATGTAAAACTTATGAATGTATCTAGTATTTCCAAGGCTAATAAACTAATCGGTCTTTCAAGACTTGATCTTTTGCGATCATGTCAATGTTATGTAATAATGCACCGACTCTGGGTAACTAGGGTTGGGGCATTATTAGTGTTTAAAAATAAATATGAGGTAAGAAGAAGATAAAAAATAGCCGAATCAGAAAAAAACGAAGAAAATATAAGAATTAAGAGAGTGAGAGAGAGGATTAAATAAAATGATATAAGAAAAAAGAATATAGATTGATAAAATTAGAGGAAGAAGAAGAATTTATATGGATATTGGAACACTTATTTTTAATAAGAATGAAATGAATGAATTATTTTATAAACTAAAATAAATGAGAATTAATGAAGAAAGAAAACTTAAATACAAAATAAAAAAACAACAATTCATCAACTTATTTAGCCAACAATCCACCTCCTCTAGGGCTGTATAAAATCTACTATTTGATGGGAAGCTCCCAAAATTTATAGAGGGATCATTCATTGATCTCTTCCCTTAGGATATTCTAGAATCATGGGGTTTTTAATTTATTTGAAAATAGTATTCATCCCTGAGAACTGTAGGGTCTTTAAATTACACCTGAGGATTTCTAGTGTTTCCCTCATCTTTTATAGATCATGTTTTGACATGGAAAACATGGTGCATGGACTTGTAAGGTAATATTAATGGGGAAATGGAACTCTATATGAAATAGGTGTAGTTGAGTGGCAACAATGGTAGTGGATTCCTTGGTGGCACTTCAAGTGTGGCTGCAAAAAATCATGGATTATTGGCAGGTTCATGAATCACATCTGGCCTTCAAAGTGGTCAGATGGATCTCTTTTGAGATTTCTTGAGGTCCCTGAGGTCTTCCATGGATTCAACGGAAGTTGGAAGTGGTGCTCGTATTGGACTCGAGCTCTCGCAGCGCTTCCATGGTGGTTTTCCAGTGAGTAGTAGTAGTAGATGGGGAGTGCATAAGGGTATAGGGTGGAAAAGATCAGTGCAGATGGGTATCTGAGCATGGGGTGGCAGAGTTCAGTAAGCACAAATCCATTTTTGTAAAAATGATTAGTAACTACAATTTCCACATCACACATCAGTTTGGAGAATGATTTAATCACTTGATTATAATTCAAGGTGTGTGAATAGCGGGGTAGACACATGTGAAAAGGATAAGATCCCACATGCACTTGCACACATGGACATGGTCATGTGCACCACATGACCCATATATGCCTTTGACTAATCCTATTCTCAGGGGGATTAAATCAACGGAGGGCACTGCCCTTCATGGACGGACGCCCCATGCAACTTTTTACTTGAGTAGGCCCTCCTAGGGATGGCCTAGCCAGGTTCCCCTTTGTGGGCTATCTAAGTGGTGTGATGGCCTTGGATGATAGGATAGATTGATCCTGGATAATTTTCAACCTGAAAATATAATAAACTCTTTTAAAACATAAATAAACTTAAAAAATTTCAATCAATGTTTCATAAATGAAATCCAACTTTAAAAACCACTATTCTTTTATTCATGTAATTCCATTATAATTATTGTTTCATATTCCAAATTTTGAATAAAAAAAAATAAATTAATGGGTATTGTAATTAAAAACCATAAAAAATATGTATATGTTTTAAATTTATGCATGAAAATTGAGTCTATCAAATACCCCCACACTTAAAAATAATTTTC
Source organism: Viscum album (assembly GCA_963277665.1). Lineage (NCBI taxonomy): Eukaryota > Viridiplantae > Streptophyta > Magnoliopsida > Santalales > Viscaceae > Viscum > Viscum album. Next base: position 2,011,590,951 of record OY728164.1, on the reverse strand, counting down.
TTCAAGCATAAAATCTCATCATAGAAAAGTGAGATGAAACCAATTATACGAATATTCAAATTTCAAAGTAATAAAATACAGTTATTCTCTATTTTTTAGAGGTTGAATCTGAAGTGCCATTTATTATTAAAGCAAAGAAAAGACCTCTATAACTGGGTAGAGGGAGACCCATTACATAGCCCGAAGTCCCACTGGGCATTTTGCTAATTACATGGACCGTAGACACATTTTTTTGGCCCATAGCCCTTTCTGTGAATAGTACTGCTACAGTACCCTACGCTGCTACAATACTGCACATTACCCGCCGCTGCTACAATACTCTGCCGCTGCTACAATGCCCACCGCTGCTACAGTCCCGTGGGAATGTATTCTCAATCTTGATTAAAACATTTAAAATTCACATAAAATATCAATCAATCTTCTCAGTTTTCAAAGAAACAACTGACTCATGTATTATACTTTTTCTTATTTGGAAATGATGGTACTTATACTATTATATATTCAAGTTCCATAATTCATTATTATTAAACATGGAAAATCATGATATTTTACTCTTTTAAATCTTTTCTCTAATAACCAATGATATTAAATCATGTAGATTTTTTCTCATATCATGATAACAATCTCCTTTTCCATAATCTTGTAAAGGAACTCTTTTCTTCAATTTTTAATGAAAAAAGGCACATAAAATCAGGAGGAATTTTCAATTAAGGTTCTAATGACTTTGAGGGTTAAGTTAGGTAAGAATTAATGTTTAAAAATTAAGGCTTAAATAAGGAGGTTTCTATCTAAAGTAAAGTGAATGATATAAAAAAATAAAGTTTATTGACATTATACACATCCAAGTGTGAAAAATCCATCTTCCCACACTAAAAGTAAAGGTTTGGAAAAATGAAATCATAATTAATGATGCGCAACTTCTTGTTTCTTTATTTAATTTATAATTTATTATTTCTCAAAGTACCTTTTCATTTTTATTTAAAATTTATTCTTAAAATATACATCATATCCACCACCTAACCACATAATATAGGAATAATTGGTCTAGTTATGGTGATTTTGTTATTCTTCTAAGTCACAACCAATTACAATTTTTTCATTTCTTAATAAGGGTAAAGTATAAAGTATAATGAATGAATCATAATGATTTCTTAATACCCAAAAATAAAACCCAAATTTTTTTCTTTAAAATTTATTTTATCCCTTTCCCCATGAATCTTTTCACCCCTAAACATCATCTTTAAAATATCATGAAAATACTAATAGTAGGTTAGTGATGGATAAACACGTCTTGGACATGGTTCATCCATAACAAGGTAATTCCTGGTCTCTATGGTCTAAACAAGGTATAATGTATAAGGGTGTATCAAGGATAAGATATTTTCAAAATATGACTCACTTAATTCCAATGTGTTTTTGCACAGTCAAAAGTTTTGTAAGTTCAAATGAATGTTTTAGTAAGTGGGATGTCCCATGATCACTCAAGAAATATGATCAAGAATAAATTGTATGTACTTGATATAAATATCTTCTAAAGAATAGAAATTTGATATTATAAAATCATTCAAGGCATGAATAATAATAATAAATCAATTAACATGAATTTCTTAAATTTGATGCATGAAAAATGATTAGAAAATTTCATTTCTAAAAATCAATAAATTACCTCAAATCACAAGTCCTCATTTTAATATCCATGATTTAATTCAATAATTCAATTCCACATTTTACCCATTCAATATCATTATCATTGAAATATAAAACACGGAATCATATGATTCCTAAGAAACTCATGTATCCTAGATAAGTCAATTAAATTTTAAATTCCAACATGGACATAAAATTACAGTTTATTATAAAAATAGGTTGTTTGGAAAAAAATATAGAGATTTTTAAAATAAAGAATGGATGAATGAACTCCACATATAAATGAAGTGTTATTCCTCTTACTCTACCTTTTGATGGATACATTATGCCATCATGGTCCTATAAAAGTAAATCAATCCATTAAGTATAAGGATTATGTCTTTTATACTAATAAAGAATATGAGGAGTGGGGATGCGTGCTAAACCAATTGAATTTAAATCCAATAAATAAATTAGAAAGATAAATATTGTTATGGTCCCCCAAGTAGACCTTAGATAATTTTTACCCCTAGAGGGAAATACAATATATTATTCATAATCTGATGGTGTGTCTACCATCTTGGATTTGAACCACCACATGCCACTTTTTCTAGTATTTACTTATTCTTTCATGGTGAGGAATGATCCATGGATAGAGTATACCAAATCCTCCCCCTTAACAATTATGTACAAATTGCAAGGTGTGGGGTAGGATAAAGTATGGATCATACTCCTTCTCAGTTTCTACTTTTGAAACCTCCTCATCCTTCTTCAGTTCAAGATCATAATATGATGTACTAACTGAATGAACAAAGGGAAAGTAAACATGTATTTTTACCTGAATAAAACATAAATATTAATTGTCCAAAATATTCTCTCTTTCATAATGAGAAGAATGTATCACATTTTTTTGCAGTCTCATCCACTTGGATTTTTTAATAGGATTCCTCAAATTCATTTTTCATTAAAATTAGGGAGATCCATATGTTCTTCAATAGGTGCATTCTATTCTTTATCATATTCCAATAACGCATAAGAAGTATTGAACAAAACTAAAAATTAAAAACATCTAAGACTAGTACTACAATAAAACTGAATAAAATCTGAAAAGAAAGAGTTAAAAATAAGATTATCTCCCTGAGTTTGTTATGGTTTAAACTCCTTTTCAATGATGAGTGCCTCTTGAAGTTGTATATTAGTATATGGAGGCAGGTAGTTGGGTTCCTCCAACTTTTCTTGAAATTCCACCACTTGGGTGGTTTCTTCCTCTTCCGTGGTCTGTAAGATATGTAATGGTATTGACTCTTCTACATTATAAGGTAGGGGGATATAAATTTTTACCTTAGATTCATTTGATAAGTCATCCAGATCTCCCATATGTAGCTCAGCTGAAAATTCTTCCTCGTCATGAAACCACTCTTATTAATCATGTAATCCTGGATCTGGTTTTATAAATTGTTGGGGTGTGGATACTCAAAGAGAAATTCCTCAACTTCTTGTATGTCTTGAAATAAATCAGAGAATACTAAGGAAACATCCTTAGGTTCTTTCTGAAGTTATGGTTTCTCCATCAATTCATTAATATATTGAAATACTAATTCTAATTTTCTAATCATTTGTTATTAAATTTATCTAATTTATTACACATGAACTTTATCATAATGAGTCTCATGTTCTATTTGATATTTCACCTATAAGTTGTCAACCCCTTCATAATAATCCAGTTTTGAATAAATTATGGAAAACTACTTTTTTATGTGGTTTTTTATTTAACGAAATGAAAACTAACAACTGTTTAAAAAAAGAAAAAGTAATGAAACATTTATTTTATCCCTAAAAACTATTCATGTTTTGAGGAACGCTTTTCATTGGGCATTGGAAATGTAAATTTATTTTACTAATGTATCATAGAGGATTACTAGGCCATCTTATTTGATGAGATTCACATTTTTTTCACCTACTTATTCTAGTACACCTAAAAAATTTCTTTTTCTTATTTTTATTATGTTATGAAAACATTATTGAATTTAATATTTTATTAATTTATAAAATAATGAAAATACCCACAGAATGAAAATTTAATCTAAAATGACATGAAATTATAAATAAAATTTGATTAGAAAGAAAGAACATAGTATTTTTGGTTTGTTTTTTTGGTTCCATCATTCTTCTTCCTTGTAGTTTAAATTCAGTTTGATTGCTTAATCATGAAATCTCACCTTTGAGATTCTATCCTTTTATTTAGTAATTTTGAAATCTTGAATACTTATAACAACTAAACTCTACCTCCTCTAGAAATCAAGGTTGATGGAATAACTCAATCAACAATGTGACACATTCTAGGGCCCATCTACATCATATTCCATTTCATCACATAAATCAATCAAATCCATCATGTTAAGAGATTATGTCTAGTAGAAGTGTGGGAAAAAATTTAAATAAAATAAGTGGAATGAGTTTGAGTAATGAGTTTTAGTAGAAAACCTCCACACTCATTCACATCACTCTTACTCACACCAAACATAAATAAAATAGTCGAATTGACGAACCAAATTAATAGAAACATAACATACCTCCCTCGGGCCAAGCCTCAGGTTAGGTCCTGGTTTAATAGGGTAAGAGGTCACAATGGTGATAATGAGAATGACAATGAGAAGAAGAAGAAAATAAAAATAAAAATAATAAATATTATTTAAGAATAACCTAACAACCACATTAATCACAAAAAAGAAGAAGAAATAAGTGAGAGGGAGAGAAGATAAAATAAAATAAAATTAGAAAAGAAAAGAAAAAATTAAATAGATAGAATGAATTAATTAGAGGAAGAAGAAAAAGAATGTATATGGGTGGTGGAATGATTGAATATAATGATATTAAAATGAATGAATTATTTTATAAAAGAAAATAAATTAAAATTATAGAAGAAAGAAAACTAAAATAAAATGGAAAAAATAAAGATGTTGTAGCTTCGATAGCTGGGAGTAATGTACTTTTTTTGGGTGTGTGAACTCCCCTCTTAGATGGAAATATCCATACATTTATAGAGTTATCATTCTTTGGTCTCTTCCCTTTGGATATTTGATAATCGTGGGGTGTTTAAATTATTTGAAAAAATAGTCATCCCCGAGACATGTGGGGTCTTCATATTAATCCCAATGATCTTGGGTGTTTCCCAATTCTAGCATGGACCGGGCCTTAGTGTGGATATCATGGTTCTTGTCCTTGCATGGTGGAATACATGGTGATGTTTCACTCCACATATAATAGATGGAGTTGAGTGGAGATAATGATAGTGATGGTCTTGGTGGGTCTTCAAGTGAAACATCGGTGAAGTGTGGATTCATTAATCACATATGGCCTTCATAGTGCCTGGATGGATCTCCATAGAGATCACCCAATGTCCCATATGTCTTCCATAGTGTTACCGAGAATTGGTAATAGTTCTTATATTGGGATCGAGCTCTCCCAATACTTGCGTGGTGGTTTTATGTTGAGTAGCAGTGGCAGGCAATGAGTGCCGAGTGGGAGTGGGTGTCTATGATCAGTGGAGCTGGGTATCTAAGCATGGGGTGGAACAGTTCAGGAGGCACAATTCCATTTTGGTAAAAACGAGATGTAATATAAATGTCTATGTCCCACATAGGTTTAGAGAATGAGTTCCTTGGTTGTTTATAATTCAAGGTATTTGATGACCAAATTAGATGCCTACAGTGGGGATGGGCTCCCACATCCAATATAACACATAGACATGGCTTCATGAATTGTGTGGCCTGGGTATTCCTTGATCCAACCCTAATTCCCATGGGCTTTAATCTCTATGGTCCACTCTTCTATACGAATAGATGCTTCATGCAGCCACTGATTTAGGAAGGCCCTCCTAGGGAAAACATGGTAAGTTATCCCCTTATGGGCTAGCAAAATGGTAGGACTACTTGGCTGATGTTCCAGGTAAAGCCTCACAAATTTTTTACATCAAATTATAATAAAAACAAAGAAAATTTAATAAAACATATAAAATATCAATAAAATTTTCATAACTGAAATCCAAATTTAAAATAACCATTATTTTATTCAAGTAAACCCGTTTTAAATTTTTATTTATAAATTACGATTTTGAATAAAACAATAAAATTAATTTTCATTTGGATTAAAAACCATAAAAAATAATAATATTAAGTGAAAATTATGCATCAAAATTGAGTCGGTCATGAATCACGAAAAAAATGGGCAGTAAGGGAAGAATGGAAGGGTGGGAATTCCCACATGTGATAACTATGGGAATAAACACGCAGTGAATTATATGAATGGAACTTGAGTTTTTTAAAAGTGGGGATAAAAATTTCATCAAGCACATTAATTTAGTTGAGAGGTAGAATTTTTTGGTTTTAAATTCTCAAACTATATGTTGAAGGGCCATTATGTGAACCGATACTACAAACATCAAGGTAATTTTCCTCTGAAATGGAAAGGGAGAAATGCCAACTTATGTAATTACCTCAACTAAATTCAAAACTCTTAATGTTTTATTATATCAAATTAAGCTAATGTTTTTTTTATTTTTGATCCTCTCACTTATTTATACATTCAATGTCTTCAAAAACCCTTAAATAATTCCTTAAAACAATGTTAAGGATGTTTTAAAATAAGATACTTTGTAGAAGTATTATTATAATAAAAATGTGTCTGGAAGTTCCAATTATGATGCATGGGCATACCCTATTTAAAACTTTGATCATCATACCTATGGTTGACTTTATTATGATCCTTGGTTTGTATTGGATTTTAATATATTATGAAAAAAAACTATTTCCAAGATATGGAGATTAAAATTCAGGAAGGTGGAGAAGAATCGCATTTCTTTATAGGAGAAACTTCATCATCAATATCACGTCTAGATCCTCCCCAAAAATTTAAATTTGATGAAATTATGGGTTGAGATGAAGACGAAGTGAGATCTATGTATGCAGAAGATATCCTATGAATGGAGGATGTAACTATGGTATAAACACTCATTTATTTTCTTCTAGAATAATGTCCTTATCATCGTTATGAGTGTGAATTTTAGTTCTCAATTGAACTCATTCATGATGTAATGCCTATACCTAAAACTCCTTAAAAATTGAACTAGTTGATTTGGTAGAGTTAATGAAATAGTTGGAGGAGTTGAGTGATAATGGTTTTATATGTCCCAATGTTTCACAAAGGGAGCCCCAATTTTATTCATGAAAAGAAGTATAGGTCCATTAGATTATGTATCAATAACAGTGTGATAAATTGAATTTCTATAAATAATATGTATCCTTTTTCACACCTTGATAAATTATTTGGCCAACTTCAAGAATACCAACACTTTTCAAATAACAATATTAACTTTTCCTATCATAAAATAAGGGTTAGGAAGGATGATATACTAAATACTACATTTAAAAAAAGGTATGAACATTATGAGTTAACCATAATTCATTTTAAATTGAATAATTCTCTTTTTTTCTTTATATATGTGATAAATATAGTATCCAAGGAGTATCTTGATAAATTTTTTGTGTTATTAATTGATGATATATTGATATAGTCTATGAGATATACTATGAAAGAGAGACTTCAACAAATAATTTTGAAGACCCTTATAAAAAATAATTATATGGGATGTATAATAATGTTGAATTTTGGATCCTTATAGTTTCATTTCATTTCCATGTTATCTATGAGGATAAAATATATATGGACCCATTGAAGGCAATGATAGTCAAATAATAACCTTCACTGAAAAAAATAACCACAACATAATGTTTCCTGGGACAAACAAGGTACGATCATTGGTTCATCTAAGCTCTCACCCGATTGGGAAATCTATTGATCAGGTAAATATGTAAAGCTGTTAAATTCACATGTCAAATGGAATGTGATTAAGGTTTTCTTGAGTTAAAAAAGATAATTATTAATGAATCATTATTGACACTATCATCTTGTAAGTAATGATTTATAATTAATTATAATGAATTGAAGAAATTTCATGGTTGTATCCTTATGTAGAATTATTGGGTGATTACCTATGCATCAAGGAAATTGACAATCCATGAATTAAACTATCCAACTCATAACCTTGATCTGGAAGCTATAATAATTATTTTTAAAATATAAAAGAAAAAACTCTAGGAAAAAATATATGATATATATATATAGATAAGTAAAATAATATTCAAAAGTATATCTTCTCTGAAAAGGAGCTCAACATTATGAAAAATAGATGGTTGGAACGACTCAAAGACTATGATTTCTCAATATAATACCACAATTGGATGGAAAATAATGTGGATAATGCATTGAATAGGAGGGATCATGATGTTTTGACCAAGATGATAATTAAAAGGAATGTTATATATAGATATTTGGTAAATATGGATATGTAGATTTACAGGTAAGGGGGGCAATCCTTATTTTTTCATGAAATTGAAAAACCCTCCTTACAAGAAAAGATAGAGAATACTCAGTTAAGAGATAAGAATGTAAAATGGAATACTAAATAACTGAATGATGGGAAATTTATAGTCTTCAACAAAAGAGATGGAGTGCTGATTTCTTAGAAGAGGTTTCATGTTCCACCCATTCTAAAATTGAAGAGGTAACTACTAGACAGAGAACATTGATCAAATTTCTCTAGACACCCTAATAGCACAATGATGTGAAGGAATTTATGTGAAAATTTCTTGTGGGATTGAATGAAGTAGGAAATTTTTGACTATGTGTTCATATGCTTAGTATGCTAGAAACTAAACTTTTAAAGACACCATAATAAATGAATCATGAAAACCATACCTATACCTATATAGAAGTAGGAAAATGTTATAATGGACTATGTCACTAGACTCCCAAAGACTCTAAGGAATAAAGAACTTATATAGGTTATCATTGACCATCTTACTAAGTCTACTCATTTGATAATAATAAGAGAAGATCTACTAATTTATCACATTTATCAGCTCTATATCATATAAATTATAAGGATTTATCAGGAAACCAAATTGATTTTTTCTATTCGTGACCCTCAATTAACATAAAAATTATTGATGAGTCTTTAAAGGTATCTCAAAACTAAGATACATTTAACACTTTCTATCATCCTCAAACTGATGGATATTTTAAACGAAATATCCTGACATTGGAATACATGTTGATTTCATGTTCTCTTGACTTACAGGGTATGTGGTATCAATATCTACCTTTCGTGGAATTTTAATACAATAATAGATCCCAAATTAAGCATCCAAAAAACCCCATATGAAGCATTATGTGGGAATATGTGACATACTATAACCTATTGGAATTTTTTTGGAGAAATAATGTTAGTCTTCTTAGAGTATGTAGAGAAGATAATTTTTAAATAATTTTTTTTTGTATCACATTAAAGCAACACAAAGAAAAAAATAGAGTTGTGTTGATTATCAAAAAAATGTATAGGAATTACAAGTTTGGGATCATGTATTCATGGATGTTTCTCTAAAAAAGAGAGTTGTAAGTTTTTTTAAATGTTGTAGTTATTCCTTAAGTACATTCGTGATTTTGAAATACTAGAATGAATTGGAGTTGTGGATTTTTAGTTGGTTGTTCCTCCCAACATTTATAACAACACGACATCATCCATGTTTCATTACTGTGGAAATAAATTTTAGATCCAACACATGTGATCACGTACAAGGGAATAGACTTGAAGCCTAACTTGTATTATAATGAGCTTCTTAAGTACATTCTTGACACTAGAGAGAAATTATTTCAGAATTCGATTACTAATTTGGTTAAAGTTCCTTGATGAAATCAAAAACTAGAAGAGGCAACCTGGGAACATGATGAAACTATAAAGAATGAATATCCACATTTTTTCAATTAATTATATATACCAAAATTTTAAGGATGAAATTATTTAAGGGGGAGAATGTAATATTTGAGACAATACATTACCTGGAAAACACCAAATCACAAATTATCACCAAGTGGGCCCTTTAAAGAGCATTCATTCATGAATTTAATTAAAAGAATAATTTTTGAATTTAAAATTGACCCAAATAACTTCATTTTTGACTTATAATAAAAAAATTCTTAGTCTTAATTTTGGATCTTTTTATGGAAAGGTCAATGTTTAGTCAGAAAATATGGTTTTCATGAATCTTATAATATTTATGAATTTATCTTTATATAATAATAATATATAAATTTATAAAACCTTTTATGTAATATAATATGAATTTTAGGAATATAATTCTTCATTTTAAAATATTACTTGAACTTATAAAACCTAAGGATTATTTATAACAAATGAATATGATACATTAATAAAAAACTATTTTAGGCCTTTTCTTTCAATAAAGTATTTCTCAAGGGATATTCTCTTTTGGGTTTCTTTATAAGTCTCATATCTATTGTTTTTATTATAAAATTCAATTTATGTGGTCATAATCCATATCAAACATAATTTTGTCTTATTTATGAATCTAAATCATAAAGAGGTTATTTCTATAAACATGATTTTTCATGTTTAGGTGTATATATTTAAAAATTAAAATATCAAAACTGGATAAATTGTATATTATAAAATGGTTTTAAAATTTAAAATTACAAGTTTCTAATTAGTAAATTTGGTGAATTTCAATTTGGGTCATTAAAATTAATTACTTTGGTTAAAAATTAGTTACCCTAGTAAAAAGTAGAAATGGTAAAAGGTATTTTTCTAAGGGAGAACTAAAAAAATTAAAACAAATATTTAAAAATTTATGGTTCGTGTTTTGATCGACCAATCCTCACCCACTTCCCTATTTTTAAATTATTTAATCCCTTAACCCTTTAATAATGACTTAAAATTATTGAAATTCAATGGGAATTTCTAAAACTACCACTCTTTTTACTTATAAAATGGTAACATATCAACCTATTAAAGAATATCGTGTCATTAAAATTTCTATTTGAAAGTATTCCATTTTTATCTTCCCATAACCTTGAACCAATTTCAAAAAATCCTAGTCATAATTACTCAGTACAAGGCCCTTATTTCTAAGGAGACTTCTAAGGAAATTTCAAGACCCTAATTTTTGTATTATCAACAAATTATTTTTATTATTAATTATATTATTTTAAATTTATTAAATTCACACTAGTATAATGATATTTTTGTCATTTATATACTATAATGTTACCATATTAATGGTATTTTATTATTTATTCATATACCCATCCATTAAGAAAAATAAAACCAGTTTTTCTGCATTGTGTAGACTACCTTCCCATGATATAACATGTTTCATTTTCAATAATAAAATTACACATGTGGATAAAAGGTTGGTATTAAAGTATTAATATTATTTTATGAAATTATTAAGGTTTTAGTATGGAAAATTATAGTACACATTATTTTTCAAGAGAATGGATAACTGAAAACTCAAGAGGGGGGGGGGGGTTTAATTGGGTTCCAAAAAATTTAATTTCATAAACCCCCGTCTTCATGGTATGGGAGTTCCAATATTTTTCATAATATGAATATTAAGTGTAAATATAAAATCATTATTGAAAGAGATTAAACCGAGAAGATTCATAGTGGTTTAAGGAATTTAAATCCCCCAGTCCACTCCAACAACACTATATTACATGAGTTTGGTGATTTTAACTACATATTCCCTTTTTTCTAGGGCTCCCAGCTTAGTACATGCATCTGTCACTTCTTATAAAGGTCCAAGATATTTAAAAAAGTCTATATCTTTACAATACCTATCCTGGAACTAAACACTCTATCTTACATTGAGTATAATTAAAATAGGTATGGATAATCGTTTTAAGAACTATTTCAACACACAGTTGCAAGAAACAACTAATAATAGTTAAAGATATGTCCTGAGAATATGATAGTCTTCAAGGAACTAATCCAAATTATATTTGACCAAAACTAATAGATATGAAAATTATTTATTAAACCGATGAATATGAAATTTTATATGTACATAAATTATTTTTCACCATTATCAGATTATTCAAATATACCTATGTTCTATACTACTTATCATCCATAGTTTCCATATAGTGTATAATTATTCTTTTTATATATCCTATATGATTTTGAAAATAAACAAAAGTAAAATCCTAATTGTTGAGTTGATAATAAATTGAAAAATTTATATGATAGGATATTAATGAAATTATTCTATTTATTCCAAATACGGAATAATCTTCTACAACAACACTATCACAGAGCTTCTTTTTTGGATATTTCTACTCCAGGAAATATGACACTTTGTACAAATGGTTCTACCCTTAAATGGAAAATCACTTTTCTAATATTCACCAAAAAAATTAAATGACCTGTTAATTGATTATGTAAGTAATCATGAAATTTTCATAATAAATTATTCTTCATATGATATCGAACTGGTTGTATTGTTCTCGTAAGATAAAATTTTGAGAGACATTATAAGATAAAACATATATTTTCTATAACAACCTTGATCTTTATTACACACTTAAACATGATTTATTACATAAAATATTCAATTGATAGAACATATAAGATCAATAGGTCTAGTTTATTTGGGGCTTATGAACATTATATAATGACTTAAAACATGAAACACAACATCTTTATTAAAAAATTCCTTTACATGACCACTACATTCCCTCTTACATAGCATTGCACGGGATAACCTGAGGAAATTCATAAAAAGGGGTGATCTATAAAGACCATTAAGAGTTTAAACAAGGCATAACATGAATAATACAATACATGTTAAGAAATAGGCATTTCAATAAAGCATAAGAGAAAAATGAACCTAAAGGCGTCATATAGCATGATATAGTATGATTAACATAACATGGAAATGTGGCAACAACATTTAACATGATATTAGAATGAGTCAAGTCCAATCTCATATGGAGCATGAGTTAACCCTAAATACACTAGAATTATATTGAGTAAACCCTCATTACACTTCACGTATAATGATACTAATCTTTACCCAATGTATTGGAGCACTATCAGGGCACACCATTCTTAAACATTTAATTAAATGCATAAGTGTACCACATGGATCATATAACATAGATTCATTAAACATCATAAGTTATTACACGATAAAGGAATGTGGAATTTATACATGAAACTGTATAATCAATAAGTAAATGTGAATAAAGGTGAATACCCTTGATAGAGAAATGATAATGACATTCACTACACAATGAATTTGTCTTGGAAAAGGGCAGTGCAATTTCAGCAGCATAATGGTGTGACATAATAATTCGTAAAAATGGTTGATGAGAGAGAAATGGGTGTATCATCATATGTACATGAAATGTAAAGTAACGGGGTCATATAGGTACATGTTCCAATATAATTAATTGAATTTAGATTCATAATACAAAAAAATTTCTTGAATCTAAATGAGGAGAGAGAAATTCCTTACAGAATTTTGGCATGGTAACAGGTGTACATGGGAAGAATTAATGAGATATGAATGGGTCTTTAATTATTCAAAAAAAGAGGGAGGTATGGAGGAGGTGTCAAATCATACCCCAACATTTATAATTGAAAATAAAATGGCATAACAACATAATGAAATTTGGACAAAAATTAGAAAGGAAGATATCGATTAGAATTGTGATCCCAAAGGCTTGGGAGAGGATTGAGAGAGGATTCTTGGGAGCTTGAGGTACCTTTGTAGGATTATAGAGAGAGTATGGTTGAGGTTTTTAGAGATCCATGGGCTTTTAGTTAAGAGGAAGTGGGAGCTTGGTTGGGTTTATATAGGAAAAGGTATGGAATTCTTTATTATTTAGGTTTGGGACACTACACATTAAACTAATAAAAAAACCAACCCATTGTTTATTCCCATGGTTTTTACCAAAATGGAGTGGAAAATATTATATTATAATTCCAATGTCCAAACTTCTTAAAATATTAGGAATTCTTATGTGGAGGTGAGTCACACTCTCAAGGAAATCAATTTAAAAATATAAAATGTTTTATAAGTTTTGGAGGGTCCACTAATGCTTTGTAAAATAAATAAAATAAACCTAAAATCACATTATTTTAATAAATAAACATATATTGGCCGAACATAACATTTATATTATTTTATTACATCACTATTCATTTATTATGATGTCATAAAACACATTATATATTTAAACGGTATTTAATTTTTACCCAAAAATTCGACTGTCTCGGAAAATTATTAAAAATACACTATTGTATAATTTCAATGTCCTATTTCCAAAAATAAAATTAATGTTATCTAAATAATTTTCGAAATATGTGAATTTTTAAATTTAAAATAAAAGTTAACATTTATAAAAAATTCATGGGTTTTGTCAAAAATAGCTTTCAATCCTTCATAAAAATTACAATTGTATTCATTAAAATTATACGATCATTTATATTTTATAAGAAGTAATTTCGTAATAATATTTTTTTAAAATAATATTTAATTCAAAAATACATTAATTCATCATAATAGATTTCTTAATTGAATATTAACTAAAATACTATTTGTGTTTTAAAGACTATTTATAAAGTAATAATAATAAAATGAATGTATATTATTTATTCTATACAAAAATAATACACATAATAATACTGCTAGGGTATTATTACATAACCCCTTATAACACCCACATAAGACCTAAGGGTAAGGTGTGTGATGGTGACAGACTCTTGGGGTGGCTCAGATAACATCAATCGGGTTGTAATCTCTACCAACTTCCACTTATCCTATAGGCTGTTCTGATCAAGGTTAATGTATTGAAGCTCAGATTGGGCTTGGTCAAAGGAGAATCCCAATGATGCCACCTCCTTTCCAGGCTCCAACAAATGGGCCTTGTACAGAGCAATTCTACTGGACGAGGCCATCACTTTTGTTTTCTGAGTAAATTGTATTTGTTAAATCCCTATAATTATATTAATCATATTTTCACTGTTCAATGGCTATATTAGAAACAATAACAATTTTTAATGGTATTTTGAAATCCAAAAACATTAAACCAAGGAAGTGAACACGTTTTATATGATCATAACAAGTCATTTAATTTGATCAAGATGAATTTTAATTAACAAATGTTTTGGTCATTACAATCTTCCCCCATTAAGAAATTTCACCCTCAAAATTTTCTTTTCCCACACTAAAACAGATGTGGGTAACTCTTCTTCATCACTTCCTTCAGTTTCCACATTGCTTCTTCAAACATTTGTTTTCTCCACAACACTTTGACGTGGGGCATTGTCTTGTTTTGTAGAACTTTTTCCCTATGATCTAAGATCATCACTAGCTTCTCTTTGTAGGGGATGTCATTATCAAATGGTAACACCTTTGGATTGAGTACATGCAATGGGTTAGGTTTTCACTTTCTCAAGAGTGATACATGGAACACATCATGTACTTGAGATAGGTTCGGTGGGAGTGCTTGTCGATATGCCACTACACCAATGTGATCAAGGGTCTAAAAAGAGATGATGTAGCTTGGAATGAGCTTTCCCTTCTTCAGAAATCTCATAACCCTCTTCCACGATGATATGCAGAAGAATACCATGTCATTAATATCAAACTCTAGGTCTCATCAATGATTATCAGCATAGCTATTTTGTTGAATTTGAGTAGCTTTAATGTGATTCGGGTTGGTCTTAACCATCTCCACCATTTCATAGACCATTTCTGGACCTAGGAGTTTTTGTTCCCCAACTTCATCCCAACATTTTTGTGTTCTGCACCTCTTCCCATACATGGCTTCATAAGGATCCTTTTGGATTCTTGAGTGGAAAATGTTGTTGTAAGAGAACTTGACTAGAGGAATATGTTGTTCTCATCCTCCTTTGAAGTCCATAAATCATTCTTTCAACATTTCCTTAGGTGTTTGGATAGTCTTCTCAGATTGGATATCAGTTTTAGGATGATAAGTGGTACTGAAGTTCAGCTCAAAATTCAGAGCATGTTGAAGACTCTTCAAAAACCAAGAGGTGAATCTTGGATCTCGATCAGATATAATTGATAGTGGTACTTCATGAATCTTTACCACATCTTTGATGTATATCTGTGATAGTTAATCCAATGATAAATCCTCCCAAATTGCAATAAACCGTGTAATCATTGTAAGACGATCCACAACAGCCCAAATAGCAATGTTTTGTTTGATGTATTTAGAAGTCCAGTAACAAAGTCCATGATAATGTTCTCCCATTTCCATACTGGAATGGGTAATGGTTTCATCATCCACTTAGACTTCTTCCTCTCAGCCTTCACTTACTAACATACCAGGAACTTTGATGTATATTTAACGATCTTCATATTCATGTCATCCCACCAATAATACTATCAGATATCATGATACATATTTGTGTTTCCTTGGTGAACGGAGAAATTCAAACTATGCGCATCATCCAAAAGTACTTTCATTAACTCCAAATTTTATGGAACACATAGTCTTGTCCCAAATATCAAAATTGATTCTTCATTAATATTAAACTCCAAGGATTTCCCTTTTTTGATAGTTTCCACATTATTCTGAATGCCCACATCATCCTTTTGAGAATCCTTCAACCATTCCAAAAGAGATGGTTGAGATATCATTTTTGAAAGGATTGATGATGTTCACTTTTTTATGATTCCCATGTATATCTTCATCAAATCTAAAAAGATTGGATCCTTTTCAATTTTCATCAATGATAAAATTTTTGGGTCCTTTCTACTTAGAGCATCCACTTCCTTGTTCACTTTCCTAGGGTGGTAATGGATTGAGAAATCATAGTCTTTGATCTTCTCTAACCATCTCTGTTGGTACATGTTCATCTATTTTTGTGTGAATATATACTTGAGGCTTTTTTGATCCGTGTATATCTCACACTTCTCCCCAAATAGGTAATTTCACCAAATTTTCAAAGAAAATACTACTGTAGTAAACTATAGATCTTGTGTTGGAAAATTTTCTCATAAACTTTTAATTTCCTTGAAGCATTGGTAATGAATTTGTCATTTT
Organism: Viscum album; assembly: GCA_963277665.1. Classification (NCBI taxonomy): domain Eukaryota; kingdom Viridiplantae; phylum Streptophyta; class Magnoliopsida; order Santalales; family Viscaceae; genus Viscum; species Viscum album. Next base: position 2,011,574,328 of record OY728164.1, on the reverse strand, counting down.
GCATCAACACATAGCCCATTCCCTTCATTTAAGCATCACTAAATACCACAAAAATTTCTCCACTTGTGGGTAATGTGAGTACAAGCATAGTGATAAGCCTCCTTTTCAACTCCTTGAAGATTTCTTCTCATTCATCACTCTAAGAAAACTTGACTCCCTTCCAAGTTATCTTGGTAAGAGGGGTTGACAATCATGAGGAGTTTTTCACAAATCAACAGTAATATCCAAATAACCCTAGGAAGATATGGATTTTTTTCCCTGATATTAGCCTCATCCATCCCCAAATTGCAGTTGTCTTGGAGGGATCCACAGATATCCCATTTCTTGTGATGATATAACCCACGAATGAGACCTCCTTAAACCAGAACTCACACTTATTATACTTTTTCATAGGGCTTCTCCTTCCACAAGGTCTCTAATATTGTGCTTAGATGCTTCTCATGATCCTCCTTGGTTTTGGATTATATTAGAATATAATCTATAATTACTACCATAAATTTGTCAAGGTAATCTCTAAAGACTCTATTCATCAGGTCCATGAAGATCACTGGAGAATTTGTGAGTCTGAAAGGCATTACTATGAATTAAAAGTTCCCATATATTGTACAAGAAGTAGTCATGGGTAAATATTCTTTCTTCACCCTTAATTGATAATATACTGACTGCAGATCCACCATGGATAATTATTGTGATCCACATAGCTGATCGAACAATTTATCAATTTGAGGCAGATGAAACTTTTTTTTATCATGATTTTGTTGAGCCCACGATAATCAATGAAAAGGTGCATTGACCCATCCTTTTTCTTGATGAAGAGGACTGGTGCACCCCTTTGTGAAACACTTGGGCGTATAAACCCTTTATCCAGATTCTCTTGTAGTTTTTTTAGCTCCTCATGCTCCAAAATAGACATTCTATACAGAGTTTTGGATTGTAGAAATTCACCAGTTATAAGATCAATTGCGAATTCAATATCTCTTATCGGAGGAAGGGCATGGAATTCCTCAAGAAACACTTTAGCAAGTTACCTCACAATAGCCATGTCTTCAAGGATGGTTTTTTATTTAGAAACAATCATCTAATACAGATATGCATTATCATAGGGAAATAATATCCATGATTGAGTTGATGGTGCTAAGGAAGATTCCTCATTCTCTTTGCACTTGTACAGAATCGGGGGTCAATTCTCTATATGGAGAGTGATTTCTCTCTAACAGAAATTTATATTGGCTTTATATAAGGAAATCCAATCAATGCCAAGAATTGGATCAAATTCCACAAGAGGAAGTATGACTAGGTTCTCCGGTGAGTTCATTCCATAAATTATGACAGGGGAGGAGTTATATTGATGGGATGCAATTATTGTCCCATTTTTCAAACTCAGCGACATCTTTACTTCTATAATTTTTAGTGGTGTTGAGATTGTTCTACTAAACATTCGGGATATAAAAGAATTTATAAAAATAGAATCAAAAAGTATGTTTTCTATTATTGAATGAATAACTAGCATACCTACCACCACATCGTTGTCAGGGTTCACTTTAGCGGTAGTGATCGAAAAAGCTTTCCCTTGCTGCCTTGAAGGTTGTTGGTTTCCTCCGAAAACCCTTGTCTTAGGCAACTGGTTTGTAAAGTGCCCTGGTTCTTTGTAGTTGAAGAAATTAACAACACATTAAGGGTTGAGTGGAGTGTTCCTATCCTATATCATAGCAGTGGGTTTCTCTTGTCGGTAGTTAATATCCAGATGCCCTTCTCTTCCTCACCTAAAGCATTTCCTCTCCCCCTTCAAGAAATTTCCTAGGTTCTTCTTTCTGCACCTTTGGAAAGTGGGGTGCTGGATTTTCTTAGCACCATTGGATTTATCCATCGGACTTCCATAATTAAATTCTATCATACACTTTTTACCCCATGATACTCCTAAGATTCACCCATCTCCATTTCTTCTTTTATGGCACAAAGAACAATTTCCTCATAGCTCTCGAAGTCACGGATTGCTAGGGATTTCTGTAGGATAGGTTTTAGCCCACTAAAGAAGCGGTAAACCAATCATTCGAGGGTTACGGCAAAGACAAAGGCATATAGTACAAGACATGTGAAGTTTTCCTCATACGCTCTAATGGAATCATTGCCTTTTTGATTGAGGGCAATGAAGTCCCTATACATATTAAGTTAGGTGGTGCGTAGAAAATATTTGTCGAAAAACATTTTCCTGAAATCCTCTCATTCCAATGTTGCGATCTCATATTCAGGCTTATTAGTTTTGATCAATGTCCACAATTTATTAGGTTAACCCTCCTTATGATAAGCATTCATAAGAACCTTCTCTTTTTCGAAATATTGACGGATTTAGAATATATTTTAACATAGTTTATCCATTGTTCAATGATTAAGGGATCAGATGATCCATTAAAAGTATGATGCCTTTGTCTCATGAATCTCTCAATTGTTACTCATTCTTTCTTAGAGGTGGGGGGGGGGTGAACATTCCTCTTAACCCATGTTTCTATTCATAACATGAGTTAACTGGGAGTTTCTCATGAAAAAGTATGCGATTCTATCTCCCATCAGATTGAGAATCCCATTAGAACAGTTGTCACATTGACCCGCACATCAATTTTTAGCCCAAGTCAACCTATTACCAGCCATTAGATGAAATAAAAGGAATTTTAGGGTAACACAAAAAGGGGGATCCAAATACAAAAATGGATTACTTATAAATTATTCTTATTTCCTTAACTTATGAATTTATAGGCTTCAATCTATGTTATCCATGATCTACTTACCAACATATATTCTTAGGAGAATTTTTTTTTATTCCCTTAATAATGGTTCATACTAAGCTTGTGAATTCACCAAAGAATATCCCCCTAGGATTTTCATAAACAAGAGTACAGAAAGGCCTGTTGTTGTCCACCGGTTCCCGTTCGAGTCTAGCTCAAAGTGGTGTTTTTGTGTTTTACCCCTATATACATCAGTGCCAGAGCCACCTCTACCTGATCATGTCCAGATTGGGATTTACTTTCTTGATAAACCACTTACTCAATAATCACCAAAATTTAGGGATGTTTTTATTATACTTTGTCTTATCCCAAAGGAATTCACTACTGTTTTCTAATCCTAATCCCCAAAATAACTAAACCAATCCTTTGATACCAACTATAACAACCATGCCCTTTATTACACACTTAAACATGATTTATTACATAAAATATTCACTTGATGCAACAAAAAATATTGAGAGGTTTAGCGTATTTGGGGAATAGGAACATTACATAATGACTTAAAACATAAAACACAACATCTTTATTGAAAAACTTCTTTACATGACCTCTACATTCCCTCGTACTTAGCGTTGCATGGGATAACCTAAGGACATGCATAAAAAGGAGTGAGCTATAAAGCCCAGTAAGAGAGTAAACAAGGAATAAAAAAAAAGAATACAATACATGTTATTCAATAGTCATATCAATGGATCATAAGAGAAACATGAACATAAAGGCATGATATAGCATGATGTAACATGATTAACATAACATGGAAATATGGAAACAACATTTAACATGATATTAGCATGAGCCAAGCGCCATAGCACATGAAGAATGATTAAACCCTAATTGCACTGGAATTAGCATGATTAAACCCTCATTAAAATTTATGTATCATGACACTTATCTTTACCCAATGAATTAGAGCGCTATCAGGGCACACCCTTCTTACAACATTTCATATCATGCATAAGTGTGCCACATAGATCACATAACATAGATTCATTAAACATCATCATTTATTCAAAGATAAAGTAATTTGGAATTCATACATGAAAATATATAATAAATTAGTAAATGTGAATAAAGTTGAATACCCTTGATAGAGAAATGGGCATGGTATTCGCTACACAATGACTTTGGCTTGGAAAATCGCGCTGCAATTTCGGCAGCATAACACCGTGACATAAGAATTCGTAAAAAATGGTTGATGAGAGATAAAGGGGTGTATCATAATATGTACATGAAATGTAAAGCAATGGGGTCATATATATACATGTCCCAACATTAAAAACGGAATTTAGATTCATAATACAAAATAATTGTTTGAATGCAAATGTGGAGAGATAAATTCCTTACGGAATTTCAACATCGTAACAGGTGCACATGGGAGGAATTAATGAGAGATAAAAAGGTATATCATCATTAAAACATAAATAGGGAAGTATGGTGGAGGTGTGAAATCATACCCCAACATGTTTAATTGAAAATAAAAGGGCATAACAACATAATGAAATTTGGAAAAAAATGAGAAAGGAAGAAATCCTTACTAGGAAGTGTGATCCCAATGGCTTGGGAGAGGCTTATTGGATACTTAGGGTGCCTTGGGAGGATTATATAGAGAGAAGTGAAGAGTTTAGTCAAGATCCAAAGGCATTAAGTGAAGAGGAAGTGGGAGAATGGGTGAGTTTATATAGGAAAAGGGAAATAATTATTTATTATTTAGGTTTGGGACACTACACATTAAACTAATCAAAACCAAAAACCAAACCATGGGTTTTAACATGTTTTTTGAAAAAATGGAGTAGAAAAATTTATTTTATAAGTCAAATGGCCTAAATTCTTAATATATTTGGATTTATTATTTGTAGGTGAGTCACACTCTCAAGGAAATAAATTTAAAAAGCTAAACTGTTTTATAAGTCCTGAAGGGTTCACTAAAGCTTTGTAAAATAAATAAATAAAACCTAAAATCTCATTATTTTAATGGTAAAACATATATTGGCCGAAAAAACCATTTATACTTTTTTATTACATCACTATTGGGTCATTATAAAGTCATAAAACACATTATATATTTAAATGGTATTTAATTTTTTCCCAAAAATTCGAAAGTCTCAGAAAATTATGAAAAATTCACCATTGAATAATTTCGATGTCCTAATTCTAAATTTCATATTCATATTATCTAAATAATTTTTTAAATTTGTTAATTTTTACTTTTAAAATAAAAAATGACATTTATAAAAAAATCATTGGTTTATTTAAAAATAACATTCAAACCTTAATAAAAATTACAATTGTATTCATTAAAATTATAAAATAATTTATATTTAATAAAAATTACTTTATTAATAATATTTTTTAAAAATTATGCTTAATTTTAAATTGAATTAATTCATCAAAATAGATTTCTTAAATGAATATTAACTAGAATACTATTTGTGTTTTAAAAACTATTTACAAATTAACAATAACAAAATGAATGTATATTCTTTATTTTATACAAAAATAATACACATAATCATAGTGCTAGGGTCTTATTACATAACCCCTAATAACAAACACAGAAGACCTATCGGTAAGGTGTGCGACGGTGACAGACTCTTAGGGTGGTTCGGATAATATTGCTCGGGTGATAATCTCTACTAACTTCCACTTCTCCCGTAGGTGGTTCTGCTCCAGCTTAACATGTTGAAGCTTGGATTCGGATTGGTCAAGAGTGAATCCCAGTGATGCCAAATCTTTTATATGCTCCGAAAAATGGTCCTCATACAGAGAAATTCTACTAGATGAGGCCATCACTTTCTTTGTCTGAGTAAATTCGATTTGTTAAAGCCCTATATTTATACAAATAATTTTATCACTGTTCAACAACTATATTAGCAATGGTCAATAAATTTAATGTTATTTTGACATCTAAAAACATAAATCCATGAATTTAATATGTTTTATATGATCCTAACAAGACATTTAATTTGATCAAGATGAATTTTCATTAAGAAAAGTTTTGGTCATTACATTTTCCTTTTTCAGAGTGTAAGATAAACTAAAATTAATATTAAATTAGAAAATTCAACTCATAAGAAAAATATATTACTGAGATGTGATACATTTATTTCACAACTTATTCTGACATTTCTAAGTTAATATTTTATGAATATAATTTTCATAAGTTAAAGACTTCACATAACATCATTCTGTCTAATGTATCTAACTCTGAATATACAACAACTCAATCATTCTCATCATCATATAGTATATTATGCATTAATATAAACATCAATACATATTTTATTTATTATGAGTAGAAATAATATAATCATTCCAAACATCAATTATTGTAAGATAAAAATACTTTTCCAAAGAATGAATATTTTATATAGCGTAAGATAAACTCTTAGAGTGAGTGTATGATAAAATCCTTCAATAAAAGTATAATCTAAGAGATTTAAGAGAAAAATAAGAATAGAATTAGGGATTTTTTGAATCATCAAAATGCGCAAAAAAATAAAGATATTTTGGAACAACATAATTCTATCCAACAATCCCCCCCATTTTGATTATCAAAAAACACATTGAATAGCAAATAAAAATTTCAAAAATGAAGATTTTAAAACAATATTTTTAATTACTTATTTTCCCTTTTTATTCTCCCACTTTTAGAATAAATTTAGATTTTAACATTTCATATTATCTGTTTTATTTTGACAAATTAAATTTTTAAATATTTCAATTTTTTTATCACCCTTTTTCTTCTACCTTTTTTCATATAAAAAATATGTATAACAAATGAATATAATCAATATTTCACAGAAATTTTTTTTAATTCTAGTAATAGTGAATAGAATTTATCATGATGTTATATTAAAAAAATTATAGATCATTAAGTCATTAAGAAACATAAGATACAGAATAAGAATATATAATAAAAGTAAAATAGAAACATATTGATAGTATATATAAACAAATTCAAGAAAACGATATAATATATAGGAAATAGTGGATGAAATAATAAGATAATAATTGTGAATAGAGGATAAAAAACTAGAAAAATATTGAAAAAATATTCACTAACATGTAATTATGAAATAGAAAAATGAATTAAAAACATGAAAACTAAGCATGAAAGCATTCAATTGTTTTATAAAAACTCTATTCAACCAAAAAAAATTCAAATATTTATAAAATTCTCATCTAACCGAGAAACTGGGCATGAAAATTTTCAAGTGTATCAACCATAGAATGTAATAAGATTATTTAGAGTTGGTTTCATGAGAGATAGAGGATAGTTAGAGGGTAAATAGGATGAAGGAAATGGAGTGTCATCCATTTACCCAACAACATCGCCCAGCATCAGTAAGAATGCTCCAAGTCCAACTCAATCACTCCAAGCGATCCTTACAAAAGTTGATTGGTTATTGCGAGTATCTTGTTGATCTCACACTATATAAATTTAATATATATGTATAAAATATAGTTCATAATAAGGTTTTGGTATCAGAAAAGATACTTCCTTTTCAATTATGAGATTTTCCCTTTAAAAATCTTCAGCAGGATCAATGATTTTCTTTTAAGCATTTTGAAGTAGAAGCATGTCGATCAATCATAGTAAGTCCAAGTAGAAGTATCCCTAGAATCTAAAAGAAATAATTGGTACAATATTTAATCATTTTTACCTTGTAATTATTACAAAAAATTTTAAGGGTTTTAAATCCATTCTATATTTACCGTGAGAAATATACAAAGAGGTTTTTTACATCTCCATTCTTAGTGAAACTGACTACTAATTTATTTAATGCTTTATAATAGTTATCTGACATACCTACCAAATGATCAACTAAAAAAATCCTCTTGTCGAAACTTTTCGATCCCAAGGATCAAAAAATTCCTCATCGTATTCTTCTTTTTTACCTTCTGAGGATTCTAACTTCAAATTTCTTACTACCAATTTGTGTAAATATTCAAACTTATTTTCCAAAACTTAAAAATAATTGTGTATATATTTGGCCATATTTCATAATCCATTAATAAAAAATGACATATAATTTCACTTGAGAGCTAAGATGTTGACCTTCTGAAAAAAAATTTGTAACAGGGAAGTGATTTCCTTCTTATAATGATCAATTCACACAAGATATTCTCAAGGAAATACCATAAACCTTATCACTTAATTTATTATATCTGTTTAAAGATACTAAATAAATTCATTGGATAGAAGGTCACATTACATTAATGCGATTATATAATTATTTTTTTTATCACCAGGGACACTCTTTCTAACCTTAAGAATACATCCACTTAAATCAATGCTTATATATTGGGTTCGAATGAAAACTTTTCAAACATAGACTGAACTATAAAATATAAATTTTTAACATCAAAATTTGAGAGAGTATTTTCATGAAGACTCATAATTTCATTTCTAGACTCTAGAAACTAATGATTTAATTATTCTATATCTAAAATTAACGTCGATTATATTTATATAACTCTCTAATAAGTTGTATCTAGTTCATATATAGAAATTTATAATCATGTGTCTTGATCAAGAATAGGATAAAAAGTGTCTTGATAAAATTTTGTACTTCTAGTATCATTTGATTGTTTATTTATATGAATATTGGGTATGTCCTTTTGTGATGGTTTTGTAGAAACTGACCTTACTCTTCCACATGAAACCAATTGAGTTTCATTCTCTTATTCATTTTATTCATCATTGGAGACATTTTGACTAATTAGGTATACATATTTAGTGCTAAATCAACCACTCATCTTTCTAGAGGGAGATATTTCAACTAGGGGAATTTCACCCAACACCGTTGATATGGTCCTTCCATAACCAACACTCAATAATCTTCTGATAGATGAGGCCACTCTTTTCTACTAGAATAAAAAGGGATAAAATCAAGTCTAACTGATGTAGAAACAAAATGTAAAATAAATTTAGAAGTATATTCTCCTCTATACTGAACAAAAACTCTTACTTGTGTTCTTATTTTTTCCAGAGTCACATTGTAAAGAAAATATCTTATCAAAATAGTTTTAATTGGACATTATAGTAAAATAGGATCAACTATATGAACTACAACATCACTAGACAATCCAATCAGCTATGACTCCCATTGAGTCAAAGTAAGGACTTCTCTGATGTATTATTATTAACATATTTGATCCAACTTGTTTAAATAATACTTCCACTAAAAACCACTTCTAATTAAGATCCTTGCACTTAACATTTTCATTCCATGAAAATGGGTTGAATTATTTTCATCCATTAAAACACCAACCTTATGAAAAAATAATGTTAAAATACTTTAAAAAGGATAGAAATTTACTAACTTATTCTGTACATGGTACATGTTTCACATAACCTGTTGAGGAAGATTAAAAGGCTTCTCAATCCTAATGACATATAATAAAGTGATAACTTGAAAAAAAAAACATTCTTGAACACGCTGTTGAATTGTGTGATAGAATATTGTGTGAACTTTATAAGAATGTTTTTTTGGTTCTAAGCCCTTCAACAGATTCGCCTCAATCTCTATAGAGTATAACAAAGACTTTGTAATTTTATACTGAATGATTGCACATTTAATGAGAATGTAAATACTAAAGTCTGTGTAGCCTTCATGAGGTAACATGAATGCATCAACCACTACTAAAGATGTTACCAAAATTTTTTTGGTTCTCTATTGTAGTTTTTGGGATACAGTCTCTCAAGGTAGAATTATAGTGTTTTTGGGATGATTCTGTTTGTTGAAAAAATAAGTGGACATGAATAGTTGTGGAGTTCCTACTTGGTTGATGACTTTTTATATTGAAAATGATCCATGATAGAGGAATGAATTAAATTTATGTGGTATTCAAAATTATGTATTCAAGGTGCAACTATTTCATAGTGTTTTCCAATTTTTTGGGGTCCAAAATCTAGAGGTTGGATCAATCATCATGAAAGATATATTTACATGAATTCCTCAATAAAATATGGAAAAGGCATGAGTTTCATAAAGATTGGAGTTTGGAAAAGGTAATGATATGTGAAAAGGAATTATTTTTCATGAATAATGGGTTTCTCTAAGATGTGGAGCATCGTAAATGCATGAAGGGTTGAAGATAAATATCTGAAACTACGAGAAGTGGATCATTGAGAATGCATGAAGGGATGACATTGAATCTTTATGACTACAAGACACTTCATGAATAGGAAATTCCCCTTGTGCTTTGTAAAAATAGGGGTCTTCATGAATGAGATTGGAGATCTTTTTAAAAAGGTAATGATGTGGATGGAAGCTTTTAGAATATGAGGAAATGTCTTTAAATAGGCATTTATGCCCCTCAAAAAATAGTGAAAGGCTTAACAAATATTCAAAGGCTTTGAATTTGTGAATGTGATTTGGGAAGGTTATTTTTTGAAAATTTTAAAAAAGAAAATAAGTTCAACAATGATATGAATGATGACTTAAAGTTGTTATCATATTGAAATTATTGATTTTCATGAAGGATATAAAAATATGACCGAAAGTTTGAGCTTCATGAAGGATAAGTGAGCTACATGAAGGCTCAGTGACCATCATGAATGTGTTTGAGCTTCATGAAAGTAGGTTACTTGATGAAGGATAGTTGAGCTTCACAAAATAGGTGTGCTTCATGAAACTTGCATGGTTTGTGAAGATGGTTTATACATGTAAAGAATTGGGAAGTTTCACAAATGCTATGTGATCATCTCAAAGGTAGTGAGCATCATGAAAGTGTTTAAAAGGAATTTCCCAGTTAATCTATGGTAACGTGATATTCTTCAAGTTGATGGAAGAAGGAATTCAAAAGAGAATCTACTTAAAATTGAGGATTCATTCATTATTTCTAATTATGGGACCTATATGTTAATAAAATATGTGTAAATAAATTCTAGAGAATTGAAAAAAGGAAGAGGAAAAATGTGATCCATTACACTGGCAGTGATCTATAAAAGGAAAGATTGAGTGAGTGACACTTGGGAAATAATGATCTATCCTTAAATAAAGTAAAGGTAGGGATAATAGACATAAAAGTTATCTATCCCAAGCCTCATTCTTCTAGTGAGCCTCACTGGATTTGGTACATCAATATATTCCCATTAAATGTTCCTTGGATGTAGCACAGTCCGGGTGAATGAAGTAAAAATCTCTATGTCCTTGTTCTTTATCTTCTACTTTACATTGAATACATCATCATCATATAATGAAGGAAAGAATAATATCAAAAAAAACAATTAAGTGCAAATTAAGTGACCCTTATAATAAAGAGGTCAATATCCATTAGGGAAGGAAGAATTTTTAAAATAATATTCATACCATGATTCAACCCCCCTCTTAGGGTATCTAAGCCCCTTTTGGGCCTAAAAATTAGTGTTAGAGCCAAGTTTAATTTATCATATTTGATTTCTCTATATTTTTTCATTATATTTTTTAAATTTGTAGTTTCATTTTGATATTATCTCATTGCTCAATGGAAATTTGAGGAATTTCAAAGAAGAAGCAGAATTCTGGTGGAATTCCTCAGTGTGGAAGTGTCTAGGTAATGAGTGTGATTTAGTTGAAGGAATCCAACAACATATCTGATTGTGAGACTACTTATTTTTTTAATTATAAAACAATAATTAATGATGAATCCGACATTAAAAGTCATGTTGGAACTATTGATGATGAAGAAATTCCAAGAAGGCCAATAGTAGATGTTGTTGACAAGACAAATTAAGAGGATTAGAAATTAAAATCTGAAAATAAGTCTCAATATATTCAGATTCTATTAGATGAAATTGTGATAAACAGGTTGAAAAAGCTTAAATAAATTACTTTTTGAAGTGGCCATAGATCTTGGGGAGAATAATGAATCTCAGGATGAATAATTGAAAAAAAATTCCACTGAGATAGAAAAACTCAAATCTACTGATATGGGACAAAACCTGAACTAAAAAAAATCAAAATTTGGTTTCCAAAAATGATAATATTGATAAAAACCAGTCAGAACTGGTACATCAGAATCAAAGACTTCAATAAGAGAATGGGTGTTTCAATGAATTTGTTTTTTGGATAAATTATAAAATAAAGGAGAAAAGTGACATGTTAGATAAGATCACGTGATATTGGAATATGAGATCACTAGTGGGAAGAATCTCAAGGGATAACTTTATACTCAACTATGTATCAAGGGATATGATGATTCAATAATTGGGAGAAGTGCTAGATCAACAAGAAAAGTATTGACGAAATCCATTACCAAAGGAAAGCTAAAATTGAAGGATGTTTTGAATTTATTATTTGAAAATACTTCAGAAGGTAATAATGAAATGAATATAAATTATCCAATTCTAGAGGAAAAACATGAAAATATTGTCTCATACAAAATTCTATCCAATTTGGGAAATAAATAATATTGGATATGATGAACCTTCTCCAAAGAATGATATGAAGAGAGATGTGGATAGTTTCATAAATAGTAAAGATCATGTAAGTGATGAAGAAAGACCTAATAAGAATTTTATAGGAAGTAATGACAACATGTGCTATTTATGTGGGATGCATGGTCATACTTCATGTTCTTTGTATTGAGTACTTTCGATTATATTTCTTTTTATGAAGAAAAAATACTTCTAATATGAGAATAAGTATAAATTATTAAGAAATCAGACATAAGTGTCTCTTATAAGAATGTAGACATGAAATTCTACTATTGTGGAAGAATACAACAGACCATGAGTATGTGTCAAGAAGTCCATGAGATCAATGGTAGAAAAATAACTCTAACTATATCAATATCTCAACCAATAAATTATGACACATGTTATGATTTTAATGGTAGATTCTTTATATGTTATAATCATGGGATTCTATCATGATATTATAGATGGATGAAAGTAGGTAAGGAAAAGTAACTTGAAGGGGTTCCTCAACTCCAGTAGTTTTTAAAGAAAAATAATATACTATAATACCACATGATATGTTGAAAAATAATTTTATAGTCTCAAAGGAAACAAAAGGATCTCAATGTAAGGTGAATCAAGAACCTCCTCTATTAAAGTCACAATAAATCTCCTGGAATGAATTTGAATAAACCTAGAAGAAAATGGGGGAAGCTTCTCCAGCTGTTAGTAAGAAGAATGTACATTCATTTCAGGGCCCACCACCAGTATAAAACTATGTGGTGACTCAAATATTTGATATAAGAAAAATGAATAAAGAAACAATCATGTCATGCCACAAGTCTAGTACTGAAGGAAGGAGAAATATCCCTCTAATGAAGGAAGAATAAAGGGAAGATAACCATTAGAGATATTCCTACTTAGGGAAAGAATCATGAAAAATGGATTTTTTTTGGAGAATCAAAGAAGGATTTTTTTTACCAGTCGATTTAAACCCCAAATTGTGAAAAATACCAAGCCTATAGAATCTACATATAAAAATAAAACTAAGAATGTGTGTAAATAATGTCTAATTTTATATCCTTTGTAGTTAATGTTAGATGGGAATTTGAAACAAGGAGAAAAATAGTATAATTCTTTTCAAGAATGTATCAAAATTTTTGATCCATTGGGATCAACCACAACACTCTTTTTGAGAATTCTATATGTACCCTACTCCCTATGTTTTTAAATGCTAGTAACTGATGTTTATGTGTTTTAGGTTTTAGGGGAGATACATTCCAATGGGAAGTTGCATAAAAATATGTATTGTGTTGATGTTATGTTCTCTAGAATATCAACTGGTTCAAATCAGTTACTAGAGATGAAGAGTAAATATAGATGAATTGCTTGAAAGGATTTAATGGTCTATGGATTCTTGAGATGTATGGAGTTATTTGAGTGCAACAGATAGTGATGGTGTTATTATCTTTATCTCTTATTTCATATACTGAGTTTCGACTCAATTGGCTTATCAGTTTTTTTAAAGGATCATTTCTATGATGGAATTTTACCAATCAAAAATCTTATTGAAGACGGATAAAATAAGAAAAAACTATTGATCTGGAGAAGTTTCTAAAACCTTCAGTCACATGTGAAGAAATGATACCAGAGAAGAAGAATGCATGTGGGTATAAACAGAGGGCCTAACAATAGAAAGAGTTGCATATCACAGGGGAATCATTCTATATCTTAATCACATGCAAGGTCTCAATGGTATAAAATGGATGAAAGTTTATTTTTTCTGAAATCGAGAAGTCTGATTGCGGGAGAAGAAGAAACATTCATGTATTTCATGATTATCTATTTTTTTCTAAAAATATGGTATTTGGTAACTTTTTTCAGGATACAAATAAGTTTTGAGATAAGATTAACAGTGTTTCCATCAAGGGTTCTCTCCACTCTGAAGAGTGATTAAACATTTTAAATCAGTGAAAAATTTGGTATTAATGATTTATATCTGTCAAACGGTTGAGTTTTTCATGGGAGATTGTTTTGAGGCCAACTTATATGAATTTCCTTAAGACCAAATGTTTATTTCATAACAAGATGAATGAATATAGATTAATGATTTAAAACAAAGCATGATTAGTGTGAAAAGGGTACTCACAGATAGAGGGCTTTGATGTTGATGAAACATGTTCACTTATTTCAAGGATAGATGAAATCAGATTATTCTTGGCCATAATAGTGCAAAAAAGGTTTAATGTTTTCCAAATTGATGTCAAGTCAACATTTCTGAATTAAGTTATGGAAGAAGAAGTGTACATAAAGAAACCAAATGTTTTTCACATTCATGTAGATGATAACATATTTGATCTTCTCAATAAGGAACTATATGGGTTGAATAAAGCACCAAGATCATGGTATTCAAGACTAGATCTGTTTTGATGACGCTCAGTTTTTAGCATGGAGGATTTGATTACAATATCTATGTAAAAAATGATAGTAATCAAAGGATGATGGTGGTTTGAAGTTGGGTGGGCAGGGGAACCTGCACGAAGAAGGTTCCAAAGCTTATTCTCAGTTCCATATGGACTAAGTGCTGGAACATAGGGATTTACTCTTGCATTCAGATGAATAAAGGGTTGAAGCTACTTTGGATATTAAGGAACTGAAGAAGACGAGACTGATCCAGGTGGCCACTACAAAGGAGCAAGGCGAGTGGGCTGTTAAGCAGGCTCGCATCCTGCGTAGAGGCCTCAACATGGGGAAGATTAGCATGGAGGAATACAAGAATGCATGGGACAACTTGACACTTCAATTCGAGGGTACCTTGAAAGATCCCCCTGACACTCAGGTGAATTATATTCCTTGTGTTTTGTTTAGGGAAAATGTTTCCAAACAACTCACTATCTTTTTTAACAACTCTATTGTGTCCTTTGGTTTTGAACCTATTGAGCTATGAGGGTTCCCACTTTCCCCTTAAAAGTGATTTTGTGTATAATAATAAATTAATATTGGAAAATAATATCATTGGAAGATTGTTTTACATAATTGCAACAAGACAAGATATTTTTTTTCCACATGCCAACTAGCATAGTATCAAATTAGTCCTATGGAAACCCACTTTCTTATTGTGAAGATAATACTTTGATATATCAAGGGCATGGTGGAATTTTTTTTCTATGAAATGAAAAATCTAAATACGAGTTATTAAGCTATACATATGAATATTGGGCCAGTTCATTATATAATATAAAATCAACATCAGTTTGTGTATTCTATCTGGGTGGATTATGTATTTCTTAGATTATAAATAAATAATATTTTATTTAATTGATCACTGTAGAAGCGAAATATATTGCAGACACTCAATCTTTGACATAGTTATTGTTGAAAAAGAAACAACATGATGATATGATAGTTCAATTGAATCCTCTAATCAGAATCCATATAAACAATTCAAGTTCTATAAATTTTAACAACAAACTAGTCCATCAATCAAGAACAAAGAACATTAAAATAAAGTATAATTATATCTAGGATAAGGTGGATAAAGGCCTTGTGAATTTGGATAATGTTCCTATATAACTATAGGTTGTGGTCATTCAAACAGAGACCTTACCTCAAGAAGAATTCGAATGTAATCGACAATATCTTGGAGGTCAGTTGACTCACTACACTTAGAAAAGTATGGATGTGGACCCACCATCTCCTCAAGGTATGATGTTGTTTTCCTTCATATGATGATTTGTGTTATTTACCTTGTTTCAGAAAACAATGAAGTGACCTTTTCCTTCATTGAAAAAGGGGGAGAAATTCTACCTACAATAGGGGAGAAATTGTATTAATTAAGATAGGGGAGAAGCTATCAGGGAGAGAAGTGGAGTAGGGGGAGTTTTAAATATAATGAAGAAAAATATGATTGATCCAAGTTTATATATCATGATAGATAGGGTTCATGATGAAAGTAGTTGAGTGGTTTTAGAATGTAGAGATTTGTTGATGAAATTTTCATACCACTTTTTTTTATCAGGCCAAGCATGGATCATGTGTGCTTAGAGTGTGTGTTGTGTAAAATCTTTGACCACTTTCTGAATCACATGAAGAGAATTTTGGTAGAGCATACAATACGTTTTAATGTAGTATCAAAATGAGATGAGATGTTAATAAACCCAAAGGGGGATATTGTTAGGAAAAAATCCCCCAGGGTATCATTGTAGTATTTTGGGTTGATTGTGTTTATTGACAAAATAGGTGGACATTGATAGTTGTCGAGTTCAAGCATGGATGTTGACTAGGTATGTTGAAAAATATTTAAGATAGAGGAATGGATTCCCTATAGGTGGTATAGAGAATTGCATATACATGGTGGTTTCGTTTTTTAGTGTTTGTTAAATTGTCGGGGTCCAAAATTTGGAGGTTGGATCAATTATCATGGAAGTTAGATTTCCATGTATGCCTCATAAAAATATATAAAAGGTATCAGTTTTTCCAAGATTTGAGTTTCATGAAGGACATGATCTTTGAAAATGAATTTAGTGTTGTGAAGGCTATGTTTCGAAAAGGTTTGGATCACTGTGAATATGTGAAGGGTCGATGGTAAAACTCCATGACTAGGAGAAGTGGAGCATTGTGAATGAATGAAGGATTGATGGTGAACCTCGATGAATATGAGAAGATTCTCGAACATGAAAATTACCCGGTGCTTCATGAAAACTGGGATATTTGTGAATGAGATTGGTGAGCTTCATAAAAATAGAAGGGCATGGATGGATACTTCTAGAACAGTAGTAAATGATTATAAATAGGCTTATACTACATTTGGAAAAGATATCAATACTTAAAGAATATACAAAAACTCTAAATTCAAAAAGGTTATTCAAAAAGGTTGTTCTTGAGAAATTGTTCATGAATAAGGAATGTCTTTGAAGGCTACTAAATATGACCAAAAGTTGTCAACATCATTAAAGTATTGATGTTTGTGATGGATATAAAAAATCAACTGAATGTTGTGAGCTTCGTGATGGTTATGTGATCTTCTTGAATGTTTTTGAGCTTCATGAAATGGCGTTTCTTCACAAAGGCTATTTAAGCTTGTCCAAATAGGTGAGATTCATGAAATATATGGGGTCATGAAGGAAATTAATATTTGTGAATAATTAGGTAGTTTCACAAAGGCTATGTGAGCTTCATGAAGGTAGTGAACATCACGAATGTGATGAAATGGAATTGCCCAGTAAATTTTTGGAAAATAGAAATTCAGCAAGTGAATGAAATTGGGAAATCCACAAAGAATATACCTATGATTGATGATAAATCCATTATTTATAATTAAGGGTCCTAGATGTCCATAAACAATGTATGAATCCATTCTAGAGTAGTAATAAAAATTAGAGGAAGAAAGTGATTACTTCCACTGACAATGAACCATAGAAGGGAAGATTAACAGAGTGACCCATGGTAAGTAGTAAGTTTTACATAAACACTATAAAGTCAGCAGACCTGAAAAAATAATTGATTTAGCCCAAACATAATTTTCATAGTGATCCTTAGGGGATTTGGTACATCAATACATTTCAGCTATGTGCTCCTTGGATATATCCTAGTGAGGGTGAGCCAAGTAAAAATATTAATGTCATTGTGATTTATCTCCTAATTTACTTTCAATCATTCATCATCAGATAAATATAGAATGAATAATATCATCATAAACATGTAATTTCAAATAATGTGGAACTTATAATAAAGAGGTCAATATCCTTTGTGCATGATCTCTTATGAAATGAGGTCTCAAAATATTTTTATTTGGTTTTGAAAGGTTAATTTTATATTTTGAAATGTTGATAGCACTTGTGAAAACACATTTGATTAGAACCCAATTAAAATTAAATTAAAAATTCATTATGGTGTGTTTCATCCACAACAATTGTGCACAACAACTTCAAATTTTAACATATTCTTCTTTAGTAGTTGATAATGCTATAAATTTTCGTTTCTTACTTGACCAATATAATTGATAATTTACAAGAAAATGAAAAATTCTGAAGGTTATTTTCTTATCTAGTCTATATCTAAAAAAATCAACATCTGAATTTTAAGTTAAAAATAAAATCATAGGTTTCTTAAAAAATAAGATAAAGAGATACAGTTCCTTTTAAATTCCTCAAAATTATTTTGGAAGCATTTAAGTGAGATTATTTAGGATTTAATTGAAATTTTACCCAAATACATACTAAAGACACAGTGTTTGGTCTACTTGTAGTAATATATAATAAATATCCAATGACCCCACTATAAAAATTATTGTCAATTGGTTTTCTAGTTTCATTCATATCATGTTGAATATTGGAGCTTATAGTAGTTAAGTAAGTATTGATACTTTCAATTCTAAAATTTTTAAGTAAATCAAGTATGTATTTTTTTTAAACATTTACAAAACATATTTGGTATATTAAAAATCATAAGAAATTTTTTAAATCACCCATCATACTCATTTAAAATTCATTTTTTATAAGTTTTGAAAAATCATTACACAATTCTTGATTTTTTGATACAAAAATAATTCCCTCAACATATATTAGTACTAAAAAGATATCTCAAGATGAAATTTTCATAAATAATATATGATATTCCATTCCAAATGTAAAACTGTTTAATAACAGAAAAAGGGAGTAGTATCTCCTAACACGATCTTGATGCTTGTCATAGTCCATATAGATATTTTGTAAGCCTAAAAACAGAATTTTGAAAGTGAGGGTCTTCAAAACCAGTAGGTTGTTCTACATTAAATCCCCCATTAAAAATCCATTTAAAAAATTAGATTTAAAATATCTCTAATACAATTTAATATTAATATAAGATGAATATGCTATAAGAATTATAATTTCTTTTAACATAGCTACAGGGGAAGTGGTTTCTTCATAGTATAATCCTTTTTCCTGATTATATCCTTTTGAAACTAATATAGCTTTATTTATTGTGATTACACCATGATCATATTATTTGTTTCTAAATACCCATTTAATTCCAATTACAGGATAATATGAAGTTTTATTAACTGATTTCCATAATTTTTCCTTTTTTATTAATTATACTCTTTTTTACATACTTGAAAACTGTCTTTCATCATATAATGATTCTCTTATAGACATAGGTTCTAGATGGGACAGAAAAGGCATAGAATTATACTAGGTTATCTATATTAATTCTTGTTCTAACAAATTCATCTAATATTCCTATAATTATTTCAAATGGATAATCCTTTAAATTCTTAAGTAATATAGGCAATGAAATTTATTGTTCATTAGAATCTACCCCTACTAGATTTGTTGGAAAATAATCAAGTTCCAAATAATAATCCTTAGATTTGTTAAAAAGTTATCCGTGTCTCATTTCCATAATAGAATTATTTAAAAAATCATTTTGAGTCATTTTGTGATCAAAAGGATAAATTTCATCAAACATTACATGAGTTGATTCTTCAAAAAATATTTCAAATTTTGTTAAAAACTATGTTTCATTGGAAGTAGTAAAATAACATAAGAAAATAGCTTTATCAGGTTTTAGATCAACCTTCCCAATATTATCCTCCACGTTCAAGATTAAATCCTTTCATCAAAATAATTTTAAGTATCCTAACTTTTGTTTTATATTATTTCATAACTCAAATGGTGTTTTCTTTAATACCAGTCTTATTAAAACTTTGTCAATAACATAACATGTTCCGTTAAATGATTCATTCCGAAAATGAGTGGTCATGTTATATTAACTTAACAGTTTTCTAGAAATTTTTTCCGAAGTAGTATTCCTCATTTCTACAACATCATTTTATTGGGGTGTCCTGAGGGGGGATTATATTTAATACATTTTTTGACCAATATGAATTAAATTCATGATTATCTAATTCACCTCTATGATCACTTCTAAAAGCCACTAGTTTTTAACATTTTTCATTTTACATAATCTTAAACAAATTAATAAAAGCATAAGGAGCTTCAATTTAAAGTCATTAGAAGTAAACCAATATAAATATTGAAAAATCATCAACTAACACATAAAAAAATTATTTACTAGTAAGACTTGTAGTTATAGTTAGTCCAAAAAATTCTACATGGATAGGATCTAGAAGTATAGAAGTAACAAAATCTTTAATTTGTTCAAAAGATGACTTCTATTTTCATCCCATTTAACATGCATCACATAGATTATTTTTATCCAATTTAAGGTTCAAAAAGTCAAAAATAAAATGTTTCTTAGAATGTTTTTTTCCAATATTTAACATTATAATGCACAAACCTTTTATTCAAAATCCATGATCAATCAATTTGAAAATTCAACAATTGAAATATTTTTACCCAAAAACTTGACATTTAATGTATAAAAATTATTAGTTATAGGTGATTTGAACTTGATAGATTTATATTTCAAAACTAAGCATGCACTGTTAAGAAAATAAATTAAATTACTATCATAAAAAATTTTATAAATACTTATTAGTTTTTTTTGAGACATCAATATAGAAAAGTTTTTTTTGAAAAGAATCGACTGAGGATTTTTAAAATATCTAATTCCACTAATTTTTCCTTTTTCACTATCACGAAATGTGACATAGCCTCTATATATCATGGATAGTGATTGAATTATTAAGAAATCTCCACTCATATGACTTGAAAAACCGATGTCCATAGACAATTTTTCATTGATGTTCATGTGATTTTTCCCAACAATGATAGATCAAACAATAGATTCTATTTGTACCCAAACACTTTTAGGTTTAGAAATATTATCTATTAGTGACTTAGGGTTCCAAATTTATTTTTTTCTAGAAAAATCATCAATATATTTTGATAAACGTTTAGTAAGAAAAATATTTTTAATTCCACAAAACTGAAGAATATTAAGATTGTAGATGTTAGAATAATTTCCTATTTCCTCATAATGAAATGGGTAAATTTGGAATTGTTTTTGTCTTTATAACTAGGAATAAAATAGTTCTTTTAAAATTTGGGCCTTTGGCCTTGAATTCCAATTCCAAATTCTTTCCTTTTGAGTTTATTCTAATGAATAATTTTTTAGATAATTTTACCCTTTAGTAAAAACACTTGTTGAATCTTTAATGTTTTAAACCACATTTTATAGGTTATATATTGTCTTAACATGTTCATTATATGAGTTAGTGGACTTTTAATTTTTTTTAAATATTAATTTTTTATATCCTCCTCTAAATTGAAGATTTTATTATCAGATTTCCAGAGAGATTTTTTATCTTCTTTAGTATTTCATACATAGTTTCTAATATGGTATCATATTCATTTAAGTATTATCTTGAATCATTACATAGGGGCCCGTTCCATGACTACCCCATCCCCACCTCTGATAGGCTAGGGGATGATGACTAGAACTGAGTAGGCATATCCCACAAATGAGATGCATTTGAATACATACTTGTACACACACAGTTCTCCCAACCAATGATGATAAAATGCAAAAACCCTAAGTAGAAAATTCATGCATACACTAAGATACCAACCATAGAGTATGACAGTAAGAAGCTGGAAAGTAAACATGGCCAGAATACAAGACTAGAAAAAGAAAGAGTCTAAAAAATTGAATGTTGAAGTTCCTAAAACTCATCCATAGAAAACCCTTACTTTAAGACAGGTGCAGGAAAGTTGTCTAAAAAAATAGGAGAACACCTTATATATATGATCACTCTAAGAACCACATGGTCCTAGTCCACCTAGAGCTCCGTTAAAGAGTTGATTGTCTATACAAGACACAAAATGTTTGGTCAAGTCATGTGAAAGGGTGAGTAAAATAATACTCTGTTGGACACCCCAATACCACAAAGGAAAAAAACTATGAAATACATGAAGCATACCAAAAAAGAAACATACGAAGTACATCACAAAGTAAACACAAGAAGTAAAGTAATCTCACATAAGTATAAGTGCATAGCAGAAAAACAAGTATTATCATACATAGTCCATATAACACCCATTATCAGTAAGACACAGATTTTGGATAATACACAGAATGTCAATAACACAGGGAGTATTGATAACACACATATTGTCGATAACACATCTAGTGTCAATAAAACACGAAGTGTCGATAACACATGGAGTGTCAGTTACACACAAAGTGTTGATAATGTGCAGAGTGTCGATAACACATGGAGTCAAAATAACACACATCGTATGGATAGTTCATGTAGCCCCAAAGTCATGTAGTCACCAAGTAACATTGTTTCAAGATATTTGTTTCAAGATCTCAGTCAACCACAATATTTCACTTGTAGCGCACTTGTTCTGGGAGAACCTACTCTTTAAGACAATATGTTGTATTACAACTTCCACGAAAACTCACTTTCAGTACCTCAAAATGAGCTTCTCATTTCAAGGGTCCCAAAATACATAAAAATCTCATCAAATGGACACACATTATGAAAGTTAAGACTGTTTTACTAAAAAGGCCAGACTCGGGTCTCAGACGCGTCCAATCGGACCTGCCTGACCCGACCAAATCCACTGAAAGACTTGACCCACTGGAAAACCCAACCCAGTCTAGTCTGGTCCATCCCGAAATGTTCCTACCTATTGGGCCATTGGGTCCAGCTTGTTGGGCCACTGGAGCAGCCCAACTCCTCTAATACGGCCCGCAGCATGTGGGTCGGTTCACTATGCCTCATGTAGTCCACCTCGACCATGTGCCTCCATGTTGAAGCGGTGTTAATCCACGTTCCATGTAGCTAACCCACCACACCGGTTGGCCTGCATCCTTACCGTAGTGGGTTCCTATAATGTGGCACTGAGCTGCATCCCCTCATCAAGGTTCCAGCCTCCTATCGTAACATGTGCTTACCAGAAAAACCAGATCCAATACAGCCCCCTAGATGTGCTTCGCCTAAGTCAGTCACTCGGTTAGTGGCCTCTCCCTCGTGCTCTACCTAGACCAGCCCAGTCAGGCCATGTCTGGCCGCCACCACCAACCACCCCACTGGTGGCCCTCCATCCTACCCTCAGCTCCTCCTAGAATGTAAAGTTTCATGCCTCCATCGTCACTCGTCCATAGTTTCGTAAAGATGTCAGATCTTCAGTCTTTGGTTGTTGCATCATGAATCGAAGGCACAAAAATCAATCCACTAATATAATCATGAAGAACAGGAAGAACGTGAAGAACATGGGACAAAGGAGAAGCACAAAGGTACCTGAAAGATAGATCACAACCTTTGTTCATGTCAGCCTCAATTCATCCTTATTATAGGGATCACGAAGAACAAATAAGTCGTATAGATCTAACACCTATTTAATTCTAGCAAGACAAATCCCATCCTGTAATTGATCGAACTGTGGATCAACCTGTTCATGGGTTGGACTGTGTTCATCACCAAATTTAAGAATAGGGAACAAATCAAAAATAAAAAACACAAACTTGGAGTTTGGATCCATCATTGATGAAGGGTGAAGCGAAATTTTCATCGTTCATCGATCCATCAAAATTTGATCCAAGATTCGATGTCCAATCTGTCATCGACGATTTTCGATCCAATTTCATTCATTGGAGAGAACACTTTCTTATATTTTCATAGTAATTATAGGGTTATGAAGATAAAAATTAATTCTTTGACAAAGTTCATTTTAAAAAAATAAACCCTTCTTGTGACGTAATAAAATATTTTTATTAAATATTTTACTACCAATATGTCAAGAAACTAACTTTTTTCTGAACCATGACGGATGATGGTTGGCCCTACCTAATGTAAATTAGATGTTCTGAATGCAATGGTACCCTCATATTTATGATATGGGAACCTGGTTAGATGTTATTCCAATTTTAAATAAAAAACACCCGTTCACTTTATTAAAATCATAACATTTTTCAATAAATTTTTCTAGGAATGTTGGGCCTCAGAATATCACATCATCTCAATGCCTTCTCTCAGAGTTTTACAAATTAATTTATAAAAAGAACCATAGGAAATTAGAGTCATTACATTCTAACCACCTTAGGGATTTACATCCCTGAAAAAAAAACAAGGGCGAGTAAACAAAAAGGTTAGGGCACTGAGCATGAATCTAGGCCTCCCCCTCCCAAGTGCTCTCTTGGATATTATTATGTTGACACTGAACGCACACTAGAGAAATAAACCACCCACAATGGATACCCTCCTATTGATCCTCGGTCTCTACTAGGAAATCCGCAAAAAGTCGCCTCATCGTCAATGTCTGGCTCTCCCCAATTGATGACGTATGATGGATCATATAGGTACCTCCTCATATATGACACGTTGAATATGTCATTCACCTAGTGAAACTATGGAGGTAGAGCTAGGTGGTACTCCACCTAGATAACTCTACTCAGTATATGTAAAGGGTTGATGTATCTCAGAGATAACTTGTCACCCCGACCAAATCTATGCATTGACCATCGAGGTGATACACAAAAGAACACATGGTATCCCTCCTCTAACTCTAAGGGACTCTGTATCATACAATAGTATGACCTTTTTTGGCTCTGTGCAATCCTCATCCACTCCAGGATGATCTTAATCTTCTCGATAGTAGCCCACACCAACTCTAGACCCATGGGTGCTGACTCTTTTGGGTCAGTCCAACAACGTGGTGACCTACATGGTCACCCGTACAAGGCCTCGAATATTTCCAAACCAAAGGTGGAGTGGTAGTTGTTGTTGTACGCACACTCCACCAGTGGTAGGTGATCTTCCCAACTATGACCAAAGACTAGGATTCAAGCATGTAGAATGTCCTAAAAACCCTGAATGGTTATCTCAATATAGACATCCTTCTGGAGATGAAATTCCATGCTCAAGCGTAACTGAGTCCCAAATGCTTCCTCCAATCCCTTCCATAGCCGGATGTGAAATGAGCATCATGATCTGAAATCATCGTCACAAGAACCCTATGAATTTGAACTATCTCTCGCATGTAGAGGTATCCCAAGATCTCTATAGAACCTTGCTCATGGATCGGTAGGAAGTGGGAAGACTTGGTGAGTCGATTAATGATCACCTGGATGGTATTGTGTCTCTTGTAAATGTGTGGTAAACCGATCACTAATTCCATTAATAATCCATCCCACTTCCACTCTGGCACCTCAAGTGGTTGGGTGAAGCCTCGTGGATCCTTGTGCTCAACCTTCACGTGCTGAAAAGTGATGCATCATGAAATGAACTCTACAACTGCCTTCTTCATCCCTGGACACTAGAACTAATGTTGAATGTTCTAGCACATATTCACCACACCTGGATGTACTTCTAAAGGGGATTCTTGGAACTCCCTCAGAACCTCCTATAGTAATTCCCCTGGTAAAACTGTGATCCCTCTGAAAAGAATGATGTGATCCTTCCCATCAAATAATCATTAGGTGAATGCCCTATGAAAAAATGAGCACGTCATGTCTCACAGTCGGTATCCCCTACTTGTGCCTCCATAATAAGTTTTAATATTGGATGGGTGAAAACCATCTAATAGAGGTAAGATTCTCCATCTCCATCCATAAAGGATATATGCAACGTGGTCAATTTATTGGATTCCTCACTCAGCAACTGCAAGGTAGATATCATAATGAGAGTGTCCACCACTACATCCCCCTTTACATGAGTATAGAAAATCTCAAAGTCATAGTTATTTAGGAACTCTATCCACTGCCTCTGTATCATGTTCAGATTATTCTGAGAGATGATTTAGTTGAGACTCTTATGGTGAGAGGAGACACAAAACTACTCACCCACCAGGTAGTGTCACCACATCTTCAATGTGAAGACTACAAAATCTAGCTCAAGATCTTGGTTCACGTAGTTCTTATCATGTTATCTAAACTGGAAAAAACCATAGGCAATAACTTCTTTCCCATGAATTAGGACACAACCAATCCCAATTATCGACGCATCATAGAACACTACATACATGACGCTCTCCTCTGGAAGCCTCATGATGGGAGCACTCATCAACCTCTACCTCAACTCCTAAAAGCGCTCTCGAAACTTCTCTATCTACAAAAAAGTCTACCCCTTCCACATCTAAGACATAAATGGTGTCACTAATCTGTAAAATTTGGGTATAAACCTCCAATAGTACCCTACCAAAACCAGGAAGCTTCCCACCTCAGTAAAACTCTTGGGTGTCTCCCAAGAAAGAACCACTTCAATATTCACTTTCTCCACTGTATGTCCAGCATAAAAAATGACATGTCCTAGAAAGTGGATCTACTAAATCTAGAACTGATAATTCAAGATATTTCCATAAAGCTGGTGCTCTCAGAGTGTTTCCAGGACCATCCTAAAGTGTATCACGTTCTCCTCTTCGAATGCTGAATAAACTTGGATTTCATCAATGAAGACCACCAAGAACCATTCTAAATAAGTCTAGGAGAACCTATTCATGAGTCCCATGAACACTACATGGGTGTTTTACATGCCAAAAGGCATCACCCAATAGTCTTAGTGTCTATACTGACGTATAAAGGATGTTTTAGGAATATCCTCATCCTGTAAATGAAGTTGGTGATATACAGATCTGAGGTGAGTCATTGAGAACCACCTCACTCCCTTAAACTGATCGAAGTGGTTATCGATCCTCCTTGGCAGATATTTTTTCTTCACAATCACGTGATTCAAGAACCAAATGTTCATAGATAACCTCAATATATCATCCATCTTCTTCGAAAACAAAATTGGGGCAATCTAGGGGGAAACACTGTGTCTCACAAAGCCCTTCATATACAAGCACTCTTGTTGTACCATTAACTCATGAATCTCAATTGGATCCATCCGAAATGTGGGTGTAGATATCAGTGTTGTCCCGAGGTACATATCAATGTAGAAGTCTGCCTCCCATGCTGGGAGGCAATTTGGGGACATCTTCAGGAAATACATCCTCATATTTCTCCACGACTGTAGGAAACTGAGGACTCCTATCATCTACTACACAAAGGGTGATAATAGACAATTGATTAGTAATCAGTTACACCTTCCTATGAGTTAGTCCATCCTACACTACATGCATTTCCTTTTCACCAAAAAAGAAAAACCTGGTCCCACCACCATAGGCACACCACACTCTATGCCTAAAAAATTCAATCTGAGCATTGACTGTAGATAACAAATTTATACTGATAATGACATCATAAGGCCTCGAAGCCGCTACCAAGAGATACCAATCAAAAATATCACCTCCAAGAGTATGGTCACACTGTCGGCACCCATGTGGGATCATCTAATCTCCACCTTTAGAAGTCTCTAAGTGTAGGGAATGAGTTAACTATTTCACTAGAATATACGAGTCTCGAACATGGGTCACGACAAAAAAATAATAGTAATGGAATGAAAACAATGACTAGCACCTCTGTTTATCAAAATTATATCTAAGTTAGAAAAGGCACAGATAACACCTCTAATCATCCCTAGAGCACTAAGTTCAAAAGCCTCCATTGCCTATAGCATTCCCCATCCCTATCCACAATCTCCCTAAGCCTGTGGAAGATCACCTAGGTGTAGTGGTGGTAATATGTCAAACCTCCACACACTTCCTACTTCCCTACCTACTCCTCTACCACATCCACTGCCTTACGGACCTCCCTGCTCATGCCTACTATAACTCGGTGGTCCATCGACCATCTTCTGATCATCCGTATGTTCAGTCAAGAAATCTAATTCTAGACGTCCTTGACCGCCGCACCAGTAACAAATCATTTCCTTCATCTGACTCGCTCTGACCTAGGAGACTTGAACCACTGATCTCATGTCATGGGGTCATCCCTTGGAGTTCCTGACTCGATTGGGTCTCTGCCTCTACTATCAGATACCTAATACCAAAGACTCAACTACATGGTGCCTATTGGTAGCTCCCACTACTATTGTTTACTCGTCTAGAAATCTCTCAACTGGAATATCACACTATAGTACCCCAACATATATAGGTATGGTAAGGGACATCGTGGAGGCCCTAATCTCCCAGCTTAGGCCCTACTCAAAGGTCTGAGCCTTGAATATTGGGTCTCAACCATACTCAGGTGTCCATTATCACATCTTTGATCCCTAAAGAAGACTAAAAGCAAAAAATTCCATCTGTTCGGCATGTTTCCTCAAAAGACAGAAGACACGAGTCACTACCTCTAGACAATCCTCAGCTACCTTGGGCTTTGGATCAACCCAAAACAAAAAAGGAACACCACTATGAAACATACTAAGTATACCATAAAGGAAACACATGAATTACACATAAAAGTATACACACTAAATAGAGTCATATCACATAAGTATAAGTCTATAGCACAAAAAGCAGGATTATCCGATGTAGTCTGCAGAACACCCAGTATTGGTAAGACATAGAGTCTCGATGAAACATAATGTTTCAACAACACATGGAGGTTCGACATCACACAGAGTTTCGGTAAGACATGGAGTGTCGATAACACATGGAGTGTCGATAGTTCATGCATCACCCAAGTCACATAGTCACCAAGTCACATAGTTTCAAAATATCTATTCCATGATCTCAGCAAGACACAATATTCCGATCATAGTGCAATTTTTCCCAGAGAACCTACACCTTAAGCCAACAGGTTTTATACCAACATCAATAACAACTCACTTAGAGTATCTCAAAAGGCCTGTCTCATCACAAGGGTCCCAAAAACACAAACAACTCATCAAAAAAACACATGGTTTAAAAGTTTTGGTTGTTTTACTTAAAATTTCTGACCCCATCCAGTCTAGCCCGACTCCATCATGTTTGGTCTTGTCCGATCCGAACTGACCTGGCCCACTGGGCCTACTAGACATAGCTCTCTGGGTTACTGGGTCCAGCCCACTAGGCCACTAGAGTAGCCCGTCTCCTCTAGTCCAGTCGACTACATGTAGTCCAGTTTGATGCACCACACACAGCCCTCCTCAACTGCATGCCTTCGTGCTAACACGGTGTTGAGCTAGATTCCATGCTACCATAATCCCACAACGCCCACCTTGTGGCCCTAACATTGCAGGATCCACCAACCCTGCACCAAGCCACGTCCATTGGTCAGCATCGTGGCCTCCTGCCACGACCTCCTGCCACAGTTCGTGCTCGCTAGCCACACTGGCTCTGACATGGTCCCCTAGCCACGCTCCGACAGGACCATCCTTTCCAGGCCACATCATGATGTTGTCCCTTACCACCCTACTAGTGGCCTGCCATCCTTCCCTCGTTCTTCAACTAGAACGAAAATAAATGTGCCTCCACGATGTCATCAGGATGTCATATCTTTCGTCTTGGGTTGTTATGCCATGAATAGAAGGTGCAACAATCAATCCTCTCAAACAACCATGATGAACCAGAAGAACATGAAAAACATGGGAAAAAGGGGGAGCCCAAAAGTACTCAAAGAACTAATCTTGGAATTTTTTCGTGTCGACCTTGATTTATCCTTGTTAGAGGGATCATGAAGAATAACGAAGTCATACTGATCTAACCCCCATTCAATTCCCACAAGAAAACTCCCATCGTGCAAGTGATCAAATCACTGATCAAATTGTCCATGGTTTATTTCAAATTCATTATTGAATTTAATAATTAGGAATGAATCACAAAGAAACAAAACCCTACCTTGAGTTTGGATCAGTTGTTGATGACGCGTGAAGCTACATCATCGTCATTCATTGATCCATCGATCTTTGATCCAAGATCCAATCTCTGGTCTATCATCACTGATTCTAGATCTTCCATTGTTCATTGGACTGGAATCCTTGTTAACTTGTAAGAGGAATTCCAGGGTTATTATGATAACCCTAAATTCTATGAAAAAGTTAATTTTAAAAAAGAAACTCTTGTTGTGTCACAATAAAATATTTTTATTTAATATTTTATTACCGATAGGTTAAAAAACAAACTTTTTCATCTGGACCAAGATGGATGATGTTATACCCCTCCTAAGGTAACTTAAATGTTAGAAATGTAATATTTCCCTTAAATTTATGACACGAACACCCATTTAGAAGTTATTATCATTTTAAATAAAAACCACCCATACGCTTTATTAAAATCTTAACATTTTTAACGATTTTTTTCTAGAACACTGGGCCTCGGAATCTCACACTATCTCAACACCTAGTCTCATAATTCTCCCACTTAATTTTTAAAAATAAAACTAGAGAAAATACAAGCCATTGTGATTATTCATATGATACATTTTTCTTTTCTCATTCATGCTCATGCTCATTCTCAAAATAATAGTAAGAATGTTAATCATCTAAATGTTCCTAAAACCATATGTTTCCCTTTTGATTAGAAGCTTACTCTTATGATTTTGGGGATGTAAAATCACTATAATATTCATAATCACTCTATGTTGGCTTCATATCCCTATTGTATTTCTTGTTATATCAATCCTTCTTGAATAACTTCTTGTAAGACATATTATTCTCATGCAATTACTAATAGTCTTGTTTGACATATATATGATTTATTCACTCATAACATATTAATTCTTTCAAGTTTTTACCATTATTCGTGCACTTGTTGAAAGGTCTTATAAAACTTCTTCTGTTGTTATAGAACATTTTGAACTTTCTAAAAAACTACAAAAGCTTATCATTCTCTCCCAAAAAACATAATGAGTCTTCTTCTTCAGTTGTTTCAGATACTTTTATTCCCTTGTTATTCTTTTAACCCTTCTAATTGCAAACCTTTAAGGAAAAATTTTATTTCTTGATAATTTTATATTCTCCAACATTAGCTTCTACTTCCACTTCATACATTATAAGAATTCCAATGAGATATTCTATATTGAAAATTTATACCTCTGCATATTTTCTGATGGAAACTAAGATTCCACTCTACATGGGTAGTAAAACTCTTAGAAATTTTAATGCTCACTCAGGCTTAGAGATAGGTGTTCCTAGAGTAGAAACATTATTCACAATCTAAGAGAGTCTTCTATTCAACTAAGTAATGCTTTCCCTTTCAACCATTTTGAATGTATCAAATATTAGTTTGATAGTACCATATCTAAGAACATTTAAATTGTATATACCTTAATAAGCAACTACTATACTGGTAAAAATTTCATGAGTTGTTTGAAATTAAAAAACTCTATTGAAATAATCTAGATATAATATATAGATTATATAATTTATAGATTTGGAATTAAGATCATAGGCATGTTTATATGTAGCATACCAAGTTTAATGTTGAATATTTGGTATTCCATTGGTCTTTACTACTTTGAGATAAAAAGTTAAGCAAATATTATTCAAATAGGTGGCCATACAATCCTTCCAGAAACCATAATTTTTACCATTAAAGTAGGGAGCTATAACCATTGACATACCTTGCTGGTTATCATCCATAGTACCTATTTGAGAATAGATCATTGTAATTAAACCATTGATAGCTAGGAAATCAATAGTCATGAGTTCTAATACCAATTATTTCCCCAAAGAATGGATAAATGAAAACTCAATAGTGGGGGGAATTGAGTTCCTGAAAATTTATATTCATAAACGATCCCTTTTCTAGGTATGTGAGTTTAAATATTTTATTTACTATGAATTAATAGTGTAAATGTAAAATATTAATATAAACATATTGAACAAAAAATATTTATAGTGGTTCAGGGAATAGAAATACCTTAGTCTACTCCACCAACACCCGACTTCACGAGTTTAGTGATTTTAACTATAACATCCTATTTTCTGGGGGATCTCATCTATGTACAAGTAGTTTTCTCTTTTTTAAAAGTTCCCTAAGTATTTAACTAGTTGATAAAATTTTATGATCTACACATGACCTTAACACGCTCCATTATAACGAGTTTAAACAAAATAGGTATGGATAAAATTTTGAAGAACTATTGCAGCACAGAGTTGCTAGCAGAAACTGTCAGTAGTTAAAGAGATGTCACGAGAAAATGATAGTCTTGAAGGCACCAATTAGGAAGATCTTCGATTGCAATTAATATATATGAAAATTTAGAACATGAGAGATTTGTGTGATCTTATATATGTACCTGAATTTATGGATACCATTATTAGAGTATTTGTATGTACGTACATTCTATTTAACTTCTCATCTATCATTTTCATTCAGCGACTAACTCTTCATTTTATATATTCTCCTTGATTTTAAACATAAGAATTTAAATAAGCATAACGGTCAAGTTCATAATCTATTGAAAATTTGATATGATTGGATATTAATGGCATGTTCCCATTTTTTCCATATATAGAATAACCTTTTGTAGTGGAACTATCAAAGATATTCTTCTTCAGATATTTATATTTTGAAAAAATCAACACTTTGTATAAATTGATCTTTTCTAAAATGGACAATCCATTTTTAATACTCACTAAAAGAATGAAATTAATTACTAAGATATTATGAAACTAGTCAAGTCATTCTATATAATAGTGAATTCTTCATAAGGTATCAAACTTATAGTACAATTCTCATAAGAAAAACTTTTGAGGGACTCTGTAAGACAAAACTAGTCTTTTTTTTCTTTAGAGCATACGATAAACTAAATTCATCATTGTATATGAAAATTCTATTCACAATATATTTTTTACTAATATGTGATACATATCTTTTGAAACTTATTCTAACACTTACAAGATAATATTTTATAAAGATCTTTTTTGTAAGATAAATACTTCTTATAACTTCATTCTATCTAAAGAATATGACTTTGAATATACAGTAACCCAATAATTATTTTCATATGATAATATCATATGTAGTATGATAAAAATCCAACATGGAGTTTTATGACTATAAGTATGAGGATGATTTTTTTGGAACATCTATTCTCATAAGTTAAAAATCATTTTCTATAGAATAAATATTTTACATGGCATAAGATAAACTTTTAGAGTATGTGTATGATAAATTCTTTTTATAAAATTATAATCTAAAAAAATTAAAATAATTTCATTATAATAGAATTAGAGATTTTTTCAATTATCAAAATTCACATAAAATACTAGACATGTTGGAACAAAAGAATCCTATCAAACACCTCTTAATGATATGATCATTAAACGATCATCATTAATATAATCATTTAAAATAATCATGCTAAGAAGATAATAATTTAATAAAATCATGTAAGATTTTCATATACAATAATTATTATTAAAATTACTTACAAGTATTATATATAACAACAATAATTACTATATAAAATCATTATTCTTTTATTATAATTATATTACAACAAAACCACCGCATAATCATTCATTAAATCACGGTATCCTCATGTTTGGGTCGATTTAACCACTTCATGAATGATATTGTAAAAATATATCATGGATAAATATGAATACATATTTACATGTTGAATAAAATATAAATTTTTAAATAATTATTTTTTTGGTCATGAATATACTATATTAGTATCAAATTCTTCAAGTAAGAGACCCCTTTGTTCAATAAAAGTCAATAAAACATGCTTATTATCAACTTCATTTTCAATAATATTTTATAAAAAACATATTAATGGAATTTTAAACATAAAAAATTATTATAAATATTCCCTAATAGAAAATTTAATTGAATAGTAATAATTTCCTTTGGAAGATGAATGAATATGAACACCGCTATTATAAAGCTGGTACAAATGATCAAAACTATAAACATAGATTTGGAAAATATAAATAATTAATAGAGAGAATAACTATTTATTATTAGTATTAATGATAATGGATATGTATATGGTTATTAATTAAGTTATTAATATGGATATCTTTATGATATAATTGGTTAAATTATGTTAGTGGAAGTTAAGATAAGAGGTATGTGTTTTCCATCTAAAATTCCCCTATTTGAGACATATTTTTAGTTACACACCTAATTTTACTTATGTGATATATATAAATCATTTTTAGGATTATATATCATTAAATTAAATTATTCATTATATTTTATGATAAATTAATAACCTTCCCTTTTAATATGTTTTGATTTATTGCTTCCCAATAAATTATTGGTGGTTTTATGTCCCAGTTTTCATTCTATGGGGATAATGTAATAATAACCACCTATTTTATTTTATGTCATGCATAAATTTTAATGGAATGATTTTATTCATATTATTCATAATTATTAATGGATTTAGAAGCCAATATTTTTATCCCTATTTTAAATTCTTTTAATTCAATAGTTAACATTTCCAGGGTGGAAAAACCATCCTACATTTATGTAATGTAAAATTGTGTATAATTTCCTAGAAAATACATCTCTTCATAGATACTGATAGGTGGATTTTGTTGTTTCACATATTCAACTTTGGTTAATCACCGTAAAACGGGTTGATTGATAATTGAATCAATTATCAAAATAATGTGTGATGACTGGGGTTAATACTACAGACCCAGAGAGAAAATCATAGTGGATATTCTTTGGAATATTCACATGCTCATAATGAACCTAGATAAAGGATTTCCCTACCATTTCCTTGGTATCTTAACAATGGAAACTATTAAATCTAATTACTATCTTATTGGGATAACCTAGAACATCGAATGTACCCACACCATTATATTTTTTTATAAGGAAACATCCTATTACTTTGATGCTACCCCATGGCTTCCACGTGGATTATGGTTTTTTCTCTTAGACATCCAAATTATTTTATTAAATGGGGATTTACTGTATTTTTTATTTCTCATTATATGGATATCCATGTTTTATTTAAAAAGAGTCTCCATAGGGAATAATATAAATTATTTTTATGAATCATATGATTAATGCATTAGTCTTAATATACTGATGGGTGGGGGCCAAAATTTTACAACCCCTTGGTGCATCAATAGGTCTCATGGGAAAAAATAGGTTGAGTTTTTGTGTATACCTCATCCTATAACAAGATAAGTTACTTGGCCCAGTGTCTTGACCTTTTTTTTTATTCTTGAAATTATGAATTCCATCAGCATCAGATCAATGGTTATTATTATCCATTTTCAGTTATTTTTGTGGATATAGAATACTATCAGTTTCTATTTATTATGGATTAATGTTATTTATTTAGTTTTCGACATCAGTTATTCTATTTTTTTGTTATGTAAGTTTTCATTGTATGCTACTCCTTACTGATCATATGATCTCAATATTTTTTTCCTTCTACAAGAAACCTAAAGGGGGACTATGTGTAATTTTAATGTATATTTATAAATGGATAATAATGTTCTCATGATATTTCAATGTTTTAACTTATGTTTTAAAATGGAATGTAAGTATGTATCTAGTCATCCAAGACTGATAATCTATCAAATCCCTTAAAAACACTTGTATTTTATACTAATGATGTAATATAAATATCGGCTCATGGTTTTCAGAATCAAGGATGTTATACATTTTCTATTTTTGATTCACATTTATTTTTAAATTACATTCCTTATATAATAATAAATGAGTGTCTAGAAAAATTCCACTAAAACTATTTTAGAATAGGACCCATCCTCCACCCATTCCAATCCACACCAATAATTAGCTTCTATCTTCAATATATGTAATAATTACATCTCTAATAATACCCTGCCATGTTTGTGTGCCTCTAGTATCAACAGTTCCCCTAAAATCCTTTACAACCAAAGAATGTTTTTATAGGAGGTGAAGTATCTCACTCACAATTAACATCAATTGCGATTCATTTTTATTTTTTCTTATTATTGTACCCTTTCTTAAATATTAATTTTTTTCATTATATAATCTAAATAGTATCATTATCATTTTTTAAATGTTATTGCAATAAAATAAGTTCAAACTATTCCATTAAATTATAGTTTGTTTTTATCTAGGCATGTTTAACCATCCAAATGAATGATGATATAATATTTTCATTATGAATGATCATAGACCAAACGTTTGGTGATATATGGTATTATTGATGAATTTTATTTATTTTTTCAATTATGGAATGTTAATATTTTACAGAATTTATATTAATACAATTAAATATTTTAATTGATCAATAATCCAAAAATTGAAAAAATTAAAATGATCACTATGAACTGTTACTGTAACCTCCATTTTTGAATTATGAGACTCTAGAACTCTATTAAAAATTTCTATATCCTTTATGTGAAAAATTTTAAGGTGATTAAATCCTTTGAAAATATCGAGTACTATGATCGTTATATCAAATAAATGTGGGATCACATGGAATAATAAATAATAGATGATTAATATTAATTAAGAATAAATAATATTTAAATAATAAATATAGAAAAATAAATGAATGAAATTTTAAGGAACCAGGCTTAAAAATTCCATAATCTTGAGTTTTATGTCTTGAATTTATTATTTTAAATTTGTGGAGTTTTTTCAGTTTTTCATTATGGAGAATCTCGTCATACCTCATATGTAACAAAACCATATTTTACTAACTGGAAACTTCTAATCAGTATCTATTTTCCCAATAATATAAAATTTTAAAATAAATTATGATTTATTTTATTAAAAAAACATCATGACTTTCAAATTGACATCTTAATTTCTCTTACCCATCCTTAAACCCCATGAAAACATTATAAAACATGGTATGAGGAAAAAAATCTATGTAAGGGACATAAAAAAGGAAGAAATCTATTAGTCCATTGAAAAAATGAAAATCCATGAAAAATTTATCATTATATCAATATTATTTGAGTTGATTAATGAAATAATTTCCACATGAAAATAAAAAACACTTTTTTCTCAAAGAAAACCATTAAAACCCCTTGCCATAATAGATAATACATGTAGGAAAATTGGGGAATCATTTTTATATCACACTTACATATGAAGTAAACTTCACAATTACACATATAAAAACAAAATAGTTATACATAGAGTTACCATCATAGTTACAGTTTAAATAACCATCCCTATTATACATAGAGTAACCATCATAGTTACACTTTAAATAACCATCATGGTAAAACTTGGAATGAACCTTGTGGTCAATATCCAAACATAAATATTACCCAGTGAATTGGAATTATATCACATATACACATATCCTTGGTTTATAATTGAACCAACCATAATCATAAAAAATTCCCAAGACCTATAACACATTTATAACACAAAAATTATTTCATTTTTCAAAATATTCTTCCACCCATAAGATTACATTCCTGGATATTAAAATATCGATTACATTTTAAATCCTTTAGGAAAAAAACCAAAACATAGGTTACAAGGATTTTTTTGGAAAAAATGGAGCTTATAAAGGAATCCAAATTTTAGATAATGGTTAAGGATATAGGAAAAGTTTTTTTCTCTATATAAGTTAAAATAGAACATTCCTCTTGTGTTTTTTAAAAAAAGTAATAACTTTATATGACCATATTAATTTTTTAAAACCATTAAAATAAATTCAATAGAGAGATAAAATTTATTTGAAAATTCTTTTATGTCTATATAAATACATCCATTGAACAATTTTGAGAATATTTTCATGGAAGAAAAGAGTTGTAAGGGGAAAATATTAAATAGGATTTTTAGAAGAAAGTCCCTTACCTTGTTCCTAAATTATATTGTGCAATCCCAATCTTCCTGAATAATAAACTTATCAATTTTTTTACTTTATTGAGATATTTTTTTAGTTTTATTTTTCATTTTATTTCACTTATTACCATGATATATAAAATTACTTAATACTTTATGTTAAGGTTGAATGTTTTCATGATATTTGGATCATATGTCCAAAATGAGATCGATTGGTTGACAATGGTCAAATAGGTTATTATTACATCATCTACATTATTATAATTTTGACATAATTACCATTTTTATAATTAATTATTTTTTAAAATAAATCATAAAGGATGGTTATAAAAATGAACTATGTTACAATCATTGAGATGGTAGGCAGTAAGTACGCATGGGCAATGTTTCTATTTTTTAAATGGTCGATAAGGAAATTAGGTAAGTATTATTTTCCTTTTAAATAATTATCATTTAATCATTAATACCTTATTATTTATTTAAATATAATTATATATATAATTCATGTGATGTGGTTATGAATAATGAATTGCATCTCTTCAGGGTGGTGGTATTCCACACGTATGTAAAACCGACGTTATCAATCTTCATTGAATCAAAATGTAATAAAATATTTGTTATATTATATTTAAAGCACAATAAAATTTTAATATATATCATATATGTAAAATAAATCCATCGTTATAACTATAAGTGATATGTGATTATGGAAAATGAATTACATAGGTTCAAGATGTAGTAGTTCACCATACACATGAACAATAAATTCATTTCGCATTTAAAGGAGGATGGAGATGGATATTGGGTTCAATTAACATAATAATATCTAGATATATTAGATACAATTATGGTGTTATATAATCATGGTTAAGGAATTTTTGAAGGAGGTAGAAGAAGAAATATAACACAAATGACCAGTTTAGAAGTATACCTCTTCTTAAGAAAACCTTATTCACATTAAAATATAAGAAATATAAGGTTTCTTTTATAACCTAAATATTTCCTCTAGAAAATGGATACTGATCACTTTATGGTATTTTTGAATTTATTTTCTAAACCAAAAGACTATATAAGTGTGACTAATTTAGAAGAAGAGGTTCCCTTTTATAAGAGTGGGGAGGGAAACACATGGAATTTCCTAGAATATTAAAGGAATATAAATAAATTTTAATCATCAAATGGCTCAAAACTAAAAAGATTACAAGATAAGATGAGTATTAGAATAATTATACTAATCCAATAAAATTTTTATAAGTTTAGATATTTTTTATTCTTATATTTTTATTTTAACCTATGTTAAACATTTTTGACAATTTTAGCAATAACAACATTTTTTACTATTGAGAGGCTAATATAGTTACTATAAAAAGAAACAATTGAACCGTAAATGGAACATGGTTTATATTTTAATCCTTATAACAATATATTTGATGAATATAGTACATTTAGTAATTTTAAATCATTTAATGAAATATTAATTTCCATGAAATATAAATAATTTCAAATTTTAAACAATTCCATTAATTTTTGTTTTATAACTAAAATAAAAAAATGAATTAGAATATACATAATTATAACTTCTATAATATGAAATTTTTATCAAAAGAAATCATGAAGTTTATTGATTAATTCAAATCATATTACTTTTATCATTTTTAAATTCATTTATTTTCTTTTTATATTAATTAAATAATTATCACATTATTGTTTCATATGATTTTAAGGTAATTATTTCATCACTAAAAATTAGATAAAAATTACCAACATAAAAAATTCAATTATCTTTCAAATAACTATTTATAACTAGAAATATCCTTTTTATCTCCATATTTAATATACTATATTTATTAAAATAATGTGTGTGACATTTTTGTATTTATATTAACTTCAATATTAAAAAGGTAAAAATAATATACAAATGTAAAAAAAGACCATACATTCGGCTTTTGAATGATAATAGAAGAGGTATAATCATCCAATATAATCAAGGAAAGTGTTGGTATGATATTTTAGTCGTTTTAATTTTATTTTTAACCTTAATTACCTAGTTTACCATTGAACATGAAAAAAAATTACTATGGTTACTACTCAAAATGTAAAAAAAATAAAAGGGTCATCTTTACAAAATTTGGTCCAACTGATTATAAATATATAATCTTTTTTTCAAGATTTAATTAACAAATATTGTAAGATATCAACCTCATGTGGAAGTGAGTCCTTGTATAATGTTTGGTTAAACATTTTTTTTGACAAATGAAGTCGTTCTTGGGTGTATGGGAAGTTTTGGGGGTCTAATGGGTGTTATGAATAGAAAAGGAGAAAGAATGTGGCCAAACACTGTGCAAATTATGGTTGGAATAGGGTTAGTACTAACCGCACATCTGGCTAGTGAAACCATGTGACTAGACCCCCTCTTAGATAGAGGTTGGCACCCAAGAACCACACAATTTTATAATCTATGTGGGTTCTCCCAAGAGACCAGGCATCATGGACTCTCTCATATAGAAGTATCTTTATGGTTGGTGTACAGTTTCATCAATCGTCTGACCCTTAAAAAGTATAAATTTATGATTTTTCCCTCGTATAATTAATCGATTCCTCTCTGAATTTATCCCCAATTCCTCTAGAATCTTGGTTGACAAACCAGACCTCCATATGCTTTTGAGGGATGTTTCTATTTCCATTATGAGGAAT
This sequence comes from Viscum album, assembly GCA_963277665.1. Taxonomy (NCBI): domain Eukaryota; kingdom Viridiplantae; phylum Streptophyta; class Magnoliopsida; order Santalales; family Viscaceae; genus Viscum; species Viscum album. The sequence continues at coordinate 2,011,534,000 of OY728164.1, read as the reverse complement.
TTGGAATGCTGTTTAGTGTTAATTGAAGCTCCAAGTATGTCTTCGACTTCATTTCCTTCCATTTTCTGGAAGAGTCTTTGTGGTTCATTTCATCTACATTTGATTCTCTAAACCCTTTTTTGTAGGGTGTTCTCCACCATGATTTTTGAGGACATTTTAGTTCAAATCAATGGTTTCTTTTGGATGAGTTGTTGTATAAGGTCATGAATATGGGGGACATAAAGATCTTTTCCATAGTCTCAATGTTTTATATTTGTATGTTGTTGTGCCAACGTATTGATTTGCTATGTTTTTATGTATGTGAATAAGAGAGGTAATTTGGGCCTTATTGAGAGGTGTGAACCCTTTATGGGACTCATTAGGATGTCCTATGATTTGAGATTAGAATCAAGGATACCCATGTAGTATTCCAAACCCTTGAAAATGGTTAGATAAATGGGTAAAAATTGCGATGGGGAAAAATTTGGAAAATCAATGATTTTTAATGGTTAAATTGGTTTATGTGGATGTTTAAAAAAAGGAGAAATTGAATATTTTATATTTATTGAATGAAATGATAATGATGTTTTGAAAATGTTTTGAATGATTTTTTTTGGGATTTTTATCTAGTTGTAGATTTAAATTAATATTGTGATGATTTGAAAGTTGGTGATGTTTTATATTGAGGCGTTGGAATTAAGGTGATCTAGAAAGTGGTTTTCATTATTTATCTCAAATGATGACAAAAAATGAGGGTTTGGTTTCCCTTTTTTTGAAATATATTTAATTTTTATTTGAAATGGTTGGAAATAGAAATGTAAACCTTTGGGTATGTTTTGTATTTTCAAAGAGAAAGATCCATGTTTTAAATGGGTGGATTCGGGATGATTTTAAATGAGAATTATTATTTTTGTGTTATAATGGATAGTGAAATGAATTTTTTTTAATACTTTTCTATTTGCTAATATGGAATAATAAGTGTTTTGTATAATGGTTCATGGTGTTAATGAGTTCATGTATGAAAAGGGTATATGTGTTAAAATAGTTTAAGAAATGCTGATGGTAAATATTTTGAATGGTTAAAGAATAATATGCACCCGAATTAGTGGTAAGTTGTTGATTTATGTTGTCAAAATGTGGATCTATGTGCCTAACTTCTATACTGGGGTTCCAAGTTTTGGTTAGTCCGGATTGATCCCCTAGGGCCCAGTGATGTATTGTTTGAATTAGTTTTTCAGACAGAGGCTCTTTGCTCCTAAGGTTTCCATGGTTAGGATTTTGGACTGAGGCTCTATGCTCATATTATTGGTATGTTTTAGGATGTAAGAATAAGTCTATATGATTTCAAAACATATGTAAATTTCATATTTTGGGATTTCTGATAGAGGCTCTATGACTCCCAAATGTAAGGATATCTCTTGATTATCAGACTAAGGACTTGAGTTAAGTTGATGAATTGTTTTATTAGCTGTTGTCCCATTGTGATTATAACCATATTCCCCCTGTGATTTTAAAGTGTGTAACTATTTAAATAATGGAATAATATCCCAGTGTAACCGGATCTAGTTTAGTTGGTTTTTTGACCCTTGGGAACTGAATGCATAAGAATAGTTATTTTATGTTTTATTAATTGTGAGACATATTCCTTTAGTTTCATTTCTTATTTTTTGAACTTTATTATCTGCATACACTCTTTCACATACATTTTATTTGTTTATACACCATTTGTGGTAAACTACTGAGTTGTACTCACACCCTTCATGGGTCTCCATTAAACAAGGGTACCTGAGCAGTTACTACTTGTTTTTAGGTATAGGTTGAGGACATGGACCCGGTCATGCATGTGCAATTTGGTTGAAGCAAGGGAGGTCAAGACCATGTTAGGACTTGGGTTCATGTTCAGGTTCTTTCATATCTTGTATATTTGACATTTTTTTATGACTTCCTGAAATATAAATTATACACATAATTGTTCTATCCTATTTTCATTTGTTATTATTTACACTTGTCGTATGATTTCCATTTATTATTCATGTTTGTTATCTTATTTATTGATGTGACTTATACTGTATATTTACTCTAATAAGTTGGTATAGTCATCCCATAGTTTACTTTATACCCTCACTACTAGTCAACATCCTTTGGTGTACGAGGAGGTGCTCCAAAGGTCCTGTGGCAGCCCAGCTCGGGGCACCAGGTATAGTGGCTACTGGGCCACAGAAGTTACAAAATGGTATCAAAACAAGTTATTTTGTCAAACTATTTAGGGAATGGTAGAAAAGAGACTAGGATCATGGTGGATCTTGGTAATGATCTCATGTGTGGGTGATTTCATCCCCATGTATGGGGGAAACCCAAAGTTTCCAGACGTGATAATTGATGTTCTCATTCTTTCTTTTATAATTGATTGATACTTCCACCTCAAGTGCTGAACTTAGATGTGATGTTATTTATTAATGGTATTTTTTATCTTGTACTCGTATGGAGAGAGAGGTTGTGTTAGTCCATGCATCATGCTAGGCACATATGATTGAAATGTCATCCATATGTTTGCATTGATTGAAAGTTCCATGGGATTTGTATACTGGTAACATATTTTTCTTCCAATGGATTATGCCTATTTATCTTTCCTTGAAATTTTTGTTAATAAAAATGTTTTGAAAAGTGAATTTGAATAATGTTTGGTTTTTTTGAAATGTGGGTAAATAAAAAGTTTTTTAAAATAGTAAATCTATTGGGTTTTCAATTGGATTATTTTAAAATGTGAATTTTTAGGCATTCAAATAGAAAGGTTGATTAAAGAATAATGTGAAATGGGGGCTATTTTAGGGACACTGGTGGTGAGTATCCTTTTTTTTCTATGTTGACCTCGTGTATGGGTCATTGTCTAGTGAGAGTGCCTTAGTTTTGAGACATTGGGTCATGAGATGTGAGACCATGATGGGTTGGGATGTGCTGGACAATGGAAGGCTGACTGTTGTGCCTTTGGATAGGTTGTGACATTGAAATTGGTAAATGATGAATGTTAATGCTGAAATGGTCACTTTTGTGGGTTGGGACCTTATGAGTTATTTTTTGGACCATAGATTGGTTTCTTGGCTTGTAGTTTCAATGTGTTTGAAGGTTATCCTTGGTGTGAACCTAGAGTAAAAGTTCACTAGGGTGCGTTAAACGCATAATGTCATGAGTTGGAGGAAGAAGTGTTGTCATGATCATCGAGTTGTTTGAGGTTTGATGTGTATTTCTTAGATAGATAGGTAATGAACTTTTCTTGATGCGACTCCATTTTAGGGGTTTTTTATCATTTCACTTTCGCGGTGACCCGTGAAAGGGGTAGACAGGGTTACACATGATTTTGTGGTACATGTGACACTGGTGGAAGTTTTGGGATTTTACAACAATGCACAGGGAGTGACATCAAGAATGTGTTTGTCCTAGTGGTATTAGTGGGAAAGTTAATGGTTTTTGAAATACGGATTGAGTTCTGGTTATGCATTGGTGGGTTTTCGAAGTCAAGGGTAACATCAAGGGAGGTCAGCCTAGTTTTGTATGTGCTATGGAATATGAAACATGAGTGGGTTCTTCTAAGGTGGAATCAGTGAATAGTAGGTCCCATCGAGTTTTGGTTAAAGTGCATGGTTATGACTTTGTATATTCTTTAGTAAGAACTTTAGTTCTTGTGGATGGTTATGAGGTCAGTTTCAGAAAAAAGGATGGATCTCTTGGGTGTATGATCCATATGTTTTTACAATGACTAATAGAGGACCTGATGTTTATTTTAGGTGTACAAGGAAATAGAAACCAAAGCATGGATGAATGATTTTGTTTTAGAAATGAGACCTAGGGTGAAATATGGTCACGTTATTGGGCCTTTTTGTAAGAATAATTGGGTTTTTGGATGAGAACATTGATAATGACTTGAGTCCAATGAGACATACTAACCATGAGTCATTGATAATTGTGAATATGGATATTGGGCCTATCCCTAATGATTTATACTTCATGTGACCTAGAATCAGGTTCAGTGTGTGGTATCAGGAAAGTGTGAGAGGTCGAGGGCTCTGATGTGGTCCAGATGTTGGAAGTCGTTGGTACGACATAATTCTATTGGGGATTAGTGAATATATATATCATGATAAGAACCATTAATTCATATATATGATCATAGTGGGAAGAAAAGGTTATGAAAAAGATAGTTGGGTTGTGGATAAATTTAGTGTACATTCTATTTTCATGTAAATTACTATCATCATGATGGTAGAACTTGAGTGGGGTGAGAGCAATGGTTCCAAAGGGAATGATGTGTCACAAGTTCTTAAAAGAGGGTTTTGAATTATTGGTGAGTTTTGGTTGGAAATACAAGATGATTTGTGTTGATCGAGTGTTGATGAAACATTGGAAAGAAAGAAATCCCAAGACTTTCAGAAGGTTAATGTGTTCCTATGGTGGGAGGTGACATCAGTGATGAGTAATTTGTGGTGGAATTCATCAATGAATTTTTATCATAATTTTACCTAGTGATGATAATTTCCAATATCTTGATATCATATCTGGTATACTAAGAGGGATCTAGATTTATTCCTTGATACCTAAATGTATTATGGTTGGAAATGGTTCCTCATAAAGGATACACTCATGGAGTGGTATATGTGTGGGTTTGTAGGTGGTGGTGGTGGGGGTGGGGGGTAAACCATCAACTGGTTACAATATAGGTCCTTAGGATGGAGCATATGTCAACAAATTCCATGGGTGTTGTTCTCGAAATCTAGGAATGTGTAGCGAGTAATGTTTTTTTTTCTCTAGTGGAAGCTAGACTACCACATCCATGTTTTGGGATTCATCTTGTGATCAAAGTGTGATCCATGGTGGAAGCAATTTCTTGAGGAAAGTGGCGAAAATGATGCTCTTATGTTGGGGAGTAGTCTTTCACTCTTGGATGTGTGGAATAGGACATGAAGTGGTTGTGGTGGAATTGATATGCCAACAAGAAACCTATGATTAATATGTTTGGATTCCATGGTAAAGGCCGGGTAGGCCTTGGATATGTTGGTTGATTGAGGAAGGAGTTGGCTTCGATATGGGGTTGTTCTAAGAGAAATATGAGATTCTTATGTTAGAGTCATTAGTGAGCCTGATAAGTCATGGAAACAGTTATTGGAATCGGAATTTTGGTGGTTAAACCACATTAGAATCCATACATGGACTCAGGTAGGTGTGTTTGGGTGAATATAGAATGTATTTAAGGGTCAAGTCATCTTGGTCAAGTAAGGAAGTGAGGTTCCAATAGTGAAGTCATGCATTCCTGGATGATTAGTTCAGGGATGGATCAACTAAGTTATAGAATGGTATGGAAGTAGTGAGTTTGAAACCACCCTTAGTGGATATTTTGGAATGTTAAGTGTAATATGAAAATGGAAGTGTTTTTTGGATCGAATTAGTTTTAGGAAGGTATGGAAGTAGTGAGTTTTAAACCACCCTTAGTGGATGTTTTGGAATGTTATCTGTAATCTGAAAATGGAAGTGGTTCTTGAGGGAGAACTCAATCATCATTAGTCAATGTGGGGAGGGAAGAGGTGCTTGTGATCAGACTATTTATGGGTGTGGTGGATCACAGTGATGACATAGAGATTAGAGGGTGCCTTGATATTGTAATTTTACTCAAATTCTGGGATGGAAACATATAGGTGTGTTTGTTGATGGTGGTAAACCTTAAGTGAGAAGAAATCATGGGTAGGTTAAAGAGGGAAGACACCTCCAACGAGAGAGATTTTTTTTGGGAAAAGATAGTTGGGGATAGTATGAAACGTCATCATAAAATGAATGAGTGTTTTAATTTATAATCCACCTATAATTTGATGTTTTAATAGAATGTGTGCTTCAGAAATTAAAAAACACTTGAGAGATACCGAGATGTTTCTAGTCTGTAGAAGGATGGTGTATGTTTTCCATTCCTGGTGATTTCAATAGAATGGTTAGATGCTAGTGTTTAGGGAATTTCTCATTGATGTTAGAGTGCAGTGAGTTGGGAAACCCTTTAGGTAAATTGTGAAAGGTGAGGTGAGGTTCTGGTGGTCTTTTCCATTAGTGGAGGATCCCAACATCAGAATTTGGTGATGGTAAGATATAGTGTATGGTGGGGAGAACCATAATAGGAAAGTGGTCAGTTGATGATGTGTTCAGTGGTATATATTGGATGGGATCAGGTGAGCACCATCATGGTTATTTGGTTTTGGATATGAATGTTGGCTTGGGTTCTGACTGGTTGAGTACCTTGAGATTATTATTATGCTTGGGTAGTGCTTTTGATGTTCGTATCTTGAATAAGGTTGTTGGGACTCAAATTGAGAACTGGGGTAGGTAGGGAAAAGTTGTTGGAATCTATGGGTGTTCCATAATTGATGCTGATCATAGTTCACCATTATAATTTTAGAAATTAGGTTACTTGGATACAGGTTATTTGGGCCATGAGTTATAGAGGGGATCAGACTATGCTCTGATAGGATCTCATAGGGTAGTTTAGTTATTTGTTAATACCCTCTTTTATGGTGGTTTCGTGACATTACCTTGACCTTACACTTATGATTGATGTATGAAATGATGAGTTTGAGGTGGATGATTCCATGGAAGAGCAGCAGGTTTATGATTGTGGATCACATTGGGAGAAATTTTTTCGAGGTAGGACAATTTCAATGGTCTGGGTGTAGTAATGGCATGGCTGTGTTTAGGATGAATATTGGGAGGTGAAGGTTGATAGGTGGGCCCCAGGGACCATCATTTTGGTCTTTAACACTCAATAATTCTTCGAACTATAGCTCAATGATGATACCTTATATGGCGGGGAGGTTGTAAGATCCCACCCTCATATGAAGGCGCCTCCTTGTTTAAATTTTGGTTAAGCTTCTTTTTTGGATAATGATGTGGTTCTTGGATAAATAGATTTTTCTAGGTGTTTACTAGTGGTTTGAGACATAAATTAATAAGGGAATAGTCTAAATGGTGTGTGGTTCATGGTTAGGGCATGGTTTTTTCTAACTGTGTGTTCGGATAGGGAAACTGTGTGGCTAGACCCTCTCTTGGATAGAGGATGTCATACATATACCACACAATTTTCTAAACTATGTGGTTTCTCTCATGAGACTCTATGTATTGTCCCCCTCTTCAAAAAAGGCATATTTAGGGTTGTAACACAGCTTGTCCAACCGTACGGCCAACCTGTGAAGCCCTTAAAATGTGGAAATTATGGATTTTTCCCTCTCAAGATTAAATGACTCTTCCTAAAATTTCTCCCCTATTCTTTAACTAGATTCATGGGTGACAAACCAAACCCTCCTAATGTTCCAAAATATGTTTCCCTTTTAATTCGTAGGTGTTTGGAGTTCCATTTAGTGTTATTGAATATCCAAGTAAGTCTTCAACTATGTTTCCTTCTATTCTATGGAATATTATTTATGTATTTCTTTCCCTGCTTCTGATGCTCTAAACCATTTTTATCCATGTAATTCTTATCCATGGTGTTTGTGTCTTTTTTTGTTCGAATCATGGCTTTCAATTGGATGAGTTGTTCTGTACGATCATGAAGTAGGTAGCCTTAAATATTTTTACCATAGTTCTTCTATTTTATATGTGTATTTTGTTGTTCCAATGTACTACTTTGATGTGTTTTTATGTCTTTATCTAAGAAAGGTAATTTGGGACTTAGTGTGAGTATTGAACCTTTTACGAACCCCATTGGTTCCATTGATTATTTGAGGTGGTACTTAGGGCTACCCATGAGGTATGCCAAGCCCTTATAAATGGTGACTTAAATGGGTAAACATTGAGATAGGGAACAATTATGAAAATCAATAAGTTATAATGGTTATTTTTTATGGATATTGTTAAAAAGGGGGATATATATATATATATATATATATATATATATATTAATTTTGCAAAATTCCTGGAGGCTTCTGAATTTTTTTGAATGATGTGTTGGTGATATTGATCCAGTTGTGGTTTTAAATTAATATTTTGATATTTTTAACATGGGTGATGTTTTATAAGGATGTGTTGGCATATAGGTTATCTAGAAAGAAGTTTTATTAATAGAATTAAAATGATGCATTGAAATGAGGTTATGGTTCCAATTTTTCTGAGAATGTATGAATGGTTATTTGAAATTGTTGGAAACGGAAATTTAAGCCTTGGGTCATGTTTTTGTTTTTCACAATGGAAGAACCATGTTTTAAAGGGTGGATTCAAAATGATTTTAAATGATTATTTTTATTTGTGTGTTATCATGGATTGTGAAATGAAATTTATATTAATTCTTTCATAGTTATTAATATGGAATAAGGGGGTGTTTTGTATAATGGTACATGCGGTTTATCATTTATGGTTTAAAAATGTGTATTTGTGTTGAAATGGGGTAAGGAATGTTTATCGTAAATATATATAATGGTAAAAAAAGTGTATTAAGATGGATTAGTGGTAAGTTTTTGAGTTAGGTTTTTAAACTGAGTCTCTATACTCCAAACTCCTAGACTAATGTTCAATGTTTGGCTTGGTCCAGACTGTTACTCAAGGCCCCACATATATATATTTTTACTTAGGATGTCAAACAGAGGCTCAATTATTTATGTTTTCCATGGTTATGATGTTGGAATGAGGATTTATGATCCTCATGATGGCATGGTTTCTTATTTTAGACTAAGGCTCTATGCTTCTCAAATGCATGGACATGTCATAGTTTGGGATTGTGTAATGAGGTTGTATACTTATGAAATGTCATTATATGTCTTTATTATCAGAATGTGGCTCTGAGGTAAGTTGATGTATGGTTTTACTAGTGGACTCCACATTTTGATTATACTCATGCCCATTGTGATTTCAAAGTGTTTAACCCTTTATGTCACTACTTAGGCTGCTGGTGTGACTAGTGCTAGTTTAGTTTGTTTTTTTGACTTGAGGGATCATAATGGATATAAATGGTTATTTTATGTTTACTTAATAGTGATTTTTCCCTTTGGGTGCCCTGATTATTTATTTCATTTTCTTATCTTAATACACTCTTGTAAAGACTGGTTATTTCTTTATACACAGTTGGTGGTGGCCTACTATGTTGTACTTACACCCTACTTGGTCTACCATGGAAATTGAGAACCCAATAAGATGAAACATATTTTCAGGTATTGGTTTAGGATAGGGGCCGAGTTTAGGGGTCATGCAAGGGATGTTTGGTTGGATCATGGGAGGCTAGGACTAGATTTAGGCTCTAATCTAGGTTCAGGTTCTTTTGTGGCTTTGGTTGTTTACATTGTCTTTGTATGACAGTCAAATATGTAGAGTATACATATAATTGTTGTATCATATTTTCCTTTTTTAATATTGGAATGGGTTGTATGAGGTCTGTTTGTTATTCATATTTGTTATCTTATCTATTGGTGTAAATTCTAAAGTTTATTTTCATTGATAATTGAGTAGAGTCTCCCTAGGGATGTCATTAGACCCGCAATGCTATACGGAAACCTCTAGGCTACATGGAGGCATACCTGAGGTCATGTGGTGACTCGGATCGAGGCATTGGATATAGTGGCAACCCGGTCGGGGATTTTAAAAATGTGGAAGAATTTAATTTTAAATTAAACCCATAGAACATGATGAAGAACCATTTTTTCATAAATAAATATTTCCAGTGAAGAAAAATATTTATAGTAAATTCAAGTATAAAATTAATTCCAAAATACTATAATTGAAATTTGTTTCATTAAAAAAGCTAATTAAAATTTTAAAATAATAAAAAATATAATTTTACTTTATAAATAAATTAAAAGAAAATACAATTTTTAATAGAAATTAATATTTTTCTATATTCATTAAAAAATAAATGTTTCCAAAAAATTCACAAAAAATTATATTATGATATTTTTATCATGATGAATTCAATAATAATAATTTTCCAAATTCAAATTCTATAATTTAAAAATTTTATGTTTAAATAAAGTCTTTTAAGAAAAGTGTATAATAAATATATATCTTTTCTTATTTTAATAATTACTTAATATATTTATATTGAATATAACTATATAATTTATTAATACTAATAGACATGAAAATTATTTATTATATCATTACATGGGTAGTTACACTCTCCCCCATTTTGGAAATTGCATCATTGTAGTTTAATTCACTTATTAATCAAGTGGTGATATCTTTCGAACATATCATTTTTAGATTCTCATGTTTCCTTTTCAAAAATATTTTTTCCCTCAAATACATAATTTGGTGAATTAATTTATTCTGCAACAGCTGATATATATATTAAATATCTTTATTATATGGTCCTCTTAATAATGTTTATCTTTTAACTGAACTACCTTAGGGATCCAAACATGAGATGAATACGGTACATATTTTCTTAACATCGAAACATTGAAAACCTTGTGTGCCTAGGATAAACTCAGAGGCAAGTCTACATGATATTTAATATTTCCAAATTTCTCTAGGATTTCATATTATATAATAAACCACATAATTATGTTCCCCTTTGTAATAAAAATCATAACTTTTTTACATTGAGATACTTTATAAAAAACATGTACACATACCTCAAAAGTAATAAATTTCATATATTTAGCCGTAAAACTTTTCTACCTGCTCTGTTCCATCCTAATATGTTTCTAGATAATATTTACCATTTCATACATTTACTTTACCAACTCTATTCCCATTAACATCCTTTTCCCTAATTCATCCCAAAAAGTGATACTTCAACACCCATTTCAATATAATTCAACAAATGGTTCCATATGTATACTAGAATGAAAAGTATTGTTACAGTAGAAATCAACTAATGAAATATGTTAATCCCAACTTCTCTGGAATTCCATTTAACAAGAACAAAACAAGTATTATATGGTCTAAATCATTCAACTAGATTTTACACTAGACTAATAATGAAAGGCTATACTAAAATTTAATTTAGTGCCCAATAAATTTTGAAGTTGTTTCCAAAAATTAAAAGTGGACCTAGATCACGAACATATAGAATAGATATAAGAACTCTATTTTACCTAACTATACCATTGAGATATAGTGGAGAAAATTCATCTAAATACATAATATCTCAAATTGGATAGAAATTTGAAGATATATTTAATTGATCCACAATAACGCAAATCACATTACTACCTCGAGAAGTATTTGTTAATACCACCACAAAATACATTGATATGTTTTCCTATTTACACTATGGTACTCAAAAAGGAGAAAGAATAAACTTTGGTAATTATTTTTATACTTTAACCTATTGATAGGTAAAATATTTCTTGATAATGTTAAGAAATATATCCTTTCATTCAATCCCACTAGTAATATTCTCTAAGGTCTCTATAAATCATAGTGCTATTATGATGAATGGAAAATGGGGAACTTTGATCTTATCTAAAAAAATATCTCTTCATATGGGAATTATAATCTACACATAATCTATTACTAAACCCGATAAAAAATTCTTTTTCAATATTCAATTCTAGGAACTTACAATTCAATGAAAATTATTCATTTTCCTGTAACTAACTGTCTTCCTTCAGATCTTGCTTAATTATTTCTAATATAGATGATTATACTGAAACTTTAAACAAAATAGAGGAATTTGTTGAGTTCACATTTTCTTAGGCAAAAATTCATAAAATCAATAAACCAACGTTCATTTTCTAAGAATAACATGAATATTATATCATTAATTTTATCACTCCAAGCCTCAACTAATTTCTTTTTCTTTACAAATATGGAAATGAATTATGCATTACTAGTACTTTCTCATTTCTAACCATATCCTCTTACTCAAGTCCAAGTCTTTCTAATGTAATATATACTCCAATATTTTATGACTAGTATATATTTCATATTTGGATCCATAAAAATTTTGTCTCCAAATTCTTAAAAAAACACTACATATTATTATTCAAGGATTATTGTTGGATAATTTTTCTCACAAGGTTTTAATTAATATAATGTATAAGCAATAACCTAATAATTCATCATCAAGAAAAAACCCAAACCTCTAAAATAAGAATAACTATATATAAAACTTTTACCATTTATAGATAGTAGGGATAATACTATAGAATCCACTAATCTTATCTTCAATTCCTGGAAACATTTGTCACAATACTTTATCTATATGAACCTATCCCCATGTAAAGTTAACTTAGTTAGTGGTCTGGATAATCATATAGTGTTTTTAATAGAATAACTGTAATATAATTCTAATATTAGAATTCTAAAAATCTCATGATCATTTATAGGTATTGTCTATTCATTAACCAATTCAGTTTTAGTAGGGTAAATAGTTATTCCATATTTTTTACAATGTTTCCATAGAATGAATTCTTATTTAACCAAAAATAAAATTTGCTAAATTTTCCACATAAATTATTTTATTTCAAAGTTTTTAGAAAAACACTTATAATTTCTTCATGATCATCATATTATTTCCTAAATTAAGAAATCATAAATGAAAACCGCCAAAATATTTTTAAGATATTCATGGTAGACTCTATTCATAAGGTCCTTAAATATATATGGGAAATTTTTCATCCCAAAGGGAATAACCGCAAACTCATAATACTAGTATCTAGTCTCAAATTATATTTTTATAATTTCTTTCCCCTTTAGCTTCATATGACGGTACATAGACCTTAGGTCTACCTTTGAATAATACTGAGTTCCCTGGATCTAATCAAACAAGTCATAGATTTGATGTAATAGATGAATATTCCAATAATAATGTTATTTAAAGATCCATATTCATTTAAAATACTCATGGAACCATCATTATTTTTAAAAACATAAAAGAGGAGAACCTCATGGGGTGGTTTTAGGATGAATGAAACCTTTTTCAAGAAACTCATATGACTAATTTTTCAATTCCAAAATTCCTACGTGATCTATTTGATAAGTAGGGTATAAAAATTTCATTACATGAGGAAATAATTTAATAGTATGTTAAAATTCCCAATCATGTATAACACTTGGAAACTCATTTAGAAAAATATATAGGTATTAATTTACTACTAGATCATTATTAATCTAAACCATTCCCTTATTTTCAACAATATGTACAAGATGACTTTCATTTCCATATTTTAATAATTTTTCATCATCTTGATATGTTATCGAAGGGATGGATTAATTCTTGTATACAAACTAAAACATTTTTTTAAAAAAAATTCTCTAAAATCTATGTTATTATAGTACAAATAGATCAAATACATACCCATTATAACATTAAACTCAATGAAAGGACATAAAATAAGGGGTTTAGGTAAATTCCTTCCACAAAAAACAATAATAAGATTCTTATAATATATTTTCTACGTAATAATTCCTCCTATAGTTTTTACTATATTTTTTAACTTCATTTATTGAGGTGAAATTTCAAATTTACAAGAACATTTATCAAATATGAATGAGTTTGTAGACCCAGAATAAAACAATACATTTGCATAATATGAATAAAAAATAAATATACATGTTACCACATCATCTGATGGTTCAACATATACATAATTTTTTTCAAAGGATTTAAACACACATTTCTTCTTGTAGTATCACTTCTTCCCATCATTTGTGTCCTTATTTAGAAAATCATATACATAATAACCCATCTCTTGACATTTAAAATACTTTATTTTATTCTTAACAAAATTACCCTTAAAACTACTACAATAATTTTTATTGTTGTCATGAGACAAATGACCAGAGTTACTAGATAGAAAGAACTTCACAAATTATCTAAATCATTTACCTTGGTTATTTTTACCACACCTATCTCAAACTGGAGATTTGATTTTCCTACAATTAAATTTTTTGAAGGTTTTATTCCTAATTCCTACCACATATACCTATTTCTATTCTTATTTTCATAGAACACGTGGTCCTTGTAATCTTCATTTCCACATTCTCATCCAATCGAACATGTTTCTCATAAGTTTTAAATTCTTGGGAATCCATGACATTCGATATCATGGATTAAATCCTGATAAAAATAAATTAATTTTACTATCAGGATCTTGGATGAAATTTAGTATATACCAAGCCAGTTAGGTGAATTTTGATTCATATGTGGCCGTAGGATCTTCCTCCCTCTTTTACATTTCCAAGAATTGTTTTTCAATCCTAATTCAAACATCCATGGGGAAATATTTTTCATGTAAAATGTTTATGAATTCATCCCATTCTAAGATATAAATGTATTCATTTTTACTTAGTATTCTTCACAATTTTTCACCATTGATCTGTTTCACCTTTAAAATGGTAAATAAAAAGAGTTAACTTTTGAGGATTCAAATGACCCATGACATAAAATATATTTTATAATGCTTTAATCCACCCCTACACTATCTCTAGGTCAGAAGATTCACTAAATGATAGAGGGTGTGTCTTATAAAATTAACCCAACTATCTAAATTTTCATATGTGGTACATTTAGAATTTTACCAATAAGGGTTCCACCACTATTTATATTTGAGTTAGCTGATCCATCACAGTAACAAACTATGTAGTTCAAATTCCCACCATTTTAGCTTACTGAATTTGAAGCATATCATCACCTTTGTGCCTTCCTACATTAGGTTCCCTATTTCTTTTGTGGAAAACCATTCTGAATAGACATAGTTTAGAAGAAGAAACATGGTAGTAATTAAATTCTATATCATTTCAACTTAACCATAATGTAATTTTTTTAAGGTTAGAGTATTAAAATTATACTAATGACAAATTTAACTAAATCTTTCCTCTAATACCAATTGTATGGAATTAACATTATACATCACATAATCTTGAGTTTTAATAGAAGAAATTATTCTATTACATTTTGTGGTCATTTTAGGTTTATAGTTTTATAGTATTTATGAATAATTAAAACATAATAAGACCATATTATATAAATCATAGAACTCAGTTTAGTATCCACTTTTATAATAATATAAATCTTTTAACATTGAACATGATTTACTTTAAAAAAAATCATCATGACTTTCAACATGAGATGATATTTTCCTATACCCATCATTAAACCCTATAAAACACATTAAAATGTTGGATAAAAACAAAAATATTAGTAAAGTAAATAAAAAGAATGAATTCATTTAGTCTAGTGAAATACATGAAAAACTATGAAATATTTAATTTTATGTTAATATTATTTGAGTGGGAGAAAGAAATCATTTCCATATGACAATCACACACACGTTTTTTTTTTCAGAGAATGCAATTAAAATTCATATCAAGAATAGATAGTACATGTATTAAACATGGGAAACATTTTTATATTACTATTACATATAGAGTGACCTGCATGATGACACATCGAATAACCATCAGGGATTTACTTAGAGTAACCATCACAGTTGCACTTGAAATAGCCATCATGGTTATACTTGGAGTAACCATCATAGTTACACTTGAAATAACCATCATGGTTGTACTTGGAATAACCCTTACCGTTAAATTTCAAACATAAATCTTACCCAAAGAATTGGAGGGTTATCATGGATCCACTCATCTTTGGAATTCTACAGATCCATCTTTCATCATAAAAAATTCCCAATAAACAAATCATAATCATAACACATAAAAACATGGAGATTTAAAAATATTCTTTCTCCCATAAGATAAGATTCCAAGATATTAAAATATCCATTACATTTTAAATCCTTTTTGAAAATAACCATAACATAGGGAATGATTATTTTTTATTTAAATAAAGCATGGAAGCTTATAAAGGAATCTAATTATCATATAACTATTATGGTGATGGAAAATTAATTATCACTATATATTTTAAAGCAGATCATTCATCTTATATTTTTCAAAGATTGTCACAACATACCATAAAGAAATTCCTTTCAATGAAATTATTTATTCACTAAAAATTAAAAATTAATTAACTTGGTAAAAATATTAATTTATCTTTAAAATAACTATTTATAACTAAAAATATCCTTTTTATCCCTATATGAAAAATGTTATCACTTTTAAAAGCAACTGTGCGATATTTTTTTGATTTATATACACTTATAACTTATAAAGGTTAAAATATTGTCCAAAAGGAAAAAAGTGGACATAAATTTTACTTTTGGATGATTATGGAAGAGGAATACACATTCAATAAAATTTAGGCAATTTTTTGGGTCATTTTTTAATTCTTATCACTTATTTTTAAAAATTAATTAACCAATTTACCCCTGAATGTGGTAATAAAATTAAAAAGGTTATTATTCATAATGTATAAAATTAAAAGGTTTATATTTACCAAATATTTACATATTGATTCTAAAAACAGAATCTTATTTTCAGGATTCAATTCACATAATTGGAAGAATTTAATTTAAAATTAATCCCATTAAACATGATGAAAAATGTTTTTTCAGAAAAAAAATATTTTTAAGTATATAAAATCTTTTTATACTAAATTAAACTATAAAATTCATTCAAAAGACTATAATTGGTTTCTATTTAATCAAAATTATCTAATTAAATTTTAAATCTAATAAAAAATAGAAATTTAATTTATAAATACTTTATAATTAAATACAATTTTCAACAAAAATCAGTATACTACACCATTCATTGAAAAATCAATATTTTGGGAACATACTAAAAAATTATTATTTAGATTATACTGACATGATTAATAGAAAAATTAATTTTTTTCCAAAATAGAGTTATATAATTTTAAAATTAAACTTTTGAATAAATCTTTATAATAAAATAGATTAATAAATCTATATCCTAAATTATTTTAAAAATTACTTAATATATTTATATAGAATTTAACTTTCTAATTTATGAATATAAATAAAGATAAAAATTATTTATTATATCATTAATTTAGTTGTTTAATAAATTTATTAAAATACAAATAATTTTTTTAATATAAATGAATAATAATCCTGAGTTGATTATACTGAGAGTTAGAGTGTGTTTGTGTAAGTGAGATTCAAACATAAGGGTTTTCATGACTCAATATAATTTTACTGAGTTATACATTATATTATTTAGATATATCATTCTACATTAGTTACATTATACCATGTTGTTATATAATTGTTTGATTCCTTGTATTCCTAGAGAGATTAAATTTCCTTCTCATAATCATATTTCTAATTAATTTGTATCTCATAAAAATATGATGTTGTTAAGAATAATTTACACCCACTATTTGGTGTATTCCCCTTCTATACTCCTATTATTTCGTACCACTAATATTTTTTAGAATATTTTAATTTTAAAATAAATTTCATAATTTTTACCTCTTATATTTATTTTTATTAGGTTTGGGTATATCCCCTTTTATTATGTTAACAAATCCCCCACCTTAATTGGGTTGAGAGGGAAACCATTACATGACTCAGAGGCCTAGAGGCACACAATCCTAAGATATACCTATATTAAGATATCAAACAAGGTAAAAAGGACCCATGGATCTTTCACATTAAATATGGTCATAAGCCCTAGTATGTAAGCCTAATAATTGGACTAATGGACCATAGACTTTTTACCACCAGTGATCAGCCTGCCTGACCCATATAGAATATTGTAGGCCCCCTGATTTTAGGTAATTAACCAATTATTTATGTACTTTAAGTATATAATGTAACATGTTTAAGTATGAAATGTTTTGGAATATTCTAGAAATTTTTTTGGGCTTTTATGGAGGTTCATGGTTTGAGCACGATTAGTAGAAATCAAGCAATACCTCCAATGAAACCATGTAACTGAAACAGTGGGCTCTGGGTAGGCACACGATTTGGAAAAACCATGTAGTGACTATGGGGAAAATCTGAATTTTTGTATAGAGATATTTATCATATTTAGTTTATGATTTTTCTAACCATGCATGTCAACCTTGCTGGGGGGGGGGTGTTAGCAGGCAGTGGCAAAGACATGTTTAGTGCACAGTTTCCCTAATCATGTACCCTAACTATGAAATGTTTAAAATTAGATCCATATTTTTCTAAAAATGTCTAAATCACCTAGTTAATTCATTTTACCCCTAGTTAGGCCACAACACTGTTTTCTTTCTTTCTAAAGTCTAGAGAGACCCTTCCTCCAGATCCAAGAGTTAATCATTGGTGATTGTTTGTGTGCTGGAGGCCCGGATTCCTTGGAATGTACCCATTCATGGGTTTTTAAAAGTTTTCTTCTACTTACCTCTCTATAAAAATATGTATTGATTCCAAATTTATTTAATTTATTGATTTGAATTGTGTAAATGATGTGTGAATCTTGACAGAAATCCCCTCTAGTGATGGTTTTGTAAATTATGGGAAATTGGTTGTTATGAAATGATGTTTCTTTTATAGTTTTAAAATGATGATTTTAAAATAGTAGTTTATTTTGATTAATGTAATTTATTTGATATAAATGTTTTCAATAATGAAATGTTTTATTTAAATGGCATGAAATGGTTGGTTCAGCATGGTATTTCACATATGTGGTTATTTTGTGTTCATTTTCCTTGATATGACCCTATATAAGGGATGTGTTCCATTAGATATTTTGGTATATGTTTACCTTATGTAAACTTGTTAGATCTATGAGATACCAATCATCAGTATGAAAATTTCTCAAGGGAATCATATGTGGTTGTTTAGAGTGGATTGGCTTATACCACATGTATTGTGAAATGGTTTTAATGACTTTTTGGGTTTATTTCCATTAAAAAATATTTTTATTATAAATGGTTTTGGATTGATATAAACAAATTAATTTTTTTATATAAATTTTTCTAAATAACATGTTTTATCCTAGTGTAATGAGTTGGGAAGTCATTTGGGAAATCCTACTGATTTTGTACTCACCCCCTTCTTGGAAACTTTGGTGTGTTTTCATATATTCTTTATTAAGACATAGAAAATGAAAAGATATCACAATTATTTAGTGATTCATTATTATTCCTTCGGCATGGAATATGGAGTTTTTTCTTGAAGCTTTTTAAGAGTTGTTGAGTTGTTGTCTTCCACGTGTTGGAACATTAATGTTCTTGGTTTCTACTTTATACACTGATGTGGTTATGTTTGTAGTTTGGTTTTGTTATCTGTGTGTTTTAATTTAAATTGTATTACATTTTTTCATAAATCATATAGTGGACATTTGTTTATGGTATAATTTGTTTACATGTTTTATTTTAAAAGGTAAAATCATCCCCCAACTATTTATGAATCCCTTATCATTTATTTATTTCTTTTAGTGTCTTATGGATGTAACCTAAAGCATAGTAGCACATTTGCCTATTCCCAAGCTAATGGGTGAGAGGTGGGACGTTACATATGGTACCAGTTTGATCAGTACTTGAGTTAACAATCAAATTTGTTTTAGTCCTTGAGTTAGTTCCAAAGAAAGGATTATGATAATCATTACATGGAATGTTGATCATAATGAGGCGTATATAACCTATTTATGTTGAACTTCAAGTTACCAGTGAGTTGGGTACATGAGTGGTTTGGGACACTTCTTCGAGTTGTTACCTCATCACCATGGGATTAGATTATGAGAAGAGCATGGCATGCATCGATGTACATTAATTCCAATTAAGAATTCATAATTCATTTTGAGTAATGATTTATGATGGGCTGAAAAAGGTTGATTTTTGAGAAGTGTTGAAAATGTTTTCAAATTTTATATTTTTAAAAGGTATGGTAGTGGTATCTTGAAATTGGTTTGATTTTCAAATATCATGGTGGAATTTTCAAAAATTACTTGAAAATAGAAATTATTTATTTTTTGAATTCTTTGTTGCTATATGCGTGGTGTGGTAAATTTGAAATTTCTAAGACTTATGTTGCTAGAGAGTGAGACTAAATGGTATTTTCATTTTATTATAGAAAATGACACTATTTTGGCATTCTAGAAACCAAATGGAAGTGGATGTTGAAAACATGGTTGTACCTAAGACACAGGTGAACCAACAGCTAGTTCAGAGTATTGTCTAGGAATTTCAGGTTGTGGATAGGGGGAACTAATGAGTCAATCCCAGGAAAGTGGATCATTCTATTTAGTTCTAAAAGCATAATCCACCAATATTTTATGATGGTTCAGAACTATAAAAGGTATAGGTTTAATTAAGTAGGATGAATAGAACCTTTAATTTCCTAGGAACACATGCTAAGATTAAAGTCAAGTTGGATATGTATATGTTGGAGGATATAGAATTTTACTGGTGGGATATATTATTTCAAGACAAATTTGACCAAGGCACTTCATGTGATGATTTTAAAGAATTTTTCTATAAACAATTCTATCATCACCAATTCAGAAGTTCTATAACATTATAATTTTTTAGATTGAAGAAAGAGACTCTCATGGTGACAATGTATGTGGATAAATTTTTGAATTTAGTCCAATTTTCACCTGAAGTTGCCTTACGTTAGCCTGTGAAGGCACACATTTTTGAATCAGAGTTGTGGGAAAATATTCACTCAAAGATTTATATTATTTGTGTAATGGATTATATAGAGATGATCAATAGAGTGACAGTTGAAGAAATAGACATCTTTGGAAACATGGATGGAGGAAGCACATTGATACCTATGGAAAATGGTGGGAACTCTAATGTTGTGAATAAGTAAAAGATGGACAATTTTTTCCAAGGTAGTGGCATGACTCAGAATCAGTAGGCAGGATTAGTGAATCTTCCTCCTAAAACAAATATTATGCCAAGATATTTTCCATGTAGTTGTTTTGATAACATGAATTGAGGTTGTACAACACCACCTTGATCATGTCATAATTGCAACCAGATGGGACATATTTAGTACTATTGTCACAGTGCTCCATGTCCAGGTGAACGATACACATCTCATGTTTCTTAGACATCGTATACCTCGATAGGAAGAGGGAAGTATAATAGTTCTCATTAGAAAAATCAAGCTTTCCATGGGGATTCTTTGAATACCATGACTCCCAAACCAATGCAATCTGAATAGGGTAATAAAGAAAAAACTTGACTGAGTAAGTAATTTTATGGATCTAAGAATGTGATTTTGGATGATCGAGCAACACCATCAATGGTGAGTTGTATGATTATTTTTAATTCTACCCTTGTGACTGATTTTTTTGATATATATATACATCCCATTTATTTTATCCTTCTCATCATGTAGATCTATTGGGTTTTCATATAGAGATTATGTCTTTAGTTTTGAAACATAAAACTCATCTTGGTCAAGGATAATGCTGAACTTTTTTATTCAAATAATGTTATATAACTATTAATGGGGTTGAATTTATTTGTTATTTCACTCTTCTGGAGATGATTTTCTATGACATAGTTTTGGATATGGATTGGTTGAAAATGTTTGTTGGTCGATGTAGAGTACTCAAGGGTGGGGGGGGGGTGAATTGTGTATCTATAAAAATTTATGTTTGAAAAGTATTCTAAGAATGGTTCCTTAATAAATTTAAATACAACCCAGTTAATCAAATTAATAAGTTTATAAATGTTTGACTGTTTAAATAACTTCTTAGAAGATTAATTAATTCTCAGAAATCATAATATCAGTTATTAACATTAATTTTGAATCTATTTTAATAAGGTAAAACAATTATAACTTCTTTCCAAGATTAACTATCAAAGTAAATTTAGTGATTTCTGTATTATACAGTAAAATAGAGTAAACTAAATTAAACAACACAACAGAAATAAAACAAGTGGTTTAGTCTCACGATGAGACCTAATCTACTCCACCTAGTGATCACCTGCCACCTAAATGATTATATTAACAAACTTGATCCACCCCCTAGATCATGGTAAACAATCGTACATAGGACTATTGAGGTCACACGACCTCTTACACAGTTATTCATGGGTAAAAACTATCAGGTCAAACAGGGACCTCTTCCACACTTATAATTGGGAATAAACAAGTGTAAAAAGATGTGAGAGTATGGATATTATGTATCCTACAGTTTAATGCAGGATACAATTCATGTTTTTATATAGACACAGACACTGATCGAAAGATTAAAATAGTACACAATAGAGAAAAATGATTAGATAAGGTTAAAAGTGATCTGAGTGTTTGTATATGCAACTCTAGACTTCTAGGATGAATCTGATGCAAGAATTGATATCTCTTGTGAAAAAACAAAGTATCACAAGTCTGGTGCCCTGGGTCAGATCTGGCTCATGTTCTTCATGGAGTCGGTATTGCGAAGATGTTCGCAACTCTGATATATGGTATCCTAGTGAATGCTTCATGTGTTCTTCAGATGTATTGAGTTTCATTATTCTATTATATTCTCAAGAATTCTTGTGCTTCTTCATTATCGCACGCACTTGTTTCTCTATAATCCCATCTTTTGGTTTGGGCCATGCTTTTAGTTTTATTCATGGAGTGCATGTGTTGGAGCTGACAAGATTATTGTATTTAGCACCTCATACCTCATACTATTAGGTGACATGTCTACAAAGAAACATTAGTTATGTTAGTGCATTTAAAAGCTTCAAATATGAGTGTTAGAGATTAAATTGAAAACTGACAAAACAGATTAAGAAATGGTGTCACAATCTGTCTAGAAATGGTGTCTCATTGAAATAGTGTCTCTTATAAATGGTGTCACCTTGTTTTCCTTTTAGTGATGAGACAGTTATAATGGTGTAGTTATATAGAGATCAGAAACCGATAGTACAAGATCACAGTGTCTGGTCATGGTGTCTGGGTCATGGTGTCTGGATGGTCATGGTGTCTGGATGGTTAGGGTGTATGGATGGTCACAGTGTCTGGATTGTCAAGGTGTCTAGATGGTCATGGTTTCTGGATGGTCACAGTGTTTGGATGGTCATGGTGTCTCGATGGTCACGGTGTCTGGAAAGTCACGGTGCCTGGGTCCTTTCCTAGAAAAAAACATAACCGGTGGCAAACTCATGGTTTCTAAAACTTAGCCAAATATCTATACACAAACCTAAATAGTGAAATTCATAGAATGGATTAGACTTAATCATTTCTCAAGGAAATCCATTATAACACAAACTCAAAATAGTTTATAATCATTAACCATAGCACTTAAGATCTTGGATAGGTTTATTTAAATCATAAAGAAACTAATCATCTGTATACATGATTTTAGATAGATTAAACAAGATTAAAAAGTTTTATAGAATGTATAGGATTTGTGATCATTAAAACATGATTGACACATGAATAGTCCAACAATATCAACCTTACCGATGATCACAAAACATGTGAGTGGGACATCTGTTCTTAGTGAATGTGCCTCTTCTTCAGTGGGCATTTAGAGAACATATTTCTCCCCCTTTTGGGATTATCAAAAAGATTACAGAAGAGTATAGATAAGAAGAGTTCATAATTAATTAAATAAAAAAGTGTCATTACAAATAGTAAGTAAAAATAATACCGAAATCATCCCAATAGAAAGATAGTAGTCACTTTTCTTTAGCACTATATTATCTTCTCTTTTCCCTTGGCACCATCTTCTAAAGAGGTAGC
This sequence comes from Viscum album, assembly GCA_963277665.1. NCBI lineage: Eukaryota > Viridiplantae > Streptophyta > Magnoliopsida > Santalales > Viscaceae > Viscum > Viscum album. The sequence goes on along the minus strand of OY728164.1, from coordinate 2,011,510,526 downwards.
CATAGGAGCAGAGGTGGAAGGGGAAGCAGGGGGTGAACCAGTTGAAAAAGTAGTTAATGGGAGGCCTTCAAAGACAGAAGGGGCCAAGGTAGGTCCAGTGGAAGACTGAGGCAGCTGTTGATCTAGGATAATAGGTGTTATCTGAATCAGTGTTTGAGAGACAGACATAGATGTAGAGGCAAGGGAAGAGAAAGGTAATGTATGCAATCTAGATCTCAGGAGTGCAACTATAGGAGCCACAATAGTAGTAATTTTTACATGAAGATAAGACCTCAGAATCTTGATGAATTCAGAAATAATCTCACCACCATACTACATGGTTTTATCAAAGTCATCCTTGTTCTCCATAAACTTATCCAACAAAGGAGTGTATTCTTGAAGATTTTGGACTTGAGTTTTTAAAGCTTGATTGATAGGAGGGATTCTTAGATTCTCTACAAGGTACATGAAGTTATTTTTCATGTCATGATTCGAGAAGATCCTATTGAAGTTGAAGTCCACCTTCTTAGAAATTTCTTCTTGAGCGTCATTGGAAATTTTGGAATGAATTTGCGCCAAATAAAGAACTCTGTCACTGTTCTTGAAAACCACAGATAGATATTCTTTTTTAAATCCACTAATCACATACATAAGTTCTTATTCAACAACTATTCTAATAATATCACCATCCAAAAAGGGTTGAGATAATTGTCCAGAACTATTAGAAGCTTTAATAGATGAAGTAAGGTACTTCAGTTGATTCATAAATTTCTAGAGATAGCATTTATCTTTATCAGTCCACTTTTTATGACCAATAACAAGCTCATACATCTCTTGAACAATGGTCTTGTTTATTTTAGCTACCTTGTTAGCCAAGGAGGTTAGATTAGGTTGTATTAGAAAGGCTACATCCTGTGGAATATGACTACCAACATCTTCAATAGGATGAGAAACAGGTTCTGGTCTTTACTTCATCACACTATGTATATCTTTAACCATACCTCATAAGGACTTCACTTCATCCCTTAAATATTTGTCCTCAATTCTAGTATCTTGAATTTATTGAAGCATCTTAGGCTAAATCTTCCATATGATCTTTTCTAAAAACAAGGTAGCATGTCTCTCACTAAAATTCGTTATAGGAACCAATTGGATATTCATAAGTTTTTCAACTCCATCTAATAGGGTAGATCCAAAATATTTCAAATCATCTTTACTCACCAAGTTTGAAGGTTCATGTGATGGCTTAGAAATAAGAGCTAAGATAGGCTCAGGTTCCTTGGAAACTATAACATTAGGAGCAGATTCTAGTTTCAATTGAAACATAGTATAAAGATCTATTCCTTTAATTGAGACTTATTGGGAATCATTCACATCAAAATAATTGGGGAATTCATACCATGTTTCCACTAAGCATGAATCAATGAGATTTGGCACTTCAACACTTTCCAAACATCAGGGCTTCTCCCCCTCAATAGGTGAACCTTTCTCAGGACTGAGAGATTTAGATCCTTGATCTATTTCTAAGATTTCATCCCTAATAGCCTCGCCTATTTCTTTTATAGCCAACTGAAATTCTTGCTCCATTATCTCATTATCAGAAGGGATAAATTCTGGGATATAATTTTCTTCTGGGTGTTCCTAAAGAAAATATTCTTAAAGAAAAGAAATATCTTCTTCTATATGATCTTCTACAATATCCTTTTCACTTACCTTAGCAAACTATTCTTCTTTAGAAGTAGATTGTTCTTCCAGATCAGTAGCTTTCTTAGGAACATCCATTTCCTTCTCAGTTATGTCAGGGAGAACAAGTTCACTATCTTTCTCATCCAGAATAGTTTCCCCTGCAGGTGCAAGAACCTCTTATTCTTCTTCGTCATTAGAATACTCAACAATTTCATCTTGTTCCAAACCAAGATCATAAATGTCTTTAGGTCTTGAAGAGTGTTCCATGCGATCGAACTTTTCATAATCCCTGTCATTATCTTCTACCCATGCTTTTCTCCAAGGATTCCAACTAATTTTGATTCTCTTTATTGTAACTTTTGAAAGATGAAATTCAAAGTCCTTAAGAGATTCTTCATCTGGTCCAAACATCCCTTTTTCATGAAGCATAGCTGAGATTAATCTTGAGTAAAACAGAGAGGTTTACTTGGAGGTTGTCTTGATAAAATCACACATATAGAATATGACAAACTTTCATAGGTTGATCTTATGACCATTATTAATAAGGTGTATCAAAAATACATCATGATACTTGAGTGTAGAAAATTCACCTTTTCTGGGCCTAATCATATTCTAAACAAATTTAAATAGAAGTCTGGTTCCATCATCAAGCTCAGCAGCCATGGCTCTTCTCGTTGTTTCATTCCCAGTCAAGCTTCTCAAATCTTCTTCCAAAACAAATAACTCACTTAGAGTATGAGTACCTATCTATTAGTCCTCATAAATACTCTCATGAGGTATCCTTAGGCATGCATCCCATAACTTCGAAGAAAAGGTACATATTTGGCAATTGATCTAGCCTCTTACAACAAAATCATCTTTCTTATCAAAAGAAAACTGAACGAACTAATAAAACTATGAAAGTAGCTTTGGGTAAATAGAATTATCCTCCATTGTGATCAAATCTATCCATACTTTATCTTTTTTCACTTTCAATACCAAATACATACTTTATAAAAACCATTTAGGGAATATTTCTTTTTCAGGTACCACTATTCTGTCTACCAGATTCGGATTCAAAGGACCTTCGAGTGATAACTTCAGTGCTATTTTCAACTTCTTATTTGAACTAAACTTCCTAGGGGTTGATGAAGATAGATATTTCATCTTCGGAATTCAATGAAGGTTTGAGAAAGAGAAGGGTTGAAAGAGGCGTTACAGTTTGAGAGAAGGGAGATCGGGTGAAGAAGGAATGAATCTTCTTTCATTTTTATCATTTAGGGATACCAAGCATCACAAAAACAAAAGTGCAGGAAAAAGAAATTAATTACCACGATGCAGGTTATAATATGTAAATATAATAATAAAGTGTCTTCATGGAGATACCGTAACTAGAATTCATAGTGAGACCGTAACGGGCTTTCACAGTGAGAGCATAATAGGCATTCATGGTGAGACCATAACCAACTTTCATGGTGAGACTGTAACAATGTGATTTCTAAACTGTATGACTATATTGTTCGAGATAGTAATCACCAAACAATGACTAGTGAAACTGTAAAATTTTAAATAGTAAGTTGTGAAACAATATACTTACTACATAAGTTCTATTATTCCCAATTCATGTATATTGTAATCTATTCATTTAGAATTTAATGGTTGGGTGAATATATCAGCAAGCTCATATTTAGATCCAATGAATTCCACAGTGATATCACATTTTTGATAATGATATCTCAAAAATTGATGTCTTACACCAATGTGTTTTTTCCTAGAGTGTGAAACAGGATTTTTGAGATGTTAATAGTACTTGTATTGTCACAATTTATAGGTTCATGCCTGAATTGATATCTATAATCTAGTAACATGTGTTTTATCCTCAAAATTTTTCCCAACAACTACCAGCAACTATTTTTTCATCTTCTGCAAAAGATAATGCAATATAGTTTTGTTTCTTACTACACCACTGTACTAGTGAGTTGCCTAAGAAGTGACATGTTCCATAGGTGATTTTTCTATCTAACATACAACCACCGAAGTCAACATTCGAATAACTAACTAACTCAAATGAATATCCTCTCGGATAGAACATTCCTAGATTGGGTGTATGCTTGAGGTATTTGAAAATTATCTTAACAAAATTTAAATGGTATTCCTTAGGGTTTTATTAAAAACGATCACACATACACACGCTAAACATAATGTCAGGTCGGCTAGTAGTTAAGTAGAGTTAGATTCCAATCATCCCTCTATAAGTGGTTTGTTCCACAGATTTTCCATCTTCATCAAGATCCAACTTACATGTAGAACTCATTGGAGTGTCACTAATTTTAGCGCTATAAAAACCAAAACATATTAGAATCTCTCTAGTGTATTTTATTTGATTTAAAATAATAATAGCATTATTTTAATAGATTTGAAATCCAATAAAGAATTTTAATTTACACATTAAACTCATTTCAAACTCATTTTGAATCATTTATGAAAATTCAATACATGAAAAATATTTTTTAAGATCCAAAGAAAATGTCATCTACATAGATTTTAACTACTAAAAAATCATTGGAAAATCGTTTTATAAAAAGGGTGGGATCAACTATTCCTTTTGTAAAACCTTTGAAAATAAGAAAAGTACTCGGTCTATCATATCAGGCTCTTGGATCCTATTTGAAACCATATAATGCTTTTGATAATATAAAAATATGATTTTGGAAATGAGGATTTGTAATACCAGGGGGTTTATCAACAAGGACATCCTCATCTATATACCCATTTAGGAATTCACGTTTAACATCCATTTGATATAGTTTTAAATTCATATATGCATCATAAGCAAGAAAATTTTTGATTGCTTCAAGTATATCTATTGGTGAAAAGGTCTCTTCATAGTCAATTCATTCTTATTGACTATAGCCTTGTGCAACCAATATAGCCTTGTTTCTAACTATATTACCAGCCTCATCTACCTTATTTCTAAACACCCACTTCATGCCTGTGGTAAATGTGTCTTTAGGTCTGTCAAAAAGTTTCCAAACATTTTTCCTTTCAAATTGATTATGTTCTTCTTGCATAGCCAACACACAAAATTCATCATTGATATTATCATTAATGTTTTTAGGTTCAAGTTTTGAAAAGAAGACTTGATGTTTAACCTGATTTTTAATAAAAGCTCTAGTTTGACTTCCTTTATCTAAGTCTACTTCAACAACATCTAAAGGATGGTTCTTAAGAGTTATAACAGCTCTAGAAAAAGAAGGACTGGTGAATTTAGGTTCTTCAACAAGGTCATGTTCATTATGACTTTAATCTAAAGAATTTCCAAAACTGGAAGTTTTCATAGATTCCTTCATAGGATGGTTAGATAATTTTGAATTAATTTCCAAATTTTGATACATCATCATCCAGGTTCTCTAAAGTGGTCTTAGGCTCATGTGGATATGTTTCATCAAATTTGACATGAAAATAATCTTCCACACATTTAGTTATTTTGTTAAACACTCTATAGGATTTACTAGAGATTGAATATCTTAAAATGATTCCTTCATCACTCTTGGATGAAAATTTTTCAATATTGTCCTTAGTATTAATGATATAGACTTTGCAACCAAAAACATTGAAGTATCTTAATTTGTGTTTTCTATTATTCCAAAACACATTTGGAGTTATTTTAAGAATAGGTATAATAAACACTCTATTAATAATATAGAATGTTGTATTTACAACTTCATCCCAAAAATCAATAGGTAAGTCATATTCAATAAGCATGGTTCTGGAAATCTCTTATAAGGTTCTATATCTTCTTTCTTCAACTCCATTCTGTTGAGGTGTTCTAAGGGAAGATAAACTATGAGTATAGCCATTTTGTGAGAAAAATGTTTCAAACTCTTGATTTTCAAACTCACAGCAATGATCACTTATTAAGGATTTAATTTTAAGTCTACAACAATTTTCGACAATTTTGGTATATTTTGTAAAATGAGACCAGACTTTTCTTTTTTTAGATAAAAAGAAACTCCAAGTATATATAGAAAAGTCATCCACAAGAACATAAGCATAGTGATTCCCATTTAATCTATAAAATCTAGAAGGTACAAAAAAATCCATGTAAACCAATTCAATAGGTTGAGAAGTTGACACTTATTTCTTTGGTTTGAAGGGAATTTTGTGTTACTTTCCCTTTTGACTAGGATAACACACTTTATCATATAGAAACTCAAGTTTGGGTAGATATTTGACTAAACATTTTCTAGTTAACTTTCTATGGGAGTGGATGTTACAGTTTCCTAGTCTCCTATTCCAAAGCCAAGACTCTTTGTGAAATACACTGAAACATGAAGCATTTGGAGAGACTGAAGAATCTACGTTACAAAAATATATATTTTCATTTCTTAAAGAAGAAAATATGAATTCATTTTTATAATTGAAAATATTTCAATCATCATTTTCATATTTAACATTAAATCCATCATCACATAGTTGTGAAATACTAAGTAGATTATATTTCATTCCATCAACAAATAGTACTTTGGAAATTAAATCTGAGTTAGAGTTACCGATTTGGTCATGTCCAATGATCATTACTTTAGAATTTCCACCAAAGGTGACATGTCCTCCATCAATTTTTTGTTAAATTCTTGAAGCATGAATAGTCTCCTGTTATGTGTCTTGAACACCCACTATCCATGTACCATATGATTTTGCAGGAGTTCTTTAAGAATCTTTTCTACAAAATAGTCAGATAAAAATAGATTTTGGTACCCATACTTGTTTGGGTCGAGTAATATTAGTGATTAGTGCTTTAGGAACCCATATCTTCCGTATAGGTTAGCTATAATCATTATGTAAAGTACATAGAAAATATACTCTATTTGGTCTATAAAATTTTGAAACAGTAGAGAGTGTATCATTATTTGAACTAGCTGAATGTTTTCCAGAACTAAGAGTAAAGCTATATGTCCTAGACTTCGAAACAAAATTATTTCTTCCAGAATATCTTTTGCTAGGTTGATAGCCAATTCCTGTGGTATATATGGAGCAATATTTTTACCAAGAATTTGTACCAATTTATCTTTACCATTAGTAAACCTTTCATGATCCCTTTTCAATTACTCATTAGATAGATTTAGTTCATTATTTTCTTTGAGTAATTGAGCATTTTTCCCTTTTATACAGTAATTTCATTTTTAATAGCTGAGGTAAGAGCATGAAGTTTCTTTAAATATTTGTATTTATCTTTTAGTTCATTACATGTCTCTTTGAGAATATTATAGTATTCAAAAATTTCTTCATAAGAAATACTTTTAGAGTCAATTTCATCTCCAGAATAATAGGAATTGTGTACAGGAGATTCTGGTGTTACCTTAGATGTGTTTTTCATAATTCACATAATGGATTTGTTAGCCTGTTCATCATGTGAAGATTATGAGTCACTTAATTTGTCCTTAGAAGCACTCCATGTTTCTTTCATTTCCTTTTTATACTTTCTATTTTTTTCCTCATTATTATTTTTGTACTTGATCTTGGGACAGTCAGCCTTTATTTGTCCGTTTCATTTACACTCACAACAAACTATCTCATCAGACTTGTCACTTCTTTTCCAATCATTCTTCTAGCTACACTTTTGATAATATCTTCTCTTGATGTTAGGCTTTCTAAAAAATTTCTTTTTCTTGTATAATATCTTAAACCTTCTGGATAATTGAGCCAAATATTTATCACTGTCAGGTGATGATTGTTCACTACTGAAACTTTCTACAGGGACTTCCAATTTCCCTTTCTCTTTTTGTTTAGAAGTGGTGGTTTTGAATGCAATTGATTTTAATTTGGGTTCACCCTCCTCTTCCATGTTGACTTTCAACTACTCTTCATACATGATCTGTTTCCCAATGAGTTCTTTTATAGGTAACTTACTGATGTCACAAGAATCTCTAATAGAGACATAGGTGCCTCTCCACCTGTCAGTTAGGCATCTAATTATCCTCCAAATCTTTTCTATCAGCAGTGACTTCTCTTCTAAGAGAAATAATTATGTTGAAAATTTCATTGAACCTGATATACACATTAGAAATAGGATCATCAGGTTTCATTTTAAAGTTTTCATATTTAATAGTATAAGTATTAAGTCTAATTTCTTTCACCACAGAAGTTCCTTCATGTGAAACAGAAAAAGTATCCCAAATTTCACGGGATGTTTTACATGAAGAAATTCTATTAAATTCCTCTTCTCCTAAGGAGAAAAATAAAGCATTCATGGCTTTGAAATTGTTAATGTATGTAGTCTTGGTAGGGTCATCCCAAGTGATTCTATCAGTAGCAGTAATCTTATACTACTCTATAATTGAAGACCAAATTTCAAAACCCACACATTCTAAATGCATTTTCATTTTAATTTTCCATTGGGAATAATTGGTTCTATTAAATAATGGTGGTTTGTTTGTTGCATCAGCTTCCAATCTATTATCCATAATAAAGAACTACTTTAAAAGAGCTAGAAATTTAGAATTAATTGAAATTTACAGATCTTTAATGTACAACTAAAATCACAGTTGAATAGGGTCAAAAATAGAGTCTTAGAAACAATCTTATGGCACCAAATGTTGGTCGAAGTAGAGTACTCATAGGGGGGTGAATTGAGTATCTATAAAAAATTTGTTTGAAAAGTATTCTTAGAAAGGTTCCCTAGTAAATTTAAATACAACCCAGTTAATCAAAGTAATACAGTAATGAATGTTTGACTATTTAAAAAATTTCTTATAAGATTGATTAATTATATGTAATCTTAATATTAGTTATTAACATTACTTATGAAGTTATTCTAATAAGGTAAAACAATTATAAATACCTTCCAAGATTAACTATCAAAGTAAATTTAGTAATTTATGTATTATACAGTAAAACAAAGTAAACTAAATTAAACAAATCAGTGGATATAAAACAAGTAGTTTAGTCTCAATATGAGACATAATCCACTCCACTTGGTGATCACCTACCACCAAGAAGTTTATATTAATAAACTTGATCAACACCATGGATCGGGGTAAACAAAAGTTCACAAAATTTTCCATGTTGCACGACCTCTTCAATAGTTCTTCATGGGTAAAAACTATCAGGTCACACATGGACCTCTTCCTAACTTATCAGTGGGAATAAACAAGTGTAAAAATATTTGAGAGGAAGGATATCTTGTATCCTCTAGTTTAATATAGGACACAATGTATGTTTTTATAAAGACACACACACTGCATAAAAGCTAAAAATAATACTCAACAGAGAAAAAACGATGAGATAAGGTTATAAGTGCTCTGAATGTTAGTCTATGAAGCTTTGGACTTCTACGATGAAGCAGATGCATGAATTGAGTCCTCTTGAAAAAAATAGAACATCTTATGTCTGGTGCTCTGGTTTAGATACTTCTCATGTTCTTCATGGATTCTGAATTGTGAAGATGTTCTCCTTGAAATGGTGTATCTTTGGTTGCCTTTGAGCGGTGAGACAGTTATGGTGGCGTAGTTGTATAGAGATAAAAAACTGGTATCACAGGATCACGGTGTCTGGTTATGGTGTCTGGTCATGGTGTCTGGGTCATGGTGTATTGATGGTCATGGTGTCAAGATGGTCATGGTGTCTGGATGGTGATGGTGTATGGATGGTCACAGTGTCTAGATCGTCACAGTGTCTGGATGGTCACAGTGTCTGGATGGTCACCGTGTTTGGATGGTCATTAAAACATGATTAACTCATGAGGAGATTATAATGTGAAGGTATGTGTAGTAGGATTTTTGGCACCAATGGTGTGAAATATCTCATACCAATTATCTACTTTGACCTTGTAATAAATGGATGAGATCAGGGAGTTCATATGTCGAGTAGTTATAGATCAGTTCCCTATTGTTTTACCCAATAATTTATAGGGTTTTCCTCCCAAAATAGAAGTTGTGTTTATTATTGATCTCTTTCCATGGACCAGTCCAATATCACTTATATCTTATCATATGGAACCTAAAGAATTATTGTAATTGAATGTCCATTTGGACGAGTTTCAGGGCAAAGTAGTCATTCAGCTGAGTACATCTCTGTGGGATGCAGTGTTTTTTTTGAAAAATGTGGATGAAACTCTTCAGTTTTTAGTAGATTATAATAATTTTAACCAATTTATGATAAATAATTGGTATCCACTTCCACACATTGAGGATCTATTTGACCACTTTTGGGGAGCCTATTGGTTCTCTAAAATTGACTTGCGTTTGGGGTATCACCAACCAAGAGTTCAGAAAGAGGATATTCTATAGAAATATTTTAGGAGTAGATATATCCATTAAAGGTATGTGGTTACCCCATTTGGTATTACTAATTAGCTAGATAAATTTATGGAATTGATGAATCATATTTTTCAATGGTATCTAGATTTTTTTTGGTGGTGTTCTTGGATGAAATATTTGTGTATTCAAGGATAGGGGTTGAGCATGATCAATACTTGGTGATAGTGTTGGGTATCTTGTGGGATCATCATTTATATAAAAAACATTAAAAGTTTTATTTTTAGATAAGATAGATACATTTACTTTCCCATGTAATCCTTAAAATAGGTTTTTCTATGGATCCATAAAAGATAGAGGTTATGATCTCTTGGAAACCTCCAAAAAATGTTTTTGAGATATATAGTTTTCTAAGCTTAACTGGTTATTATCGACATTTTGTTTTTGACTTTTCATGACATTATTCACTAATGATATATTTGGAAATAATGATGTTCCATTTCAATGTAATGATGAATTTCATAAGTAATTTTAAGTGATTTATGTATTCCTTACATCGACACCGATCTTAATATTTACCGAATTATGACATAGTATGTGGTGTATTGTGATTCTTCAGAATTTGGGTTGGGATGTGTTCTCTTGTAGGGAGATCACGTTATTACTTATAGCTCACAGTAATTAATTTTTGTTGTGAATAACTACCTAAAACATGATTTGGAATTAGTTTTTGTTTTCCATGATTTTAATACATGATATTAGTACCTATTTGGTGAAAATTTTAATATTTTTAGGGATCATAAGGTCTTGAATCACATTTTACCATAAAGAGATTTGAATATGAGACAAATAAGGTATATGGAATACCTTCAAATGTTTAACATTAACTTGATTTATACATCAGGTAAATTAAATTTGGTGGTATATTCATTATGTTGGAAAGCATTTGTTCATTTATAAAAAGTGGATTTAGATCAGTGATAGTTGATGTTGATGATAGTTGACAAGCAATTGGATTGTGAAATCTAAGGTAGTGTTTCAGTTTTCTTCCTGACTTCTTTTGTTTCATATTCGGTGAAAAGTGTTAAAGAGGCATAATAATCTGATTTAGATTGTGTTTTGATGACGTTAAAACTTAATGGTGGGGAGACCATTTAGTGAAGAAAACTAGAGTGTAGTTTAGTTTTGTGGTTTTGATATCAGATGGTCATAGCAATGGATTTTCAAAAACAACTTCTTTATACTTATCACCATTGCAGATGGAATGATCATATTGGATTACAAAATATGTATGTAGAATTAAAAGAACAATTTTTGTGGGATGGGATGAAAATAAAATTGGTTGAATTTTTTTGAGATGCTTAGTATGTCATTATGTTAAGGCAGATCACCAATAACCAACAAGTATGTTAAAGTCTTTACCTATTACTATTTATAAATGGGAGCAGATATCTATGGATTTGGTGATAGGTCTCCCATGAATGGTTCTAAAACACTATTCCATATGGGTAATTGTGGATCGACTCATGAATTGGTCACATTTTATACCTATTCGTGAATCGTATATAGTGGATGGATTTTCTAAAATATATATCTGATAAGTGGTAATGATGCATGGTGTACTAGTTTCAATAATATCATACTAAGATATTATTTTTATGTCTCATTTTTGGAAATCCTTACAATAATACTTTGGGACTCTATTGAATATTATAATGGTGTATCATCCTCATACAGATAGACAATATGAAAGGATGATACAAACATTAAAATACATTTTTAGGGATTGTGTAATGGATTTTTATGGGTCATGGGATGATCACAAACCATCATTAGATTCCTCATAAAATAATAGTTATTAGGACTTGATACATACGTATCCTTTTGAAGAGTTTTATAGACGTCCTTATCATCCTTTTCTTTGTTTGGTGGAAATAGGTAAGACTTCAATATTTGGACCAATCCTTATGAAAGAGACAACATACAAAATTCAGTTGACCATGAAGAGAATGGAGATGGATCAGAGTCCTCAGTAATCATATGGTTATCATCGTCGATGGCTATTATTTTTTATGTGAGTGATCATGTGTTCTTGGGAGTCTATCCAAGTCTTGAGAATCATCTTTTTGGGAATCATGGAATGTTATCCCCTAATACATAGGCTCTTTTGAGATAATTGAATGGATTGGTGAGGTAGCATATTGGTTTGATTTACCATCATGGTTTAGTTTAGTGAATAATGTGTTTCATGTATCTCAATTGATAAAGTATCATCCTAATCCTGACCATGTGATTATATGGAATCATGTTGACATAGTTTCAGATTCAACATTGGTTCATGTACCAGTGCAAATTGTGGATAGGAGAGAGGATGTCTTGTGTGGTAAAAACACCAGACTTCAATGGGTATTACAGAAACATGGTCATACTTAGGAAAAAATGTGGGAATTTGAGAACAAAATGATCGATAAATTCCCCAAAGTCATTCAAGATAATGGTGGTTTTAAAATATTTAGGGATAGAATGGCCAATGATAGAGAGAATATAACACCTCTAGTTTCTGGTAATTAACCTTTTATTTATTTATTTTAACTAAATAATTTAATTGGGTTATGTTTGAGGAGGTTTCAAGGAGTTTTTAAATATTTTTAGGGATTTTATAGAGGTTAATAGTTTGACAAAAGTTAGTAGAGATCATGAAACACCTCCCTAGAAACAGTGCAAATGAAACAATGGGATCTGGGTAGGTGTAAGATTTTTCCAAACCATGTAGCTATCCAGAAAAAACTATGCAAGTATGGATAGAGGGACTGATCATGGTCAACTCATTGTTTGTATAAACCTATGAACCAACCATGTGAGTGGTGTGGGGAGGTAGTGGTTAATTAGCAGTTAGTGCATGGTTTCCCAAACTATGATCCCAAACCATGTGGCGATTAAAATTATATCCTGATTTTTTGGATCTAATCTGAATCACCTCTTTAATCATTTATTTCTCCTAGTTAGTCCATAACATGATTATTGTTCTTCCAAAGGCTGGAGAGACCCTTTCTCTTGATCCAGGAGTAATCATTTGGTGATTCTTTATTTGTTGGAGGTATGGTTTCCATAGTAAGTTCCTATTCTTGGATTTTTTTTCCTTAGAATTTATCTTTTTACCCCTCTTAGATCAATATACCTAATATATTGGGGTTAGATCCATGTTTTTTTATGCTAATAATTTTGATAAATTTATTGTTGTGTTATAGGGAACAAGATCTAAGGTGAGTTATGGATTATTTATGTTGAGTTTTTGAGTTTGTATAATTATGCATTTTTCCTATGTTTGAGAGGTATGTGGCTTCATTATCGACTCCTCTTAGTTTAAAATTTACGGATTGATTTTAAATTCATTTAATTTCATAATTCAAAGTGTGAAATTGATGTGAAAATTTTTATAAAAACCCACTTTAGAGATGGTTAGTAAAATTTTGGAAAAATATTTGTTATGAAAAAAACATTGTTTCCTAATTTTTGAATGATGATTTCAAATATGAATTTGTCTTGATTCATGGAAATTGTTTGAGAGAAATTATTTCAATAAAAGAAATGTTTTATTTAAATGTATTGAAATGGTTGGTTTTTCATGGTATTTGGAATAAATTGTTGGCATGTGTTCATTTTAATTGATATGACCATGTGGAAGGGGAATGTTCTATTAGGGAACTTGTATATAATTACATTGTGATTACTTGGTAGATCGATGGGAGACCATTCATTAATATGGAACTACCACACGGGCGTACATGTGGGGTTTTTGGAATGAAATATGTTATTCAAAATGGATTATAAAATTGTTTGAAAGACTTGTTTGGTTTCTTTCCCTAAAAAACTATTTTTCTTAGAAATGGTTTTGGTTTTATATAAACTACTTAAAATTGTTTTATAAAAATTTGTTTATAAAAATTGTTCTATCATATTCATTCCAAGTGGTGTGAGTAGGGAAGTCATTGGGGAAATTCTACAAAGTTTTGTACTTAGCCCCTATTTGGGAACATTGGTGTGTTTATATATATATATTTTATAAATAAATATGACAATTAATGGTATATTAGTTCATTAGTGATGCATTATGATACATTAGCCATGGATTTTTGGGTTTGATCTTGGAACATATTGGGAGTTGATGAGTTTTTGTATTCTATATCTTGGAGATTTATTGGTCTTGGTCTACACTTTTTTCTCTAATATGGTTATGTTTGAAGTTTGGTTTTGTTTTAAGTGGGTTAAACTTTTAATTGTAATACATTTTTTGATGCATCATATAGTAGTTTTTTTTGTTTTGGTATTCTTTTTTTGGTTGTTTTTTTAAAAGAGAAAATAATCCCCTAACTATTTATGAAGCCCTTGAAATTTATTCCCAATTATTGGTGTCTTGGGGATATCACCTAAGTCTTAGTTGAACATTCATATCTTCCTAATCCAATGGGTGAGGGTGGGATGTCATAGTTTCACTATATGTACCCATCCTATACGACCTAAATTGTTTTCATCACTCGCTCCACCCATACCTTCTACATTATCCTCCGCCCACACTACCTGCACCATGCACTTATATAACAACTATTCATATATTCCTCCATCACTACACATCATACACCTATCCCACCTGAGTGACAAGGATCACATGCCTACATTATCTTTTTTGCCTGCATCATGTTCCACCCCCACTATAGGCATTGTGTGCCACCCCTGAGGTTCTCCTCTAGAATACCCTACCAAAATGGTCTTTTACCCATTTTATTTCCATGTGTTATTCAAGATTTTATTTTAATGGATTTATGAGTTTTTTCTTATGGCCCACACATGTATGTTATATCATTATTTGATGAGTGATCCAAGAATTATATAGACATATAATTCATTAGGTAATGATTATATTTCAAAAGATAACATGAGTGGGAAATGAGATTTTATTTTATTATACTATGTTATACATGAACATGATGTATTTAATATAAGATATTATTTTATGATAGTATTGATATAGTTCCTTCACATATGTTATGATTGTATATTTTTATTTATATAGGAAATTCATATTATTTTTCACAATAGTTCATGATTATTGTTTTCACATTCTTATACCATTGTATATATTATGTTTCCAGAAAGATCATTTTATATTTATACATTTATATGCCCTCATCTATGATTATATTATCATGAATTTCACTTATTATATTTTAATGATCATATTCCATTGATTATAAAATTTCTACCATGTTCATACTTTCAACATATTTATAATCTATTTATAAATACTCCATGAATCATTTATATTTTTCCACATAGTTAATATTTAAACTCTCATTTTTCTTCTGTATACCATTTTTTGATCCTATAAAAAAAATATTATTATATATGATATTTCAAGAAGGTAATAAAGTGTGAGGAAACTTTATGATTGAAATGCGGGTTGTTTTGTATTATAACATCATCAGGTTTCTAATTTCCAATGATACTAAACCTTTGGTTTCTGAGAGTGTGATTGAAAAATTATATGTAATGACTAATTATGTAAAATTATGTATAATATATATATATATATATATCTTTGTGTGTTTACTTATTTATTTATCTGATTTTTTATTAGATCATGGTTTTATTAAATCCTTGGTTTAAGTTAATATTTATTAGATAATAAACCTTAACAAAATTTATGTCAAACTAAAAGAATCATAGGTTGACCTATAGGTTTTATATGATAAGATATATTAGGATTAATATTTAATATTTTTTTTATATTTTTTGGATATTATCATAATTCACATTAACCAATATGGTTATTTATGTGATTAGAAATAGAATCCTAAAATTGATGTGGATACAAGTACACAAACTATTCATTAAAAAATTGGGAATATAATATTTTATAATTATTATCAAAATTTTATTTTATCATGAAAGTTTACTAGGATTATTAATTCACAAATAATTTGATTTCATGTTGAATTATCCTTGAAAACTCCTAGTGGTGTGATAATTTCATCCTATGTATATAACTTACATTGATTGAGGTTTGTAAGGAAATACTACTTCTAACTATAGTTATTCTTACATTGGTAGAATTTTATATGATATCAAGTATAGATTGGATAATTCCACAAAGAGATTATATAGATTATTTGGATAGTGAAAAGTTATTTCATATAACAAATATTCTAATGATCAAATATTGATGGAATGATAACTATAGACTTCCTTTGGAATCTAATTCCTTGATATGAATATTGATTCATGATAATGATGGATAATTGGCTTAAATGGTTGGTGTAAAACTCAACGTATGCTAATTTATGGGATTATATTGAAGTATTTATGAGAAATTATATTCATTTTCTCCTAGACTATGATATTATGTTTTTTATTAAACTCATACATAGTATTATTCCAATATTAAAAAGTACATATATAATAAAACTTATTGAATAATGGATATTAATAAATAGACTAAAAGACAATTTAATTAGTCTCTTTTATACACTAAATTGTTTTACCATGGGGTTCACTAGATCAATTTTCTAATAAAAGGGTGATTTTATGCATCATTTCATTGATTATCATGATTTTAGAAAGATAATAATTAAGATCAAATATCATATAAATATTATAGATGGATTATTTGATCAACATATTCAGGATAAGTTTTTCTAAAAGGTATAATTCAATCTGGTTATCATCAATTAAAAGTAGAAAGGGTAAATACATCATAATAAATTATTATTTACAAGATATAGTCTATATAAATTCATAGTGACTACTTTTAGACCTACAAATTCATTATATATCATCTTGGAATTAATGAATATAGTCTTTTTAGATTTTCTAGATAAATTTATGGTAATACTTATTGATGATATTCCAATATATTCAAATATAAATACAGAACATAAATATTATTTGAGAATTATTCTAGTGACATTATGTAAAGATAAAATATATTCCAAATTCAGTATGTCATAATTTTAGTTATAAAAAGTTTCCTTCTTGGGTAATGTAATAACGAGTTAGTATATATCTCTAGGTACTTCAATATAAAAAGTTAAAGAAGAATATTCTAAACCAACATTCATAATATATATTCATTGTTTTCTTAGATTAGATGTATATTGTAGATTCTTTTTAAGAATATTTCCCTTATTTTCAAATCCACTAACCAAGTTAGCATCGAATAGAGCTATTTTTCTATTGATAAAATAATTTAAAGAAATCCTCATGGACCTTAATATGATATTAGTAATTTTACATGTTCTCACATTAATATATAGCATAGAATGATCTTTAATATACTCTTATACATCAAAAAAAGGATTTGGTCATGTTATTTTGTAAAACTAGAGGTGATAGCTTATGAATCATGCTAATTAAAATTAAATGAGGAAAATTACATTATTTATTATTCAGAGATGACAAAAATTATCTTTGAGTCAAATATTTTAAGAAAATGTATTTATTTAGAGATGTATAATAGATATAATAATCACAAGAGTTTAGGGTTTATATTTACACTATAGGATATAAAAATGAACCAAAATATTTGGATAGAGTTGATTAAGGATTCTGATGGATGAATACATTACCATCATGGGAAGGTAAAATATGATGCTTATGTTCTACACAGGAAGGATCCAACTAACTTTTCCATGATGAGTTTAAAAAAATTAGTAGTCATAATGGATATGAAAACTATGGGAATGGAAGATTTCATGAACTAAACCTGGTTTAAAATTCATCAGACATCCAAAATGGCACGCAATATACCTGAGGGGAGGCCCAAATCACCTTAAGTCGATAAAAAGTGTCACTTGCATCAAATAAAATCATATGGGATAATTTTTTCTATAAAATAAATTAAACAAAAATGAAAAAACCTTATATGACCTATATATAAGTTGAATGTAAAAAACAAATAAAATATTCATAAATAATTATATAGATTAGAAAGAAAATAAAGCACAATAAAACAATTTTTATATATCCGAGTGAATTTACAAATCCCCATCATACCATAAGATAAACTTACTCTAGTATAAATTAAGAGAAGAAAATTAAACATAAATGTTATTACCCATGATTATGATGTCACAATAGGTATTCGAAGAGGAACCAAACCTCATGAACATTATTTATATATATTGTTATTTGTTTTTAGTTTCAAATACATCATTAAAATAGTTTTTTCACACGTAAGACCTTAAAATCCAATATCAATCTAAAATTGTTTATTTAAACATTAATTCTCTATTTTACATAAATGAAAACAATCACATTGAAATCATTTCCATGATGAATCCCCCATAATTAAAAAAACTCATTTGAAAATTGGAATTAAATAAATTTGAAAACATACATTTCAATACTCTTGGGAAACCCATTTTTACAAAAGGTAATTATATCTCATGGATCAATAAAATAAATTATATAGGTGTTGGTGTAGTTAGGATAAATAGAAAAATATAAATAATTTTTTTTTCTAAAATAACCATCATGGGAAAACATCATACGGTCACAAAGGCTATTGTAACCTATAAAATTTACATCACTAATTAAGGAGACCCTGAATTAGTAGAATGTATAAATTTTCACATCACTGTATAGGGGGGGCATGTCTATATTACTAGTATATCTAGAAGTGGAGGAACATAATCCCATTATAGGCTTTCATACCCAAGTTCTTAGGCTTTTGATGAGGTTTGAATAATGAAAATATGAACAAAAAAATACTGTATAACATCACTAAGAAATTTTTCAAATACCATACACATATAAAAATAAATCAATAGGAAATAGAATATTATACCCTAAAATAAAATTACATAAATATTTAATTCCCAATAAATATCCATAGATATTCAATATAATGTCAATTAAATACTCAAAAAATTATTTTTATTGTGTTCACTCGGTCTCATAATAGACCTTTTAAAAGTTAACAAATTATGAAACTAGATAAAAACAACTGAAATAAAGCCTAAAATACCCCAAAATATTAAATTTATTGAAAAAAGCTTCTTAATATCCATGAACACCCTTGATAAATTAATCCAAATCTAAAAAACTCTTTGAAATTTCAAAAAACTATTTATGAATTTCTATCGAGAAATTTAAAAAACACATATTGTGCTGTGTTAGTTAAACAGATTTTTTCCATCATATTAATTTTATAAAATCCATTTCATTAATGTGAAAATCAGGTGAAAATTTATTTTCATCGTAAATACTCTTTAAATATAGTTAATACTATTATTAAGGATTAAAAACACTAATTAAAAACACAATATATTGTGGTTATTGAATCTAATGATAAATTTTGTAGGAAACCTACCTCAAATTGAGTGTGGATGGTGAGAATATATGAAGATGTAAAGTATAAGGCCTATTAAACCATACATACACCTTAAAGACGATAAAATAAAAAAAATTAAAAAAAACTGACTACGGTTTTGGCCAAGGTGTGTCCAAATGAAGGGGAAATAACAATAAGTGGAACAAGGATATGAGAGGAATAATAAACCCTACTTAAATAAATATTTCATAAAATCAGAGGGAGAGGGTCATGATCAATAGATGAAGGAAGTGTGGGTGCCCGGTGAGGTTCTCCACTAGCTAGGTCTGGAAAAATGGGTTGGATTAGGGGAGGTTCATGATTAAGTGGAAATAAAAAGGGGTATGGGTAATAAAATTTTAACATTATTTATGTTTTAAAAAAACATAACATTTAACATGGTTTGGATGTATGGTTGGAAAAAATTTTGAACAAAAATATGCCCCTTACTTGATGTTTTGTGCACCAAAATGGGTTGGACACCAACTTAGAATAATCATACGCTAACTATTTGTTGGGATTTTCAAAAATCTATAATCATGTTGAACAACTACAACATGTTTTATACTAATAATGCACTAACCCTACAACATGTTCTATATTCATAAAAACATAAAAAATATATGTAATTTTACATGAAAGGAAAGTGAAATAATATAATTAGAAAAAATAAAATAAAATAAAATAAAAGAGTAAAACCATGGTTGTGGTGTTGAAAAATTATTAGGGAGGGGATCAAATCTAACCTTTCACAAATTATTGATAAAACATCCTTATATATGATGATTATGAAGGTACAAAAGGATGATATAGATATTTAAAAGATGGTGAAAAATATTCTATAGTTAAACCTTAATAATAATAGAGTAATAATATGTGGAAAACAAATATTTGTCCATAAATTATATATCTGTAGAATAGAATTTTGAATAATGTACATAGCTCATCATTCCCTATTAACTGAAGAAATAAAATTATATAAAAAGATAACAAGTAAAATCTATGATTGGCCTACATGAAGTGAGATATTATGGATTATGTATATTATTGATTAGTTTTCCAACAAGTTAAGGGTGAAAATATAAAGTCTAAGGGGATGAATAAACCATTACTAATACTTATATTGAAATGGGAGAACATCACCATGATTTTTTTTATTTTTCCTTTCCAAGACCTATAAATTAAATAATTCCCTCTAGGTTGTGTTTGATCACTCCAAAATTGAAGTAAAGTTCATTTTTATTTGATAGTATTTCTCCCTTGATTAAATTTCCATTATATACATAAAATGGGGAAGTTTTGTAGAGTAAAACTTTAATTTAAATCCGATTTTTATCCAAGGTTCAAGTATTAGGTTTTTAGAAACTTGTAACAAGAATAAAATATATATCTAATATTAGAGTAACATATCATCATAATGTTGATGGTAAATCTGAGAAGGCCATTAAAACATTGAAATATTTGCTATGATCATGTTCAATGGATTTAAAATGATGGTTGAATCAAAATTTTCCACCAGCCATGTTAATATATAATTACAGTTTCCACTCAAGAATTAAAATGGAAATATATGAGACTCGGTATGGGAAGAGATGTGAAACATAAAAATATTAGGATAATATAGAAGAGAAAAATATATTTTGACCATACCATTCTTAAGAAATGAAATAGATGTATTATTTATTACAATGATATAATAAACTATCACAAATTCAATTAAAAATATTTATTTACAATCACTACTTAGATTTGGAGTTTCATGTTAAAGGTAAAATATTCCTTAAAATATTACCATGGAAGGGGGTTATGAGATTTAGGAAGGATTGAAATTTCATTCCTAAAAATATTTTCTTTATTGAGATTCATGATCATGTGATAATAGTATCATATTGATCATTTCTTACCTCAATATTATAACAAGTTCATTTCATATCAACACGTCACTTTTTAGGATGTATAATCGAGATTCGTTATAGGAACTAAACATAAACATTGTTCAACTACAGAATAATCTCAATTATGTTTAATAACTGGTCTAGATCGTCGAATATATATTTAATGGACAAAAACATTAATAATAGCCTAGTTAATGTCTTTTGGATTAATATTAATTATGAGGATGCATTTTAGAAAACTGAATTTATAATGATGTAATGGCCCTAATCCCCCATGGTTCGTTACATTGTGAAAATCCAGTGTTTGGGGTATTATTGGAGGAAACGGCAGCTCATTTCAAGAGTTTTCCAAATATTCAAGATTTATCATCGGTAGGTTGAGGTGTCTATAGGTATATTTTTTGGTATGTAAGAGGTGTCAGTAGGTTGAGGTGTCGGTAGGTCGAGGCGTCGGTAGTTAAGGATGTTGGTGGGTTGATCCATCATTGTGTCAGGGCATCAGTGAGTCAGGGTGTTGGTGAGTTAGGTCATAGGTGATTCAAAGAATTGGTGATTCAGGAATTAGTAGGTCGCATTGGTGACTCATCATCTGTGGCTCAGTGCCCGTAGTTCATCATTAGTGACTCGTTGTAGATGGATTTCTCTCAGTGACTCACCTATCGGTGACTCATTTTCCAGTTTTTCCAGTTTCCACCCTCTTATATTTTATTTGATGTTAATATTATTTAAATTTTTGACTGGGTGTTTCTAAATCTGTTTTGAAGGATATTAATTATATATTAAATATTATAATGCTTTTGGGACATTAAATTTGTCAAAATGCGTGGTCTTGGCCCCAAATCTAGCTTTATGATCCTTGAAACTATTTCCCATTCCATTGATATAGGTTCTAGATTTTCTAATCTGATACATTCTCTTCCCAGTGTGTTTCCATTCCCTCTTGGTGCACCTAGATCCTTCTCTTCATGTGGAGTCATGTGTTGTGTCGTAGACATCGATCTAGTCTTCCTTGGAGTTTTCTGGCTACTCATGCACGCCCTGTTTTGGCGTAAGGAAAGGTTTTGGTCTCCTGTTATTCCAAGTTGGGATTTCCTTAGTCTCTCTTTTAATTGTGTGTTATGAGGGGTGGGTGTACTCTTGTCTCCTTTTGAATACGGCTGAAATTCATTTAAAAAAGATAATAAGTAGGAATAAATGATGGGGGTGGGAGTGAGATGTTGATGGCTAATTTATTTTATCTATTGTCTTTGATATATAATGTGGATTGTATGGGTTGTATCACTCTAAAAATAATGGTCATTGGTTGTATTTTCTTTCATTCTCATGATGCTTCATGATTATTTTTTGTTCTCTCTTGAAATGACTGTAAACAAGAAATTTTATTAATTATGTACACCTGTTTAAATGAAAAGGATTCCCCAGGATCGAACATGATTTGTGATCACCCCTATTTATCAATGTGGAATTAGAGAACCTTTGTTGGATACATCCAAATATACTCAACTTGTTTTGGTGTGGCTATGTAATTTGTGGTCCTTGTTGGGATTTCTGCTTTGTGAGGGTTATATGGTGGTTGTTGTGGGCTTTGTGTATGAGGTGGGGGATGAGCTGTGATGGAATATCAGGTTGAGAGATTGATTGATTATGGAATGGATGGACATGTTATGTAGCGGGACTGCATCTCGGTGGTGGTTAGGCAGCAAGATTTCAGGACTGGGCTGTTTCATGACTTTATTATTTTGAGTGTTATAATGAGTTCCCTTACCATTATACCTTCTTTACTTGTTAGTATTGGGCAGTGGTTGGTATGGTTTTTTCACCTTAAAATGTTTACAGTGTTTGGTAGTTTCTCGGGTAGGGATTGAAATAAATAAATGAATGGTTTGATATTGCAAAATGATAGTTAGTAAAATGAATCTATTGAGGGTATGTTTTTAATTGGGGCTTGTAGTGAATCAACATTTAGGTGACTATCGTTCATGGTGATACATGGATGTAGGGGTTTTAACAAAGGTGGTTTTGAGTGGGCTGGTCATATGTTTAAAATCCCATTTGATGGGTTGAGTGTTTGTTACCTATATGTATAAACTTGTAGTTTCTTATGTTTTATATAGGCACCCCAACTGTGTTGAGCACTATGTTCTGAACACCCCACTTTTATGGGGAGGGTGGCTTTACCAACATCCTGGTGGGAGGATGGATGGATGGTTACTAACATTAAACTACTCCCTCTTCTAGGAAATTATCACCCAAGATTCATTGGGCAGGACATAATGGATTGAGGTTCAATACCAAATTTATGTTATTGTCTATGTGATAGGTGGTTTGTTTACCAAGGTTCTTTGATATGAGGCCCAGGTGTTTTTGGGAAATACATGTGGCTATTATAGGCAATTTGTCTCCGAGCAGGATGTGATGTGGTTGTGTCCTAGGTGTGTATGGGTAGGTTGTGACAACTGGGCTTGCGGTAGAGCATGGTAGCATTAGTACATTCTCCATTTGGGATGAATAGTTAACCAGTGGGTGGTGGTGTGGGGTACCAAAATATTGATGTGCTTATACTTTACATTACATTACTTTCATTATTTGGGGAGCATTCCTTGGTGAGGTTGGAGTGGATAGTTTACTTTCTTAGGTGATTTTGAGTTTCTGATGCTTTTTATAGGGGAATTAGAATGATTATAAAACTTTTTCATGGGTGACATTTGTTTTTCCCAAATGTGTATACATGTATACTCACCCTACATATATAAATATGTTTTCAGGTTTCCAAGGAAATTACACGGAACGTGTTGGACCTTACTAGCTCAGACATTAGGGACGGTTGTTGTGTTGCTGCTTAGTTTTTTGTGCACATACATTGGAGTTTCTTTGTATTTCTAACATTTTTACTTAAACATGCTTATGGTATGGATTTTTATTTCTTTACATACATATTTCTTGGAGTTTTTAAGGTTTATATATCTTATCTGTCAATCTTGGTTACTATAAAAAGGGTAATGCCTCCCATATTCGTTAGATTTCTATAACCGTGGTGCTAGTCATCACCCTGAGGCCTACTAGAGGTGGAACTTGGGGTTATTATCTCTCCTTAATCTTGAGGAAGGATGTTCTAGGAATCTTTTTATCCCTTCCATTATCATGAAAAAGATAGGTCATGACAGAATCGTATCAGAGGCTGATAGTTCTGAGGTTGGATAGAGTTTTGGTGTTTGGCATAGTGAGGATTGCATGGGTTGGTAGGGAAACAATGTCATGTGATCTTGGTGCATGAAATAGGCCTAGGATAACTAGCTATGACATGGAATTTTATCCCCCCCCATTATCTGATGTAAGGACTCTGAGCTTACTAGAAAACCAATTTAGGATTCACCGATTACGGGTAAGAGACCCTAGGAAAGTTACATTCATCATGATGACTTTCATTTCTGTTTTTTTTGTGAATTTTTGAGGAATTAAAATAAACAATGAGTAAAAATGATTCCTAAATTAATTATTTTATATTGGGATTAGAATTTACATATTATCCTTTCACCTATGGCTCTCGAACATCGCCAATGTGTGGTACGAGTAGTGGAGGGTCGGTAGGTTGACCCTGTTGATCAGTGGAGGGTCAATCCAGTAGAGGAGGATGATCAGTGGAAAGAATATTCTTCAAGATTTTCGATAGTATGCTCTGGGAAAGTACGTGGTTAGAGTCTCAGACATGGAGATAGAGAATTGGCTTGAGGGGTTAGTAATCACTTTTATCATGATTTTGGCTTCAATAGAGCACTTGGTTCCCTTGATAGTGGTCCAGATGAGGAGAGAAGCACATCAGTGCTGGACAGTTTACCTTAGGGAGAGGAAGAAGATCGATGTTCTATACGTCAACTTTGAGAAGAAGTTCCAAGTACAATTCCTTTCTTCCACGATGAATGATGAGAAGAGGCAGCATCTACTCTCCCCCTAAAAGGGGAGTATGTAAGTGAGGAAATTTGGTATCAAGTTCATGGGTCTCCTACATTTTTCTATGGATCTCTTTCCAGATGGTGAGTCTCGAGTCAGGCTCTTAGAGGAGACACTTTGTCCTTCTCTTTAGTATTCGGTTACTCCCTTCACCCTACTGACATAAATAAAGGTTCAAAATAATGCCTAGGTAATGGAATTAATGCACAAGTGAAGGGATATTTTAGAAAAGGAAGGTCACCTGAGTTCTTTTAAGGGGAAGGCTATTACTAGAAAATCTCTAGCTTTATGGCCTTCTAGTATTTGAATAGTGGGGAGACAACCCCAGCAGTTCCAGTTCTGACCTATGGTCCCCTCTATTTTCTCATGGTCTTGGGGCCAATGGTTTTTATTGAGGAGGTTGTGTGAACCTCCAATGACAGTTCTTTACTCAAGCTTAGTATGGTAGAGGTGGGCAGGTTCAGCACCTACATCTGTAATGGTTTCCTGCCATGCCTTTCCCGCAGTAGGGACAACAAGCCCCTGCTCCACTGAGGGTGAATAGTGCATGAGGAGGCCAACATCAGGGTGCTCCTCTGGGACCTTGACCAAGGAGTTTTTAGGGAGGTGGATAACAACCGAGGAGTATAGAAGCCTAGCATGTGAAGTTTCACTCTTCATAGGAAGCATTTCTAGTAGGACCGGAAACCATTCGAGGTATGATGAGTTTGTTTAGTATTCTTTCTTGTGCCTTGTTTAACTTAGAAGCTTCACACTCCTTTTTTCACCCAATATGGACCATGCCTTTGGACTGGACATAGAAAGACTTTTTGTGCCCCTGATATTGATTACACCAGTTTGAGGTCATACCATCTTGTTGTATGTTTTCTAGGGATTTAAAGTGATGTTAGGGCTACATCAGTCCAGTAGAGATCTGTTTCTTCTATATATGAATCCATACAATGTCATTGATGGCATAGAGTGGTTGTTTTTAGTGCATGTGGTTATCAAATTCTTCCAGATAAGAGTCTTGTTTTCATATGCGAAAGGCCAATATGTAGGTTTCCATGGTGAGTAGAGCTGTTACAAGGGAAACCAGTGTGTGGAGCCTCTTTTTTTGTTATTTGAGCTATATGTGGGATTAATGGATGATGAGATGGAAGGGTGTATGAGAGTTTTAGGAGAGTTTATGGATGGTTTACTTGAGCAGGTTATGAACCTACCCTCTTAACATGACATTAAGTTTGGGTTAGACTAGTAGCCCAGTTCTAATCTGATCTCGATTGATCTTTATCAGATGGAGGTTTCTTAAGTTGTGGGATTTATGGATATAAATTTAAAACATGATGTAGAATGTTTTCATCTAACCTATTGTGTCATTGTGGGGTGCTCCATTCTTGTTTGCGAAGAAGGAAGACATTGGTATGTGGTAGTGCATAGACTACGAAAGACTGAACCATGTAATGATTAAGAACCATTACCCTCTCATGTGGATATATGATCATTTTGAGAAGATGAGGGGAGCGAGTTGGATTTTCAAGATCAATATATGGTTTGGATATCAGTAGTTTTAGGTGAAATCTTGAAGACTACTTTTAGGTGTGGGTATGGGCACTTCGTGTTCATATTTATCTCATTTGGTGTTACGAACGCACCAACCATGTTTATGGGGATTATTAACTCCATATTTCATGAGTTCCTGGACTAGTTCATCATTGTGTTCATTGATGAAATCCTAGTCAACAAATAGTCTGATGAGGATCTTATCGAGCATCTTAGGACATTCCTCTAGGTCCTTCGGTACCACCATCTAAACAAATAACATCCCAAGTTAAAGTTTTGGACATGGAAGGTCCACTTATTTTTTCCTTTTGTGTCTCATCCAGGCTTAGCAGTGGACCTGTCCAAGGTTGGGTAATTTTTTTATTGGGTAGAACCTAAGAATGTGGCAGATATTTTCACTTTTCTCAGTCTGGTAGGATAATACCAGAGATTCATACCAAATTTCTCAAATGTAACAATTCCGTTAATGGCTCTTTCCAAAAAAGGCGAAGATTTTGTTTGGGGAAAGCAGTTCCAGTTAGTTTTTTTATATCTAAAGGGGAATTTGGTCAGTTCTCTAGTGCTCAGACTGACATTTCAAGGGGTGATGTTCGAAGCATTTTGTGATGTGTCCCATATAGGCTTGGGGTGTGTACTGATGCAGCAATGGGGAGTGATCTCAAATAGGTCTAGCCAGTTACATCCCCATGAGTGTAACTATTCCAACCCTGATCTAGAACTAGCAGTGGTCATGTTCTCAATAATTCTATGTAAAATTTACCACATTGGGGAGAAAATTGTGGTCTTAATGGATCATAAGAGCTTGAGGTACATCTTTTCCAAGTGAGATCTAAACTTGCTGTAGTGGAGGTGGATGGAGTTTCTCCATGATTATGATTCTGAGATCTCTTAGACCTCATGAAATGGGAATTTTTGGGCCGATGATTTGAGAAAGAAGTTACATAAGGAATTGGTTTTGGAATCTGCAGATGCCTGGAGGGCGATGGTGGTGATGTGTGATTGCATTGACTAGGGTGATGCTCTAGAGGGATGGACAGAGGATAGTAAGAATTGGATGTTGTTCTATGAGAAGCTATTTTTTCCATTTGAAATGCATGAGGAAGTTCTAAATTACATTAATAGATCAGCCTAAGAAGTAAAACAAGGAATATCCAAGATGTAACAGGTCTTGAGGGAATTGTTTTAGTGGCCCGACGTGAAGTAGGTAGTTGCGGAGTATGTGGCAAAGTGCTTGGTGTTCCAGTAAGTGATGGCTGATCACTATGTTCCTGGTGGTTTGTTTCATCCCCTAGATGTCCACAAGTTGAAGTGGGATGATATCTCAATGGATTTTGTCACTATATTTCCCATGGCCCTAGGAGGATGCGATGCTATTTGGGTAGTAGTGGATCAGTTCACAAAATGGGGTCACTTCTTAGCGATCAAGGAGTCATGTGCCATGGATTCCTTATCACGGTGGTTTGTGAATGAGGTGGTGTGTCTATGTGGATTTTTGAAATCCATCATCTCAGATCGGTATGCACATTTTACATCGGGATTCTGGAGGAGATTACAATATTATTTTGGCACTCAGTTATGCCTTATCATTATCTTCCACCCTCAGATATTTGGGAAAATAGAGGGGACCATCCATACATTAGAGGACATGCTGCGAGCATGCATATTGGATTTTTTTTGGGTTTTGGGAGTGAAAATTTCTCTTGGTATAGTTTTCCTTCAATAATATATATCATTATTCCATTGGAACGACTCTGTTTGAATATTTATGCGAAGAATACGTCATTCACCCTTGCACTGGAAGAATGTTGCGGAGGCAGTTGTTCTTGGTCTGGACATGGTGCAGAGTACAAGAGAGAAGGTATAGCTTATCTATGATAGGTTTAAGGTATCACATGAATGGAAGAAGTTGTATGATGATCATCGAAGAAGGCCTTTGAAGTTTGAGGATGGGGACCACTTATTCTTGATGTTTTATCCTCAATGTGGGTAGTGGAGATTCAGAAGATGGAGTAAAATTTCTCCTAGGTACAATGGATCTTTCATGGTGTTGGGGTGATTTGGTGAGGTGGAATATTATTTGGAATTTCCGCCACAATTGGGGAAGGTCCATGATGTCTTTCAGGTGGCCTGTAAGAGAGTTCATGGAAAAGGGAGGTGTAGATGTGTGCCCAGTATCCAGAGTTGTTTTGATTTTTTCTCATGTGTTTTCTTTCTGATGTAATGCTTGAACATTGTTCTCTATGATATGAGTTGTTTCCCTATTATGAAAAATATGATAAAATTCTGATTTATGGGGAGGGGGACCTGATTCGTAATCAATACGGAATAATGTGGATGTGATTAATCCCATGGGGAAAGTCAATACCGCCCAAAGAGAATAGTATATTGACATGGGGGAAGGAATTCACTGATTCATTTTTTCAGGAATTGTGACCATTGGTTCTTGTGTGGTATGAAATATAGTTTTTTGGGTTGGGAAATCTTGGAGGAGGTATTCTTGTATGTTGACGTTTCACTCCAATTGGTGGTTTATCAATAAGAGGTATTTTTATGGGGTGGTTGTTCAAACCACTCTTTCTTCTAGGTTGGTTTTGAATTCTCAAGGGTGAGAATTTTTTGAGAGGTATTTGATGTAATGGAATTGATCCAATTGAACATTACATTGTCAAAATCCAATGTTTGGGGTGATTTGGGAAGAAACAATAGCTCATTTCAAGAGTTTTCCAAATTTTCAAAAGTCTTCATTGGTAGGTCGACGCGTCGGTAGGACGAGACTGAGGTAGGTCAAAGGTGTCAATAGGTTGAGGTGTTAGTAGGTAGAGGCATTGGTAGTTTAGGATGTCGGTAGGATGAGGCATCAGTGAGTTAGGGTGTTGGTGAGTCAGGGATTCGGTGAGTTAGGTAGTCGGTGAGTCAGGGTATCGGTGAGTCAGAGTGTCGGTGAGATAGTGCTTAGGTGAGTCAGGGTGTCGGTGAGTCTGGGGATTAGTGATTTAGGGAATCGCTGAGTCATGGTGTTGGTGATTCGGGGATTTGGTGAGGCAGGCATTAGTAGGCCACGTCGGTGGCTCAATGTCGATGGCACAACATCAGTAGCTCAACTTTAGTGAGTTAGGGTGTTGGTGAGGCATAGTTTCACTTAGTCAGGGCATCGCTAAGTCAGGGTGTCGGTGAGTCAGGGTGTCAGCGAGTCAGACATTGGTAGGTCGCGTCTATGGATTTGTGTCTATGGATCAGCATAAGTATCTCATTGATTCACACCGAAATTTACCCAAGATATGAAGGTAGAACGGTCCTTGTAGTGTAGATTGGGTTGTCGAATCCACTGAGAGCTAAGAAGATACCTAAGATAAACAACCTATGAGATGGATTTTTGGATATGAAGTGGCCAAATTTTTTTTCATTTTAGATGGTTTTAAATAATAATAATAAACCTAACTGAATTCAATTCAATGAAAATGGGTCGATCTTAGGATTATGCTCAGGGTGGATTGAATGAACATTACTTCTTCAGACAATTTTGGTTTTATTATTTCCTGATGAATCCATTCTTCAAAATAACACTACCTTCAACATTTTCTGGTTTGATGCTAACTAAACTCAATTAAAAATCCATTACACACTCAGAGAACCAAATTCATGATCTGTCCAAGGTAAAGGGTCGTTTTAGTACATTGAGTTTTCTTCCCCAAACATAGTGAAGATAAAGAGTGGAAATTACTAATGAATGGAAGTCTTAAATTAGTTATCCAATTAATAATAATTCATAAAATAACATTAAATGCTGAATTTTCATATTCCTATGATAAAACTATTAAAGGGTTATCCCTCTATTAACAGTATAATCTCAATGGTGGGAGGAAGATGGATTACAGGAATTGGATTGAATAAATTAAAACCTAATAAATAACGAGCACTACTATGTTTGTGTGAATGAAATTCACACCTATGTGTGAACTAATTCACCATAACATAGAGATATCACTGTGCTTTATGATTATATAGTTTTAATGAATGAAATTGGAGGAATATAATAGAAAAATGTTGATTAAGAACATAGAATTACAAAAAAAAAGAATCTTATATGGAAATTGAAAACATTACAAAAGAAATTTGGCATAATGACATTACATAAAAAACAAGAGACATATTCCACCTCATAACCACTGCCTTAAATTGAAAATTGGGAAGCTATAGTCCGATCCTCAATCAATGCATGCCCAATTATTAAATTAATTTAGGCCTTAGGGTGGTAGAAAGTAGTGGAGAAATCGATTCCCTCCTTTACTTTTTATCCTCCTTGTCTCCCCTAGAAAGATAATTCTCTATGGGAAAGTATATCGCCTAATCTCTGTGGGACATAGCAGAGTCTTTTGTGTCCACAGATGTGTTCTAGACGTCTGTAAAATTTTTCCCCCTTTGGAGTTTTGGATCTAGAGTTATGGTCGATTTAGTGGGCTAACATTCTGGGCCGCAGATTCTGGCCCATATTTTGATATTCAATTTGGGCCACCTTAATAACCACAATGGAGGCTGCATTAGCACTGGATTATAATTAATTATTTGTTCCTATATATTTATTCAAGATCCTGATGAAATTTGGGCTTTAGTGGGGCTGTATTGTGGGCCGTAAATTCTCATTAGTGGATTGGTGTCCAATCTGCCTTCTCCAGAATTGTTTCCATTCATTTCCAAATATCCCCATCATCGTTTATGAATCCTCCATTGATCCTTGAATTAAAAATGTTCATATTGAATTATATATCAATTTCACAAAATATCAAATTTAAATATGGATAATTACATTCCTTAAAATCAGTTGAATCATTGGGCCTAAATTGGTGTACAATAGGCATGAACTTCACAAATGATGAGAATGGATGTTCAAAATTAAAATACACTAAATCAGGCCCATAAGATATAAATATTAACATTTAATACCATTAAAATTTAATTAAAAATTTTTTTTTATTGGATAATAAAACCCTCCAACTTGATATTTTATAGTCCCGAGAAAATAATTCAAAGATTATATTTGAATTCTTTTTTCCAAACACATTATAACAAACAGTGCTAACAATGTAAACTACACACAAATATATATTTATAACATATCAAAATAATTTAAAA
The DNA here is from genome assembly GCA_963277665.1 of Viscum album. Taxonomy (NCBI): domain Eukaryota; kingdom Viridiplantae; phylum Streptophyta; class Magnoliopsida; order Santalales; family Viscaceae; genus Viscum; species Viscum album. The sequence goes on along the minus strand of OY728164.1, from coordinate 2,011,478,745 downwards.
GAAGATAAATTTAATAGAATATCTCAATCCCAATCACATTCCTTTGATCAAATCCAACATCATACTTCATCCAACTCAATTAGTTTAAATGATGTGTTGTGAATCGCAATAGATATGGGGGTTCATTTTCATTAAAGGGAGAAATCATGGAAGTGCTAGGTGGAATCATATTTAATCCAAATATTAGTATTCAATATTTTATTTTATTTTATGTAAAAAAAATTTTGATTTTTTTCCAATGTTTTCATAGTAATTGAGATAGAAGTTAATCAAATTAACCCATGTACAAGACTTTGTTGATGACTCCTAGGGTCGAAGGCCTTAGGGAACCAAGTGAAGCTCACATACTCTTGAATCATCTCGAGTTATCTTGATAAAAAACAAAGTCATATTACCATAAATTGAGATAGAGTGAAAAACATAGGTCTAGAAAACTCTGGAGTCACGATCCCCAAGTTCCAAAAGCCTCACATTTTATTAATCCATTGCTCCACACGCAATTTTTTTAATACAATTATTTTTTATAAAAATCAAACCAGCCTATGCTATTTATTATGGGATCCTAATAATTAAAATTAGTTCCCCATAGTCTAGAGGACGTGCATTGTTGCAGCTTTATTTTATAGATGAAAATAAAAATGATGAAAGTTCTCATTGGATAACCAAAATTCCAAAATTAATGCTTTTAAACTTAATCATGAATTAAATTAAGAGTCAAGGAAATAAAAATTATTTTCTATGTAGTTTTAATGTGAGCAAAGATATTATTATATTAATGGGGAAGGAATTTTACTTCTTCTTTTTTCATGGTTTTTTTAACAAACATTTTGTTTCAACACCCCCAACATAGAATGAAACTGTTCCTAGTTTCTTAAAAATAAAATAGAGGAGAAATCGGGTGGAGGGGAATGTGTTGGAAAGGGCATGGAACAAGTTCATCTGGTGGCTTCATAATTATTATTGTGGTGCTCCCAAATCACTCTTTGTTCTCATGGGAGATGTAGGAACCTCTTTGATTGAATAGTAATCACCCAAAATAGTCCTTGAACCATACAAACAAGAACAAAAAAGACAAAACAAATAACAGTAAAAATTTATTTAATACCAAGTCTCTTCATTTTTACGGTTTTCCTTGTTTTTTGTTTTTTAAATAAAACTGATGATACATTATCTTCTTTTTAATTTATGGGTAAGTTAGTACTCATGGACCACACTACGTGACATGGATAAATATGGTTCTCCCCTTTAATACCCATCTATACTCATCAAAGAAGAACATTTCAACCGTACAAGGTAGATTAAAATTATATCAAAATGATCCACTAATCTTATTTGATATATAATGTTGATTAAAACAACAAAATTATTGGAAACATTAAAACCACTAGTTTCCTCCCATGAAACGCTTTGTTTAGTGTCATTATCTTGACTTGGACCCCTAATTGATTAATTATTTTCATCATATAATGTAGGTTCAAACAATTATTCATCAACATCATGTTTTTGGAATGGTTCTATGAATGGTTTGAATTTATGGCCATTAAGTTTAATCTTTTGACCATTGGTGGGATCTTGAATTTCAACAGCCCCATGGGGGTACTCTTTATGCACTATGTATGAAGTTGACCATCTATACCCCCATCTTCCCAGGTGTAAGTGAAGTTTAGAATTATACAAAAGAACGTGTTTTCCTGGTTCAATGTGTTTGGTTTTAAGGTTTCGATATTGGCAGGCTTGTACTTTTTCTTTATTGAGCCTTGAATTTTCAAAAGCCTTTATACTAAGTTCTTCAAGTTCATTTAGATCTTTTTTTTTCTTCGGACAATGAACGGTCATAATTCATATTCTTAATTTCCCAAAAGGCCTTATGATCAATCTATAATGGAAAATGTCATGCTTTACCATAAACCAACCTATATGGGGACATTCTTAAAATGGTTTTAAATGCAGTTTGATAGGACCAAGGGGAATCTAAGAGTTTTTTTACCAATCTTTCCTAGATGTATTAACAGTTTTCTCAAGCATTTTTTATTTTCTCAATTGGCTAGCTCAGATTGACCATTTTTGTGGATGGTAAGCCGTAGACACTTTGTGAGAAATTCCATACTCGTCTATGCGTGATGAGAATGGATGATTGTAAAAATGATTTCCATGATCTCTAAGGATAACACTAGGAATCCCAAATCTAGAGAAGATGTTTTCTTTTAGGAATTTAATCATAGTTTGGTGATCATTGGATTTTGTGGGAATATCCTCAACCCATTTTGAGACATAATCAACTGCTAAGAGAATGTAAAGATATCCCCTAGAGTTTCAGAAGGGACCCATGAAATCAATTACCTAGCAGTCAAAGATTTCAACAACTAAGATGGGAGTGAGTGGATTCTGATTAATTTTTGTGATAGACCCTACTTTTTGACACTTAGGACAACTTTGAAAAAATGTGTAGGAGTCCCTTGAGAGGGTGGGACAAAAGAGACCACGCTAAAGAATCTTTTCAGATGTTTTCTTGGAGGAAAAGTGACCCCCCACATGCCTTGCTATGCCAAAATTTAAGGATGGAATCTTGTTCAGATTCTGGGACACACCTCCTCATTACTTGGTTTGGACAGAAATTATAGAGGTATGGATCATCAAACACATATTTCTAGTCATAAGAAAGGAATTTCCTTCTAGCTTGAGTCCCTCAGAATTTTGGAATAACCCTAGTAACTAAGAAGTTGTCTATATCTGCATGCCAAGGGCGGTCAATCATGAAGTATAGGTGTTCATCAAAGAATGAAGCAGACACAGAGAGGTGAGAAAATTTGTCATTGAATTCTATCCTTGTGAGGTGATCAGATACAACATTTTCAACACTCTTTTCATCATTTATTATGAGGTCAAATTCTTGTAAGAGAAGGACCCACCTAATTAGTCTAGCCTTAGCATCTTGTTTTTGGAAGAGGTATTTCAGTGCAGAATGGTTAGTGAACACAGTGATGGCAGATCCTAAGAGGTAACAACAAAACTTCTATAAGGAAAGCACAATACAATTTAACTCATTTTTAGTGGTGGTGTAGTTGGTTTGGGCATCATTTAAGGATTTTCTTGCATAAGCAATGACATAAGGAGTTTTATCACAAAATTTTCCTAACACAGATCCTAAAACAAAGTCACTAGAATCACACATAAGTTCAAAATTATGGTTCTAATTTGGATATTTGATAATTGGAGAAGAGTTGAGAGAGGATTTGAGGGTTGAGAATGAACCCTCATAGCTTTTTGTCCAAAAAAATAGAGTATCATTTACAAGGAGAGCACAAAGGGGACAGGAGATTGAACTAAAGTCCTTAATGAATCTTCTATAGAAACCAACATGTCCTAAAGAAAAACCTCACTTCCGTAACAATTCCAGGTGATGGAAGGTGATGAATGATGTAAACCTTTGCTTTATCAACTTCATTCCCCCTACCCGAGACTATATGGCCAAGGAATAACCCCTGTTTAACCATGAAATAGAATTTTTTCAGAGTTTAGGACCAGATTGGTTTCTTCACATCTGGAAAAAACTCTCTCCACATTCCTATGACACCCATCAAATGTATCCCTAGAGATAGAGAAGTCATCAATGATGACCTCAAAAAATACCCTACCATGTCTAAGAAGATTCCCATCATGCACCACTGGAAGGTTCCATGGTCATTGAATAACTCGAACGACATGCATTTGAAGGCAAAGGTGCAGAATGGATAGGTGAATATAGTCTTCCCTTGAACCTCTAAGGAGACCTCAATATGAATATACCCCATGTACCCATCTAAGAAACAATAGAACTCATGACCTTCCACTCTCTCAAGGACTTGTTCAATGAATGGAAATGTGAAATGGTCCTTATTGGTGAATGAATTTAGCCACCTATAGTCAATGTAGACCCTCCATCCACTACTCACCCTAGTTTGAAGAATCTCTCCATCCTTATTAGTTATCCCTATGATTCTTACCTTCTTGGGAACCACTGTGATTTGGGATCACCCACTCACTCTCAGCTATGGGATAGATGATACCAGGTTTTAACAATTTCAAAAGTTCCATCCTTACTACCTCAATGAGATTAGGATTGAGTCTCTGTTGAGGTTGATTACATGGCTTTGAATCAGATTCTAGAACAATCATATGCGTCCCTATTAGTGGGCTAATCCCAAGAATATCAGATAGGGTCCAACCAATGGCTTTCTTATTTTTCCTAAGGATATCTAGAATCTTCCATTCATTATTAGATTTAATAGAAAAATAAATTATAATAGGATGTGTTTGATTATCCCTTAGGAAGTCATAAATGAGTGTAGTGGGAAGTTCCTTCAATTCAAGATCAGGTTGGTTCAGGATTTCAGCAGAATATTGGGACATTGGATCAAGATTGATTTTGTGTTCAAGAGTTTTAGATAGAGTATAATCCCAATGTGTCGAAGTTTCAGCTACAAGATTGGTTTGATTATATTTAGGGAAGGATGTTTGATTAGTCTTTATGAAAGTGGTTTCTTGAAAGGTTTTACTGATTGTTGGACCTAAGACATCATCATAAGAGCAATTTGAAAATGATTCAATCTAATGAGAAAATATTCCTTTATGTGAACAAATGAAATCAATCTAATCCTGACATAAACATCCATCAAATATTCATTTATGGTCTATGGATTCATTATCAATGCTTTCTATCTTGTTTACATCATTAATGTACTCATCATCCCCAATTTTTGAGGTTGCATTATAGATTTTCAAGTCTAGACTCATGTTTTCAAAGGTGATGGTCATGTTTCTGTTTCTAACTTGGATAACAGAGTTGATTGTTTCAAGGAAATGAAAACCAGGTATGATTGGTGTTTGTTCCTTATTTCCTATGTTTTTATGGTTTTCAAGGACAATGAAGTCATAAAGGTAGATGAAGTTTTCAACATTTACCTGAATGTCCTTTAAAATCCCTTTTGGAATCCTAATGCTATGATCAACAAGTTGAAGTGTGACAGATGTGGGTTAGAGCTCCTCTAGGCCTAACTAGCAATATAAAGCATAGAGGATGAGATTAACACAAGCACCTAGGTCACACAAGGCCTCAATATCATTTCCCTCTACTAGTTCAACATTCATGTAAGGGAAACCTGGGTCTTTCAACTTAGGAGGGATGGTCCCTTGAATGGTGGTACTGACATTAGCAGGAAAAATGACTTGGTTTTTATGTGAACATTTTCTTTTAAAATTTTACAAGCCCTTAAGGTGATTTGAGTAGGTGGATATGGTTTGGATTTCATCGAGAAGGGTAATGTTCAACTTGACTTGTGAGAAGATTTCCCTTAATGTTTCACTCAATTCAGGCATGGCTTTCCCCCTCATGCATTGATGAAATGGTGTAGGTTGTGGGGTTGTTTGTCGAAGAGTTGTTTCGTTGACAATGTTATCATGTATTCATTTTGATCATTTGGTTCATTTTAATTTTCATCCTATTTTGAATCTTTAGATAGGTTCTGGATTAGTTTTTTAGGTTTCTCAATTGATTTCCCACTTCTCAAAATAGTCACACCCTTTAGTTGTTCATTAGTTTTATGAGTGAAACTTAAATATCCCCTTACTGTTTGTTTTGGAATGTATTGTGTAGTCATGGGTTCCTTTACAATTATAATGGTTTAAAGTTCTTGTTTTAGGGAATATACTTCTGAGTTCATCCGTTCCACTTGTTTGCATAGTTGTTCTAGTAGGCATTGTGGAACAGTTTGGGTTGGTGCTGGAGAAGATTGGTTTATCCCAGGGGATATTTTGGAGATGGGATGGTTTGTTGAAAATGGACCGGTGGCTATTGGAAATGGATAGGTTGGGTTTGGAACTAGTTATGGGTTTGGTATTTCTGATGGGGGTAAGGATTTTGTCCCTGTGGTTGGCTAGGTTGTCGGTTATCTTTCCAGCAGAAGCCTGGATGGTCATTATACCTTGGGTTAAAGGTGTTTTGGTATCAAGTATTTTAAAATTTAAAAGAATTTACTTCCACTGGGGGTCCTCCTAAAAGAACATCCTTGATAGTTGGAATGGTTTGGCAGTTGTCTGTCTTATGGTCCTGTTTGTCACAAATTGTGCAAACAAGGTCTACAGTTTGGATTTCTTGGACTTTTCTAAGTTCTATCTCTTCAACCTTCTTAGAGAGTACTGTGAGTTTAGGCCTAAAGATTTACTCTTCTCTAAGTGTATGAATTCTAGTATTTTTTGTGAATTTTCAGAATAAGGTATAGTTCCCAATGTTTGGTTTTTTAGAAAGGCTTTCCAGATACTCGTAAGCATCATTTGAGACTTTGTTTTTAAAAGTTCTATTACACATCATGTCAATGAATTGTTTGTTCCCTAGGCCCAACCTTTCATAAAAAATTCTCACTTCTTCAGGTATAAAAAACCATGATGTGGAACCATGTTTAGGGTGACTTTAAACATCTCCCATGTTTCATAGAATGACTCTCTCTCTCTTTTTAAAAAAAGTTTTGAATGCACTTTTTAAGTGAAATTGTTTTGTGATGAGGGAAGTATTTTTTTCTGGAATTCACTTTGCAATTGGTCCCATGAGAGGATTGATGCAGGTCTCAAGTTTTTAGGCAATTTTTAGCTCTATCCTTCAATAAAAAATGAAAGAACCTCATATTATATGATTCTAGTTGATGTGGGGGATACATGGTATCTATAATGTCAATTAACTCTTTAACATGAAGGTAGGACATCTCAGACTCCATCCCATTAAAGGTTTTAAGGTGGTTTAAGACATGGGGTTTATATATGTAAATTTTATCTCCTTAGTAATTGTGTCTAATGCATGAGGGGTAATTGGTCCAAGCTAGAGTGATATAGTCATTCATGGTTTGATCGACTACATTCCCTAGGTTTGGACCTTCTTGATTTTTGTTTTCCATTTGATTTCCCCCAGGATTTACAATACGATTTCTTGGAAGACCCTCCATTAAAATTGATTCATTTTTTGATTGTAGAGTATCAAGAAGATTAGGATATAATGGAAAAAATACCCAAGGTTCACTTGACTCCCTTATCCTAGGACATTACACCCTAACTAGTCTGTTTGAATTATCATGGGTGTAGGCAGACATGCGCCAAAAAGAAAAAAAGAAATAAAGGGAAAAGATACGAGAATTTGGGTGAGAATAGATGAATTGGGGTGAGAAAATAAGGTTTTCATCTAGGGTACATACCTGGTCCCCAGAAACAGCACCAAAATTTGATTTACGCTCAAATTTACCCAAGAGATGATGGTATAATGGTCCTTGTAGTCTAGCTTGGGTTGTCGAATCCACTAAGACCAAAGAAGATTGCTAACATACACAACCTATGATATGGATTTGTGGCTATTAAGTGTCCAACATGGTTTTGGTTTTATATTTTTTTAAATAACACTAATAAACCTAAGTGAATTTAATTCAATGAAAATGGGTTGATCTTAGGATTATGATCACGGTGGATTGAATGAATTTTACTTCTTTAGACAATTTTGGTTTTATTAATTCTTGATGAATCCTTTCTTCAAAATAACACTACCTTCATAATTTTTTGGTTTGATGCTAACTAAACTCAATTAATAATACCTTACACACTTATAGAGCCAAATTTACGATCTCTTTAAGATATATGGTCATTTTAGTACTTGGATTTAGCTTCCTCATATACAGTGATGATGAAGAGTGTAAATAACTGAAGAATGGAAGTCTTAAATTAGTTATCCTATTAACAAAAATTTGTTCATAAAATAAAATTCAAAACAACCTTTTCATCTAACTATGATAAACCCATTAAAGGGTTATCCCTCCATTGATGGTGTACTCTCAATGGTGGGCGGAAGATGTCTTATAAGAATTGGATTGAAGAAATTAAAACCACGTAAATAACAAGGACTCCTCCGTGTGTGTGAACAAAATTCACACCTATGTGTGAAATAATACACCAAAACATAAATATATCACTATGATTTGTGATTATATAGTTTTAATGAAATAAATGGGAAGAATATAAGAGAAATATGTTGATTAAGAACAAGGAAATACAAAAAAAATAAACTTACATGGCAATTGAAAACATTACAAAGGAACTTTGGCATAATAAAATTACATAAAAAACAAGAGATATCTTCCCCCTCACCACCATTGACTTAAATAGGAAATTGGGAATCCTTATGAAAATCCAAAATCAATGTATTCACAATTATTAAACAAATTTAGGCCTTAGGGTGGTGGAAAGTAGTAGAGAAATTGATTTCCTCTATTTTTTATCCTCTTTGTATTCGCAGGAAAGATCATCCAGTATGGGAAAACATATCACCAAATCTCGGTGGACCATAGAAGCGTATTTAGTGTCCTTGTATGACTTCTATACTTATGTAAAATTTCGGTCCCTTTGGAGTTGTGGATCGGGAGTTATGACGGATTTAGTGGGATTAAATTCTAGGCCGCAGATTCTGGCCTAGATTTGGTTATTTTATTTGGGCTACCATAATAACCACCATGGATGCCTCCTTAGAACTAGATCATATAGAACGATTTGTCCCTCTATATTTATTCTAGAATCCCATGAAATTTTGGCTTCAGTGGGCTGGTATTGTGGGCCCCACATTCTCATCAGTGGGCTCATGTCCAATCTACCTTCTCCATTATTGTTTCCATTCATTTCCAAATATCCCCATCATCCTTTATGAATCATCCACTGATCCCTGAATGAAAAATGTTCATATTGAATTTATTATCCATTTCCTGAACAATAAAATTAAAATATGGAAAATTACATTCCTTAAAATCAGATGAATCATTGGGCCTAAATTGGTGTACATTAGGCATGAAGCGCACAAATGATGAGAATGGATGTTAAAAATTAAAATCCACTAACTCAGGACCATGAGATCCAAAATTAACATTTAATACCATTAAAATGTAATTAACATATGTGTTTTTATTGGATAATCACTCATAATTGGTGACTCTCTATCGGTGGATCACTGTTGGTGGCATGTTATCAGTGACTCACCCATCAGTGACAAATTTTCCTGTTTTCCTAGTTTTTTTCAGTTTCATCCCTCTTATGTTCTTTTTGACATAAATCAATTTTAAATCATTGTATTAAAATTTAAAAGGATATTAAATATATATTTAATATCTTAATGCTCTAGGGACTTTGAAATTGTCAAATGGCATGGTCATGGCCACGATCCAACTTTAATGGATCTTGAAACCATTTCCTATTCTATTGATATTTGATCTTGAATTTCTAATCTGAGATCATCTCTTAATAGTCTATTTCTGCTCCCTCTCGGTGTGACTAGAGCCTTACCTTTTGGTGGAGTCATGTGTTGTGCTGTATCCATTGATTCAGTCTTCCTTTGAGTTATCCTGCTACTCAAGCACCACATGTTTTGGCATAAGGAGGAGTTTTGGTTCCCTGTTGTTCTATGTAGGGATTTCCTTTAGCTCCATTTTAATTGTGTATCATGTGGTATGGGTGTAATCTCCTCTCATTTTTAATACTACTAAAATCAATTTAAAGAAGATAATATGATGGGATAAATGACGGGGGTGGGAGTGAGATGTTGATGATCACTTTTTTTTATTTATTATATTTGATCTGTATTGTGAATAGTATAGGTTGTATCCATATAAAACTCATGGTCGTTGGTGGTCATTTCTTGCATAACCATGATGCTTCATGCTTATTGTTGATTCTTTCTTTAAACAAATGTAAACATAAAATCTAATTAATTACGTATACCCTATTAAATGAAAGGGATTCCCCAAGATCGAACTATATTTGTGATCGTCCATATTTATTAAAGTTGAATAAAAGAACCTTTATAGGATAAATTCAAATATAATCAACTTCTTTTGGTGTGATTGTGTGTTGTGTGGGCCTCAATTGGGGGTTTTTCTTGTAATGACCAGAAATTTTGAATAGTATTTGTTTCCTAAATTTTTTTATTATTTTATTTTATACTCCACAAAACAATATCCTTTAATTAATGAAGTGAGTATAATTAAAATAAGACCAATGGGTTTCGATTGTTATATGCCCATTGGTTAATATATCAATTGTAAACTAAACTCTAAACATTTTTATTATTGTTTATAAATAAAAGTGATCATGGTTAATAAATAAAGAATGAGGAGTTGATGGCCTCATCCAGTGGACTCGGGTTTTACGAAGCCCATATGTCAAACCATGGGAAGGAGGTAGCATCTTTGGGCTTTGCTCTGGACCAAGTCCAAGCTGATCTCCAACATGTGAAGCTCAAACAGAATTGCATACGGGAGAAGTTCAAGCTGATAGAAACCACCACTCGAGTAATGTTGTTTGAGCCTCCCCAAGACTCTATAACCATAACACATCTTACACTTAGGTGCTATGTTGGTGTTATAAGCGGCAATGTAAGAATACCTTAGTTACGTTGTGTAATCATTTTGTATAAATAATTTTTTTATTTCTTATTATGGTAAAATTTGTGAATCTCAAATTTCTGAATAAAAATAAAAGGAATTTATAGAAGTCCCATATTATTGGTAATTTTGGAAAAATGGTACTTCAAAATATTGTTTTTATACCTTAAATAATTAATAATGTGAAATGATTGTCAAAAAATGGTCTTCTCCATCTGTGTTCGGTACGAAATTTAGAGTCTAATAAGATCCACATAATTTTTAGTGAATAGTAAAGTATGAATTGTAATATTAACCATACGAATAGTAATGTGACCACTGGTATAGTAACCTCACTTAAGAAAGTATAAATATAATATAGTCATCTTGATTAGGTAATGTGACATAATGGCATAAGTAAATAACTGTTTCAGAATTTATATTTAAGTATTAGTATTTTTTTTAGGTAAATAGTTTTTTACATAAAAATTAAATATCTTATAATTATAATTAAAAAAAAATAGATTTCATTTCTGAATTCCGAGTATCGATATTAGGTTAGGGTGAATTTATAACATTTTTATAAAATGTTTTGTTTTTTGGTGAATAGTAAAAATACAGTTTTGAGTTTCGATGTGATTAATGACATCATTAATGATGTAATAATTCTGGTATACTTGTGTATAGTAAGATTTGTTTTGAGGTGTCCCAAGTGTCCAATACCATGGGAAAATACCCTGTCCAAGTCCATGGTTTTGAAAATACAACTGATGAGGTGTCCCTTAGAAGTTAATTTAATATTCTCTCACCTTTTCTATAAATACCAACAAATTACATCATTAATTTCATTCAAAATTACTCAAAAACGAAGCTCTAATATTTTTACCTCTCAATAATTCCTCCAAATGTTCCCTCAATCCCCCCATGGTCCCAACATACATGCTTTCGAAGTTACTCTTCAAGGTAAGGGAACCTTTCACCATCCACTTTTAAGTCATGACTTCCTTTATGTTATGTCTTCTACTTTCCTTTTTATTGTGCGGGGATTTCTTTTTCTATATCTCTAATACATTTAATTTTATGTCAAATTTATTAGAGACCATTTCCACTCTCATGAACTTATTTTTTGACTTTTTAAGTGACGCCATTAGGCTGCCGAATTTTCGTAAGAATAATCACATCTTCTTTTTCAAGTTTTCTTTTCATGTGGTATGTTATTCAAATATCCACACCATGATCTCATTTATATTTTCTTTGGCCCCTATACTTTAAAATTATTCATATATAGATGGGATACCCTTTTCCCCTCTCTTTTTAATGTTTTCTAAATGCATGTTATATTGTCATTATGCTGCAGAAATTTCATCTCAAAATCTCTCTCTTTTTCTCAAGAAATTTTATTGTTTTGTTTATGTGAATGCCCAAATATATTTTAATTTCCAAAGGTATTAATCAATACATAATATTGATCTATTTTATTCTATAATTTCAATACATTAAACCCCCATTACTTTTCCAAGGGTTATAAAATACATAATAATCATGTTTTTAAGAACTTTTAAAACGTCATGATTTAGAAATGAAACCCATTTATTTTATTATACATGGGGTATTTATGAAATATTTCATTATGATATATGTGTACCACATAAAAATAAATACATATTAGGGGTGCTAATTGATAGTGCTCCAAAGCATTGTGTAAAGAATTTAATATCTAGAGATAAAAAGTTTTATGATACCTTGGTGAATATCCTTGGTAATTTTTATGACACCTTGGGGATATAACTTGGTTATATGTTCATGAATGTATAAATTAAATGTTGTAGTCATATTTTCAAGATATTATTTAATTTATTATTTCTATGACATACCTCTATACTATTATTTTGTTATATCCCTCATGTACTTATTGATATCGCTCAGGATCACATGTAAACTATTTCACTTGTTTTCCTTATTTGTCATTCTACTCACCCTTTCCTTTGATGTATGTCTCTAGGTTATTAGATGTAGTAATTGTACTTAGTATGAACCTATGGTGAAGCCTTACAAGTTTATTAGAAGAATGTTATATGTTTTCGTGTATTCTGTTCCTGATTTACAAGACACTAGAATTTATAGATTCTCTGTTTGTAAAATGTAATGTAAAGTTATGTAGTAAAAAGGTAGGATGCTATAGTTGGTATCACATGATAGTTTATTTATTTATGAAAATTTGGATATGATAACATTAGGAAGAACCCTATATAATATTTTAAATCATGGAAAACTTCCTGGCATTTTTTGTGAAAAATTAAGTAAGTGGTTTCCGAACAAATATATCTTTGTCTGGATATGAACAAGTGGATGTGGCTCTGACACAGATGTACCTAGGAGTTTCGATCCTGAATCAGGGTATCCAAGGACACAAAAATGGGCCTTGATGCACTTCTGGTTTGAAACTCCTGGGGGATATTTCTGGTTAATCACAAGATTTTTATGAATCATTATGAATGATTTATAGAGAATTGTAATTGTTTAAGCATAATGTTTAAAGACATAAAATCCTTTATAGTTAAAAAATTTGTAAATGAAATAAACATATAAAAAATAATTTATTCTTTTCGAAAATGGAGGGAAATATGAGGAACTATGAAAATGTTTATTGTAAGGGGCCATGTGCTGATGACCCTTTGATGGAAGAAAAAATGGAAACTTTCATGAGAATGATGAAAAAACTAACCCAAGTTATGGGAAATAACATGAATCAAGCTAAGATACTAATCTCAACTCAAAGGGAAAATCCTTATTCTTAGTCCTTTATGAATCAAAACCACCAAACATTAGTGGATCTACCGACCCACTGATTGCTGAAGAGTGGATCATCTCTATAGAGAAGATATTTTCTGTGCTCTGCTGTTCAGAGAAAGAGAAGGTCACCCTAGCTGTCTATCACATAGAGGGAGTTGCTGATCAGTGGTGAGAACTGATTAAGGACACAAGTACAAGGGTGGATAATGAAGCTATGAAGTGTTAAGAGTTCATGGGGATCATCTTGAATAATTATTTCCCTCTTTATATGATAACAATAATGGTGAAGAAGTTTCTTAACATAAAGCAGAAGGAGAATGAATATGTTGGAAGCTATGAGTTGAACTTCACAATATTTTCTCATTACACCTAAATATTTGTCATGGATCATAATGGGAAGGTTTATAGATTATTCGGTGGACTAAGACCTCATCTATGGAAGAATCCATCCAAACGAGACTATAAAAGCTATGAGGAGATCATGCGCAGTGCGATGAAAGTAGAACTGGAGTTTGGTGAGATGCAATGGTCTCATAAATCCAATGACAAGAAGAGATGGATGGAGACAATATTAGGGATGAGCTTATATTAGGGAAGAGGAGGCAAGAAAGTGAAATATCCCACGTGTAAAAAATGTGGGAAGAAGAATTCAGGCAACTGCCTGCTCGGGAGTGGGAAGTGGAACAAGTGTGGAAGATATGGCCATATTGCACGAAATTTTCATAGTGAGGTGAAGCCTCAACTTTCCAACACTAATTGTAAGGGGAAGATTATGCAGGCCCTACCATATGTCCAATGCTATATGTGTGGACAACTTAGGAACTTTTCCAATCACAATCCAAATATGAGGGTAGTGGAGGGGAATCACCATCAGCCACATCAAAGGCCAAGGGAGCAAGGTCGTACTTTTGAAATCACTACAGCTGAAGTTGAAATGCCAAATAATGCGGTAGTAGGTACACTTGTTGTTCTCTCAAAGCTATAAAGTACTTTATTTGATTACGATTATATTCATTCCTTTATTTCCTCTAATTTTTCAATAAATTTAGAATCAACCCCCGATTTTATAAAGGTAGAATTATCAGTCGAGACTCCTGGTGGGATTATCCAAGAATCATCAGTGTTTAGAAACAGTAGTATTTACTTTATTGAGCACAATATTATCTCAAATATAGCAGTAATTCCCATGCTATAATTCCAAATTATACTAGGGATGGACTTTCTATCAATGTATAATGCTAAGATCAAATGAATAAGTAAGGAAATATCAATAGTCATGAATGGAAAACATATAGTTATCATCCAAGGAGAGATATCTCAACCTGATCTTTGTCTTGAATAACCTCTTATATCCTTCTTTATAGAGTTTATTGGTGAACAAGAAGAAGTAAATGAGAGTATTAGGATAGAAAATGTCCACATTGTCTAGGAATACATTGATGTATTTCTTGAGGAGTTACCCGGAACTCCCCCAAAAAGAGAGGTATAGTTCTCCATTGAACACATACCTAGATCTCATCAAATTTCAAAGACCCTGTATAGGATTGAAAATGTGTAGCTAGTGGAATTAAAGAATGAACTCTAAGATATTTTGAAGAAGGGGTTTATCCAACTGAGTGTGTCTCCTTAGAGAGCACATGTTCTCTTTGTTAAGAAGAAGGATGGATTGATGCGGCTATGCATTGATTATAGAGAAGTAAATGGGATCACAGTAAAGAAAAAATACCCTCTTCCAAGAATTGATGACTTATTTGACCAAATTTATGGATTTCAATTCTTCTCTAAGATTGATCTTGGATCTAGTTATCATCAATTAAGGTTGAAGAAAAAAGTTATTCTAAAAACTACCTCCCTATCAATATATGGGAATTATGAGTTTGTTGTTATTCCCTTCAAACTAACTAATGCACCTGATATTTTTATGGATTTTATGAATAGAGTCTTTAAGGACTACCTTGATAACTTTGTGGTAGTTTTTATTGATGATATTCTGATATATTACAAAAGTAGCAAAAAGTGTGCGGATCATTTAATGGTTATTTTGAAAACCCTATGGAAGGAGAGGCTTTTTGGAAATTTCGCCAATTGTGAATTTTGGTTAAAACAAGTTGCTTTTTTGGGGCACATTTTAACCAATGAAGGAATCACAGTTGACCCTGCAAAGACAAAAGTTGTAGAGGAGTGGCCTCAGCCTACAAAAATAACCGAGATTCATAGTTTCCTTGGATTATCAGGATATTATAGGAGGTTTTTGAACTACTTTTCATGACTTTCTAATCCATTAACCAAGTGAAATAGAAAAGGGGTAATGTTCATCTAGAAAAAGGAGTGTGAGGAATGTTTCCAAGAGCTTAATACGAGATTGGTTACCACACCCACGTTAAATTTTCCATCAAGTGGAGAAGTATTAATTATTTTTAGTGACGTATATCTGAATGGGCTTGGGTGATTCCTCATGAAAAATGAAAAATTTATTGCTTATGCATGTTTATAGTTGAAGACACTTGAGCTGAATTGTCTTATACATGATCTAGAGCTGGTTTCAGTTGTTTTTGCTCTAAATATATGGAGGCATAATCTTTCTAGGAAAAAATGTGATATATACATAGACCATCAATGACTGAAGTATATTTTCACACAAATGGAATTGAACATGAGACAGAGGAGATGTTTGGATCTTCCCAAATACTATGATTGTTCAATTCATTATCACCCCAGAAGAGAAAACAAAGTCGGTGATGCATTAAGTAGAAAAGACAAAGTTTTTTTTCCATGATGAGGATTCAAAGAGATCCTTTGATAAATGACCTATTAAAGCTGGACATGGGAACTATAAGGGAAGGTATATCATCAACCCTAACCCAAATGATTTCTCAACCACAATTACTAGAAAAGATCAAGAAAACTCAAAAAGAAGATCCTTTGTTCCAGAAGAAGTTTGAGGCTATGAAGGATGGGAAGTTTCTTGAGTTCAATATTAATGAAAAAGGTGTACTGAAATTTAATTCAAGACTATGTGTTCCATCTTTTCCAGAAATAAAGAAGGAGATGTTGGATGAAGCTAACAACTCTAATTTCTCTATACATCGTGGAATCAAAAAAATGTATAGGGACCTTCATGATCATTATTGGTGGGATAATATGAAATTAGATATTGATGACTACAAATCAAGGTGCCTAGTATGTCAGCAAGTGAATGTAGTGACACAAAATCCTAAAGGGGTATTGAAACCACTACCCATACCAGCATGGAAGTGGGACAATATCACTATGGAATTTGTCACTGGTCTCCCGAGAACTTCCAAAGGAAATAATGAGATATGGGTTATTGAGGACCATCTCACCAAGATTGCCCATTTTATCGCCATTCAGAAAGATTTTTATTTTGATCAACTTTCCAGGACTTACATGAA
This sequence comes from Viscum album, assembly GCA_963277665.1. Taxonomy (NCBI): domain Eukaryota; kingdom Viridiplantae; phylum Streptophyta; class Magnoliopsida; order Santalales; family Viscaceae; genus Viscum; species Viscum album. The sequence continues at coordinate 2,011,462,124 of OY728164.1, read as the reverse complement.
TGAAGTGGTAAGGATGCATGGGGTTTTACTTTCTATTATATCTTATTGTGATCCAAGGTTCACATCAAAATTCGGGAGAAGTCTTCAACATGATCTGGGCACTGAATTGAATTTCAGTATGACCTATCACCCCAAACTGATGGAAAATATGAATGGACTATTCAAACACTCAAGGACATGCTGAGAACGTGATCAATGGAGTTTAATGGTGGATGATATCAACATCTCCCTTTAGTTGAGTTATCATAAAACAAAAAATTCCACTCAAGCATTCAAATGGAACCATATGAAGCTCTATATGGGAAGTTATGTAGAACTCATATTTGTTGGGATGAAGCTGGTGAGAGAAAGATTCTTGGACCTGATCTTGTGAAAGAGATAACAAAAAAGGTTCATGCCATCCAACAACACATTAAGGCTGGTTAGAGTCGAAAAAAGAACTATGCCGACAATGGCCGAAGGTACTTAGAGTTTGATTTTGGTGATAAATTATTTCTTCAAATTTCACCTTAGAGGAGAGTCATGAGGTTTGTAAAGATAGGGAATCTCATCCCTAGGAACATTGGCCCCTATGAAATCCTTGATCGTGTGGGAGTAGTGGCCTATCGGCTTGAACTTCCTCCAAATCTAGATCAAGTTCATGATTTCTTCCATGTATCCCTTTTGAGGAAGTACATACCCAACCCATAACATGTTCTAAAACCAGAGGTGGTACAATTGGAACACGACCTCCCTTATAAGGTGCAGCTGGTGGATATCTTGGATCGTAGAGACAAGGTTCTAAGAAACAAGACTAACCACCTTTTTAAGGTGTTGTAGGGGAACCACAAATGTGAAGAAGCCATGTGGTAACCATAGGAGTCTATGAGGCAGAAGTACCCCTAAATTTTCTTTTTATAGGGTATGATTTAAAATTTTGGGGATGAAATTTCTTATGGGGGGAAGAATGTAACGACATGAACTTTTGAATAATATTTGTTTCCTCAATTTGTGTTTTAATTTATTTTATACTCCAAAAAAAACTATCCTTTAATTAATGAAGTGAGTATAATTAAAATAAGACTACTGGGATTTGATTGTTATATGGCAATTGTTCAATATGACCATTGGAAACTAAACTCTTAACGTTATGATTATTTTTTATAAATAAAAGTGAACATGTTTAATTAATACAGAAAGAAGAGTCGATGGCCTCATCTAGTAGACTCAGGTCGTACGAAGCCCATCTGTCTGAGCTTCGGAAGGAGGTAGAATCTCTATGCTTTTCTCTAGACTAATCCCAATCTGATCTCCAACATGTGAATCCTGAACAGAATCGCCTACAGGATATGTCCAAGGTGATAGAAATCACCACTCAGGAAATGTTGTCTGAGCCGCCCCAAGATTCTATAACCATAGAACATCTTACATTTAGGTCCAATTTAGGTGTTATAAGGTGACATGTAACGAGACCTTATTTACATTGTGTCATCCTTTTGTATAAATAAAATTTTTATTTATTATTATGGTAAAATTTTTGAATTTCAAATATACGAATAAATAGAGGATGAATTTATAGAATTTCCATATTATTGATGAATTTTGGGAAAAGGGTATTTTAGAATATTTTTATATACCATAAATAATTAATAATGTGAAATGATTTTAAACAAATATTCTTCTACAGTTGTGTTCAGTAAGAAATTTAGAGTCAAATAAGATCAAATTATTTTTAGTGAATTGTAAAGTATGAATAGTAATATTACCCTTATGAATCGTAATGTGACCAATGGAATAGTAACCTCACTTAATAAAGTATAAATATAATTTAGGCATTATTATTAGGTAATGTGATACAATGGAATAAGTAAATAATTGGTTCATAATTTATAGTTAAGTATTTGTATTTTTTTCAGGTAAATAATGTTTTTACTTAAAATTTAAATATCTCATAATTTGAATTTTTTTGATAAAATGGATTTCATTTTTGAATTCAGAGTATCCATATTTGGTTAGGGTGAATTTATGATATTTTTATAATATGTTTTGTTTTTCGATGAATAGTAAAAAATACAGTTTTGAGTTTTAGGGTAATTAATGACATCATTAATGATGTATTAAGGATGTAATAATTCGGGTTGACTTTTTATAGTAATATATATCATGAGGTGTCCCATGTGTCCAATAACATGGGAATATACCATGGTCAAGTCCATGGTTTTTCAAATACCACCGATGAGGTGTCCCTTGGAATTTAATTATATATTCCCTCACTTTTGCTATAAATACAAACCCATTATTTCATTAATTTCATTCCAAATTCATCCTAAACGAAGCTATGGTATTTTTACCTCCCAAGGTTCCCTCAATCCCCCCAAGGTCCTAACCTTTAAGCTTTTGAAGTTACTCTTCAAGGTAAGGGAACTTTGCACCCTCCCTTTTTATGTCATAACTTCCTTTATTTTATGTCTTCTAGTTTCCATTTTATTATGTGGATGTTTCTTCTTCTATATCCCTAATAATTTCCATTTTATGTCCAATTCATGAGATACCATTTCCACTCTCATCAAATTATTTTCCGAATTTTTAATTGACCCCGTTAGGGTGCCAAATTTTCATAAAAGAAATCACATCTTCTTTTTTGATGTTTTCTTTCCATGTGGTATGTTATTAAAATATCCACACCATGATCTCATTTATATTTTGTTTTTTCCATATAAGGTAAAATGATTTATTTATGTATGGTATAACCTTGTCCCCTTTCTTTTTAATGTTTTCAAAATCCATGTTATATAGCGGTTATGTTGCAGAAATTTCATTTCAAAATCTCTCTCTTTTTCTCAAGAAATTCTCTTGTTTTATTTATGTGAATACCAAAATCTATTTTCATTTAAAAATGATTTAATCAATACATAATATTGATCTATTTTATTTTGTAATTTACATACATGAAACCCTCATTATTTTTCCAAGGGTTATAAGAGACATAACAATCATGTTTTAAGCACTTTTAAAACGTCGCGATTTTGAAATGAAACCCATTTATTTTATTCTATATGGGTTATTTATGAAATTTTTGATTATGATCTATGTGTCTCACATGAAAATAAATACATATTAATGGTGCTCGCTAATAGTTCTCTAATGCATTGGGTAAAGAATTTAATCTCTAAAGATGACAAGTTTTATGATACCTTGGTGAATAACCTTGGTAATTTTTATGACACCTTGGGGATATACCTTGGTGATATATTCATGAATGTATAAATTAAATGTTGCAGAAAAATTTTCAAGATATGATTCAATTTATTATTTCTATGATATTCCTCTTTATCATTCCTTTGTGATGTCCCTCATGTTCATATTGATATCGCACAAGATCACATGTAAACTGTTTCACTTGTTTTCATTATTGGGCCTTATGCTCACCCTTTCCATTGATGTATGTCTCCAGATTATGAGATGCAGTAATTTTACTTAGGATGAACTTATGGTGAATCCTTACAAGTCTATTATTTGAATAATTTATGTTTTCATGTATTTTGTTCCTTATTTCCAATACACTAGACATTAATGATCCTCTGTTTGTACCAATGTAATGAAAAGTTATGTAATAAAAATGCAGGATGCCATAGTGCTCAATGAGAGTTATATGATGGTTATTGTGGGTTTTGTGTATGAGGTGGTGCAGGGTTTATCATGGAATATCAGGTTGAGAGATTTACTGATTTTGGAATGGATGGGTTTCTTATGAAGTGGGATTGCATCTAGAAGGTGGCTGGGTAGCAGGGCTTTAGGACTGGGTTGTGTCATGATTTCATGATTGTGACAGTTAGAATGGGTTCCCTTACCCTTATCCATTCCTTCCATGTTTGGATTGGGTGGTGGGGGGTATGGATGCTTTGCCCAAAATTGTTAGTTGTGTTTGTTAGTTCCTTGGGTAAGGATGAAAATAAATAAATGAATGATTTGATAATGAAAAATGATAATTGGTTAAATGAATCGGTTGGGGGTATGTTTCGAAGTGGGGATTGTAGTGAAGCACCATTCAAGTGAATATCATTCATGGTGGTAGTGGCATGTAGGGTTAGCATCAAAGGTGATTTTTTGTAGGCTGGTCGTATGTTTGGGATCCTATAGAATGGGTTGTGAATTTGGTACCTATATGTATAAACTGTAAGTTCCTTATGTTTTATATAAAAACCTCACTTGTGTTGAGAACCATGTGAGAACACCCCATTGTTATTAGGTAGGGTGTCATTCCCAACATCTCTGTGGGAGTATGGATGACTGGTTGCTAACTTTACCCTAATCAATCTTCTAGGCATTTATCGCCCAAGATTCATCGGGCAAGCTGTAATAGCTTGAGGATTAATACCATATTTATGTTATTGGTTTTGTGAGAGGTGGGTTGTTTCCCAAGTCTCTTAATGATAAGGCCCCAATGTTTTTGTGCAAGACATGTGGTGGTTGTAGCCTAGGTTTCTACAGGTAGAATGTGATGTGGTTGTGGCCCAGGTGTGTGAGGGAAAGTTGTAAAAGTGGGGATTGTTGAAGATAATGGTAGCATTATGATGTATTCCATTTGGGATAAGTAGTTAACTAGTGGGAAGTGGTGTGGGGTACCCAAATATCAATGTGATTATACTTAATTTACACGACTTGTGTTATTTAGTGAGCATGCCTTAGTGAGGTTGGGGTGGATAGTTTACCTTGTTATGTGATTTTAGTTTCTACTATTTTATTAGGGGGGAATTAGTATGTTTTTCTCACTTTTGGATGAATGACTTTGGTTTTTTCCGTACATAGTATAATTTTATGCTCACCAAACGTATATAAAACTATTGTAATATTTCCAAGGATATTACACATAACGTGCTAGACCTTACTATCACAGAAAATGGGGATGGTTGTTGTGTCGCTAATTAGTTTTGTTTTGGTACTTACATTGTATTGTTCTTTGTAATTCTAGCAGTTTTACTTAAACATGCATTTGGGATGGATTTTGGTTTCATTATATACATCTATATTAGAGTTTTTTGAGGTGTATACATATTATCTCCCAATATTGGTTACTATAAAAATGGTAATTCCACCCACATTTATGATATTCCTATACCCTTAGTGCTGGTCACCACCCGCAGGCCAATTAGAGGTGGGAATCGGGTGGTCATTATCTCTTCTCCATCTTGATGAAGGAAGGTCACAACATCTTGATATCCCTTCCCTCATCTAGATAAGTCAGTTCGTGAAAAATGAGATAATAGAACCCACATATATTATCATTCAGGTACTAAAATTTTAAGGGAGATTTTTTTTGAATGGTAAGAATGAAACACCCCAGAGTTCTAGTTTGAAATATTCTTAAATAATTGGACAACATGTATTACAAAAAACACTAATATAAAATATAAAATTCATTATTTTATTGTGGTCAAATATTAAAATTTAATATTATATATTACCATGAAACTATATGAAATATAATTTTGAAAATTACAATACAACTAAAACAAAAAATAAATAAAAAGACTAGGATCTTAAAAAATTCATCTTTACTATCTCCCATGAAGTTCATACCACCAGGTATAACCATAGTAAAATTATAAAAAACTAGAAATATGATTTAAATATTGAGAAAGAGATGAGGAAATGGGATGAATTTTTTAGAGAATTAATTTAGGTTATATGTAGACATAGAAAATGGTAATATAAATATTATATATGTAAGAACCCGGTTCTTATTTTTGAGGTACAGGTTTCTTATTTTCGCTTTTCCTTAAGTGTTTTTGAAAAATATGGAAAATGGGGGAAAATCCCAAATTTTGGAAAGTACACACCATGTACTTTTCCACACGCCGTGTACTTTTGGCAGTGTGGGATGTGTACACAGGGCGTGGGGCCATGTCGGTTATAAAGGGTGTAGGAACCAAATACACGCCGTGTAGTGGTCCCTTACATGTTGTGTAGTCAGTCGGTGGGAAAATAGTAAGGCAGTGGCCACCTGTGTGACAAAACACGCCGTGTACTCAAGGAGACATGCCGTGTAGTCTTGTTGGAAAGTGAACAGTGCCACGCTGGCAAGAAACCACTAGAGGAACAGTTAAAAAATGGGAAGTACCTGCCGTTTACTTGGAAATATACGTCGTGTACTTTTATTCACTTAAAATGGGCAGTAGCCTCCCCTGTTCACATGGAAGGCTTAGAAAGGGAAGAGGGCTTAGGAGAGGGAGGCTAAAGCTTTGGAGATCCACCGAGCGCATGTCAGGAATCCATTTCCACCTCGGACGATCTCGTTGGAACCGCACTGTTAAGAGCTTCCTTCTCCTGATGTGTCTCTTGCCAATTCTTCCTCTAAAGGAAGTTATTTTCATTTAAGTGAGATTTCTTTTACCTATGATCTATCTCATTCTAGGATGATTCGTGGAATGTTGTTCGATTATATTGATCAGGGGCGTTTAGGGTAGGTGGCTTGGTGTTAATTTTCCAACTATTGCGTGTTTGTGTGAATTATTGTGCCAAAAACCCATGTTGGGGTGTCGTGTGGTTGAGGATGTAGCTGTTTAAATGGTTGGAATTGTATATGTAATTAAATGTGATATTAAAATGCTGTTCGAGATCGCTACTTAGATCTAGGACCACCCCAGGGGTGCGTTCCTCTATTTAGCAGTTTGGCCAGGATACCTGAGGGTATGTCTTATTTATTTTGCGCATTACTTTTTTCTTTGAGAGGAATTTTATGTGAACTACTTATTTACATGTTAGGCATGGCCTGGTTACTTGTGCCTGAGGGAAATGTTTTACTATAGCCTGAGGGCATGACTGTATTAGCCTGAGGGAAATTATCTCTTAGCCTGAAGGAAACATATTCCGTTCTTGTGGGCAATAGACTCTGTTCCTGAGGGCGACACTATGTACGCCTGAGGACAAAAATCTGTTCTACCTGTGGGAAAGTACCTGCGGGTTATGTTCCTGATTACCTAAGGGTAAGGGTTGAGTGTCTTTGGACACTGGCTATTTACTTAGAAAATAACTGTGGTGATTTCTTAATATTAAATGGGTTAATTGAATAATTAAATGTCAATATAACTAGCAAGTTGGTTAATTTTGAGTACTACTTAGTTTATTTCATTTTACTTTTTCACACTGTTGTTGCATGTTTACACCCAGTTGGGCACGGGCCTTTGGTGGGTCTCTACTAAAATATATTTCTCACACCCTTTTTGGGTCATGCTTTTCGGCCCAAACAGATTACATTTTTGCAGGTATAGATAAGGGCAAGGGTCCTTATACAGGTTCTTGAGTGCTGCTGAGGAGTAGGGAAGCATGAGACAGGGCTTAGGCTCATGATACTACCAGCTGTTTCTGTTTGCTTTGTTGTACTCTGTATTGTATTGTACGGCTATGTAACATGTTCTGGCTATTTTCTTAGAACATGTGACTTGTTTCATCATATCTATATACCTGGCTGGTTATCTTTTACTGCAGTTGTTCTATTACATGTGCATGGATTATTGCTTCTGCTGTTGTTCTTTGTTTATATTATATTCCGCTGCACTATACTTTGAAAAATGATGGCATAGTTTCCCCACTATTAGAACTGGTCCCTCGCTGCTAGTCGGCAGCCTCTGGAATTTGGGGAAAAGCACTTGAGGTCATGTGGCGAACCGGGTTCAGGGCACCCGTTGAGTGGCCACCAGAATCGGGATGTTACAAAGTGGTATCAAAGGAATTTATTTTCTTTGACATACTATTTGGAGACTTAGTCGGGGATAGGTTGGAAATGGTAGTTGGTAAAAAGCTGTTCACGGGCGTAGCTAACCCATGTATAAGGAAAAGCCAATTTACCTCATATTGAAATTTTTCTGATTTTGCAACTTTACAGTTGATTTGATTTCAGCATTGGGTGACGCACTTGTGATTGTGCTATTCATATTTTATATATGGGTTCTATTTAGTTGCAACCAGATGAGATGATGGTATTCCGTCTCATGCATCATTTAGGAACATGCTAGAAATCACATGTCATGCATAGTTCCTTGCCATGTAGGTGCATTAGAATATTCATGTTGTTGTGATAGTTGTTGTGCTAGAATAACATGCTGTTGTGATAGCTTCTTGATAAATACCTGCTATGTGATAGGGTATTTTGGTATGATCCGGTTTATAGAATGAACGCCAAACTTTGGTTTTTGGGGAGTATGGGCCCCCATTTACTGAAATTTGGTGGACCAATGACTGTTAATTAATTATAACATAGATAAGATTCCAAACATTGATTCGTGGGGAGTATGGGCCCTCACGGATCGGAATTTGGCACTTAGGTGTTGTTTTCGGTATTTTCTGGGTTTCGGGGAAGTTTCTGAGGCATAATGTCCGAAAAACCTAGTATACACGATGTGTAGTACATTAAACACACTGTGTATGTTCTTCTATTCGTGAAGAAAAATAAACTTTTTGAGTACACGCCATGTACCTAGAGTACACGCCGTGTAGTCTCTTCCCGTGTCACAAACCATGTGAGCGGTGACACGGGGAAGGGAAGAGTTTGGGGCGGACAAGCCATGTAGCTTGTTTACACGCCATGTACTGTTGACCCGGTGTCTTCCGTGTAACTAACAACACAGGCGGAGGATGCCTTAGGACATACACGTCATGTCCATTATGGAACACGCCGTATAGTCAGACCTGGGGACCCGATCGTGTAACTAACAACAAGGGTCGGTGTAATCCCTTTGGGTACACGCTGTTTGTATATCGAACAGACTGTGTCATGTGAGCCATGTGTCCGGCCATGTAACTAACAACATGGGTCGGCGGAGCTCGTCTAGTACACGCCGTGTACCTGTGGGACACGCCGTGTAGTCTTGTCTGAGGACAGACCGTGTGGAGTTAGCCGTGTGGCTGGAAAATGGGGTAGTGTACACATCATGTGAAGGTGTAACACGCTGTGTAGTGTCAAGACGAGTAGTCGGCCATGTCACAAATGACACAGGAAGTTGGAAAATTACACCATACACACTGTGTAGATTATATACACGATGTGTAGTTTTGGTCAATGGGAGCTGTGTAGCTCAGTCGTGTAGAAGGACCCGGGCAGGGAAGGGAAGTCAAGTACACGTCATGTAGTCAGTATACACATTGTGTAGTCTTGTTTTGTAAATCTTAAAATTCCTTCTTACTCCTGTTTTCTTTGGGGTTCCTTCATTTTTAGTCTTGATAATCTTGAATCTAAGGTGTGTTTTTGACCTAGTAGTGTCATGCCACCTAGACGTTCACGCATTGTTCACCAGGAGAGCGGCAACAATTATACTCCAGAGATGGTGGGCCATGGGATACCAGTGGATCCTCCAGCAGTTTCAGATGCGGCACCAACTGTTATACCAGACACAGGAACAGATGCGCAGTTCCGTGAAGGCTTTATGCGGTTCATGCAGACCTTTCAGGGAGCACCGCCGGCTGCCACTTCTATGTCTGATTTTACTCGTATCTTCCAGCAGTAGCATCCACCTACGTTTGAATGGGATGGCAGACCACATGCTGCAAAGTCTTACCTAGGATCGATGCAGACTATTTTCGAGCATCTTGAGATGCCTCCAGGGCAGAGGGTCAAGATCGCGACGTACATGCTACCTGATTCCTCCAAGAGGTGGTGGGATGTTACCACCCAGTCAGATCATCACAGGGATATGGCGTGAGAAGATTTTCAGGCAGTCTTTTATGACTTCTTTTTCCCAGATATGCTGAGGGAAGATAGAGCTTGAGAGTTCATGAATCTACAGCAAGGATCTATGTCGGTAATGGATTACTCTGCTCGCTTTACAGAGCTTTAGTGTTTTGCACCCGTGCTTATGGGTGATGAGACGTTGAGGGCCAGGCACTTCTAGGATGGTCTTCGGTATGGAATCCGAGCACTGGTGAATGTTTTTAGGTTGCCTTCAGTACATTCTACTATGAATCAGGTGCTGATTATAGAGAGGAACCTAAGGGATGCTAGTGGTCCGGGCCAGAGTGGTTCATCACCAGTTTCTGGTACTATTTCTACTAGTAAGAGGAAGAGATAGATGGACTTCTCTCAGAGTGGCATTACTATCTAGAAAGAAGGTTTCAGGTGGTTAGGTCAGGTGATACCAGTGTGTTAAAGTGGGGCCCAAGAGACCGTAGTGTCCATGTAATCCCTTGGAGTGCCAAGCTTATGGAAAGACGGGTCATCTGCAGTGCTTTTACAGGTTGTTTCCACCGATGTCTAGTGAGAGGGGTTCTGTGCAGACTCCTCGTGCAGGAGCAGGACCAGTAACTTCTTACCAGTCAGGGAACTGGAATACATTAGGGTGTGCAGGTAGAGATGGTGGTCATAGCCATGGTAGCCAGAAACCAGGATCTCAGAGGCAGCAGGGCAGGATAGCTCAGGGTAGCCAGGCTATGTCATAGGGCCACGGCACAGGGCTAGCATATGCAGTGCAATAGACCCAGCAAGAGCAGGATCCCGGACCTTCTAAAGTCATAGGTACTATTCTAGTAGCTTCTATCTTATCTTCAGTACTTTTTGATACGGGTTCTACGCATAGTTTCATATCTGTACCCATTGTGGAGAGCCTTGGCCTCTGTGTTTCTACTTAATCTGATATCTTGACGCTAGACACTCCGTTGGGGACTAGAACGGCTGATGTGCGTCAGTGTAAGGAGTTCCCCTTGAGTTTGGAGGGTGTCACCTTCCTTGGGTCCTCTATGTCTTAGAGATGTCAACTTATGACATCATTCTTTGTATGGATTGGTTGCTTCCCATTAGAGCCTTTGTAGACTGCTATCGTCGTAGGGTGAGTTTCACGTCACCGGAGGGCGGAGAGTTTCTATACAATGTCTAATGGGATGTTCAGGTGATTCAAGCTAGACCAGAGCATCGTGGGCAAGGTGGAGTCACAACCTAGATTTTATGTTTATATCTGGATGATCAAGGGACTTGTCAGACGGTTTTCCCTCCAATGGTTGATCATTTTAGGGATGTCTTCCCGAACAACTTTTCGGGTCTACCTCCAGAGCGAGAGGTGGATTATTTTATCGAGCTTGTGCCAGGAACATCACTGGTGTCCATTACTCCTTATAGGATGGCCACGCCTGAGTTGTAGGAGCTCAAGAGGCAGTTAGAGGAGTTATAGGCAAAGGGTTTCATCTGACCCAGTACTTCTCCATGGGGTTTGCGGGTTCTCTTTGTGAAGAAGGCGGACGGTACCCTCAGACTCTGTGTGTATTATCAGAATCTAAACCAGTTGACGGTTAATAACCGATATCCTTTTCCAATGATTGAGGTTCTTTTTGATCACCTTCGTGGAGCACGAGTATTCTCGAAGATTGACTTGAGATCAGGATATCACCAGCTGCGCGTGAGACCATCAGATATACCGCTTACAACCTTCAATAGTAGGTATGGTCTATATGAGTACTTGGTTATTCCATTCGGACTCACGAACGCGCCAGCAGTTTTCATGGCTCTGATGATTCGTGTGTTCCATCCTTACCTAGATTCTTTTGTGGTAGTATTCATGGACGACATTTTGGTGTACTCTCACACTCGACATGACCATGCCACCCATCTTGAGATCGTATTTAGTACACTGAGAGAGCATTAGTTATATGATAAGCTCTCAAAGTGACACTTTTGGATGGACCAGATTCACTTCCTGGGTCATATCATCTCAGAGGTTGGAGTTGCAGTAGACCCAGAGAAGGTGAGAGTAGTAGTTTCCTGGGAGCACCCAAGAATGTATTTGAAATAATGAGTTTCTTGGGGCTGGCTGGTTACTACAGACGCTTCATACAGGACTTCTCCCACTTAGCAGCTCCATTGACGGGTCTGACTAAGAAGGGTGTGAAGTTCGTTTGGTTGGAAGCTTGTGAGACAGCCTTTCAGGACCTGAAAGGAAGGTTGACATCAACACCAGTCCTGATACTTCTAGAGCAAGGGAAGTGATATAAAGTTTACTGTGATGCATCAGGGATTGGGTTGGGAGCAGTGTTGATGTAGGGCGATCGAGTAGTTTCATACTAGTCTCGGCAGTTGAGGCCACATGAGAGGAATTACCCGACACATGATCTCGAGTTGGCGGCGATTGATCGTGTGTTGTGCTGTTGGAGACATTATCTCTTGGGAGAACATTTTGTGGTGTTCACGGACCACAAAAGTCTCAAGTATATCTTTACCGAGAATGAATTGAACCTGAGATAGCGAAGGTGGGTTGAATACCTTCAGTCCTTCGATTTTGAGCTTGCATATACACCTGGTAAATGTAACGCAGTTGCTGATGCACTGAGCAGGAAGACTCAGATACATGCAATTTATAAAGTTAGTGGTGAGTGGCAGATTATGGATTTGTTATCTAAGATGCATGATAATCAGGGGTAGACCTATCTTTCAACTTTAGATGTGACTTATACCCTCCTGGATAGAGTGCGGATGAGACATGTATCTGATTCAGAAGGCCTAGTTCTATGGGAGTCTGTGGCAAGTGAGGACCCTCCTCCTGGTTGGAAGATAGGCGATGATAAAGTTTTGCATTTCCATGGATGAGTATGCGTTCCAGGGGATATACGTGAGGAGCTGATGTGGGAGTTTCATGCTTTAGCATGGGCAGTTCATCCCAGGGTAACCAAGATGTACCGAGGCTTGAGACGTCAGTACTGGTGGCCGGGTATGAAGAGCAATGTAGATGGTTTTGTTATGTGGTGTTCCAATTGTCAGCATGTGAAGGAGTAACATCAGAGTCCAACTAGACTATTATAGCAGTTACCCATTCCGGCGTGGAAATGGGATGATGTCGCGATGGATTCCGTGACTGTATTGTCGAGGTCACCTCGAGGAAATGATGTCATGTGGGTTATTGTGCACAGACTCACAGAGGTTGCTCACTTATTGTCAATCAAGGAGACCTTCGGTGTTGACATGCCCGAGAAGTTGTATATCCGGGATATCGTACGTCTTCATGGGGTTCCTCGTTCTATCGTTTCATATAGGGATGCCAATGTTATGTCTCGTTTCTGGCAGAGTTTTCAGAGGGCACTGGGTACACAGGTGCTTCTGAGCACAGCTTACCACCCTCAGACAAATGGCCAGGTAGAGCGTATGATATAGGTTCTTGAGGACATGCTGCGTACATGCGTCCTAGACTTGGGGGGATCTTGAGAGAAGCATATACCCTTAGTCGAGTATTACTATAACAATATTTTTCAAGAAACTATTTAGATGGCACCTTATGAGGCTCTATACGATAGGTCATTTTGATCACCTTTGTGCTGGTTAGAGGCAAGTGAGGCAGCTTTACTGGGACCACGTCTCGTGCAAGAGACATCTGAGCAGGTTCAGTTGATTCAGAAGCGGATGGCTACCAGGAAATCTCATTATAAGTCTTATGCTGATCGTCGTAGATGACCTTTGGATTTCGTTGTTGGGGATCAGGTTTTCTTATATGTTTCACCGAGGTTGGGACACAGACGGATCAGAAGACAGGGTAAACTTTCACCGAGGTATGGGGGACCATTTGAAATTCTGGAGAGAGTCGGGCCGGTTGCCTATCGGTTGCAGTTACCATAGAGGTACTGAGCCATGCACGACATCTTCCATGTATCTCAGTTGTGATGCTATCATTCAGAATCATCTCACGTATTTCAGCCCAAGGAGGTTGAGCTTCAGTTTGATGCGTCCTTTGAGGAGAATCATATTTGTATCATTGATAGAAGCATGAAGGTTCTCTGAGGCCGGTCAGTTCCTCTTGTACAGGTGCTATGGATGCAAGTCCGAGTGCAGAACAAAACCTGGGAGCGGGATCCAGATGTACGTGCTCAGTGGCCAGAGTTATTCTCAGCTTTATCTTTGCCACCCTTGGAAGGGAAATTCGGGGACTAATTACTTTAAGGGGGGAAATTTGTAAGAATCCGGTTCTTATTTTTGAGGTACGGGTTTCTTCTTTTCTCTTTTCCTTAAGTATTTTTGAGACATATGTAAAATAGGGAAAAATCCCAAATTCTGGAAAGTACACACCGTGTACTTTTCCACACATGGTGTACTTTTGGCCGTGTGGGATGAGTACACAGGGCGTGTGGCCATGTCAGCGATGAAGGGTGTAGGAACCAAATACACACCGTGTAGTGGTCCCTTACACGCCGTTTATTCAGTCGGCAGGCAAATAGTAAGGCGGTGGCCAGCTGTGCGATAGCACACGCCGTGTACTCAAAGAGACATGCCGTGTAGTCTTGTAGGCAAGTGAACAGTGCCACGCTGGCGGGAAACCACTGGAGGAACTATTAAAAAATGGGAAGTACACACCTTGTACTTGGAAATAGACACTGGGTACTTTGTTTTTTTCACGTAAAATGGGCAGTAGCCTCCCCTGTTCACAGGGAAGGATTATAAGGGGAAGAGGGCTCGGGAGAGGGAGGTTGGAGCTTTGGAGATCCCCCGAGCACACGTCAGGAATCTGTTTCTACCTCAGACGATCTTGTTGGAACCGCACGGGTAAGAGCTTCCTTCTCCTGCTATGTCTCTTGACAATTCTTCCTCTAATGGAAGTTATTTTCATTTAAGTGATATTTCTTTTACCTCAGATCTATCTTGTTCTATGATGATTCGTGGGACGTCGTTCGAGTATACTGATCAGTGGAATTTAAGGTAGGTGGATTGGTGTCAATTTTCCAACTGTTGTGCGTTTGTGTGAATTATTGTTCCATTAACCCATGTTGGGGTGTTTTGTGACTGACTCCATAGCTGTTTAAATTCCTATAATTGTATAGGTAATTAAATGTGATATTAAAATGATGTTTGGGATTGCTGCTTGGATCCAAGACCACCCTAGTGGTGCGTTCGTCTGTTAGCTGTTTGGCCTGGATACCCGAGGGTATGCTTTATTTATTTTGCGCATTACTTTTTCCTTGAGAGGAATTGTATGTGAACTGCTTATTTACATATTGGGCATGGCCCGGTTACTTGTTCCTGAGGGAAGTGTCTTACTATAGCTTGAGCGCATGACTGTATTAGCCTGAGTGCAATGATCTCTTAGCCTGAGGAAAACTTCTTCCGTGCATGTGGGCAATAGACTTTGTGTCTGAGGGTGACACTACGTACGCCTGAGGGAAAAAGTCTGTTCTACCTGTGGGAAAGTACCTGTGGGTTATGTTCTTGATTACCTAAGGGTAAGGGTTTAGTGTCTTTGGACACTGACTATTTACTTAGAAATTCACTGTGGTGATTTCTTAATATTAAATGGGTTAAATTAATAATTAAATTGAAATATAACTGGTAAGTTTTTTACTTTTGAGTACTACTTAGTTAATTGAATTTTACTTCTGCACACTGTTGATGCATGTTTACACCCAGTTGGGCACGAGCCTTTGGTTGGTGCCTACTGAGATATATTTCTCACACCCTGTTTGGGTCATGCTTTTCGGCCCAAACAGATTACGTTTCTGTAGGTATAGATAAGGGCAGGGGTCCTTATACAGGTACTTGAGTGCTGCTGAGGATTAGGGGAGCATGGGACCATGCTAAGGCTCGTGATGCTATCAGCTATTTGTGTTTGCTTTTTTGTACTCTATATTTTATTATACGGCTATGTAACATGTTCTGGTTGCTTTCTTGGAACTTGATACATGTTGCATCATATCTATATACCTGGCTGGTTATCTTTTACTGTAGTTGTTCTATTACATGTGTATGTTTTATTGCTTCCGTTGTTGTTGTATGTTTATATTATATTCCACTATTCTACACTTTGACAAATGAGGGCATAGTTTCCCCACTATCAGACCTAGGCCCTTGCTACTATTCGGCAGCCTCTGGCGTTTGGGGAAATGCGCTTGAGGTCATGTGGCGAACCGGGTTCGGGGAACCCATTGAGTGGCCCCCGGAACTGGGATGTTAAAATATAGTGATTCAATATATGGTTATTAGATATATAGTCCCTGGATATATAGTTTCATGGAATTGATTTATTGAATAATTAGATAGAGAATTATAGAGTTTTAATTTAGAAGATAATAATGTTTTATAAATTATATGTTTAGAAACAATTAATATATGGTAAACAATTATGAAATAAAATTAAAATGTAATAATTAATTGTAAAAATATATTTTATTAAAAATATTATAACATTATAGCTTAAGTATTATTAATAAATCTCTCCCATTTGAAGAATTATTTCAATTAAATATATATTTAAAAATATAATGAAATTAATTAGAATTCATTATATTATTAGTAATTTTAAAGGAATTAGTATAAAATAATTTAATTGTAAAAGAAATAATTTTTAAAAAAATAATTTTTTATAAATTAAACTTTTTTATTTAAAACATAATTTTTATTACATTTAAAAAATAAATTTAACAACATGTATCACATATTTGGAATTAACGTATCAAAATTATGTAATAACTTTAATTTCATTGTCTGAAAACAAAAGTTATGAAGGTAGAATTTTTTTTACGACAATAAATGATTAAATTTGTTAAATTGTTAAAAATTTGTAAAGTTATAATATATTAAAAAACATTATCAATTACAATTTTTATTAGAAAATGGACTACTTATACTCATATTTTTTCCATTTTTAATTCGATTTCCATGGAAAATTTTATTCTATATATATCTTGGTAAATATATTCACAAAAATGTGACTTAAACTCATCTATAAAAATACCCCACATACACCCATTCCAAATAACACATTTCATTTGGTTTCCTATACAAAATATATAAAATTAATATCACTAAAAATCCCCTCCCTTCTTTATATTACTCTTTTAGCAAGAAGGATACCAAAATACATGAAATCCTAAATGATTTTTAATGGAGTTCAAGCTATTACTTAGTAGGTAACTACCTTCTATATTCATTATTGTTTTATATTCTCATAATTCCCATTATAATGTATTATTTATCAATATTATATCCCATAAATAGTATCATTTATATTTTTTAAAATTATATTGTAGTAAAATAAGGTTACAATTATCGATTAAATTATATTTTGTCCTTGTTTGGGTTAGTTTTACCACATACATGAATGATATTATATTAATTTCCTTGAAATTATTAAAAAAATAATATATGGTAATTTTTATCAATAATTATTAATTTATGTTAAGTATTTTTTAAAGGTAATATATAAATAATCATGTTTATTAGAAAATGAAATCTTCTAATTTATTTAACATTAAAAAAAGGTAAAATTTATAACTGTTATCCTAACTTCTATGAAATATTAAAGGAATAAAACAATTAACAAAAAAATTATCACTTATTTGAAAAACATAGAGGTTATGAATACATGATCAATAAGAAAAGAAAAAGGTAGTTATACTAATGTATGTGTAATGTCTCAGGCTTTTCGAATAGGCCATTTTATGGGTAAATTTGAATTTTTGAGTTGGTGGTTAGACCAACTCTCTTATTGATATTTGGAACCCAATTATGAGAGTTTTTTTACCCAAGGAATAGTTTTTAAATGGGTTTTAAGGATCAATAAGTTTATCCGGGTTTCAGAGGGGATTTTGGAGCATCGGGCCGGGAAAACCAAGTTTTGGGAAAGCCTATACTAGGGTGCACAGTGTGGAAAAACCGTTCAGCTTTCAAAGAGTAACCATGTAGCCTTAAAATATTCTAAACATGGTTCTTTAAACCATGAATGGGGTTAGGGGTACATGGTTGTGTGATCACCTCTTTAATTTTTATCATATGGGATTCACATGGTCTATGATCAGTTTATAAAACTATGCGCCTAACCAGGGGAGGTGGGTCCTTGAGCAGTGAAGTATTTTTGAGCTGTGCATGGTTTGGAAAACTATAAACCTGGATATGTGATGGGTGATCCCTCTTTTATAGGGAATGCACACAGTTTGTGTACAATTGTCCAAAACCATACACATCATTTAAAATTGTGAAATTACAAAAATTACCATACTGCCTTATATGTTTTTCTTTCTATTTTCATCCACTTTCCACCATCTGCATAGCGGAGATTCTCTTTTTTCCCTCTCCCAATATGCATTGAGTTGTGTTCTCAGTCTGAGCACTGATCATTAATTCATTGGTGGCTATGGATTCATCTTCATAAGGCCTTCAATCAACTATTTTCTTTTCATTTTTACTCTCACCATATGGTGAGCTAAATCCGTGCGATCAGTTTTACACTATTTTTAGGGAATTCATTTAAAATGATTATTTCTATCATTTTAGATTAAATTAGAAGACTATACTAGATGATCCAATATCTATGAGTATGATATAGGTATTACCTATCTATCTTCTTGTTTTGTAGTTTTTTTGGAGGTGTGGTCTATATGTACAAGGTGGGTTGACAGAGAGAGGCACTTGATTAAATAATGATAATTCGTTATTTAATTAATTGAGGATTAGGGATTCCACTATGAATTATCTATTCCATTTATTCATTCTAGTACAGGTAATGGATTAAGACCATTTTTTAATATTAGGATAGGTGTGTGTTTTGTTTTGTTTTAATTAAATTGTTTATATTGAATTTATTTATTCTGTGGGAATGTGTTGGGTTTGGCTTAAGGATTGAGGTGATTTGATTAGCTGAAATAAAGTGATTTGGGTTTTCAGGATGGGGAAGCCTCGGGGTATATATATATATATATATATATATATATATATGGGTGATATTGATCATAGGTTGGGTGAAATGGTCATCTAATTGATGTGACATGATATTTATGTTGACAAATTGTCTCTCAAAGGTTGAGATAATGATGACCACCTTTAATTACCAACATGGTTGCTGGGGAATGAGGTGCCAAATGATGTGGCTTATGTTTTTTGAGTGATTTTTTCTCATTGTGAATGTTCGATGTGTCGTTGGAGTCGTGTGACCATAGATAGGAATCATATGATGTGGTTTTGACCACTTGTGTGGGTGGAGGCCCCACAAATTATGTGCATTAGTAAATGGTGTTTACCAACAGTTATGTTTGGGGGGGGGGGGTACTCACCGTAGAAGTCCACATAGATTGTGATGGACCATTGTATGATGTTGATGAGACCATTGGTGTAACACCCCGAGATTTTATGAAAAATATTATTTTAATTTCATTAATGTCTTGTGTTGTATTCTACACCAAGATTACCTTGCACTATACGCAACACCATATTAGCTTGCAGTATACGCAACACTATTCTTGGACCGTGTTACACACAATTTTGATAATAGTTATTCTACGCAACATTGAGTATATATATATATATATATATATATATTTAATGTATAAATGAAATATGGTTGGATTCTGTTATATGAAACAATGAAGGATTCTTTCACAACACGAAACCCTGACTTGGCTTGCATTACACACAATCGCGACCTTCCTCGATAGCGTGTGTTGTACGCAATACCAGGTTTTAATAAATAATGATATATTATTATAATATTGTCATGAACTAGCCGTTATGAATAGTATTAACTAAATTTTGAATTTTATAAAATTATTATTCATCTTACACATTTTCTAGAGCATGGTATAAGAACAAAATAATTTTTTTGGGTAAAATAAGTATTTTTCAAAAAATGCAGTTTTGCCGCCTTTTGATGGTGCACCCACTTTAAATCTAGTTTTTGACATTTTTATAAGTTCAATTTGACAAAATAAAATTCTTATTTTGAATCAGGATATAAAAATTTACATTATATAAATTTTTGATATTTTTTCGATAACTTTCATATTTTAATGAATAGTAAAAACACGCTATATTTTAATTAAAAACAACTTTTTTTCATCGTAATATCTTATGTGGTTAAATTATAATGTTGAATGGTTTTAAATTATAAATAGAATTTATTTTTACAATTTAATATAATGTATGACATTAGCATTGATTTTACCTTGAATTCGTAGCTTAAATCAATTCAATCTTTTGCAATGTTTTAAAGAAAACCCGTTTTCTTTCGACAACGAGATTAATTTTAATTTAATTTCTGAAACTTTTGTGTATTGAATTTGGAAAAATGGATTCCATATTTGGAATCAGTGGATCCAAATTATGTTAATAAGCTACTTTTTATTTTTGGGAATTATGAATAGTAACTACGGTAAATTTTATTTACCATAGTTAAAGGTAAATCGGGTAATTAAGGGTAAATATAATATTTTAAAATTACCCTAACAAATGTAAAAATCCTATTTGATGACTAAAAGTCGACCCATATCACCTAAGGGTCGGATTAGATTCATTTAATTAAATTTTTTCAATGAAAATAATTTAATTATTATTAAAACCAAAGAATGTGACAACATGTCACTTTCTTAAATCTTATAAGTATAATAATTTTAATCTAGTGATAAACTTCATGAAACATAAAACATGAATAGTCTCCAGAACGCTAATACAATTATCTACATCATAGGAATTTATTTAGAATTTATAAGGATTAAATAATTATCATTTATTATGACACAAAGATGATGCAGTAATTGTCTTATTAATTAAATATTGAAATAATTGATGTTATAAATGCCCAAATAAATGTAATTTGAGACTTTTTATGACTTACACTAATTTTCTATGTTTATATGACATGTGGTTGTTTATTTAAGTAACTTTTTTCTAACTTATCATTATGTTATGAATTTCATAAAAATCATGTACCAAATAGTGTCAAAATTGACATAAAATAGTTTTTAAAACAAATATTATATTATTAATTGTTATTTTATTCCTAAAAATCTAAATTTAGGCCAAATGACTTAGATACGATTATATATATTAATAATAAACAACTTGGGGTTCTTTTGGCTTGATATAGTAAGTTTATTAACCATATAGTGTAAGAAAACAAAAAGACACTGTAAAAGTTAAATTATTTAACTTAGAGTTAAATCTAATTGATAAGGTTAAAATAATAACCTAAACTTGTCTAAATTCTATTGGATGAAATGACATCGACCCATCCCCACCTTATCTTCTAAATATATCAATTTGGAGCTATTTAAAACCGATCTTGACTTTATAATAAAATAATAGTTTTAGTTATTCCAAAGGTGCCCCTCTCCTCCCTTATAAAAGGACACCTCCTCCCCCTTTTCCTCACACCACTTTGAGACTTATAGCTCGTCCAACCCCTGCCAAATCCTCATCTCCACTTCCCTAGAGACATCCTAGAGGTTCTGGACTTCTTCAAAGACCCATTTTAGTGCCCTAAAAGGAGGTCTCAAAGAAGCACTTCAAAGAAGAGGTAAAGCCCATTACCGATTCTTTCATCTTTATTTCTTCTTCCACTTATTCTTCTTTAGTTGTTTCATCATGAAGTAATAACATCAGTATCACTCATACACTGATATGTTATTATAAGTATGAAAAAACCCTATTTCACCATCTATCCATCCTACGGAAAAAGAAATCACCGCGCGTGCGTACGTACGGAATACCGTCTCCACGCCTTGGTGTAATCTATTTTCCACCACCACCTTACTTGGATGGGTATAATGGTGTACATAATAACTATATATGATTATTGTAAAGTGATATTGATTCTGAAATAGTATAAATACACTCCAATACAATTCCACAATCATGAGAACGATATCATCGCTCGTGCGTACTTACGGAATACCGTCTCCACGACGAGATGAGATTCATTCTCCACTTTAACCATTCATGAATGATTATAAACTACATATAATAAGTAATCATGAAATATATGACATAATAATGATACTGTATTTATATGTATATATATGTATTTCATCTACTTAATTCCATTCAACTCAATAAGGAAACGAAAACAGCGTTCATGCATACATATGGCCTACCGTCTCCATGAATGGTGTATTTCTTTCCATTTACTGATTTATTTTATATATGTATATTCTGAATATATATTATATATAAATCATGTTTTATATTCTGGAATTAAGTAATAATGATCTAAGTAATCATATTAATAATTACAAGTCAAAACACGGAAGACAAATGAAACGATTTAACCAAAACGGTCTTTAACATGGAATTTACAAAAGAACGGGTAAAATAAAGTCATAAGTGAACCATATATGATATCATAACAATGAGTATGATTCTGGAATAAGTCAATGACATTATTTAAATCATTATACATGAGTTTCAGACACTTATAAAGCAAATCAGACCTAAGGTAAGGGAAATATCACAATCTCATTTTTATCCGAGATTGTTTATACTTTGATATTTAATGGGGTGTATTTTATCATCTACATCCATGTTTCTTCAATATGTAATTTTATTTCCATCCACCTACAATTCTTTAAATCCAATTTTACCCTTCGGTGAGTTTTTAGTAAAGGATATGAAAGGAATCTTTTGTCGTTTTTTTGTATGAGGTACTTTTTGACTTTTCCGACAAAAGTACGAAGAATGTTTTTTTAACTTATACGACATGAATGGATTTTTAAAACATTATTTCCAAGAATAATCCTTTAAAAGTTTTCATGTTTATTTTTAATCAACTTCTTTTAGTTTATAATTGTACGACATGTTAAGAAAGGAAAAGTGTTTTTGAAGAATAAAGGATATTTTCCTCAAGAATGGAGTTCAAGTGTTTTATCAAAATTATTTTCCATCTAAGATAATAAAGAGTTCTATTTTTATCCCTATTATTACATTGATTTGATTATGTTGTGATGGAATTATTTTTATGAATTCATTTATCTTATATGAATTGTTTTATGATGTCACGATGTTTAAGATTCCCATTTTTATTACATGGGTTATGCTATGATGTATGGTTTATGATTTTGTGGAACACATAAGAATGGTATCATTATGAGATGGGTGGGACCTATATCTCCCTCCAATGCATTGGGTAAAGATTTTATATCTCATGAGATATACATGGCTGGAATGGTAGGTTATACCGGTTCAGTGAAACAGGACTGAAACGAGGGTGACTCGGTTCAGAAATGGACTTTGTCCACTAAGATAGTCTTGGAAATGAGTCTTGAATAATAAGATATGATTCTCTATGATTATGTGTGTATGCCACAAAGTTTCATGTTTTAAGTTATGATTATTGGGATTACATTTCACTGCTATGATTTATACCATGTTATGGAATTATGCTCTCTTTTGCAGGTTACGATTTCCAAAATGTTGTGTTCTTATGAATATGAAGTGATTGATATTCCTTTTGTTTACCCATACTGAGCATTTGAGCTCACCCTTTTATGTTTTCTTTTCCCCAGGATATAAAGAAAGGTTTTAGGTAAAAAAAGGGAAGATCTTTATGGGAGATGTTGAAGATCTTTCACCAAGTTTAGAAGATAATATTCCGAGTTTCCAAAGACACTAAACTATTACGGTCCTTGTGTGTGTGTTTTTGTTATGTACTAAGTATTCCGAAAAAGTAATGTAATGTCAATGTACGTCACGCTTCGGGTCTCTACAGTTGGTATCAGAGGAAAGGTTTAGTCAACCTTTGGAAACTAGGATGCGAAAACGTTAGTGAGATCCCTAGAGAAATTTCTAAGGTATGTCTAGGGATGTCCCTAAGGATAAGTATACGTATATGATATAGTCCTAGAACTATGGTAATGATATTAGATTAAACCAAAGATGTTAGATATTGAAGTTACTCCCCCTTTATTATGATTTTTGCCTCTCACACTATTCTTTTTGGGTTTTAGAAAATGACTGGAAACAAGATGATTCATGATAATGGAGGATATGATGGACAATGGAATGATATTCTTCATGAGCAATCAAATGAAATGGGATTTGGAAGTCCAAACATCATTATTATGCTGAATCATCAATCTCATAATATGATCAATAAAGTAAAATTTGGTAAGTTTCCTGACTCGGCTAATAAGAGAAAGATGGAGTTTCATGATGATGATAGAGGAAATAAAGTTCAATTTCCCCTATCTAAATCATGTGGGAAGAGGCATCAAGGAGAATGTTTCAAAGGAACTGGAAGATGCTTTGGTTGTGGAAAAGAAGGACACAAATCCAGTAAGTGCAAAGGAAAAGGTTCAGTTAACACCAGGGATGAGGATAATGGTATTGCTACGACATCAACAATGGTTAAATGTTTTAAATGTGGAATGTACGGGCATTATGCAAACCAATGCCCTAAGGGAAAGTCTCATGAAGAGAATCAGTATGGTTGTATGGGTAGTATTTATGTGGATGATGATGAAGAGACTACAAATGATATGTGAGATGAAAGAATTGTTGAAGCTCGGTCAATGGTTTAAGAATGTAGTAGAATGATTACATGTTTATCATGTGTAATGTTGTATAAGTAATCTTATGGTACTATGGAATAAAGAGACATCTAAGGATTGTTACACTATTGTCTTTCCTTGAGTTTAGAAAGTGTATGATTAATGTTACCAGTATCCATGAAAGGTTATTCAGATATTTTTGGAACGTAGATGATATGCGCATAATGAAGGGATAAGGATAAAATTAAATGTTTGATAGTATTCATGAGCTCATAACTGATATAAGGATAAGGTTATGTAATGGATTGAGTATATATAATTTTTGGATTTTGGTATGTTAAAAGAGTTAACTTCTGACAGCATTTAGGTTTTTACTAAGCTTCAATGGGTATTCATTCTTCAAGAGAATACATGATTAAGGTATTCACATGTTTGTAATTTGACCAACAAGATATATCTTATGATATATGGGGGATAAATGATGGCATTCACGTGATTGTTCTGTGACATTTCAAGTAATCATTTTCTTTATACTATGAGCTTGGACCGAAGTATTTTAGATAAGCCTAAAGATTAGAATGGATTATGTTGGAAATAAGTTGGGATAAAACGTTTTTCGATATTATTGATGGGATGTTATAGTAATATAGCTTTATAAAAAGGAAAACCTGCAGGACGGGCGACAGCCCATCGCATCGGACAAGGCTGTGAGAATCGAACCCACAACCGAAGTGCGACGAGCCTTTATCGCCTACCACTGGCCTACAGGAAGTCCATGTTTAGGAGAAACTAGTTTTATTATATTAACCAGTATGATATATGAAGTATAAGTCCATTTTAGTAACCATATATGATTAATCTCACTATAGAATGAATTATGAATATTTAATAACTTTTTCTAACCTTTTGTTTGAGACAGATGGAATGACTCGTCATTCTATCACATGATCTGCTAACACTTCACGAATAACAAATTAAACTTCATTTATTTAAGATATGAAGTAGAAATTGTTCAAGGCACGAACAACAGTGAGATTGTACCAAAATAAAGTAAGTATTTATTCTAATTCAAATTCTTCAACTTTAGGAAAACGATCTTGAAAAACAAAAATGTTGTCCTAGTGCTCTTATATCTAATTAATTAGATGGTACCTTAGATCATAAAAAATTTATGGATTTGTGATTGTTGGCTTTTCTATAGCCATGTTCTCTACCACTCTCCATCAGAACATGATCGTTAGATTTTTCTTCCATATCCATATTTTCACCTATGTGGAAACCCAGTGATTAGTTTATTTGGGTAACCGTTATGTTTCATACTTTTGTTTTTAAAGATTGGTTTTGGTATTCCTTTTTACGATGTGGGTTTCTATTAAACAAACTTTCGAGTAGTAAACCATTTATAACCCCGACGAATTTCGAGGGCGAAATTCATTTTAAGGGGGGTAGAATGTAACACCCCGAGATTTTATGAAAAATATTATTTTAATTTCATTAATGTCTTGTGTTGTATTCTACACCAAGATTACCTTGCGCTATACGCAACACCATATTAGCTTGCAGTATACGCAACACTATTCTTGGACCGTGTTACACACAATTTTGATAATAGTTATTCTACGCAACATTGAGTATATATATATATATATTTATATTCAATGTATAAATGAAATATGGTTGGATTCTGTTATAAGAAACAACGAAGGATTCTTTCACAACACGCAACCCTAACTTGGCTTGCATTACACGCAATCACGACCTTCCTCGATAGCGTGTGTTGTACGCAATACCGGGTTTTAATAAACAATGATATATTATAATAATATTGTCATGAACTAGCTTTTATGAATAGTATTAACTAAATTTTGAATTTTATAACATTATTATTCATCTTACACATTTTCTAGAACAAGGTATAAGAACAAAATAATTTCTTTGGGTAAAATAAGTATTTTTAAAAAAATGAAGTTTTGCCGCCTTTTGATGGCGTACCCACTTTAAATCTAGTTTTTTAAATGTTTATAAGTTCAATTTAACAAAATAAAATTCTTCTCTTGAATCAGGATATAAAAATTTACATTAGATAAAGTTTTGCTATTTTTCCGACAACTTTCATATTTTAATGAATAATAAAAACACGGTATATTTTAATTAAAAACAACTTTTTTTCAACGCAATATCTTATGTTGTTAAATTATAATATTGAATGGTTTTAAAGTATAAATAGAATATATATTTTCCATTTAATATAATTTATGACATTAGCATTTATTTTACCTTGAATTCGTAGGTTAAATCAATTCAATCTTTTGCAATGTTTTAAAGAAAACCCGTTTTCTTTCGATAATGGGATTAATTTTAATTTAATTTCAGAAAATTTTGTGTATTGAATTTGGAAAAATGGATTCCATATTTGGAATCAGTGGATCCAAATTATGTTAATAAGCTACTTTTTATTTTTGGGAATTATGAATAGTAACTACGGTAAATTTTATTTACCATAGTTAAAGGTAAATCGGGTAATTAAGGGTAAATATAATATTTTAAAATTACCCTAAAAAATGTCAAAATCTTATTGTATGACTAAAAGTCGACCCATATCACCTAAGGGTCGGATTATATTCATTTAATTAAATTGTTTCAATGAAAATAATTTAATTATTATTAAAACCAATGAATGTGACAACATGTCACTTTCTTAAATCTTATAAGTATAATAATTTTAATATTGTGATAAACTTCATGAAACTTTGAACATGAATAGTATCCAGAACTCTAATACAATTATCTACATCATAGGAATTTATTTAGAATTTTTAGGGATTAAATAATTATCATTTATTATGACACAAAGATGATGCAGTAATTGTCTTATTAATGAAATATTGAAATAATTGATGTTATATATGCCCAAATAAATGTAATTTGAGACTTTTTATGACATACACTAATTTTCTAGGTTAATATGACATGTTATTATTGATTTAAGTAACTTGGTTCGAACTTATCATTCTGTTATGAATTTCATAAAAATCATGTACCAAATAGTGTCGAAATTGACATAAAATAGTTTTTAAAACAAATATTATATTATTAATTGTTATTTTATTCCTAAAAATCTAAGGTTCGGCCAAATGACTTAGATAAGATTATATATATTAATAATAAACAACTTGGGGTTCTTTTGGCTTGATATAGTAAGTTTATTAACCATATAGTGTAAGAAAGAAAAAAGACACAGTAAAAGTTAAATTATTTAACTTAGAGTTAAATCTAATTGATAAGGTTAAAATAATAACCTAAACTTGTCTAAATCCTATTGGATGAAATTATTTAGACCCATCCCCACCTTAGCTTCGAAATATATAAATTTTGAGCTATTTAAAACCGATCTTGAATTTATAATAAAATAATAGTTTTAGTTATTCCAAAGGTGCCCCTCTCCTCCCTTATAAAAGGACACCTCCTCCCCCCTTTCCTCACACCACTTTGAGCCTTATAGCTCGGCCAACCCCTGCCAAATCCTCCTCTCCACTTCCCTAGAGACATCATAGAGGTTCTGGTCTTCTTCAAAGACCCATTTTAGTGCCCTAAAAGGAGGTCTCAAAGAAGCACTTCAAAGAAGAGGTAAAGCCCATTACCGATTCTTTCATCTTTATTTCTTCTTCCACTTATTCTTCTTTAGTTGTTTCATCATTAAGTAATAACTTCAGTATCACTCATATACTGATATGTTATTATAAGTATGAAACAACCCTATTTAACCATCTATCCATCATATGGAAAAATAAATCACCGCGCGTGCGTACGTACGGAATACCGTCTCCACGCCGTGGTGTAATCTATTTTCCACCACCACCTTACTTGGATGGGTATAATGGTGTACATAATAACTATATATGATTATTGTAAATTGATATTGATTCTGAAATAGTACACATACACTCCAATACAATTCCACGATCATGAGAACGATATCATCGCTCGTGCGTACGTACGGAATACCATCTCCACGACGCGATGAGATTCATTCTCCACTTTAACCATTCATGAATGATTATAAATTACATATAATATGTAATCATGAAATATATGACATAATAATGATACTGGATTTATGTGTATATATATGTATGTCATCTACTTAATTCCATTCAACTCAATAAGGAAACGAAAACAGCGTTCATGCGTACGTACGACCTACCATCTCCATGAATGGTGTATTTCTTTCCATTTATTGATTTATTTTATATATGTATATTCTGAATATATATTATATATAAATCATGTTTTATATTCTTTAATTAATTAATAATGATCTAAGTAATCATATTAATAATTACAAGTCAAAACACGGATGACAAATGAAACGATTTTACCCAAAACGCTCTTTAACATGGAATTTACAAAAGAACGGGTAAAATAAAAGTCATAAGTGAACCATATATGATATCATAAAAATGAGTATGATTCTGGAATAAGTCAATGACATTATTTAAATCATTATACAGGAGGTTCGGACACTTACGAAGCAAATCGGACCTAAGGTAAGGGAAATATTACAATCTCATTTTTATCCGAGATTGTTTATACTTTGGTATTTAATGGGGTGTATTTTATCATCCACATAAATGTTTCTTCAATATGTAATTTTATTTCCATCCACCTACAATTCTTTAAATCCAATTTTACCCTTCGGGGAGTTTTTAGTAAAGGATATGAATGGAATCTTTTGTCGTTTTTTTGTATGAGTTACTTTTTGACTTTTCCGACAAAAGTACGAAGAATGTTTTTTTTAACTTATACGACATGAATGGATTTTTAAAACATTATTTCCAAGAATCATCCTTTACAAGTTTTCAAGTTTATTTTTAATCAACTTCTTTTAGTTTATAATTGTACGACATGTTAAGAAAGGAAAAGTGTTTTTGAAGAAGAAAGGATATTTTCCTCAAGAATGGAGTTCAAGTGTTTTATCAAAATTATTTTCCATCTAAGATAATAAAGGGTTATGTTTTTATCCCTATTATTACATTGATTTGATTATGTTGTGATGGAATTATTTTTATGAATTCCTTTATCTTATATGAATTGTTTTATGATGTCACGATGTTTAAGATTCCCATTTTTATTACATGGGTTATGCTATGATGTATGGTTTATTATTTTTTGGAACACATAATAATGGTATCATTATGAGATGGGTGGGACCTATATCTCCCTAAAATGCATTGGGTAAAGATTTTACATCTCATGAGATAGAAATGGCTGGAATGGTAGGTTATACCGGTTCAGAGAAACAGGACTGAAATGAGGGTGACTTGGTTCAGAAATGGGCTTTGTCCACTAAGATAGTCTTGGCAATGAGTCTTGACTAATAAGATATGATTCTCTATGATTATGTGTGTATGACACAAAGTTTCATGTTTTAAGTTATGATTATTGGGATTACATTTCACTACTATGATTTATGCCATGTTATGGAATTATGCTCTCTTTTGCAGGTTAAGATTTCCAAAATGTTATGTTCTTATTAATATGATGTGATTGATATTCCTTTTGTTTACCCATACTGAGCATTTGAGCTCCCCCTTTTATGTTTTCTTTTCCCCAGGATATAAAGAAAGGTTTTAGGTAAAAAAAAGGGAAGATCTTTATGGGAGATGTTGAATATCTTTCACCACGTTTAGAAGATTATATTCCGAGTTTCCAAAGACACTAAACTATTACGGTCCTTGTGTGTGTGTTTTTGTTATGTACTAAGTATTCCGCAAAAGTAATGTAATGTCAATGTACGTCAAGCTTCGGGTCTATACAATTGGTTAGGGGATGAGGATCACTGATACACTTGAGGTCATTTGGATGGGACTTAGGATGATTCATATCGCTATTCATTGGGACATCGACTACTGACCCGCTAGGGATTATTTATTAGATGGTAGATATCAATGTGCCACTATCATCATGCTTGGAGTCGGAGATGAGTTTTTTGAGATGAGGTCTGAGGGACAAGGGATTTGATTTTGGTGTGCCCTATAGATTTCATATATTTGATTGTTAGAACATCGTTATGGTGACATGATTATAGTTGGAACCCAAGGGTTCACTTGGGATGAATTTCATCTGGAAATTCCTTGGGATTTATGCCATGTACCCTCTCCACAGTAGTTACATAAATAAAGATAAATGATGTATGGTATATATATAATTTTGGGAAAGTGTTCATACATTATCAAAAATTGTTGAATCATGTTATAACTTCCTTATAGTTGTTAACAAAAAAGGGAAGTGGGTTATTTATTGAATATTCATGCCCCACATCTCTATTAAAATTTTTTAAACACCTGCATTATTAGGGATGTTAGCTAGGAACCTGTCCGTGGTATCATAATAAGATTTATTCTCAAACCCTACATAATTCCCTCAGGATGCACATAAAATTTATGTGCATGTGATCATGTAAGGGACTAAGCTCAGGAGTTGGACCACAGTAGTCAATTTAGAACTTTTATCATGGGATGGATGGAAAGGGGCCTTGGAGGTTCTTTCATAATCCGGACTTTACTTTTGTATTCCATTTTATTTAGCATGATTTTATTTATCTTTACTAATGGTCAGCCACTAGATACCCTTCTGATTATCTATTTATAATTACCTTCTATTCCATATTGTTTGTATTCTATAAATGGTATGTATTGGTATTGTTGTTACCCCTACTTTTGTTGCCTATTTATTCTTCCCCTTTTTCTTGTTATTTCTTCCATTCATTTATGGTCTTTTTCTACTATTGTATATATATATATATCATAATTATTAACACCATCTAAGGGTATAGTTTCCCCAATATCAACTTTACACACCCTCACTGTTAGTTGGAAGCCTTTGGTATATGGGTAGGTGCACCTAAGGGCTAGTGGTCAACTGGCCTAGATCAATGGATAAAGTGGAATCTGAGTCAAGATGCTACAATATGCTTGGAATAAATTGAAAAATTTATATTAAATAATTAGAACATAAAAGAAATTATTATTAAATGAGAAATGAATAAATAAAAAAGAATTATATTAAGTAAAATAAATATAAATAAGGTTCTTATATAGATGAATAATAAACTTATGTGAATTATATATAACGTTAGAGTTCATTTAAGCAATCAATTATCTAAGGTAAAATTTTTATTAACTGAATATTATTTTATTGAGTCATAATCTATCATATTTATCTAAATTACACTCATATTTTCATTTTATTCATATCTCAAAAAAATAAAATGTTGTGAGGTATGATTTTGCCTTCTATTTTGGGTATTTCTCATTCATATCCGTGTTCATTCTTACTATAAATATATATTTATTATTTTAAATGTTAATTTTTTTTAATAATAATCATATTTCAATTTTGATTATATAAAAAATAAAATTTTATATGTCATTTATCAATGTGAAATGATACAAACCAATTTAAATAAAGATGAAAAGTATTTCTTTCAAATACCATACCATTTCATACCATTTCCCCATAATTGTTTACTATAAATTTATTTATTTTAAAATATATATTATTATGTTTTCATATTATCAAAATAATGTTATAATTTTTTTAATACTCTTTGTAAATGAATTTTAACGTGACTTGTAATTTTTTTTATAATGTCACCTAAATTTTTATAAAACTCTATTCATGATTTATCTTCAATTTTTATTTCTTTATTTATAATATTCTTCACCTATGACTATTTCATATAATTCGTGTATCACCCTTCGAAATCACTATTGAAATGTTTCTTTTTTGTGATTTATTTTTACGTATCATCTATTATAATTTATAATGATTTACAATTTATTACATCCTGAAAATTTTTTGTAATGAATTTTATTTCCATTGGAAAAAAATATATGATTTTTATTTATATAGGATTATTTTCATGTGGTGTCCATATGTATGGATTATTATTAAATGATAAGGTTCATGTAATTATATTTTATTCCAATAAACCAGGTAATGTTAATATCTCATGTTGTGACATGTATGAGACATATATAGTTATCCCAATATATTATGTTATATATTTACATTATATAGTGAGATTTTATCAATTATGTCATGATATTCTAATTTTGGATCCCAGATATATGTTTTGATTTTATATAATTATGCCTATACCACATTCATATTTTATATCATTGAGGTTCATTATTGTTTAGTTCAAATTATTATACCATGGTATGTGTTAGGATTTCATGGAGATCATTTTATGGTTCTACATTCATATTCCATGATCTATGATTATATTTTCACAAATTATGACCACATATTCTGATTTTATGATCTTATTCAATTTCTCCAATGATCACATTTTCATATATTTTGGTTATATAAGGATAAATCATTAATAACATATTAATATGTTAACTCTCTTATAAAGAATCAGATTTAAGAATTTTCTTATGTTCCCCATTTCATTACGTAATGAAGAAGAAAATTATGTATGATATATATAGAAAGAAATCATATTTTAGAAAATTTTATGGTAGAAATTTATATTATATAATAAAATAATATTTATATTTCTAATATCCAAAAAATGATAACATTATGGTTCTATGTGTGTGATTTAATCATCAACTTGAATTCTTAATTATATAAAATAATTTCAAATATATGTATTTCATGTTTGAGTCATATTATGTGATGTGTCACTTTTTGGGGTAGTGTAGACTAGTGAGATCTATGAGGTACTACCAATAGAATATTTTTAGAGTAGTGGGGTTTAAAAAGCGTGAATAATGGGGCTAATGAGGTTTGTTGGGGTTAGTGAGGTGTTACTAATGGGGTAAGGGGATACCACTAGGGCCAGTGATACATGACCAATGATATGAGAGTATACTTATATGTTTTTTGAGACATAATAATTGGGATCACTATAACCCAGATGGGTTATCCTATAGTAAGTCATTGGGTTTGGCGCATATTATACGATATCGATGGATGACTCTAATAATAACCCAATATTGTCTAAATTTTTAGATTTTATGTTTTTTATAGAATATTTACCACATGGTTACCTAAATTGATTGTTTATATTTATAATAATTTGTTACACAATATCATTTACATATACTATATATTGTGTCATATGATAATGATGTATTGATGCTATCTTATAAGATATGTAGATTAACACCCTATATATAAACAATGAATGACGTGAAGAATTCATTATTCATGATATGGTTAAGGTAAAGGTTCTTATGATAGGAGATGTTGATTGTTCATGGGATACAGAAGAGAATAGACTTTATTGGATAGGAAATGACATGCCAGGATTCTTTTGATTAATTTTATTTATTTTTTTATTATATATTAATGACTATATGTTATTATTTTTATAAGAGTTGCATTTTTGTATTATTCTAATGATACATGATTATTATTTTTATATTATTATTTGTTCATGTGATGGCTTTATATTATTTTTTTTGTCTTAATATTTGTTATATTGTTATTATTAAATTTATTATATGGTTATAATATTGATTGTATAGTCTCTAATATACGGATTAGGCCCACACCATAAGTTATACACCTTTAAAAAATTGAAAAAAATTATTATGGTCTTGTGGCAGCACCAACCCGTGGGTTTGGATTGGGTTATTGAAAAATTGGATTACAGACTCGTTAATTTTTTTAATGGTATTGGGAATTTGAAATCTTGGATATAGGACTATTCTTGACTCATATAAAAGGTATTTTTATAGAAAAACAACATTTTTATAGTGGATTTTCTATTTCGTAGAGATGTATATGATGTTTTTTTGATATTTATGTGTTGTGATACTGATATTTATCTGACATTATCTTTGCTAGGGATGTGAGAAATCATGAGTTTAGGCATAATATTTGATACATAGTATAATAATAAATGTTTATTCTTATATGTGGTTATTAGTATAATTAATAAATTAAATAAATAAACTTAATTAAAAAATGATTTTTAAAATATCAATCATTTTTCTAATTATGTTTTTAGGGGTGATTTCATACACTTTATTGAAGAGTATTATAACATTTTATATATGAGTATTGGATTTTTTATTTTGGGACAGAGAAAATACATTAGATTATAGTGGTAATAGTTGTTAAGGGTGTATATTTAATATTGATAATAAGGTTTAAATTTATGGTAATTAGTAATATATTGATATGATGATATAGAATTAATATGATTGTGTGATATACATGGTTCCTATAATGTTATCAAAACTTATACAAATTCCTCACATGGTATTGAAGATATGTGACACCTTAGCATCGAATAGATGAGAGATGTAATGGAGAGGTAGAGCATGTAAAGAATAAGGTATATTGGGACCCATTAATGTATTCAAAACACATAAATTAATTATTTTATATTATTCAATCAATAAATATTAGGTTTCCTATAGATGAGTCCCAAATGGCCAACTTTAGTCATGAGTTTTAAAAGAAACATCTACTTATATATAGCCGTGATGGTAGACCATAGGGTTTATAGTAATGGATAAAATGATCTATTATATCATAGAGATAATTAGAACTCAAGGTGAGTGGAATATAAGATAACCTATATTTATTCTAAAAGAAAAAAACATAGTGTTGGTGGGATGTCTTTGTACAGACCATGACGGAAAAAGGATTAATGAGAGATAGTTTCCAGATATTATTTTATGAGTATTTTTATAAGAATATAATAAATATTAAAGGGTCAAATTTTTTTATAGAACTATATTATTGGATATGTGCTGATGGTGGATTATACATCATGATTTATATGCTTGTTAAAGTTCAGATTGACTCTCGATACAAAAAAGGCATAGATGATCATTTGTTAGATATTTAATTGAAACATAAGATCCATTCATAAGTGAATTTTTTATACCTTTTAAAATATATCTTGACAATGAATGAGGTGATGATGGTAAATAAATAACTAGGTGAAGGCCCATGAATTTTTATAACCTATTTGATAGGAGGATATGGTGATGTATTATCTGACAGCTAGAAGAGAAGGTTTAATGTGACATGGAAGATAAATAGTTGATATGGTAATCACAGTAAAATTTCATTTAAACATAAACATGACATATATCATCATAGGTTATTTTAAAAGGGAAATCAAGGTTTTGAAT
The DNA here is from genome assembly GCA_963277665.1 of Viscum album. Lineage (NCBI taxonomy): Eukaryota > Viridiplantae > Streptophyta > Magnoliopsida > Santalales > Viscaceae > Viscum > Viscum album. Next base: position 2,011,426,770 of record OY728164.1, on the reverse strand, counting down.
AAAATTTAGGATAAATCAATTCCATTTAGAATATGTTGAAAAATATTAGAGTTGGGACTTTTATGATTTGAGGTGTGATTTTTATAACATATACCATTTATAGTGTATTATTTTATTTGGATATGACACACCAATTTATTTTTACTCATATGGTTAGAAATTTGGTTCAATATAATTGGAGTTCAACAAGAGTATTAATGATAGATACTCTTCTAGGAAAGAGGAATGTTTGGATCATGAGGTATCTAATATGTACTATTATAGTGATTAGCTATGGACTTTTGTGGTATTCCATAGTTCCTAATATAACAATTTATTGTATCATTATTAGGATATATTGGATGATTTATTTCTGGGTTCATGTGGACTATAATAGGCAATGCGTTTCATTTACATATCCAAATAGTGATAACTAAATATTTATAAGTTAATGGGATGTAAATATAGTTTAATCCATACCTTACCTTGGGTAGTTGGGATCCAACACTAGACAAGTGGTGGTATGGTCCTTAGATTAGAAAAGAAGAAAAATCAACCAATATTTCCTATAATTATTAATCAATTTAATGAAATATAATTTAAGTTAATTTATGGGTTACCTTTAGAGATGATGGTTCAGTTTATAACCAATATAGTACCATTAATATATCCCATATCAAATCCTATTTATTATATGGATACTATAAAGTTATGCGAGATAAAATTATATTTTTTAATCCTCTAAGAGATGTGATTAATATGAAAAAATTTATCCGAATAAGAATGTCTAATAATATTTTATAATAAGGTGTATTGAATTTTATGGTTATATACAATTAACCAAGACAATGGTAAAGTGATAATTAAAACTAAGTCCCAATTTCTCATGAAATCAAATCTATTTGATTATATAATAGGTGATAAATGGTTTTCTGTGATCTATATAAGATTTATGTATCCTTAGATATGTGTGTGATCTAATGACATTTTGAAGATATAGTTTATAAGATAATATGATCTATATGTGTTTATGGTGATATCATTTAGAGTGATGAATTCTCTAAATATTTTTAGAGACTTTATGAATGGGATATTTAATACGTATCATTATTTTTTAAAGGTGATATTCATTAATTATTTGTTTCTATACAATAAACAATTATAGGATCATTAGAGGCTCCTATGTTTTATGTTAACCGTATTACATAAATAATAGTTGTATTATATGTTCTCAAATTTCTACATTTAGATTGGGGAAGTCATGTTTTTGGGACAAGTGGAATCTAAGATGGGTATCTCATTATATATTATTAGTATGTATCATTTAATATATTTTAACATTCCAAAAAATGTTTCTAGGGTTCATAATTTCTTTTATAATTATGGTTAATATAGGAAAATAATCCAACATTTCTTTCAGATTTTATGATTGGTGATATCCTTGATGAAGGAGGGAGTAATATTTTAGTTTTATGAGTTGTTTTATGTAAATTTATATTATTTAGGGAGAAAGTGGACAATGACACAAAAATTGATATTTCCTTGGGTAATATATGTGTGGTGTATTGTGATGAATAATGTGTAGAGTTATATTTTTTTGTTCGTATAGAGTTATTATTTTTAGCTTATAGGTCTCCATTATTGAAATTGTGAGAGAAAAACAGCCTTATAGAAGATCTGAAGTAGGTGGTGGTATTGAATGTGTTAGAATACTGTAAATTCCATTTATTTAGTAAGATATTTTTTTATATACATAAATAATATTATCTAAATGTATATAATATAATATAATTATTTGGACACTTTATAGTGTATACTATTTTTTTAAAATATAGTTGTTTTATTTTGGGATGGTGTACAAGCTAGTTAAGTGTAAAATTGTTATAGATACTTCAAGTAGAATGTCTTAGATTTAGGAAATTCATAATTAATAAAAGGTAATGGAGATTGATGTTTATCTTATCTAATATCTATTTGTATATGTTTTATGAATAAGTTGAAGTGATTTTAGCACCACTCAGAATTACTTTTATTCTAAAATGTAGGGGGAAGGATGTTTTGGTTGATGATCAAGAATGTATTTTAGTATACAAGATCATTGATAGTGTAGAGAGATAAAATAATTTTATTCTCAAAAGTGAGATGATTTTATATGTGTGTGGTAGGTCACACGTACCTATGTACCTGAAAGAGGAGGCGATGAATGAGTTTCAAACCTTTCAATGGGTGTTTTATCCTAATTTTATAATGATACACCATGATGTTAAGATATAGTACTAGTGAAAATTTACATATAGATACATAACATGATTTCTATCAAGGTACCTAATTTATCAATAATTAATTTATAAGAATTAGATGATAATTTTTTTATTTCACCCATTTCCCATTATATTATATAAGTAAAATGTAGTCTTGAAAGATTGTGTTACTATTTTAGTCAGGTCTCTAAGATAAAAAGTTGGATTTTGTGTTATCATGAATTTATTGATGAAGTTAGAATATTTTTACCTATTATAGAGACTCAACAAGTTGATGTGATGATGAAATTATATGTCTAGGAGAGGACTATATTACATGGCGTATCAAAGATAATATTTTTTTTTCTAATTAGGAGACAAGAATTAATTTTAATTTTGGTTTGGACTATATATGTATTTAACCATTTATGTTTCCCTAAGAGCACCTTATTACATGTAGAATAATGGTTTGTTTTATTTGACTATATGGGTGTTAGAGGATGTGATGAACACAAGAATTTTAGATTGTGTTGGTTGATGGGGGGAACATCTATATTTAGTTGAATTTTTATATTATAAAATTTATTAGGAATTTAATTTCATATAACTATTTGAATCATTTTTTATTTTAATATGTATATTTATTCTAGGTTGAAAATAACTTAGTATTTCTTCTTTAATTGGGTTGAGTTTTATATAAGTGATTACTGAACTCCTAAAATTGATAAAAAATATATTTCTTATGGTATAAAAATGTTATATATCATTAACACAGTATATAAAATGATAAATAGTGTTTAGAATGGATGATCATGTATTTATTTAGGTATCAATCCAATAGAGTTATTGCAGAGTGGGGAAATAGGGAATGTTATAACCTCAATTTTTTGATCATTTTGAGGTCTTAAAAAGGATCCGTTTAATTACCTATCAATTTTTTCTTCTAATGAAGTACAAATAATACATGATATATTTCATGTATCTTAGTTGAGAAATTATATTTTAGGAACATAAAATACTTTTATGACATATAACACAGAGTTTCAGATGCATACCTCATTTAGGGAATTACTTGAATATATTTTTTCATAATGAGAAAGCATTGTTTGATAAGGGGATTCATTTTTTTGTGGTGTTATAATAACATGAATGAATAGGAAATAATCTGAAAATTGAATGAAAAGATATAAATAAGTATCCATAGTTATTTTAAAATAGTATTGATAATAATTACTAAGTTTAAAAATCTAAATTATGGGTAGTTTTTATTAACTTGATTTTTATGGGTTATTTAACAACCATAACTTTTTCATTTCCATGTAAAAATATTTTTGTTGGTTCCCGATGAATGAGTTAGATGAGGAATAGAGGATCACTTTCATAAAAATGGAAAATATAATATAGTGGTAAAGTATACATCCAACTATAACCTTGTTGGGAGGCCACAAGATGTCTTATGCGAAGATAGATGCTACTTCCCTAAGATAATCCACCATATAAAACCCCTTATTAGTTCACCATGATTAATTTTTTAAACCACTTGACCTCGTGTGTTCTTCCCTATATGAAATAGGTTGTCAATTAGTGGTGAGGTCCTAAACCAAGCCATGGGGAGATTATTCCCCCAATATCCATAACCATCCACAATAAAAAATGGATCTAGTAATAATAAATAAATACATAAGTACAACATCACAATGGTATGTTTATCATGTCATTAACATAACATATTATAAAACAATGTGACATACCAGTCATACAGAATTAGTCAAATGGATCCCCATATATGGAAGATCAATTTATAAATGACATGAAAAAAAGAAATGAATAAATAGGAATAGTAGAAATAAATTCTAGAAAGTATTCAAACATCACCTCTATCCCTAATAAATTCCACCTCTATAACATCCTAACACAATGCTCTTTCTATTAGATAGATTCATGATAACAAAATCACCATGTTACCCAAGGTACTCGTATTGGATGTGTATAGTAAACCACATAGGGAATCACCAACATGTACATAACATAAGTGAGAGAGATATATTTGTGTTGAGAGTATGATAATAAATAAATAAATACAATACAATACATGAAATCAGGTTATCATGTAATGTCATCTTGCATTAGCTAGGGCACCGAAAACCACAACCATACCAAGGAGATCAATATCACAAGGATAAATTCATCCAATACCCACTATATCTAATGTTATAGGATTTTATTTAAGGAGTCCATAATATAAACAACCTCTCACACATTTCAAACTATTTATTCAAGGAAAGGTCCCATAACTACATATCAGATCCATTTATCACAAGGAATGTGATATTAGGAGGGAAAACATAGCAATACTCATTTTCAAGACGAACCATACACTTGGGATATCATCCCATAACTATATCACATAAAAACCAAGAATCACAGAAAATGGTTTGATGCGGGAATAACCTAGCCAACCACCCTTACATTCCAAACCAACAACCACATTTAAGTGAGGAGCCATGGATAAATCCATCACAACATTAAATAAAAATGATAATTGGGGTCACCAAAATCAAACTCAAACCACTGAGTTCAAATACAAGCTATATCTCATCACGCCATGTCATAACCCTCATAGGGACTGTCCTTTGGCCCTTGCTTATCTCAAACCATGTAATGTCCATATTCATAGTCATACATGCTTATCAATACCTTAAATTTGATGGGAAAAACATTCACCCTTATTTTATTTTTTATCCCACTAATACACTGAAAGGAAAAAGTAAATCACTCTACACTAAATTACACAAGGTAGGAAACCCCAAAATTATCCTTGATATATGTCATGGTTGAAACATAAATTTCATGACCTACCATCATATTATACCTCCTGGTATAGAAATGAATATGGGAGTGAACCCTGAATCCCACCTCAAATAGGACATGGGATAGTTAATATAATCCATGTTATAAAAATGCACATATGGGTGGAATTTCCATCATTTATACTACTATAAATGGAAAAAAATTTGATTAAATCTATAAAGTATAAAATAAAACCCAATCCATGATTCATGTATATGTCACACATAGAAAAAGTCTCAAAAAATTGAGTATAAAAATGAAAATCCCTAAAATAGTGACTATAATAGAAAGTTTAACGCTTGAGAAAGTAATGTCCAACTCAGACTCCAAACCCCGCATGGGAAACTATAATATATATAGGTTATCATACAATAATACTCAATAGTAACCTCCCTAAAAACTTAAATTAAGTTCTAGAAGAAGTATACTCATGATTTTATGAACATAAAAAAATATTACAAAAAATATACATATTCTTAGCCAACTACCACTCAATGAGATAACCCAACCATAATATAAAAACATATTACATCATTTTACATGAATATTAATTACATATAAAAACTAATAAAGCCCTATATCATATAATTTTAGTGTATTTAGAGATTAAAAATATGACCAACTTATTTCATAAACATTATTCAACAACTCCAAACATCTCTCATAAAAGATAAATGAAAAAATAAGAAAGGGTGAACTTATATTAACATTAAAGGGTGAATATAAGTCATATCGACCAGAGTTCATAAGTGGGTAGAAGATAAAAATTTGGAAATTAAAAAATAATCAATATTCCAGAACATAACATAAGTAAATCATTTCCAATTAAACATAGATTAGAAATCATAAATCATGACATGAGTCTTTCGGAATAACATAAAGCATACACCATAGAATAGTGGAAACACGAGTCAATAAACATAATCCATAAGAAAATGAAATAGACTCATTTCATGATATACTAATCTGTCATAAAAAAAGAATAGAAATTATAACTTCTATCATTTTTAAAAACTATGAAATTAATATCATAAATCATTACCCAACCATAACATATAGAAATATTACATCATTTTACCTAAATATTTATTAAAAATCAATAAAATTAAAACATATGAACCTATAGTTTTATTTTCTTATGAAATTAGATAATTAACTAACATATTTCACAAACAGTCTTCATAATCTCCAAATATCTTCCATAAAGGGGAAATGAAAATATAAGAATGGGTGAGATTAGATTCTTAGTAATGGGTGTATGGAATAAATATAGACTATAGTTCATAATTTTTTATAATATAAAGAGGTTTCCATGTGAAAGTAATCAATTTAAATGGACATAAAATATGTAAATCATGCCCAATTAAACATGCACCATAAATCAAGAATCATGACACAAGCCTTTGGTATAATATAAGAAATGCACCATGGTAGAGTGGAAACATGAGTCAATAAACCTGGTCCATGAGAACATGAAATTGGTACATTGAATTATATAAGATTATGGAAAAAAGATAAGAGAATAAATCATAATACATGTCAAGTATAACAACCATGACATTAATATTATAATGGATATGGCTAAACACATACAGATAATATAGTAGACTTAGTATAACCACTCATGTCTCCTTGCATTTTGGATTTAGGCCGACCACACATATCTATCATGATATCATGAGATATAAAACATTAAGCAATGCAATGGAGTCCTATATGATCCCACCGATTAGATAATGATAAACCATACACATATGTTCCACATGAAAATAAAAACAATCATAACCCCATTACAACATAATAAACCCCTGAGGGATAACTAGGATTCATAAAGATTTCCTAGAAATATGATTATAAGCCATATATTGAAGAAAGAGGATGATATTATTAGATCACATAACCAATGAATATTAAGAAAAATTAAAGGATAGTAACATATATATATAAATAATTTATAAGATCATTATAAAATTCCTTTGAAAAATTAGAATAAAAACCATTTAAATATAAATAACATTAATTTAAAAAAAGAAAACAATTTATAAAAAATGATAATAATAATTACTCTTAGGTAACTCGTAAAATATGTAAAGGATATTTTGAGAATAAAATTAATGATAATGGTGGGAAAATTTAATAATGTAGAATGTATTAAAAAATATTCCTCTCATTCTTTCTTAATGAAATTCAAAGTAAAATGAAAAAGATCATTACCAAAATTATAAAAAATATTAAATTCAATGATTTATTGAGAAATTAAAGGTAAATTAAAAAATTATTTAATCATTTATATAAGTATTCATAAAGATATCGTTGAAAAAATACATAGAGTATAGACATGTAGGAGAATGATTCCTATCCAAAATGAATAGTTGAGGTGGAGTTTACCTAAAATCATGGTCTTAGTTGAATTGTGAAGCAGACAGAAGTGATATGGTAAAAAGATATTTAAATCCTAGAAATAACTATTTGAGAATAAAATAAAATGGTTTTGAAATAAAAATAACATATAATTTCCTTTTATGTAAATATAAACACAAATTATACAGATTTCTAAGTAAGATTGAAAAATAAACTCTTACCTCAGACTTCTTCTTGGTCAGACATGCTCTAACTACATGTTTAATAAATTTTGGTTCATTTAAAAAATGAATAAAATTCTTACTTAAAGCTATTTTATGTAATACCTGTAACACCCGAAGATTTTATAGTGCATTATATCTTCAAAGTAATACAATAACTTGCACTACACGCAACACCGAGTTCAAACGCACCACGACTTACCAAACTAGCAGTTCAAAAGCAGTTATGAATAGTATTTACTGAATTTTGAACTTTATATAATCCTTATAATTTTAGAATCCATATTATGATTTTCTTATACATAATGTAATAACTAATCCCTTTTTTTCAAATATAAGAAGTATTTTTCAAAAAAATGCACTTTTACCGCCTTTTAATGGTGAACCCTTGTTAAATCCAATATTTGAAACTTTTATATATTAAATTTGACAAAATAAACTTCTTTTTTAGAATCTTGAAATAAGAATTTAGTTTCAATAAACTTTTGGTGTTTTTATGATAACTTTCATATTTGGGTGAATAGTGAAAATACTATATTTTAACTGAAAACAACTTTTTTAATAAAAATAATTTATAGTGTTGAATTATACATTTTAATGGTTTGTAAGTATAAATATATTATATTTTTACCATTTAATCCAATTATTGTCATTTTATGTAATTTCACTTTAAAATTGGACATAAACAAGTATCAATCTTATGATAGTTATTATTTCTTAAAAATACGCCTTTTGGTTTTGACAATGGGAATTAATTTTAAATTAATAAATGAAACTTATATGTTATGAAATTGGTAAAATACACTTAATTTTTGAATTTATAATTTCAAAATTATCTTAGGGTGAATTTTTGGTATTTTTCTGAAAACTTTCAATACTTAATGAATAGTGAAAAACACTAAGTTTTTGTTTATAACCAACTTTTTATTTAAATAATTATTTATTTTATTTAAATTTATTTCAGGTAAAAATAGATACATAATACCTATATAATATATATTTAATTTTTTGGAGTCATTTTATAATAAGTTTAGACATATAAAAATTTTATTGAACTTTTTACCGTCTTTTACCCACCTCTCAAATTTGCATAAAACTTAATTTTACTGCTTCTGTGAATTGAATTTCAAAAATCCTAGAGACACAATTTATATCAGTAAATAAAATGTGGTTCAATAAGATAAAAATAATTTTTGGTGAATAGTAACTTTTGACTTCTATTTACCACAGTTAAAAGGAAATATGGTAATTAAAGGTAAAAATGATATTATTATTACCCTAACACATATCCTAATTCTATTGGATAATTTTAATTCGACAAAAAAACCTTAGGAATAAAATATTATCCTTTAGGTCTACTTGGATTAGATGAGGACATTTATTATTATTTAATTTATAGCAGAGTTAGAAGTGTTAAAATTTCAGTTTTCATAACTAAAACATTTTTAATATAAGTTTATACCTAAGATAAATTACAATATAAATATTCATTAGAAATCTAAAACTATTTCATAAATAATATTATTTTATTTATAGTTTTTAGATATTAAATAATTAAATTTATTTAGGACATAATGATGGTGCAGTAATTACCTTATTAATAAAATATTAAAATAATTGATATTATAAATCCCCAAATAAATGTAATTTGAGACTAATGATGAATTAAACTAATTTTATAGGTTAATATGACATTTTAGGGTTGATTAAATCAATTTTTTTTCTATGTGATCATGCTGTTATGATTTTAACAAAAAATAAATACCAAATAATGTAAAAATTGCCATAAAATAGTTTAAAAAAACTATATTATTGGTTGATATAATATTTCTAAAAATATAAGGTTCATCCAAAAGGATTAAATAAAATTATAGATATCATTAATGAACCACTTGAGGTTATCTTGGAAGTTTAGAGTAAGTTTATTAACCATATAGTGTAAGAATACAAGAAGACAAGGTAAATGTTAAACTATTTAACTAAGAGTTAAATCTAAAATATATGGCTAAAATGTTAGCCTAAACTTGTATAAAACCTGTGTTTTTAGATTTTTTCTTCCCATACCCTCCTTAGACTTTAAATAATTCATTTTGGAGCCATTAGAAATGGAAAAAAAAATTATTATAAAATAATATTTCAAACTTTTCTTAAAGTTACCCTCACATCTCTTATAAAAGGGAACATCCCCTTCTCTTAATTTCACACCTCCAAATCCATTTGGTTCAGCCAAAACCTACCCAAATATCCTCCCAACATTCCTCCCTTAATCCTAGAGGCCTTATGTTGGTCATAAAGCCAACATAAGGAGCCCTTTTGATCAAATCAAAGAGGAAGAAACTGAAGTAGAGGTAATGATTCCACAACCCTCTTCCAAGTTATTTTCTTCTTACACTTACTTTTTCATTGTTATTACCATACCAAAATAATAAATACAGTACCTTATATATACTGTGATGTTATTATAGATATGTAAAAACCTGATTAATTATTCTATCCATCCTATGAATGATAATGTCACCATGTGTGCATACGTACGACTTACCGTCTCCACGTCGTGGTGTAATTTTTTATTCAACACTATGTTATTTGGATGGATATATTGATGAGTAATATGTATATAAATAATGAAAATAACATGTTAATGTCTTTTGAAAATTAATATACCATCCAATTCCACACCTTTAAGGAAATGATATTGTCGCTCGTGCATACGTACGGATTATCGTCTCCACGACGCGATGAGTTTCATTTCCACGTTCACCATTCATCGACGATTATAAAAATATATATTACTAATAATTACGTAATATATAAAATAATAATGATACTGGATATATATATATATATATATCTATATGTATTCATGTACTTACATATATCTTATTCACTTACTTCCGTTCAATACGATATGAAAACAGAAACAACATTTATGCGTACGTACGACCTACCATCTCCATAAACAGTGATTTACATTTCATATATCTATCTATTATAAACATTTTTATTCTAAATATATATTATATATAAATAATGGTTTATTTTATAGAAGTATTTAAATCATTATCTAAATGATATGATCAAGAATAACCAGTTAAAACACGTACGATAAAGAAAGCGATTATTACCCGAAATGTTAATTTAAAATGGAAATACTTATTAAATGGGATATATAAAGTCATAAATGAATAATGTATGATATAATAAATATGAATATGGTTCTTTTATAATTTAATAACATACTATGGTCATTATACAGGAGGTTAAACATACCCTCGACCAAAGTAAAGTGCAAGGTAAGGGTTAATTTCACAATATCTTTATTATCCGAGGTTGTTTTTACATAAGTATCCTCTGGGACATATTTATTATCCATTTACATGTTTCATGAAAGAGTTTTAAAATATATTATTTTAAGTTACTATTTTCTAAAACATAATTTTAAATGTTTTAAATATTTATTCCTCTAAATCATTCTCATTAATGTCCATGTTTTCAAAATGGTTTTACAGATTTATCTATATGGACATGAATGTTTTTAAAATGTTAATTCATTTAAAAAATTTCAAAGTGGTATGGGACACTTTTATTCAAAAATGTCTTTATGTTTCTTCCTTTCTAAATTTTTTTACTTTTAAATGTTTTCATGAAAAATGGATATTTCTCTCAATGAGTTTTACAAATCATATTCATCTATGTCAACATTTTTTGATGGATTTTAAACTTGTTTGAAGTTAATTTATTATGATACAAATCTTCCATATTATATTAAATTTTTTGTGATATGTTTTACTGGTTGGATGAATGGCCCAAATGCCTAAATGTTTATTTAGTTTTCGGATAAACCCCCTTTTAAGGGAAAATTGGGAAACCTCACATGACTTTCACGACTTAGAGACATTAGAAAAATCTCAAGATCAAAAGGGTTGAAAACATCCCAAAACAATACAACACAGAAAAACCCCTCCCAGTATCCACATCATTATGGCATGCCTATACCTTGCATGGCTGCTCATTAAACTGTCCCGTGTAGAAATACAGGGGCCTAATACTGATGGCAATGCCATACCCTCTCAATTATCCAAATCTAAGTAGCCACGCATGACGAAGGCAATTTGCTCTAAATCCTCATCTGAAGCAATCCTTGCAGAATGTTTGGGACAAGAAACACCATACAAAAACAAAACAACTGATACAAAACTACATTCATAATTCAAGGTGGACCTGCCTTGTCCCAAATCACCACAATCACCCCTCACTCCTTCATTAAATCGTCCTCACAACACCTCCACCAATTCCAACCCCACGTCCTTAACCATGATAACTTTCACAAAAACCAGTGCCAAAACCCAATTAGCAGGAACACAAAACCAACCAAAGAACAAGAACAGCCGAACACGAACACCTGAAATGAACATCACACAAGCAGAAACCAAAATCGAAAAACTAAGGGAGAAATAGAGATCCATTATCCATCACAAATAAGCCGGCCACCCTAACTGGGCGTCGGAGGAAACTTCACCGCAATGAGTTGAGCCAAACCCATTGCCACCATCGCACGAAGAGACTGCAGATCCAATTGAAGCACACAAAGGACACACATCTCCACACTCGGACCACATCAGACCATATCTCAACCACATCGATCCACCATAGAGAAGCTGAGAAAATTGAAGTTCGCAGGCGTTCGACGCTGCAGAAGCCCAATGGTAACGACCGCCCATGATGCCACCAGAGCACTCACAAACCCACCGAAAATGACATCGCACCTCGACGATGTAGAAAAATCTAGAGCCCGGATGTCGACACAGCAAGAGGGGAAAACCCGAAGTCGCCGCGAGCCGAGGACGAAGCCGCAACCGACCGAGTTGAGAATGCGGCGACGGAAAACACTAGCAATGTGGAGGATCCCCTTACGGGCGCATCAATCCTTGGGATGTTTTACTTTTACTGTGTATGTGTTAATTTTATACCATTCATGGTTTATGGATAAAGTATTGACATTTCGTATGCTAGTTTTAATACGAATGTTTATGTTATGTTTAGACCTTTTCATATGAGGAATGAATTGGAATTTGAAAGTGACGGGTGGAGCTCGCTAAAGCTCCTCGATGCGTCAGTAGGTCTCATGAGAAAATGTAGTGTCTAGGCACAAGGCCTTGACAAAATATTATTTGTATTCTTGGCATATGACTTGACTATGTGGTTATTAAAGTCTGGCATTATGCATTCCATCATTATGAAAGTGGAAATTGATATTGCATGTGATTATTCGACTAGTAGAATATCCATATGAGTAAGTAAATGGCATTATTTTGATTTATATTTTCCATATTATGATGAAGTTTATGTTGAAAAGGATTTTGTTTTAGTTTTATACATTGCCTTAAGAGTTTATGATTATTTACGAAATTTTTCACCATATTGGTTTTCTTACTGAGCATTTGAGCTCACCCCTTTCTTATGTTTTATTTTTCCAGTATCCAAAAAAGTGTTTTTTGTTTGAGATGCAGGGTTAAGCTAAGGGAACAATCGAATTATCAAAGGATTATTTTTTTTGTTTTATTTTAGAAAGAGTAATTTAACGTTCATGCATGTAGTATATTTTCCAAGACTGCTAAACTGGGCAGTCTTTTAGGACTTGATTCCTTGTAATCATGCCAATGTATTAAAATAATGAACTGACTCTAGGAATCTAGGGTCGGGGCATTACAGTTGGTATAAGAGAAGATTTAGCAATAAACATGGAAACTAGATTTAGATAAACTCTGATTAGAGAAAATTACCCTGAGATAGACTTTGAGGATTAGTATAGAAGAACTTACTATAATTTTGGTAAGGTGTGTATTTTGTGAGTTTTGCATGAAATGTATCCCTGTCTAGATAAGAACAGGTAGATGTGGCTCTGGCACAGATGTACCTAGGGGTAAAACCCGAAAACACCGCTTTGAGCTAGACTCTAACGGAAACTTGTGCACGACAATGGGCCTTGCTGCACTCTTAGTTATGATAATCCCTAGGGATATTCATAGGATAATTCACATTTTCATTACAAGCCATTATGAAGGATTTAGGAGTAAATACTTACTCAAAGATAACATTTTTATGATTATGGATTATATCCAAAAAATGTTCAATTTACGTTAGGTATTTTACAAATTTTGAATTATGAATTGTGATTCATAAACTGGCCTAGTGTATTCCACTGTTAAAGAATGGCGCCTAGTAGAAGTAATGAGAACTCCAACAATACGTATGATCCAAAAAGTAAAAAGGGATCATATTTTTCCATGTATTAATCCAAAATTTAGAAAGGAAATAGTCTCCCATGTATTTTTTACTTGTGAAGAAATAGTATCATGTGTTAATCTGATAAGTAAAGAATTCATTGAGTCTTATGGATTTGAAGGGAAGAAAGATATGAAAAGGATGATAAAGAGAAAGATAGATAAAGGGAAGAGGAGAAAGAAGGATTTTCCCATATGTGATAAATGTGGAAATAATCACCTTGGTAAATGCTTGAAGGGAAAGGGAGTTTGTTATAAGTGTTGAGGAAAAGGACACCAAGTACCTGATTGCAAGGGTAAGAAAAAGGTTTCAAATGTAAAATGATTCATCTAGAAGGTGTTGGGACACTACACGAATCTATGTCCCAGTCATCAGAGTATACCTCAAATGATGTTATTGGATAATAATCAAGTTATGATACTACCTCATATGAAGAGGAATGACTAGTGTTCTTATGTTGCCGGAAATATATTTTTTATTAAGGAAACACTTTTATGGAAAAAAGTGAGAAACCCATAAGGTCCAACAAAATAACCAAACAAACCCAATCAAAGACCGGAAGGAACAGGAACTAACACATACACGCAACAACAACGACCGTCATCCCTAAGCTGGACACTCGGCGATCCCATGCAAGCATGGTCCCTCCCGATGTTGCCATCCCTCCAAAACAGCCATATCCCAAGTGACCTGCAAAGGAAATGGTGGAGTGCTCCAGCCCGATGAGGGGGTCCAACCTGCACTTCCCAAATCAGACTAGTGTTCTTACGTTGTTATTATAAAATTACCTCATTTGAGTGTTGTATCAACAATATACTGGTTATATGAATTATGGAGATAAATAAGTATTGTACTGCAGTACTATTTTATTGAGGATTTGAGATTATACGGTTCTAAGAAAAGTTACTTAATAGTAAGCTAATTTTTTTTGAAAATACATGGTTGAAGGAAAGTTAATCCTTAATAAGGTCCTGATAATGAGGTAGTGATTTTGGAATAAGAGATGTTTGATTTCGATAAAAAATATTGGAATTCTTGACTTCTTTATAACTGATTAATAGTCTGTTTATTTCATCATTTTGGAATATTCAAAAATTTTGGATATAAAGAATATATCTAGTATTATATAAAGGATAAGAGAGAATGAATGTAATCAATAAGGTTTTATGGTAATTCAGGGTGTTACCATGTTTTAAAATAATACATGATGAAGGTGTTCACATGTTAATATGTGGCCAAAAGGATCTTCATTATGTTTAACTTCCTTATAAATTTTGGACAGTGAGTTTGGATAGAAGTACTTTGGATATTCTAAAGGTTGGAATGGATTGAGTTTGAAATTTTATACTATTGTTAAGGTTATATTTTCATTATTATAAAAATAACAACACGAAGACCGTGTGATAATCCATCACATCAGTAAAAATTGTGGGAATTGAACCCACAACCATAGTGCGGTTGAAATTTATTACCTACTACTGGAATATGTTAAGTCCCTAGATTGTATAATCTAGTTTTCTCGAGGGTCTGATAGGTGAATTATAAATTCATTATTATTTTTGGAACTTAATATTATTAGGATAAATAAAATATATTTTTTGAAATCTTTTGGAGTGAAAGAGGAGTTTGTGGTAGAAATTAGTTGAATGACGAAACTCAACATGTAAAGTATATATATATATATATATATATATAATTTTTTTCTGATTATTTTATGGGTAAATTAATTATTAAACTTTAGGGATGGGATCTTAAAACCAAAAATGTTTTATCCTAATACCTTATGTTTTGTCGAACTGATGAAATTTTAAATCATCATAGATTAATGGAGTTGAGGCCTTTAATTTTACCCATTTTTGTGATTGATAACCTCAATCACTACCTATAAATATTTATGTTTTCCCTCTAGTTATGTGTCTCTAATTTCCACCAATGTTCTCCTAATCGAGATCATAATATGGCGGTGACCCTTTCATTTCACTTTATCTTTTATTAAGACTAAAATTTATTAACCCAATTTTCGAAGTGGGTTTTCCCAAAAAGGTATTTTTTATTTTAAACATTTTATTTTCAGAAATCAATTTCAAATTGCGAGGACGCAAGTTATTTAATTAGTAAAGAATGTAACACCCAATGATTTCATAGTACATTATTTCTTCAAAGTAATTCAGTAAACTGCACTACACATAACACCGAGTTTAAGCACACCACGACTTACCAAACAAGCCGTTCAAAAGCGGTTATGAATAATATTTACTATATTTTGAACTATATATATTCCTTATAATTTTATAATCCATATTATGAGTTTCTTAGACATAATGTAAGAACTAATTCATTTTTTTCAGATAAAAGAAGTATTTTTTACAAAAAATGCTCTTTTACTACCTTTTAATGGTGAACCCTTTTTAAATACAATATTTGAAACTTTTATATATTCAATTTGACAAAATAATCTTCTTATTTAGAATCAGGACATAAGAATTCAGTTTCAATAAATTTTTTGTTTTTTCTGATAACGTATATATTTGGGTGAATGGTGAAAAATACTGTATTTTAACTGAAAACAACTTTTTTAATGAAAATAATTTACAGTGTTAAGTTATACATTTTAATGGTTTGGAAGTATAAAGAGATTATATTTTTACCATTTAATCCAATGTTGGTCATTTTATGTAATTTCACTTTGAAATTGGACATAAACAAGTGTCAACCTTTTTATATTTATTATTTCTTAAAAAATGCCTTTTGGTTTTGACAATGTGAATTAAGTTTAAATTAATAAATTCAACTTATATGTTTTTAAATTGGTAAAATATACTTCATTTTTGAATTTTGAATATCAAAATTATCTTAGGGTGAATTTTTTGTATTTTTCAGAAAACTATCAAATTTTGATGAATAGTGAGAAACACTGAGTTATTGTTTAAAACGGATTTTTATTTAAATAATTATTTATTTTATTAAAATTTATTTTAGGTCAAAATAGATACATAATACATATATATTTTCAATTTAATTCATTTGAGTCATTTTATAATAATTTTAGATACATAAAAATTTTATTGAACTTTTTACCGTCTTCTAGCCACCTCCGAGGACCATTTGCGAATTTGCATAAAACGTAATTTTACCACTTCTGTGAATTGAATTTCAAAAATCCTAGAGACACGGTTGATATCAGTAAGTAAAATTTGGTTCAATAAGATAATGTTTTTTTGGTTAATAGTAACTTTTGACTTTTATTTACCACGATTAAAGTTAAGTTGGGTAATTAAATGTAAACATGATATTATTATTACCCTAAAACATGTCATAATTATATTGGATAATTGTAATTCTACCAAAAACAACCTTAGGAATAAAATTTTATCCTTTAGGCCCACTTGGATTAGATTAGGACATTTATCATCATTTAATTTAAAGAAGAGTTAAAAGTGTTAAAATTCATGTTTTCATAAATAAAAAAAAATTAATATAGGGTTATACATAAGATAAATAATACTATAAAGATTAATTAGAGAGATAAAAATATTTCCGACAAAATCCTATTTTATTTATAATTTTTATACATTAACTAATTAAATTTATTTATGACATAATAATGATGTAGTAATTACCTTATTAATAAAATATTAAAATAATTGATATTATAAATACCCAAATTAATGTAATTTGATACTTTTGATGAATTAAACTAATTTTATAGGTTAATATGACATGTTAGGGTTGAATCAATAAATTGTTTTTGAAGTGATCATGCTATTATTATTTTAACAAAAAAACAAATACCAAATAATGTCAAAATTGACATAAAATAGATTTTTTTTAAAATAAGTCTATATTATTGGTTGATATAATATTCCTAAAAATATAAGGTTTGTCCAAAGGGATTAAATAATATTATATATGTCATTAATGAACCACTTAAGTTTCTCTAGGAAGTTTAGAGTAATTTTATTAACCATATATTTTAAGAATACAAGAAGACACGGTAAAAGTTAAACTATTTAACTAAGAGTTAAATCCAAAAGACATACTTAAAATGACAACCTAAGCTTGTCTAAAACCTATTGGTTGAGAGGTTTTATACCCATACCAAAATTATCTTTTAAATAATTCATTTTGAGCCATTAGAAAACAAAAATGGGTTTATTATAAAATAATATTTCAAACTTTTCCTAAAGTGACCCTCACCTCTCTTATAAAAGGGAACTTCCACTTCTCTTAATTTCACACCTCCAAATCCATTTGGATCGGTAAAAACCTTAATGGATATCTTCCTAACATTCCTTTCTTCATTCTAGAGGCCTTTCTTTGGTCAGAAAGCAAACATAAGGAACTATTTAGATCAAATCAAAAGGAAGAACCAGAAGAAGAGGTAATGATTTCACCACCCTCTTTCAAGTTCTCCTCTTTTTCCACTTACTCTTTATTTGTTATTACTATTACAAAATACTAAATCCAGTACCTTATATATACTATGATTTCATTATAAACATGGAACAACCATATTAATTATTCTTTCCATCCTATGAATGATAATGTACCCATGTGTGCGTACGTATGGCTTACCATCTCCACGCCGTGGTGTAACTTGTTATTCAACACTATGTTATTTGGATGGATATAATTATGAGTAATATGTATGTAAATAATGAAAATAAGATTATAATGTATCTAAAAAATTAATATAATATCCAATTTTACACCTTTAAGGAAATGATATTGTCCATCGTGCGTATGTACGGATTACCGTCTCCACGACGTGACGAGATTCATTTCCACGTTCACCATTCATTGATGATTATAAAAATATATATTACTAATAATTATTTTATATATGACATAATAATGATACTAGATATATATATATATATATTTATGTATATATGTACTTACATATATCTTATTCACTTACTTCCATTCAATATGATATGAAAACAGAAACAACGTTTATGCGTATGAACGACTGACCGTCTCCATAAATGGTGTTTTCCATTTCATATATCTATCTATTATTAATATCTATATTCTAAATATATATGATATATAAATCATTTTTTATATTATGGAATTATTTAAATCATTATCTAAATGATACGATCAAGAATAACAAGAAAAACCACGTACGATAAAGAAAGTAATTGTTACGTGAAATGTTAATTTTACATCGAAATTATTATTAAATGGGTAATATAAAGTCATAAATGAATCATGTATGATACATTCAATATTAATATGGTTCTGGTATAATTTAATAACATACTATAGTCATTATACAGGAGGTTAAACATACCCTCAACCAAAGGAAAATGCTTGGCAAGAGTAAATTTTACAATCTCTTTATTATCCGAGGTTGTTTTTACGTAAGTATCTACCGGGAAATATTTATTATCCATGTCCATGTTTCATGAAAGAGTTTTAAAAGGGATTATTTTAAGGTATTTTTTACTAAAACGTCATTTTAAATGTTTTAAATATTTATTCCTTTAAATCATTTTCATTAATGTCCATGTTTCCAAAATGCTTTTTAAGGATTTATCTATATAGACATGAATGTTTTTAAAATGTTAATTCCTTTCAATAGTTTCAAAGTGGTATGGAAAATATTTATTAAAAATTTCTTCCTTTTTAAATTTTGATACTTTTAAATGTTTTCATGTAAAATGGATATTTCTCTCAAAGTGTTTTACAAATCATTTTCTTCTATATCAACATCCTTTGAGGGATTTTAAACTTGTTTGAAGTCGATTTATTATGATACAAATCTTCCATATTGTATTGAAGTTTTTTTGATATGTTTTACTATGGATGTGTTACTTTTATACCATTCTTGGTTTATGGATAAATTATTGACATTTCGTATTCTAGTTTTAAAACGAATGTTTATGTTATGTTTAAACCTTTTCACATGAGGAATGCATTAGACTTAATAAGTGACTGGTGGAGCCCGCTATAGCTCCTTGATGCATCAGTAGGTCACATGAGACAAACTAGTGTCTTGGCATAAGGCCTTGACAAAATATTAATTGTACTCTTGGCACAAGGCCTTGACTATGTGGTTATGAAAGTCTAGCATTATTCATTCCATCATTATGAAAGTGGATATTGATATTTCATGTGATTATTCGAATTGTAGAATATCCATCTGAGTAAGTAAATGGAATTATTTTGATTTATATTTTCCATATTATGATGAAGTTTATGTTGAAAAGGCTTTTGTTTTAGTTTTATACATTACCTTAAATTTTTATGCTTATTTATGAAAGATACCGTTATATTGTTATCCTTAATGAGAATTGGAGCTCACCCCTTTCGTATGTTTTATTTTCCCAAGATCCCCATAAGTGTTTTATGTTTGAGATGAAGGGTTAAGCTAAGGAAACAATGGCATTTTAAATGGATTTTTTTTGTGTTGTATGTTAGAATGTGTAATGTAATGTTCATGCATATAATCTATTTTCCAAGACTGCAAAACTGATCGGTCTTTCAAGACTTGATTCTTTGTAATAATTCCAATGTATTAAAATAATGCACCAATTCTAGGAATCTGGGGTCGGGGAATTATAGTACCATTCATTTATAATTCATTATTACTCATATATTATTTTTTATAGCTAAAATTAATATTCAACTTTTAACTGATCCTTTTTTCATGCATGTTTTTGTTTGGAGGTTTTTATTACTGATTAAAAGATCTTGGTTTTATCATATATAGATTATTAGGACTTATTTAATATGTTTATTTGATATATTTATATATTTCCATTTTCATTTCATGGAACATATAGTAAAAGTTCACATGGAACACTTGTGAATTTCATTTTTTGTAATTTCAATTTAATAAATTTAATATATTTTATTAATGAATATACTAATATATATTACCAATATTAAATTTTAAAATAATCTTGAATTCGTATTTATTAAATCATATTACTATTATTTATGTTTTATTATTTATTCCTGATGTAAATTTCACAACATCGTTCATGTAAGTGATAAAACCAACCCAAACAGTAACACATTATAGTGACTGAATGAATAAAAACATCTTATTATATTGTAATAGTATAAAATTTATAAAATAACAATGATTTAATTTTTTTTATTAAAGTGTTAGATTATATTTTAGATTATGTGGGTGTGGAATATAAAAATAACGATTAATAAGATTATAACACTTCTATTAAATACTTGAATCTTCTAATAGAGATACTCTTGAACTTGGGAAATTTGCGACTTCTTGTGAGTGGTGGTTCCAAAATGTTGAAGTGGATTTTTAGGTAGATAATTTTGATCAATATTCAAGATAAAATTTAAGGAATGGTGTGGGTTAAGGTCGGTATTGAAGATTCCTTTTATAGGTGATCTTGAGTTCAATTTTCATAAATACCTATTAATTAAAATATAAGGTTCACATTTTAAAACGGAAATTGGTCACAAGTGAACACATAATGGATAATTTTTCACACCCCAGGTTTTTGAAAAAATTATCATTCCATAAAACATATATCTAACATTCATGAAAATATTATTTTCTATTATTTTAAAAAATTAGAAAAATGTTGGAAAAAATTCATAAAAGATATGAATAGAACTAAAAAACTTTTATTCATTAATAATGAAGTTTTAAAATAGAGGTACATGAAACCATGTATCACATACCACATATGTCCCATCCCATAGAAATACATAAATTGAAAAGGTATAATAAAGATCAATGGATAATATCTTTATAACTAAGGAATCCTACAGACCATCTTCACCCGTGATAATTGTTATTAGTAGAATTTTTTGGGTCATAATTTATATGTAGATCACAGAATATAAAAGGGGGTGAATTGTAGGTTTATGTTTTTTTTGTTTTTATCCCTAAAGGAATTTAGTTTAAAATAATTTATACTAATTGAATTCACAATACCTCTTAATGTATTAAAACAATTAATCATATTGGGCCTCAAGTTTGTTTAAAAGAAAAATATTAATCCGGTCCATTACGATTTGTATTCTATAGGCTTTAATTAAAATCAATTGTATTATATCGAAGAAAACAATTTAATAAAAGTAAGAATATAAATAATAATATTCACTATGGTTTTGATGATCAATGTAAATTAATACAACAATTATATCATATACTTTGTAGAATTGTATTGAGTAATTTAAAAGATTGTAATTACGGAAATCGTAATAAAAAAATAGAGAATATAATATGAATATATAATTCAATTCACTTCCTATTATAATTAAGCGGAAATGTATACAAGTAAAAGAATAAAATTCTTTTAACCCAAAAAATAAGGGCATCCAATAAACTTAGATAGATACCTCTTTATTTATACTTCCAAGAAAGTATGTATTACACACACCAGGTTAAGTCATCAATATGATGATCAGATTCTGTCATTATATCCCCCAAACCCTTGATCAAGAAGATGATCAATGCCTTTATCTTCTCCGCCTTGGATGCCTTCAATCCTCAAATTATCAGAACATCTGTCTTTCTATCCATGAAATCCCTTGATCGTAATCTCTAATGATCGATGTCACACTAAGCAAAGAAAAACTCTTAGAAGTAACAAGTTTGTAGAATAAACAGTGAAAAACATGAACTCTTCATATTATTTCACATGAAGTATCAATTTGATAGAGAACTCGAACAATGTATCAAATTTTTCAAAATGTTTTGAGCTCATTCGAATGACCTAGTATTTATAGTTCAACATCCCAATGGTTATCTTGGATTCCAATAGTCAGAATTTATCTTAAAAATTCAAAGGGACTTAGACACCAAGAACTACAATGGTCATATTAAAAATAAAACAATGAAATAATTTTATAATTAATATTGTAATAGAATATATGAAAACATTTTGGTTTAAAGGTATTCAATTCATTATGATACGTTTTTCTAGTTACAAAAAAATGAAATTGAATTGATCTGAGTATTTTTATTATAAGAGCCAGTATGATTTTTATTATTACAAAAACAATGTCAGTATGATAACTGGAAAATTTGTATGATAAAATTTGATTCGGTGTGTTTAATGAAAATCGTATTCATTGAGTACATTAAATATCATATCCAACATCATTACGATAATCATTGAATGAATCATTTATATAATATTCATGAGTATGATTATTATCATATTCATATGAAAAATCATAGTGATAAAATGTTTTACAAAATAGTTACAATATTATATTATAAATAGAGAGTTTATGACTTGAAAAAAAGGAATATAAAAGAAAAAATAATAATTTTTACTCAAAAATATCCCACCCTTTGGAAAAAAATCCAGAAGTTTATACAAATAGAGGATTAAAAAATTCTTATTTATAAGTGAAGATTTATACTTATCTTCCATTGAGTTTTAAAACTCTTATTAATATTATTTGAATACGAATAACCTCCCCTTTAGGATAAAAAAATCACTAAGGACTTTATTCTAAAAAAATGACCCCCCTTACTAAAAATATTCTCTTTTTGTAATTATTATTCTCACATTCTCCCTTTTATGATACTTTCTCCCCCTGTCGAATATATTATCCTATATAGAAAACTTTATCCCCCTTTGTGATTTTCAAAAAGGAATAGGAAATGTCTTTTTATATCTGAAAAAGGGTTTGAGAAACAACCAATATGAAGTGAAAAATAATATTGTCATCATTGAATAAGTTTAAGAACATTAATCAAAGAAATAGAAAATATAATATGAAAGAGTATGTAGATGTAAAATTATTTAATTAATTTTTCAAAAACAAAAACACATAAAGAGTTCATGAAATTTATTTCTTTTCCTTTTTCATCACAATTTCTTTCTTTATGAGGTCTAATATGGATATTTTTATTTTCTTGAAAAATTTCCTATCCTCCATCATCTTATCAAGAGATTCCTATTGAGATCATAATTTATGTTCTTAATATTCAAACAATTGGTCCTAGGAATGAATCACTTATTCCTGGGATTTCATTTTCTCTTCCAGAGAACAATGCTTTTCTTCATGATCCTTAACCTTTTCCTCTTAATCATGATACTTTTCTACATGAATTATCGTAAAAATTTCTAGGATTTAAAATTTGTTTCTAAAAAATGAATTTTGACTCTTAAAATAATATATATCATCCTAAAGTTTATTTAGATTTTTAATTTCCAACAAATGGTATTTCATATTTCAAATTAAATCATTGATCTCTCCAAGATGATTCTTTTTTAAAGATCTGATTTTTATAATCTTTTATTGTGGTTTCACTTCTAAATTTATTGAAGGATGATGGGAGTTCATTCATTATCCTCCTCACATATTAAATTGTATTCTACTACTTCATTAAGCTTTAATTGAAATTAGAAGACCATTTTATAACTTTGTTGAAAGCCTTTTTTTCAAGAAATCATTATTCAAGCACTTTGAAATCAGCTTCAAGACATAGAAAATTGTCTTCGACAAATATGACTATGTTTTATCTATCATTAAAACTATCATAAATCATATCAATATTTTCATCATGTTTCGGAAAATAAGGAATGATCTTTTTATAGCCTTCTCAAAGCATTCTCAATGTATTTCACTCCATTGATTTATATTGTTCTATCAGAATCTATATCCTATTCAAAATCTAAAAAATCACCGTAGTGAGTTTCAATGGCCACGTACTACATGTATTGATTTTGATTTTTATCAGACTATGTTTCCTCTTATTTATCAGAAATATGGATCTCTTTCTTATGTACCTTTTCATAATAATCATGTTTTTATGATTGAATACCTGGATAATGAAATTTAAATGATGTTTTATTAGAGGAATCTATAGTAATTTTCTCTTAAAGTGGAATTTCACTACGAATGGTTTTATTCTTGATTTTAATTCTCTTCATATTTTTCTTCTTCTTTATCTTATTTTTATTCTTGTTTTTTTGTCTTTCTCTTATGTTCTTCAATGTATTCATCAATTTGTCTTAGATAATTGTCTTAAACTTCTTCTAGATTTTCTTTTGATATTTATTTAGCGGATTTGATTCTTCAACAACCATTTCTTTTACTTTTCACTTCTCTTGTACAGATAGAATATATAGTGTTTCTTCAACATATTGTTTTAAAATAATACCTACACTGGAATTTTCAACTTCCATTAATAGTATTTTCATATCAATAGCCTTATCTGTTCCGTTCATTATTCTCTTTTTCTTCTCTCCCTCCTTGAGAATTTTATCGGTGTGGATTTGTTCTGTAAGAGCATCACCATGGTCAAGAACGAATTGGGGGTCACCCCCTTCATTTCTACTTTTTTATTCATCCACTATGATGAAATTTCATCAGGTACAAATTTTTGGTTTTTTGACTTTTTAGGGGATTTGGATTGGGATTTTCTCTTCTTTATAGAAATAGTTGACACCAATAGTTTTGAAATCTTCTGACATCCTCTAGCTGATTCTTTATATTTTTGGGCATCAACATATTTTTTAAACTTCTTTTTTCCTAAATTAAAACAAAATCTCATCCTTCTAATCATATCTTCACTTACAAAAAGAGCTTTTAAACTCTTCAGTTTTGAGTTTATTTCCAATTTACATAATTTCAAGCATTCAATAAAAATATTTCTTATAATTCTTAGAAACCTATTCAATTGAGTTTTTATCTCACCAGACTTTAATTTCTTGATTTTCAAAAATATGAATCCTAATTGATTGAATTTTCTCAAATTGACCAAATAATCGAGTACATAAATATATGAAACCTTAAGGGTTTCCTTATCAACCTTCTTTGGAACTAAAAAACCTTAAATATGAATAGATATTTGATGGTTTTATGAATAAATATGACAAACTTTTCTTTTATCCCCATGAATCTCAATAAGTGATTCCTCTGATCTTTTCCTATTAAATGTCCCTTATACTTTCAGAAAATTATTGGAATAACAAAATGTGTCTCCTTCACAAGGTATTCCAACAAAATATGTTTTTTTATAGACATGGTTTATTAGTTTTCATACATAGAAAATTAAATCTTGAAATAATCATCAATTTTCACAGTCCTATAAAAATCTAAATGATCATCGACATGAACAAGATCTTGACCATTTTTGGGGTTTTCAAGACAAACTGACACCCAACCTTGATTCGTTATAATTATTTTCATAGAATAAAAATAGTTCTCATAAAATTCCCTTTCATCTAACCATTATCATTGGAAATTCATTGAAGAAAATTCCTTTAGAATCTTATCTTTTGTAGGAATGTCTTTGGTAGAGGATGCAGTGGACTCTGACACGTATACAAAAACATTATCTGAAAGCAAAAACGTTTAAACATGGATATTTTAGGATCATTAAAGCTTCAACTCAAAGTAGAGACATCTGATGTGGGATAGGTTAGGGGGTACCTTTATAAAAGTGAAGGAAATATGACCGTTGAGCTTCTATGGCTTAGATTTGATCAAGGAGATCTAATGGTTTGATAAAAATTTAACTCTTGAGGTTTTTTATTAAAAAACATTATCATATTCAAGATGAATCTGACAATGATTTGAAATATAATTATATACCAACAAAAAATCAATTTAGACAAAACATAAAATTAATATAAATTTTACTATTAGGAATCTCAAGATTGATTTTTTGGTTCAATTTATTTTTCATCAATAAGAAATAAAACTGTTAAAAAAAATTGAGTACGAATATTTCTGAGTAAGAAGAAAAAAATGGGTATGAAAATAGTTGTTTGCGTATGAAAAAAAATTTAACATGAACTATGAATATGAGCATGAAGATTTAGTGTATAAAAAATTATGAGTACGAAAAAAATCTGAGTCTAAATATTTATTATGTATTAAATATGAAAAATTATAAGTATGAAAAATTATTGAGTATGGAAAATTCTTGAATATATGAAATTCTTGAGTATGAAAAATTCTTCATTTTGAAAAATTCATCAGTATAAAAAATTCTTGAGTACAAAAAATTCTTAAAGAAAGGAAAAGAAAGAAAGAAAAAAAAAATGTCAATCATATGTACTCCCCCTTTAAAAAGGAGTAACTTAATATGAGGAGATGATTTAAAAAATAAATAGATATTAATGACTACTTTATATTGATCATTAATAGCCTCTATTTAAGGTATTCAAATATATTAGAAAGTAATGGTTTTGTAAAGATATCAATGCATTTTCTGGTGTTCTCATAACTTGTAAAATGATAATTCCTTTAAGTGTGTGATCCCTAAGAAAGTGATGCCTAATATCTATGTGTTTTTCACATGAGTGGTGTGTAGAGTTTTTAATTTGAGATATGGAACTACTGTTATAATATAGTATTTTAGTTTTAGGAAAACTCATTCCATAATCAGTGAGTGTGTGTTGCATCAACAACACTTTATAACAACAACTTCCATTTACCACATATTCACATTCAGTAGTGGAAAGTGCTACTGATTGTTGCTTCTTAAAATACCACAAAACTAAATAAACACCTAAGAAATGAAAAGTTATGGAAATACTTTTCATATCCATTCTAAATCGACTAAATTCATTATTCAATTTTTTTTTGATTCAAAATAATTTCAAGAAGAATACAAAATTCTCAAATCCATATTTCCCTTTAAATAAAAAAAAATTCTTTTTACATATTTTAAATGGGATTCCTTCGGATATTCATAATAACTTTTATGTAAAAATACTAAAAATATTACGTCTAGATGACTAGCTATTAATTATATTAAACATCCTATCATTCCTCTAAAATTTGTTTGATTTATTGGTTGTCCAACTTCAAAAATTTCAAGAGTATTTGAGGTACCAATTTGAGTACTAATACTTTTAGTATTATAATATCCGTACTTTTTTAGAAAGATCTTTAATATAGTTATGTTGGGATATATAAGTCCCTTCTGGCTATTGAGAAATTTGAAAACCAAGAAAGAATGCTAACTCACCCATCATACTCATCTCAAACTTGGATTTTATAAGATTCTAAAAAAAATATATTAATGAATCTTGATTTGATTCGAATATAAAGACATCCACATAAATTTGAATGATTAAGAAATTTGTATTTTCTTTTTTTTATAAAAAGTATTAAATCAATAGTTCCGATAACAATGTTGTTTTGAAAAAAAATATTGCTAATCTGTCATACCAGGCTCCAAGGACGTTTTAAGGAAATATAATTCGTTGGTATGTTTTTAAACATATTTAGGATGTTTTGAATCTTCAAAAAATGTAGGTTTTTCAATAAAGAATCTTCTTGAACATATCAATTAAGAAAATCAAACTTTACATCCATTTAAAAAATTTTAAAATTAAAGAATATTGTAAAGGGTAATAGAATTTGAATAGATTCAATTCTAACTATCAGAGCATAAGTTTCTTTATAATCTATTCCATTTTATTGATTATAATCTTTAACATCTAGTCATTCTTTATTTAAAATAGTTATTCCATTTTCATCCCTTTTTTTTCTGAAGACCCATTTTACTCCAATTACAAAAATTTCTTTAGTTCACTCAAACAAGGTCTAGAATTTATTCCTTTCTAATTTATTTATTTCATCTTGCATTTATTTAATAAAATCATCATCATCTAAAGCCTCATCATGAATTTTAGGTTCGAATTGGGAAAGAAATGAAAGATTTTCAACTGTAATTTTCAAATATCTTGTAGTCATTATAGGTTGATTTAAATCCCTAATGATACTATTACTAGGATAATTCTCAAGAAAAAAATTATTTGGATTTGGAAAAACATGTTCATCAATATAAGATAGAATGTATTTCAGAGTGAATACTTCAAAAACAATTTCTTGACTATTTGTTTGTTAGACGAGTCTTCTATCAATGATTTATAATCAATTTCCAAAAAAACCTTAGAATATTTATGTTAGGATTGATTAAAAATAAAAGGATCAGTTTCATCAAATTTAACATTCACTATTTCCTCAACAACACAAGAATTGTTTTTAAAAACTCTATAATCCTTAGATATAGAAGAATAGCCTAAGAAAATATATTCATCATATTTGGGTGATAATTTATGTAAATTATCTTTTTTATTTAAAATGAATACTTTTCATCCAAATACATTGAAGTATGAAACCATTAGTTTTTGGTAGGTCCATTACTCATAAGTTGTTTTATTACAAAATGTATAAATAAAACCCAATTTGTAGTATAACAATAAATACTCACAACTTCAGTCTAAAAATGTTTTGAAATAGAATATTAACTCAACATGGTTCTTGTTATATCTTGAAGAATACTATTTATTCTTTCAACAACACCATTTTTCTGAGGAGTTTTGGTAGATCAAAAACTATGTGTAATTACTTTTCTACTACAACAAGTTTCTAAACCAGAATTAACAAATTCTATCCAACGATCACTAGGAATAGTTTTCAATGGAAGGATTTTATCATATTTAACTTTTTCTATAAATGTTTTAATATAACAATATACATCATATTTATTTTCAATAAAAAGTCCCTTTTATATCTAATGCATTCATCGACTAAAACAAATATGGAATACATGCCTCAAATAATTCTAATATTTATAGGACTGAATAAGTACATGTGCATGAATTGTAAAGCATCAGAAGATGAAACTTCACTGATTAATTTAAATTTTGACTTATGTTTTTTCTATATTGATAAGGGTCAAATAATTTTTAAGAATAAAATATTTGTTCTGGTAGATCCTTAACCAGTCTTTTCTTATAAAATATATATTAGTTCCTAAGATTATAGTGTCTTAATATTATATGCCATAACCATGATTGATCTTCCATTTTAGTAAGGCAAGGTAAGTCTTGGATACTAAGGACTTCTAAATTAAGTGAATAAACATTCTCATGCTGATGGACAATAATAATGAATTCATCCTTGGAATTGTGTACTACACATTTATCATTCCAAAAATTCACAAGGTAACATTCATCGTATAATTGATTTATTCTTATAAAGTTGTGCTTAAGACCTTAAAAAAAGTACTATAAATCAATGATTTTCAAAGAAGAATAATATTGCATATACAAATAATATTTCCTTGAGAATTGTATCTAAAGGTATCTCTTCAACCTTTCATTTCAAAAATAATTTCCATGAATTATTTCTTACCAATCATATTCTGGGAACATCCAATATCCATGTGCTACATGTTTTTTCTATTGGTACTTCCATTGTTTTCCTGAAAAACAATTTAGACTTTTGGAATCCAAACATTCTTGGATCCATAAATATTAGAAAGAATCATTTTAGGAATCTACATTTGTTTAGAAAAATGGGATTTGGGGAATCCTAGAGATTGAATTTTATTTAAGGAATAATTTTTATTCGAATGACCTCGACATTGAAATTTAGTGAAAAATGGGGCATTTTCCAGAATAAAATAATTGTTACTAAAAAATGGTTTTGAATGAGTATATCACATTCATGAAATATTACCTTTTGGATGAAGTTTTTTATAAAGTTTTTAAAAACCTTATTTACCAGTGGCCTATTTTTTCAATATTTTTTAAATAGAAAATTTTATACTTTAGTTTTATTACAAAATTCTTATCCACATTAGTATTAGTTTCAAAAGTGTGTTTTGAATCTAAATCATTTTACTCAGAAATGAAATTTTCCTAATGTTTAGAAATATTATATTTTAAAGAAATAGCTTCCTCATGGTTTTTAGAAATAAAATAAATTTCAATTTTTTATCAAGATCATTAGGAAGATATGATAATTATTTTTTCGAAAAAATTATTCTAGAATTTTCTTTCTCATGTTTCTTATTAACTATTAAATTTTCATTCTCAAAAAACATTTCAAATCTAGAAAACTCTTCATATGAAGGTAACATATTATTATCACTGGATGAAGAGGATTCACCATCCAAAGTTATAAAATTCGTTTCATCAGGAAAATTTTAACTTAAATAAATATTATTCAAGGATTCTATAATAATCACTTTATCCCTGCGACATTTACTTTCAAAAGGTATTCTTGCGTATATACAAATATTTTTCTAATTTTATATTTCATAATCTGAAGAATCATTAAGAATAATATCCTTCACTAGCTCTTCATTAGTCATTGGATTTAAATACTTTCTTTCCTTTTATATTTTAATACTTTTTCATGTTTCTTTCAAATTTTCTTTCCTTTCTATATTTTCTTTTCATCTTTAGACAACTAGGTCTAACGCTTTCTACACTTTTACACTCATAACATGTGACTTCTGAATCATTATTTTCATTACTTTCCTTGTTACTTTTTTTATGTATATACTAAAAATCCTTTTTACCAATAATCTTTTTCATCCTTCATGAATGTCTGGAAAAATCATTCTATGAATCTTCTGATTCACTTGAGTTTGATTTAACTAATACTTTCTTATTAGTTGGTTTTAATATATTTTTAGGAGTCTTAACCTTTATCTGATTGGAAGTTGAAGTAAAGGCTACTCCTCTATTATTATTTTTGACTTTATAAATATCTCTCTTAAATTTCCTTAAAATTATAATAGAGTTCCAAAAATATAATCAAGAATTAGATTAGTTTTCTTTCTTAAATCATCCACAACTTTCGACTTTTATTCCCATTCGTTAGTCATGATATAAATGATTTTTTGAAAAATGACATCATCATATAATATTTTTTCACCTATTTATTTTAAGGTATTTACAATAGTAGTCAATGTCAATTAAACCTTAGAAACTTATTATCTATATAGAAATTAAAAATATTGATAATCTACTCTTAGCATGGCTCTTATTGTTTCAACAACATTAGAAGTATGAAAATGAGTAATTTCTAGCTTCTTCCAAATACTATTGGTTACTTCACAAGATGAAATTTAGACACACATATATATATAGTCACAGAATAATGTAAAGTGTTTCTAACCTTGTAATTTAGTTGATACTCTTGTTTCTCTTGATTGGTAAATTGTCTAACTTCCTAGTCATGAATTTTATAGTCTCCAATCAGTATGTCAAAGTTATCTACTATAATGCTGATAACAAAAGTCTTCAATTGATCTCTCCAATATTCATAATCATATCTATAATGAATTGGTGGTCTTTTAGGATTGATATTTTCAATTGATCCGATATTAAATCCTATAATAAAATATAGGAATAGTGGAAAACACCTATGATACCAATTTTAGGTATCGGTATTACTGAGACTTCCATCGGATACAAATTGTTGGACCATAATGTATATGTAGATGACACAATACAAGAGGGGGAGTGAATTATAGGTTTAAAAACATTCCATTTTTATCCCTAAAGGAATTTGTTAAAATATAATTTAAACTAATTCAATTCGTAATGCCTTTTAATGCATTAAAAAAATTAATTGGATTCAGAATTATGTCCATTAAAAATAAATATCACAATTAGATCAATTACAATTAGTATTCTACAGGTTGTAATTAAAATAAATTGTATTCCTAAGAAGAAAAAAATTTAATCAGTGTAAGTTTGTAAAGAATCATAATCACTATGGTTGTGATTATCAAAGTAAAACAATAAAATCATTCTATTATAAAGTGTAAAGAATCTTATTTAGTAATTTAAAATATTGTAATTACAAAAATTGTAATCACAATGTATAGAATAAAAAATGAATATATAATAAAATTAACATCCTATTATAATGATGTGGAAATGTATACAAGTGAAAGAATAAAATTATTTTAATCTAAATACAAGGGTAACCAATAACCCTGGATAGAGGTCTCCATATTTATACTTTAAAGAAAGTATTTCTTACCCACACCAGGGTAATCTCTCAATACGATGATTGACTTCTATATTACTATCCCCATAATCCATCAATCAATATGGTGATATGTACCTCTATCTTCCTAGCCTTGGAATCCCTCTATCCTCAAACGACCAGCATAGCTATTTTCCTATTCACAGAAGCCTCAATTGTAATCGCTAATAATCAGTGTCTCACTAAGCAAAAAAACTCTTTCAATTAACATGTATGTAAAATGAGCAGTTCCAAACATGAACTCTTCAGAGTGTTTTGCACAAAGATTTAATTTAATAGGTCTCTCAGAAAATGTCTTGAATTCATATAAAAATTTAAACTCGTTCAAATGACCTGGTATTTATAGGAAAACGTCCCAATGGTCATCTTGGATCCTAACATGCATAGTTTCTACTAAAATTTTGGAGGGACATGGACACCTAGAACTCCAATGGTCATCTTAAAACTGAAACAATGAAATAATGTTATAATGAATGTTGTAATAGAATAGAAAAAAACATTTTTGTTTAACGGTATTCAATTCATTATTATAAAATTTTCTGGTTATGATAATATGATTTTTAATATATCTGTTGATTTTTTTTGAGATCCAGTTCAATTTTTTTTGTCGCAAAAAAAACGCCAGTATGAAAATTGGACAATGTGTACGATAAAATTCATATTTGGTGTTTATAATGTAATTCAAATTCAATGAGTATGAGAAATATCATATCCAGCCTCATTAGGATAATAATTCAATGAATAATTTCTATAATATTCATGAGTATGATTATTATCATATTTATAATGACCCATACTTTACATACATTATTAATAATTCTAAATTTAAGCACACTTATTACAACATATAACAAAACCAGGAAAGGACCGTATAGGTATAGTGTCTTTAGAAACTGGGAAACATAAACAACTGGTTCATAAAGCTTCTACATTGTCTCCCATTTATTTCATCATATCTAGAGTCCCTTTTGGAATATCCTACTTAATAACCTTCTTCTTGACCCGAGCAAAGAAAACATACAAAAGGGTGATCTCAAATTCTCAGTAAGGGTAAACAAAAGAAATATCAATCACATCATATTCATAAGAACATAACATTTTGGAAATCTTATCCTGCAAAAGAGATCATAATTTTATAACACGGGATAAATCATAGTAGTGAAATGTAATCCCAATAATCATAACATAAAAAATAAAACTTTGTGGCATACCCACATAATCATATAGAATCATTTCTTAGTAGTCAAGACTCATTGCCAAGACTATCTTAGCAGACAAAGTCCATTTATGAACCGAGTTCACTCCTCGTTTCAGTCCTGTTTCACTGAACCGGTTTAACCTGCCGTTCCAGAAATGTCTATCTCATGTGATATAAATCTTTAAAAAATGCATTGGAGGGAGATATAGGTCCCACCCATCTCATAATGATACCATTCTTATGTGTGCCACAAAATCATAAATCATACATCATTTCATAACCCATGTAATAAAAATGTGATTCTTAAACATCGTGACATCATAAAATAATTCATATAAGATAAAGGAATTCATAAAAATAATTCCATCACAACATAATAAAATCAATGTAATAATAGGGACAGAAATAGAAACTTATTTTATCTTAGATGGAAAATAATTTTGATAAAACACTTGAACTCCATTCTTGAAGAAAATATCCTTTCTACTTCAAAAACATTTTACTTTCTTAACATGTCAAAAAAATTTAAACTAAAATAAGTTGATTAAAAATAAACTTGAAAACATGTAAAGGAAGCTTCTTGGAAATAATGTTTTAAAAATCCATTCATGTCGTATAAGTTAAAAAAAACATTCTTCTCGTACTTTTGTCAGAAAAGTCAAAAAGTACCTCGTACAGAAAATGACAAAAGATTCCATTCATATATTTTACTAAAAACTCACCGAAGGGTAAATTTGGATTTAAACAATTGTAGGTGGATGTAAATAATATTAAATACTATGGAAACATGGATGTGGATGATAAAATACACCCCAGTAAATACCAAAGTATAATCAATCTCGGATAAAAATGAGATTGTGATATTTTCCCTTACCTTATGTCCGATTTGCTTCGTAAGTGTCCGAACCTCCTGTATAATGATTTAAATAATGTCATTAACTTATTCCAGAATCATAATAATTGTTATGATATCATATATGGCCATATTATTAGCTTCTTATTAGTAAAATTTCATTGCTGCTTGTTATTGGGGTGTTTATTACTTTTTGTTCTTATGCGTGTTTTGTCGAATAAATTCTTATTCGTCTTTTTATGTTATAGATACCTCATTTCCAGAATGGTATTAGTGTAATATATATCATATTAATTCATTCAATTCATTTATATAATCATTATTCAATGAAGATCATGTAGAACGAGTCGCATCACATCGTGGAGACGGTATTCCGTACGTACGCACGAGCGATGATATCGTTCCCATGATCGTGGAATTGTATTGGAGTGTACGTATACTATTTCAGAATAAATATCACTTTACAATAATCATATATAGTTATTATTTACACCATTATACCCATCCAAGTAATGTGGTTGTGGAAAATAGATTACACCACGGTGTGGAGACGGTATTCTGTACGTACGTACGCACGGTGATTTCATTTTCCGTAGGATGGATAGATGGTGAAATAGGGTTGTTTCATACTTATAATAACATATCAGTATATCAGTGATACTGATGTTATTACTTCATAGTGAAACAACTAAAGAAGAAGAAGTGTAAGAAGAAATAAAGTTGAAAGAATCGGTAACGGACATTACCTCTTCTTTGAAGTGCCTCTTTGAGACCTCCTCTTAGGCACTAAAATTGGTCTTTGAAGAATACCAGGACCTCTAGGATGTTTCTAGAGAAGTGGAGAAGAAAATTTGGCATGGTTTGGCCGAGCATTAATCCTCCAAGTGGTGTGAGGAAGAGAGGGAGGAGGTTCCCTTTTATAAGGGAGGAGAGGGGCACCATAGGAAAAACTAAAAATTTTATTTTATTATAAAGTCATATTCGGTTTTTAATAGCTCCAAATTGAATTATTTCTAAGATAAGGTTGTTATGGGTCGAAATCCTCTCATCCAATAGAATTTAGACAAGTTTAGGTATCTATTTTAACCTTATCATTTAGATTTAACTTTAAGTTAGATAATTTAACTTTTACCGTGTCTTCTTGTTTTCTTACACTATAAGGTTAATAAACATACTATAACAAGCCAAAATAACCCCAAGTTGTTTATTATTAATATATATATCCTTATCTAAGTCATTTTTCCGAACCTTAGATTTTTAGAAATAAAATAAAAATTAATAATATAATATTTGTTTTAAAAACTATTTTATGTCAATTTTGACACTATTTGGTAATTGATTTTTGTGAAAATCATAACAGAATGCTTAGTTCCAATAAAGTTAATTAAATCAATAATAACATGTCATATTAACTTAAAAAATTATTTTAATTCATAGAAAGTCTCAAATTACATCTATTTGGGTATTTATAACATCAATTATGTCAACATTTCATTAATAAGATAATTAATCACTACTAAAAATAAGACTATTAGCGACCGCCATTGGCGGTCGCTAAAGGTCTGTAGCGGCCGCGCAGCGACCGCCATTGGCGGTCGCTGTTGCCTCGTCGCTAGAGGCCTTTAGCGACCGCCAATGGCGGTCGCTATAGAAGGCCGTCATATCAGCCTTCAGCGACCGCCTGGCGGTCGCTATAGTGGGCCGGCATGGCACCCTATAGCGACCGCCTCTGGCGGTCGCTATTCAAAAAAAAAAAAAATTTTAAATTTTTTTTTATTGAATTCAATATAAATATAAATATATATTTATGTAAAAATATTCATATATATACTATTAAATACAATATTTTAAATATATATATATATATATATATAATATTTTAAATGTTTTAATATATATTTAATAAATATATAATATCAAATCATTGTGTTATAATAATTTAAAAACTTCGATTCAAGAAATAATCTCATTTCAGGTCGTTCGGAGCACGTTTGCTCCGAATGGGACCGCCGCACGCCGTTTTGGTGTTTTATGGCGCCGGAAACGCGTTTCCGGCCGCCGCGGTCACACGGCACCTTCGAATGAGGTGCCGTCTGGCCGACCATTTCACAATTCACGCCCAGGATGTTGTCGTACGGTTTCGTGGCATTCGGAGGTCGTTCGTGTGGTTTTGACCCCCCAACGCGCCATTTCAGCGCGCGCCGCGCTGCTGAAAACGGCACAATCGGATGTGCCGCGCGCACCGCACGTCCGATGGACGTGCGGCCTCCTCCTGCATCTCAGGAATAATATTTCTATCGTTCCCGTGCGGTTTCAGGTCGTTCGGAGCACGTTTGCTCCGAATTGGACCGCCGCACGCCGTTTTGGTGTTTTATGGCGCCGGAAACACGTTTCCGGCCGCCGCGGTCACACGTCACATCCGAATGAGGTGCCTTCTGGCCGACCATTTCACAATTCACGCCCCGGATGTTGTCGTACGGTTTCGTGGCATTCAGAGGTCGTTCGGGTGGTTTTGACCCCCCAACGCGCCATTTCACCGCGCGCCGCGCTGCTGAAAACGGCACAATCGGACGTGCCGCGCGCACCGCACGTTCGATGGACGTGCGGCCTCCTCCTGCATCTCAGGAATAATATTTCTATCGTTCCCGTGCGGTTTCAGGTCGTTCGGAGCACGTTTGCTCCGAATTGGACCGTCGCACGCCGTTTTGGTGTTTAATGGCGCCGGAAACGCGTTTCCGGCCGCCGCGGTCACACGGCACATACGAATGAGGTGTCGTCTGGCCGACCATTTCACAATTCACGCCTCGGATGTTGTCGTACGGTTTCGTGGCATTTGGAGGTCGTTCGGGTGGTTTTGACCCCCCAACGCGCCATTTCAGCGCGCGCCGCGCTGCTGAAAACGGCACAATCGGACGTGCCGCGCGCACCGCACGTCTGATGGACGTGAGGCCTCCTCCTGCATCTCAGGAATAATATTTCTATCGTTCCCGTGCGGTTTCAGGTCGTTCGGAGCACGTTTGCTCCGAATTGGACCGCCGCACGCCGTTTTGGTGTTTAATGGCGCCGGAAACGCGTTTCCGGCCGCCGCGGTCACACGGCACATCCGAATGAGGTGCCGTCTAGCCGACCATTTCACAATTCACGCCCCGGATGTTGTCGTACGGTTTCGTGGCATTCGGAGGTCGTTCGGGTGGTTTTGACCCCCCAACGCGCCATTTCAGCGCGCGCCGCGCTGCTGAAAACGGCCCAATCAAACGTGCCGCGCGAACCGCACGTCCGATGGACGTGCGGTCTCCTCCTGCATCTCAGGAATAATATTTCTATCGTTCCCGTGCGGTTTCAGGTCATTCGGAGCACGTTTGCTCCGAATGGGACCGCCGCACGCCGTTTTGGTGTTTTGTGGCGCCAGAAACGCGTTTCCGGCCGCCGCGGTCACACGGCACCTCCGAATGAGGTGCCGTCTGGCCGACCATTTCACAATTCACGCCCCGGATGTTGTCGTACGGTTTCGTGGCATCCGGAGGTTGTTCGTGTGGTTTTGACCCCCCAACGCGCCATTTCAGCGCGCGCCGCGCTGCTGAAAACGCCACAATCGGACGTGCCGCGCGCACCGCACGTCCGATGGACGTGCGGCCTCCTCCTGCATCTCAGGAATAATATTTCTATCGTTCCCGTGCGGTTTCAGGTCGTTCGGAGCACGTTTGCTCCGAATTGGACCGCCGCACGCCGTTTTGGTGTTTTTTGGCGCCAGAAACGCGTTTCCGGCCGCCGCGGTCACACGGCACCTCCGAATGAGGTGCCGTCTGGCCGACCATTTCACAATTCACGCCCCGGATGTTGTCGTACGGTTTCGTGGCATTCGGAGGTCGTTCGGGTGGTTTTGACCCCCCAACGCGCCATTTCAGCGCGCGCCGCGCTGCTGAAAACGGCACAATCGGACGTGCCGCGCGCACCGCACATCCGATGGACGTGCGGTCTCCTCCTGCATCTCAGGAATAACATTTCTATCGTTCCTGTGCGGTTTCAGGTCGTTCGGAGCACGTTTGCTCCGAATGGGACCGCCGCACGCCGTTTTGGTGTTTTATGGCGCCGGAAACGCGTTTCCGGCCGCCGCGGTCACACGGCACATCCGAATGAGGTGCCGTCTGGCCGAACATTTCACAATTCACGCCCCGGATGTTGTCGTACGGTTTCGTGGCATTCGGAGGTCGTTCGGGTGGTTTTGACCCCCCAACGCGCCATTTCAGCGCGCGCCGCGCTGCTGAAAACGGCACAATCGGACGTGCCGCGCGCACTGCACGTCCGATGGACGTGCGGCCTCCTCCTGAATCTCAGGAATAATATTTCTATCGTTCCCGTGCGGTTTCAGGTCGTTCGGAGCACGTTTGCTCCGAATTGGACCGCCGCACGCCGTTTTGGTGTTTAATGGCGCCGGAAACGCGTTTCCGGCCGCCGCGGTCACACGGCACATCCGAATGAGGTGCCGTCTGGCCGACCATTTCACAATTCACGCCCCGGATGTTGTCGTACGGTTTCGTGGCATTCGGAGGTCGTTCGGGTGGTTTTGACCCCCCAACGCGCCATTTCAGCGCGCGCCGCGCTGCTGAAAACGGCACAATCGGGGGGCTGTACGGGGGTGGCGGGGGGCTGTACGGGGGTGGCGGGGGGCTGTACGGGGGTGCGGGGGGCTGTACGGGGGTGAGGGGGGTTGTACGGGGGTGTCGGGGGGCTGTACGGGGGTGGCGGGGGGCTGTACGGGGGTGCGGGGGGGGGGGGGGGGGGCTGTACGGGGGTGCGGGGGGCTGTACGGGGGTGGCGGGGGCCTGTACGGGGGTGGCGGGGGGCAGTACGGGGGTGCGGGGGGTAGTACGGGGGTGCGGGGGGCTGTACGGGGGTGCGGGGGGCTGTACGGGGGTGGCGGGGGGCTGTACGGGGGTGGCGGGGGGCTGTACGGGGGTGGCGGGGGGCTGTACGGGGGTGGCGGGGGGCTGTACGGGGGTGCGGGGGGCTGTACGGGGGTGTCGGGGGGCTGTACGGGGGTGTCGGGGGGCTGTACGGGGGTGGCGGGGGGGTGTACGGGGGTGGCGGGGGGCTGTACGGGGGTGCGGGGGGCTGTACGGGGGTGCGGGGGGCTGTACCGGGGTGCGGGGGGCTGTACGGGGGTGGCGGGGGGCTGTACGTGGGTGGCGGGGGGCTGTACGGGGGTGGCGGGGGGCTGTACGGGGGTGCGGGGGGTTCTCCAGGGGTGCAAAGGTCATCCCATTGATTACAAAAGTGAAAAATAAAAGTGATAACATCTAATTAATACATATTTCTTTTATCGATACCATACAGAAATTTATAAAAAATATATTAATAATACATAATCTATAATATCAGATTTATTGATCTGTTGGAATTAGTTCGACTTTTTCAAATGTAGAATCATTCAAGATTATCTGATCAAAAACTCAATGTGTATAAAATATTTAAAAGACCACCATGGATGGTAATAATGCATTACTTAAATGAATAAATACAGTACATCAATGTCAACCCTACCAGTAAAAACAAAAAACATATCTCGTGAATATATGGTGCGTCACGTGTTGCCATCACTGCTACCTCCTTCTGATGGGCCAGGTGCCTACAACAAATAAACATTATAAATATTTTAATAACAAAAATAATTTAAATTAAATAAATAAATACAGTATATACCTGCGTCGTATGATCCCCTGTACCATCAGCTCGACACACATATTCCCGCAGTGCTCTAACCTCAGCTGTCAATTGCGCATTTGTCTCCTCGGAAGCGCGCAGCCGTGCCTCAAAATCTGACATCTGCTGTGTCATATGAGCAACAGCAGGACCGACAACCGCAGCGCGTGACACTACAGAACGAGGAATCCCTGCTCCATAGGTCAAACTATAGCCATGCCCGTCCCGACCAATAATGCGATGAAAGATCTCATCCCGTCGCATGGGAAGCTGTCGCTGGTCCTCTGGCAGATGTTCTAACTCAGCTTCAAATTGATCCTGTGAAATATTTAAATATATATATGTTAATATATAGATTTATGTAATTATTGGTAAGTACAGACACTTACTATCAATGCTGCAACCTCTGGATCATTGCGATCACGAGTCCTTATCCACACCGACATTTTATCAGTTGCTGCACCTTGCCCTCGCAACTGTATATTAAAAGAATATAAACACAAAACCATATTAATTAATAAATTAAAAAATGAATAATATATACCTCATGTCGGATCTGAGACACGTGACGAGTCCCGAGCCTGTGAGCTGGTCCCTGCAACGCTCGATTCTCCGAATGGCGTGTTGACACCTCCTACATTCAATTCATTCAAATTTCAAACAAATCACATATTCTTGAAAATATATATACAGAAAAATAATTAATATACTAACCGCAACACCCTCAGTAGACCAATATGCAACCAAGTCACGCCACTGAGCTGGGAGGACACC
The DNA here is from genome assembly GCA_963277665.1 of Viscum album. Classification (NCBI taxonomy): domain Eukaryota; kingdom Viridiplantae; phylum Streptophyta; class Magnoliopsida; order Santalales; family Viscaceae; genus Viscum; species Viscum album. The sequence goes on along the minus strand of OY728164.1, from coordinate 2,011,385,541 downwards.
TCTTGGGACCTTTTCCAAAATGTCAAGGGCACCCACATTTGGTATCTAGTGGTCCCTCTTCACTTTGCCTTTATAATCTTTCCACAGCTTACGGCATTTGCTCATACACACCGGCCGAAACTCTTCAGGGCATACTTTCAAATTTTGCTATAATGAAAATAATCAAACATATTAGTATTATTTATAAATAGAAAATAAAGTAAAATTATTTTCTTACCTGAACCTCCCTCCATAGACAATTTAATGTGTCCTGAGGGATAGAAGCCCAATCACGCGTGGTCAATGGAAATCGATGTGGGTCACGTATGATATGACCCAGCTGACGAATAAATGCCGGGGCATTCGGTCCCACGGGATGAAATACCTCATCAAATGAAACATCTATCGTCGTGTCGGAATTCCATGATAATATGCCACGACCAGGGCCTCTCCTGCGAGAGGAAGAAGCAGCCGAGTCTGATCCTGTTGAAAACAATTTTATATATAAATTGACAAATTTTATATATATATATATATATATATATATGTCAATTACATAAAAAATATAGACAATGACATTCAAACATACCTCGACCCTGAGACGTAGATGCCTCAGATGGATGATGTGGATTTTCTGCCTCTTCCCCTGACATGTCTGCAGTCATACAAAATATCAGTAATGAGTCCAAAGTGTTTAAAAGATAAATTGGATTGTTCATAATAAATCAAACTTGTACAACTGTTAATAAAACAAAAAATGGATTGAATAATTAGTTGTGAATGAATTTTAAAAAATCAGAAAGTTAATCAACCTAAATATTTATGACTGAATTTTATGAGTCTTATTTCCCCTGTTCTCTTTCCACCTGGAAGCGCCACAAACCGTACAAATATCCAAATGAGCAGTTTCATTTCTAAACAACATACAGTTGTTTGCACATGCATCTATAGTCTCATATGTAAAACCTAAGTTCTCTGTCAACTTACGAGCATAGTAGTACGACTCAGGAATCTTAGCGTCGACAGGAAGAACTTTTTTCAATAAAACCAAAAGCATGTCGAATGATGTGTCTGACCAATTATTCAAAGTCTTCAAATGCAACAACTCCACGATAAACGACAGTTTATTGTAAGAAGTACATCCAGGATATAATTCTGTTTTCGCATCATCAAGTACTTCATAAAACCTCCTCGAATCACGATCTGCACCAGAGCGAAGATTTATCTCACCGGTCTCAAGATTCTGGATGTCAATGCCTTCAGGATCAAACCCACGTACCATTTCAGTAAGCATTTCATGCATTGGATCAGTCATCCTTGCATCAACATCCATCTGAGCTGCATCTGTATTTTGACAACGAACATATTCTTCTCCATGACGAGTCCAACTCTTATAATTTTTCAGAAATCCATTAAAGAAAAGGTGCTCCCTCACAGTATCTCGTGTGAATTGATATCTGTTAGCACATTTTCTACATGGACAACTAATATAGTCACTTTCAAATCCTCTCGTGAACTCAATAAACTGCATAATGCCATTGAAATATTCTCTAGACGTTCGATTTGGAAGATCAATCCAACTATTATCCATAATAATATCTGTATAACAAACATTTACACAATACTTATTACATTTACATTTTTCAAATCAACTATATTCAAAATAAATATTAACCATTTGTTTATGAACCATTGATAAAATAATAATGTAACTGAAAGCTCATGTTACCTGATTGAGCTACAAACCTGAAAGGGAGGGGAGCCGAAGGCTGTGCTGCGAGGGAGAGGAGGCAGCGAAGGGGAGCCGGAGCCAAAGGCGGTGCAGCAAGGGAGGGGACGGGCGGCGGCGGCGGCGGGGAGCTGGAGGAGAGGAGGCGGTGAGGGGACGGGGGACGGGCAGTGAGGGGGGGGGGTGTCCGGGGTCGGGGGGGCCTTTCGAGGTGCGGGGAGGGGTGTCTGGGGTGTCGGGGGCCTGTCAGGGGTGCGGGCAGGGGTGTTCGGGGTGCGGGGGTGTCCGGGGTGCGGGGGAGGGGGGCTGTCTGGGGTGCAGGGGGGCTGTCGGGGGTGCGGGGTGGGGTGTCCGGGGTGCGGGGGGCCTATCCGGGGTGCGGGGGGGCTGTCTGGGTTCGGAGGGGGGGTGTCCGAGTGCGGGGGGGGGGGGGGGGGGGGCTGTCCGGGGTGCAGGGGGGCTGTCCGGGTTCGAAGGGGGGTGTCCGAGTGCAGGGGGGGCTGTCCGGGGTGCGGGGAGGCGTCCGGGGTGCGGGGGGCGGTCCGGAGTGCGCGGGGGGGTGCTGTCCGGGGTGCGGGGAGGCGTCCGGGGTGCGGGGGGCGGTCCGGAGTGCGCGGGGGGGTGCTGTCCGGGGTGCGGGGAGGCGTCCGGGGTGCGGGGGGCGGTCCGGAGTGCGCGCCGGGGGCTGTCCGGGGTGCGGGTGCTGTCCGGGGTGGGGGGGGGAGGGCCGAGAGGCCGGAGGGCGGCGGCCGGAGGCCCGAAGGCGGAGGGCGGCGGCCGGAGGCCGGAAGGCAGGCGGCGGGGGAGGACGGGCGGCGGGGGAGGGCGGGCGGCGGGGGAGGGCGGGCGGCGGGGGAGGGCGGGCGGCGGGGGAGGCCGGGCGGAGGGGGAGGCCGGGCGGCGGGGGAGGCCGGGCGGCGGGGGAGGCCGGGCGGCGGGGGAGGCCGGGCGGCGGGGGAGGCCGGGCGGCGGGGGAGGGGGAGGGCGGCGCGAGGGAGGGCGGCGAGGGGTTAGGGCGAGATCGAGAGGGCGGGGGGGGGGGGGGGGGGGGGGCGCAGAAACCCCCCGAATATTTTTAGGGAGGTTAGCGACCGCCATTGGCGGTCGCTAATGGTGGGCTATAGCGACCGCCAATGGCGGTCGCCCGAGTCAGGGGGCCTCCACTGCCCCCTTTTCTAGTAGTGAATGCATCATCATTGTGTCATAAATAAATTAAATTATTTATTGTCTAAAAATTAAAAATAAAATACCATTATGTAGGAAATAGTTTTATATTTATAATGAATATTTATAGTCGAATTTATCATATGTATAACTCTATATTAAAAATTATTTAGTTATTAAACGTTGATTTTAACTATTTTAACTCTTCTTTAAATAAATTATTAATAAATGTCCTAATCTAATCCAAGTGGGCCTAAATTGTCATATTTTATTTCTAAGGTTATTTTTGGTCGAATTAAACTTATAAAATAGAATTAGGACATGTTTTAGGGTAATAATAATATCATTTTTACCCTTAATTAACCTATTTACTTTTAACCGTGGTAAAAAAAGTAAAACGCTACTATTCACCGAAAATTATTTTCGTCTCATTGAACCACATTTTAGTTACTGAAATCAACCGTGTCTCTCGGATTTTTGAAATTCCACTCACAGAATCAGTAAAATTATGTTTTATGTAAATTTGCAAATTCTCCTAGGAGGTGGGTAAAAGACGGTGAAAAGTTCAATAAAATTTTTATATATCTAAAATTATTATAAAATGACTCCAATGAATTGCATTGAACATATATAGGTATTGTGTATCAATTTTGACCTAAAATAAATTTAATTAAAATAAATAATTATTTAAATAAAATGTCTGTTTTTAAATAGTAACCCAGTGTTTTCACTATTCATCAAAAATTGAACGTTTTCAGAAAAATACAAAACTTTTACCCTAGGATAATTTCGATATCACGAATCCAAAAATGAAGTCCATTTTGAAAAATAAAATTTCAAAAAGTGGGTATTACTATTCATAACGGCTAGTTTTGTAATATTTTAATAGCATATCGTTGTTTAGTGAAACTCGGTATTGCGTACGACGCAAGCTATCGAGAAAGGTTGCGATTGCGTGTAAAGCTAGTCAAGCTAGAGTTGTGTGTAGTGAAAGATTCCTTTGATGATTTATATAACAAAAAATATTATTTCTCATAAAAGTCTCGGGTGTTACATTCTACCCCCCTTAAAATGAATTTCACACTCGAAATTCGTCACTTTATAACAAAGAGATGAGGATACCTCTCCCTCATTATATCCTCAAGCTCCCATGTAGCTTCTTATAATTGGTGGTTCCTCCATAAAACTTTCACCAAGCGAGTGGTCTTGTTCCATAGAACTTTTTCGCTACGATCCATAATCTCTATCAGCTATTCTTCATAAGAAAGATCTTGCTCCTACGGTACAACTTCTGAGCTGAGTACATGTGAAGGATCAGGTATGTACTTTCTCAGGAGAGATACATGGAACACATCGTGAACTTGAGAGAGATTCGGTGGAAGCGCCAATTGATAAGCTACCTTCACAACACGATCCAGTATTTCGAGAGGACCTATATACCTAGGGCTCAGCTTTCCCTTCCTTCCAAATCTCATTACCCTCTTCCAAGGAGATATTTGTAAGAACACTTTATCACCCACTTCAAACTCGAGGTCTTTTCTTCGGTTGTCAGCATAAATTTTTTGTCGACTCTGAGCTGCTCTAATGTGTTGTTGAATAGATCTGACATTTTCTGTCATCTCATCAATATGATCAGGTCCTAATAGCTTTCTTTCCCCAACTTCATCCTCGTAAGGTGGAGTTCTTCATTTCTTTCCATAGAGAGCATCATAAAGAGCTATCTGAATACTGGAGTGAAAGATATTATTATAAGAATATTCCACCAAAGGTAGGTGTTGATCCCAACCACCTTTGAAATCCATAGATCAAGATCTCAACATATATTCTAGATTTTGAATTGTTCTTTCAGATTGACCATCTATCTAAGGATGATAAGCTGTGCGGAAAATCAACTCTGTATCCAGAGTATGCTGAAGATTTCGTCAAAACATTGAGGTATACCTCGGATTCCGATCAGATATAATGGAAAGTGGTACTCCATGAAATCTTACCACTTCCTTCACATATATCCTGGAAAGCTGATCTAGAGAGAAATCATCCCAAATAGCAATGATGTGTGCAGACTTTGTAAGACGATCAACTATGACCCAGATAGAATTATTGCCTTTGGATGTTTTAGGAAGTCCGGTGACAAAGTCCATAGTGATGTTTTCCCATTTCCATTCGGGTATGGGTAATGGTTATAACATCCCCATAGACTTATGTCTCTCAGCTTTAACTTGCTGACAAACCAAACATCGAGAGACATATTCAACAACATCTATTTTCATGCCATCTCACCAGAAGTACCCTTTCTGGTCCCTATAAATCTTCGTGCTTCCAGGATGAATAGAAAATGAAGAATTATGAGCCTCATACAACAGATCCTTCTTTAATTCTGGGATGGGAGGATCACAAACCTGATTCCTAAACTTTATTATCCCATCACAATCAAGGTTGAATTTAGGAATATTTATCACCTTCTTTTGTAACTCTACATCTTCTTTCTGTGCCTCTTTAATCTTCACATGTATATATGGTTGAACATTCAATTGAGAAAGATACGATTTTCCCCTTTCATTATAATTCCAAGATCCATCCTTTGTAAATCCATAAATATTGGATCTTTTGTGATCCTCGTCATGGATAAGCTAGAATGGTCCTGTCGACTTAATGCATCTTCCACCTTGTTTTCTTTCCCAGGGTGGTAATGAATTGAGCAGTCGTAATCCTTAATCACCTCCAACTATCTTCTTTGGCGCATATTCATCTCCTTTTGTGTGAAAATATACTTTAAACTTTTATGATCAGTATAAATATCACACCTTTCTCCATAAAGATAATACCTCCAAATCTTTAATTCAAAGATTACCGCAGTTAACTCCAAATCATAAGTTGGGTAATTTTGCTCATGGATTTTCAACTATCGTGAGGCATATGCTATCACCATATCATTTTGCGTAAGAACACACCCCATCCCCTTCTTGGATGCATCACTGTAGATCACAAACCTTTCTCCACTACAAGGAAGTGTGAGTATAGGTGCATTGGATAACATTCTTTTCCACTCCTTGAAATTCTCTTTACATTCCTTCGTCCACACGAACTTAACTCCTTTTCGAGTCAACCTGGTGAGTGGATTAGATAATTGTAAAACATTATTCACAAAACGTCGGTAATATCCAGCCAAGCCAAGAAAACATCGGATCTCGGTTACTGTTGTTGGTCTCGACCATCTTTAGATAACCTCTGTTTTTGCTGGATCCACAGATATCCCCTCTTTTGAGATTATGTGACCCAAAAATGCAAATTTTTTAAGCCAAAATTCACACTTGGTAAATTTGTCATAAATATTCTCCTTTCTCATGGTCTTCAATATAATTCTAAAATGATCTTCATGTTCTTCCTTGATCTATGAATAGACAAGAATATTGTCTATAAAGACTACCACAAACTGATCAAGATAGTATCTAAAGACTTTATTCATCAGATCCATGAAGATAGAAGATGCATTAGTAATACCAAATGGCATCACTATAAATTCATAGTGTCCATACATTGTACGGAAATCTGTATTTGGTATATCCTCCCTTTTGACCCTTAATTGATGATACCCTGAACGAAGATCAATCTTGGAAAAGTATTGAGCTCCACGTAGTTGGTCAAATAAGTCATCACTGCACGGGAGAGGATATTTGTTCTTAATCATGATCTTTTTAAGTTCTCGATAATCAATGCAGAGTCTCATTGATCCATATTTCTTCTTAATAAACAAAACAAGTGCTCCCCAAGGTGACACACTAGGGAATATGAATCCTTTATTAATATTCTATTGGAGTTGCTTCTTCAATTCCTGCAACTCAATTGGGTCCATTCTATAAGGTGTCTTTGAAATATGCAAAGCACCCAGTACGAGTTCTATTGAGAACTCAACTTCACGATTTGGTGGAAGACCCGACAATTCCTCCAGAAATACATTGTAAAACTCCTATAAAATGGGCATATTCTTAATCATGAGTTTCTCACCAACCATTTGAGATAAATAACCTTCATTTAGTGGAATCAAGACCCATAAGATGGAAGAAATTTCCCCTGGAAGGTTATGTTCATCCTTGCACCGATAGACAATAATAGATTGATCTGGAATATGAAATGTGACTTCCCTTATTTAGCAGTTGATATCAGATCCATATAAAAAAATCCAATCCATTCCAAGAATCACATCAAATTCCACTATATAAAGGATCACAAGATTTTCAAGAAGAAATTTCCCACAAACTTCAATCAGAGAAGAATTATAAACTTTTGATGCGACTATTGTGCCATTAGGGGTTGTCACAGATAACTCAACATCTAATTATTGAGGTAATACGGTGATACCCTTAGAAAATTATTTAGAAATAAAAGAGTAGGTGTATACATAATCAAATAAAACATTTTCTACTTTAGAGTTGATGGTAAGTGTACCTCTCACCACTTCTTTGTCATACTCCACATCACCGATAGTAATTGCATGTGACTTTCCTTTGTCTTTGTCCTTAAGAGTTTGTTGACATCGATCATCATCATCAACCCTTGGATTTGGGCATTTATTGGCATAATTCCCCATCTCCTTACACTTGAAACATTGATGGGTAGTAGGTTCATTCTGCATATCCCTTCCTTTGTTTGCATCATTATACATCTTCTTCCCATTATTTCATCATTCAATTTCCTGATGACCTACTTTTCCACACCTATATCATTTTCTTGTCCCCTTAAGACAATTTCCTCCATGTTTCTTTCCACACTTTCAGCATAAGGGAAAACTCATCTTCTTTTTTTTTCAGTGTCCTCTTTAGATTTTCCTTTGAATTCCATTTTCCTCTTCTTATCAAACCCATATGACTAATGGGTTACTCCAATCTCCATCTCAACCTTGAGAGAACATCGAACGATTTCCTCATAGCTATTGAAGTCCCTTATGGCTAACTCCCTTCGAAGACTTGGTTTTAATCCACTAAAGAATCGATCGATCTTACTCTCAGGTTGGATAATAATACCAGAAGCGTACCTTGCAAGTCTTGTAAAAATTTCTTTGTAGGTACCAACAGATTCATCATCCTTTTGCTTCAGTTCAAGAAACTCATTCTCCATCTTTTTTTGAAGAATACGAGCGAAGTACTTATTGAAAAATAAGTTCTTGAACTCGTCCCATTCCATGGAATCATCCCTTTTCCTCGTATTCTTAATAAGATTCCACCATTGATCAGCATCTCCTTCCAAACGATAAACTGCTAAGATGACTTTATCATGTTCAGAACATTGAAGAACTGAAAATATCTTTTCAGTGGTACTGATCCATTGTTCATCCACTAATGGATTAGAAGACATGTTGAATGAAGGTGGATGCTGCCTCATGAAGCATTCAACAAAATGATTCTCCTACCTTTACTCATTTGGAAGTCCTTCATGATTCATATCTTGAGAAAGTTGTGTGAGCATGGCTAAAAGATTTTGTATTCCAGCTCCCATAACATTTGGTTTCTCAGGGGGACAATCATTGCATTGCCCCTCGCATTCCGCATTAATATGGTTCCTTCGGGTTCCAACCTTTGACAAAAACCAAAAAGAATAGTGTGAGAAAGACTAATTATAATAGGAAAAACACAGAATTGAGAATAAAATTTCAAACTTAAGGTCTTATCATAGGTTGTTCATGGCCATTTCTAAAACACTAAGATTGTGTTCTATGATTATACTTATCCTTAGGGTTCTTACTAAGTATTTCACATCCTAGTTTCTAAACGTTGACTATACCTTTCCTCCTATACCAACTATAACGACCCATAAATTACACACATTGTTAATACTTCAAAATTTAAGCACACTTATTACAATATATAAAAAAACTAGGAAAGGACCGTATAGGTATATTGTCTTTAGAAACTGGGAAACATAAACAACTGGTTCATAAAGAATATACATTGTCTCCCATTTATTTCATCATATCTAGAGTCCCTTTTGGAATATCCTACTTAATGACATTCTTCCTGACCTCAGGAATGAAAACATACAAAAGGGTGAGCTCAAATTCTCAGTAAGGGTAAACAAAATAAATATGAATCACATCATATTCATAAGAACATAACATTTTGGAAATCTAATCCTGCAAAAGAGATCATAATTTCATAACATGGGTTAAATCATAGTAGTGAAATGTAATCCCAATAATCATAACTTAAAATATAAAACATTGTGGAATACACACATAATCATAGAGAATCATTTCTTAGAAGTCAAGACTCATTTCCAAAACTTTCTTAGCGGACAAAGTCCATTTCTGAACCAAGTTCACTCTTCATTTCAGTCCTGTTTCACTGAACCGGTTTAACCTGCCGTTCCAGCCATGTCTATCTAATGAGATATAAATCTTTACCCAATGCATTGGAGGGAGATATAGGTCCCAACCATCTCATAATTATACCATTCTTATGTGTGCCACAAAATCATAAATCATACATCATTGCATAACCCATGTAATAAAAATGGGATTTTTAAATATCGTGACATCATAAAACAATTCATATAAGATAAAGGAATTAATAAAAATAATTCCATCACAACATAATCAAATCAATGTAATAATATGGATAGAAATAGAAACCTAATTTATCTTAGATGGAAAATAATTTTGATAAAACACTTGAACTCCATTCTTGAGAAAAATATCCTTTCTACTTCAAAAACATTTTCCTTTCTTAACATGTCATACAATTTTAAACTAAAAGAAGTTGATTAAAAATAAACCTTAAAACTTTTAAAGGAAGAATCTTGGAAATAATTTTTTAAAAATCCATTCATGCCGTATAAGATAAAAAAACATTCTTCTCGTACTTTTGTCAGAAAAGTCAAAAATGTACCTTGTATGAAAAACGACAAAAGATTCCTTTCATATCTTTTACTAAAAACTCACTGAAGGGTAAAATTGGATTTAAACAATTGTTGGTGGATGTAAATAATATTACATATTGTGTAAACATGTATGTGGATGATAAAATACACCCTAGTAAATACCAAAGTATAAACAATCTCGGATAAAAATGAGATTATGATAGTTTCCCTTACCTTAGGTCTAATTTTCTTCGTAAGTGTCTGAACCACCTGTATAATGATTTAAATAATGTCATTGACTTATTCCAGAATCATACTCATTGTTATGATATCATATATGGCCATATTCTTAGCTTCTTATTAGTAATATTTCATTGCTACTTGTTATCTGGGTGTTTATTACTTTTTGTTCTTATGCGTGTTTTGTCCAATAAATTCTTATTCTTCTTTTTAGGTTATAGATAACTCATTTCCAGAATGGTATTAGTGTAATTTATATCATATTCATTCATTAAATTCATTTATATAATCATTATGCAATGAATATCATGTAGAACGAGTCACATCACATCGTGGAGACGATATTTCGTACGTACGCACGAGTGATGATATCGTTCCGATGATCGTGGAATTGTATTGGAGTGTATGTATAATATTTCAGAATCAATATCACTTTAAAATAATCATATATAGTTATTATTTATACCATTATACCCATCCAAGTAATGTGGTGGTGGAAAATATATTACACCACGGCGTGGAGACGGTATTCCGTACGTACGCACGCGCGGTGATTTCATTTTCCGTAGGATGGATAGATTGTTAAATATGGTTGTTTCATAATTATAATAACATATCAGTATATGAGTGATACTTATGTAATTAATTCATAATGAAACAACTAAATAAGAAGAAGTGGAAGAAGAAATAAAGTTGAAATAATCGGTAACGAACATTACCTCTTCTTTGAAGCGCCTCTTTGAGATCTCCTCTTAGGGCACTAAAATTGGTCTTTGAAGAAGATCAGGACCTCTATAATGTTTCTAGGGAAGTGGAGAAATGAATTTGTCAGGGGTTGGACGAGCTTGAAGGCTCAAAGATGTGTGAGGAAGAGAGGGATAAGGTTCCCTTTTATAAGGGAGGAGAGGGGCACCTTAGGAAAAACTAAAAATATTATTTTATTATAAAGTCATATTCAGTTTTTAATAGCTCCAAATTGATTTATTTATAAGCTACGGTGGGGATGGGTCGAAATCCTCTCATACAATAGAATTTAGACAGGTTTAGGTATCTATTTTAACCTTATCATTTAGATTTAACTTTAAGTTAGATAATTTAGGTTTTACCGTGTCTTCTTGTTTTCTTACACTATAAGGTTAATAAACTTACTATAACAAGCCAAACGAATTCCAAGTTGTTTATTATTAATATATATAAAATTATCTATGTCATGTTACCAAACCTTATATTTTTAGGAATAATATAACAATTAATAATATAATATTTGTTTTAAAAACTATTTTATGACAATTTTGACACTATTTGGTAATTGATTTTTTTGAAAATCATAACAGATATATTAGTTCAAAATAAGTTAATTAAATCAATAATAACATGTCATATTAACCAAGAAAATTATTTTAATTCATAAAAAGTCTCAAATTACATTTATTTGGGTATTTATAACATCAATTATGTCAATATTTCATTAATAAGATAATTACTGTATCATTATTGTCTCATAAAAAAATTAAATTATTTAGTGTCTAAAAATTACAAATAAAATAAAATTATGTAGGAAATCGTTTTATCATTCTAATGAATATTTATAGTCTAATTTATCTTATGAATAACCCTATATTTAAAATGATTTAGTTATTAAACATTGATTTTAACTATTTTAACCCTTCATTAAATAAATTAATAATAAATGTCCTAATCTAATCCAAGTGGGCCTAAATGGTCATATTTTATTCCTACGGTTGTTTTTGGTCGAATTACACTTATCCAATAGAATTAGGACATGTGTTAGGGTAATAATAATATCATTTTTACCCTTAATTACCCTATTTACTTTTAACCGTGGTAAAAAAAACTAAAAAGTTACTATTCACCAAAAATTATTTCCATCTCATTGAACCAAATTTTACTTAATAAAATCAACTGTGTCTCTCAGATTTTTGAAATTCCACTCACAAAAGCAGTAAAATTAATTTTTATGTAAATTTTCAAATTCTCCTAGGAGGTGGGTAATAGACGATGAAAAGTTCAATAAAAGTTTTATATATCTAAAATTATTATAAAATGACTCCAATGAATTGCATTGAACTTATATAGGTATTATGTATCAATTTGGACCTAAAATAAATTTAAATAAAATAAATAATTATTTAAATAAAAAGTCGGGTTTTAAATAGTAACCTAGTGTTTTCACTATTCATCAAAAATTGAAAGTTTTCAGAAAAATAACAAAATTTAACCCTAGGATAATTTCGGTACTCCGAATCCAAAAATGAAGTCCATTTTGAAAAATAAAATTTCAAAAAGTGGGTATTACTATTCATAACGGCTAGTTTAGTAATAATTTAACAGCATATCGTTGTTTAGTGAAACTCGGTATTGCGTACGACACAAGCTATCGAGGAAGGTCGAGATATCATGTAAAGCAATTCAAGCTAGTGTTGTGTGTACTGAAAGATTTCTTTGATGATTTATATAACATAAAAACAAAATATTTCTCATAAAAGTCTCGGGTGTTACAATATTCATATGAATAATTATAATGATTAAATTTGAAACAAAATTGTTAAACTATGATTATGTTTTAAGAGAGTTTGTGATTTCCAAATAAAAGGAATAGAAAAATCAAAAGAATACTTTTGACTCAATATAAATAAACATACATTGGGAAACCAAATCATGAAAGATGAATGTATTTTATAAAATCAAAAATGAAAATTATTGGATTTATAGGGGTTCTTTGAGAAGATAAAATCTAATGAATTTATAGGATATAATGGGGTAATATAATTTTTAAATTTCCACTATAATGGGGTATATAAACATTGGGTATAACTCTATTAAACATGTTACCATTTTGGAATTATCAATATAGATATATATATATTATTTAGATGTTATAAATAAAACTTTTCAATATTAATATTTTATTTCAAACAAAATAAAATATTTTTATTATAATTGACGTATATTAATTCATTTGTGAGTATATTTTTTATTTTATATATGTTTTTTATAAAATATGTATTTTATTAATTTTTTAAATTTAATGAGAAACCAAATAGGAAAGGAGTTGGGGGGAAACATCTCATTACTATTCCAACCCAACTCTCTTAATATATGAATAATAATATGACTTATGTTCAATATAATGTTCTAATGAAATAATTATCCTTTATTTAGTATTTTTGGTTGAAATATCCACCCTAGTTTAGTGGGAATTCAATTCAAATAATTTACATCCTATGGATTTATACAATAATATATATATTTTACATTCTCCGGTGCTCAGATCATAAAAATGTTGTTTTAAGAGTTTATCAATAGGAAGATTTCAAAGATCAATAATGGAATCTCATTAGGAATATACTTAAATAGGAAAAAATAAAATCCATAAAATAAAAAGAGTTTAAGAAGATATTTTTAAATAAATATTTTCCCCAAATTAATTAAAGTAAAATAGGGAGAGAGTTAATGGAATTGAATAAAAAGGATAATGAATCAATTATACATTTGAAGAAAACATTTCAAGTGATGGAATGAATGCTTCTCATTTCACAATGGAACCTGAAAGTAAAATTTATGATATCATTAATGGAATCAAATCAACACACTGAAAGGTACAGGTTATAAGGTACACTGGTAGATATAAAAGAATTATTCAATGATATGTGAGGGTAGAAATTGATATTGGAGAATCCAAATATTCTCAATATTTTGGTGAAAAGAATAGAAAAATTGAGTTTCATTGAATCTCATAGGATAAAACCCATATAAGAAAGAAAATTAATCTTCATACATTTAAAAAATGTGGGAATAATCATGGAATAAATTTCTTTCAATGGGGATGTAAATTATTTAGGCATAGAAGATAATGATATGAAGCATGTTAATTCTAAATAGATATGAAATGGCCAACTAAGGAAATATATGAAAATAAATATCAACCTAATGAACCAACCACAGTCTACTATTTCAATATAAGAAGTATATATATTACACTGACAAGTGCATCACTACAAGGGTTAATAAGGATAATAAATGATAGAAACCCCCAAATCTATAGGAGAATGATAAATCCTATGAATTTACTATTGATGAAGTGGGTCATGAAAATGACATGGTTAAAGGTAAGAAAAACATCCACAAATGAAATGAAAATATCTTATTTCATTTTGGTTTTACCCACTACATTATATCCATAAAATTTTATAAGGGACTAAAACCACCTCCCCAATGATTAGATATTGAATTATTAAGTGAACATATTATTATTATTTCATCATATGTTTATAACTCCACAATGATAGATGTTATTTGGGAATGTGATTCCAAAAAAAAACTATTATCCTCAATTTAGTTGAATTAGATGTGATTTCTTTCTCTAGATTGGATCCCTCTCACTCTATAGAGATGATATTAATTTTTAGTATAGGGAATCCACATTTCATATCCCAAATGAACTCATGTTTTTCAATAAATGAAAGGATGAAAATAAAATCCCATTCGAAATTACTTCCATTATGATGATTATATCATCATGATGAATAACTATGGAAATGAGATACATTACCATTAATTTTGTCCCAGAAAAAAAACATCTGCAAAAGCACCATGTTCCAAAGTAGGGGGTGAGTAATAATATTCAGTAGGTTGTCCTCATATGAATTCCATATGAATACCACTAGGATAGAACTATTAGTTCAATTATATAAAATAATTTATATAAATTATTTTAAATAGTTTACAATTCACAAAATCTAAACACAATCGTACCCAGAGTAATTCACCCAAACCACTACGATTCTATGGAATGAAACCAACAAATGAAACCAAAAATTTCAATTACCAAAATCCCCTTCACCCTATCATAACGAATTCAACTAGTAAGTCCCCATGCTTATCCCAACCATGTTTCCAAGTTTCAAACACACACACACACACAGACCTGAGATCGGTGTTACCATTGATGGTGGAGCTTATCGTCTAAACCCATCAACATTTTATAGTGGTACTTCATGCCCACTTCCCTTTGATGGTGGTTCTTCGCGCCCACAATCCACCATTCCCAACCATGATTAACCACTTGATCCAATAACTAATCCAATAACATTAACCAAAATCACAAAAACAACAAATAAAAAATTTCGAACTCATATCTACCATCATATGCCAAGTCATACGACCCAATAATTTTCCATGTCAAAAAACACATTAAACACATAAAAATTTACCACAAAAAATTACTTCAATAAATCACTCGTTTATTGAAACAACCTTAAACCATATTCTATGATAAAAAACATTTTAATAAAAATACATTTTAATTGAAAACCATCTTTATTTAACCATTTTCAATAATCAACCAAGCCACTGATTTTAAAATGCACATTTTAAAATCATACAATAAAATTCTTTTCACAGTAATAACCCATTTTCCCCAGATCCTCAAATCATCACAAAATGGGTTTCTATTGAGAATCACAGATCACAATCATAATCAATGTCAACAAAAACCATTTAATTTGAAATTAAATCCTTCTAGTTATATCTAAATGAATATGACAGTGAAGCTACCTACTTTAGGGTTTTTTGATATCAACCCACCACACAAATGCACGACACATCTAAGTGAAACCTCTATAAAACTACCTTAGATCACTTTTGCTAAAAAAAAGCTCAAATATCACTATTTTAGAAAACAAAAACCATAGATATACATGTTATGGATGTAGATCTAGAAAACTGAGAGATAAAGAATGCTAGATCTATAGAAAACCAAGATACAACTAAGATAAGAGACTTACTAGAGCATAATTAACATCAAAGTTCAAAGAAAACCATTTAAAATGCCTCTAAGATGAGTGAAATAGGTTACCTAACCCTCTAGAAGAGTAAATACCAAGCATGGCTTGAGTAGGAAGAATTTTGGGTGTTTTGGGGAAATCATGAGTGGTCTAAATTTTTTAAAACCTAATTTCAATTCCATGAATGGTTACCTTGCATTGTTAGAAAAACCATGCGCTAATTGTGATAATGCTATTTTTACAAAGGGTAATCTACATGGTTTCCTCTCTTGGTTATAAAAACTGTGTTCCAACCATGTGAAATCCCTTTTCCTTCATTTGCACGGTTACCTAGGTTTGTTGCACGATTTACACTAACCATGCTCAAACTGTGCACCCCTAAAGAAGCTTCCAAACCTTCCAAAAAACCTTCCAAAGTCTATCAAACATTACCCAACCACGTTAAACAAATAAAAATCATAAAAAATATTATATACCTCAATTCTACTTTACTACAAGGATCATCGTACCCAATAAAGAGGGTAATTTTTCTAAAATGGCCAGAAAAAAAAGATGAGTTTCTTATTTCTTCCAAATATTACAAGGATGAATACACGGTTGAAATTATATTTTGAGTTGTGAATATGTTTTTAATACCCCATTTACTCTAATTTTATAGAGGAATTAAATTTTTGAGGATTTATTTTTTTAGGGGTAAATGTAACAACTAGTATTTTTTGAAATATTTTTCTTCCTCAAACTATATTTCAACCATTCTTTGATATGGTTCTCTATTTTTTCAAATGAATTGAAATTGATCAGGGAATTTTTCATGCAATATAAGATTCAAAATAAACATAAATTATTAATTTATAATTGAACATTGTAATTAAGGTACATGAAACCATTTATTTAATACCATGGAATATTATATAACATGGATGGTCACATCCCATAAATATACATAAGTTAAATTGGGATAATAAAGATAAAATAATAATATCATTGAAACTAAAGAATCCCTTAGATGTTCTTCACCATTAAGAATTTCTATTTTAAGAAATAATCATAAAATAAGTAAAATCATCATGACGGGAGAATGAATTTTGTAAAATAAAATTGAAACTATAGGAATGAAAAGTATACTTTGATAAGTTGAGATATTATGACTATAAAGGAAATAACGGGTTTAATGTAGCCAATATAAATCTATTATAAAAGGGAATATAGTCGTTAGGTATAATAACAATAAACATATTAATAATTTGGAAATATATATATATATATAGAGTTTATTTAGTTGTCAAAAATAAAAATTTTCATTATAATTTATTTATTTGGAATAGACTAAATTATTTTCTAATATAAGTAAACTACATTAATCATTTATGAAAATATATTTTATTTTAATAATTTTTTTCTATGAAATATAAATTTCATTATATTTATTTAATGTAATGAATGATATAAATAAAATAAATTTAAAAAATCAAGGAATGATTATTAAAAATAAATTAAAAACCTAAGAAAAATTTAATGATAAAAAACATAAATAAATAAATTTAAAGATACTATTTTTATTAAATAATATATATTTTTATGTTAAATTTAAATTTCTATTATTTTAATTAAAAAATATAATGAAACATATTTATTATATATTAATTATCATTCATGGAATTATTATTAATTGGTTATAAATAATAATAAAATCATTTAATGTTAAAAGTGATATTTTCAAAGATTTTTTTGGGGTGTCATGTATTTTTAGCTTATTAAATTAAATGAATCACTAATGGAGAAACATTTTGTCAAATTTTATTTATATTTTATATAATAAAATCAATTAAAAAGTATATAATGTTTATTAAATTCCATTGATAAAATAAAAAAAATTATTTTAATGCTTAAAAATGTTTTTTTTCTAAAAAACTATTTTTAAGTGTTATCCCTTTTCAGTAAAAAAACTAATTATATCATAGTATAAGGATGATTTATTTTAAAATAAATATTTATAATTTAAAAAATAGGTTATCACTCATGTAATGATTATTCATTATTTTGAAATAATTATCAGAAAACAGTGTATTAAAAGTTATTTTTCTTCAGAAAAATAAATATTATTTTATGATTTCATTTTAAAGTTAAATTTCAAACATATATAAATTGAATTGTATTAAATAAATTCAAAATGATTAATTATAACATAAAAAATAGGTAGGAAAATTTATCATTTATATTTAGTAAAACATAATTTTCATGGATATTTTAAGAAAAAGAAAAAATAAACAAAAATGAAGATAAATTAAAAGGGATTGAATTTAGAGTGATGAATATGATATATAGACATTATATGTAACACGCAGATGTTTTTATGAAATTATTTCTTTAAATAATTTTTATTCTTCAGTATCTTGCTTTGCTCATGACTGTGAGTTTAAATGAACCAGAAGATGCCCTTATTATAAAATTACTATTATAGCCTAGACGTTGGGTTAGTGGGAATAATTATAACTTATTGATGAAAATGCATTATGAATTAATTGGTTGTCAATTATTTATGAAAAATAAAAATCAATTAGATATTTTTATTTTTGAGTTAATTATTTTTTATAATGAAATTAATGAGATATATTTTTGTTATATACTTAATAAAATATTTTTTATACTCATCCAATGGATATTTAAGTCATAGGGTATGAACAAAACCCTATTTGATGTATAAAAATCTAAAATTTTTAAAAGTAAATTTAAAACCTTTTAATGGAAAACCCATTTTTAATTAAAATTTTGAAGCATTGATAATTTTTATATGAAAACATAAATATTTCATTTTTTATCAGGATATAAAAATTTAATTTGAATAAAATTGTGATATTTTTCTGATAACTTTCAGGTTTTGATTAATAGTTTAAATCCACTAAATTTTAATTGAATTTTTTTTCATTGAAATAATTTATATGGTTAAATTAAAATATTTCATAGTCTCAAATTATAAATAGAATATATTTTTAAAATTTAATATAATTAAGGTCATTGAAATTAATTTTACATAGAATTCATATGTGAAAACATTTCAATCTTTTAACTTTTAAAAAACTCATTCTCTCCTTTTTTAAAATGGGATTGATTTTAAAATAATTTCTAAAAATTATTTGTTTTAAAATTTTAAAAATGGATTCCATATTTGGAATCATTAGGTCCAAATTATGTTAATAGGATACTTTTATTTTTCGGTATTATGAATAGTAACTTTGGTAATTATTGTTATTTCCACGGTTAAAGGTTAATTGAGTAAATAAGGGTAAAAATAATATTATAAAATTACCTTAACACCTGTAAAATACAATTGGATGAATAAATTTGACCCTTATCATCTATGTTTCTAAATGGAATCATTTTATGGCCACATACCTATGAATATGACATGAATGTAATAAAAACTAATGAATGTGGCAAAATGTCACAATCACATTATATATAAGTATATTAAGTTTAATATATAGATAACTAGAATAAAATATCGATTATATATAGTATCTAGAAACATAAAATAATTTCCTAAATCATAGAACTTCATTTATAATTTTTAGAGATTAAATAATTACCATTATGGATGACACAATAGCGACATAGAAATATTTTATTAATAGAAATATGAAATAAATAATTTAAAAATATTTAAATAAATATCATATGATCTAATTACAGTGATAAAAGAATTTTCTAGGTTAATAAGACATTTTAAGAGTTTATTAAATATTTTGGTTGAAATTTAACTTTTGTGTGAATTTTATTTAAAGTCAAATAAATGAATACTATCAAAATTTACACTATTGATATTTTATAAAAATAACATTTTATTAAATTGTTTAAAAATAATCAAAATATTTAAAATTTATAAATTGAAAATTATAAGTTCTAAAATTTAATAAAATATCCATTTATGGTCAATTAAAACCATATAAGTAAATATTAAAAACTATTAAATGTTTAGAATTTTATTACCACAATTAAAATTAAATAGAATAACTAACTGTTAATGAAAATGAAAATGATTAAATTTACATAAACAACTGTCTAAATTTTTTTGGATAATGAAATTAAAAACCTTTCTCATACCATCATCTATATTGGGACATTTTTGAGTATTTTCAGTGGGGTTTTCTTTTATTATAAATTAATATTTTTGAGGGTTCCAAAAGTGCCCCTCAGCTCAATTAAATAAGGGCACCTCCTCCCTCACCTATTCACTTCATTTTGATCCCTCAAGCTTGGACACCCCCTACCATATTTCCTTCTCAACTTCCTTATTTTCATTATAGTGGTTTTGGTATTCTTTAATAACCAACTCTAGTGCCCTAAGAGGATATTTAAAGGAGGCGTGTCAATGAAGAGGTAATCTCTTCTACTGATTCTTTCAAATTTCTTTCTTCTTCTACATCCTCATCAATAGTTATTTTATTATAATGTAATAACATTAGTATCACTCATATACTGATATGTAATTATATAAATTAAACAACCTTATTTCACCTTCTATTAATCTTATGAAAAATGAAATCATTGCACGTGCATACGTACGACTTACCGTCTCCATGTCGTGGTATAATATGTTTTTTTCACCAACACCTTACTTAGATGAGTATAATGGTGTAAATAATAAATATACATGTTTATTATAAAATTATACTAATTATGATATATTATACACCATCCACTTTAAAATCATTCAACAATTATGGGAATGATATCATTGCTCGTGTGTATGTACAACTTACCGCCTCCACTGTGTGATGTGATTTTTTCTATATAATACTAGTTGAAGAATGATTATATAAATTAATTTAATGAATAAATATGATATATATTATACTAATACTTTGTTTTAAATAATATAACTATAACCTAAAAATAGAAATAAGAAGTTTTCTAAAAAAACATGCATATGAACATACATCCGTTAATACCCAAATAACGAGTAACAATGAAATTTTACTAATAAACAGATAAAAATATGATCATAAATGTTATCATAAAAAAGATAACGATTTTTTAATAAGTCATTATCATTATTCAAATCATTATACAGGAGTTTTGGATACATACGAAGCATATCAGACCTAAGCTAAGAGATAATTTTTCAATCTCACTTTTTTCTGATATTGTTTATTCATAAGTATTTACTAGTGATATATTTATCATCCATGAAAATGTTTTCTAAAAATGTTTTCATAAAATGTTTAATATTATTCTATGTATTTGTTAAGTCATTTTAACTGTTTTTGACTTTTACTACATGGTATAGAAGGTATATTTTCTTTGTTTACCATGCGAGGTACTTTTTGATTTTTTTGACAAAATTACGAGGATAATGTTTTTTTAACTTATACGATATTAAAGTATTTTTACGCATTCATAATTCATAATTTCCATGAACCTTAATTTAAAATATTTCATTTTTATTTTCAATTAAATTTATTTCTTTTAAAATTTCATCACATTTTGTGAAAAGAAAATGTTTTTGAAGAGGAAAATATATTTTCCTTAGGAATTAAGTTCAAGTGTTTTATCAAAATTATATTCCTTCTAAGATGATATAGGGTTATGTTTCTATCCTTATTATTACTTTTATTTTATTTAGTTTATGATGGAGTTGTTTTTATGAGGTCCATTTATCTTATTTGAATTATGTTATAGTGAAATGATGTTTAAGAATCCCATTTTATTTTATAGTTTATGCTACGATGAATGATTTATGTTTTTGTGGAAAATGTTAGCATTATTTCATTATGATGTGGGTTGTACCTATATATAAAACCAATTCATTGGAAAAATATTTATATCTTATGAGATATACATAACTGGAATGCAAATTAAATATGGTTCATTAATACAGGGTTGGAATGAGGAGTGAACTTGGTTCAGTAATGGACTTTTTCCTCTATTATGGTCTTGGAAATGAGACATTACTAATATGAAATTATTTTCTATTGTTATGTGTATGCCACAAAATTTCATGCCTTATGTTATGACTATTGGTGTTAAATTTCACTTTTATGATCTATTCCATAACATGATATTAATTACGATCTTTTTTATGCAGGATATTATTTTCAAATGTTAAGTTCTTATTAATATAATATGATTTATATTTCCTTTGTTTACCCTTACTAATAATTTTATCTCATCCTTTCATATGTTTATTTTCCCCAAGTCATGAATAAGGGTATTATGTATGATATTCCAAAAATGATTCTAGTTATGATGACATAAATGGGAGATAATTTAGATGTTTTATGAACCTGTTGATTATGTTTCCCAGTTTCTAAAGACACTATACCTATATAGTTCTGTCATGGTTTTGTTATATATTTTAATGTATATAATTCAATTCTAAAGTAATATCAATTTATGTAATGTATGGGTTTCTATAGTTGGTATCAGAGGAAAGGTATGGTTATTCTTTGGAAACTTGGATGAGAAAGCCTTCGTAAGATCCCTAAAGATATGTCTTAGTATTAGTATTTTAGAAATGACCATGAATAAGCTAGGATAAAACCTAAAGTATCCAAAATTTAAATTTTATTCTTGATTATGTGGTTTTCATTTTATGATTAGTGTTTCTCATAGTATGTTTCTTATTTTTAGTCAATGGATAGAACCTTATGGAACTGTGTTAATGCTGAATGCGATGGGCAATGAAATGATTTTCCCCCTGAGCAACCAAATTTTATGGGAGAAAGAATGAAAATTATTATAGCCATGCTCACACAACTTTCTCAAGATATTAATCATGCTAGACTTACAAATGAGCAAATGAGGGAGAAAAATTCTGTTAAATCTTTCATGAGGCAGTGCCCACCTTTATTCAGTAGGTCTTCTAATCCATTAGTGGCTGAACAATGGATTAGTACCACTAAAAGGATATTTTCAGTTCTAAAATGTTCTGAACATGATAAAGTCATCTTATCATTATATTGTTTGGAAGGTGAATCTAATCAATAGTGAAATATTATCAAGAATACAAGGAAAAGTGATGAAATTGAGTCCATGGAATAGGATGTTTTCAAGAACATAATTTTGAATAAGTACTTTCCTTGTATTCTTTGAAAAAATATGTAGAATTATTTCCTTGAACTTAAGAAAAAGGTTGATTAATCTTTTTGTACCTACGAATCAAATTTCACAAGACTTTCAAGGTATACTCAGAAATTAGTTTCCTACCCGAGAGTAATATTGATCGATTCTTTGATGTCTTAAAACCATGTCTCTAAAGGACATTAGACATACAAGACTTCAATAGCTATGAGGAAATTTTTCGATGTGCTCTCAAGGTTGAGATGGAGATTGGAGTAATGCACCAGTCAAATGGGTTTAATAAGAAGAGAAAAATGGAATTCAAAGGAAAATCTAAAGACCATACTAAAAAGAAGATTAATATCCCCTTATTCTCAAAGTGTGGAAAGAACCATGGAGGGAATTGTCTTAAAGGGACTAGTGAATGTTTTATGTGTGTAAAATAATTCCATCAGGTAATTGAATTCCGAAGTGATGGGAAAAATAAGTCTAATGATGCGAACAAAGAAAATGCCACACAGAATGTACCTCATACACTTCAATGTTACAGGTAAAAGTAAATGGGGAATTATTCCAATCAATTACCTAATATAAGGGTTACTCATGCTGATCGATGTCAAAAAAACTCTTTAAGGCCAATGGAAAAGTAAAGTCACATGCAATTACTATCGGCAACATGGAGTACGATAATGGAGTGATGAAAGGTACACTTATCATCCACTCTAAAGTAGAAAATGTTTTATCTGATTTTGGAGCCACCCCATCTTTTATTTCTGAGGAATTTTCTAAGGGTATCATCATATTACACAAATAACTAGAAGTTAAGTTAGTTATGAAAACTATTAATGGCATAACTATCACATTAAAAGTTTATAATTATTTTCCGATAAAATTTTGTTGGAATGTGATTCCAAAAAATCCTCTGACCCTTACTATAGTGGAATTTTATGTGATTAATGGCATAGATTTTATATCTCTTTATGGAGATCATATCAATATCCATGGATGTGAAGTCTCATTTCATATTTTAGATCAATATACGATCATTTATCGATGCAAGGATGAATATAAACATCTAGTAGAAATTTATTCCATTTTATGTGTCTTGAATCCAATAAATGAAGGTTATTTATCTCAAATGGTTGGAGAGAAAATCATGATTAAGAATACACCCATCTTACGAGATATTGATGATGTCTTTTTTAAAGAATTTCTAGGTCCTCCAAAAAATCTTGAAGTTGAGTTTTCAATAGAACTCATACTAGGTGTTGTGCCTATTTAAAAGACACCTTATAGAATGACCCCAATTGAGTTATAGGAATTAAAGAAGCAACTCTAAGAGAATCTTGATAAATTATTCATATTCCATAGTGTGTCCTCTTGGTGAGAACATGTTCAGTTTGTTAAAAAGAAATATGGATCAATGAGACTCTTCATTGATTATCGAGAACTTAACAAGATCACTATCAAGAAAAAATATCCTCTTCCCCGCATTGATAACTTATTTGAAAAACTACACAGAGCACAATAATTTTCCAAGAATGATCTCCATTGTAGATATCATCAATTAAGGGTCAGAAAGGGGGATATACCAATGATGGAATTTCGTACAAGGTATGAACACTATTAATTTATAGTGATGCCTTTTTGTCTTACTAATTACCCCGCAATCATCAGGGATCTAATGAATAGAGTCTTTAGAGACTATCTTGATCAGTTTGTGGTAGTCTTTATAAATGATATTCTTGTTTATTCAAAGATCAATGAAGAAAATCAAGATTACTTGAAAATTGAACTAAAGACCCTAAGAAAAGATAATTTTTAAGCCAAATTTTCCAAGTGTGAATTTTGGCTTCAGAAAGTTTCATTTTTGGGTCACATAATCTCAAGAGAAGGGATATCTATAGATCCAAAAATAGAGGTTATTGAAAGATGGTAGAGACCAAAAATAGTAACTGAGATCCAAAGTTTTCTTAGTTTGGATGGATATTATCAATGTTTTGTGAAATATTTTTCAGGAATATCTAATACACTCACCAAGTTGACTCGGAATGTAGTTATGTTTTTTTGGATAGAGGAATGTGAAGATAGTTTCAAAGATTTAAAAATAAGTATAGCCAGTGCACCTGTGCTCACACTAACTTGTAGTGGAGAAAAGTTTGTGATCTATTGTGATGCATCCAACATGGGGCTAGGATGTGTTCTCATGACAAATTATATGGTGATATCTTTTGATTCCTGGAAGTTGAAAATCCATGAGCAAAATTACCCAACTCATGATTTGGACTAAGCTAAAGTAATATTTCATTAAAGATATGAAGGAATTATCTTTATGGAGAAAGGTGTGATATTTATAGTGATAATAAAAGTTTAAAGTATATTTTCACAGAAAAGGAGATGAATATGTTACAAAAAAGATGGTTGGAGTTGATTAATGATTACGACTTCTCAATACATTACCACATTGAGAAAGAAAAATAGGTGTAATATGCATTAAGTCAACGATACCATGATAGCCTATCCACGATGAGGATCATAAAAGATCCAATATTTATGTATTTGAAAAGGATGGATCTTAAAATTTAAAAGGAATGGGGGGATATTTTCTTTCTCAAATGAATGTTCAACCATCAATACAAGTGATGATTAAGGTGGCACAAAAAAATATGTAGAGATACAAAATAAGGTGAGAAATATTCCGGAATTCAACCTTGATTGTGATGAAATAATAATGTTCAAGAATCGGGATTGTATTCCTCCCATAACAAGATTAAAAAATGATATATTGGATGAGGCTCATAGTTGTTCATTATCTATTAACCCTGGAAGCAAAAAGATGTATCGAGATCTGAAAGAGTATTTCTGGTGGGATGACATGAAAATAGATGTCGCTGAATATTTCTCTCAAAACTAGGTTTTTCGGCAAGTGAAGGCTAAGAGAGAAAATTATAAGAGGCTGTTACAACCATTGCCCATACTAGAATGTAAATTGTAAAACATCACGATGGAATTTGTCATCAGACTTCCCAAAACATCTAAAGTCAATAATGCTATCTGACTTATAGTTGACCATCTTATGAAGTTGACACACTTCATTTCTATTAGATATGCTTTCTCTCTTAATCATTTTGCCAAGATATATGTAAAGGAAGTGGTAAGATTTAATGATGTAAAACTTTCCATTATATTTCATTTGGATCTGAGGTTTTTCTCAAAGTTTTGGGAAATTCTTCATCATGCTATGGATACAGAGTTATGTTTCAAAACTACTTATCATCCTCAGACAAAAAATTAGTCTGAGAGGACAATTCAAACTCTAGAAGATATTTTGAGAGCTTTCTCAATGTATTTCAAAGGTGGTTGGGATCAACACCTACCATTGGTGGAATTTTCTTACAATAATATCTTTCATTCTAGTATTTAGATGGATCATTATAAAGCCCTTTATGGAACGAAGTGTAGAACTCCAACAAACTGGGATGATGTTGGGGAAATAAACCTATTAGGACCTGATATTATTGAGGAAATAGAAAAAAAAGGTCAGATATATTCAACAACACATAATAGCATCTCAAAGTCCACAAATAAATTTATGCTGGAAACTGAAGTAATGACCTATAGTTTGAAGTGGGTGATAAGGTGTTCCTACAAATATCTCCCTAGAAGAGAGTAATGAGATTTGGAATGAAGGGAAAGTTGATCCCTAGGTATATCAGTCCTTTTGAAATTCTAGATCATGTTGGTAAGGTGTCTTACCAATTTTCACTTCCATTGAATCTCTCTCAAGTTCATGATGTGTTCTATGTATCAATCCTGAGAAATTATATACCTAATCCTTCAAATGTAATAAGCTCAGAATTCATACCACTGGAGAAATATCTTTTTTATGAAGAACAACCGATAGAGATTCTAGATCATAGTGAAAAAGTTCTATGAAACAACACCACTCGCTTGGTTAATGGTTTATGAAGGAACCACCAATTTTAAAAATATACATGGGAACTTGAGGAAATTATGAGGGACATGTATCTTCATCTTTTTGTTTTCAAATGATGATTTTTAAGGGAAAAATTCAGTTTATGGGGGGTAGAATGTAAAACCCATATGTTTTTATGAACTATTTTCATTAAATAATTTTTATTCTTCAGTAGCATTATTTTCATGAAATAGTGAGTTTAAATGATCCAGTATATGTCCTCATTATAAAATTATTGTTATAGCCTAACCTTTAGGTCAGTGGGAATAATTATAACTATCTTATGGAAATGCATTATGAATTCATTAGATGATAATTATTTATGAAAAATGTAAATCAATTAGATATTTTTATTTTTGAGTGAATTATTTTCGGTAATTAAATTAATGAGATATATATGTTATATATTATTAATAAAATATTTTTGATACTCATCCAATAGATAGTTTAGTCATAGTGTATGAATAAAACCCAATTTGATGTATAAAAATATATTATTAAGGTTAATTTTACATATTTGAATGGAGAAGACATTTTAAATTAATATTTTGACACACTAATAATTTTCATATGAAAAAATAAACATGTTATTTTTATGCGGGGTATAAAACTTTAATTTGGATAAAATTTTGATATTTTTCTTATAACTTTCATGTTTTGAGGAATAGTAAAAATATGCTAAATTTTAATTAAAAATAGTTTTTTTCATTGAAACAACTTATATGTTAAAATTATATTATTTAATTGTTTAAAATTATAAATATAATATATTCTTACCATTTAATATAATGAAGGTCATTGTAATTAATTTTACATTGAATTCATATGTAAAAACATTTTATTCTTTTGCAATATTCCAACTTTTAAAAAACACGTTCACTCATTTCTGACAACATGATTGATTTTAAATTTATTACTACTACATCTGTGTTTTTAAAATTTTAATTTAGATTCCATATTTGGAATAAGTATTTTTTAATTATGTTAATAGGCTACATTTATTTTTGGGCATTATGAATAGTAACTTTGGTAATTATTTTTATTACCATGGTTAAAGGTAAATCAGGTAAATAAGGGAAAAAATAATATTATAGAATTACCTTAATACCTATAAAAATCCTATTGGATGACTAAACTCTACAATTATCATATAGTTTTTGAAATTGAATCATTTTATGACCACTTAACTATGAATATGACATGAATGTAATAAAAACTAATGAATGTGACAAAACGTCAGAATCTCATTTTATATAAGTATATTAATTTTAATATATGGATAAATAGGAAATAATATCTACTATAGAAATTATAGATAAATATGAACGAATTAACTACATCATAAAAAATTTATTTATAATTTTTAGAGATTAAATAATTACAATTAATAATGTCACAATCGTGATGTAGAAATTATTTTATTAATAGAAATATCCAATAAATGGTTTTAAAATTTTAAAATAAATATCATATTAACTAATTAAAGTGATCCAGAAAATTTATAGGTGAATATGAAATTTTATGAGTGTATTAAATATATATTTTTTGAATTTATCTTGTGTGTGAATTTTATTTATAGTTAAATAAATGAATAGTGTAATAATTGACAATATTGATATTTTATAAAAATAACAATTTATTAAATTGTTTAAGAAACATAAAAATATTTAAAAATTACAAAGTTAAAATTATAATGTCTAACATTTCTTGAAATTTCCATTTATGTTCAATTACCACCATATAAGTGAATATTTATAACCATTAAATATTTAAAACATTATTACCACAATTTAAATTAAATAGAATAACTAAGTGTTAATTAAAATGATTATGGTTAAATTGAAATAAAAACTATTCTAAACTTTATTTGTTGATGATATTAAAACCCTATATAATATCATCTTCGAAATTGGGACATTTTGGAGCATTTTATGTTGTGCTTGATTTTAATATAAATTAATATTTTTGAGGTTTCCAAAAGTGCCTGTCACCTCAATTAAAAAAGTGTACCTCCTCCCTCACATCTTCAATTCATTTTGAGACATTAAGCTCGGCCACCCCAAGAGAAGTTTCCTTATCAAATTCCCTATTTTCATTCTAGAGGTTCTGGTCTTCTTTAATGACCAACTCTAGTGCCCTAAGAGGAAATTTAAAAGAGGCACGTCGGGGAAGAGGTAATCTCTTCTACCGATTATTTCAAATTTCTTTCTTCTTATACTTCCTCTTCATTAGTTTTTTCATTATAAAGTAATAACCTCGGTATCACTCATATATTTATATATTATTATAAATATGAAATAGTCATATTTCTCTTTCTATCCATCCTATGAAAATCAAAATCACTATGCGTGTGTAAGTACGACTTACCATCTCCACGTCGTGGTGTAATCTGTTTTTCACCACCACCATACATGAATGGGTATAATAGTGGAAATAATATATATATATATTATTATTATATCCAAATACAAATTTTGTGATATTATACACCATCCACTTCAATACCATTCCACAATTATGTGAATGATATTGTTTTTCGTGTGTACGTACAACTTACCATCTCCACAGTGAGATGTGATTCGTTCTACATAATATTCATTAAATAATGATTATATAAATGAATTGAATGAATAAATATGATATATATTATACTAATACCATGCTATAAATAATATAACTGTAACCTAAAAATAGGAATAAGAACTTATCCGACAAAACATTGTTAATAACATGAAGCAGTTAATACCCAAATAACAACTAACAATGAAATGTTACTAACCCATATATGAAAATATGATCATAAATGTTATCATAAAAATGATTATGATTTTGGAATAAATCATTAATATTATTTAAATCATTATAAATGAGGTTTAGATACATATGAAGCATATCGGACCTACTGTAATAGATAATTTTATAATGTCATTTTTATCCGAGATTGTTTATTAGTAAGTATTTATTGGGGATATATTTATCATCCATGTCCATGTTTTCTAAAATCGTTTTCATAAAATGTTTAATATTCTTCTATGTATGTTTAAATTAATTTTTACCCATTTCTAACTTTTACTACATTGTATTGAATGAATCTTTCTTTTGTTTAGCATAAGATATACTTTTTTAGTTTTTCGAAAAAGTAAGAGGAGAATGTTTTTTAACCTATACAACATGAATGGATATTTACGATTTCATGATGCATTATTTCAATGAATTATTATTTAAAATATTTCCCATTTATATTTAATTATATTATTTTATTTTAAAATTTCACTATAATTTTAGGAAAGAAAACATTTTTGAAGAGGAAAGTATATTTTCCTTAGGAATTAAGTTCAAGTGTTTTATCCAAATTATTTTCCATCTAATATGACATAGGGTTATGTTTTTATCCATATTATTACTTTGATTTTATTGATTTTATGATGGAATTATTTTTTTTAAGTCCACTTATCTAATTTGGAATATTTTATGATGAATGTTTATTTAAGAATCCCATTTTATTTCACGAGTTATGTTATGATGAATGATTTATGTTTTTGTCGAACATGTGAGAATAATTTCATTATGAGAAGGGTGGGACCTATATCTACATCCAATGAATTGGGTGAATATATTTATATCATGATATAGACATGAATGGAAGGAAAATTAAGTCATGTTCAGTAATACAGGGTTGGAATGAGGAGTGAACTCAGTTCAGTAATGTACTTTTCTGCTATGATGGTCTTGGAAATGAACCTTGACTAATATGAAAAAAATTATGATTATTTGTGTATGCTAAAAAATTTCATGTATTTTGTTATGATTATTTGGATTACATTTCATTTTTATGATTTATCCAAGGACATGAAAGTATGATCATTTATATGCATGATAAGATTTTCAAATGTTATGTTCTTATGAATAATATATGATCGATATTTTTTTGGTTTACCCTTACTGATAATTTGAGCTTACTATTTCATATTTTTATTTTCCCCAGGTCATGAATAAAGGTATTAAGTTTTATATTCCAAAAAGGAGTCTAGTTATGATGAAATAAATGGGAGACAATGTAGATGTTTTATGAACTAGTTGTTTATGTTTCCAGGTTTGTAAAGCCACTATACCTATAGGGTCTTGTCCTGGTTTTATTATATGTTAAACTGAATATAGGTCAATTATTAAGTAATATAAATATATGTAACGTACGTGCATCTATATTATATATGTCTTTATTTGGGTTTGGGTGTCAATAATACTTTTATAAACAAAATTATCTAACTTAAATCAACTAACACCATTGTGATTCCATCATTACCCATCACCTAACATAATATTCCAAAAAATATCCATCATTTTAATCTATAAAATTAGTTCTCCAATACCCCTTTAGAAATAAACTTTTCTTTATTTAAATATTTACAAACATCCCATTATTCCTATAAAAATTATTATTTTCTCTTTGGTGGCCTCTGGTCCCATGAAGGGAGCCTAAATACTTCTTTCTTGACGAACCTCTTTTGAGAAGGGGAGAATTCATCAAAGTATGTACCTATATTATCACCATAATTTTCAATTAAATTATCATCTCTAATATTTTTTAAATATAACTATCCAGTGAAATAATATTATATGAAATTATTCATTCTTATTAGAATATTATATTTAAATAATATAACTCTATACTCTTACATATTCATTAGTATAAGATTTTCTTATTTGGGTCGTTCCAACCACCTACATGAATAATGTTATAATATATCTGTAGATTTAAGAATGTTTCTATGTAGGGTAATTAATAATGGTAATATATGATATTAGATAACAATTTACTTCATGAATATGGATCGTTATGTTTTAAAAATGAATGATCATTACAATATAATGCATCATTATTGGAAGATTACCCAAAACATGTCCGTTATGGATTCAATTATCCTGAACCATACACACAACTGACTTAAAATGAACATGTGTCCAAAATAATAATTGAAAAAAATATCCAAATAATTTTACTTGTATAGTAATGATGAACATGCTATCAATGAATGGGGATTGACACCATTATTATAAAACTCATAAGAAATAATCAACATTACTTACATATGATGATGAAAATTGACAATAACATGATAATACATGTGTAATGGATTATTATAATTAAATATTATAAAATATAATTTATTTTTATAAATTTAAATAATATGTTATTATGATGGTTATTCTTATTATATAAGAGGATAAAGTACATTCACAAAAATATGTGAGTAAAGGTAAGGGGTTTTTAAATCAATTTACATTCATTGAGACATGTTTTGAATTAAGCACATTCTTCTGCTTATAGGGTGTGTATAATAACTCATTGAAATATTTTATCATTATTAACTTTTATTAAAGGAATTTAAATTTCTATTTCATGTTCTATGTTTTGTGTACTTTTGATTCAAAAGTTACCAAAGCTACAAGGATTTTATTTCCAATCATACATTAAAATTGAGATTTGTTATGAATAAATTACAATTAGGAAACTTTTATATTATATCTACATAAAAACTATAAAATTCCATCTCATGTGGTTATTTATTAGTTTTAAAATGATTATTACAATTTTTATTCTTTTTAGTTCAAAATTTAACCTAGAGGATTCCTGTATGTGGAGTAAACCTTATCTTTTATTTTTTATTCAAGAATATTTCTCCACCCTATAAATATTCCTTTTTTATGAGTGTCCTTATGTATTATTTAATAGCATCTTAATTTCATTTTTAACTATATCTATATTTTTTTACAAAAAAATTAAAGAATACATTAAAAATTTTCCGTAAGGTTAGTTGTCTATCATCTTTGACAATGTCTACAAAAGTGAGAATGGAATATTATATAACACTTTTTACATGATTTAAGTTTCCCACCATTTTCATAATATTTAATTATGAATATTCAGTTATAAGTTTTAATTGTTTTTTCATTAAATTTTATGATAATTTTGTTATTAATATTTCCTTTTAAATTTTGTTAAAAATTTATAGTGTATTTTTTATATTTGTTAATGTAATTTTTTAAATTTGTTTTCATATTTGAAACCACCCTTAATGTTAATTTTTTTCACTAGGGATATTATCTAATGATTCCATTCAAGTAATTACAATGGATGGATTCCAAAAATGAATTTTTGAAAATATTCATAAAACCCATTTATCACTCCTAGGACAACTAATATATGATTGTTTGATAAAAAAATTTCTTATTCACCTAGAACATATATGTATTTTTTAAAAATAACTTATTGATTGGTATATTATATATCTCCAAAACAATGGGTAAATAATTATCTCATCAGGTGACTCAGAATGTGGAGTAAAACCAAATTTAAGTGCCTGATAACTATACTATTGAATTTAGTGTTAAAATAATTAATTTAATTACATGATTTGTTAACAATGTGGTAACCAATGATAAAAATATATTAATTTTACATTATTTCATTTGGTTAATCATTTCATTTCACAAATAATCTCATAATCTGTAGAACTAATGATTTAGTGTATATGATGATTAACTACAAAAGAAAGCTATTTTAATTTTTTTTGAAAATTTCTCCATAATCTAACGAAACTATAATTTGAACTATATTTATCATAAGTTATCCGTATCATCATAAATTGAAGAATGAAAACATAATAATGTAGTGATCTCGAATACTCGTCATAGGAAAATTATAATTAGTGAGATAATAAACATATAATAAATCATGTATATTGGAGAAATACTTGATTAAATGATTATGAGATCATAATTGGTAACCATAAAACATGTTCTAGTAGTAAGGATTCTCACATTCGAATGTAAGTCCAGTAAATGGTAATTAAATAAGAATAATAATTATAATGTGGTATGTAAGAATTAATCAATAATAATAAATCAAGGGGAAATAACATAAGAAATAATAATATAAAAGAAATATGATACACTCATAATAGTAGGAAAATATAAAATTATGATAATACATAATCATGCACACACATTGAGTTGTGAATGAAACCATGAAGTTTAGGAATTAGGATGTGAACAAACAAATGATGTCCACCCATTATATGTGAGAAGACATAATCATGACCATGTTTCATTATCTCATGAGATAAAATATTTAACCAATGCATTGGAAAGAGATATAAGACCATATTCATCAAAATATATAAAAATTAGTGCCACATGATATTAATCATTCATTGTATAAAGAAATAATATGGAGAGAAAACATGGATTATATCATTTCTAAATAGAATTAGATAATTTCATATAAAATATAGATCAGTTGATACCAAAAATATTATCACCCAAAATAAGGATTTCATAATGTAATTGAAAAGGTGATTCTTGAAAAATAACTCCATATGAGTTATATATTTTTTATTTAAAGAGTAAAATATAATAAAAATAGAAAGTAGTATTTTGAAAAAATTTCATAGTATTTTCATACAGAAAAAATGTTATGAGACACTTTTAGAAATATTATTTTTTAAGTATAAAAAACCAGAGTCATTTAAACATTTTTTGGAAGTAAATTTAAATAATGTATCCTTGAAAATTAATAAAAATTATCCAGAGCAAATATGGGGTGGTTGATAAAATGTGTGATTTGGAAAGGAAAAACATTTTCTAAATTCTAGAAACACCATTACTAAAACCCACATTGTAATGATGGTGAGGAAATATTCATATCAAAATGTGTTAAAGAGATATATAAATGTCACTTGAAATAATATATATTTTAGTTTAAAAATAATAAAATATGACATTGGAAATAAGAAGGAACATGAACATGGAAGAGAAAAGAATTATTTGGGGAGGTTGGGAATCATTCATAATAATTTAATAATTTAAAATAGAAGAAAAATAATTAAGAGAATTAGATCATAATTTAAAGATGTATTTTACCCATAGGAATGAGGAAATATCATTTGGAATAGATAAATGGGACAATAAAATAAAATTAAGGATTATAGTTGAGAATGATATTTTAAGACCCAATAAAAGGAACTTGAGTTGAGAAAAAACCCTTACCTTTTCTCTCGACATACATGAGGGTGATTTAAAATACTATATAATATAAATAACAATCATGGTATCTTATTTTTATAACATATTAATATTTATTGCCCAATATAATCTTAAATTATAATCATTTATTAAATATTTTTAGTTTGATATAGATTATTTTTATCATTAGATGCTTGAAATTTTTATTGTTCCGTGTAAACATTAAAAAATATTTAGGTTGATTTTAATTGTATAATACCAAGTTCATCATTATGATATAATCCAAGGAACTATAATATATACTTTATAATTATTTAAATTTTTATTTGTTCATTGCATGAAAATTTTAACCTCAATTCATCATGATAGAATCATCGATGACCTTGATTCCATAATTTTTTATGAACAAAAGATACTATATTAATAAAGAGTTCAATATTAGAATAAAATTTACATAAAAATAATCAATTAAAAATAATAATTCTTATTCATTAAATATATTATTAAAATATTCCATGCAAGGTGGTTATAAAAGAAGTAGGTTTCCCCATGGAAGTTATAATCTGCATGTACAAATGGATGAGGTTTTTTTTTCCAAAGATTCAAAAGAAGGTAGATATTGATTTATATTATAATAATAATTATAATTTTACAAATATATTATTTATTTATTTAATACTCCTGTTAAAAAAAATATATTATGGTGATTGAAAATAAAACATGTCATTCATGGAGACGGTAGTCCTCATGTAACACAAACAACATTTTTATTTTTATATGGAAAAAATGGATGAGATAGAACGATTATTCAATCATTATAAAAAAGTAAATATATTAACAATATTAATTTCATTATCCTGATAATTTTAAATTAAATTTTATAATATTTTATGAAGAAAATATGGGAGAATTATTATAGAGTGAAAATAAGTTGAAGAATTTGAATTCTTCTTAGAAAACTTTATAATTAAGAAGTGATTTGGGAAATATATAGAGACTAGAATATCAAGAGAATGGAAATAGATTATATAATAAGGTTATTGGGGAATATTATAGGAGAGAATTAAAATTTCATGGTCTATATTTGTATGGGTGGTTGGATGATCAATATATATGTGAAGGGAATGCCATATTTATAAATATAATTTCGTAATATAAAAAAGAAATAATTTAAAAATGAAATTTGGATACAAAGTGGATAATAATAAAGGTAAGAGTAATATGATGTAAATAAGGGAATCAATCACTTATTTGGAGGTATTTTTTTTACATTTCTTTTGACTTTCACCCTTTTCAATTAACCCCTTAACGATTTTTACTTTTATAATGGTAATTAATTTTTACCTAAGTAATTTATGTTTATGCCCAAAAATAAAATGGAATATATTAATTAATTTAAACACTCTAATTAAAAATATTAAATCCATATATTAAATATATTTTACAAAATTAATAAAAAATATTTCAAAAATAAATGTATAATATAGTAAAAATATGTTTTAGAAAAAAATATTTCAAAACGAAGAAATGAGCATAGGATCAAATCACAAATATTGTTAAACATAATCTACTTAATTTTATTATTATTAAAAAAATTAGATCTATGTTTATTTCAAATCAACCCAAAACTAAATTACACATTTTGACTATGAAGTGAAATAAAAGACTTAACATATTTTTTTTTGAATAAAATATTACTTATGTCCGAAGATATTAAACATGAGTTTCATTATTCCAATATATTTTATTAAAACAATAATTTTAAAAAATAAATATATTTTTTTCCTTAGAATAATTTTTTATATGTTTTAAGTCATATTTACATCATGATGAAGTAATAAAATCTACGGTACCAGTGAAGACTATATTTTTTTGTCTCCACATAAAAATCATCTATTTCAGAAAAGACAAACAAATAATCATAAGATAATATTTTAATGGTGAATTAAAAAAGGAAATCCATTTAATTGAAATAATTTTTCCAAAAAACATAAGTTTTACTTATATTTTAAAATATAATTTATATGATAAATGATTTTTTAGAAAAGTGGTCTTTAAAAATATTTAAATTCTCTTAATTTTAATTCATATTTATCAGTAATTTTAATTGTTTGTTTATATATTTGTTCACAAACTGGAAAATTTAAAATATCACATCAATGTGATCAATTTAAATTATCAATAAAAAAATTAATAATATATAGAAAAATAAATTTCTTTCTAACTAGATCTTAAATGATTTTATTCCTAAGTATTTACTATTGATTTATTATTTAGTAAAATTAAATTAATTTCATTAAGATATTTTTATTAAATTAAAAATATTTTTTTTTTAAATTTTATAGAAATTCCAATGGTATAGAGTACATGTAAAATTTATTTCATTAAATATTATACTTATAATTCCCCTTAATACCTCTACATAGGACATATGGGTAATATAAACAATGATGGTTTTCACGGATAATGATTTATATAGCATGGTTCTCATAATAGTTTCCAGATGCTTGAAATTCTCCTATAAAAATTTTCTCTTAAGATGAGCCTATTGGATTTTATCTTGGGCCTATTATATAGAAAACCCTAGAGAAACTACCTATATATCATGTTTGAGAAAATGAGATTCATAGGGACTAAATATATTACCCAATTCAATTTCATTACCTTTTCAACATTGATTTAACAATAAGGTTACTTCTATTTATACATTCTAATTTAATAGATATATTATAATACTCATATTTAATAATATTATTTTAAATTATCATAGTTTAATTTTACTTCTGTGTTTCATGTGAAATAAGATATTCAACATTGCATTTATATAAAGTTAAATTAATAGTAAATATTTTATGTAATTACATCTACCCTTTAAAAATATTAACTATCTACACATTAAACTATCACTTACTAATGAAAATAACTAAGGGTGTCTAAAATATCAACAAAAATAATTATACAATTTCAAGAGAGATATTATAATTAAAAATATAAGAATGTTTTTCCCTAAAAAAAGTACGATCCGTACTATTTTTATTTTCTCTAATCATTCGATCTAACCACACCTCATGATCATATATCATGACTCCTATAATGAAATTACTTTTCATAGAGAGATTATAGATATACTTGAACTCATATATGATCATAAGTTGGTTTTAAATATGAAATTCATTTTTTCAATTAATTTGGAGTCTACGTGAATATATAAAATTTATTTTCAAAATAACATCAAATTCATCAAAATAGGGAATTAATAAAAATTAGATGAATCCCATTCTTATAAATATAATCTTTATATATAATAATCATCTAAATAAAATATTTATTTAATGATGAAATAATTAAGGTTGTTATTTATTTCTCTTAGAAAACATCTTAAATATACTTGGTCTCCTATAGTCAAAATGTCACGATACATCCATAACCCTAGAGTGGAGAATAAGTGTTCCATAATTATCAAGATTCACTTTAGTGGTAGTCATCACATATATTCTCCTAGATTCAATTGTTCTTACAGGTTGTTTATTATTTTCAAAATTTTCAGCCATTAGATTAAGGAATTGAATTGGTAAATTGTCATGTTCACCATATTTAATTCATTGAACTATTTATGGTACCATAGGAAAAATTATATGAACCTCCATAATGTTAAATAAAACATTTAGATTTCTAAAGAAATTACATTTCTATGTCATCCTTTTCTATGGATAAAACATCTTCTCGTTCCTTTGAGACATTTACCTTGGCGCTTCTTACTATGTTATTGACACATAATAAAATGAATATTTTTTCCATGATGATATTTGTCACATAAAAATCCATGATACTCCATCCTTATATTCTTTAGTTTGTTTGTAAATTCAACTATTTTCTATATGTTAATCATAGTTCATGATATGTAATTATTTATAACTAATATACCTCTTTCTATAACACTCTCATCTAGCTATTGATTAGGATAATCACTACATTGTCCATCACACCCAATATTAACTATGTTATTCTTATTTCCATACATTTACTAAAATAGAGTAAAGATAATGACAAAAATTCTTTATTTGGTATTATTATGAAAAGAAAAACTATTAATATAAAAGGAATAAATCATAAATGAAAAAGATACCCTAACATGTAAATTTATTTGTTTCAATCTCAGTTGTTAATGATCATTTCCAATTAGGTTCTCAAACAAAAATATATTGAAATCCCTCATAATAGTTCATAAATATCATGTTTATCACAAAAGAAAATTCTCTAAAAGTGTCAAACTATTTGTACAATTCGGAATATTTTCCATGAATAGAGTAAAGATCATGTTAATATCCAACCAGCCTTTTCAAGGTTATTACCCCTTGGTACATTTGTGCTAGAGCTTCCATGCAATCATTTATATTCTGGAAGGGATTTCATTTCATGGAAAACAAAAAATCAATACATTACCAATGTTTCGTAATTTTATAGTATGGATATACATATCAACATGGTTTTGAATAATATTATCTCATCCGAATCCCAAAAAAATTAATAAATAAACCAATCCCCAAAAATAAATAACCCTACTCTGATAACAATTGAAGTGCTCTAATCCTACACTCTCAAATATAGTGATATAATATATACTTTAATTACTATAATTCATATTAATTGAGGAATAAAAGGTAATTATATATTTATTTTATATAATTTCCATATGTTAAACATTATAACTCACAAATAGTATCATAATACTATGAATCGTAGGTCTAGTTTATTTGAGGGGAATCTACAAAACCCAATTATTTTATAATATTTGTTCGAATTTCTCTATAATCACACCATACTAGACCACATTCTATAATTATAATTTATTACCAACATCTTAACATGAGTAATAACAGTGTAACATCTCGATCCAAACAATTAGTTCTAAGTCGGGTGTTATGTTATCTCAAGTGTGTATCCTCATATGCAAGAGGCTACCGAAAAATAGTGAGGGTATAAATCCAGTAGTGGGGGACATACCCAATATATCATGTCATAGAATATTAAGTAATGATTAATAATAAAAAATATATATTTATATTAAATTTGGAAACTAAATAAATTACATAAATATTAAAATAGTCCTCAAGGTGGTAGGCATGTCTAGAGTACACATAGTAGGTAAATACATCATCAAAAAACATCTTCAGGGTCCTCCATATTTTTTAATGGTATTCTCTAGCTCTACGATCTAATTCCATACCATCAACAATAGTTCCATTTCTCTTCACTATATCTTGGGTCATAAAATCTATAAACACATAGAAATTCCTATGTACGGTGTGAGTAAAAGACCCAGTATGATGCCAATAATGTATCCCTAACATGTTTGAACATGCATAAGAGTTCGTAACATAAAAAATTAAATTCACACACAGGAATTAATCAAACACAACATTTTTGGGATAACTAATCCACCACGCACCTTTGATATACCTACTTCAAGAACTATACTAGAAAATAATCAGAATAATCATGGGAAGTCACTATGTTAGAGCCATCGTCAAGATACTCAATAGTCATATAGTCACTAGGCCTCCAGGTCTGACCCCACTAGGTTATCATACACAAGTGATATCTCAAGGTCAGGTCACATTGAACACCATGCCCTGCTATTTCAAAATAGGTATGATCACTCAATATTGTCAAGGACAACTTCCATCACATGATACTGATCACTCAAGATCATTATACCCCTAGGTCAATCGAAACATGAATATCATCCCACATCATCCATCCCAGTCTTATCATCGATTCACATGGAGTGTCTTAACATCCTCCCCCTCTAGGAAAACCAATCTATGATGGGTCCAACTTTCATTTTGGTACCTTACATAAAACAAAAAATAGCATATAACAAGAATATAAAAAGGAAATTTTTTTATCATATAAAGGCTCAAATAACATATCATGAGAGTCAATGGAAGACAAACCTGCACACATTTCACAGACTCAACCATATCTAAAGCACAAAACTGCACATTATCATGTCATTTTAGAAATTATAAAGATTGTCTCATCATGGTAAGGAACCTCCTACCTCAATCCTGTGAACATTAAAGTTGGTCAATGGTGTCATCACCTGAACTGCAGTCACACACCAAAGAGAATATGAAAATTATTTAGGGTCTCCTAGAACATGTCCAATCAAACATGTTAGTGTTTCTAGATAATGTAATGGATGAAACTAGATACCAAGGGTCGAAAAAACTTTCCCATGTTGATATCCATCAAAAGGGATCCACAAGTTCAGTCGATGTAGGGAGAAGGATGGCCACTAGAAAATGGGAGGGTCCCTATAGTGCAATGCAGAGGTTTAGGAATGGAGGTGAACTAGAAATAATATCACAATAAAGGGATACCAACAATGAAATAGTAGTATATGGGAAAAAAGGAACCATGATTTAAGGGTTACCCACCACCTCATAAGGTAGAAGACTATGGTGTGTAACCAAAAAAAGTCATGATATTCTATGGAATCAATTGATATACTGCACCATGGAGGTGCATCTTCAACCTATCATAGTTCCAAGATTCATCAAATAAATGAAGAAGAATGGGTATTTACAGGGAAACCCATCTTATATTTCCTCCACATAAAGACCCCTCATAAATCCTCATCAAAACACGTTATTTATGTCTGAATTATTTTCCCCTAATTCAATCCATGACATATTTTTAAATGCATTAACACCTAAAGTCTGAAGACTCATATGGACATATATAACTAGAATGGAGGAAACCCCTATGAAATGGTCTTATATACTATGTTATATCTCCTCAATATATTCCTCCATGGTGATGGATATGGTACAAACAACACACCACCAATAACACCATGGCATAACCGTTGTCTCTATCGCACAAACCTAGTTCCCTTATACTAATATAGTGTACTCTTCTTATAACAAGGAGTATTTAGTAGCCTTGTGGTGTGGTCCTACATGATGTGGCATGGAAGCACTTATTATAGTAGAATGATTTAAAACACTTCTTAAACCTCAAAAAACATCCAAATGACCTTTTCCCCACCCATAACATTTTTAAATAAAAAAATAGGAAAATAAGACTTCTATTAAGGGATATGAATTTTTATTATTTAAAATTAACCTCCTCTAAATAATTCTCATCCTCATGATGCTTTTATTGGATTTATGATTAAAAAATTATTTACACTAAGATATAATGTCATATTATCTGTCCCATGTCTCCTCCTATATTTGACTATTCTACCACCGAATCTGAAAGAGTGGTACCATATTTTCTTTGAAGGTATTTTTAAATCCAGTCTATAATCTGTATTGAGAAATCCTTATACAATAAATATATTTCTCACTCCACATACTCATAGATTATAACTTTTGTAATACTAGACATGTACCATAAATACTGTGAAATGTGGAACACATAATGCATGACTGAATAACACAGTGGAAGGTCCCAATGGTACACCACATTCCCCATCCTCTCATTGATATCAAAGGGTCCCAAAAAACATGGTTCTCTCTTTCCCTACTTCCTCATATGACTTTTCTATTACCAATGAGTTTCTCTCAAGAAAACACAAATTCTTAAAGATAAATCCAAATGTCTCCTATTTCAGTCATCAAATGAGTTATGTTCAAGTCATGGTAAACCTATTCTAAATCAACTTCATGATCTCAAAGGATTCTTGGACCATGTTGGGGAAAAAATATTGCCTCAACCACCTCATTCAAAACAAGTATTGAGTCAAATGGCCTCCCATAAAAAAACTCATAAGGTGAAATATAAATCACTTCCTAGTAAATATTGTTCTATGAAAAATAAACCATGGATAAGTAATCATCTCATACTCAAACGAATTATAGGATATAAGATCTAAGCATACATTCCAATATTTTTATAGTCTTCTTAGACTCTTCGTCTATCTATGGATAGAACATTGTACTCAATATCAGCTAAGTCCATAGGGACTTCTACAATCCCTTCCAAAACATCAATGTTAAATATTCTTCTATTCCCAAAATAGTTCTCAATAGAACTCCATGAAGGTGTACGATCTCAAGAAAATAGATCTTTCCGAACTCTTCCATAGAGTGTATATTTGGGATCATAAAAAATTGGTAAAATATCATCAACTAATCGATAACCACCCCAATAGTGTCACAACTCTATGGGTGTAGCGACCCAACCCAAGAATCTCGACGTTGATGTCCGCTATTAATTACATTCACTAGATTACAAGGAATCACGCCCCAGAGGACCAATGTGTTTAGTAGTCTTGGTAAATTGGATTGATAAATGAGTCATTAATGATAAAATAATACAATAATTAAAACAAACATTTTTCTTCTTTTTTATAGGATAATAACATTATTCATCTAGTGTATCCTTTCATTTCTTGCTTAGTACACTTATTGGATTCCTGGGATGAGGAAAGAAAGGAATGGTGAACTCAAATGCTCTGCAAGGTGAAGTAACTCATAGAGGAATTAA
Source organism: Viscum album (assembly GCA_963277665.1). NCBI lineage: Eukaryota > Viridiplantae > Streptophyta > Magnoliopsida > Santalales > Viscaceae > Viscum > Viscum album. The sequence continues at coordinate 2,011,342,208 of OY728164.1, read as the reverse complement.
TGAATCAATGAGAATAATAAATATGTCAGGGTAAATGGATGAGCACACATGTCATGTAATTAATAAACTAAAATGATAAATAATATGGAAATATAATTAATGGAAACTAATTTTATTCAAATAAGAAGAAAAGGTTATATAAATATGGAAAGGTGAGAAACCGAAACACATTCTGTTAATCAATAAATTGATAATGAAATCTATCCATAAATATATCGATGAAAATATCATAGAAAATAATACTAGATTTTAAATGAGGGAAATGAATAATTATTGGATGTTAGGTCTGAGGTGTATGAAAATATATACCTTCAAGAACTTTCTCAAGATGGTTTAAATTAAGGGTAGAAACCCAATCAATCTGTTCAACTAATTTTCTTCATTAGAACCTATAAATGTGTCAAGGGTCTATATAATGTCCAAGACACACTCATCATTTCCAATCCAAATAATTCCACATATTGAATAATCAAAATAAATAATATTCCTTATTAAATAACTATGTTGAATGATAAATACATATTTATTAATAATTGCCCAATTTATAAAATAACCCTTATATTAAGAACTATATGTAAAATTCTATAAGGTTTAAAAAATAGTAATATCCATCATAAATGATATGAATAATTAGGGTAAATTCAATGATCAATTATCATATGAAATGAAATATTTCAAGGGGACTGAAAAAGAAGTCATGGATGTGAAGATAAATACTTTCCTTGAAAAAATAAGTCAAAACCATCTAAGGAAAGGATATGGATGGTATTAATACAAAAATATCCCATGTTGAGTAAAAAAAAGGGTTTTTTCATTGATGAATTAAATGAAAAAATTTAAAAAATAATCTTGAGAAAAAATATCCTTTACTTTGAAAAAACACTAGAAAAAACATTTCTCTAAAAATTAACATTGGAAAACATTTTCTTTAAATATAAATCTTTTTATAATATATAGGAATCATCAATGAAATGACAGAATAATAATCCATACATGTTGTATAATGTTAAAAAAGAAACATTTTTTTGTAAGGTAAAAAGGGTTACAAAAGATCCTTATTCAAAAGTGACATAAAGATTCCTTAAAAAACATTCATTAAAGATAAAAGGGGTAAACTTTTCATTAAAAATCATTTTTTTATTTTAAAAAACATTTTTCAATTCCTTTTTTGAAAATGTGTTTTTTAGAGGAAAATAATTTATCCCACTAAATAAAGAAATGAATTCAGGTTTTCATAAAAATATTTGTGTACCCAAGAGTTGAAAATGGTACTAATAATTGATAATGGTCATTAAAAACCAGAGTATATTAAAATTAAAGGTCTTATAGAAAAATAATCCAATAATATCATCAAATGTAAATTCAAGTACAAACAATCTCGAAAAAAATTGATATTTTAAAATAAAACCTTGAAAAGGATATTACATTTAAGTGAGAATCATTCAATTAGCAGATTATGTTTATAAAAAATAAATAAAAATAAATTAATTATAAATAAAAAAATTGAAATTAAAATGTGACCAAACTCATAATTATAGGATATTAATGACAACAAAAGTAGTAATATAACTCAATGAAGTGAAATTGAGTTATGAAATTATATTACACTTGTTAACTTTTATCAGAAATTAACATAACAAATAGTTTAAATTAAAACTAAAAATAACATGAATAAATTTTTATTAATAATATTAAAAGTAAATGTAGTAGTCCGTACACTATATATATGAAATTAGGTGCACAAAAATTAAGTATGCCTCCCAGAAAGGAAATAAGACAAGAATCCCTTACATTGTGTTTCCTTTCAGGTAAATGTCATTTATCCTCATGTATAATAGATTTAAACAAGTTAATAAATTATTTCAAAACAATATTAATAATTATGATATCATATATTATCCTATTATAATATTTTATTACTCTTTTTCTAATAACCTTACATTATTTTAACTATTTGGTGTGTTAATTGGCTTGTTTTTCAGGTAAGTTTTAACATTTAATTTGTTGTTCTTATTAAATATATCATGGTTTTATAATCTCCATAATGTAAAACATGATTATAAGATCATATATATCTATTATATAAGTATATATAATAATCTATAATATTTTGAGATGAGATACGAAATACATCGTTCATTGAGATGGTAGTTCGTACGAACCCATGAGCACTAACTTGTTTTCGTTGTTGTATTCATAAAATATTGAAATATGAATAAAATTTATATAAATTTATATTATAATTAAATTAACTTATTTATGCAATATATTTCATATATATTGTTTTAAATTATCTTAAATATGTTCCATTTTTAGTGTGAACAAATCACATCGCTTTGAGGGGGTGGCGGTCCACACTTCCTCAAACGATGTTATTATATAAATGTGAAATGGAAAGTATTAAAGTTATGTTTTATAAAATGATTAAATACAAATAAGTAAATAATAAATATCATAAATATTGTATATAAAAATATTTTCCATCATAATTACCACCATGATAGGTGGTAAAAGAAGAACAAACTAGCATCATTTCATGAGGTTGTAGATCCTCATTCACATAAATAGCATGATTGTTACTCATTAGATAGAAGTTTATGTGAGTGTAGGTATAAAAATTTATATAAAAACATATCTCTATATTAAGGAAAATTATTTTTTTTTATGAAAAATGTAACAATTAAATTTTAGGTGGTGGAAAATTAGATGAAAGAAAATTAATTGTTGGAAAACATTTCCATAAAAATTTGGAAACTCCTTTTGGTTCATACCAAAGGGTTTCATTAGAAGACATTATAAAAAATGGAGGCTTGAAGTCATACCATAGGGATTTGGGAAATTTAATTGGTTAGATCTGGAAAAACCTATGGGGTTTTAGAGGTTTGAGGAATGGGAACAAGTGGGGTCATTTTATAGTGAAGGAGTAACACTCTTGTAATATTTTGACAAAGGAATTCATACAACCCTTTCATGTTGAAAGTGGATTCAATAATCAACAAAATTAGATAATATATATTATATGGTTGAAATATTCCCATTAAATAGATTTTGGAAAAGTTTATAGGTCATTTTGGGCCTTAAGGTTAAGGTTTAGCCCCTTATTAATCTTAATTAATTATAAATCATTGTAATTAATATTAATCTCTTTCACTACTATTTTTGGTCAAAAAAATTTATTATTATTAGAAATTAGAAATTTTTATGATTCCAAATATTGAATCCATTTTTCCAAATTCCAACCATAAATATAGTAGAAAATGATTTAAATTTAATCCCACTTGCGAGATGACAATATAGGTTTCTAATGTAAAAACATCCAAATATTTATAATTTTTTTATATTCAATTTCAATGGGAAATTAATTTTAATTATCTAAATTGTATTATTTTATAACAATATGATCTAATTAAACATTAAAACCAATTAAATGTATAACTTATCTTTATAAATAAATTCAATGAAAAGGCAGTTTTGGATTAAAATTCAGTATTTGTAACTATTCATTAAAAAATGATATATTTCTAAAAAATATCAAAAATTCCCCTTAAAATAAAATTTATGTTTCTATATAAAATTTGATGTTTATTTTTACATTTTAAATAAATTAAAGTGTCAACATTCATATTTAAAATGGGTTCTCAATTTAAAGGCTGTAAAATTGCATTTATAAAAATATAGGTATTTATATGTGAAATTAGGTTTGTTCTTATCTTATGCATATCAATCATAATGGATGAATACCAAAAATATTTGATTGAATCAATAAAATATATATTTCATTAAAATAATTAACTAATTTTAAATAATTATTTTTATTAAGAAAAAACTCTTTTAGAATCATAAAAATAATAATATTTCTTTTTATATCTAATTGGTTCTTATTTTCATTTCTCATTAATTGGTAACCAATGAATTAATTTTATATTTATATAAACAATAAATTTTCATCATTTAGTTAATACTATTCATAACCTCTATCATAAGGACTATTTTATATCATATTATATTAAATAACAATATTTTAATAATACATTGTAATTTAGTGTAGCTCAGTCTTACGTGTAACACAATCTATTGAGGAAATTTTTCTCGCATGTTACTCAAGATATCAAGGAAGGGGTTTGTTGTGTATAATGAAATATAACCTGGAATTACATTAATTTCAAGTTCTATAATATATTATATTTATTTAATATTTAAAATATATTTTAAAGTGTCATGTTATTATATTCCCTTTTTACACTTGGTGTTGTGTGTCATAGAAATTGTTGAATACAAATTTTTACTTTAGAATTTCAGGGCATTACATTATCCTTAATTTAATGAAATTTCAACCTCACAATTTAAACATGATCTTCGTAATATATTGTTTGATATATCCTATATTGAAATCTGAAATCATGAGTGGGGTTTATAGAACATCCTTTAGAAAATAGATAATGGTAAGTACAAAGGTCACATAGATTACCTTGTAACTATGTCTCTATGTAGGAGAATATTAGTGGAAATTGGAAATACCTACGAAGAGAAAAAAAGTAAATATTTATAGGGAGTAAATGAGTTCATCAATCATAAATAAGTTATTGATCAATACAATGATGAGGGCCTCAATGCCATAAATCTTTGATGATTTAAAAGACCATTGGTTCAGAAAAAATTAAGGTATTAGTACAACATTTTATTTATAAGTAATTATCAAAATATTGTGTAATTATTTTTCTATACAAGAAAATAAGGAAATATTATTCTGTGATATATTTCAATATCATATGAATAATCATAATTTTTTGTTATGCTTTGATAAAATTCTAATTCATCCCATTACTCCCTGAAACGAATTACCAATAATGAAATTTTCTATGCTTGAATCACTAAAAGGAACTTTTAATTGATCATATGGCCTATAAAAGAGGTAATGGATAACTATTTGTATTTAAATATCTTCAAAATACAATATTTTTAATAGATTAATCTCTAATACTCAAAAGTGATGTTACCGATTCATCATTAACATTTATTCATCAAATTGTTTAACTAAAAATAATGAAAAATTAAACATGAAATTATGTTGGTTAGTGGTCGGTGTGAAACCCTTATCGTCCTTCGATCATGGGTTTGAGATCCGCATCCTTGCTAGAATTTATATCTTTTCACCCATAATATAGGTTTTTCTTTTCTAAAACCATATTAATAGAATTTTTAAAATAAATATAATGGACATTCTTGAAATTTAATAATTAAATAGACTATTAACTAAGGTTTTCAATACAACAATTTTTTACAAAGTCTCCTAATCTTATTTTACAATTAATTTTATTTCATTGATAATTATATGAACCCTAAAGGTTATCAATACCTTTAAAATTATGTCTACATAAATTTAATGGAATTATTCCTCAGATAAACTTCTCTTCTAAAAAATATGCTTCTTAAATTTAGCATATTCCATATATGTTTCATGATTTATATAGCCAAAATAACACTGGTAAAATAATTATACAATTTAATTATTTAATACAAAAATACATCACCAAAATTGGCCCTTCCTTATTCTATAGTTTAACAATAATATCATTTGTAGTAGTTCTAGATCATAAATCATTATTTCCAATCTAAAACACCTTTGGTTTAACTTGATATATTCATTTTCATTATCTATTCAGATCCTTCATAATTGTTTGTAAGTAAAATATGAATTAAATGAAGAATATCCCCAACGAGTGTCAAACCAAGTGCACAGTAAGGCCCATTTTCATGTACAGGGTTACCTCAAGTCAACTTCAGAACACCTTGTTAGATTTATTTCTCCTAGGTAAATCTTTTCTATAACTAATCCACTTTTAGCATCTAAATAGGAATGAATTTATTTGGAAGACCACATAATCTCGATCTTAGAAAAATTCTAGGTTGTTATTTTATAATTATCCTAAAATTATAACTTATGGTTATGGTCTCTAACATATTTTTCCTAAATAGAGTTCCCATGTTTGCTACTAAACTTCCCTTAATACCAACTATAGCATCTCAACCCCAGAATCCCAAAGTCATTGTCTTATACTAATTATATTACCACGATTACAGGGAATCAATCCCCAAAGGATGAATGAGTTTAGTAGTATTTTTTAAACTAGATACATACACGAGTCTTTTATTACAGAATAATACATTAATTAGAACATAATATTTTTCTTCTATTTTATAGGAAAAAAACATTACTCACCTAGTGTGTCCTTTCATGTCTTTATTAGTACACACCATGGATTCATAGGGAGAGGACACAAAATAAGGGTGATCAGAAATTCTCAATAAGATTAAGCAAAGAATAGTGGAATCAGTAATGAATTAGTGAAAATAATAAATATGGAAAAATAAAAATTCCATATAATCAATAAACTAAAAATGATAAATAATATGTCAAGGAAATAAATGGAAACACATGAAATTCAAATAACTGTATTTATAAAAGTAAATATTTCAAAGAGAGAAACTGAAACACATTCCATTAATCAATATACAAATAATGAAATTCATCTATAGATATGTCAACGCAAAATATCATGGATAATAAAACTAGAATATAAATGAGGGGAATGCTTTATTATGGGACATGATGTCTTAGGCACATGAAAACGTATTACATCAATAACATTCACAAAATGGTTTAAATTAAGGGTATAACCCCAATCGTTTTGTGAAACTTATTTGTCTCATGAGAACCTATTGATGCATCGAGGGGCTATATAAATTTAGGCCCCACCTGTCATTTAAAATTAAAATCATTCCTCATATTGAATAGTAAAAATAAATAGCATGCCTTATCAAATAACCATATTAAATAAGAAATATTAATTTATCAATAATTACCTAGTTAATCAAATAACTGTCAAAGTAAACATCATATGTAAAATGGTATATGGTTTAGGCTATAATAAATGATATAGATAATTAAGATAAAGTCAATGCTCAATGGTCATATGAAAGTGAATACATTAAGTGGACTAACAAGGAAATCAAGGAAGTGAATATAATACTTCCTTTTCCAAATAAATCAAAAACCGTTTAGGGAAAGGATATCAATGGTGTGAATAGAAAATATCTCTATTTGAGTAAAAATGGAGTGTTTTGGTAATTGATGAAATTTAAGAATAACATTAAAAAATATTCTTGCGAAAAATATCATTTTCTTTGAAAAAACTTTTTTAAACCCATTAATTTGAAAATTTAATTTTAGAAGAAATTTTATTTAAAATGTAAACATTCAATATTTCAATGTAATATTCAAGGAAACAATGTCAGATGAATATTTACATGTCCTATAATGTAAAAATAATTGTTTTTTTTTCAAGGTAAAATGGGTTAAAAATTCCTTGTTCAGAAAGTGATAAGAAGATTCCTTTGAAGGAATTAATAAAAAACAAAAAGGGGTAAAATTTTCATTAAAAAAAACTTTCTAATGGATAAAAACTTTTTTGAAAACGTTTTTTTTTTGAAAACATGGGTTTTAGAAGAAGATCGGTTCTCCGACTAAATAGATAAATAAACTCGAGTTTTCATAAAAATATTTATAAAACTATTGTTTACCAAACAGTGGAAAATGATACTAATAATCGATAAAGGTAATTAATAACCCAATGATAATGAAATTAATGGTTTGATTTAACAGTTATCCAAAAATTCCCTCAAATAAAAATTCATGTACAAATAATCTCGAATAAAATTAAGAATGTAAAATAAACCCTTGAAAAGGATATAACATCGATGTGAGAGTCAATCAATGAGTAGATTATGTGTATCAATTTTAAATCAAAATAATGGATGTTGGAATACAATAATATATAGGAAAATGTTATTACACACATAATTTTATAATATTAACAAAACCGAGTAAATAATATAACACAATGAAAATAAATTCAGTTATAAAACTCTATTCCACTTGGTCAATTTTAACTCAAATCACCGTAAAATTAATAATTAATATTGAAACTAAAAATAACATGAAATAATTATAATTAGTTATATTATATTTAAATGTTTTTTTACGTACACCATATATAATAATGTAGGTTCACAACAACTAAGTATTCCTCACTGAATGGAAATGAGACAAGAATCCCTTACCTTATGTTTCCTTTCAGGTGAACATCATTTAACCTCATGTATAGTAGTTAAAAATATGTTAATAACTTATTTATGAAAATTTTTAATACTTATGATATCATATATGATCCTCTTATAATATCTTATTACCTGTTTGTTTATAACCTTTCATTATTTTAACTATTTTGAGTGATAATAGCCTTGTTTTTCAGGTAACTTTTGACTTTTTATTTGTTGTTCTTATTAAATATCATGGTTTTATAATTAAATGAATATAAAACGTAATCTTAATACTATATATATACTGTATATAAGTATCTATAATAATATAAATTGTTTATAGATAATAAATGAAATTCAATGTTCATGGTGACTATAGACTATACGTACACATGAACGTTATCTTTATTTCATTATCATATTTTTAAAATAATAAAGATTAAATTATATGTATATACCTGTATATTATATTCAAAGTACCCTATTTATGTAATATAATTCATATATTCTTATAAAAATCATTTTTATTACATTCCATGTTTAGTGTGAATGAATCACATCTCTTTGAGGGGGAGGTAGTCCACACTTCCTCAAACTATGATATCATATAATCACAAAATTGATAGTATTAAATTTCTGTGCTAAGAAAGGATTAAATAAGTTTAAATAAATAATAAATATGATATATATCATATATAAACATAATTTCCATCTTAATGACCCCCATGAGAGGTGGTAAAGGAAGAACAAACTATCATCATTTTGTGAGGTGGCAGTTCACCATTCACATAAGTAGTATGTTTGTTACGCATTATAAGGAAGTGTTTGTGACTGTAGGTAAAAACCTCAACATTAAAAAATATTATAATATTCTTGTAATTGACATAAATTTCAATACCACCATATTCATTCTTGGTTAATAACATAGGTGCACCCTATAGTGAAGTACTCAACCTGATGATTTCCTTACTTTGAAAATCATCTGACTATAACATGACGTCCTTCATCCGTTCTAGTTTCATGAAATATAAGGGTATCAAAATGGTTTTCTCACCCACCCTGATATTTTACTAAAATATAACTCCTCTATCCCGAGGGATTCCAGAGATATCATCAACAAAGACGTACTACTAGAAAAACATGCTAGGTGGAAAATATGTCGGGTATGCCACTGATCCTCCTAAAAGAGCCAAGATGTCCATCTATGATATGATCACCCACAACTAACTCATTTCTAATCCAACCCTTCATGATCCAAGTTCATAATCTCTAGTCCTCATGAAATTATCTCCCTTTGGATAATTTAATGACATGTATCTGTAATAGATGTTTATGTGATCTCAGAAGCTGTTCAGTCAATCCATATAAAGAACCACATCAAATGTTGTCATCTCCAGTATCATAAACATTGGAAGATGTCAACAACCAATGTAAACTATATATAATTATGGGTATCACTGGAGATGGTCCACATTCATTCCCGATTTTTTTCAAGGGATACTAAATCATAATATAACCTAAGTAGAAGGACAAGTCTTTAAACTACTAGTGTAGTAATGAAGGAATGAGAAGCACCTATAACCAAAAAATAGTAGATAAGGAAGAAGTGATCAAAACATAACCTAAAATAGTAGTTAGTCCCTCTCCATCATATACTATAACCTAATACACACCATATAATCTACCTATATCAAATATATGACACATTATCTAAGGTATAATCACCTTAGAAGACTTAACCCTCTACTAAGGTCTCTGGGTTGTCTCATGGCTTGATTCCTGAGTATGTCTCAAGTACCCATGATGCCTCTCTCATGATACCTTTGAGAAAAAAAGTATGGATGTCCTATATTTTTTCAACAATGATATCTAATATTAGCTTTTGGAACATAGTATAATTATTCCACCATTACACAATGTAAAAACACTTTGACCTCTTTCCCTCATAGGATGTGTTGAAGAGCCTCTTCTAAACTCTAATTATCTGTCACTTCTCTGGCATGGGTCCTTTACCATTCTCATCTGTCTTCCAAAAAAAATCCAATACTATATAGTAAATTATCAATCACTATCTTTTAAAGGGATAAAAGTGGAATTTTCACCCGCTTAACCCTTCTCAATGGTTAGGCACTTATGAAGCACCTAGTTGTAATTCATCTAGTGAAAACCCTTGAAATGAAGTTTGAGATCTGGTAAAATTATTATATCAAACTTATAAGTCTTCTGATCCTCACTCTTAAACAAAAAAGATGAAAATAAAAGTAACTCCATAAAATAAGAAGAGTATGTAAATATAGTCATGGTACCCTATCACAACCCCATATACTATTGGGTGTTTCCTAGATTTATAGTATCAAGAAAATACTACTTGAGGAAGAGATCCTTGATGGTCTTCTGAATAAGACCCTCTAGTCTCCCTACCTAACTTGTGATATTCCCCTAACTCTTGGTGAGTCTCAAAAACATGAAGGCCTCCATAATCACTCATCCTTACTCAGTAGTTTGGACCTACATGAAGATTCTCCCAATAAATTATACCCAACCCACTACACCATATTGGCCACCAATGAAAAGAAATTACATAGGATGTATCGGCTGGAAATCCGGATCATGGTCGGTCATTGTCCATTGAGGAGATTATCTTTGAACAATCACTATTTGAAGGTCCCTGGATGAAGATGCTCTATATACTAAATCAATTGTAACAATGTAGATGAATGTTGGGGTGCATCCCCCTATATCACGGTTAGTGGTATGTGAACAGATTAGGCTTCCATAACTGGTGGTCCTATCAATCATATCTAATGTGGAAAATCTATATAATGTAGAACATTACGAACATAATAGTTCTTAACTAGTTTATGGTATCAAAAAATGTTTTCCTAGGGTTCCACCCTTATCCCAAGATATACCTCTCCTTTCACTGACCCCTATATCTATCCCGGAATTTTTGAAACATTCATCATATATATATAATAAAAAAACATGTTCATTTAGTCTTGATGACACCAATAATAATATATTATAATGGCATGAAGGAATAGATATATCATACAAAGAAAAACTATCCTAAAATCATAGCATAAATCAATGAATTAAATTTATAAACTACTATATAGCACAAAAACATGTATGTATATATATATATGGAATGTCAACCTACATGGATATTCATGATGCATTATCACACCTGAAATCTCATAAGTCACATATCAACAGTATCTTCAACACTTAATGTAACCTAAATCCATACTAATAGAAAAACATAATTTCCCCAAAAATTATGGAAATTTAGAGGTATAATATATAGGGAAGGTTAGTAAGAGGCATAGTTCTCTTGCCTGATTCCCAATCATCCAAATTACTGTCTATACCATCCCAAATCAAGGTAACAGAAAATAAAAGTTAGAAATTGTTGGTTCTCTGATACTATTTTGTACTGTTGTGACCCAAACCACCGGGTCCAAGTTTTGTGATATATGACCACATGTGCACCTCCCCGAATACACAAGGCTGAAGTCTAGTAGCAAGTGTCTATGTTAGGAAGTGGGGGGAATATAACTTTGATACCAAGTCATAACATAATAAGTAAACCATAAGAAGAATAAATAAATAATCATAATAAATATAAAAACTAAATAAATGAAATACATATAAAACTTTCCCTTTAGGTGGTAAGCATATCCAAAGTATACAGTATAAATAAATAAATGAACCTATAAATAAACATATATAGGGTTCTCTAGAGTTTGTCATAATCTTCTCTGGATCTATTTTCTAATACTCAACCATCCACCATAAGGACCTTTCCCTTCACTGGTTCTCAAGTCACGAAATCTACAAGCACACCAAAATTCACTATTAGGGTGTCAGTACAAGACTAATTAGTAAATAAACAATTCATCCTTAGCAAGTTCTCACATGAATAAGAGTGTATCACATAATAATGAATAAATAAAAACACAATAAAAAATCATATAGAATGTTTGTGTGCCACTAAGAGACCACAAAGCCCAAATATACCTGCTTCGTCACCATAATATAAACAAATTTAAATAGTCCTAAAATCTCACACCATTGGAACTGGAAGTAGGCTTCCCAATAGCAATAATAACCCATGTCTCTAGATCAAAACATACTATTTCATAAAATGCCCACATTATCTCATGATCAAGATGCGTAGACCATCACATGCCACTATTACCATGTAGGACTAATTACTCATGATCAGAATTCCCCATTTTCATCACATTGGTGTAATCACTCATGATCATCATACCCACATTTCAGGCCCCACTAGGACATCATGACTTGTTATCCATCTTCGTCTCACTATAAATTCACATATAGTGCTTGAACATGCTCCCCCTATAGGGATACCAATCCAAAATGGGTTCGACTATCACTTTGGTACCTTTCATAATACAACAACATATAATATTCCAAGAATATCACAAGGGAAAGGTGGTATAATGTCAAATAACACATAATATATCATGAGTTTGAGTGAAATCCAAACAGATACACATGTTAGAAACTAAACCTCTTATAAAGCACATAAAAATGCATAGTCATCTCCTCAAAAAACCAAACACATGAACTCATCATGGTATGGAACATCCAACCTCTCAGTTGTGAACATTAGAGTTTATTGAAGGTGTCATATACCAAACCATTCCCACACACAAATAGTAATATTATCATACTCCAAGGACTCCCAGAACCAATCCAATCAAACACGTCAAGGGTTCCAGTGTAAGGAAAGGATGAAATAAGATCCATGGAGTTGAATCAACTTAACATGGGTTGAAATCCTTTTAAATGGATTCACAAGGTCAGTCCAGGAAGGGATAAATAATTTCACTAGAAAATAGGGGGTCACCATGTTGCATCGCATATGCTGTAGTGTGGAGTTTCACTAAAAACCAACACCACTCCATAGGGAGACCCACTATGATATACTGTTTCATGATAATAATCCCACCAAAATTCAAGGTTTAACCACCATGTCTTAAGGTAGAGGACTATGGAATGGAACCATACCATTCCATACTCTACTACGGCATAAAGGGATGCAATGTACCATGGAGGTACTTCTGTATCCTATTAGATTTCCTAGATTTCACAAATAAAGGAAGAGGAAAGTTATTTTTAGAGAAAATAATTACAGGTTTCATTAGTGTGAAGAACCCTAATAAATCATCAACAAGACCTGCATTTATTTCTAAGCAATTTCCACCGATTATATTCATAACTTCCTTTTGGATGCATTAACACAGAATCTGAAGACCCAATTTTCTATATGTAACTAATGTATATAAACATCATATGACATGGTCCAAGTTGCTATAGTGAATCCTCCTCGATTCATTTCTCCACAGTGATGACAAAAACACAAAAACCATAACACCATCAACAGAAAAATTCATATTTTAGCTCTATGGAATATCCCTTGATCCCTAACAATATTATGGTGTTGGTTTTTCATTATACAGTGTATCTATGTACCTTGTGACCCAGTCATGTGTTCTATTATGTAACAATAATTTTTGGAAAACAATATTTCCAAAACACTCCTTAAACCTCCATGAACATCCCAAATCCCTTTACCCCTAATCATAAAAGTTTCCAACACAAATACAAGGAGAAAACATGAATTTTATTAAGGAAAAATAACTTCTGGGATTTATGGGAGACATAAGATATTACTACAATAAAAAAATCAGTATGGAAAATATTATCATATGCTAGATCATAAAAATGTGGGAAAAATGATAATCATATTTTTTTTCAAGCATTATAGATCATGATATTGGAATATAATACAACTGAATGGTCACATGAAAGCATAATAATTATAACATGGATTATAATCCTCTATGAATAATATTGAATCATGGGATCATAACATAAATATGTGGAATATCATACATATATATATGAAACAAACATAAAAATATAAAATTCTAAAATTGTTAGAAAACTCAATCATTCCTATACATTAAGGTTTGAATCAACCCACGATGTTTAAGAATTAGGTTGTAAAAACCCCATGATGTCCATTTATTATATGTAAGAAAACACAATAATTCCACACATCATTATCTCATGAGATATAAATCTTTACCAAATGCATTATTGGGAGATATATGACCCTAAACATCAATATCCATATCTTTTTCTTTTATAATATTTCAATCATTATTCATATCATGAAATACCATGGGAAGAAGATGGGTTTCATATCATTTTAAAATGGTATCATGTAATGTGATATCCAAAATTGATCAGTTGATACTAAAAAGTCAATCACCCAAAGGATTATTTTTTGATGTCAATTAGAAGGTGATTCATAAAAATAGCCCCATAGGGGTGATATATTTTTGAGTTAATGGGGAAAATTGAATCAAAACAGAAAATAGTCTTTAAAAAGAATTCTTAACATTATATTAAAGAGAAGTGGTTATGAGACATTTTCAAAATTATCTTTTTTGATGGATTGATGTGAATAATTTTCCAAATAGTTTTTAGAAACAAGTTTAATTAATGGATCTATGAAAATTTATAATTTTTTCTATATGAAATATTTAGTGGTAGATAAAATTTATGGTCAGAAAAGAAAAAATACATTGTAATATTATAAAAATATTTTTAGTGAAACTTATAGTATAAAAATGGATAATAAAACATCATATTTATTAGGGTTAAAGATAAATATAAACATAACATGAAATAATATAGGTTTTTTTAATAAGAATGGGTAATGTTGGTGGAAAAAAAAATATGAGCATAGAAGAGAAAATATTTATTTCGGGTTGATTAGAGTTATTCTTAACATAGACATATTTTAAAAGATAATGAAATCCAAAAATAGAAGAAGAAAATAATGTAAAGATTTGTTTTTCATAGATTAATTTTTAAAATTCATTTGGAATAGAAAAATTTATGCATTGAATTAAATTAATGGATCATAGTAATAGAAGATAGTTCAAGACATAATAAAAGGAATTTGAGTTGATGAAAAACTCATCCATTTGATCTTGAATTCTATTAATGCACTTTATCTTCCTGAATAATAAACATAGATATTATAGTAACCTGTTTGATAACCATATCCATATTTATTACCCAATATACTCTTAAATTATAATCATTTATTATTCAGTTAATTTTAATATTCATCATTATATGTAATAATTTTTATAGGTATTTTAAAAATGTCAATTTTTATCCCCCTTAATTGATACTATGTTTATAATTCCAATATTATCCAAGGTACTTGAATAGATGATGATTGTTGAATTATATTATTATAATTTCATTCGATGAGAAATTTATTCATGATTAGTGATGTTGGAATCAAAGATTGTTTTATTTTTTTAATTTTTTGTGAGTAGAGAACGATATGTTAATAATGCATTCAATATTAACTTAGACTTTATTGAACCATAATAAAGTCATAAAAATAAGTTTAATTCATTAAATACATTCTTATAAACACCCAAGTAGTAAGGTGATGAAAAATGAAAAATGTCACTCCATATAGATGATAGTTTTCACCTACATAGAGAGGATGTTTTCAATTTCTATAAAATGGAAAGAATGTAAAAATTTATTTTTGATTTATGAAGACTAATAATATTTAACAACAATTGTTATCAATAAAATAAAAATATTTAAACATTAATGTATGGAATTTATAATAATTAATTCATGTCATTCATGTATGTGGTAGTCATCACATAATATGAACAACATTTTTATATTTATAAGGAAAAGGGGAGGGGTGGATGATGATTATTCCATAAATATAAAAATATTTATGTATAATAATAGTATTTTATTTTTTAATATTTTAATTTATAATAACATTTTAATTTGAGGTAAAAAAAAATAAATCTAAGAATGATTATAGTGGGGAAAATTCTTTTGTAGAGGGATTAAAGTTCTTATTATAAACCTTGTTGATTTAAAAGAGAATTCGAAAATATCTAGGGACCAAAATCTAAAAAATGTGGGTAAAAATTATTTGGGAATGAAATGGATCATAATAGAATGGATAATTTCAATTATTTGGGTTCTCTAAGAGGTTACGGGATGCTCTTTTTACATGTTAAGAGAATGTATATTTCATTAATATAATTTATTAACATAAAATAAATCAATGTGGAAAGTAGATCCAAAGTGAACAAGAATAGGGTTTTGGATAATGTACATTCAAGTAAGTCCTTAACCAATAAATTGAATAAATTTTTAATAATTGTTTACCTCTACCCCTTTAGTTTAACCCTTTTATTGTTTTTACTTATTCTATAGTAACTAATTTCCACCAATGTGATTATTTTTATGATTAAAAATAAAATTGAACTTATTGCATAATTTTTAGTTTCTGATTCCAAATATCATATCAATTTTATTAGATAAAATTTCAAAAAGAGGTAAAATATATTTCTCAAATAATAAATGTATAACAAATTTATTTTTTTTATAAAAAACGTTTTTTAAGTATTGAAATATGGTTTGTATTATGTTATGAATTTTGTGAATTTTAATGGGATTAGTTTTTTTTATTATTAAAAAATATTATTTACGTGGATTTCAAATAAAACAAAAACGGAATCACACCTTATTAATACTAAAATAAAATAAAATAATAAAAATTTAATTTATTATAATAAAATATTAAATAAGTTCCAAAAAATTAATAATTTGTTTTTAAATTCAAAATATTATATTTTTAAATGGAGAATATTTCTCATTAAATACATCATCGATTGAGAATAATTTTTAATATTTTTTTTAATTCATACATACATCAAGGTACAGTCATAAATTATACGGGACTAGTGAAAATTGTATTTTTCACTATTATCCTAAAAATTCACAATTTCAAGAAAAAGATTATTACTTAGTAAATATTGTTCTAATGAATCCAAAAATGACATCAATTTTATCAAAATAATTATCAAAATATTATAAATTTATATTTTAAATCAAAAAAATTATATGGAAAATAAATTGTTTTAAAGAGTTGTAATATTTAAATTCATTAATAGCTCCTAATTTTATTTATATTTAGTTAGAATTTTATATATGTTTATGTATTTTTAAAAAAATTAAAAAAGTTTAAATAACACATTAAGAGTGATAAATTTATTTTCTCAACACAAAAACACGTAAGATATAAAAATAAATTTCATTGAAAGTAGTTATTAAATGATTTTACTACTAATTATTTAAGATTGATTAATTATTCAGTAAAAATTAATTTAATTCAATGAAAATATTATTATTAAATTAAACCATTAATATTTAGTTAATTTTATAGAAACCATAATTTTATAATATACATGTAAAATCTATATCATTTTATTGACTACTTATGAATCCACTGTTGACTACTACATAAGACCTAAGGTTAAGAAAAGAAATTATGGCTATCATGAGATGAAAATACATAATCATGGATCTTGAAGATATTTTCACGATCCTAAACTTATCCCACAAATTATTTTGATCAAGACACACTTGTTAGAGTTTTACATGGTCTTGGTCTAGTATAAGCCATTGATAACCTACATCCCTTCCATGTTTGTAAAAATATGCTTCATAACATATACTTTTACAACCATATTCCATTACTTATTTTTCAATATCGATTTCAAAACGAGTTTACTTAAAATTATACCAGCTAATTTAGAGGCTATTTTTTAACATTAAAATTTAATTATTTTATTCTAAAGTATCATTGTTTCATTTTAGTTTGGTGTTGTTTTTGAAACCAACTAATCAAAATAGTGTTTATTTAAAGGGTACTAATACTAAAATTTTTGGGCTATTACAAATTCCATTAAGTTACTCTATCCACTATGTGATGGGAGGCTCTGTTAAAGCCTTCCAATACATTATGTAAATCATCATACCTCATGAGTTGACTTGTTAGATATTAATGAGTAAACCCAATCCATTATGGATATTTTTTTTCTATGTGCTTGATAGTGAGACTCTAAATAATTAATTTTTTTATACACATATATTTATATATGTTCCACATCTCTATGTTATGAAAAATTCCTATATTATTTTGTATAAATAATTATATTTGACTCATGTTTCCACACTTGTATGACTGATGTCTTATGTTATTAATAAATCCTTATTCCTCGACTTAGGATATAAAATTTATGTTTTATTTCTTATGACTTCCTTATATTTTGTTCAGGTACCATGATTATTATTCTCATTCCTATGTTTTCATCTTATGCTCACTTATTATCTTCTATATGTTCATGATTGATTAACTAGATTGATATCTCTTGTTCTTACCCTTATAGAGCATTTATGCTCAATCATTTCTTATATACCCATTCCATATGTTAGAAAAAATATTATAATATAATATGATTGTAAGGGAATCTAGTGTGGTAGGAATTTGGAAAAATGTTCACACTATTGTAAAATTATATTTTTATATATACAATCTCGAAAGATAATAATCCTTTAGGTTTTATTGAATGATTTATGAATATTTTTACTAAATAGTCATGTAAAATTATTAAATAGCTATATATTTTATTGTTGAGTCTCTTTAATTGGTATCATAGAAAGTTTGTGTTGTATTTTTTTAGAACAAAATTTAGGTATATGAGTATGGTGCCTATCATAAGGAATGATGGGAGGTTGATAATTACCTCATATAAAAATCTAGAGATAATATTTTATGATATTATAGGTATCTACTCCTTGATTGAAAACATTTACATAATTTTATCCTTTACGAGAGTAACTAACTTTTTCATTGGAAATTTTTTTTATGAATAAAAAGGAAATTAACCTTTTTTACCAATTTGGATAATCTGATTCCAAATATGAAAACAATTTAATTGAAATAAATTTTATTGTAATCAATTTATACAATTGATAAAAATTAATTTTAAATTAATAAATGTATAACATTCAAAATAGTTTTTCGAAAAACATATATTTAAGCCCAAAAATAGATTCATTCTTATTTATTACCAAATAATCATAATTATATGAATGGGGATTTACTTTATTATATATAATAAATAAATAAGATTCTTTAATAGTGAATAATTTAATTTATAAATACAAAAATACTAAAAATAATGATAAATATTTCATTAAATATTATCCCATTTTATCATTAAATGGATTTAATTATGTCCTATAATTTATCTTCTTATAATTAATTTTTATTAATCCATTAATATTAAATTAAAATAATAATATAAAAATAATAATAGTATCTAATGAAAAATATAAATTTCTTTATACAAAATATTCCACTTTTTTCATATTTTGAATTCTTTTCGAAATTATTTATTATATCTGGTTTTTTTAATCTACTACCAAAAATTAGTAAACAACATTATATGTATTGATACAAGTTTATAAAATAACAATATATCTAACAACTATATATATCCAATGATTATATGTTCTATATATAAATGTCTAATGAATACACATCTAATAGCCATATATCTAATGTTCATGTTATATTATTATATATAACCACATATACTTCATTAATTTTAAATCATCCTATTAGTTTACTTATTTATCAAAATATCTATTAAATTTATATTGTTTTCATTCTTCACATATCATTAATCTAGGTTATGGTATTGAAGGAAAATCACAATGATGAAATTTATATTTGTGGTATTACTTGTAGTTTTAATCATATTCTAGTTCACTTAATGATTCTTCAAGTTATATTCTCATAACGTATTAATAATTACCAAGTATTGTAATATTTTATCATAATAAAATATATCACAATTTTTTTAGTGTCTTGTTTCATGTGAATCAAGCTATCAATAAACAAGAAATTATTAAAAGTGAAATATATACAAAATCATTGGCTGTCGAATTATACCACCATTAAAAAACATTGTCCACAAAAATTCACTACATTGATATAAACATATGAGGTTAGATCTATTTCATTAAATCTTGATGTTCCCATATTTCTTCATGAAACAATTTATTCATCCAAAGATCATTAACTAGGTGAGTGATATTATTTCACAATAATTTATATATATTCTTTGGGATATATACTAGTTGTTCCTCAAAAGAAATATCATGTTACATATATACAAACATTGAGTTCATCACATATAATAGATCGGGTATGTACTTCATAAAAAATTTATATATGGAAGACATCATGTACTTTTTACATGATTAATATAAGTTTAAGATGATAATCTACCTTACCTATATGATTGATGGTTTCAAAAGGTACATTATATTTTTGGATCAACAACCCATTCATCTATATTCTCATAACCCTATTACTTGATGATATTTAAAGGAATACATTGTCTCTAACATTTAATTACAAATCTTTTCAATGATTGTTGATATAAATCATCAATTGACTATGTAAAACATCACTGTGTTGTTGAATGGTTTAAATCTTCTCTGAAATTTCTTGACAATGCGTTAGTACTATAATATTATGATCGAAAAATTCATCCCAATTTTTTAGAGTTATCCACCTCATTCCATAAAAATCCTTATATGGTGGCATTATATTTATTCAATGGAATCTATTTTTATATAAGAATAATACCATGGAAATATGTTGATCCCATCATCCTTTAAAATCTATTGAATATGATATAAATATGTATTATAAGTTCTAATAGTCCTTTATGATTAATAATATTTTTAAGAATGATAGTCATTATTAATGCTCAACAATTTATTCAGTTATTACGGAATACTTCTATATAATTTCAAGGTAAAACATAGATCCTAATCTAATATAACAAAATACAGTGGTCCATGAAACCTTTCACCCCATTTCGTTATATCTATGAATGTTTTTATATAATTAAATACCCTATAATAGAAATGATATGTTTTGACTTCATAAGTTGATAAACAAAAATCAAAATAGAATTATATAATTTAGAATCCTTTGGAAGCCCTATGAAAAAATGCGAGGTGGTGTTCTCCCATTTCAATACAAAAATGGGTAACGGTTACATAATCCCCATCGACCTATATCAGTATACCTTAACTTATTAAAATATCAAGAATCCAAATACATACATTGAAATATCCCTCTTCAATATTTCCACCAAAAACGATTCATGTGATCTCTATACATCTCTATGCTTCTTGGGTAGACAGATAATAATGGTATATGTGAATCATTCAATGTATATTTCTTAAATTTTGGTATTTGTGGTACACATTTTCATTTAAAAATATTATAATTATATAATTAACTTGGTAGAACATTGTAATATTCTTTAAATATTTCTATTTCTCCATATCCCCCTTTTCACCTCATTAATCTACTCATAAATGGGTGTTCTAGAAGTCACTTGGCCATGATTGGATTTCTATTCATCCCTTATGATTTAATGGAATAATAATTGTAAAACCTTTCTTATTATTCTCTTTCAATCCTCATTACAAATATAGTATCATGATCATTATTTTTCAAAGTATTGACTAAATTTTTTACCTACCCAAGTAAGTAATTTATCGAGTAGTCATAGTCCTTAATTAACTCCAACCATCTCCTTTAGGAAATGTTCAACTCCCATTACGTGAATATATAGATTCATCTTTTTATTAGTGTATATATATATATCTATATAAATTTATATCATATAGAAAATTCATCCATATCACTAATTAAAATATTTCTTTTTATATATCCATGTTATGCATTGGGTGATTTTGTAAATGAAACATCAATTAATGTGAGGCATACACTACCACAATGTTATTTTTCCTGAGAGTTCATCCCAATACATTATATGATGTATAAATATATATCAAAAATCCTTATCTATTATTGGGTAGTGTTATTAAAATTCTATTGTAAGACATTATTTTATGAACCTTGATATTTTCATCACATTAATCTGCCTAAAAAACATTCCACTTCTGAGTTTACCTTGTCAATTGATTAGATAGATAATAAATATTTCTCATAAATCAGTGGAAGTATCTAAATAACTTAATAATACTGTGGATAAATATAGAAAATTAATAGTCTAGGATATTTTTAACTCACTTATACCATTAAATGATCCATATATAAAACCTCACATTTAATTACATAACTAATGAATGATACTTTATATAGAAAAATCTAGATTTGCTAAATTTGGAATACAATTTCTCCTTTCTCAAGGTATTTAGAATAATCCTCAAATGTTATTCATGATATTTATTTATCATGGAATATATGATAATATAATTGATAAATACTACCATAAATAGACTGATCTATTGTCTAAATACTATATTTATAATATTCTTGAAGAATGTGTAGTAATGTGTAAGTTTGAATGGCATAGTTGTGAATTCAAAGTTTTTATATCTTACTTGGGAGAATGTATTGAGTATATTCTCTCATTTCAACCTTAATTAATGATATATATTTCAATTTTCAATATGGATAATTATTTATCCCATCATAATTGATCAAAAAAGTCCTCAATGCAAGGTATATAACACATTCTCTTAATCATGACTATGTTAAGTTCATGACAATAAAAAGAAGATAAATTGATCCATATTTCTTCATAAAGAGAATAACTAGTACACACCATATTGATTCACTACGACATATAAACCCTTGTCAATATTCTATTGGTTTCTCTTTATTTAATCCTTTAATACAATTGAGTATATTCTCTTAGGAGGGTTTTGTTATGGGCATAGTTCTGGGGAAGAGTTCTAATGAAAACTCAACATCACTGTCTAAGATAAGAGAGAGAATCTATTCCAGATGTATGTAATAATATTCTCAAAAAATATTAGTATCTTCAATATTTAAATTTTCCCCAAACCATTTTGATAACAATAACCTCAATGTTTAGGTGTTAAGACCCATATAATAGATGTAATTTATATTGGGAGGTCAAAGTCATCATGTCACAAACATATGATCATGGTTTGATTAAATATAATAAATATGACTTACTCATCCTAGATATTAATGTGGGATAAATTTATAAAGATCTAATACATGCCGAAAATCTCATCAATTTTATATAATGGGAGAATATTAAATTTTAAGGTAGTACATTCCCAAAAACATATATTAGAGAAGTGTTATAAACTTGTAATACAATAATCATACCACCAAGAGTTTACACAAATAATTCAATATCTAATAATGGGGGGGGGGATTTAACTACCTTAATAAATTCAAATGATATAAAATAGTTTCTAGAAATATAAAAAAATAATCTATTTGTAGTTATTTTATAGGTGATGAGTTTACCTTTCACCACATCATTTTAAATACCCACATTTTTAGTTATGATTTTATAGGCATTCACTTTATACCATCCATTAAGAGGTTTCTAACATCTGTTATATTCATTAACCTTTTAATTCAAACACTTTTTAAGGACCCCAAATCCTATAGCCCACATCTAATGTATACATTATTACAGTGGAATAATATACAAGGAATTGCATCCTGAAAAAAACAAATAGTTTAGTAGTCTAGATAAACTTGATAGATACTTTATTCTTGCATTATATTTGAATAATAAAATAACTACATAATTTGTTTTCATAAATAATATTATTCCATATAGCATATCATGGAATATAATTCATAGTACACTTCCTGGATTCATAGAAAGGGAAAAAATAAGGGTTATCTAAGATTCTCATTAATAGTTTTGTAAAGTGGAAGATATCATGAATCATTAAAAATAATTAACATTGAAAGTAAATAACTGAACACAAAATTGAAGAAACAACTTGACTACGATGAGTAAATAAAGATTAATTAATATAGTAAGGTAAATATCTGAACACACATGTCAATTAATCAATATCATGGCTATCTTGACTAGATAAGGAATAATAAAAATAGAAAATTAAATAAATAAACCCAAATTATATTTAAATAACTTGATTATCATAAATATATAATTATTAATCAATATTGAAAGAAAATAACTTAAAACAAATTCCATTTAATCAATAAAAATTTAATTAGAAACCTCTCAAGATACTATCATTATAAAAATATCATGATTAATAATAATTGAATTATTAATAAAGGGAAAACTTAATTATTGGATTTCATGATCTCAAGTACCACGATACCACAATCGTCAAGACCCGTCATAGGGAAATTTTAAACTATTAATCAAAACAAGTTTAATACTAGATGAATGATTCATATCATGAGACTACCAAAGAATTGAGAGGATATATGATTTTAGGGCCAAAGCATCACTACAATTCCAACTCATTCCTAAAATATCAAATAATAAATTTAATTCTAGAACAATTTACGTTGTCATCAAATATCCATATTGAGTAAAGAATAATGATTTATCAATATATTCCCAAACAATAAAAGAAAATTAAATTTATACACAACTTGTATAAGTGATGTAATATTTAATAAATAAACATATAGATGATAACTTCTACAGATATTTAGGGGAAATTTTATATCCAATGATCACATGAAAGTGAATATTTTAAGGGAATATTAATGAATACAGAAATAAATCAAGAAAGTGAAAGTAAATTTAATATTTGGCCAATATGGTGATAAAACATTTATAGAGTGAATATTAATGGTGTTAATTAAACATATTCCCTGTGTAGTGTAAGTAAAATAAAGGGATATTCTCATTGGTGAATAGAAATACCCTAAAATGTCATTAAAAATATTCTTGAGGAAACTATCCTTTTTTAATTTAAAAATATTTTTCAAAACTAAAAGATAAAAACATATTTTGTAACTAATTTTCTTTGAAAATAAACTCTGAAAACTTTAAATGGATCCTTAAAAAATTGAGTCGCAAAAATAGATGGAAATTCCATACATTTTCTACATGTTAAAATAATGAATCTTTTCAAATTTTTGATAAAATAAAAAAGACCTCGTTTTGGAAAATGACATGAATATTCCTTTCATTTTTTTTTAAAAAAATTCAATTCAATGATCACATCCATAGTATCCCTGAGGTTGGGTCTGGTTTATTACATTAGTTTAGGTAAAAGGGTCAAATCTCTAAGGACTGACCAGTTTAGTAGTTTTGTAGAACTAGATACATACATGATTCCCATTTTATATTTTTAATAGAGAATAAAACATAATAAATAATAAAATAAAATTAATTTAATCTTTGAAAAATTATTCCAAGAATTCTTCTTCATATCCAGGGGAAAGGAAAAAAATAAGGTTGAGCTGAAATGCTCAGTTTGGGTTATGAATAGTGGAATCTATCATTAATAAATAAGAATAATTAACATCGAATAGAAAATAACTAAACACACATTCTATTTATATAACTTAACTATCATGATAATTTAAATCATAATCAATATGGTAGGGTAAATAACAAAAAACACACATCATTTAATCAATAAACTGATAATGAAATGCATCCAAAGATACCATCATTGTGAAAATATCATAGATAATAATATAACTGAATTTTCAATAAAGTAATTGCTTAATTATTTTATTTCATGTATTAGTCACATGATACCTCTACCATCAAGATATATCTTAAGATAATTTAAAACTACGAGGTAAAAACTCATATGATTTGGCTAACAAGTTTGTCTCATGAGACCTGTTGATGCATCAAGAGCCTATCTATCACCAATATAACCCATATCTATATATCCAAATTATTCCTCATATATAAAATGATCTATTTAATTCATGAACAATATACCTTATCAATAAATATGTTTATTGAGTAAAGGATACAAATTTATCTATATTTACCCAGTTAATCAAATAACGTTCAAAGTAAACACCATATGTAAAAATGGAATATGGTTTGGGAAATAATGATATCCATCATAGAGGAATACAGATATTAAGATAAATATAATTAAAAATGAAAATTGATCCTAATAATGTGAATATTTCAATAGAATATTAACAATCACAAAATAAAGTGAGACTGGACACCAACTTTTATAAAATGGTAATTTTCATGTCAAATATACTTATTTGTAATAATTAAAATTGAAACATAAAATACCATGAATAATTAATTAATCATTACATTAAATTTTAAAGGGTCAGTATACACACCATATAAAATAATTAGATGCAAATATTATAAAATTTCATAATAGAGGGAAATTGGGACAAAGTCACTTACCTCAGGCTTCCTTTTGGATGTACATGCATTAAACTCATGTATAGTGGTTGTTAAAATGTTATGAACCTATTAGATGACTATATTATTTTTTATAATATCATATATTATCATTTTTAAAACTTTATCACTCATACATTAATAATCATTCATTTTTTCATTGTATCGAGTGTTAATTTCCTTATTTTTCATTCGTGCTTTGTTAGGAAAGTTATAGTTCGTGTGTATATTATGAAGTTCCATAATCTTCAGATTAAAAATCATGAAATTATTACCATATTTATGCATCAATTTAGTTTAATGACTAATCATGAAATAATATTTGTGAAATGATGTATGCTACAATCTAGGGGATGGTGGGTCATACATATGCAAGAGTAACGTTTCCAATTTTCAACGATCGTTATGGAAAGGTGGTAAGTAGTATTGTATCTTTAAATAATGATAATAATATAATAATTTCCATTTTATTTATTTAAATATACCAATATATATCATCTATGTGGTTTGGTGATGAACATAGAGTCACATTTCTTCGTAAAGGTTGTTGTCCACATGTAAATGAATGGTGTTTCCATATTTTTGTGAGTGAAAACATAATAAATGACAATTTTATATTATATTTTAATAATTTTAAATATGTTATGAATACGATAATTATTTGTTAAATATCATATATATTTATTAACTTTATTCTTATTACCTTAAATGTTAATCGTTAGTGAAAAAAATGAATCACATTGCTTCGTGAGGTGGTAGTCTACAGTACACATGAAAAACAATATCTTATCCCCTACATAATAAAAAATAAAAAGGTATATATGATATAATTAATATATATGTATAATAATATTATGAATTTCATATATATAATTTATATCCATCATCAAAACCAACATTGAGATATTGTAATGGAAAAACAAATGGCATCGGTTCATGAAGTGGTAGTTCGTCGTACACAAGAATGATGATTTTGTAAACCATTTGATAAAATTTGAGATTTTTTAGTTCATTACACTAACATAAAGAAATATAATTATATTTTATAAACTTATGTTATTCTATCATCGTGTTTTAATAATAACTGTGGGATTTTTAGAAAGAAATAAAATAAAAACACACATTAAAGAACGATGCCTCTTCTTAGGGTAACCACATTATGTTTTTCAAAAATCCTTCCTATGTTATATTTATATCCAAAATAAGAATTATTTGATTATGGTATAGAATTTTGGAAGTTATTTTCATTGTTATGTGATGATCAAAAAGAATTTCAATGTGTGAAGAATAGTAGAGAGGGGTGGCCTTTTAAAAGTGAGGCGAGTGACACACTTGTAGTTTTTGGAAATAAAAACTATTACCCACATTTTTCACATAACGAAATGATCCAAGATTGATTATTATAGAACTTTATACATTATAGGGTCAATATATGTCCATTAAATATATTTTAGAAAAGTTTTTAGGTTTTTTTAACTCCAATAGTTTTAAGTTAACCCCTCGGTAAATTATTTTTTACCTCAACCGTGGTAATTAATTTTCTAATATTCTCACTATTAATTTTGGTAATAAAGTATTGAGTTGACCTTGATGGATAATATAAATTATTATTATTAAAAATATTTAATCCATGTTTTGAAATTATATTATCATAAGTGGAAAAAAAATAATTTAATATTAATCCTGCAGACGCTACGAGAAAGTGTGTTTTTAAGGAGAAAATGTTCAAAAGGTTACAATGTTTTTATTTCAAAATTCAATATAAAAATGTTTGAAATTAAATAAATTACATTAATATATATATAATTTATGTAATTTAAATTTAAAAATAATTAGAAAATTAAAAAAAATAAATAATTTAAATGAAAAGACAATTTTCAATTAAAATATAGTATTTATCAGTAGTCAGTGAAAAATTAAACATTTCAGAAAAATACAAGAAATCTACTCCAATATAATTTTGATATTATAATTTCAAAAATTAATTTTTTTATCAAATAAATTTTCTAAAAGCGGTAAAAATTAATTTTAAATTATGCATATGAAGTGAAACTAAATAGCCTTTTAGAAAAATATAGTTTTCTAAAAATAACATTTATTTTTCTTATGAATGATTCTTATTATTTCTATAATCAATAAATAACAAATTTAAATGTGTAAAAAATATATTTTTCATAATTTTTTTATTTCTATTCATACCAACTATTTTAACTTTTAGGTTATAATGTTAATTTTTAAAATATATATTTAATAGAGTATCGTGTTCTGTTTAAACATGGTGTGGCATGAATCAAAAGCTATCAAAGAAATTAAATATACTCTAAAAGAAAAATATTATAATGTATTGGGATGTTACAATTAACATGGGTAAAAATATATTTAATAAATCATTTGAATAATGTTCAAATCATTTTGAGAAAAATTTATTTTGGGAGAAAAATAATTTTCAACTAAAGAGACAAATCAAGTTGGTTTTTAATAAAAACATATTTCTCAAACATTTTATGTACCAAAGTGTGGGAAAATGGTAATATTACATAAAAATGAATAAATAGAGTAGAATAATATTAATGGTTTTGTATCTATTTATCAAATAATTTCATTCAATGTAAATTCAAGTAAAAACAATCCTGATTAAAATAATATTGTGAAATAAACCCTCACAAAGATAGTAACATTAAATTGATAATTAATCAATGAATTTATTGTGTGTATAAAATTAAAATCCAAATATAAATTTTTAAATTAATCACAATATTCTCAAAAATCAGTACACAAATAATCTTGGAATATCTAAGACAACAAGGATGTAATATAACCAAATGAAAGGAAATTGAGTTATAAAATTCTTTACCACTTGGTAATTTTCAAGTAAAATCATCTAGGATAAAATATTTTAAATTTAATCTTAAAATGCCAATAATTATTATGGAATAATTATATTCAATTTCAAAAGGTCATTATATAAACCATATAAAATAAATTCGGTGTATAACATTACAATATGCCTCAATGAGGGGAAATTGGGACGAAGGCCCTTACCTCAGGCTTCCTTTTGCTTAAACATGATTTAACCTCATGTATAATGGTTTTAAGAATGTTAATAATTTATACCAGAACAATATTTCAATTTATAATATAATATTTCATCCTTTTATATAATATTATTACTTATTTAGTAATAATATTTCATTATTACTATTGTTTTGAGTGACAGTTGTCGTGTTTTCTCATGAATGTTTTAATGTGAAAGTTATGGTTCCTAAGAATATTATATAATTTCATCATCTCCAGAATGATATTAATTTTATATATATCATTTCCTTCATTAGATACAATTATGGAATCATTATTTAAATTTGAACATGGAAAATAGATCCCATCGCTTTGTGGATATGATAGGTTGTACATATGCACGAGCAAAGTTATCATTTTTTTAATGGGTAAAAGGGAAAAGAAGAATGTGATATATTAACATTAAATAATCAATAAAATTTTATATATATCACATATATTCACTAAATATTTCCTTATTAAATTCCATGTAAAGATTACTTGAAAAATGAATCACATTGCTTTGCAAGGCGGTAGTCCGCCGTATTCACGAGCGAAGTTATTATAGTTTAAATTGCATGGAAAGTAGGAATATATTTGTTATATTATTATTCAAAAATTATAATATTTTCATAAATATCATATAATTTTTTAAATACATCATTATATATAGACATTAAAGGTGGTAATGGAAAACAAATTACATCGGATCGCGAGGTGGTAGTCCACCATAAAAATGATCAAGGGTTTTATTTCCCAATTTTTTGACGAGGTGTCATGAATAAGACCAGATACCCTGGTAACCTAATAATTGAGTCACCACTCATATGGCCCAACAAGAATTCAGGATCCCTATGGAATAGTGACTAGAACATGGAATCAGAAAAAATGAAAGTGGGAAGGATTTTTCCACAAGAATTGCGGAAGTAAAAAACAAACAAGTTAGTATACATACAATAAAAATCCATATGGAGAATTATAAAAGAAGTAAAACTGGAATAAACCAACCAATGTACAATAAAAAATTACCAAAAAATATGAAGACAAATATCCTAAGTCCCAACTGATGCAACTCTCCAAGTTCACAAATCAACAAATAGAACAACCTCCAAGTGGTGTTTTACCCCTGCTCGATCTTGGAAGGAGAAAATCTACAAAAACATTAAGACATAGGTTGTGTGTGATATAAACTCCCTATAGTGTCTCACAAAGGATTCCATAATGGATTTAAACATTTAATTAACCATGAAAAGATCTTTGAATTTTAAATAAATACATGTTTGGAATTTCAAAATAATATTTAGACTAAAAATGTTTAACACTTTATATGATGGAAATAATTTCAAAACCAAAAAATCACATTTCAATTGATGGAATATTTATAAAAAAATGTCTTAAATAAAATTTTTTATATACAACAATTTATATAAATTTTGAAGTAATCTAAATAATTTAAAAATATTTTCTTTCATTTATATGTAAAATATAAACAAGTGACAAACATGGTCATCTGCTAAGATGAAAAAGAGTTATATTATTTGTGATCCTCACACACTCATGTTATAATAACCATAATGTTTATAAACATCTTAAATTTATAAGGGTTGAATAAAAACGGAGAAGGTGGGTTGAATTAGTTGTTTGATTTTTATAAGTTTTAAAACATTTAGAAACATATCTCTGACAAGTTGTTAATATTTTTATCATTATCAATGTATATTGAATACTCATCCATTCAAATGAAGTTATGAAAGAAAATAACACAAGATTTTCAAGGTTTTTCCTAAGTTTTAAAATCTACTTCCTTGCCATATCCACTCTCGTGGGATTATGGAAATACACTATTATGATGAAGGGAATATAACTTGTGCCAATGCACCTTAGACACATTCTATCTCATGATAAGAATAATTATGCTGACTCCAAAAAGATTAAAATGTTTTCTTTTAAAACAATTAATCCAATATAATTAATAAAAGCTTTGTTGAAACTACCCCACAGATGCTCAGTCCAAACCCCCAGTCTGATTTTGAAGGATTTGATTCTCTCAATCCAATGATGTTAGATCCTGATTTTCTCAGTATAATGATGTTGGATTCTTGATCCTATTTCATTCAATACAATGATTCAATAATATGGATCTAATTTCTTTTAATACAATGATATTTTAATTTGAAACTAGTTTCTTTAAATACAATGGTGATGTAATCTAGATCCAATTTCTTTTAATACAATGCTACTATAATATGGATCTAATTTCCTAAATATGATAATTCTGGATTCTGGATATGATTCACCGAAAGAAATAATTATGGATCAGGGATATAATTCTCTGATAATTTTGGATCATGGATTTTTTTCTCTGAATGTAATGATTATGGATCTGATTTTCTAAGTACGATAATTAAATACAAAGAATTAAATCTCAATCTTCATAGCACAAGCTCTTCTCAAATTCTCAATTCAAATATTCTACAATTATATGGGAACATTCACTTTTTAATTATCTGGTACTCAACCTTTTGCACATGTGTGAATGTTGGGAATGAATGAATGATCTAAGGAAGTATTTATATGTGACTTGGAAAACAAAGGCGAGAATCTTGAAAACATTCTCGCTTACTAAAACCTCAAAATTCCCAAAAAATATCTCATATTTAAAACATAAAATTTGAATTCTTCAAACCTCCTTATATTTCTCCGAGATTTGTGAAAAATTGAAATTCAAGTCTGAAAACATCAAATCATTATACCTTTATCAACTCACTATGATTATTTTATTTCTCAACTCATTACGATCTGATTCTTTCTCAGCTTTATTATGATCTTTTCCTTTCTCATCCCATTATGATCTTCACAGAATGGTTGTTATGATTCTCTTAGAATGCTGGTTACAATTCTCTATAGAATAATTGTGGTGATTCTCTCAGAATGCCGGTTACGATTCTCTTAGAATGTAGGTTACAATTTTCCCATAATGCTGGTTATGGTTATCTCAGAATGCAGGTTATGATTCTATCATAATTTTGGATATGATTCTCTCAGAATTTAAGTTATGATTCTCTCAGAAAGTTGGTTATGATTCTCCTAAGAATGTGTATTGTGATTCTATGATTATGAAAATATTATTATAAAATTCTAATTACAAAAATCTGATTACGAAAATCCATTTTTCAACTCTGAAATTATTCAAACCTATTCACCCTTTATTCAAAAGCTTTTATCAGGAAAGTTTTCATGACTTATGATAACTTCTTAATGAGAAAATCATCATATGATTTTGTTTAAGAAATTATGAAAACTTTTTCTCTCTTGAATTCACCCTCTTCTTTCAAAACCCTTTAGTATCTTCATTCTTTCTCTGATTTCAGCAAAGATAGTCTTCTAGAAAATAATAAATTCTACCTCTGATTCTTTTGGATATGATTTTCTGAATATGATGTAGATGGATCTGATTCCTGAAAAAAAATTATTTTAATAAAAAAAGGTCAGTTTTCAATAAATAAAAAAAATGTTGTTAAAATAATTTATCACAAAGGTACTTCAATCTCCCTATTTGGATTTTTTTGACAAAACCCGTAATAAGTTTTCAACTCTCATAATTCTTCCTAACTCAAAATTTTGGAATGTTATAAAAACATATCATTTCTCAAAAGAACGTTTCCTAAAACCACACTTCTCGATAAAGTAATGTTTTTGAACAAACTCCATCCCTCTATGGAAAGAAATATTTTTTCCCTTGTAAAGGTAACATCTCTCCACTTTTCTGTTCGTACTTTCTCTCCCCCATTATTTCTTTTCTCACTTTCTTTTTAAGTCACTTTTATTTTTCTCTCTTGCATTATATGATAACCACATATTCATATTCATAAAAAAATAAAAAAACATTTTCAAACGTACAAAATTATTTACCTACTCTCCCCCATTGTCAACATAATCCATAGCATGGTGGGAGATATTCATTCTGAAATTTAGGAAAACATAAGAGGAGTCTGAACATGTATTTTCATTCTCAATTCCCAAAACATTTATTTTGGCACCACTTCTGTAAAGATATCATTAATATGATACATTGTTCAATTGTATTCCAGCAAAACATCAACCACACAAACTTTCTCTTTTATAAAGTGAAACTTTATATAAATTTGTATTTATCTTGAATGTTGCGAAGTATTATTATAAAGATAAATTATAATTTGATTATAAAAAATTATCTTCAATGGTTTTGAAACATTCAATTTCAAAACATATAGTAGAACTTTCATTCACAACATTTGAGTACAATCCTGAGTAGCTACAATATACTTGGATTCAACTGTGCTCATTCTTACTGAACTTTGTTCCTTACTTTTCCAACTCACACAACATTCACCCAAGGAAATACTTCTTTCTGAGGTTGATTTTCTATAATTACAATCTCCAGCCCAATCAGCATCAGTACTTCCATGAAACATCATCTCACAATATCTTTTATATAACAACCCATGTGAAGTTGTTCCTTTGACATATCTCAGAATTTTTGTTTTCTACAAAAAAATGTTATTCCTTTGAATTACTTTGATACTTGGCACCCAAATTCATAGAATTACAATATCAGGACACTAAGCTGAAGGGTAAAGAAGGCATCCAATCATCATTTGAAAGTCTTTCTGATTCACACTTATTCTAGATTCATCTTTCCTCAACATTGTGCTCACTGAAATAGGAGTTGAAACATCTTTGGATTTAGTCGTCCAAAACATCTTTAACAATTCCCTAGAATATTTTTCTTGAGATAAAAATGATTTATTTTTATTTTTCTGAATTTGTAATATAAGAATGAAATTTAATTCTCCCAACATTTTCATTCAAGATTCTTATTCATTTCATTAGAAAAATTTTCACACACAATTTATTCATCCCAAAAAAAATTATATCATCCACATAAACAATTACAATTAATGTTATTGAGTCAACATCTTTCACATACATGTTTTTATCGACATTTCCTTTAGAAAAGTTCACCATTATCAAGAAATTTCCAAGCATTGAAAACCAAGAACCTGGAGATTTTTTCACCCATGCAAATATTTCTTCAATTTATGGACAGTTTTTCATCCTTATCAAGTAGAAACCCTCAAGGTTTCTCAATTTAAACTTCTTCCGCAATATCAACATATAAGAAATATGAATTTACATCCATCTGATAAACATTGTAATTCTGATGTGTGGCCACTGAAAGAAACATTTTAACATTTTCCAATCAAGAAATTACGGAAAATTTTCAGAAATATCCACACATTCAACATGTGAATATCCTTTACAAACAAGTCTTTTTTTGTCTTGAAACTTCTCCATTCTCAATATGTTTGTTTCTATAAACCCACTTTGTTAAAATAAAATTTTTATTTTCAGGACATGGAATAGGTTCCCATGTTTCATTCTTCTCAATCTGATCCAACTCTTCATTCATAGCATCCACCCATTATTTATGTTGAATAACCTCTGAAACTAATTCTAGTTCAAATTTTTAGATAAGTGTAGTCTGATTTTCTAATCTCAAATTTATTTTGGTTTGAACTGAATAATTCAAATTCAAAATAATGTTTTCAGATTCAAAAAGTTTTAGGAATTTAGGAAATCTTCATGTTTATTTTCCAATAGAAATTTAATAAAAACATGATTCTTATTAATCTAGATTGGAATTTTTTGAATAACTTTCACTGTTTTTGAAAATCACCAATTTATCCTCCTCAGTATTCTCAACAACCTTTATTAATAAAATTTTATTTTCAATTACCTTCACATCATATGAGTCAACCAGATTTTATAATTGGTTTTTCAAACATTTGTAACTTCTCCCATTTAGTGAATAACCCATCAAAGATCCCTCATCATCTTTATTATCAAACCTTCCCATGTTCATGTTTTTTATTTTGAGAAAACATGGAATTACAAAAATAAAGAATTATTTTAATGAAGTTTTTTTGTTATACCACATTTCATAAAGATTCATATTGGTTTTCAGTCTCAACAAGCATCTGTCTTAATCATCTACATTAGTACTAATAGATTCTATCCAATAGAACTTTGATTGTTTTTATTCTTATAACATAATTCTTACCATTCCAACTGAGATTCTATTCATTATTTATACTACTCCATTTTTATTGTGAAGTATAGGGAGCACTATCCTAATACGTGATACCATGATTTCTCAAATAAGTTTCAAATGTATTTTTTGTGAACTAAAAACCATTATCTATTCTCTACTTCTTGATGGAAACCCCCAATTCTTTCTCAGCATACTTTTTGATGTATTGAAACATTTCAATAGCCTCTAACTCATGCTTCATTAACATGAATTTTGTCATCTGTGTGAGATCATCAATAAAAGTGATAAATTATTAATCCCCCTTTGTTGATTGATGTCTCATACGTCCACATAGATTGGAATTAATAAGATAAAGTGGTCCAGTAGATAGAATCTCAATTCTCTTATAACTTTGGTTAGTAATATTTCCTTTCTGTAAAGTAATAAAAACATCTTCATGTCTTCTTTTCAATTTTGGATAATTCCAGACAGCATCAACTTTATAAATTTTATCCATGTTTTTCTATCCAAGGTTCCCAAGTATTTGGTGCCACAATTTGTTGTCATATTCATAACTCAAGTAATAAGAGTAAATTAATTCTCTTATTTGAAAGAGATTCACACTGGTTCTTTCTCTTTTGGTGGTAACTTTTCCATCTTTCACACTTTTGATGATGTAAGAATCCTTTCTAATGATTACTTATTTTCCATAATAACAAAGTTTACTTACACTAGGTAGAATATTTTTTAGCCCATATATAAGTAAAGATTCTTTAGATTTCAATATCTCTACTTCAATCTCTGCCATACTGATTCCTTTGATTTTAAAGGAACTATAATTTTAAAACATAACTGCTCTTCCATCAGGACTTTAAATATGTTTACAGATTTTTATATCACCTGTCATATGTGAAGAACGACCAATATCAAGAATCTATGGTTTTTTCCAATTACCTGCAATCAAAACTATCTCAAGAATAAAATCTATTTCATTAACCTTATTCCTTTCGGGTTTTTTTTCTTTTATATCAAAAAAACTTGTTCGAGATGGAGTTTCATACATCATTTGAAATGATGACCAAACTGATCACGTCATCCAAAAAAATATTCTAGATATTCAAAAAAATTATTTTTTGGAATGTTTCTAACATCTTGAGAATTCACCTTTCTAACTTCCAATGAGTTAGGAGAGTTTTTTATTCTTATTTCACTATTTTTTTCATTTTCCTGAAACCTTCTTCTGGGTACAGATAAGTTGTTCCAATAATTATATGTCATATGCCATTATAGTCCACAACAATTGTAATAGGCTTTAAATCATGATTTTATATTCAAGAAATATCTTTCCCTGTAGAAATTTTTTTGAGGTTAGTGACTTATTTCATCTCTAACATAATCAGGATGTGGACCATCTTTTATATTGAGTGAGTTTTCTAATTTTATATAATTGATAGATTTCACACTTCCTTTCTGCAACCAATATTTCCCAATACCTTTTTTGGAATTTTAAATGTTAAAATAACCAGATGAGACATTATTTTTTTCAAGAGAATATTTCACCTAATTCTCGTAAGGAGACTTCTCATCAACATTAAATGTCCCAACTTTTACTTCTATAGATTTGATAAAGTTTTCATTCATAGTTATCAAGGTAATTTCATACTCAATAAGTCTTGATTAAAACCTTTTAAAATCTTCTTCCTTAGATTCAATATTCTTTCCACGATCTTCAATCATCTTTCCATGTTCTGTAATTCTAATTTTGTAACATAAAATCACTTTAATGTATTCATCAACCTATATAATGACAACATTTAGTCGATAAGAAATTTCTTCATGATCATTATTCATTGCCCTAATTTATTTATTAAGATTTTTTTTTGATAAAGACAGGACAAAGTTTGGTTCTGAGGTGATACTCTCTATAAGATTCTTCACCACATTCTTCACTCTTGGAAGAATATTTTATTTTCTCAACATTTAAAATAATGGTTCTGAATTTTCTGAACATTCATCATCAGAAGAATAATTTTTAGTTGATTTAGATTCAACCTTCTTACTCAAAATCCTTATTTTCTTTTCAGAAAACATCTTCATTAATTTTTTTGGAGGACTTCTCTTATTTATCATTTTTGTTCCACTTCTTCCATCAAATATTTTCATCAGAATCATCTCGATATTATTTTAATTTATTTTTATAGGAATTGATAACAAAGTGTCTGATTCCACCACATTTAAAATATGTGAGTAGAAGATTTCCTCCATACATTCTTCTTCCTCTTCGATAGTTCTTGGATATGAAAGAGATTATTTTTTCATTAAACTCTTCATATTTTTTATCATTAGACTCAAAAGGATTAGCTTCATCAAAATCTTGGATTTTTATCTTTCTCATAACTTTAAAATCCATTTCATCTTTCATCTTATTTTAAAAAATTAGATCTTTCCTCATTTTTTAATCAATAATAAAGTTATGAAACCCATCAAGAGATAAATCACCATTATCTTATAAAGTAGAAATTTTAGAATTGAAACTATCCAAAATGTTTCTCATGAGTTTCATCACAATTTTAGAATCTTATAGGATAACTATAAATCCTCTAATATTGTAAAAAAAATCATTTACTCTGGTGAAGTATTCATCAATTTTTTCATCATCTCTCATTATGATTTCTTCATATATACTACACTTGTTTTTATATTTACCTCCTAGACTTTTTTATTCCCATCAAAAACACTTTCTAGATTGTCCCACATATTTTTTAACATCTTGAGACCCATCACATTCTGATAAAAATTCCCTGATAAATAAATAAGTACTTCATTTCTTTCTTTTCCATCAACTTCTATGTTTCTCTTATCAAAAAATTTCATGGGAGAATCTTTCTTAATACGGGAAAATCCAATAGTAGCAGCATCAAAAACTTCCAATCCAAGAGATATGAGATAATAAATCATCCTATTTTTTCATCCATAATAATTCTTTCCATCATATGTTTGAATTCTTCTACTATTGACAGAATTTCTATAATCCATAATCAGGATTCAACAAGGGAACCCGCTCTAATGCCAATAGAATTTCCATGGATCGAATAACAACTGAGAGGTGGGGGTGAATCAGTTGTTTACTTTTTATAAGTTTCAAAATGTTTAGAAACATAACCCCTGCAAGCTATTAAGATTTATATGCTTATCAACTTTTATTGAATACTTATGCATTCAATCCAAATTATGAAAGGAAATCCCACATGATTTAAAATTTTCTTCCCCAGTGTGATAACCTACATCCCTTCCATAGCCATACACATGGGTCTACGGAAATTCATTATTATGATGAAATGAATAAAACTTGTGACAACTCCTATTATACACCTTCTACCTCCCAATAGAAATGATTATACTGACTCCCATAAGTTTATAATGTTTTCTTTTAAAACAATTTATCCAATAAAGGGAATAAATTATTTGTTGAAACTACTCCATAAATGATCAGTCCAAATCCTCAATCTGATTTGGCTAGATCGGATTCTCTCAATCCGATGATACTAGATCTTAATTTTCTCAATACAATGATGTTAGATTCTGGATCCTATATATTTCAATACAATGATTTTGTAATATGGATCCTATTTGTTTCAATACAATGATGTTGTAATATGGATCCAATTTATTTCAATACAATGTTGTGGTAATCTGGATGCGATTTCTTTCTATACAATGCTACTACAATCTGGATCTAATTTACTAAATACGATAATTATAGATCTAGGATATGATTATCTGAATATAATAAATTTGGATCATGGAAACGATTCTTTGATAATGATGGATCCTATATATGATTCTCTGAATATAATGATTATGGATCCGATTTTCTCAGTATGATAATTGAATACAATGAATTCAATATAAATATCTAAAACTTAAACTCTTCAAAAATGCTTAATTGAATTATTCATCAATCGGATGGGAACATTAAATTTTCAATTATCCAATACTCCGCCTTTTGTGCATGTGTGAATGTTGCAAAAGGATGAATGAACTAAGGAAGTATTTGTAGGCGACTAAGAAAATAAAGGCAGGAATCTTTAAGACATTCTCACTTTCTCAAATCTCAAAATATCCAAAAATATGTCATATTAAACACATCAACTTGGACTTCTTCTAACCTACTTTGATTTCTCTTTGATTTCCACAAAATTGAAATTCAATTTTGACCACTTCAATTAATCACACCTTTCTCAACTCATTACAATCTTTTTCCTTCTTAACTTATTATGATATGCTTCTTTCTCAACATTATTACAATATTTTTCTTTCTCATCCCATTATAATCTTCATATAATTCTAGTTAAGATTCTCTCATAATTATGGTTATGATTCTATTAGAATAATATTAATGATTCTCTCAGAATATAGGTTACGATTCCATTTGAATTTCAGTTACAATTATCCTTAAAATGTTGATTATGATTCTATAATTATAAAATTGTGATTATGAAATTCTGATTATAAAAATATGATTATAAAAATCTATTTTTCAACTTTGAAATTTGTAAAACCTCTTCACCATTTATTCAAAATATTTTATCCTAATTTTTTTTATGACTTATGAGAACTTCTTGATCAGAAAAGAATAACCTAATTTTGATTTATAATATTTGGAAATTTTTTATCTCTTGACTTCACACTATTCATGAAAAACCCTTTAGTAGCTTCATTATTTCTCGAATTATAGTAAAGATAGTCTTCTAGAAAACAATAAATTCTACCTTTGATTCTTTTAGATCTGATGGTCTGAATATGATGCAGGTGGATCTGATTCCTGGAAAACAAATCATTCAAATATAGAATCGTTAGTTGTTAAAAAATTCAAAATTTTTGTTAACACAGCTTATCATTAAGTTACATCACATCCCTAGAAACTGGTAATAGATGACTCATCTGCATCCTAATGGGT
Source organism: Viscum album (assembly GCA_963277665.1). Classification (NCBI taxonomy): domain Eukaryota; kingdom Viridiplantae; phylum Streptophyta; class Magnoliopsida; order Santalales; family Viscaceae; genus Viscum; species Viscum album. Next base: position 2,011,301,860 of record OY728164.1, on the reverse strand, counting down.
AATTAAATTTTCAAAATAATGTTAATTTTATAGTTATAAATCATTTATCAGGTGATAGGGAATTCCCATACTAGCATGGTTGTCCCAATAACTCACTATCTATCTTGGATTTCATGTGCTCTACTATAAAAAATGATGTGAAATTTATATTAAAACATAGTTTAAAAAACAATTAATCTCATTCTCTCATTTCAAACATACCGATTTCTATTTAAAAACCAAAATAGGGTTTTAATCAAAACATTCCTTTTCCACATTAAAACAAATAGGTTTTACTAAAAAAATTAGCAATTTTTCTTATACAATAATTTTAAATCAATTCACAATTCAATTTCGTAATTAAATTTTATAATTTAATTGAATAAATTTCCCTCAATTTTCTAAAAAAACTCCCCCAATTCAATGGAATTGGGGTTTTTCACAATTCTCCATGAAACCCATTTACACAATTTAAATTAAACAATTTAAATTTCACTAATTTCCATAAACAAACCCCAATTCAATGGAATTCAAGGTTTTCCCAATTTCATTCCAAAATCCCATTTCAAAACCCCAAATTCAATTGAATTGGGGTTTTTCCAACAAACCAATTCAAACTTATTTATTTAAAATTATGAAATTGATTTTTAATTAAAAAATTAAATTTAAATAAATAAATTTAGGGTTAATATAATTTGGGCACCATAATAGAACCACCTACCAATGGATCGCTAGATCTCAAAATACAAAACCCTAAATGAGATTCGCCAAAGAATAATGATGATAATGGAAAATATGGAACAAAACTAGTTTTAAGATCCAAAACAGTTGGTATTAGATCCTCCAACCAACATAGAGATCCAAAAAATCCTAGGGAGAAAGAGAGAGAGTGATAGATAGATAATGAGAAGGGGAAACTAGCCAGGAGAGTTTTGACCATCATTCTCCAATATTCGATCAACTTCTAAGAAGATTCTAAAGGGGGAAAACTACTCTTGGGAGACCTTGTGAAAGAATCAAACAATTTCGGGTTTTATAGGTCCTTCAGAGATCTAAAAATAGTAACAAGATGTTGCATCCTCCCTAATATAGTATCTTTATATCCCTAAAAATCTTATTCAGAAGCTTCCATGCCAAAAATATGTGTCCACTAATCTCTCATCAGTGCCTCCCTCTTCTAATTCTAATGATTTTTAGAACCATACTGCCATGGAACTCAATCCAAAGGTATCTTCCTCCCATGAAGAACCTTGGTTCCAGAATCAACTATCCAAAATGGTCTTGCAGTCATGGATAAATCAGGCTCGACCTTAAGATCGCTCAGCTCAAAACTTGAGATTGATCAAATATATACATTCAGAGATAAGATACATGAAACATGTTATGTATTGACATCATCTATAGTGGAATTTCTACATGGTATGCCACTTTTCATACCAAATCAACCACCTAAAAAGGTCCCACAAAATGAGGAGTATGTTTCCCGTGCCTCTCAAGACATTGATGTTTCAAACAAGGTGAAACTTTCAAGAACACCTAGTCATCATATGACAATTCCAATGGTCTATGGAGATAATAAACATAAGACTTATACCTGCTCTTTGTAGTGAATATCCTATGATGAATCATCTGAATCTTTTACTTCAACCCTTGAAACATGCTTAGTCCCACTAAGTAACTTTCACTAATCTCTGACAAACATAATGTAGATATGAAAGGATGGCCATAGAAGGCCTCAAAATGAGACATTTTGATTATAGACTGGTGACTACAGTTATAAGAAAACTCAACCAACCCCATGTGATCATCTGAAGCCCCACCAAAGTCAAGGATGTAGGTGCGAAGCATATCCTCATGAAATTTTATAGATATTTCATTCTAGACAACCAACTATAAATTTTATTCCATAATAAAATGGACCTGAGATCCCAATTCCTCCAAGAGGCCTCTCAAAAAATGAGAAGTGAATCGAGGATCCCAATCAAAAACTATAGCAGATGGAACTCCATGCAACCAATAATCACTTTCATGTAGAGATCTACCAACTCTTTAAAATTAGTTTTCTCGTGAATGGGTATAATGTAAGCTAACTTAGTCATCTTTTTGATCAAAAACCATATCACATTCTTCTTTATCTGGATATGAAGAAGCCCAAACCCAATGTTCATAGAGATCTTATCCCAAATCTAAGTTGGTAATGGAAGTAGATAAAGAATATATGGAGGTTTCAGATGGTCGGCCTTGACCCTTTAGAATGTATAATAATGAGAGACAAATTCAGTAATTCCACATCTCATACTAAGCCACCAAAACTATCATTACATGTCATAGAACATCTTTACCGTTCCTCAGTACAATTCCTAATAGGAGTTATGGTAATCCCCCATAACAGCTTTCCAAACATCTAACAGCACAAAAAATGATTCCATTAGAATGGAACTTCGCCTTTGTAGAATCGACTCTCAATAATAGTCTCACCACCCTAAAGAGAGTATCAAATACTATGAAACTCATCATGAAGCTGTGAATCCTAAAGAATCATCTCGAGAAGAGAATATGATAACAGAAAGGTGGCCATGGAAATCTTATCCCTTGATTCATAAACTCCAATATGTAATTATGTAAATATATCCATCGAGTTCCACTCTTTTGAAGATTATCTCACTTCTTGGGTTGTAATTTTTCTACTCAAAGAATCTATAATGACATTATCTTCCTCAGGGTATAGGTGATGCCAAAATCAACTTATTTTAGGCATTCCAACCAATTCCTTTAGTTGAGATTCAAATGTTTTTTAGAGGTCATATAAATGAAGATTTTTTGTTCTGGAAACATGGTAAAACACTCTCCATAAAGTTAATTACAAAAAATCATAAACACATGCATCAAAAATGAGAGTTTAAGGATTTTGGTCAGATAATTATTCTAATTTGGCCGAAAATAGTGAGAGACATAAGTAATTAAACAATAGCCTTACATATGGATACATCCCAAACCTGAACTTGATGCATCACAAAAGACAAAATAACCCTACCCGACCTCAATAAGAGTAAACAACATCATAGTATTCAAAAGACAATTTATCTTAACAAATGAACTTTGAAAAATTTCATCCCAAAAAAAACTATACTAGATTTCGAGTTATAGCAGTAATTAGAGAATCCAACTTTGAGATTTCCATTAAAAATCAGGGATAATAACCAGCTAATTCAAAGAAACTCTGAAAGGAAGTTTTTTGAATGTCGGATTCTTTTATCCTCAACTGAAGGTAACCTGATTGAAGGTCAACCTTCAAGAACCACTTTTCCCCTTTTATCTAATCAAACATATCATCAATCTATGGAACATGATATTTGTTCTTGACCTTAACTTCGTTGAGCTTTCAAAAATCAACATAAAGGTACAGTGAACTATCATCCTTCTTAAAAAAGATAATTGGCGCCACCCAAGGTGACACGCTCATTTGTATAAATATTTTATCTAGAAGACCATCCAAATGATTCTTGACCTCCTTAATTTTATTTGGTTACATGTGGTTTAAGGGAATAGAAAATGGTTGAGTAACATACAGTAAATCAATATGAAACTATACCTCTATAACTAGTGGAAAATAAGAGAATTCAGAAGGGAACATGTTGGGAAACTCGATGAAAACTGGAGGAAGATCACCACTCAGAGGTTCCCACTCCAGATCAAAGGTGAATGCATATATCACTTTACATAACTCCAGATAAGAAGTTCTGTCTCTAATCAACCTTGGGTCCCATTCTCCTTGGGTGATTTGGAAAAAAAATCGGGTGTAGCAACATAGACCCATCGAATATAACAATCAATCTTGGATTTATTGGAAATGAGTCAATCCTTCCAAAATATAAAATCAATTGGTTTCTTGTGGAGAACCAAGAAACTCCAAATAATCTCAATATATGAGAGAGATAAAACACATGATAGACTATAGAGACCCTGATCACTCTTTATACCAAGGGGTGTAGTGATATCCATTACATAAGATAAAATCATTGTAGAAAGATTAAGCAGACTAGCAATACAAGTTCAAGTAAACAAGTTAGATGTACAAGTATCAAACAATGTAGTCACTAATGATGAATCTATAGTGATTGTACCTCTCACAGTCACTAAACCCATATCTTCTTCCTCTATAGACTCTTCCACTATGTGATGAATATTTTACTAAGATTTCTATGGATGGAACCCTTTTATACATGATGTATTTGATTTCTCCATAGTTTTAGGAGGTTCTGATGATCTCATTCCACTACAGGAGTGGAATAGATATGGAAAAACATTTTTATGGGATAGACCATCCACAAGAACCACATACCTTGGATGCATCAGTGAAAACCCTCTTCAAATGCCTTGTCTTTCCACACTAGTATTAAATCAAAGGTCCTCTATTAGGCACTACAGGAGTTCTAGAATGACCATGCTATCAAGAACCACCAGTATAATCATCACCATTCTGTATTATTTTTATGAGACTGTCACTCATACTGGGAAAGAAAGAAACTTTGAGAAATCTTAACTTTCCATCCATGTCCATTTCAACCATCTGTGCTATATCTAGCACATCAAAATAGGAGAGCATTTTCAACAAGGAAATAAGAAAGAGAATATGTGGTCAAAGTCCCAATTCAAACTATTGATCATTTATCTTATCAGTAGATACTATATCAGGTAAAAACTCCATAGGCTCAACAAAATGGTTTTCATACTCTCTCATGGTTCTTCTATGCTTCTAATGTTTGAAAATTTTTATAGCCTTGGCCAACTACATCGACTCAAGATAAAACTAGTTAGTGAAAAAAAACTTTGAATTATTTCCACTCTAATATCGCATGATTCTTCTTGGTAACCATTGTGTCTAACCATCTCTTGATCAGTCCTTCCAGCATGAAGGTGGAACACTTCACCTTAATTTTCATAAGTTTCTTCAAGAACCCAAACAAATGTTCTATTTTTCTCAACCATTCTTCAGCCTCTCGAGGATCATTTGAGACATTGGACAATAGTGGCTTTTGGGGATTGAATTTTGATGAATGATTCTAGAGATCAGCCCTTTGAGGTTACACAACTAGAGCCTAAATGAGAACTGATGTTGGTGTCTATCCTAGAGCTTTGACATTATGCACAATCATCTCGACCAGATTTGGATCTTCTAGAGGATTCACTCACTATTGTTCAACAATACCTTCCTCATGGATATGATTCACATGTCTTCTCAGAGGAATGATACCACAAAAAATCCAGAGACAATAAGAAAGACATCATATTCCAATTCAAATAGAGTAATAAGGGAAATCAATCCCAAGAGATAGAATAGCCAACATTTTTATTTCAATCTATCTAAATCATATGTAGTAAAAATACTAGAAATATTCCTCATGTTGTATTTCCCAAACCACCCCAAGTGACTTAAGGTTCATTGTAGTGAGATATGTTTAGGCACTCAATTGTAACTACCACCAATGCCTGAAAAAGAATTACACAACTATATTCAAACATAAAGATAAAAGATCATTCTGGAGCGTTGATAGAACTTTTTCATGAACCATCTCATGTACCCTAGTAACATGATAAATGATCTAGAACTAATATAACCCAAATTTTGTTCTTGATCGCTATGGGTTAGCGACTAGCACCTGGCATCATAGAAAATGAAAGTGGGAATGATTTTTCTACAAGCATTGTGGATGTAAAGACCAACAAGTAAGTATGCATTAAACAAAACTACAAAGGGATAAGTGTAATAGAAGTCAAATAGGAATAAACAACAAAAATTAATATAGAAAAGTACTATAGAAATAGGAAGTCAAATATCCCAAGTCCTAAACAATTCAAATATCTATGTCCATGGATTGATTTCTAGAACCACCTCCAAATAATGCTTTACCCCTGCTCGAACCTGGAAGGTGAAAATATACAAACACACAAAGGCACTAGAATGCTCTGATCTAAAATTACAACATATTCTCACAAATGATCCCATCATAGATGCCAACATTTAATTAACAAAGTAAAGGGATTTAAATTTTAAATAAATACAGGTTTACCATTTTAGAAGCATATTTAAACAAATAATGGTTTACATTTCAAATGGTGGAAATAAATTAAAACCAAAAATCACATTTAAACTGATGGAATATTTCTAAAATAATGTCTTAAATAATTTATTATATAAGACAACATATATAAATTAATAATACATGTAACATTTTTTAAAAACATTGGCATACATTTCTACCTAAAATATAAACAAGCGAGCAACATGGTCATCTTCTAAGAGGTATCATAGTTCTAGGTTATAGGATCCTCAACCAATCATGTGATAATACCAGAAATGTGTACACGCATCTCTAAGAATTTGAATGAGATGACTCATCGACATCCCACTAGGGAATTCCATGTGAAAAGTAATGTTCATGTTAGAGTTGTAAAGTGTCAATCTGATGCTAGTGAATTCCCATCCTAGTGTGTTTTTTCCAATAACTCATAAACTACCAAGGATTTAATGTTGTCTAATACAATAAAATGATGGGAAATTTGATTTAAAAAATAGACTAAAATATAATTAACAACATTCTCCCATTTCAAACATTTGAATTTTATTTTACAAACCAAAAATGGGTTTTTAATCAAAACATCCCTTTTCCACATTAAAATGAATGGGTTTTAATAAAAAACAATTTAATTAATTTTCCTCATATAATAATTTATAACCAATTCACAATTAAATCTCATAATTGACTTTCACAGTTAAATTATAAAATTTTATTAAAACAATTTCAAATAATATTTCAACAAACACCCATTTCAATGGAATTGATTTTTTTTTACAATTTTTCATCAAACTGATTTCCATAATTATATTAAATAATTCAAATTTTACAAATTTTTATAAGAACACCCCAATTCAATGAAATTGGGAATTTTCCCAATTTCTTGACAAAATCCCATTTTAAAACAACAATTCAATGGAATTAGGTTTTTTCTAGTAAACGAATTGAAATTAATTTAATTGAAATTATGAAATTTCATTTAAATCAATAATTGAATTTTAATAGGGAAAGTTAGGGTTAATAAAATTTAGGCAATGTAATGGAACCACCTACCTTATGATCACTAGATCTAGAAACACTAAGCCTAGAAATGGGATTCGACAAAGAAGAATGAAGATAATGGAAATCGTGGATTAAACCTAGTTTTAAGATAAAAAACAGTGGGTTTTAGATCCTCCAATCAACACAGAGATCCACAAAACCCTTGGGTGGAAAATAGATAGAGCATGAGATAAGAACTGAGAAGAGGAAAATAACTAATAGAGGATTGACCTTTGTTATCCATGATTTGATCGACTTCTGGGAGGGTTTTGAGGGAAAAAACTTCTCTTAGGAGCTATTGGAGAAGAATAAAATGATTTGGGGTTGTACAAGTCTGTCGGACCCCTGAAAACTATAACATGTTGTTACAAGAAGAGATTAATATAGGTCATAACCTTAACCTAACAATATATAAGTATATGGATGATAATTTTTTTATTATATAATAATGTTTTAACAATATTTTAATAATTTATAATATGAAGAAAAATAAAAATTCCCATTCGAGAATGTTACCTCATTCTCGTACAACTTATTTTGATTTACACAAATATCCTTCTTATGATGGTTTTCTAATAAAACCAAGAGATATATGCTATATTTAGGTGAGTAATTTATTTGGGTAGGTGTTTTCTCTCAACCAAATGGATATGTAAGTGTGAATAGTAGAGGAAACAGATGGCCTTTTAGAAATGGGGGAGAGGACACACATGGAATTTTTTAAATGAATCAATTACACCCACGTTTTTATCATACCAAAATCCTCAAAAATGGTAATTATAGACCCTTATAGGTGATGGGTCTCAATATGTCCATAAAATGGGTATTGTAAGATTTTTTAGGTCATTTTAACCATAATCTTTTTATTTTAACTCGCCGATAAATTGGTTTTTACCTTAACTATGGTAATTAATTTTTATTATTTTCACTATTCATTATGGTAAAAATTAAGTTGAATTCATTATATAGAATAAACCATGATGATTCAAAACATGTAACTAATTTATCAAAATTCAATTCACTTAATTGGTATAATCCAATTTAAAATTATACCCATATACGCGATGAAATAGGAAATTTTCAAAGAGACAATTCTCATAATTATAGAGGTTTTTAATATCCAAATATAACATGAAATTTTTTCAAATTACTTAAAGAAGTTAAATTTTAATATAATTGAAATATATTTATTTTAAAACCAATTTAAAAAATTATTTTACTATTTAACTAATTTAAATAAAAAGGCAACCTTCAATAAAAATAAATATTTTTCACTATGCTTTAAAAAATGAAACATTTTATAAAAATGAAAAAATCACACTAAGTGTATTTTGATATAATTATTTAAAATATGAAGTTAATTTTATCCAATAAAATTTCTAAAATTTCTAAAAATTAATTTTAAATTAGGTTTGTAATGCATGACTAACCCGTTTTTAGGAAAATACCGGTTTTCAAAATTTATTTATTTTCCTTTCAAATGATTATTATTTTATTACTAAACAATAGATAACTAATGAATTTTTTAACACATTTCCAAACCATATAATTTTCCTAAAATTTTAGTACTATTCATATCCACCAATTTTATGTCTAGGTTATAATGGTATACTATATTATGGTTCATTTAGATACGGGGTTGCATGTTTCACAAGCTATAAAAGAGATCAAATCTATTTACAAATCAATGTACAATAAAGTCTCAGGGTGTAACATTATTGTCTAAGATTAGTTTTTAATGTCATATATGATACTAAATTCATTGTTCTTCTTTCAAAATCTTTTGGTGTTATAATGTCATCACCTTCAATAAATTATGTCATTACAATTTAAACCTTATCTCAGTAATCAACGGTTTGACAATTAGATATACCATTATTGGAAAACCTACATCATAAGAGGGTTAACAAAACACCCTATTTATAGGAGAGAAAGGTAAATAAAAAGGTCATCTGGAATAAAAAATAACTATGATTCCAATTAGGATAACATATGTGGGATATGAATATATGGGAATAGAATAAAATCATAAATAGTAATAGAGAGTGATAAAGGTCATTGATCACTGGAATGTGATTGATCACGATAAATTAATCATCCAAAATACCATAAATCTGTGATGATTTAAAAGACAATTTGATTCATAAAATATCAAAGTAATAGGAGAAGTTTATTGTTTTGATATCTCATTACTATTGTTGAATAATTCTTTTATTATCTAAGAATATATGGAAATAAACATACATGATGTATTTATATTTTGTATTCCCAATTACATATTATGGTTATTCCTTGATCAATTTTCAATTCATCTCTTACCCCAAAAAATGAATATCAAAAAAATATTTTTTAATTGAAATTATAAATATAAATTTTCACAGATTGTAAGATCCATAAAAGACTGACAACTATTTCCATCTGTCTCAATCTATTTTAAAAAAAATATGGTTAACAAGACTTTTTAATCAATAATACTCAACAGAAACACCACTAGATCATTATTAATATTTATTCATCAAATTGGGTAAAAACAATAACATATTAACTGTAACATCACGTAGTCCAATGGTAGGAATTAAACACTTATCAAACATAATTTGTGGGATCAAGCCTCACTGCATTTCCAGATGTGATGGGTTGTCACCCAGCTTTCAGGTTATCCTTTTTCAAAAACCATATTTATATAATTCTTAAATTTTTCCTAAATTTTTATGATCTATAATTACTACAAAATCAAAAATAAGATTATTCTTAAAGGATACCAATACCTTTAATCTTAAGTCTAATAAAATGTAATGGCATTCTTCCTCAAATAAATTATTCATATACCAAACCAATAGGTTGTATTCTCAGAAATATTTCCCAAAAATATCCTTAATCATAGTATACACTCATAAAATAAAAACTAAAAATGTATTTTAAAATCATTGAACTTTTAATCAATATTATACTCAAAGACCCATGATTGTATACATATGTCTTAAGTTAATGAATAAATATATTCTTCTAAAATATAACACAATACATAGATATTTCATGAATCATATTACTAAAATAAAATTGGTAAAAATAATTCTATAAAATAATTATATAATCCCAATACATAAATACTTAAAAAAAAATTATTTCAAAATAGGTCATTCCATAGGCTAGAATTTTAACTTTTAAGAGAGTTTTTTGACATATATAATGCTCAAGTTCCCCAAATTTAAGAGAAATAACTATGAAAATATTTCTAGGATGATATTTATTCCTTTCCACCCAACAATTCATTTTTCATCAATGATTCCTTACTTTATTCCTTTATTTTATACACATAATAAAATATTCCATTACTTTGAGGAACTTTCCTTTGTGTCCCTTTCCAAATTTATGAAATGAAAGAAATCGAACATTTTTTCCACCATGGACTCCATGACTTGGGCTCTTAGAAATATCTATCCTTCTCTTCTTTATTGATTTTTAGAGGTGGTTATGGTATATGTTTGTAATCATATTTTAGGATAACTAATTAAGAATAATCATGATAAATTTCATTCTTATCATTATCCCATTTGGATTCTAAAATTCACACAATTATCTTTTATATTCACTGTTAACACGATTACTTGAGGTTCTGACCATTAACTAAAACAAGAACATATAGTGTGAGAAAAAATAATCATAGTGGGAAAACCATATAACCATTTATTGGAGTTCTAAATCATTACACATTATTTTCAATCAAGACACTATAGTTTTAACCAATATCATTCATTTTCATCATCTTTTCAAATCCTTAAAATGGTTTATAAATAAAATGTGAATTTGGAAAAGAATATTCATCAAAGAGTGTCAAAAAAATGTGCACAGTAAGGATCATTGTTGTTTACCAACAAAATCAAAATTCAATACTGACTCACCTTTTTTAGAGTTATTAAACTATGTAAATTTGTTCTAGAACCACTTCCACTTTTATTATATAGATAGAGGTGTATTTCATGGAAAACCACATAATATATGCCTTACTAAAACTTTAGGATGTTCTTTATATACTAATCCTCATAATATATTATAGTGTTATGATACATAATTTATATTTTAATCAATATAGTTCTCAAGGTTTCTGGAAAACCTATTCTAATACTAAATGTGATAACCCTAACTCCAGTAACATAGAGACGATATCTAATTTATTACATTGAAATAATAAACAATGAATCACATCCTGAAGGACTGAATAGATTAGTAGTCTGGGTAAATAAGATACATACTTGAGTCCTTCATTACATTTTAATGCAAAAATAACTACAATTTTTTCAATAATATAGTTATTACCTCTATAATATCATTAAATATCATTTGTAATACACTTACTAGATTCCTGGGAAAGAGTCAAAATAAGGGTGAGGTCAGATACTCCTTAACAGTTACATAAATTGGAAGATATCATGAATCAATAGTCATAAACAACAAGGTAAAGTAAATAAATAAACACACATTCTATTTAAAAAACTTGACTATCATGAGTATACATGGATTAATCAATTTGGATAGTTAAATATCCGAAAACACATTAAATTTATTCAATAACATGACTATTCAGATTAGATGAGGAATAATCTATATGGAAAGGTAAATAACCAAACACACATTGCATTTAAATAACATTACTATCATGAATTAATAATTCATAATTAATATGAAAAGATAAATAACTGAAAACACAATTTATTTCATCAATAGAATGATAATGAATTTCATCCAAAGATAACATCATTGTAAAAATCTAATGGATAATAATAACTAAATTCTTAATGAATGAAATTCTTAATTATTTGATTTTAGGATCTCAAGAATCCTGATACCTCTATCATCAAGACCATTTATATTAAGGTTTAATACTATAGGTAGAAACTCATTTAATGTTAGATTACTAATTCACCTCACAAGACTGTAAATGCATCGAGGGGATATATTATTCTAGAGTATAACCATTAGTGCATGTCAAAATAATTCATTATATATCAAATAGTCAATTTAATTCATGAAAAATGTTCCTTATCCTAAAATATCTATATTGAGAAAAAATATGGATTTATAAATATTTCCCTAGATAATAAAATAACTTCAAATTTTGAACACCATATAGAGAAATGATATATGATTTAGGAAATAAATATATATGGGATAAATAATATAGATATTTAGGGTAAAATTAATATCTAATTATTATAGGAAAGTGAATATTTAAAGGGAAAGTTAACAACCACAAAAATGAATCTATAATGTGAATTTCAATAACTTCCCCGGTCAAAATGATGATAAACCATCCATATCATTAATATGGATTGTATCAATACAAAAACAACCTATTGAAGTATATATAAAATAAAGGGTTATCGTCGGTGATGAATAGAAATAACAAAAAAATTTCATTAAAAACATTCTTGAGGAAAATATCATTTTTTACATTGAGAATATTTTTAAAACAATGATTTTACAAAATATTTTGAAAATAATTTTTTTTAAATTATCCATTGAAACTTATAAATGAATCATTAAAATGTTTATCAGTCATGATGAAAAAAAAATTGTACATTCTGTACATGTCAAAAAATGGTTCTTTTCACATTTTTGGTAAAATCCAGACGATCCTTTTTAGAAAGCAAAATAAAAAATAATTTAATTTTTTTAAACTAAAAATTGGTAAAAACTTCATTTAATAAATAGTTATTATAATGTTAAAAACATTATTAGAAAACCTTATTTTGAAAGAAAAAGGAATTTCTCCAAAGAGAGAAATGAAGTCTGTTTCAATTTAAAATATTTTATCAATCATTTTAACTACCAAGTAGTTGAAATGGTACTTTTAATTTAAAATTTAATTAATAAATAATGTATAATAAAATTAAAAGGTTTTATTATATAATTATCAATTAATTTCTTTTAAGGGAAAATCAATAATAAATAATCCCTATCAAAATGAGATTGTAAAATAAACCCTCACAAATATCTTAACGTTAAATTGAGAATTATAAAATTAATATATTATGTGATTTAAATTGAAATTCACATAATATTAGTGGAAATAGAAAATAAGATAATAAAAAATCATAAAACACAAAATCATAAAATATCAATGAAAATGGAGAAGTAAGACCCAATGAAAGAATAATTGAGTTTTGAAATTATTTACCCCTTGGTAATTCTAAATTCAACTACTCTAGGATAAAATTATCCAAATTGAAACTCCGAATAACATGAATTGTTATGAAATCATAATATTACAAGTAACAGTTGTAGTATATACACCATATAAAATAAATTAGGTGTGTAACATTACAATATGCCTCAATGAAGGGAAATTTAGATGGAGTCCCTTACCTCATGCGTACTCTTGGTCAAACATGATTCAACATCTTGTATAATAGTGTAACACATTTTATTAATTTATAAAAAACCCCATATTAATATTTATAATATCATATATCATCCTTTTATAACATCTTATCACCTTTTTTATACTAATATTTCATTATTACTATAACTTCAAGTGATAATTGCCTTGTTTTCTCATTCATGTTTTAACACGAAAGATCCGAATCTTGAGAATATTATATATTTATATAATCTATATAATGATATTAATTTTATAAATATAATTTTTTCATTGTAAAAAATTTTAGAATCATTATTTAAATTTGAAAATGGTGAATGGATCACATCACTTCATAGAGAAAGTATATTACACGTACGCACGAGCGACATTATCTTTTATTTAACAGGTGGAAGGGTAAGGAATTAGAAGATATATTAATTTTAAAGAATCATATTCCTGTAATATAGATCACATATATTACTTAAATTTATCCTTATAACTTTCCATGTAAATATTAAGTTAAAAATTAATCACATCACATCGTGTGGCGGTAGTCTGCCATACACATGAGCGATGTTATCACATTTTAAAAGAAATAGAATGTAAGAATGTATATTTGATATTATAATTAAATAATTTTAATTATATCATATATATAATATAAATGTGTTAAATCCATCATTATATACATCCATGAAAGGTGGTGATAGAAAAAAATTACATCGATTCGTGAGGTGATAGTCCATCGTACACATGATCGAAAGTTTCGTTTCCCATTTGATATAAGAGTAGATTGATAGAGTTCATCAACATAACTTAATGAAAACTTAGTATATGTAATATAATTATGTTATTATATAATCAGTTTTTAATAAGTTTTGTTGGTGGAAGAAGAAACAATATTAAAACACCTGTTTAAGAACGTTACCTCTTCTTTGAATAACTTCTATATGTTTTCACAAAAATAATTCCTAGATTAGATTTATGATAATAAAAAATATCTAGGATTATGGGATGTAAGTAAGGATATTATTTTGGTTGGTATTATAATAAACAAATGTATTTTTATGTGTGAAGAGTGGAGGAGATGGGGTGGCCATTTATATGTGGGGGAGAGAGCACACATAGAATTTTTAAAATAATCAATTCCAACCACTATTTTATAATTACAAAAGACTATAAAATGGGTAATTATTGACCCTTAGAGGCTATGATATTTAATTGTTTCTAGAAAATTGGGTTTTTTAACATTTTATTAGGTTATTATAAAAAGTATCTTCTTAATTATACCTTTGTAAATTATTTTTTACCGTAAACGTGGAAACAATTCTGTTCTTTTTTCACTATTAATTATGGTTAAAATTGAATTTGAGATTTTTTGATAATATAAATTATGATTATTCAAAATATTGGAATTTTTTTTGAAAATTCAATAAATAGAATTGGTAGAATCCAATTTAAAATTATACCCACATAAGAGATGAAAAAACTGTTTCCAAAGAGAAAATTATCATAAGTGTAGAAGGTTTTAATATCCAAATCTAATTAAACATTTATTAAAATAAAATATATTAGATAAATTTTAATACAATTGAACTAATTATTATTTTAATCAAACATAAAATATAATTTAACTTTCTAAATAATGTATACCAAAAGGCAGTATTCAATGAAATTTAGTATTTTTTATTATTCTTCAAGAAATGAGAAATTTCAAAAAAATACCAAAAAATCACCATAAGTTAACTATGAAATAATGATTTCAAAAATAATGTTCATGTTATCAAAAAATATTTATAAAAGTGCTTAAAATTAATTTTAAATAATATTTTCAATGTATGACTAAACTTCGTTTTAGAAAAATATAGTTTTTTTAAAACAATTATTTTCTATTTCAAATGATTCTTATTTTATTCCTAATCAATAAATAACCAATTTTTTTTTCACATGTGTAAACCATATAACTTTAATAATTTACTTATTACTGTTCATACCCACCAATTTAATAACTAGCGTATAATGGTATACTACAATACATTCCATTTAGATCAAGGTTATGTGTTCCACAAGCTATTGAATGGGTCGAAATAATTTAAAAATAATTATATCATAAAGTCTCTAGGTGTTTCATTCTCATCTAAGAACAATTTTTCTTCATATATTATATCAAATAAAATGTTCTTTTTTATAAATTTCATCATGTTACACACTTGGTGGTATAATTTATATACTACTTAGATTTAAATCATTGGACTATGGGTGGTACATTAGGTTGAGCTTCATTTCCTTTTTTTCATTGTTTGTACTCCTCATATACCCTTATCATTAACATTTATGATGGACTTATCTTCTATTCAGGAATAATTAACTTGTCCCTTTATGTAAATTTCCTCCATGATTCTTTCATATATTTTTCGCATGACAGAAGATGAATATTCAATCCACAATAGGTTTTATCATTTGATTTTACTCAAAACTCGATTGTTTTATTCTTATTATAAAAAATTAGAGAATAATGGGAGTCTAAGATCTTAATTTAAACCATCATAGGATAACATACAATTTTTCTAAATCTATCAGTGTCCCTTATTGTGAATAACATTCAAATAATTGGTTTTAATACACTAAATAATATATCCTATTTTAATTTCGGTTCAATGATAAACACATAATTTTAAATTGATAATATTGTGAATTTTTATTCATAGGTATTGATGTATTCATCCTCTATTTATGTCAACCCATTGAATTCTCCTTCCATTTAAGTGTGGATATCTAAGAGAAAATATTTGTTAAAAATATATAATTAAACTCCTCCCATTCCATGGAGTCTATTTATTCTTCTATCCTCATATTCTTGATTAGCGTATTTCAATGATCCACCTCACCTTCTAGACAATAAATTGAAAAAACAACATTTTCATTCTATCAAAAATATAGAACGAAAAATTTATTTTATGTTGTTTTGGTCCACTGCCCAATAATTTGTTAATCGAGAGACCAATTAAAGGAGGTTGGATGTTTTCACATGAACCACTACATAAAGAGTTCCTTACTTTGGTAATTTATTAGTTTTAAATGGTTATAATTATTCATAATATCTTGTGGGTGCTGGGTGAGAATAGACATAATATTTTATACTCCAACTCCCATCCCATTTAGTTTCTAATTAAGAAAATAATTACATTGTTCACCACACACATTGTTAACCCAATTCATCTTTGTTTGAACCATTAACTAAAATGAAAAAAATATAGTGAGTTTTGTGAAATAATAATTAGAGTAAAAAACATTATATAAGGAAACCTGATCAACTAATGTACTAAATTATGAAACCTTCATTTCAACATATGATATTTTTAGGTTCATCCAATATCACTTTTGGTATAATATAGTTTATTCTGGTTCTATAATCTTATTATTTATTATATAATCCACAAAGACTAAATAAATTATTCTCCAATACCAATTTAGTCAACCCAACCATGATATACAACCATATTACATTATTTTATATTAATATTCATTATATCACAAAATAAATCACATAATAGAACCTATAGGTTCATTTTACTTAGATCTTGGACATATAACCAACTTATTTAACAAGCACTCTTTAACATCTTAGTAAAATACTCTTTACAAAAGATATCCTTGTAGACATATCATATATAATACCCACCTTCCTAACCCAGGGAAATGGAGACCAAAGAAATGGTGAGCTTAAACACTTAGTATGTGCTGAATAAAAAATATATCATCTGGAGATCCAAAGTGATCATAATATGAACATTTGATAAGGATAACATAATCAGTAATCAATAATATAACATAATTAAATAAGATCTAATTTAACATAGATATCAAATCAGGAATCATGACCTAAGGCTTTGGTCATAAAAATGTAAACTTGGGTTAAAAACTAGTGTCCCATAACAATTTCTATTTCGGCTTACTAACCATCTCCATCATAACATATAAAGATATCAAACATTAAAAATTTCATTGATGTGAAATATTAAATCAATCCATCACATTATGATAAACCATATATATTTTTTAACATGAACATGAAAACATTCATAATATCATCAAAAGTTATTCAATCGAGAAGAGATAATTGTATATCATGAATATTTTCACAAAAAAATATCATAATCCATCCTTTGAATCAAATTAGATGGTATAATTATAGAATATCCACAATTAAGTATAAGAAACATTAATTATTATTAACATAGATGAAAAAATATTTATAAGACTACTTGAAAATTATTTTGAAAAAAAAAGAACTACCCTTTTTTATTTTAATAAAAATTATGTTAACATGGAAATAATTTATAAAAAAATGGGAATAATAATTACACTAGAAAAAAATAAAAATTTAGCTAATATAAAATGTAAATAATACAAAATAAAACCATGTTAAAATGTGATCTAGTGAAAACAATAAAAGATAATCCTTTCAAACTATTGTAAAGAATGAAAAATTCAATGGAATATGACATAGATCAAAAACATTAAAACATATCCCTCAAAAAATATTATAAATATTTTCAAAGTTAATATAAAATTAACATTGGAAATCAAATAATAATATATAAGTAAATTCATGAAAAATAAATTGAATATATACATTGTAGAGAATTATTTAGGATTTAAAATAAGAGATATAGAGGGATCCACTTAAGGGAATTATTTTGGTATAATTATGATCAAAATGGAAGTAAAATTGAAGGAAAACATTTACATCATATAAATAATTATGGGATCATAGAAAAGATGATATTTTAGAGATAAATAACAAACAATTACCCTTGATATAAATATAAATATTAACAATCTCAATTTCAATGTGAGATTGTAAAATTAACCATTACCTCAAAATTTTGTTTTAATATACATGCTCCAAATACATATATAATATATTAAATTTTATTATAAATATTAATAATTAAATTTTAATAGTTATTATAGTTAATAAAATTCATTTATAATTCCTATTTTCCATTTATTATTTTTATATAGTAAAAAATAATATTTGGGTGTTAACTATTCTATTTTTTCGTATATATTTCAATTTGACTATCCCAAACCTTGTTCCTTGATTATGTGTTCACATTAGTAGAAGTATGCCCTTTGGGGTTGAAGTTTTAATTTTTTTGAAACTGACATTATATGTGATGTTGGAAATATTTAAAGTTGGTTTTTTATAAAATTTATATTAATAATAATTCTAAACACCATTTAACATTGTTTAGAAAACATATGTTAATGGTTTTTAAACATAATTAAAAAAATCATATTTTTTAAAAAAAATTGAAAAATAGTGGGACCACAAATCCCTCGTTTCTTTTTTGATCAAAACCCATCCACTTGGCTGATGATGGAACCAGATGACTCCTCACAACCTTTTACGAAACTTGATCATGTCTTTCAGTTTATTTTTATTATCTTTTCACATTTGTTTATCCTAAATCTTCTATCCTTCATCTTTTTTTCTTAATCATCGAGCTATCTTGGTCATCCCACAACAAGGTACAATGTTTTTTTATCTGTTTTACACAAATTTTTCATCAATTTCTCGACCTTCATTTTATTTCCACCAACTTTGAGTGAGTTGATCATAAGTTGGGATCTATTTTCCATTACTAAGCACAATTTTTTTTAAGATTAAAAATTAACTATCAGTTAAAAATTTGATTCATCTAATCACATGTTCATATTTATTTTATAGTCAATTATAAATTTTGTTGTTAATATTTTTTAATATTATAAAATGTTTGTTATCATAACTTACATTCCAATATAATTTTTATAGAAAATATTATTTAATATTTTTAAATTATTACTTTTTTACGGTTATTATTTTTGTGGTTGATTTTTATTTCTTCATTTTTTAATTTAGAAATTATTTTATATGATATAACGACATATGATTTTATTGTAGTTTATTTTTCAATTTGAAATTGTTTTTAAGAGAAAATATTTGTTTACACATTAATTAATATTTAGATTATAAGTTTATATATATGTTTAATTACTTGTATTTAAAATTTTCAATTATATATTTTGATCATTATATATAATTATTTATTATAGTCAAATATTTATCAATAATTGATTATTTTGATTTTATGTTTTTATGTTTAAAATTTCCTCTATTCATATAAATTTCTAAATGTTTATAGGTTTTAATATATTCACATTTTATATTTTTATCTTGATTAATTAATGGATTATAATTAGATAAATTAATAAAGAACCATTAATGAACATGAAAATGGATTTGAGTATTTCTCTGAATTTTCCAAATGAAATCTTAAAAAAACTGATTTTCTATTCATGTGTGAAGTTTTTGAATATAATAACTTAAATTTCAATGAAATTAGGGATCGTATAATTTTATATGGTTTTATCCATAATTATATACGTTGGATCTGGAATGGTGAAATAATAGAAAATTTCACATTTAATGATGATGAAAATATTCATCATGAGATACATGATCATATTTAAGAATTAATTCATGATGTTGGCATTGAAACCATTGAAAAAAGAATTGTTGACCAATTCTATGGAGATTCTATGAAATGACTATTTGAGGTTTCACAAAATTTATAGTGTTATCTATATTTTTGAGATTAGTTAACATGAAATCATGAAATTTGTAGAGTGATTAAGTTTCTCTAATTTACTAGAAGTTTTAAAAGATCAACTTCAAGAAAGTAATGGGCCTCTAGAATCGAATTATGAAAAAATGAAATATTTTTCTCAATGGGATTGGGGTATAAAATGTTTTATTCTATCCCCAATGATTGTGTGTTTTATATTAATGAATAGTAATGTTTGTCAAAATGTCTTAAATGTGGGACATCACAATAGAAGACAGATGAAAAATTAAACTCTGATTCATTCTCAGGTATTAGTATAAAACCTTCTTCTAAATAAATTTGGTAACATTTAGTAATTCCTCATTTAAAGATCCCATTTGAAAATTAAAATTATGGAATAATATTTAAATAAAAAATATATGAGCTTATCTTTGATAGAAACTTACTTCACCCTTCTGACTCACCATAGTGGAAGAGATTTGATAAAAGAATTCCTAATTTTCGATGTGATGCTTGAAATATTGGAATAGGACTATCCATAGATGGAATAAATCCATATCAAAGCCTCAGTAGCCAATATATTTGATGTCCTCTTTTGTTAATACTTCAAAAAACTTTCCCACATATTTGTTTGAAGAAAAAATATGTTATGATGAACTTGATGATTTCTAGAAAAAACATCCAGGAAATGATATTGATTTGTATCTTTCACATTTGATTAATGATTTGATACTTTTATGAGAGACATGTGTTGTAATTTTTAAATCATACAAGACATAATATTTTGTTTTCAGTTCTATGAAAATGTTCACAAAAAATTAATTTTCTATATATGGAAAATTATCTGGATACCATGTTAAGGTGCATAAATAATGTGAATTTTTTAAAGAAGAGGCTTTATATTATCAATTAAATAATAGAATAATGATAGTTTAAATGATACAATAAAAATTATTATGAATTGATCATCTTTATAATATATTACAAAATTAATTTAATAGTTTACAATAATATAATCTCCCTTGTCATTTTCAACTGAAGAATATTACGACATGGTGAGAAATATTTATTTTAAATTTGGAAACAAAAGAAACTTTTTCATCAAAAAAATACGTGTAAGAAACATTATATCTTATTAAAACTAAATTTTTGTATATTTTTAGAGATAAAACATAAAATTGGCCTTATGCTTGTTTTGAAAAGCATATTTGATAGTTTTATTAGTAATTTGTAAAAAATATAAATAAATACAAAATATATATTGCATCCTTGATTGGACTTGATATCCGTGGAAATAAATTTAAAGTTAACTCCCACAATAAAAGGAATCATAACACATTTAGCTCCATCATGTCACACATTTAGAATGAGAGGGAAGATGATTTTTTTAGTGTCTTCATGGTATTAAAGTACTCACTGAATATTATTGAAATATAAAGAATTTGGTGTCATTTATGGATTTTAAATTAATAGGTATGAGTTATCATGACTCTAATTTATTGATGGAACAAATGATACCAATCATACTATGCAGTATATTTTTGAAACCTATTAAAAATACTATCATTGGATTATTTTATTTTTTAAAATCAATTTATAGAAGAAAAAAATTATTAAAATTTGATATATATATATATATGTTAAATAATGAATCTTTGACCATCATTTTTCAACTATAAATTCATTTCCCATCAATATTTTTTGATAAAATGGTCCATCCGGTGTTTCATTAAATGTGTGAGATAATAATATATGGGCCTATTTATTTATATTGTGTGTATCCTTATGAAATATATATGAAAATTTAGAAGGGATATATAAAAAATCCTTATAAACTAGAGGATTTATTTTTAAAAAATATGTATTATAATAGGTAATTAAGTTCTATACTAATTATTATTATGAAGTAGAGAGTATTGGAGTATCTATATCTCATTATTTGATATTTGATTGTGAACATGGAAGGATTCATGGCTTAAAGGTAATGTTCATTCCAACGTTTGAAGTGATTATGGCTCATTGATACATTTTGAACGACATAGATGAGGTTTAAAAATATATATCATCATATATGGATGGATTAAAGGTACGATATCTAAAAATAAATGAAATGTGGTTGACGAATGAGAATAAAAATAAATTTTTTAATGATTTAAATAAAAAAACAACAAATATTTATCTACATCAAAATCATTAAAATGGTCAGTAGGGGATCATCACCTAATATAATGACATGAACTAGTTTGGATACTAATGGTTATAAATTTTACAAAAAACAACTGGATAAAAAGAGTGATTTTGAAAGTAGTGGGGTAATTATCCTCATTGAAGCACCACATTTTTCATGTGAAAAAAGATAAAAACCCAATTTCTATATTAATAAAAATAAATTGACTTCTTAAGGATATTTGGGAAATTGATTATACTATATTTAAAGTAATTGTGTTTAAGTGTAACAAAGATAATAGTAAAAAAGGTGTGAAACATAATAATTTTGGATTTACACTCATTGATTTGAAATGGTTTGGTCTTAAAGTTGAATAATTTATTATAGAGTCACATGAAAAGAAAATATTTTATTTTATTTATCCATCGAATGATCATTGGTTTGTTGATTTTCAGGGGAAAAGAATTCATTTGGGTGATGAGGATGATGATAATGATACGGATTTATGTGAGGTTTGATCATCAATTACATGATTTCTTTATGATAACAATGACTATAATAAATACATAATCTATGTCATATAGATTAATCTTGTTGAAGTGGAATTTGAAAACATTAAATTACTCCAATAATTATTCTAGTAAATATTTATAATCTATTTTTCATTATCAACTATTAAATTTTGAAATTGTTTTTCTCTTAAATATTTTTCATTTATAATATTTTGGTAATTATAATGAATTTTGAATATTTTTTATTTTCTTATTTTGTTTTAATTTTTTAATTTTTTAATATATAAATTATTTGTTAAAAAATAATGCATATTTAAATTATCTATTTTTTTATGTGCTTATATGATTCTCTTCAATCACAAAGTATTCACCCCACTTCCACCACCTTTGAATGCGTTAAATGAAATCAAAGATGTATTTACATCCAAATTTCAAAATTAATCTTTATTTATCTTTAAAAATAAAATTATTATCTATTATATAGAAATTTCATTCATCAAAAAAAATTGTAGGCATTTTGTTATTAATTAATTTTTTTGTTTATTTTGTTTATTTTTATAAATTATTTATGAATATTAATTTTTTATTACTGTAATTTTTGTTATTGTAACTATTTTTAATTATAATTGTTTTTATTTATGAATTTTTTAATCATTATAATATTCTTGTGGTTCGAATCATTTTTTTCCTCATTTTTTTATTTATAAATTATTTTCATTATCCATTTTCAATGTTTAATTTTTTATTTTTTATAGTTATTCAAATTTAATCAAATATAGGTAGACAAACTTTTGTTAAGGTATTATACATATTTTAAAAATGAAAGACACCGAGGAAGGGGAACCAAGTTATTTACATTTTTTCATTTAAATATATATCTATATAAATTCAATTATTTAATGGAATTAAATATATATTTCAAAAAATTATTGTTTTCTCTTCTTCTTCTCTAGATAAGACGATTCATAAAGACACTACGTGTGGGATTCCATGTTTAGCAAAACATTCTCTCACACATATATTGAAGAGGGTGATAATTAACTTTAATGAGAATGACTTCCCAATTGAATGAAATGCTAGATAGTTTAAGATTTACTAGGTAGTACAGAGTTCTTGTAGGATAATTATTTTATACACTAATTAGATGAGCATCGACCGATTGATGAATGATCATTCATTAGATCCCCTAATGGAAAATTTTATAAAAATATTTATTTATTTTTCTAATGGTTTAAATGTTATAGATATCTTAATATTTTATTTATTCAATTACATATGACATTTTACATTCTAGAGAAAAAAGTTATTAAAAAGTGTTAATCCATTATAGAAACTAGATTAAGAGATTTTAAGACCAACTTTACTTCAAATTATATTTTTGGGAGTAAAAAGGGTAATGGTCCTTCGTTCATTATGATTTTATAAATAGAGAGACATGGTAGAAGTCTATCTCTAGCCGATAAGATGAAACATTTATGGTATTTTTTTTTCTTTTTAAAATTTATTTAGTTAAATAATTTTAATTACATTATAAATTATTTATATTTCCTTATATACCATCCTATAGGAAAAATAACCAATAATATATTCACATAATTTATACCCTCTTACATTTTTATGAGGAGGATTTCCTTTATTAGAGGAGAAAATGATTATGGAAAAACATATTGAATTATGAGCCAGGTCATGTAGTTTTTCTAAATAGTTTTTAATCGATCTGAAATATCCTCCCAATTGACATGAAAAAATGGAAAAGGGAAATTTTATAAAAAAAGGGAATGTATATTACTAATCCAACAAATGATGTAGCTGATAATATTACAAGTAATTAATTTTTACTTATCATCAATATAACTATTTAGTAAATTTATCTTACTAATATTACATTTGAAAATATAAATTCAATATTCCCTTTTAGAGAAAATAACACAGGGGAACTTTATCCCTGAGGTTACGAAGGATATTTTTACTACTAATTTAGAAAATCTAGAATACCCTGGATGCAATAGAGGGCATAAGAAGGGTGTCAGATTTGAAAATGTTTTTGGTCACACCCCTAGTGCGACATTGATGGGGGTAAAATATAGGGAAGAAATCAATTATTTTATGGCTAATATGAGACACTTGAATGACTCCATAGATGATAATATTAAATAATATGTATCAGTTATGCCTAAAAAATCGATTATAATGATGCAATCTATGAAGCCTTCATACCATGATCTTCCACCTCTTCATTTAGACCTAGATGTGTACTATTAGTGGCATGTTGGGGATCCTTATGCATATATTTTAGCATATAAAATTTTATGATATCTAAGGGACTATATACACAATCATCTTGTGTAGTTGGTTTAGTTAAGAGTAGTGATACATGATATTATTGATCCAACTACTCTGATACTGATGCTGACTGATGAGGTTTCCATAGTCAGACAAAGCATTATCCTTTTTTTTAATTTGGATAGCTAATATTTATCATCAGGGGGAATATGAGGTCTGCGTTGGTTTTCATTTTATCTTTATCATGTAATTCATAATTACTTATATTATTTTATTCATCTTACCATATATAGAATTTTCTAAAATTAAAGGAATCACTATAATGGAAATGGAAATTTCATCTTTCAGTCCCTTTAGATATTTCTCATGATATTTATTTGATAACTATGTTATCACTGTTTGTCCTATATTATATAATTTTTATAATTTTTTGATGATTTATGAGATATGGGGAAGATATTATACATTAAATTTTATTAAAACTGATATCATAGCGATAAGATGAATTTATATGTACATATTTGATACATTTAAGTAATGTTTATTCTTGTTTTTTTCGATAATGAACTTATTTTTTGTTTCTTTTCATAGGATTTAGGAATTCTGGTCTCAAAAGAAAAAATAATGAATATAGAAAAACATTCTTTACAGATATTGTATATCATACAAGATGTGTTGTCCTCATTCACAAATTTCTTGTAGGCTACAAACAAACCTCTGAAGACAGTATATGACATGAAGGTATTTGATGACGTTAACATTCATTACACATCATGGTATTTTCATGTTCAAAATCCCACTAAAAGTGAATCCCATACAAAAAATTCAAAGTTTACATGATGTTGGAGTTAAAAGATCCAATCTATTCAAATATTTTTGTTAAAGATCTTTTGATGTCCATGTTTTTTGGAGGCAACTATGGATCATAAATACACAATGTGGAACCTGATTACACAATGTGAGAATGTCAAGATAGAAGCCACTTAAGAAAATAAATTATGTTATGGCTTTATAAATTGTGTAATTCTGAAGACTATTATTATTCCAACATTGGCCACGTGCATAAGGGATTTTCATAATTTATTTCTCTCCTAATATTCTCTCTTATTTTCATCAATTTTTATTAAAAACAAGTTTTAAATAATTCCTTTATGTGTTTTATTAAATCCTTTTCCATTTTTTTCTTAATGTAGATATGTTTTTTTTATCTATTTCGAGTGCAGTTCCTTTTTTTACATCTATTTCAACACCCATCATCATCGTTCATCAATGCCTCCATGGTTCTTCATTGTTTCTTCATGTGATGTGAGTTTTTATTATATTTATATTGATTTTAATTTTGTGGATCATGATTCTTAATTGTTTTAATCATGGTTTTTTTAATTCTCAATTTTTTCATGATTATTTTTAGAATGTGGAGTATTTAATTTCTTTTGACCAACATTTCCATGCCTGGATAATCAACCTAGGGTTAGGGGACGATAGTATTGGTGTTTTTGAGCTTAATGAATCTATATAATGAACCTTTGAAACCTTATTGAAAGTAATTAGTTTAATAATATTTTTTCATCACATTATTTTTCACAACCATGACTATGGGAAGTACAATTGATATAACATAACATAATAGGATTTCAGAATGACTATGGTCGTTATCCAATGATGCCTTTTTTATAGAAGCGAAGTGTAATACCCCTTGGTCGTAGGACTATTGAAACCTAAATCTAGGATTATCTTTTGTTAAGAGCCCAAAAATTTACACTAATACATTCCTTATTATCTATCATAAATTAAAACTACCTAGATTTAGTAAAAACCAAACCTAAAGAGTGAAAATGAGTAATCCTTATAAAGGGGTTTCTTCAAATGGTTTCTTTACTGCCCTTATCTATTTGGTTTTGACCCCACATTGCCTCTTTACTATGTCGTAGTAGTAAGTGTAGTTGGGACTATAAATTTCTAATCTGATCAACACTTTTGAAAATTAAAAGGTGCATGTGGGCATATCAGTTTTTTTCCATTTTTAGTAATTACTGTTTCCTAGTAATAGTAGCCTTCAGATGAATCTTGGATTACCTCACCCTCTCCACATTTCATCTTTCCTCCTCCCCTTTTCCTTTTACAATTTTCTCCTTTGGGAGCACCTATGTACTCTCTCTCTCTCTCTTCTTATCGACTAGTGCATGCTCCATTGACCTTTGACTCTTTCAAGAATATTGGACACACAATAAATACTTTTTTAGAACCCAGTATAGATTAAACAATCATTGCATAACACTGCTTCACAATGGATGGGCACAACAATCTTTCACCACCACACCTTCAAGACCCCCAATATGTGCCACCTGAAAATCTGGGCAGGTGACCAACACTACAGGAGCACACCATAATGGTTTATAACTTCCCACCCATTATAGTTACTACACACAACATTTTTAACCCACCAATCTCGGTGAAAAATTTTGAGATCAATATTGGAGTCATTCACAGGATATAGAATATGGTTCAATTCAATGGGCTTCTAAGAGAATACCCCCATGAGCATCTTTCCAACTTTTAATAGGTTTTTGATACCTTTCTCAACCAATGTATTTCATAAAACATAATAATATGTTGTGTATTATTGTTCCCCTTATGTGAAAAAACCAAGGATTGGTTAAAATGTAAGGATCCATAGTCGATCGTGACTTGGGATGATATATCTAAGAAATTTCTACACAAATATTTTCCACCCATCTGGATGTGGATGCTATGAAATGACATTCAAAACATTATCTAGGAAGATTAATAATCAACTTGTGATACATTGGATAGATTCAAGGATCTATCCCATAAGATCCCACATCATGCACTTGATGTGTGGATACAAACTCAGATGTTCTATGGGGCACTTCAGTCAGCTACACGAACTGTAATTGAGGCCATTATTGATGGAACTCCCATTCTTAAGATAGTTGAACTGGAACAATACATTATTGATAATGTTTCTAGCAATTACAGTATGTGTAAAAGTGATAAAGGAATGCCTCAATGTAGAATAAATCACATGGAGGAGACGACCCACCTTGCATCACAAGCTGAATCCTTGAAAAAGAAGCTGGAGTATTTTCAAATACGTGTTATCCCATTACCTCCTAAAAGTCCTGTAATGAAGAATCAATACAATGATATTTGTGGAATCACTCATTCTTACCAAGAATATGGGGAATGTATGGATGAACCCCAAGGCCAATATTGTAATTATTTCAATTATAATCAACAAGATCCACTGGATATTTTTTTTGGTTTAAATGATTATTTATGGAATAATGTGAGTGCCCAATGAGATAATGGATGCATCAGGGGTGTCCAAGTATTTTTAATACCCTTGATCCTTTTTTTTGGAAACCAAAGTAGGATACACAGTTAGTAGAAACCATACTAGACAAGCCACACACATACTCTTAACCATGTAGGGCTTTATAGAGAGGTGCATGAGGTAGCATAGTTTGAGGAAACCATGCAACCTTAGGTGAATTATCATACAAGGGATCTATGGATTTTGACATAGATTGAGACATGGTTTGTTCATGAATTTCTGAACTATGTGTAGGTAACAGTGTGAGTCACCCATTAGCATAGTAAAGGGTGCATGGTTGGTGCATCGTTTGGACAACCATGCAGCCAAACCATGTTGCCTAGTGTTTCTTAGGGAAATTACCATTTCTTGATTAAAAATACTTATAACGTAAATATAATTTCTTCTTCCTCTAGAAGATAGCCTCTTCACCCTTATATATTATTTTAAAGTAAGTACATATGATCTTTCACCATTTCGTCAACCAGACTCAGATTCAAAAACCATCAGCCATGTTGGATCTATATTTGTCTTCATTCCTCCTATGTCATTATTCATTTTCCTTTGTATTAGTGGAGTTATTTAGGTTAAGGGCAATATCCTCTATTTATAGGTTCTTTATACATTCTTAATTTTTCTCTTGATTTGGACAAAATCACAGATTTACACTACGGAAGTTCTTTACGACGAACCTAATATAGGTGTTTTGTACCTTTCCCTCAAGGTTTGGTGTTCTATAAAAATATTGGCATTGCTCCTTTCACAAGACTTTCTGCCAATTTCCCTTTAGTTAATTAAATGATTTCATTTAAACTATTAGAACTGGTTGGGGATGCCCAAGTGTTCCTTTGAGATTGATAGGTGTTGTTTCCCCACCCTATCCCACCCATGTGGCATGTCATTATATTGCCTTATTTTTTACCACCCCTATGGGACTGAGAGTTCTCTTCTTATTAGAGGGATACTTTATAAATTAAATTTAATTGAATTAAATGATTAGGAGAGAGTTGATGATTCTTTTTCTAAGTGATTAAATGAAGTTAATTAATTAAACTTTTTAAATTTGAATTGTTAAATGAGTTGGATAAACTTATGGAATTTTAACGATTATAAAATTAATGGAATGAGATGATAATTTGAAATGGTAGTGAATTCCTTGGATGATCTCATTAGATCATGATTCCATTATATTCCATTGTTGTTTCTCCCATGGGTCTTATTGATTATAGTGGACACATTGGACATATTTCCTCCTTAGGTATTGATTCCATAGAATGCCATGGGCCTTACTACCCCTTAGATCTATCTTTCTAAGACTCGTTATGGACAAGGTTTGTTGGAATTCTTATTAGACTCTACCCAAGTATTTACCAATTTTAGATCAAAATTATCCTAGGACTCAACATGGATTCCTTGGTCTTCTATAACTTGGATTCACCAATTTTTGATCTGACACTTTTGATTACATGTCGTGGCTGTTGTGGATGACATATTTATATGGTGTGGATATGATATATGTTAACACTAATTTACATGGTTTCTCCATTACAGACATTTTCATTTTGTTGTATGGTGAGGTTGTGGTGGATATTTTTATATTCCAACAAATAGCCCTTGTATGGGTATCAGTTCATAGTTGTTAGACAGAATTTTGTGACTTGTTTATTTCTGTTTGAAGATACCCTTGTCTATGGGGGCTTGTCCATTGATTTTAGGGAGACTTGTATAGTTGATAGATTCACATACTCCTTGCTACACTTTACATTTAGTACTATTGTAACTATTTCATACATTACATGGTACTTTAGCTTATTTTACACAGACTGGATAGGTTATACACACTATTGGAGGTTGCATACTAAGTATTATCTCTCACCCGTTTCAAGTCATTGTTGGGTACCCGAACATACTTCAAGGATGTAGATGGGGACTGGGGAAAGAGACCGTTGTATGATGCTTGATCTGATTGTTTCTTAGGAGCTGGAGAGAAGAGGGTGGAGCTAGGCTTGTAATGTTAGTTACGAAAATTATTTTTTGTCTTTTTGGTATTTTGGATACATGTATTGTACTGGATGATGCTATACCAGTTTCATAGCTTTGTAGATACATGAAATGACTCATCATTATGTATATGATATTATTTTTCCATTATTTTTATATTCATGTTTTGTTTTTTTATCATCTATCAGGTTGATTTACTACTTCCATTATTTACCGATATGTTTACTAAAATTATGCTACACTCTATGATAGCATAATCTCATCCTAGACACACTCTATGACATTGATTCTAATTGGTAGCCTCTAGAATTTATGGAGGAATGCTTGAGGCTATGTGAACTACCATCTTGGGGAGATAATTAGTGGAATCTTGGTCTAGAAATTACATGGACAATCAAATGGGGTTGATCTATAATACAATATCTGATTGACTACCCAATATTTTCTTGGTAATACTAATGCTCATTTAGAGGAGGATTCTAAAGCTGTAGTTGTTAGAAGTAGAAAGATTTTTTACTTTCAAAATCACTACTTAGGTGAGAAAAATAAATTTGAATAATCTTATAAAGCCGGTTAAGGGATAAAATAAGAACTAGAACCAACTGAGAAAGCACAAAAAAGAAAAAAACGAATAATAATAAGTTAATATAGAACCACCAGCATACAATCCACCTCTCCCCTTTCCTGAATAAATGAAAAAATCCCAACATGAGGGGAAATATAATTTTTTTGAGATGTTTAAAAATTTTAATATCAACATTCCCTTTGTAGAGGAAATTACTCAAGTACCACCATATGAAACATAATTTAAAGTATTTTTATCTAGAGAAAAATAAAATGGAGGATTTAGTAATCATATCTCTAAATGATGAGTTCTCTTCAATTTCTCAATTAAATATACCTAAAAAATTAGTGATCCTAGAAGTTTCTCAAATCCTCTCACTATTGGGACATATAATTTTGAACAACCCTTTTGCGATCTATGTGAAAGTATCAATCTAATTCCCATGAGTGTTTTCAAGAAGCTGGTACTCGGTAAACTAAAACAAACATGGGTGACACTATAGCTTACTAAATTCTTAGTAAATAATCCTCAAGGATTGTTCAATAATGTCTTATTAAAAGTTGAAAATCATTTTTTCCACTGATTTTTTTATCAATGACTCGGAAAAAGAAAGAGATATTCCAATAATTCATGAAAGACTATTTCTCAACGTTATGAAAGAGATAATTGATGTTAACCAAGGGATATTGATATTTAGGGTTGGTCAAGAACTAGTTGTATTCAATTTGTTAAAGGCCTCTAGTAAAATTGGTGATTCATCGAATTGAAAAACCATATAACTTACTATAAAGAAGGATGATCATTTGACCAGTATAGAATATAATAATAAAATACCTAATGATGGCAAGAGATCTAGTGCTCAAAATAACACAAAGTATATTGTACCACTTACAAATAAGGTCATACCACCATTCATACCCTCTGTTTTTAAAAACAGTTTTGTGAGAAGTGTTCCATTTTTGGTTTAAATAATCTAAATTAAATCATATCTTTCTCTATATAATAAATCAAGCACTAATAGAAAGGAAACCTAGGGGATGTTCAACATTCTAAAATATGTTAGATTATTCATTAGTATATTTTAATTCTACTGGTATCTTATTAAAAGGACTTGCTCAAAAAGGGGCACAAAAGGCCAAATACATGTCTTTTCACCCATACTCTGTGTCTAAATGTCAAAGGTCAGAAAAAAAAATTAAAATTTAAGAAATAAAAACAATTCACTGAATACATGACATATAAATTTCAATAATATTTTAAATCCCATGAACCTTGGGTTCATAGCCATAGTCTGCTCTGCTCCTCCTCCATGCGCACAACCTCACCTCTCTCCACGACACTCCTCCTTCTATAGGCTGGTCATTTCCCCACTCCCATACACCTCTTTATCACTTCTTCATCCAACCACACCTATATATATATATACCTTAATCCTTCATACCATTCTAATATGTCCCACACCAAGACCATTCATACCACACCCACCAAACACGCACCCAAACTTGATGACATGCATCCACCACCCATTTGGTTAAAAGATACTTCTACTCCACCACTTGTTAAGCCCTCCACATAATCATCAAATTATAACTCTTACACATCCTCTACATTTAATGAATTGTAGTCGACCTCTAGTAGGAACCATGACACTTACCACCCTCACCTTTATCCATGCCTCCATTTCTTGGCACCTGATCACTATGTCTAGTTAGTCCATATCTAGGCTAAGTCGATGTAGACCAAAAAAACACTAGACCTTACTTTGACCAAGATCATCCATATTCATCAATGTTTCCGAGACCTAATCAGCTTGTTTCACCTATCCCTAATTATCTTGGTGGGAGATGAGACTTTTATGGAGTTCTTCCTTGAGTTCATAGAAACCCTGTAGCTGGCCATCGATTCTATTCCATTCAAATTTAGAGGAAGGTCGTGGGAACTCACCCTATGATATTTTTTCATTATCCTCAACATCTACTCCACAAATTTCATTGAATACCTAGTACTCCCAAGATTACATCTTCATTATAACAATTCCAATGTTTTTGATCATAGGAATAGGATCACCATAGATTTTTGGATCCCCTATAATCCTCACACAATGAAGAGAAACTTTCTCTATGGTGTAACTATTTGGATTATCCACCAAGCATTATCTCACTCATAGTTTTCAATAAGAGATTCTCATAGGGAATTATCCAAGTTGAGGATCTCATCCTCATATCATCCATGGGTCACTACTAGAAATTCTTGTAATATTCATGGTTTATAACTTTGACTATAGTTAAAAAAACTATGGCAATAGGTTTTCTCCAGCGTTTGGGGAACCACGACTCCTATTAATGTATAAATTTATCTATAGCTCTATCCATGGTCGGAACCTATGGATATAGACCAATTGACATGGTTTTCAATGTGGTAGTACACCTATATCCACATTTGGAAACAATAACCGTGGGTAATTTTATTGAAATTTAATGACATGGTGTAAAACCATGGTAATAGTCCGATAGCGACAATTCAAACCATGGATACATAGATAATCCCATAGTTTAAACTGTGGAAATAGGGCTAATTCCACGGCTTAAAACAATGGATACATCCTTCACACTCTAGAAAAAATATCAAATCTACTACCACGGTTGTAATCTATGGCTAAATCTTGGGTTCTAAAAAAATAGTGTTGTTACACCCTGCACCTCTATGCACCCCACTACAAGAACTCCAATAAATAAAATATGAAGGAGACATTGCTGCTTCCCATGCCTTCAAATTCAGTGGTTTATTACTTCATCAACAAATGTCATTATGTACCTTCATCATATAAAATATTTCGAGAACATCCTCTATATATCTGAAAAACCCACCGTAGAAAGAGTGAAGTGGGATCATGACAATCAGAAGATCTATAAAATGTCAAGTCAAAGAGATTACTCTTCAAAATAGCAATGGGTTTCACAAACCATTCCATCATACTCCATTACGTAACTCAAGACAATGAGAAAGGATAAAACAGAGCACAACATAACTCTTATAAAATTTCAATATTTTTATTCCTTAATATTTTCAAGACACAATTTTTGAAACAATCATGGGAAAGTCACAAATCATCACAGCAAAAAAACATCATGAAGCAACTAAAATGGGGCTCCGATAATTGAAAATAGGAGTAGAAGAATATATGATCATGTTCCTCAGTAAAAAAATAATAATATTCATTTCAATCCATTAATATAAATGGTCAAATATTTCAAAAAACAATTCAAGTAGAAATGTCTCTCCAAAAACATAGAAAAGAGTAAATGAATAAATAGAAGATAGATATTTTTTTATACTAAAGAAAATGAAATCTTACAGCATATCCCTTCCTGGTTAGGGAAATGGGAATAATAAAGTCAAATAAATATTCCATCCCTTCCCATGTGTTTAATCATAAAATAATAAATTGATAACTAACATACATTTCATATAACAATGATATCAATAAAAGTTATACCTTGTCACCATTTTAAATAATGATATACACCCTTAAAGTTATAAAAAATAAATACTAGATATCAAAACAATAGACAACCTCAAGAAAAATTACTATTTATCCAAATAAACATGCTATGAAAACCAAGTAGCAATCATGATAAATATAATAAGGTTAAAACTAGGCTATTTTCAAAAATCTATCATGATAAATCAAATTCTCGATGTGAAAAATGAAACCCATACTATCAAAAGATAAACTTTATATCATATCAATTAAACGTGATTCCTTGTTACATATTATTGTTAACATAACATAAGAAAACCCTGAATAACACATCATGGGATCCAAAAATTTATAGAATATCAAACCAAATGTGGCACAATTTTAGGGATTTAATTCTTTCATGTTATTCTATAAGCATATTGTACCAACTTTTGGACACAAATTATATTCCAATTTAGGTTTTGATTAACTGAATATCCAAAATAAGATTTAGTTATACATGTGTAGTAACCAATATATAATATAAGATTACCATGTGATATACCATGTTTTGTATTATTCATGTTCACTATATACACCAGAAGCATCAAAATTTTACATGTTAAATAATGTTTAAGTTATTGATTTAAAACATTTTTTGTAACATAGTTTACTTCTCCAAATTAGTTTTTATAATTATAATATTCTTGTGTCCACTCATATAATTCATCTACTATTGTTGTTAACACACAAAAAACTCCTAACTTATAACCTAAACATCACTCATACCCTGTAAAAAATATAACAAAAGAAAATAATAAAGGTTGTATGCTCCTGAATACACAACTGAGTCACAACCTATCAAAAGGTATATACTATAACTATTAAAAATAGGTATCCAATCACCTAGGTGTAGTCTTGATAAGTGTCAGGCCATGAATTCAAATTGAAGTTACTATAATACATAACCATATATTCTAATGAAATCATAGATCTCATTATGTTTTTAGTGAAATTAACAGATAATTTTAGAAGACATCGAAAAAATTTGTAGACTGACTGTCGTAGGAAAATTCTATTATCACAAATTGTTGCACTTAAATCCCTACCCTTCCAGTAGCACTTAAAATAGAAAAAAATATACCCTACTATAATAAAATTACTACCCATCTATTACTCAAACATGAATATATCAAAAGAATTCAAACACTTAAATCTCTTCCCAGAATAAAATGTATAAACACAATTCAAACACAGAAATCCATACAGGGAATACAATGTATTAACCAACCTGAAGCACTTAAATCCACACCCGTCCAACAAAACTCAATGTTTTTATTGGTAACATAAAAAAATTATGACCTTTAATAAAAAACAAATGAATTGAAAATAGATACACAAATGGACTACACCATAATCTCTAAACCACCACCATAAAACACGTAGAAAACTTCTATTGTGGTGGTGGGGATTTTGTGTTGGCCTTGAGAGTCTATGGTCTTCTGTTTTTGGGGTTTCATGGTAGAGAATGGTTGAGTTAGGTCGTGCATTTAAGATAACAAATTTAACAGGTAATTTTTTTCAAAGAAGGTTTCTTTTATTAGTTAATTCCTTATTGCTCTAGGTCTTATCCTCTAGTGTTGTGGGGTGGTATCCTCAGAGTATCTATTTTATGTATAATTTAGGTATTTAGTTCAACTTTTTTTCAAAGTTGTTTCCTTTAGTAGATGCATCATTTTTGTGCAGTAATGAACTCTCGTGGAGGTTAACAATATGATAGTTTCATGGGTATTGTTTGATGATGGTGATCTAGTCTGGTGGCTTGATGTGTATATTATACATGTGTTTTAGTGGTACTGAATTAGTATGGATGATGGATCTGGATCATACAACAATGAAAAGTTCATTTTAGGACAAGGTTAACACCGATGGTTAGTGAGTAAGAGTGTTGAAGGTACACCTCATAGGGTTTTGGTGATTTTGTGGCTTGAGGATTCTCTATGAAATGCATGGATTACGGTCGGGGTGATGCTCCAATATGATATTCAATGACCTAAATCATTAACAACTAATTTACAATATATTCACTAAAACATTAATAACAAAAAAAAACTAATTTTGAAATACATCTCTTTATATGAGTTCTAAATATAGAATTAAATGATAGATAAAATAAATTATTCTATACTGTTAGTAAAAATTTTCACTCTTTCAAGTAGATCCTCATTCTTATTTTTGTTTATAAAATAAATTCATCCTCAATCATATACTAAAATCAAGAAAAATATTCATATAAAATAAAATAGTAATATTTTATATGAATCAACTATGGTATAATAAAATATATACCATCCTTAGGTTTAAAATCTAACGGTAATATGACTATTTTTCCTCCAACTCCACCTTCAACCACCTCCAAAATAGAAAAATACAAAAAATAAGAACAAATAAATATTTTATCAATGAGCCTTGCAAAAAAATATCTCATCATTGAACATTCAGTAGTTCTTTAGATTTATAAATTGCCTCAAAATTATCTCTCATCAATTCTTCTTGGAAGATAGAAGGGGGGAAACAGAAATTCTATAAGATCCCATATCTTCTTTTCAGGTATGCTTTTCCACTCTGGTTTATTTGGAGATAAAGAAGAGTTTCTGGAAATTTCAATAGTACATTTCGTGTACTTTAAGTACACGTCCTGTACTCAGTTGTTGCACGTAGACGTGTACTGGCCATGTAATGGCGAGCACACATCTGTGTGTGGTGACCTAGCGACTGCCTAAATCAGGGCCCAGTAAAAGAAAGTACACGCAGTGTACTTTTAAAATACACACCGTGTACTTTATTTTTCTATTAAAAGGACTGGGGTCGCGTCTGATAGATAGAACCATCTTATTCTTGACTTATTTCATCCAGGAGAGTTAGTACTTCCGCAGATATTCTCTGAGCCCCCAACTCGCTATCCGTTCTCCAAATCGATTGTCGTCGATTGCGTTGGAATCGTGTCGGTGAGTTCTCCCTGCTTCTTGAACATTATATCCTGATTTCTCCTCCCTCACGAGTTATCCTTGGTTGAATGTTTTTAGCATTTTTGTAGATCTACAACGTTATAGGGTGATTCAAGGCCTGAGGTTCATGTATATTGATCTCACGATGCCAAGGTAGTTCGTTTGTGCCTTTCTGTAGTTAGTCTTTGGGTTATAAGTGGAAAAGTTCCCAATACCCTTGTTTGTGGTATTTCATGTTTATGGTTTCAGCCCTATTTTTGGCGGCTATTACCTATTGGTTTGGATAGGGGTTAATTGGTTGTGAATAGGGTTAACACTTCTATTATGTGGATTCTATTCCCATTTTTCTTATTTTGAGCGTTTGGTCTAGTTTTTCTATTAGGCTACTTTGCGTTCCATGCCTAGTACTGTTAGGATGAAGTGATTATTATCTAACATGTTTGATATGTTGTAGACTATTTAGCCATGTAGTTATTGAGGTATACTTTGGATACTACATATTTTTTGTGCACGAATGACTTACACAGGGTCGTAATAACCGAGAGTAGTAGACCATATGGGCAATTGACGTTGAGGGATTCTCCAGAGTGTCTGTTTACTCTCACATTGTGAGACCATAGGTGGGATGGAAATTGTGCTCCCTCATGGTGTTTGTAGCTTCCTTGATATGGTCCAGATGGGGAATTGGATGTTGTGTTCTTCTTCAAAGTTCCTATTAGTTACTGATAAGAGACCATATGAGGAATTGATGGTGAGTGCTTCCTTAGAGTATCTTTGATAAAGCTAAACCCGAGGGGTTAGACTATCTATAATACCTAATTGGTTGCTTCTGTTTGTTTGGTTGAACCATAGGGGTTAGGCTATGAGTACTTCCCAGAGGGTTATCTACTTTGGTTTAGCTGCTTACATGATTTATGAATATGAATGAAATTGAATTTGATGGATTGTTACTATATGTACTTCCTTATTTACTGCGTCATTTTGTTTATTGTCTTCCATATATATTAACTAACTATTAGGAACAAATCTTTGGGGGGTTTCCAACTAGGATTCATCTCACACCCTATTTGGGTATTTCTTTTGGGCCTAAATAGATTATATTTTTGCAGTTCAAGATAAGGGAAAGCACCCTTCTACATCAGGTACATGATTGTTGTGAAGCTGGGGAGCATGGGACTAAGGTGAGGCTTGTGATGTTGTGGAGTTGTTTACTTGTTTTTATTTTGTACCTTGGTTCTGTACTATATTCCAACATTTTGATTTTTTGGCTGCTTTACTCTACGTATGCATCATGCATCATATATATATGTTCTCCAATTTATTTCTTTCATTCTCCTGATGTTTAATTTTGTATGGTATTTTTACTCCTTCTACTATTGTTATCTGTTTTACTTCTGCTATGTTACTTTTCCAATGAGATAATAGTTTCCCCATACCCAGGGCCCTCACTTCTGGTCAGTAGCCTCTGGCGTTCGTGGAAATGCACTTGAGGCCATGTGACTAACTGGGTACGGGGCGCCTCTGGGAAGCACCTGGACCCAGGACGTTACAAAGTTGTATTTAAGGAATTTATTTTCTTCTTGAATTACTTTTTGGAGACTATAGTCAGGGATAAGAAGGAATAGGTACTTGTTAATAAGATGTGCCCAAGAGTATCTAACCAATGTACAGGGAAAATCCAATTTACCGTGTTATTGAAATTTTTCTGATTTTTCAATTTTACAGCTGATTTGATTTCATCATTGGGGGATTCAGATGTTTTGTGTTGTTTTTGTTGATAATATTGAGGTTCTATTTCTATTTCAACCTGATGAGATGAGGATACGCCATCTCATGCATCATATAGGCACTTTCCAGAAATCAAATGTCATGCATTCTTTCCATGCCATTGTCACGACCATCCCTCGGGTCCCGTGCTGTGACTACCCCAAGCCCGCCTTCCATAGGCCAGGGGATGGAGACTAGCACCAAGGCATAATTCCTGGTAAAAAGGGAAGGCATTGCCTTTGAAAAGTAAACAAGCACCACAGAGTAAGCAAGCGGAAAGTAAACACTAAGTGAAAACAGAGTACAACTGAAAGTGCGGAAAAGTAAATGGGCCAGTATACAAACCCAAACTGAAAGTAAAGTACAACTCGAAAGGGAAAACAACAACTGTAAGTAAAAGACACTACTCTGAGCTGTCCACTGGAAATCCCACCTAAAGGGTGGGTACAGATAGCTCCGCTGCTCCTCGGGTCCCGCCGTCCGCTCCTAACACGTCCCGCCCAGTGGTCCACCTCCAGGTACCGTCCTGCTCTGCAAGCCTCCGCCAAGATCAACGTTGTCCGTTGTCTGCAACCAACACAACGTAGTGCGGGCATAGCCCGTGTAGGGATGAGTATAAGCTACTCAGTAGGGACCCCGAGACCCCTGAAGGTCTCCCAAAATCCACAAAGGATAAACCACAAAGGTGAGATACGAACATGAAGTAACAATCGATACTGCTTAGGAATATGCCCATACATATACCTAAGTCATCAATCCCAATACGCTCCAACCTCCGAGCCCATGTACAACTCAGTCCACACAGGAAAGTAAATGTATTCCACACAGGAAAGCAAAACGAAATCCACACAGGATAGCACAACACAATCCACACAGGAAAACAACAGAATTCATCTCACACAGGTATACTTTTTCGAAAGATGATAAAGATGATCTCTGATCCATCTAAGTCGTCGGATCCACAAAGGATCGATAGGTAACTAACCCCCGCAAAAGACCCACACAGTATCGGGCCCACATAGGACCTGTAGGCGCTGGTTCACACAGGACCGCTGAGCGCAAAGACCCACACAAGATCGGACCCACATAGGATCGGGCCCACACATGACCTGTAGCACTTATTCACGTAGGATCGCTGAGTGCTGTAGTCGTCGTCATCGAATCCACTAAGGATCGCTGTACTGTCGTCGTCACAGTCACAGTAGTAGTAGCAGTAGCAGTAGCAGTCACAGTCGCAGCCAGCACTAGGGTTCCCGCACACAGCAAGCTCGTTCAGGAGGGTCCGCTCCACGAGCCGAGAGGCTGATACATCAACTGTCACAAAGTCCAGATTTGATGTATCCAAAAGTTCCGTATCGTCAACAGGAACTCAACGCAACAGAAGGCGCGTCGATCGGACGCCCGGTCTGAGAGTTATTGGCTTTTCATCCCAGGAGCCCGGTTGGGTTTTAAGGCAAATCCAACCTGACCGTACTCCACCTGCGTCCAAACCTCGGGCAGAGTATTCCCAAAGATCTGTCTCACTAATAGGAACACAACAAAGCTGAGGGCACGTCAATCGGACGTCCGTAGCTCAAGATATGAGTGTTTCTGCTCCGAAGGCCCGGTTGGTTTCGTGAACGAACCAACCCGGCCGAACTCAAAGTATTCCGAAACATTGAGTGCGATATACCGAATCAACCGTCTCGATCCAAGGATCGCATCGCCGCTGACGGTTCGTCAATCGGAGGTCTGTGGCTCAAGTTATGGCCAAAAGACAGAAGTCGTTTCGAAAACGGGGGGTCCGATTCCGGGCCGACCCGCATCGACCCCCCCCCCCCCCCCGGGTCAGCCCGAACCGGGTCGACCCGAACCGGGCCGACCCAACCCGGTTCCGACCCGGCCCGGCCGGCGGCGCGGCCTGGGCGCCACTCGGGTGCCACGTGCGGGGGGCAAGGCCCCCGCTTCTCTGCTGGCGGCGCGGCTGGGTGCCGCGCCTTGGAGAACCCCCCCCCCCCCCTCGTGGGGGCCTGCTTTTGAAAAAGAACGCCCCCCCCCCCCCATTGGTGTAACTGTGGCCCCCCCATTATGGGGGGCCAGTTTTGGCCAGCCAGGGGAATTTATTCCCCCAGTCTTTCTCCCTTCCGTCCGGACCAACATGGCCGGCCGGTTCTTCCTCAACGGGACCGGCAAGGCCGGTCCCCCCTTCCGGCTTCCGACACCGGCGGCCCGGCTAGACTCCGGTCCTCTCGTCTCGCCGCGGCCTGGAACCGGCCACGGCCTTCGTCGTTCGGCACGGTGCGACGGCACCGTGCCCCACCGCCGCGGCCCCGCTCCGGCTACGGCGCCTTCAACTCTCTTCGACGCGGCGCGACGGCGTCGCGTCCTTGCATTATTTTACAACGCGGTGCGACGGCGCCGCACATTTCTTGTCGTATGATCCTGCACGGTGCGACGGCACCGCGCCTCACCCGTCTCAATTCACAACAAAAATAAATATGAAAAGGAGGAGGGTCGGCCGTGTTCATACGGTCCGGCCCCCTCGCGTTAATTGCTAAAAATTGGATAAATTTCATGAAGAAATATTCTCGGGTATAAATCATGAACAAAAGCAATAATTAAACCCCTACCTCGGTTTCAAGTATGATGTTCGTCAACGACCCGCGGAAGACAACGTCGCGGAGGTCGGGCGTCGCGGTAAACGTTCGTCAATTCCGTTGACGAAGAGGTACGTCCGAAGAGGTACGTCGTTGGTGAATCTTCGTAATCCCGCGAAGGAAGTCCGAGGAGGAAGCAACGTTCCCTTTCATTGACACGGAAGGCGTCGTCGATCATCAGAAACAACCGGCTACGAAGAAGAGAGGAGCATCATTCTTCGTCGGAGCTTGAGTGTTCTTCGTGTTCTTCGTGTTCTTCGTCAATGTTTGAAGAAGAAGAAGGAGCTCTCAAATCCTCTCAAGATGGCTAACCAAAATAAAATAAGCTAAGGCTTATTCTATTTACACAAATAACAACTTGAATTTCAAAGGTTTGAAATTCAAAACAACCCACCTTAATTAATT
Organism: Viscum album; assembly: GCA_963277665.1. Taxonomy (NCBI): domain Eukaryota; kingdom Viridiplantae; phylum Streptophyta; class Magnoliopsida; order Santalales; family Viscaceae; genus Viscum; species Viscum album. The sequence continues at coordinate 2,011,259,647 of OY728164.1, read as the reverse complement.
AAACCAAGTTGTCAAAAATTAATTGAAATGGGTTAAAGGGGAGGTTTTGAGAGAAGTTGAGGAGTTGGGGTTCGTGTGGGCCCCACCACACTTAATCCTCCCAAGGGAGGTTAAGTCGTTGTGGGTCCCACCCCTAACTCCCTTTGGGAGGTTTTACAAAAAACAACAAGTTAAAATAAAAATTGTATTCTACAAATTTTATTTAACTTATTCTAAAACCCAAAAACTAACTCTCAACCCGAAATAAACGCAACCTCGGAAAAGGTCTCCTTAAGCGAATATCGGTGCTGCGAGTTCATCGGTGCCCTCGGAATTTGATTCTGGGCACCGGTTCAAAAGTTAGAAATTCTTGCTCGTTCGTTCACTGAACGTACCCGAGCCAAACTTCGGAAATTGATTCCGGGCACTCCAGGCCTCAGAATCTGGTGCCGTCAGAAACCGCGTTCTTGTAAAATTCCAAAGAATATTAAAAAATAATTCCCTTGAATTTTACGGGTCTTTACATTACTCCCACCTCAGGGATTTACGTCCCCGTAAAGATACATCAAAAACTAGGGAAACAAATGAGGGTACTGAGCACGCATCTGAGCCTCCCGCTCCCAAGTGCTCTCTTGGAGGTTCCCATGCTTCCATCTGATGCGCACAAGAGGAATCGATCGCCCACATAGGACCCACTCCTGTCGATCCTCTATCTCCACCGGGACCTCCGTAAAAGTCGCCCCATCGTCAATGTCAAGCTCCCCATGGTCAATGATGTGCGTCGGGTCATGCACGTATCTTCTCAGCTGAGATACGTGAAAGACGTCGTGCACCCGGTGCAACAGAGGTGGTAGAGCCATGCGATAGGCCACCTCGCCAATCCTGCTGTGGACCTGGAAGGGTCCGATGAAGCGCGGAGATAACTTGCCGCCTTGGCCAAATCTTCGAATACCACGTCGAGGTGAGACCCGCAAGAAGATGTGGTCGCCATCCTCGAACTCTAGTGGCCTCCGCCTCCTGTCAGCGTATGACTTATTCCGGCTCTGAGCTGTCCTCATCCTCTCCTGGATGACCTGGACCTTCTCTATCGTGGCCTGGACCATCTCCGGTCCCACAAGTGCTGACTCCCCTGGGTCTGTCTAGCACAAAGGAGATCTACAAGTTCGGCCGTACAACGCCTCGTATGGTGCCATCCCGATGGTGGAGTGGTAGCTGTTGTTGTAAGAAAACTCCACCAAGGGTAGGCGGTCCTCCCAGCTACGACCAAAGTCGAGGACACATGCGCGGAGCATGTCCTCGAGAGTTTGGATGGTCCTCTCCGTCTGACCATCCGTCTGGGGGTGAAAGGCTGTGCTTAGACATAGCTGCATCCCGAACGCCTCCTGTAACCCCTTCCAAATCCGGGAAGTAAAGCGAGCATCTCGATCGGAGACGATAGATGATGGCACACCGTGGAGCCGCACAATCTCCTGAACGTAGAGACGTCCCAAGATCTCCACTGAGCCCTACTCTCTGATGGGTAAGAAGTGTGCCGACTTGGTGAGTCGGTCAACAATCACCCAAATGGAGTCGTGACCTCTGGAAGTGCATGGAAGTCCAGTCACGAATTCCATTGATATCCCGTCCCACTTCCACTTCGGGACCTCTAAGGGTTGTACCAAGCATGCTGGTACCTGATGCTCTGCCTTCACCTGCTGGCAGGTGAGGCATCGAGAAACAAACTCTGCTACAGCCTTCTTCATGCCCGGCCACCAGTGCTGTCGTCTGAGATCCTGGTACATCTTCGCCACTCCAGGATGTACCTCCAAAGGAGAAGTGTGAAACTCTCTCAGCACCTCCTCTCGCAAAGCGACTGGTACCATGGTACGTCCTCTGAAAATGATGCTGTGCTCTGCTCCAAGGGAGAAACCATCAGGTGCCTGTCCCGAGGATATCTGTGCACGCCGTGTCTCACAGTCAGCGTCCTCACGCTGTGCCTCTCTGACCCGCTGCAGTAGTGGAGGGGTGACTGTGAGAGACTGGAGTAAGGTTTCTCCATCTCTATCCACGAAGGATATCTGCAAAGAGGCTAGCTGCTCCGTCGCCTCCTCAAGTAGCTGAATGCCCGTCCTCCTGTTGAGGGCATCGGCTACTACGTTCCCCTTCCCAGGAGTATAGACTATCTCAAATTCATAGTCTTATAGGAACTCGAGCCATCGCCGCTGTCTCAGGTTCAGGTCCTTCTGTGAGAAGATATACCTGAGACTCTGGTGATCAGAAAAGACTGTAAAGTGCTCGCCCATCAAATAGTGACGCCATTTCTTCAGAGCGAAGACCACCGCTGCCAACTCCAGGTCATGGGAAGCGTAGTTCTGCTCATGTGGCCTCAACTGTCGTGATCCATAGGCGATCACTGCCTGCTCCTGTATCAGGATGCAACCGAGTCCGGTCCCTGATGCATCATAGTAAACTACGTACCTTACTCCCTCCTCAGGAAACCTCAAGATAGGTGTGCTAGTCAATCTCTGTCTCAGCTCCTGGAAGGTCTGCTGACATCTGTCTGACCACACGAAGGGTTTCTCCTTCTTCGTCAAAGCTGTGAGTGGTTCCGCAACACTAGAGAAGTCTGGAACGAATCTCTGATATTATCCAGCTAGTCCCATGAAACTCCGAACCTCAGTCACACTCTTGGATGGCTCCCATGCTAACACAGCCTCGATCTTCGCAGGATCCACTACAACTCCCGCCTCAGAGATAATGTGTCCCAAGAAGTGGACCTCACGTATCCAGAACTGGCACTTCAAGAGATTACCATAAATCTGGTGCTCTCGGAGTGTGTCTAGTACAACACGCAAGTGATAGGCGTGCTCCTCCTCAATCATAGAGTAAATCAGAATGTCGTTGATGAAGACCACGGCAAACCGATCAAGGTATGGATGAAATATCATGTTCATGAGGGCCATGAACACTGCTGGAGCATTGGTTACGCTGAAAGGCATAACCAAGAACTCATAGTGGCCATACCGACATCTGAAGGCCGTCTTCTATACGTCCTCGTATCTGACTCTGAGCTGATGATAGCCTGACCTGAGGTCTATCTTCGAGAACCACTGTGCTCCTTTGAGCTGATCAAAGATGTCATCAATACTCAATAGTGGATACTTGTTCCTCACTGTCACCTGGTTCAGGCGACGATAGTCAACACAAAGTTGCAAGCTCCTGTCCGCCTTCTTGGCGAACAATATCGGGGAAGCCCAGGGTGAAACACTGGGTCGGATGAACCCCTTGCCCTGCAAGTCCTCCAACTGTACCCGTAGCTCTCGAAGCTCGGCGGGGGCCATCCGATATGCTGGAGTGGATATCGGGGCTATCCCAGGGTACAAGTCAATATAAAAGTCTACCTCTCTGTGAGGAGGTATCCCTGGAACGTCGTCGGAAAAAACATCCGCAAACTGATCCACCACTGCAGGAAAACCAGGACTCCGCACGCCAACTGCTCCAAGGATGAGGCTAGCCAACTGATGAGTGATGGGCTGTCCTATCCTCCGCGGAAGTCCATCCTGTGCTACAAAGGCTCCCTTCTCACCGGTGAAGGTGAACCTGCTCCCGTCGGTGCGTACACATCGCACCTTGCGCCTAAAACAGTCAATCTGCGCATGGACCGTAGATAACCAATCCATGACCAAGATGACGTCGTAAGGCCTCGACGCTGCTACAAGAAGATACCAACCGAAGCTCTCGCCTCCTAGAGTAATCTCACACTGCCGGCACCAGTGCGTAATCATTGAGTCTGCTCTCGTAGGAGTCTCTAGCCGTAAGGATCGGGCCAACGGCTCTGTCGGAATCTCCGAGCTCCGAACAAGGGTAGCGGCTATGAAAGAGTGACTCGCTCTTGTGTCTTTAAGTACTGCAGCAAGGGTGGAATAGACACAGATAGTACCTCGAATCATCTCGGGTGCGCCGTGGTCATAGGCCTCTGCTACCTGGAGCTGTGCCTGTCTCTGCCCGCCTGCTCCCTGTGGTCGGGGAGGACCTCCTGGTGGTGGTGGTAGAAGAGCCTCAAAGCGTCGCCCACCACCTGCTGCTCGGCTAGCTCCTCTGCCTCGTCCGCCTCCTCCCTGCAGAACCCCACGGTCGACCCTCTGCCTCTGCCTCGGTGGTCCCTCAACCGTCTGCTGCTCCTCGACACGACGGGTCGGGCAGTCACGAGCCATGTGGCCCTGCCCGCCGCACGAGTAGCACTGCCTGCCTCTCGAAAGACTGGCTCCTCGCTGTGTGCCCCGCACTACTGAGCCAGTGTCCTGAGGTTTTCTGCCTGAAGGTCTGGTCTGCCTGAACCCCTGAGTCATCCGTCGACTACCTGCTGCAGATGACTCTGCCACGTGCTGCCCTGCGGTGGGTCTCGGTGCTGGTGTAGACTCAGCAAGGAAGCTCTCTATCAAAAGGGCTCGCTCCAGTACTCCTGTCTGAGTCGGTATGCTGAGGGAGATCAGCGATGCCCTGATCTTGTGTCTCAATCCCGGCTCGAAGGTCCGGGCCCAGAAGAATGGGTCCCGTACCATGTCGGTCGAGTAGCGCGAGAGATCAGTAAATATCACCGAGTACTGAGTGACCGTCATGCTGCCCTACAGCAGCTGAAGAAGCTCCTGGATACGCACCGCACGAAGGGTGGCTAGGACGAACTCTGAGCGGAAGAGGATCTCAAAGTCCGTCCAAAGTAGAGATGCATCATCGTGCACCTGGAGCATCAAGCTCCACCATCGGCCCGCTGCTGCGTGTAGTAGACTCGCAGTGAGGATCACCATGAGGTCTGCAGGTGTCCTCACTAGCCTAAAAACTCGTACCACTGCCTCCAGCCAGTCCTCTGCTGCATGGGGGTCCGTCTCCCCACAAAACCTGGGTGGTCGCTGGCACTGAAATGCATGCAGTGCGCTGAGGCGACGTGCATCGTCAGCGGCTGGTACTGGAAGTATCGGTGGCTCGATGGGTAGAGCTACCGCCGGTGCCACTGCTAACAGAGGGCCCTGCACCGAGGCCTCGTCGCTCGGTGGGCTGTCGTCACACTCGACTCTCGGAACCCTAGATGGCTACCGTCGTGGGGCCATCCTGAAAAGGAAACTGGTGTGTCACGGTCAGAACAATATACCTGGTGAGCTGATATAAAGTAATCACAAAGAAAACTTTGAAACACACACGCAATCAATGTTTTCGTGCATTAAGTCGGAAATCAGAAGTCAGGGTCCTGGTGTAGTGATACGCCGGCCGCCGCACCAACACTGGACTCCCTGGACTAATAACCACACTCAATACGCTAAACATTATTGCTTCACATAGAAAAGATCAGAGTTCACAGTAGAACCGAACTCCTCTGATACCAATTTGTCACGACCCGCCCTCGGGTCCCGTGCCGTGACTACCCCAAGCCCGCCTTCCATAGGCCAGGGGCTGGCGACTAGCACCAAGGCATAATTCCCGGTAAAAAGGGAAGACATTTCCTTTGAAAAGTAAACAAGCACCATAGAGTAAGCAAGCAGAAAGTAAACACTAAGTGAAAACATAGTACAACTGAAAGTGCGGAAAAGTAAATGGGCCAGTATACAAACCCAAACTGAAGGTAAAGTAAAACTCGAAAGGGAAAACATAAATTGTAAGTAAAATCCGCTACTCCGAGATGTCCATTGGAAATTCCACCTGAAGGGTGGGTACAGATAGCTCCACTGCTCCTCGGGTCCTGCCGTCCGCTTCGAACACGTCCCGCCCAGTGGTCCACCTCCAGGTACCGTCCTGCTCTGCAAGCCTCTGCCAAGATCAACGCTGTCCATTGTCTGCAACCAACACAACGTACTGCGGGCATAGCCCATGCAGGGGTGAGTATAAGCTACTCAGTAGGGACCCCGAGACCCCTGAAGGTCTCCCAAAATCCACAAAGGATAAACCACAAAGGTGAGATACGAACACGAAGTAACAACCGATACTGCTTAGGTATATTCCCATACATATACCTAAGTCATCAATCCCAATACGCCCCAACCTCCGAGCCCAAGTAAAACTCATTCCACACAGGAAAGTAAACGTATTCCACACAGGAAAGCAAAACGAAATCCACACAGGATAGCACAACACAATCCAGACAGGAAAACAACAGGATTCAGCTCACACAGGTATACTTTTTCGAAAGACGATAAAGATGATCTCTGATCCATCTAAGTCGTCGAATCCACGAAGGATCGATAGGTAACTAACCCCCTCAAAAGACCCACACAGGATCGGGCCCACATAGGACCTGTAGGCGTTGGTTCACACAGGACCGCTGAGCGCAAAGACCCACACAGGATCGGGCCCACATAGGACCTGTAGCACTGATCCACGTAGGATCTCTAAGTGCTGTAGTCTTCATCGTCGAATCCACTAAGGATCGTTGTACTGTCGTCATCGCAGTCACAGTAGTAGTAGCAGTAGCAGTAGCAGTCACAGTCGCAGCCAGCACTAGGGTTCCCGCACACAGCAAACTCGTTCAGGAGGGTCCGCTCCACGAGCCGAAAGGCTGATACATCAACTGTCACAAAGTCCAGAGTTGATGTATCCAAAAGTCCCCTATCGTCAACAGGAACTCAACGCAACAGACGGCGCGTCGATCGGATGCCCGGTCTGAGAGTTATTGTTTTTTTCGTCCCAGGGGCCCGGTTGGTTTTTAAGGCAAATCCAACCCGACCGTACTCCACCTGTGTCCAAACCACGGGTGGAGTATGCCAAAAGATCCATCTCACTAACATGAACAAAACAAAGTTGACGGCACGTCAATCGGACATCCGTAGCTCAAGATATGAGTGTTTCCGCTCCGAAGGCCCGGTTGGTTTCGTGAACGAACCAACCCGGCCGAACTCAAAGTATTTCAAAACTTTGAGTGCGATATACCGAATCGACAGTCTCGATCCAAGGATTGCATCTCCACTGACGGTTCATCAATCGGAGGTCCGTGGCTCAAGTTATGGCCAAAATACCGAAGTCGTTTCGAAAACGGGGGGTCCGGGTCCGGGCCGACCTGGCCCAACCCCCCCCCCCCCTGGGTCGGCCCGAACCGGGTCGACTCGACCCGGGTCCGACCCGGCCCGGCCAACGGCGCGGTCTGGCGCGGCCCGGCTGGCGGCGGCGCGGCCTGGGCACCGCTCGGGTGCCACGTGCGGGGGGCAAGGCCCCTGCTTCTCTGCTGGCGGCGCGGCTAGGTGCCACGCCTTGGAAAACCGGCCCCCCCTCGTGGGGGCCTGCTTTTGAAAAAAAACGGCGGGGGGGGGGGGGGCACTGCCCCCCCCCCCCTTGGTGTAACCGCGGCCACCCCATTATGGGGGGCTAGTTTTGGCCAGTCGGGGGAATTTATTCCCCCGGTCCTTCTCCCTTCCGGCCGGCCCAACATGGCCGGCCGGTTCTTCCTCAACGGGACTGGCAAGGCCGGTCCCCCCTTCTGACTTCCGACACCAGCATCCCGGCTAGCCCCCGGTCCTCTCGTCCCGCCGCGGCCCAGAACCGGCCGCGGCCTTCGTCGTTCGGCGCGGTGCGACTGCACTGTGCCCCACTGTCGCGGCCCCGCTCCGGTCGCGGCGCCTTCAACTCTCTTCGACGCGGCGCGACGACATCGCGTCCTTGCATTATTTTACAATTCGGCGCGACGGCGCCACACATTTCTTGTCGTATGATCCTGCGCGGTGCGACGGCACCACGCCTCACCCGTCTCAATCTACAACAAAAAACAATAGGAAATGGAGGAGGGTCGGCCGTGTTCGTACGGTCCGGCCCCCTCGCGTTAATTGATAACAATTGGATAAATTTCACGAAGAAATATTCTCGGGTATAAATCATGAACAAAAGCAATAATTAAACCCCTACCTCGGTTTCAAGTACGATGTTCGTCAACGACCCGCAGAAGACAACGTCACGGAGGTTGGGCGTCGTGGTAAACATTCTTCAATTCCGTTGAAGAAGAGGTGAGTCCGAAGAGGTACGTCATTGGTGAATCTTCGTAAGCCGAAGAAGGAAGTCCGAGGAGGAAGCGGCGTTCCCTTTCGTTGACATGGAAGGCATCATCGATCTTCGGAAACAACCGGCTACGAAGAAGAGAGGAGCGGCGTTCTTCGTCGGAGCTTGAGTGTTCTTCGTGTTCTTCGTCAATGTTTGAAGAAGAAGAAGGAGCTCTCAAATCCTCTCAAGATGGATAACCAAAATAAAATAAGCTAAGGCTTATTTTATTTACACAAATATCAACTTGAATTTCAATGGTTTGAAATTCAAAACAACCCACCTTAACTAATTAAACCAAGTTGTCAAACATTAATTGAAATGGGTTAAAGGGGAGGTTTTGAGAGAAGTTAAGGAGTTGGGGTTCGTGTGGGCCCCACCACACTTAATCCTCCCAAGGGAGGTTAAGTGGTTGTGGGTCCCACCCCTAACTCCCTTTGGGAGGTTTTAAAAAAAAACAAGTTAAAATAAAAATTGTATTCTACAAATTTTATTTAACTTATTCTAAAACCCAAAAACAAACTCTCAACCCGAAATAAACGAAACCTCGGAAAAGGTCTCCTTAAGCGAATATCGGCGCTGAGAGTTCATCGGTGCCCTAGGAATTTGATTCCAGGAACCGGTTCAAAAGTTAGAAATTCCCGCTCGTTCGTTCACTGAATGTACCCGAGCCAAATTTCGGAAATTGATTTCGGGCACTCCGGGCCTCAGAATCAGGTGCCGTCAGAAACCGCGTTCTTGTAAAATTCCAAAGAATATTAAGAAAAAAATTCCCTTGAATTTTACGGGTCTTTACAGCCATGTTGGGTGCATTACATATTGGATGTTGTCGTGATAGATGTTGTTCTAGATATGAATGCTATTGTGATATATGGCTTGATAAAATAGATATTTCTTGATAGGGTATTTAATTGGGTAAGGTTTTGATTGAATTAATGCCAAACTTTGGTTCTTGAGGTGTTATGGGCCCTCATGGATCGGAATTTGGTGATTCATTGCCTTGTTTTTCTTATGTATAACATGTATAAGATTGAAATATTTGATTTTCAAGAAGTATGGGCCCTCATGGAATAGAATTGGGAACTTTAATGTTTTTTTTAGTGTTTTAATGGGTTCCAGAGTCGTTTTAGAGGCTTACTGTCTGGAAAAACACAGAATACATGGCATGTGATGATGAATACATGCCATGTGTCCTTCTATTTGGGAAGGAACTAATTTTCTTAAGTACACATTGTGTACTATATGTACACACCGTGTAGTCTCTAACCATGTCACTGGGTATGTGAGTAGAGACACGGGGTTGGGAAATCTTGGTGGGACACGCCGTTTACTGGTTGTACACACCATGTTGTGTAGAACATGTGTCCACCTATGTGACTAACAACACAGATGGATAAAACATAGGTTATACATGTCGTGTAAAGACTGAACACATCATGTAGTATAACCCTTGTATCCGGCCATGTAATGAACAACACAAGATGGTGGAATCCTTCTAGTTCACACTGTGTCTGGCATAAACACGCCATGTAGTGTCAACCATGTGTCCACCCATGTGACTAACGACACGGGCAGTTGAAACAAAAGAAGTACACGCCATGTCCATCTGCAATATGCCATGTAGAGTAAGCCGTATAATCGGTCGTGTGACTAACAACACGGGATGGTGAAGTATATCTAGTACACGTCGTGTCTGGCACTAACACGCCATGTAGTCTTATTCTAGGAGAACATTGTGGCTTAGCCGTGTACGGGAACTCATGAAGGTGAAGGGGATTCAAGTACACAGCATGTGTTAGTACATCACGCCATGTGTATGGGGTGTTACATGACCTGGGTTGGGAAAAGTACATGCCCATGTGAAGAATTAAGGGAACACGTCGTGTAGGCATTATATATGTCATGTATCCATGTTTTAAAAAACTTGAATGTTTTATTTATTTTGTTTCCTTCATACACTTCAGAGTTTCAGTCCTTGATAATCATGATCTAAGGTGTGCGCTTGACCTTTGTGAGTCATCCCCCTGAGACGTCCTCCAGTTGTCCGCTAGTTATAGGGTAGTGATCAGACACTTGATATGGTAGATCAAGAACTGCCAGCATATCCTCTAGTTGTGCCAGTCTTGGCACCAGCCATTATCCTAGATATAGGTGCTGATTCACAGTTCTGAGAGGTCTTCATGAGGTTCTTGAAAAACTTTCGAGGAGTATATCATCCTACCTCTTTTATGGCAGAGTTGACATGAGTTTTCCACCAGTAGCATCTTATCACCTTCACAGGAGAAGGAGGACCTATGGCTATAGATTCATGGTTTGAAGCAATGCTTTCTATATTCGAGCACATGTAGGCTCCTCCATAGAGGTGGGTGAATCTCACTATGTACATGCTTCGAGATTCCTCCAAGAGATGGTGGGATGTGATCTCACAGGCGGGATGCCAGTAGGTTATGGCATGAGATGCGTTCCAGCGTTCCTTCTATGATTACTTCTACCTAGAGACTTTGAGGGCCGATCGAACCCGATAGTTCATGAGTCTAGAGAAGGTTACTCTCTCAGTCATGGAGTACTCTTCTAGTTTCATAGAGCTGCAGTGCTTCACACCAATCCCAGGAGGTCATGAGTTATCCATGGAATGGAAGTTTGAGGATGTTCTCAGGCACAACATCTGATCTCATGTGAATATCTTCAGGTAGACCTCCATCACTTATATAGTTAACCAGGCACTGATCACTGAGCACATTCTGAGGGATTTTGGAGTTGTGATCCAGGGTGTCTTGACATCCAGAGTTGGTATCCCTCCTACTAACATCCGGAACCGCCATAGGGAGTCTAAGTGTAGAGATCTGAGGAGATGAGAGAGTTATTCTGGTAGCTAGTTGGTTTGCTACCAGTGTAGGAAGAGTGGGAATACAAGCCCACATTGCCCGAGAGACCTAGTGGAGTGCTGATCTTGTGGAAAGATGGGGTACCTTCAGTGTTTATGTCAGTTTTTCTCACCAGCATCTAGTGACATGGGTTCTTATATGACTCCACGTTCAAGAGCAATGCCACTAGTTTCTCATCAGTCAGGGAACCTGAGTTCTTCTGGTCATTTAGGTTGAGGTGTAGGTTGTGGTTGTGGTATCCAGTCGATAGGTTTTCAGCGACAGCAGGGTGGATGAGCTCAGGTTGGTCAGGAAGGGTAACAGGGCCACGGTATAGGTCATACCTTTACAGTGGAGCATACCCAGCTAGAGCAGGATGTCAGATCCTCTACAGTTCTAGGTACAATCCTAGATGGCTCAGTTTTAGCTTCTGTTCTTTTCAATATAGGGTCTTCCAATAGTTTTATATCTATTTATATTATGGAGAGAAATGGTCTCTATATTGTTACCTCTGTTGATATTTTAATGCTAGACAATCCATTGGGGACTAAAACATCTAGTGTACATCAATACAAAGAGTTCCCTCTTGAGGTTGGTGGGTGTCACTTTATTTGAGACCTTTATGTCCTAGAAATGAAAATTTATGATTTCATTCTCAGAATGGACTGGTTAGTACCCTTCCAGGGTGTTGTCGATTTCTATTGTCGTAGGGTGAGCTTCAAGTCACCATAGGGTGGATCATTTATTCATTAGAGGGAATGAGATATCCATGTGAGCAGAGCATGACCCAATCATCATGGGTTGGGAGGAGTTTCAACCCAAATTGCTAGTCTATATCTGGATGACTAGGGGACTTCATAGTTGAACTTTCCTGTTGTGGTCGATCGTTTCATGGATGTATTTCTAGAAGACTTTTTCAGGTTTTCCATTAGAGTGAGAGGTGGACCTTTTATTGAGTTTATTCCAGGAGAGGCACCAGTGTCTATTCCTTTTTATTGTATGGATACACCAGAGTTAAAAGAACACAAGAAGTAGTTGGAGGAGTTGTAGGCAAAGGTATTCATCCAACCCAGTACATCTCCTTGGGGTTTTCCTGTCCTATTTTTCAAAGAAGGCAGACGGTACCCTCAGACTTTGTGTGGATTATCGGAAGTTGAACTAGTTGACGGTCAGTAACCGATATCACTCTCCAAGTATTTACGATCTATTTGATCATCTTTGAGGAGCCCGAGTGTTCTTGATGGTTGAATTGTGGTTCAGTTATCATCAGTTGTGAGTTAGACCATCATATGTACCTATTATAGCCTTTCAAAGTAGGTATGGTCGATATGAGTATGCGGTTATGTCATTCGGTCTCATGAACGTGTCAGGAGTTTTCATGGAACGGATGAACTGAGTGTTCCATCCATACTTGGATTCTTTCATGGTGGTCTTCAGGGAAGATATCTTGGTGTACTCTCACACTTGACATGACCATGCTACCCATATTGAGATAATTTTTAGTACACTGAGAGAGAATTAGTTATATGATAAGCTCTCAAAATGCCACTTTTGGATGGACCAGGTTCACTTTTTGGGTTATGTTATCTCAGAGACAAGAGTATTAGTTGACCTAGAGAAAGTGAGAGAAATAGTTTCCTAGAAGCAGCAGAAGAATTTCTTTGACGTATGAAGCTTTCTAAGGCTAACTGGATATTACAGATACCTCATACATGACTTTTCACACATAGTAGTGACACTAATGGGCCTGACTAAGAAGGGTGACAAGTACATGTGGTCAGATTCTTATGAGTCATCCTTTCTGGAACTGAAAGGGAGGTTGAATTTAGCACTGATACTAGTATTTCCAGAGCCGGGAAAGAGATATATTGTGCACTGTGATTCATCATGTATCGAGTTGGGAGCTATTCTTATGTAGGGTGAATGAGTTGTTGTGTACGGGTCTTAGCAATTGAGGCCTCATGAGTGTAACTACTTGACACATGATCCTATGTTGGCTACTGTTGTTCATTCTTTACACTGTTGGAGACATTATCTTATGGGAGATCATTTTGTGGTTTTCACCGACCACAAAATCTCAAGTATATCTTCACTCAACATGATCTAAATTTGAGAGTGATGGTGGGTTGAGTACCTTATGTCCTTTGACTTTGAGCCTGTCTAAATTCCTGGGAAAGGCAACATAGTCTCTAATGTGTTGAGAAAGAGAACTCAGATACATGGAGTTCAGGAGGGTAGTAGTGAGTGGCAGCTTATGGCTCTGTTCTCTGAGATGCATTTGGAGGTGCACGACAGATAGAGGTAGTTGCTTATATCTCCTGTAGATGTTACCTCTACTCTTCTTGATTGAGTACGAATGAGGAAGCTATCATATTCTGAAGTTCTAGTCTTACAGGAGAGTGTGTTATGAGAGAAACTAATTCCTTTATAGTTAGTAGGAGAGGATGAGATCTTGTGTTTTCATGGGCGTGTATGGGTTTCAACAGACATACACGAGGAGCTGATGTGGGACTTTCATTCCTCAGTTTGGGCAGTTCATCCTGGTGCCACCAAGATGTATCTTGATTTACACTATCAGTATTGGTGGTCAGGTATGAAGGGAGATGTTGCTGGTTTTGTCATGAAGTATTCTACCTGTTAGCAAGTGAATACAGAGCATCAGTGACCAGTAGGGATTTTTTAGCAGTTACCCATTCTTGAGTGGAAGTATAATGATGTCGTGATGGATTTCATTACATGTTTACCGAGGTCGCCTCGAGGTAATGATGCAGTTTGGGTCATCATTGATAGACTCACGAAGGATGCTCACTTCCTACTGATCAAGGAGACCTTCATTGTTGATGAGCTGGGAAGGTTGTACATCTGAGAGATTGTACGTTTACTTGGAGTTCCACATTCTATTTTTTAGATAAGTATTCCCATATTACTTCTCGAGTCTGGCAGGGGTTGTAGAGGGATTTAGGTACATATGTACTTCTGAGTACAGTTTACCATCCCTAGATAGATGGCCAGTATGGGCGTATGATTCAGGTACTGGAGGACATGCTTCGAGCATGCAACCTCTATTTTTTCCGTTCTTGGGAAAAGCGCATACCTCTTGTAGATTTTTCCTACAATAATAGTTTTCAAGTAACTATTCAGATGGAAGCTTATGAGGTTTTGTAAGGTAGGCCATGATGATCACCCTTATGTTGGCTGGAGGCAGGAGAGGTAGCTATGTTGGGACCTCGTCTTGTCCAGGAAACCACAGAGCAGATATAGTTGATTCAGAAAAGGACGGCTACTACATAGTCACGATAAAAGTATTATGCTGATTGACGGTGATGACCTCTGGAGTTCAAGGTTGAAAATCATATTTTTTTTCATGTCACACCGTGGTTGGGACACAAGAGGATTAGGAGATAGGGTATGCTTTCACCAAGATACGTCAGCATGTATGAGGTTTTGGAAAGATATGGGCCAATTTTCTATTAGATACAGTTACCTCAGAGGTACCGGGCCATGCATGATGTCTTCCACGTTTCTCAGCTTCGATGTTTTTTCTCATACCCATATCATGTTTTCCAACCTAATGAGGTTGAGTTATAGGTGGACACATCTTTCATGGAGCATCCTATCTGTATTTTTGATCGTAGTGTGATGGATCTCCATGGTCGGACTATACCTCTAGTATGAGTGTTATGGCTGCACGGGTGAGTACAAAATGATACCTTGGAGATAGAGGTTGATGTACGATCACAGTGGTAGGAGCTGTTTGAGATTTCTACTTCTACACCACCTTGCTAGGGAAATTTGGGAACGAATTTCTTTAAGGGGGAAGTTTGTAAGAACCCGAATCTTCTTTTCAAGTATGTTATTCCTTTTTGGTTGTTTTTATGAGATTAAGAGGAGTTTCTGCAAATTTCAATAGTGCGCATTGTGTACATTAAGTACATGTCGTGTACTCAGTTTCCACACATAGCCGTGTGATGGCCATGTAACGGCTGATCACACAGCCATGTGTGGTGACCTAGAGACCGCCTAAAGAGGGTTCCAATAAAGGCAAGTACACACTGTGTACTTTTAAAATACACACTATGTACTTTGTTTTTTTGTTAAACGGGATTTAGTTGCGTCTGAAGGACAAAACCATCTTCTTCTCAACCTATTTCATCCAAGAGAGTATGTGTGGCCTCATATCTTCTCTTAGCCCCTAAATCGTTGTCCTTTCTCTGAATTTACCACCATAGATTGTGTTGGAATCGTGTTAGTGAGTTCTCCCTTTTTCTTAAACACGATCTCCTGATTTATCCCCTCTCACCAGTTATCCTCGGTTGAATGTTTTTATAATTTTATTAGATCTATGGAGTTCATGGGAGATTAAAGGCTTGAGGTTCATGTATATCAATCTCACGATGCCAAGGTAGGTGGTTTGTGCATTTTCATAGTTAGTCTTTGAGTTATATGTGAAAATGTGCCCAATATCCTTATTCCGGTTATTGTGTGTTTATGGTTTTAGCCATGTTTTTTCCATCTATGAATTGTTTATTTAGATAGAGGTTAATTGGATTTCAATAAGGTTAACTTTACCCTGCTATAGATGTTTTCCCCATGTTTTCTTTTTTTGACCATTTGGTCTAGTTTTCATGTTAAGCTACTTTTCTTTCCATGCCAAGTATTGTTAGGATGGAGTGATTATTATTTGACATGATTGATATGTTGTAGACTATTTAGCCAAGTAGTTCTTGTGGTATAATTTGGATCCTACATATCATTTTTGAAAGACTGACTTACACAGGGGCGTGAGAACCTGATGTAGTAGACCATAGGGAGAATGGAAGTTGAGGGCTTCTCCAGAATGTCTTTTTACTGTTATGTTGCGAGACCAAAGGGGGGATGGAACTTGTGGTCCCTCAGTGTGTCTATAGTTTCTATGATATGGGCCACAGGTGGAATTTGATGTAGATTTATTCCTCAAGGATCCAATTAGTTACTGATACGAGACCACAGGGGGAATTGATGGTGAGTGCTTTCTCATAGTTTCTTTGCTAAAGCTGAACCCGTGGGGTTAGACTCTGTGTGCATCCCTGATAGTTTTTTATGTGTGTTTGGTTGAACCATAGGGGTTAGGCTATGATTACATCCCAGAGGGATACCTGCTTTTTATTAGCCTCTTACTTGATTTATGAAAATTAATGAAATTGAATTTGTAGGAATGTTACTATGTGTACTTCCTTGTTTAGTGCTTCATTTGGTTTATTTCCTGCCATATATATTCACTGACGGTTTGGCATAGATCTTTTGGTGGTTGACTACTGGGATTCATCTCACACCCTATTTGGGTCATTATTTTGGGCCCAAACAGATTATATTATTCCAGGTCTAGATAAGGGCAATCGTCCTTCTACATCAGATACTTGATTGTTGTGAAGCTGAAGAGAATGGGACCAAGATGAGGCTTACGATTCGGAGCAGTTTTTTACTTTTTTTTCTTCTATACTTTGGTTTAGTACTATATTCCATCATTATGATTTGTTTGGATTCTTTCCTAGACATATGTTTCATGCATCATATGTATATGTGCTCTAGTTTATTTCTTTTAGTCTGCTACTATTTACTTTTGTATGTAATTATTACTACTTCTGCTATTGCTATCTTATTTACTTCTGTTGTGTTACTCTACCAATGAGGGAATAGTTTCCCCACTATCACACCCAAGGCCCTTGCTACTAGTTGGAAACCTCTTGCATTCAAGGAAATGTGCTTGAGGCCACATGACCAACCAGGTACGGGGCACCTCTGGGTGGCACTCGGAACAGGGACGTTACAAATTTCAGTGACATATATGCATCATTTTATAAATGTAACATGATGGGAGGGATCACCAAGCTCATCTATTTTAAGAGAACATTCTTCTTCATGAATTTTATCCTTCTTGTCAATATAAATATTTTTTATCTAAAGATAAAAAACAATAAATTTCAATAAAAAGATAAAATCTCATGACTAAACTCAATAGATATATAAAGAAACAACATATGTTGGGCACAAAACAAAAAATCATAACAAGTGCAGATATAACAGAGACACTGAACATAATTTAAGGTGATTAATACTTGAAAATAAATCAAGGACTAAAAAAATGAATAAAATATTTAAAAATTAAATAAAATAAGACTTGCGATTAATCAAGGGATCGCTCAACAAAAATAATGATGTTGCAACAAAAGTGTGTGGACGAACGAATAAGACTGACTACGGGAAGGGGGAGTATAGCTCATAGAAATGGTAGGGGTTGACCTACGTGGGTCCCACTCGTGGAAGGTCTCAACTACAACACTCACGCATATTCCAACCGTAGATGTAAAAGGAGTAATAATTTATCTGAAAAACATTTAACATATTATGCTTAGAAAAATTAGGAAAACATTTGTTCAAAAAATTATTAACACATACCATCAGAGGGGTGCCAAAGGAGGATGTAGGGAGTCCAAATCAGAGTAGAATTGTTGGGGAGGTGTGGTGGCTACATTGAAGGAGGAGGATACAATTTAACATAATAATAATAATAATAATAACCTAACTACTATAGAACAATATAGACACCAAAATAAAAAAATTTAATATATACAGAAACAGATTGAAACCCTTCAATAAAATTCGATATATCTATAAAAAACATAACTGCATAGTGGAATTTAATATATAAACAAACCAAAAATATAGTTTACATAAAAATTTGTCCTCAATATCAGTATCATCATAACCATGATAAACCTCACAGAAAAATCCTACAGAAACATGATCCCACCTCTCACACCACCAGTAACATCATTAGAATCAGCATTGACATCGGAATTGGAATCAACATCAGCATTGGCCTTGGCATCAACATAAACATTAGCATTGACATTGACACTAACACTGACATCAGCACCGTCACTGACATTGGCTCAAGCACAAGAAACAATAGGGGAAAGGAATCTACAAAAATAGAAGACATCGACCTCAAACAGGAATCAACCACAACAATAACTACCAGTGTAAGTGTAGAAGAATGATAATACATGGTTTTACTTATATGTCCATTTATAATCTTTTTTATGTTGAGTCTCTTTCTATAATTTTTGAGAAACTTTTTGAGATTCTTGTTTGATTGCAAAGTTATTTTTTTCCACTGTAACCATACCATAATAGGTACTAAAAAAATGGAAGACCTAGTATCTAGATGGTACAATCTTTTTCCTAGGTCAATAAATCACTATTCCAGGATTCTAATATCCTAATACCTAATGTAGATGATCTTTCAATCCCAAATTGTCAGGTTCATTTTTTCTAATTCCTCCAAATCATTCTTTTTAGTGATATATAAAATAAATTAAAATGATAAAATAATATAAAAAATTTATTTAGTCAAAATAACAGAAATTAAAATATACTTGCAAACATCTCTTGGATTTATTTATTTACCATAGTACCATCTCTATTATTTCTTCTTGAACAAAACAAGGTAGAGTGAGGACCACAACCCTCAATATCCAATTCAATTTTTGGGAAAAAATAAACAAAGAAACATTAGAAGTTAATTAAATTACCCTAAACCAAGATAAACATAATCATATTGATCTTAATATATATTTTAAATTCATAAAATTGCATTAAAATCAAGGTCTAGGGAAAAAAATAAAAAATATAAATCATTTTAGATTTTGAGGTATAATAAAAAAGTCATGTTATTCACAATTAGCCTCTCACATAATATGAAAACGAATGGAAGAGATGAAAATGATATAGAAGAACAGAAAGTATCTTGTATCACAATGATGTTAATTTCTTAATGTTAAAAGACAAAAATGAAAGGGTAAACCCATCCAGGGAGGTTTTCGTAGAAGACATATCCAAAAACAGAGACCATATTCCATGGAGGTGACGGGAAATGAAAATGAACACCATAGAAGCAATGAAGATCTTTTTCTAGAATGAAGTCATTAGCCTTTACAGAAACCGAATATTGTGGGAAGATTGATGTGATAGATAGCCTAACAGGGTGGTAAAAGGGGAGGGGATGCCCGAGAAGATAAAGAGAATCCACAAACATCAAAGGATCATGTGCCTTGTGAATCATTATCAACCAATAAAACATGATGACCCTCTAGGAACCATAATGTTGAGCCTGCAGAAACCAATAATCCATGAAATCCTCTCTTTATAGGTGATTGATTCAGAAGTATTTATGATTATGAAGATAAATTATAATGGGAGAAGATATATCCAATAATGTAATAAGATTTCAAAATAAAATTAGGTTGTGTTTAACCCTCTTGAACCTCTCTAAAGGTGACCAAATATGATACTATGTAACAAATGAGAGTCCATAAATTCAAATAGAAAACAACATAATACCATTAGTGAGATATAATGATTTATTATCACCTAGGATCTCAATATTGACAAGGATGATATCCAAATGAGATGGAGATTGAGTTCCAGACAACAACTATTAAAAGGAAAGTGGAGCTTCACCAGAAAAATCGACCTCCAAAATTATTATGAAATATAATTTTAAATAATGGTTTGTTAGTGGGAGAAAGGAAACCAAGTAAGGATTTGATCCTTAATATTTATCTATAAATGTTGGTGAAATAAGTAAATCATTAAGTTTCAAAAAAAATTTCAATTATGTAATGAATAACATTACTGAATGTGTTAAGATAAATTCAATGTACATATTTTAAAAAATAATCAATCATCAGATAGATTAAGAGAAAAAAAATGTTTCTTGTTATATTCTACATAACATCGTAAACAAAAAATAAAAAAAAATAGAAATATGCATAGTAAAACATTATAGGTTCAAAATCTCATTCAATATGCTCAAATATCAGTACACAATGACATGGATTAAGTAAACCAGTTATTAAATATAGTATCAGCATGTAAAAGAATTTCTTAGATGATTTCAAAAGAAATTTCAACACATTTTAGGTCAATTCATTGTTGAATTATTTAAAATTTGCAACAAAATTAATAAAATGATAAGAATTAAAAGTAAAAAACTTAAAACAAATACTTCATTAATGTATAAACTGTAAGTATTTGAGCTCATCCAAGACACTAATTTTAT
This sequence comes from Viscum album, assembly GCA_963277665.1. Classification (NCBI taxonomy): domain Eukaryota; kingdom Viridiplantae; phylum Streptophyta; class Magnoliopsida; order Santalales; family Viscaceae; genus Viscum; species Viscum album. The sequence goes on along the minus strand of OY728164.1, from coordinate 2,011,239,712 downwards.
TTGAATATGTTCTCTGTTACATAATTATTTATATTATATCATGAAAATTTTATCATAAAATTCCAACAAATTAACACCGAAATGTGATTTTACTATATTTGGGTTAAAGAGATATTGTTTCAGGTTTCTCTAGCTAAAAACTCATCTTGGTACTTGAAAATTAATTAAACTTTTACACCATGTGACATGAAAGTGTTATCATTAGATGAAAAAATAGTAAGAATAATTTTCCTAAATTGGTTTGGGTAATAAATTATATCCGGGAATACATACATAAAACATTGTTTTTATTAAATTTTTATAATACATTAATAAAAACTGTGAGTTTAATTTCCAGAATATTTTTTTTAATGAATTAAATTTAGATATTAATTAGTTATACCCTAGAAATTAGTATACATTTGATAATGAAAATTATTGATTCTTTCTTACAAATAGAGATTACTGGTTGAAATATTTTAAAAGGAATAGAGACTTATTCATGAAAAATTATAGTATCTTAGGATAAAATATCATGATAAGAATGTAGGTTTGTTCAAATATTATATAAATGAGATGAAATTTATTGGGAACCACAATATGAAACCTGAAGATGGTTTATATTTCAATGCTATTAAGGTCACCAGGCCTATTTTGTCTCTTACAACTCCTCTATTATATTTTGTTTATGGGTGGAATAGAGTAGATATATATGAGAGGGTGTATATGTCTCCTTTATCAAAAATAATTTTTTTAATTGGTTGCTAACATAATAATATATTTGATGACATGACTACGGAGAAAAAGTTCAAGGGTGTTGTTAAGTATTTAAAACTTAATAGTCCTCGAAGGAATGATGGATCTTCAAGATTATTCTATATTTTTGTTTGGTGGGTCATCAAAAATATGGTCATATATATCATTTAGTATTGACTCAGAGTGTTTTTTTCTTTTCTTAGTGGTATGTTCAGCCACACTTTTAGTCTCTAAACAACTATGCTTATAAATTTATAATCTATTATCAGATATCCTAATGAAATTTTCTTGAATATGGTTGTCATCATCAGTGGATTACAATGTTACAATCTATAAGAACAATAAAATTTCCTCATGTCTATTTATTTTACTTATTAAATTATTTATATCAATTTTGATATAGATAATTCCTTCATGAAAATAAAAGGAAAAGATTAATGGTGAGGGTGTAATAAAATAAATTACATATTCTTTTTCATGATCTAGTATTGAAGTGTGTCCTAGAGTATGAATTCATTTCAGTGCACTATTATTTATTTTATTTTAGTCTGATTTCTCTAGTAAAAAATATATTTTATAACTAACATAAATAAACTAATTAATTTATCCCTTAAAATAATTTTTTAATTAATAAGTGATTATATATATAAGTTTAACTAATACCTTAAACTCAGGGATCTTCCAATAGATGATCATCTCTCTACATTGTGATCTTGATCAATCATGAATTATTGGTATTTCTTTAAGATCTATATTATCTATCTCTTTCCAACCAACATACACATAATACTTGTATAGTTTCCATATATCACCTATTTACATTAACATTATGTCCTTTTCATTTTTTTCATTAGCAAAATTATATGGAAGTTTCATTAGAAAAAATATTTGTTAAGAGAATATTATAAATTAATATATATAAATTTGATTAACATTACTTACACAAATATCTACCCAAAAATTTCTATTTATTTTTTCGCCAACTTCCATCCAACTGATTGGTTGAACAAAAATGATAATGATGTGTTTAGCATGTGATCCCATAAAACCTTTTCATTCCATAACATGTTTCCCAATTCTATGAATGTTCTCATTATATTGAACCATAATTTGTATGTGTCAATTCTAGACCTCTCACATTTTTTGTGGCCTCGACATCTGGTGGAGGATATTTCTAATCATGAAAAATAATTAGTGATGTAAAATAATATATATGAATTTATATTTAATCACTATTAGTAATGTTTAATCACATACCGATAGATGGGGGATCTTCTGAACCCTAAAGTGTTGTATCTAGAAGAGGTGTATTAGATTCTGTAGTAGGTGGGATATCTACATTATGTGTACTCTATAAATTTGATGGTGATAACTATATTTATGGTGTGAGAAAAAATGATTGATATCCCTATACAGATGAAGGTGGATGTGGATATGGATATGGTGGTGAGATATATGGGGGATCAGTTCTCATTATAGTGGATGGTGGGAATGGGTAATAAAGAGGGACGAGATCTTGAGAAATACCATCTTGTATGGGTATGGGTGGAAAGGGTTATGGAAAATGTGGGTATGGAATATAAGGAGATGGCATAATTAGAGGATGAACTACTGGTGAACGAAGGGGGATAAATGGATGTTGAACTAAATGAGCTCTTTGTGACTGAAGTGTCATAGTGGTAGGGTGAACTGTATAATTAGTCATACTAGTACACCTCACCATACTATTAGCCTCTATTGTATAATCCAATGGTTTTCTCGATTATGTAGCCTAAAATAACATGTAAGATAAAATAAAATTAATGATAAAAAGATAAATAAGATGAAAGAACATAATATTCAAACATAAATTCTACTTACAATGGTGGCCAGGGGAGAAATGCCTAAATATCTAATAAACTGTTCATTTTTCTATATTATTCTTCTTCTAACATCATTATAATCAAACATTTTTACAAGGAAATTTAAAATAATATTTTCAGATAAATAGAAGTAAGTCAAATGTTAAATAAAACAATTTTAACATTAATTCATGAGATACATTTTAAACCACAACAATCTTTCTCTAATTGGTGTAAATTTCTTTAAAAAAGATATCATGTTTAGGGATTTGATTCAGGACCACATGAAATGAAATATTTAACTCAATTTTTTAAAAATATCCAGATACTCAAGTTTAGGTTTAGTGGGAATTTCAGTCTTATTATAGATTGATGAAAAGGAGCTACAGGGGTAAGAACAAAGGTCATATCAGGGACTAGTTTGGAAGGTTCAAAGTAGGACATAGTAGAGGAAGTTTCATTGAGATGAGTAGGTTTTCCCCACAAAATATCATGGTTTTCAATAGGAACAATAATATTTTGTTTAAAAATAGAATGCATTCCATGTGTTTTCTAGTTCATTATTTTGAAGACTTGAAATTAAATTTCGATCGTGTTTAATTGAAATTCAGCCACTAAAAGACCACAAACAATCAATTTTTTCTAAAAAAATTGTATAAATCAACTTCTACCTCTATAAATAAAACTAGAAAACATATTGTTACAGTTATTAAAAAAACAAGGATTAAAACCATTTTTTAATCCCTACACATCATAATTCGGAAAACAAAAAATATTGCTATCAATAATAGAAAATTAACATATGAAAGTACCAATAAATAGAGATAGAAACATAGATTTTTAACAGAAAAAATTAGTGTTCAATGGTAGTTTATAGATGATTTCAAATAGATTTTATGTGCCAGAATTTCCAAATTTCTAATACATTTTGAGGTAAAACTTCAATTTTCCCATAGAAAATGATTTTCATATGGATTTTCAGTAATCAATAGAATATTACAAAAATTAATTCCTAGATAATTTTAAATTTTTTGTTTCATTTTTTTATTTATATATATTTCTTATAAACCTCTTTTTCATTGACAATAATTAATGAGAGTTTCTTTACTCATTTGGACATGCTTTCATATTTTATTCCTTAGGTACTGAAATATAGCATCTTCTAGATTTTCTTTAATAATATTCCCAAATAATATTTTTTTCACTTTTTATGTTTTTTATAGTTTATGAAATTTGAATACTCATTTTATATTTTTTCTCATCTTTCTAAGGTTGAACTAAGTAGTAAAAAGTAAAGTTTCAAATAGTTTTATCTAAGGAAACCTACTCCTAGTTTTGTACAAATTATAAATATTTCTTCATTGTAAGAATTAATTCTCATATTCGAATTCACACTAATTCAAGGTAAATAATCATTCACTGAAAATTTCAGATTAAATGTTGGGCGCATTACCTTTACATTTGTAGGAATATATCTACACTTTAATTTTCATCAAAAATAATATTTTGGGAACATAAAAAAAATTAGTATGTCATTTCAAAAAGTATTTTGTATAGTTTAATGGTTGATATTTTAATTCTTAATCAACACATTATTTAAATAAAACACATCATATCACATGAAATTGTGTGGGTAAATAATATTTAATTTGATATCATGTATGAAAGTTTTAAAAACACTTAAAATATTATAATAATATCAGGTAAATACATACAAATGTTTTAATGCTATGTGTGATATGTGAAAATTTCTAATTCACAATCTATTATAACAATTGAATCATCTATTTCATCAAATGTAACATTCAAATAAATACCGACACTTTCATCTACAACATCATTATCATCCAAACCGGCATATAACATATTTCTAGGAATTTCATCAACAATAACCCCAAATTGTTGTTTTAATGGGTCAGTTACATAAAACACTTGTCTATCTTGTGATACAAGAATATGTGGTTCATTAGTATGAAGCTGTAAGTTCATATAAATCACTCTAAATCCATAGTTATCTATATTCATGCCTTGTAATTTAATTGAATCAAACCATTCACATTTTATCATTGTGATGTGACCATGTGCATAGTAATATAATAAAATGATTCATTTAACAACCCTATAATATGATATATTTTCTGATCAAGGTTTCTTGTCTGATTCACTCACATAATAATTTTTTGTACTAGTTTTCATGACACCATCATGATGCATTGTTATTTTTTTTGTAAAGATATGTATAATGAATTTAAATCCATTGAAAAACATTTCCTTACAATCACATACCTCATTGTTTAGACAAAAGGACAACACTCTTATTTCATCTTATACATCATTCATTAGTAAATTTAAAATAGAACGATACCAACATTGAATATTAAAAAAAATATCGATTATTTTGTTATGAAAAAAAATATATTTATTACCTTTCACTTTAACCAAGCATTAAATTAGTTACTGTGAAATTGTTCCTTCCTATTAATAAATAGAGAATGATGTCTCATTTGTATAATTTCTAAATGTTCTTTAAAAATATGAATTATTTGAAATGTTAAAAGATATGAAGAAATCAAACTATGAAAAATGCATATTTATTAGTTTGATCCCTTTATGTAACCATCAAGAACACAAATGTTGAGTAATATTATATAATGATCCATTTTAAATACTTCCCTATATAATTTACACAACAAGTAAGTTCTAGATAACACCCTATATGGGGATGTAAAGGAAATACATGTTCAAAGGGATAATATTTCTCATCATTAGTTCGTATCAGTCTATTAGACCTCATTGTGACGTGATCCAAGTATGATGAACAGAAATCCATGAATTCTTGTGCTAAATAGACTTTCACAATAGAGACTTCATGAAGATATTTATTTATCACCTAAAATTTCAATGTAAATAACAATATTTTTATCTTATATTTCCACCAAATCAAAATAGCACCACCAAAAAGAAATTATATGGGTAGATTCACATTCAGATATAATATTCATGTGAAAAGTGATGGTGGGAAAATTTTCTCCAAGTCACAATGAATAATAGGTTCATCTCTCTAAAATTTATGGAAAACACTTCTTATCAGTCTTTTGGCACAAAGGTCTCGATAAAAATAGAAAAACATAATCATAGTAACTATAACTATATGTTAATGTAAATTTCAAATGAAAAAAGGAACCAAATCATGTAATGAGACTTAGTAATCATGGGTTTTAAGAGATTTTAGTTTCACATATTATGTGTTTACCCTTTTCCAAATGATTCTTGAATTACCATCTGAGACCTTCATTCTTTTCAAGACCTAAATAAATTGTTTTTTCACTGAATTTTTCATTGAATAAAATGAAAAAATGGACTTTCCACTTATTTTGACCAATTAGATCGGGATAAATTCTTTCCCTTATACCCCAATACATCAAATCATGAAATGATCGCAAATCATTTTTTTTCATTTGACATTTAAAAGATTAGCATGTAAAAACTCAAAAAAAATATATCAATATGCATTACATCCAAACAATGACATAATAAAATAAATGACCAATATTAAAGATCAAAGAATATACTTTTCTATCACTAATTTCTATTGGATTTTGAATTATCATGCATTCATTTATTGATATTTGATTTAAATTTTCCAAGAACATAATTCAAACCATCTAGTTCTTTAACAATATCATTCCCATCATTCGTTGATTCATTTCATCTATCTCGACAAAATTATCAAACTTTCTTTGATTTCTTCTACATGGATGATTCACCAGTAGAAATCTTTGATGCCCTATGAAGCTGAAATCTCTTTAACACTTTTATCTTCAGGGTGGTTTATTTTTTATAAAAATTGTGTAGAATAATTTCTCTTTTGTAATACAACCAGACATCATTCCGTAAGTAGGTAAATCATTTTTCATCCATAATAATGCTTCACAAAACATAATTTAGTATTTCTTGAACGCATCATATGCTGGTTCACCAACAATCCAAAGATAATTTAGATCATCTATTAATGGCTGCATGTATATTTCAATATCATTTCTAAGATCACTACTTCCAAAAATCACTATAATCAAGATTGTAAATGGATCCATCTTACACATCCATGATGAAATGTTATACCCAGGAATCTCAGTCAGAGGAAAGTCTCTGACTATTAATTAATAAAGAAAAGGCATCAAGAAAGTACAGTAAGGGAAAAAAAATAACTGGATCTCGTAGAAATCATACCCATCATCACATCCATTATAAATTTCTTCCTCTTCCGCAGCTGATTCCAACTCTGAGCTTTCATAATGATTAAGAACCTTGGCGTATTTCATTCGCAGATTCAACTTCTCCAATGATAAAAAATCTTTCAAGGACTACATAGCCCGAATTTCCTTTGCAACAAAAGATCTTGTACACACTGACCTTGGAAGAGAAGAGTAGTCCTTCCTCATCCTTCACTATGGTGGTACATTTATATCATCCTCACTCTCGGGCACCTTTATCCTCCCATCCAGAATGACATCGTTGTAGGAAGGCCGAACAACACCACTATTATTTTCCTTGTCACTATCTGAGACATCGCCCCACTTTCTTGAGATGTGCACCTCTTGGTAACCCTCATTCAAGCCTCAGGCTTACTGAAAATTACTGTTGGAGTCAACCATGGCAAGAAATTTTGGTTTCTCTACAATATTTTTCATTCCACCCTCTCCAATTGTATCCTTAGAGAAGTCATGTTGCAGCTTTCCGCCATCCAGCCTTTTATCATTCTCCTCTACCTGATAGGTATTTCCATTATCCAGTTCAAGAAAATGGTTACTAGTGGAGACCGCAATAAGCATTGCTTCAGTAACATCTGCCTGCCCTTGCATCTTTTCATCACAGGTGTCCACTGCCTCCAATTCAGAGACAATTGAGTCCACATGCTGCTCAGTCTGCACCTCCATCTAAAAATCCCCATGCATTGTGTTTACAAAACTGATATCCGCAGCCCCGACCACAGCATCCTGAGGTTTCTCATCATCCATTGTCCGACCAGTAGAAATTACCTGCTCCTGAACAACATCAGCAGCAAATTACACAGAACATTAAATGGAGTAGGCTATCTCTACATCTGCTGCCAAGCGACCGATACCACTCCCCTTTCATTCCCTCACACCACCTTCATCTCCCTTATCATGACTAACTGCAACAAATTGTAGATCTTCATCAAACCTGTTACTCAGATGGACTTGAGTCCGACTCAATAAATTTGGACCCCCTGCATCCTCTACTCTGTTCATGCCCAAAGAAGATCCAAGAATACCCTTACTCTCATAACCATTGTCCAACCTTAACTCCCCAACACCTACAACAGCTGACACTACCTGACCATTGCCTATCATCTTCTCCCAGACCACTTCCCACACATTCCCCTAAGAAACAATTTGGACTTCTTCATGCTGACACATTCATGCACCTCCCTACACATTACACTTGAATGCAAGATCCTCACTTAAAATTCTAAACACCTTGGACACCCTCAAATTCAGTTGATGACCCATGGTCTGCTTCCCCATCTTAGATCTGGATACAGCCCCAGCAACCGCATGACACACCGTTGACACATTGATAGACCACTCCTTATCCACCGGCCACAACTTCTAATGTTCCCCACCCTTGTTCTCTCTACCCGCACCCAAATTATTTAATACATCCTCTCTAACTACTTCAGAGGCCATGCCACTGTCGCCTCATTGTACTACCCAGTGACCAAGACCCCTGCCCACCATTCTTGTAGCCCCCCATCGACAAAAAGTTGAAGAATTCCCCAACCACCCACAAGAAGAATAGTAATCCTTCCAACTCTCGTACATCACATTCTATTCATAGCTATACTCCTCCACAATTGTTACCCATACATAATCAAAGGGGGTTCTAAACATGTCCATCTCAATGCACACCCATGGATTAATATGATGACAAACTGCCTCTATGAAACTATCCGAGAAAATGTACCTACCAACCAGGTTGCCGAGCATTTTCAAAACAGAAGGATTTTGGAATGGTAATGGAAGATTGGGAAACCTGACCCAAATCGTAGTAGAAGGAAGATCGCACTTCATATGAAATTCAAACGACCATTGAAACAGAAAGAACCTGAAACCATCGCAACACCGGGGAGCCCTCGACTAGGCACTGAAGAGATCCTCCTCGGATGAAAATCAGATCATGATATGATTATTGTCTAGAAATCACACTATCAAACTTTCTCAAGGATCCCATGATTCAAAGACGAATTTGTCAAAAGAGTCCACCCAAGTTCGTCGATGCTTGAACTGCACAACCAAGATTCGAAGATGAATCTGTGTGCAGTATTCTTTTGGAAAAAATGGGTTGAAAATATCACAAGATAATCCCAATCTAACATTTAGTGGGTTATATGAATGTTATGATGTAACCTATAAAATTAGTTCCAAGATAACCCATCTAAAGGATTCACTATTTCAATATTGCCCTTATTTCTTTCACATTTATGTTATCTCAAATTCCTCTTCATTTTTTCTGACATAAAAAGGTATATAAAGCCTGAAATTACACGGAAGTGCCACATCACTTTCATTGGTATATGAGATTGATTTACTTCTTTATTATTAATTCAACTTGATTTACCATACTATTTTTACTAACTCAACTTTTCATTTTCCTTTCAGAACAAACAATAATATTTGGGGAAAGAATGAATATTAGTAGATGAAAATCTAATTTTTTTCAAGTAACTTTGATGACAGGTAATCATTTTATGAAATAAAAGCATCATCATGTAATAAATCATTAATAAATATATAGTTATAGTCATATGAATTATTATTATATCCATAAATTGCTTTCCCATGATTTAATTGCATTAAAAACTCAATTTTACTCCGTTCTCCATGTGCCTAATATAATGGTGTATTTGCATCTTCCACCATCTTTCCAACACTATCAACCTCATCATTATGATCAATAGGTAAAAACTGTGTTTTGGTATTCATTCCTACATTCAATGGTCTACATGAAGAGATAGCTTCAGAAAAAAAATGAAAACCAATCATAAATCAAAATTTTCATATCAATACTTTTAACTGAATCAATGTCATTCTCCACTTGATATTTTTTCCATTGTAATAACCCATGATATTTTCTTTTTGAAACCATAATTATTGATATGGTAATTCACTTACTTAGGATATTACCATAGTCTTACAGCACAATCAAAGCCCCATCATAAAATCAAATCTCCATCCAAATCATTATTGAATTCAATGACCACAAAATATTGCAACTTTTTCTGAAACTCATCACTGATCTGATGAAAATTGAACATCCAACTTCTATCAATCCTAAGATAAATAAACATACATTAAATAAATAATATATAAGATCACATAAAGAAATATGTTTTGTTTCTTAAGATAAAAACTATTCATCAATAACTTTTTTACAAAAAAGCCTAAAAAATATCTTAAATGAAAAGTAAAATGATGTATGTACACACTCCTTAGAGATATCATATGTTCATGAGTTCAATATATTTTTTCATATGTATTGAATAAGGAATATGTTTCGCTGGTTATATAATTATGGTTCTTGATTTTTTTTATTGGCATGGATTTTTATGGCACATGGTGGACAATGGTGATGACAACATCTAACTCAAAAGTACATGTGCGGAACATCGTACATGGAAAATAATAACTTCTAGTGAAAAAAATAATATAAGAACATTTAAATAATAAAAAATATCATATTAGATGATAGTATTGGTGCTTATTCTTTGTCGTGGAGCTCAATAAATGAATTTCATAGATTTGGGGGGAGGAGGGACATCACATGACATAAAACAAGTTGATTTAATGAATTTATTTATAGTGGTGGGTTACCTAGTTCAAAAATAATCTAAAAACATAAACAAGAAAAATTATAACATAATAATAGAGAACACAATGCCACAGTATTCCATGGAGAATAATAGTTCACACCATGACGTTCCATCTCAACCAGAAAATTCTATAAGCCTTACATAGAACAATTTTACATACCGCTAGCCACAGAGTTTTATATTAAGAACTATGCCTAATTGGGAGATTTTATTTTTCATTAGAAAGTTTCGGTGATTATTTTTTTACATATATGACCTTATAGTTGTCAATGTCGCATGGCATAGTAAGACAGAAATGCCACTTAAGGATGTTCTGTGAGGTGAGTGCATCTCAAATGAACCCCTATACCCTAATAAATTATTCTTATTTATTGCTTCCAAACAATATTTCATATATTTTGATAAACTACTTTTTGTTTTTCATATTCCTATTCTCTAGTTCATTACAATAAAAAATAACTTGCTTTTGTATCTTTATACTCGAACTCCCAGATAATCATATCCCATTAACTAGAAAAAATTTCTTTACATGTATTAGAATTGGGAATATCCTTTTTTATGAGATAAAAGAGGTTTTTTAGAACATTTACCATAACCACATTCAGTATAGGAATACCACCCTTATGCATTGGGTGATATGTTCTATGAAGGTTCATTATTTAATATATTATCATTTAATGGATACTTTTGTTATAGATTTTTACTCATTTAAGAAAATATGTTCATACCAAAACATGATAGAAAGTCACATACATTTAAATTCCAATGAGAATATTTTTTTTCTTCATTTTATAAAAATATAATATTCCAAAAATAAAATTTCTTCATTAATTATTATAGAATTTTTTTTTATACTCATGATTGTTAAAATTATTTATAGCTAAATTTCATAGATAGAAAAAAAAATAAAAGGGTGATAAGTTCATATTTTACAAATGGGAGATTTTTCAGAAGAATAAATATTCCAGATAATAATTTTATTAGAATATAGAAGAATTTTATTTTTATTTTTTTTCAAACATATTAATTATTATTCATGATTTTGATTTTAAAAACAAGGAAGATTTTTGGGTCAAATACTAACTTTATACTTGGGTTTGAAAAAAAGAATACACTAATTCTAGAATTTAAATTATGAATATATTTTTATTTTAATTAGTACTGTGTAGTTTTAGATTTTCAATTACAAATGTTCTGATGAACGTAGTTGTGTGATAAATTTTACCAAAACATATCTTTAGTGTTGTAAAGGTGTGTTATTGGTCTGAAGTGACATTGTTTATTTTAACAAAACATATGAATCTTCTTTTAATATAGTTAGATTCATATCTAGAGAACACAAAATCTAACCATTGATCATTCATACACAAATGTTTATAAATTGAATACAATCTTTATAGAGTGGAATATACTAAAAACCCTCTAATTACTCTACTATGATGTTTTTTAAACTATCTAGCTACCTTATCTATACCTTATGCTTATAATATTCAATTAGTGTAGGATAAAATCCATTATCATGTAAGGTATTCCTTTTTAGGTATTTAGATTTTATTTCAATTATTTTTTTTTGAATCCTATGAGATTAATGAGGTTCCATTTTGTAGAACAATTTTTTTAATGATTATTTTGAATGATAAGAATTTTAGGATAGGAAATATATTATCTTCTTAATTGGTAGTTCAATAATGTTCATTTTTGTACTTTATATCAATGGTTTGATCGATTAAGTGATCAGTATTGATATCCTTTATTCTTTATGAAAGGATAATGTTAAATATTTTCTAGTTTCGACTTGGATACAATGGATTAGGTTATAAAAAACATGGATCTTTGGTATAAAAGGAAAGAGTTCCTAAGTAGAATTCGTTTTTGGTAATAATATACATTTCTGAAATTTGGATTTTTATCTAATACCAATTTTTTTCATATTTGTTTTTATGGTTATTTTTTAATTTGACTCCTTATAAGATCCACTATTCTAATTTCTTCTAATTTTACTACTAACAAAATTATTGATTGAAACATTCTAGATTACGAATTATATAATGATTGAGGGGGTGATAAAATTCCACTCATCTTTAGACTACAATTCATACCATTTATTGCAGTGACTTATCCTCTATATTTTTTTATAACACTTGTTGGAGGAAATACAATGGGAGATATTAATGAAGTGAAGTTTCTGTAGTTTTTTTATTTCATGTCAAAATCTATAATTCTGTATTGTTTTTACAAAACTAATGTTTGATGTATGTTTATGGATTTCCAATTTCTTTAGAGGTTCTATTAAATATGGTTACTAATAGAGAGTGAGTGCTAAATAATTTTTTTTGAAAGCGGTATAATCCATTAATTTAATTGAATGATTTTTATGTTTTTATAGAATATGGGTGAAGTTTATAATTTTATTATAAAATATATATTTAAAAATCCTATAAAGAAACATAAAATTTGGTAACAAATTTATGATTATTTATAGACATCCTCTGTTCAAGAATAGTCACTCATTATTTTTAAACCCAGCATTACTCACATAGAACTAGAGTTTATTAATTTATGGGTACTTTACATGTAAAAAGTGATATTATTTTGATCAAAAAACAATTATCCCACAATTATATGATTTTTTGGGTATAAAGGTAGTTGTATATAGTGTTAAACATGACCTGGATAAAGGATGACAAAATATAAAGATGAGTTTGACTTATGTCTAGAATTAGAATTATTGTGACGGTCATTGAAGCACTATAAATTGGGTAATTAAATTTTAAAAAATACTTAGTATGTAAGGTTTAAATAGGTTTGGAAATTCACATTTTATTTATAATGTAATTTAATACCTTTTTGTGATTTTAGGTATATTCGGATGCATTGAGAATTGTTAAAGAGGTTATGACTAGTATTTCATTATGTAGTGATTCATTCATAATATATATTTTTGGATTTGAATTTTTGAAATAGAAATATTTTGGGAGTTCCATGTATATGTCATTTTTATACTCATAAGATGTGAAAAATGGAAACAAAATTAATGTATATGATATTTTATTAATGAGTAAGTTTATTGTTAAAGAACTCTCATAATTATCAAATTCATGTAATGCATGTAATATTTTCAAGATAAAAAATGTATTATCTAGGGATTTTAATAAAATTTAAAATTTAAAATACCTTATTTGAGATACATATTTTATTTTCTCCTGATATTTAAGTTTTTTTATAGATTTAAGACATAAGAATAGTAATTGAAAATCCTTAAACATAATGTAAGGATCCTCAAAAACGTTTTGGGAAATCTGTTATAGATAAGGATACTAAAATTCAATGATGTAAAATATCATATGTAAATATATATGATAGATTAACTCATACTATTATATTTCAGTTTTTTAAAATCTTATGTATGGTTTTACACTTTTTGAAAATGTGAGATTTTTCTAAAATAACATATTTTGAGGAAAATTACATTGGGTGATATATGAACTGATCTTAATTGTTTAATATATTAAAAATGAGATTTGATGAATAAGGGTGTATTTTATATGATCAATATGAAATATCCTATTGACCTCATGATTCTCTAAGTAGTGTCTCAGCTTCTATACCACAAATATTAATGCAAGGAATTTATTCTCGATATAAAAATATACGGTCTTAATATCCAACATTATCATAACATGAAATTAAATACTAATATACTTTACACCATCATTATTATATTCAAAAATGTCATTGAGTGATCACTATTTGGTTTCCATATATAAAATGACTATATTACCTTATGTTAGTGCCATCCGTATTAGTGAGCTTAGGAATTATTGTTTAATATAATTAAAGTTCCTTTGAAAATATATATCCCCTGGAAAGGTGGATCCCTTCTTTATCATCATTATTGAGGGTAAGAAATTAACCAAGAGGTTAACTAAAAATAATATGTTCTAGGCATAATTTCCCAAATTACCTCTCATCTCATTGTGTTTTTGTGGGGGTTTCATATCAAATACTTCCTTGGTATTTTTATGGTTGACTCTGATGTCAAGGTGATACAAAACAAGTTGAGTAAATTCCAAAATATTACCCTAACAATACATTTTTATGAATTCATCTATTAGTTGTGTTATCATGTTTTGTTAAAAAACTCATGTTCATCACGATGATCACAGTTTCATGGAGACAATACCTCCAAATCATTAACATAATATTCTATGATTTTCCCTATGAAGGGATTGATGATATGGTGTGTGACACAATAATGTATAACATCAGTGTTCTTTAATAACAATGAATCATTTGAGTTCAATATATTGAAGCATGGATGATTTTAACCTATTTAATTTCAAAGTTTTATTTATCTGTTATAATGTATATATTGGAACTTAGGTGTAATCTTTGCGATATTACTATTATTTTTGAATCAATAGAAGTATTTTTTTGATGAAAGGCAGGTTTTGTTTTGTAGTGAATTGAGAATAATAATGAATATTACATTTTAATGAAAATCTTTAAGAAAAATCAATGTAAGAATCAGGGATAGGTGTTTAATGGATTAACATCATCATTTACTGAAATAGGTCATAAAAATTATCATTCACAATATAATATTTGAAGGTTCAGGCTTCTATGATGTTTAAGTTATAATCCATTCCTCTACTAAAGATTTAATCCATTCACACTTGTTTTTTATGAATGGTTCAATAATCCATCAAAAATTATGTTCCAAGAGAAACAATAATCCATGGATCTAAAAAATCCATCAAACATGTTAATCATCAATGACACATTCTACTAAGTCAAAAAATGAAAATTTTACTTTCATGAAACATTCCTTCTCTCAATCAAGTTGTCATCCCCTACCAAGGTCTCACCACAGAGGATTATTTCACAAACCATTAAAATCGAGGGTAGTTTGTATACTAATTTAAATAAATAAAAAATAAAAAATAAAAGATAATTGGGGAAGAAAACATCTAAACTAATGAAACATAGACACATGAATTGAATAGAAACTGCATAAGTTTGTTATAGAATTTTAATGGGATCTAGGTAAAGTGTCTCAAAAGAATTTAGGATACATTAGGATCTCAAATATCAATATATATAGTTATTATAGTTTATATAATATGAATAAAAATTAATTATCATTAAAATTGAAATTAACAAAATACATAAGGGTTTACAATAATATAATGAAATGAATATTGATTAATGAAAATTGGTTGAGTGGTATCTCTATTTAAAACTAGATTTTTTCATATCTTAACCACCCTAAATCAGGAATTGTTTATACTAATTCCTACATCATCCATGGTGAAGTTATATCACCCATGAATGGAACTGGAGGTGACAATTTATAGTAAAAATGGGTGCTGAGTTACCCTTAAAATTAGCATTTTGATATTTTTATTACGTTTGAACATTATTTCAGCTGAATATATGAACATGATTTTATAAAATATTTTCCCTCGTTTTCTTAATGATTCTACCTGAAAATTTAAATTATATTTTTCATTTGTATATTAAGATATGGTGTAATTTGTAATGTCGACTTTTTAGTCAAGTATAATCATCAAGTTCTAGTATTCAATATTACCATGAATTTATGGACTAGAAGAAGAAGGAATTTTTAAGACTTATAGTTAATTAGATTTTTCTAAATCATGTTCTATATCATCAAACATATATTGAGATTCAATATTTTGAGAGATATAGTCACATCCTTATTAATGGTAAAAATTGTTATTAGATTTGGAGTCCATATTTATGATTCCTTTTTTACAATGCTTCCATATGAAATTTTTTCTTTGGATAAATGAAACGAGGAATGTATATTCTCCTTATAGATATCATGATTTCACATCAATCAATGTAAGGATAAATATTTTATAGATGAAATAGTGATGTGTGGTCTATTGTGACCAAACTACCTCACAATTGAGGTAAGGTCCAAATTGTACCAATCAATCATGGGATCTAGCTCTTATTATTTAAATAATGAATATATATATATTAATTTATATTTCCTCCAAAAAATATTAAATTCGAATTTTATCTGATATGAGAAAGTGTATATGTGTATTAGATGATCCCAGTACTATTCTATGAGGCTTGGGAATGATTCATAGTTTAAATTATTTAGTGTAAGAACCATCAATGTTATGAATAATTTCACAAAGACACATTTTATAAAAATTTAATACCATAACAACAAACCATAATAGATTAGTCTTTTGATAGATATTTAAATAATAAAACTACTATGGAATTTTACAAAATATTTAATAATCTTGAATATCAATCATAATATACCTACATAAGAAGATGAACCATCATTTTAAATGTAACCAATTATTCACAACACATTGAATTTTAAGGAAAATTTAATGCCAAGAGTTCTATATCATGAATGTATCAAGGTTTTAAATCCTATAGAATTATATTGATTTAGTATTTTATGTAGTCAGGTGTATAGTCAATAAAAATTTTAAGAATATGATATTTCATTTTTTTAGTAAATTTGGCCTCCATATTAAAAAAAATTGTAACACTGTAATGAAAAAATAGATTGATAAAAATTATAGTAGAATGAGAAAAACATGAGCAATAGTTTAGAGGGAAAACATTTAATATAATCATGGTATAAAAAACATAATAAAACCGGATCAAAAAACTATTTACATAATAGGGATATATAAAATCAAAACATACCATACATAATTGATGAAATTCACCCACTATGAGCAAGCTTTAATCGATTCCTAGGTTGGAGATAGGGGAGATGTTTCATAGTGAAGAAGATTAAGAACTAATTTATCATCCTGAAAATGGAAAACTCTAAATAACTTTGGTGGGTAACCATATTCATGTGGTGTTATTGGTCAAGATACCTGAGGAGGAGGATGATCACTGGGATTTGGGGTGGTCATGTTAGAGGTGCACTGGAGGAAGAGGTTTAGAGGCCACCTATGAGAAATGTCAGTGGGAAGGTGGGGTGGCCACATTGGGTGGAAGCATAGGGGGAGTAGGGTTTTATAGAGGAGATCTCTTAGTGTGGGTGGTTGCGTTGGGTGGCAGTGTTGGGGGAGAAGGGTTGTGGAGAGGAGGGGTTAAATAGGGAAGCATCGAGGGAGGAGTATCCTGCAGAGGAGGGTCTCATGATGGTATAATGGTAGGGGGTTGTAGAGAGGAGGAAAGCCGTGCGTGTATTTCCCTGAGTATTTCCATGGTTTTTATTAAACTGTGGCTTTAAGTATCCATATATCCATAGTTTTAATTATTCTATGGAAATAAAATAATCTATAACCAAAAACTTATAAAATCATGGCTATAGTTCTTTGTTATAGATAATTTTTCAAGTAGTGGGTGGAACATTCGTCAGTAGGATAGGTAGTTAGGTGAGTTCTAATACACCCACAAAAGAAGGTCATGAGGTAAATTTATGGTTCTCTACTACATTACCCATCTAACAGGGCATCTTAGTTCCTTTGAGGCCGCTCATCCTCAGACCTCCCTTGTCCCATTAGAGATAATAAAACTAATTATGATCCATTATATGGGGATTTTTAAGAAATATGGTGTAATCTACTAGTGTTTGTTGGGATATCTCGTTGTTTTTGAGAAGGCCCTAGCCCAATATTTTGTTGAACCCACCTCAACTACCAATGTGCCAGCCTCCACCACTGTTTCCCTATCTACAACCACTGTCATCACTGTTATCTATGTTACCACCAAAACCACCTCCACCAGTTCCCCTGCCCCTATATTTACCACCTCCACCACATCCCAGCCACATCTACACCTACCCCTCTTCCATATGAAAAATTTCATACTGTTTAGTTTCTTATATAGAACCAAGACAAGATGTCCCTACATCTAGGAATTCCCTATAGCGAACCATACAATTTCACCATACCTAATCCACCATCATCCTTTACATCCACCAACCCTCTACCCTCTATAGACCCCACTCTATCATCCATTACCAACCCACACACCACCCATGCTGACCATCCCCATTATCTCATAGACCCTACTTCTAAATAAGATTTTTTAGTAGAGAAGACCGTTAAAGGAAAGGGACCAATCATTATATCCCTATATGAGGTGTTCTTCATATATCTGTCTTCAAAACACATGGCCACTATAAGTATCATCACCTCACCTCCTCCTTCCCCACCTGATCCAAATTTTAGGATCATAGCACCAACCACGACGGTTTATACCCCATCCACTTCTACCATTTCTGATATTGATTGGGAGGGATAGATACATGCAACCATAGTTTGGGATAGGATATCTAATGTTGATCTTGATTACATTGAGTATACCACTCAATTTTGTCTCGACCCCCCCCCCCCCCCTACTGTATTTGGGTGTCTATTTTTGTGTTACTAGTATTCTATTTACACTGATGTATCATTGATTCTATAAATTCATGGGATACATATTTTTGGATTTAATACTTTTTGTATAATTATAATTTTATTACTGTATTAATTTAGTTGTTTCTAGATCTTCTTCCTCATTTCTGTTCATTGACACACCTATCATGACACAATATAACCTCCTTCATTGGAGGTCTTAGAATCTGGCTAATGTCAAGCGCTAGCTTGAGAATCTCTCACTTGAGATACATTCTTATTATGGGTCCCTACAATGATGAGAATGAATATTATTATTTCCATGGGAGATTCATGATCAGTTTACTCTTGAGGTGGTAAATCCTTCAAACCATCCCCACA
Source organism: Viscum album (assembly GCA_963277665.1). Taxonomy (NCBI): domain Eukaryota; kingdom Viridiplantae; phylum Streptophyta; class Magnoliopsida; order Santalales; family Viscaceae; genus Viscum; species Viscum album. The sequence goes on along the minus strand of OY728164.1, from coordinate 2,011,220,501 downwards.
AGCTTGATGACATAATGACCAGTTCTTGTAGGAGGTAGCAGACTTCTAATAAGATGGATGACACTGAATAATTTTGATGTTAATCTATATAGATTACAACATTTTGTTAGAGAATTATGATAGGAAATGTATCTTTTGGTTACTTTTATTTTAGTCTTTTTCTTAGGAACGTTTTTCTCCATTTACAAGCTTTATTTTTTTTAGTTCTCCTAGAACATCACTGTACTCACCTTACAACATTTATCTGAGCTAATTTTTATTACTAATAACTTTTTGCACCATTAATTCATTCTTATATCATATTATTTAAACCTACTAAATAATTTTTTATTTAGTGAATGTTTCATCTTTCTATAAAAAATTAGGTCATAAAAACTCCACTAAAAATCTAAAATATTTCTACATGGCATGACATTTACTTTAGGACTCTATCAATCCCCTAGTTTCAATTAAAAATTTCCATTTTATTTTTTTCAAAATGATATGTGATATGTCTCTCATGATGATTTCAATAACATTGTGGAAACAATTTAATTTTAGGTGTGGGGGTCTTTCTTGAGATTTATCATCGATACACTTGGATTGATACTTATTTTTACTTATCAAGGATGCATTTTTCATTGAAATAATTCATAAAAAATAATTTATCATTGCACCCATTAAAATTAAAGAAAAGTTAGGATATATATTATTGAAACCCATTTTTTATTCTTTTTTATTATTTTTAGCATGATTACTGAGTTGATAAATTTAATTCAAATTCAAGATTCATGCAATTTCTTTTGATTGAATTATTACTGGTTTCCATACACTAATTGATTTCTAGTTATTTTTTTATAAACCCATTCCCAAGATAATTATATTCTTAAACTATCATATTATTTTCTGAGTATATTTCATGAGAGATACAATGGTCCAGTAAACCTATCAAAACATGGACTGATATTTTATTGGGGCTATAATTGAAGAAATACACTTTTATAATGATTGAGGAAAAAAATTCTACATTTTCACAAGACCCACCTATACATCATTACTTATTGAGCCCATAGTATCCATTAATAAGTTTTTTATGATTGAGTTGTTTCAAGATGATTATCCCTTCCCAACCTACCCTTGGTATGATTCATGATTTTCCTCTGAACAATTATGTTAGAATTTTCACTTCTGATGGACATCAGATGTTTTTATTGAGGAGATGTATGGTGAAACATTCATTAGACTGATATAAGGTGGTCCACAATTACCTTTAGAATTTTCTATTTTTACCCTATTCATTTTCAAAAAATATATATATAGAATGAAAATAAAAAAAGATATTGGGTTGTATATTGGGAATGTCAAATATCACCATTACCGAACCAATGGATCATATGATGGATCATATGTGGTTAAGAGATGGATGTGAGACCTAGCCTACGTATGATCATAGAAAAATGAATAAAAATAAAAAGAAAGCAACGTAGATCATTTTTAATACATACTTGATGTTCTCATGGACCCACTTTGAGCTGTTTGGAGCACATACACTATTTTTCTTGCAAGAGTTACTTTATTACACTTCTCATGTTTATCAAGAATTATACTATAGATGTTACCCACCTTTTGAGATTGATTTTTTTATTTCTACCCACATTCCCTCATCCCCAGATTCATTTTAACCTTATTGTTGAAGCCCTCATGAATGATTTTGTATTTTCCTTTACAAATTAGAGATTTTAAAACCAATTAAATCCTATGGTAAGGAATATGTATTCATGGTATGAGCATAACTCAAGTTACAGTTTACATCGAGTGATGATATAAAATTTATTGTGATGAAAATTGAAATTGGGTATAGTATAAAAGGAATTGTTATGAAATTACAATTAAAGGTATAAATAATCAAGATAAAGAAATGAACTATAAGGCATGACTGATTTTATCAGTATGATTTATTCTGTAGGGATAAATTTTTCTAATTACACAAAGTTTTATTTTCTTTATTGTAATATATGTTTCTGGTTTTAAAAATTTCTTCTTTTGGAATCCCAATAGAGATTATTTTTTTCTTGAAGATAATAAGTTTTTCATGAGTGGAAGGAATTTAATAAGATGAATTTATATATACATATTGTATACTTTTAAGTAAATATTAGTCATGTTTTACTTGATAATGAATAGGGTTTTGGTTTCTTTTGGAAAGAATTTGAAATTATGGTATGAAAGGAAGAAATAATAAAAAATAGAAAAATAGGGTTTACATGTCATGTACATCATATATGATGTGTAGTCTTCATTCACATCATGTCTTCAGGCCACAGAACAACCCATGAAGATTTTATATGACAATAACCTATTACACAACATGTATATGCATTATACATCATGATAATTTCAAGTTTCAAATTTTAAGAACCTGGTTCTTATTCTTGAGTTATGGGTTTCTTCTTTTCCTTTTTCCTTAAGTTTGTTTGAGAAAATAAGGAAAATGGGGAAAATCCCAAAATTTGTGGGTACACCCTATGTACTTTTCTACACATCGTGTACTTTGGCCGTGTGGAATTAGTACACAGGGTGTGTAGGCCAGTCAACGATGAAGGGTGTAAAAATTGACTACACATATTGTACTTAGTATATACATGTTTTGTAATCAGTCGGAAGGTGGACAAGAAGGCGGTGGGAGTAGCCACCAGCAGAACATCAGTACATGCCGTGTACTTAGAAATACACTCCGTGTATTCATGTCAACAGATGAATAGTGAGGCGGTGGAAAGTGGCTGCTAGAGGAATAGTTAAAAAATGAAAAGTACACGCTGTGTAGTTATGTTTTTTGTTATAAACCAGTAGTATCCTCCTCCTTAAGCTAAGAAATCTTATAATTATTGGAAGCTACAGGAGAGACGGTCGAACCTTGGAAGAGTTCCCGACCGAACATCGGGACTCTGATTCCTTCGTCGACGATCACGTTTAGACCACGCTGGTAAGCCCTTCCCTCTCCTTGTGTGTTTATTCCCAATTATTTACCAATGGGATGTTATTTGGGTTTGAATGGGTGAATTTTTATCCCAGATCTACGTTGTTCATAGACGATTCGGGAGGGGTCATTCATGTATATCGATCAGTGGAGATCGAGGTAGGTGGTCTGGTGTTTAATTCTAACTCTTGAGTTTTTTTGTGTACCATTGTGCTACATGACCATGATTGGGGTGTCTTATGGTTGAGTCCTTGACGGATAAAATACCTAGAATTGCATAGGTAATTTAATGAATATGTATAAACTGTGTTGTTTGGGATCACTACATTGATCCTGGGCCACCCATGGGTGTGTTTTCCTTGTTTAGCCATTTCACTAGGATACTCATGGGTATGTAATGATTATAAATTTATTTGAGTTTTATTGAGAGAAAATCTATATAAATTGTTTTCTTATGTGGTGGGACCATCCCAGTTACTTTCTTTGCCTTAGGGCAGTGTTTTTCTTAGCCTGAGGGCAGTGTTTTGTTTAGCCTGAGGGTGAGGTTTGTTTTGCATGAGGGAAAGTGTTTGTTTAGCCTCAGGTAAACGATTCATATGCCCGAGGGTTATAGTTATCATGCCTAATGAAAATCACCTGAGGGTTTTTTTCTATTTTTCCTGAGGGCAAGGCCTGAGGGAAAGGTTTTGTTTAGCCTGAGGGAAAGGTTCTGTTTTGCCTAAGGTCAAGGTTCTGATTAGCCTGAGGGAAAGGTTCTATTTAGCCTGAGTGCAAGGTTTTGATTATCCTGAGGGCAAGGTACTATTTATCCTGAGGGAAATTTTCACTTGAATTTCGCTATGGTGATCTCTTATGTAATACCTACCAAGCTAAAGAACAGGCTTGGTATGGTTTTACCTTCTACTTGTCGGATAGCCAGTTGTGGTTTTGCTGTGGCATTGTTTAGGAGATTATCGGCATAGGCTGAGTCTCGAAAACTTATAATTCAATTATATTTAATTGTTAAATAATAATTAAAAGCATATATAACTGGTAGGAATGTTTATTTTTTAGTACTTCATAGTTTACTGCATTTCATTACTGCACAATTCTATTGCACATTCTCACTGACAGTTTGGAACAGGCCTTGGGTGGTTGCCTATTGGGATTTATTTTTAACCCCATATTTGGGTAAAGTCTTGGGCCCAAACAGATTATATTTCTACATGGGTTGATAAGGTCAAGAGTCCCTATACAAGTACTTGATTGTTGTAGTGGAGTAGGAGGGCATGTGACCGAGCATAGGCTTGTGATGCTGGTGAGTTCCTGTTGCACTATTTTGTTTTGCTTTGCTATATTTGTTCCTTGTACTGTATTGTTTCAGATTGTAGTGTATCCTATTTAACTAATTTCTTAGACTTAGGGACATATTTCTTCATCATATATATATATATGACTGTTTTCATCTTTTACTTCCATACTATTGTCTATTTCAGCTCGGTATTGTTTACTGCTTCTGCTTTTTGTATGTTTGTATTTTCTCTGCTGCACTACACTTTGACAAATAAGGGCATAGTTTCCCCACTATCAGAACAAGGCCCTCACTGTAACAGCCCAAGATTTTATAAAAAAATATATTCTTTTTAATTTTATTAATGTCGTGTGTTATACGCTACACCAAAAGGAGCTTGCACAACACGCATCCTTGACTTGCCTTGCATTACACGCAATCGCAACCTTCCTCGATAGCGTGTGTGGTACGTAATCCTGAGTTTCACGAAACAATGATATGCTATTAAAATATTATTAAAACTAGCCGTTATGAATAGTAATAACCACTTTTTAAAATTCTGTAAATCTTATATTTCAAAATGAACTTCATTTTTGGATTCGGAGTATCGAATTTAGCCTAAGGTGAAATTTTGGTACTTTTCGGATAACTTTCATATTCTGATGAATAGTGAAAATTACTAAATTATAATTAAAAACAACTTTTTTAATCGAAATAATTAATAGTGATAAATCATTAATTTGAGTGGTTTTAAAGTATATTTAGAATATATTTTTACAATTTAATACAGTGTTGGTCATTGGATGTAGTTTCACATTTAAACTAGACATAAACAAGTGTCAATCTTTTGATAGATATTGTTTCTTAAAAACACGCTATTTGTTTTAACAGCGGGATTTAATTATAAAATTAATTAATGCAACTTTTATGTTATGAAGTTGGTAAAATAGACTTCATTTTTGAATTCGGAATATGAAATATAGCTTGGGATGAAATTTTGGCATTGTTCTGAAAAACATCAATTTTTGATGAATAGTGAAACTACTAAGTGGTAGGTTAAAAACTGAATTTTGCATAAAACTTAATTTTACCGCTTCTGTGAATGGAATTTCGAAAATCCGAGAGACACGGTTAATATCAAGGACTAAAATGTGATTCAATGAGATGAAAATAATTTTTTGGTGAATAGTAACTTTTTACTTTTTTTACCACGGTAAATAGTAAATAGGGTAACTAAGGGTAAATATGATATTAATATTACCCTAACACATGTCCTAATTCTATTGGACAAGTGTAATTCGACCAAAAACAAACTTAGGAATAAAATATGACCATTTAGGCCCACTTGGATTAGATTAGGACATTTATTATTAATTTATTTAAAGAAGGGTTAAAATAGTTAAAATCAAAGTTTAATAAGTAAATCATTTTTAATATGGGGTTATACATAAGATAAATTCGACTATAAATATTCATTAGAAATATAAAAAGATTTCCTACATGATGGTATTTTATTTGTAATTTTTAGACATCAAATAATATAATTTATTTATGACACAAAGATGATGCAGTAATTATCTTATTAATGAAATATTGACATAATTGATAATATAAATACCAAAATAAATGTAATTTAAGACTTTTTATGAATTCCACTAATTTTCTAGGTTACTATGATATATTATTGTTGATTTAATCAACTTGGTTCGAACATATAATTCTGTTATGACTTTCACAAAAATCATATATCAAATAGTGTCAAAATTGACACAAAAGAGTTTTTAAATCAAATATTATATTATTAATTGTTATTTTATTCCTAAAAATCTAAGGATCAGACAAATGACTTAGATAAGGATATATGTATTAATAATATACAATTTGGGGTTCGTTTGGCTTGTTATAGTAAGTTTATTAACCATATAGTGAAAGAAAACAAAAAGACACGGTAAAAGTTAAATTATTTAACTTAGAGTTAAATCTAATTGATAAGGTTAAAATAAGAACCTAAACTTGTCTAAATCTTATTGGTTGATAGGATTTCTACCCATCCCCACTTTAGCTTCTAAATAAGACCCTTTGGAACCATTATAAACCGATTTTGACTTTAATATAAAATAATATTTTGAGATATTCCTAAGGTGCCCCTCTCCTCCCCTATAAAAGGACACCTCCTCCCCCTCCTCCTCACACCAATTTCAGCACTCAAGCTCAGCCAACCCCTGCCAATTCCTCCTCTCCACTTCCCTAGCAACATCCTAGAGGTTCTGGTCTTCCTCAAAGACCAATTTTAGTGCCCTAAGAGGAGGTCTCAAAGAGGCACTTCAAAGAAGAGGTAATTACCGTTACCAATTCTTTCATCTTTATTTCTTCTTCCACTTCTTCTTCTTAGGTTGTTTCATTATGAAGTAATAACATCAGTATCACTCATATACTGATATGTTATTATAAGTATGAAACAACCCTATTTCACCATCTATCCATCCTACGGAAAAAGAAATCACCGCGCGTGCGTACGTACGGAATACCGTCTCCACGCCGTGGTGTAATCTATTTTCCACCACCACCTTACATGGATGGGTATAATGGTGTAAAGAATAACTATACATAGTTATTACAACATCATATTGATTCTGATATATTGTATAATCCACTCCAATTCAATTCAATATTTATAGAAATGATATCATCGCTCGTGCGTACGTACGGAATACCGTCTCCACGACGCGATGAGATTCATTCTCCATGTTAACCATTTAAGAATGATTATAATGTATATATAAGAAATAATAATGAAATATATGACATTATAAAGCTACTGGATTTATGTATATATATACATATGTATGTCATCTACTTACTTCCATTTCAAGACAATAAGAAAAGGAAAACAGCGTTCATGCGTACGTACGGACTACCGTCTCCATGAACGATGTTTTTCATTTTATTTATCTACCTATTATATATATATATATACTGAAAAAATATGATATATAAATCATATTTTATATTCTGGAAGTAAGTAAATCATGATATAAGTAATAATGATGTCAAGAACAACAAGTCAAAAGACCTACGATAAATGAAACGATTTTACCCAAAACGCTTCTTTAACATGGAATTTACAAAAGAACGGGTAATATAATGTCATAAGTGAACCATATATGATATCATAACAATGAATATGATTCTGTAATAAGTCAATAACATTATTTAAATCATTATACAGGAGGTTCGGACACGTACAAAGCAAGTCGGGCCTAAGGTAAGGGAAAATATCACAATCTCATTTTTATTCGAGATTGTTTATTCGTAAGTATTTACTGGGGTGTATTTTATCATCCACATCCATGTTCCCTCAATATGTAATATTGTTTCCATCCACTTGCAATAGTTTAAATCCAATTTTACCCTTAGGTGAGTTTTTAGTAAAGAATATGAAAGGAATCTTTTGTCGTTTTTCCGTACGAGGTACTTTTTGACTTTTCCGACAAAAGTACGAAGAATGTTTTTTTAACTTATACGGCACGAACGGATTTCTACTGTTTTATAAAGCCTTATTTTAATGAAGCTTCCTCTAAAAGATTTCATGACTATTTTCATTAAAATAAATTTCTTTTAAAATTGCATGATGTTTTGTGAAAAGAAATTGATTTTGAAGAAGAACGGATATTTTCCTCAAGAATTCAATTCAAGTGTTTTATCAAAATTATTTTCCATCTAAGATAATAAAGGGTTCTGTTTCTATCCATATTTTTACATTGATTTGACTATGTTGTGATGGAATTATGTTTATGAATTCCTTTATCTTATATGAATTGATTTATGATGTCATGAGGTTTCAAGAATCCCATTTTTGTTACATGTGTTATGCGATGATGTATGTTTTATGATTAGGTGGCACACATAAGAAAGGATTCATTATAAGATGGGTGGGACCTATATCTCCCTCCAATGCATTGGGTAATGATTTTATATCTCATGAGATAGACATGGCTGGAACGGAAGGTTATTTCGGTTCAGTGATACAGGACTGAAACGAGGAGTGAACTCGGTTCAGAAAGGGACTTTGTCCACTAAGATAGTCTTGGCAATGAGTCATGACTAACAAGAAATGATTTTCCATGATTATGTGTGCATGCCACAATGTTTCAAGTTTTATGTTATGATTATGGGGATCTCATTTTCAATTCTATGATTTATCCCATGTTATGATATTATGAGCTCTTTTGCAGGTCAAGATTTCCAAAAGCTACGTTCTTATGTATATGATGTGATTGATATTTCTTTTGTTTACCCTTACTGAGCATTTGAGCTCACCTTTTTTTTGTTTTTCTTTCCCCAGGATATAAAGAAAGGTTTTAGGTAAAAAAAAGGGGAAGATCATTATGGGAGATATTGAAGATCTTTCACCACGTTTAGAAGATTACGTTCCGAGTTTCCAAAGACACTAAACTATTACGATCCTTGTGTGTGTGTTTTTGTTATGTAATAAGTATTCCGCAAAAGTAATGTAATGTCCATGTACGATAATCTTCGGGTCATTATAGTTGGTATCAGAGGAAAGGTTTAGTCAACCTTTGGAAACTAGGATGCGAGAACTTTAGTGAGATCCCTAGAGATATTTCTAAGGTATGTCTAGGGATGTCCCTAGGGATAAGTATACATATAGGTTATAGTAATAGAATTACGCTAACGATCATATAATTAAACCTAAGATGTTGGATATTGAAGGTACTCCCCCTTTATTATGTTGTTTTCCCTAGCATGATTTTTGCCTCTCACACTATTCTTTTTGGGTTTTAGACGATGGCTGGAACCCGAAGGAACCGCGTTGATCAATGCAATGGACAATGCAATGATTGACCTCCTGAACAAACAAATGTTATGGGAGATGGATTGAAAAATCTTATTTCTATACTTACACAAGCTATGAATCATTCTGGACTTCCAAATGAGCAGAGAAGGGAACAATATTCTATTGAGTCCTTCATGAGGCAACGTCCACCTTCTTTCAGTGGGTCTACTGATCCATTAGTTGCTGAACAATGGATTAGTACTACTGAAAAGATATTTTCAGTTCTTCAATGTTCTGAACATGATAAAGTCATCTTAGCAGTATATCGTTTGGAAGGTGAATCTGATCAATGGTGGAATCTTATCAAGAATACGAGGCCAAGAGATGAAATTGAGTCCATGGAATGGGACGAGTTCAAGAACTTGTTTTTCAGTAAGTACTTCCCTCGTATTCTTCGAACAAAGATGGAGAAAGAGTTTCTTGAACTGAAGCAAAGGGACGATGAATCTGTTGGTACCTATGAAGCAAATTTTACAAGACTTGCAAGGTATGCTTCTGGAATTATCATCCAACCTGAAAGTAAAGTTGATCGATTTTTCAGTGGCTTAAAACCAAGTCTTCGAAGGGCATTAGCTATAAGAGACTTCAGTAGCTATGAAGAAATTGTGCGTTGTGCTATCAAGGTAGAAATGGAAGTTGGTGTTACATATCCATCTCATGGTTTTGACAAGAAACGAAAGATGGAGTTCAAGGAGAAATCTCAGAATAATGGTGAAAAGAAGATGAATGTTTCCTTATGCACAAAGTGTGGAAAGAAGCATGGTGGAGATTGTCTTAAAGGGACTAGAAAATGTTTTAAGTGTGGAAAAGAAGGTCATCGAGCAGCTGAGTGTCGAAGTAATGGAAAAAGGGTTTTTAATGATGTGAATAAAGCAAACACTGCAGAGAACGCACCGCCAACACTTCAATGCTTCAAGTGCAAGGAAATGGGGCATTATGCTAATAATTGCCCTAATCCAAGGGTTAGTGATGATCAACATGAGCAACCACTGAAGGCAAAGGACAAAGGGAAACCACATGCGATCACTATTGGCAATGTTGAATATGACAACGATGTGGTGGAATGATTAAGTGTTTATGTAATGGGATACCAAAATAATGTTGTATCATTGAGTATTGCAATATTTATTGATGTGGTATTCAAAGTGATTGAGATATTTTTTGGAAATAAGATGATATGCGCATAATGAAGACGAGAAAATGAAATGTTTAATAGTATTCATGAGCTCATGATTGATATAAGGACTAAGTGATATCATGGTTTGAGTATATAGAATTTTGAGGATTTTGGTATGTGGAAAGTGTTAACTTTTAACTGCACTCATGTTTTCACTAAGGTATTCAAGAGAATACACGATTAAGGACTTTGAATGTTTGGAATGTGACCAACAAGACATATCTTATGATATGTGGGGATTAACGACAGTATTAAATCTCTGGTAATCGATGTCACTATATTATGAGAGTGGACTGCAGTATTATGTATAAGCCTAAAGATTAGACTGGATTATGTTAGACATAAGTTAGTATTGTTTAAGGATAGAAGATTTTCGATATTATTGATGGGATGTTATAGTAACGTAGTTTTAGAAAAAGGACAACCTGCAGGACGGGCGACAGCCCATCGCTTTGGACAAGGCTGTAGGAATCGAACCCACAACCGAAGTGCGACTGGACTTTATCGCCTACCACTGGCCTACAGGAAGTCCCTGTTTAGTAGAAACTAGTTTTATTATATTAAGCAGTATGATATATGAAGTATAAGTCCATTTTAGGAACTATATATGATTAATCTCACTATAGAATGACTTATGTATATTTAATAACTTTTGCTTACCTTTTGTTTGAGACAGATGGAATGACCCGTCATTCTATCACATGATCTGCTAACACTTCACGAATAACAAATTCAACTTCATTTATTTAAGAGATGAAGTGGAAATTGTTAAAGGCACGAACAACAGTGAGATTGTACCAAAATAAAGTAAGTATTTATTCTAATTCAAAATTCTTTAACTTTAGGGAAATGATCTTGAAAACCAAAAATGTTGTCCTAGTTCTCTTATACCTGATGAATCAGATGGTACCTTAGATCGTCACAAATTTATGGATTCGTGATTACTGGCTTTTCCATAGCCATGTTCTCTACCACTCTCCATCAGAACATGATGGTTAGATTTCTCTTCCATATCCATATTTTCACCTATGTGGAAACCCAGTGATTAGTTTATTTGGGTAATCGTTACATTTCATACTTTAGTTTTTAAAAGCCAAGTTTTGGTATTCCCTTTTACGATGTGGGTTTCTATTAAAGAAACTTTCAAATAGTAAACCATTTATAACCCCGACGAATTTCGAGGGCGAAATTCATTTTAAGGGGGGTAGAATGTAACAGCCCAAGATTTTATAAAAAAATATATCCTTTTTAATTTTATTAATGTCTTGTGTTATACGCTACACCAAAAGGAGCTTGCACAACACGCATCCTTGACTTGCCTTGCATTACACGCAATCGCAACCTTCCTCGATAGCGTGTGTGGTACGTAATCCTGAGTTTCACGAAACAATGATATGCTATTAAAATATTATTAAAACTAGCCGTTATGAATAGTAATAACCACTTTTTAAAATTCTGTAAATCTTATATTTCAAAATGAACTTCATTTTTGGATTCGGAGTATCGAATTTAGCCTAAGGTGAAATTTTGGTACTTTTCGGATAACTTTCATATTCTGATGAATAGTGAAAATTACTAAATTATAATTAAAAACAACTTTTTTAATCGAAATAATTAATAGTGATAAATCATTAATTTGAGTGGTTTTAAAGTATATTTAGAATATATTTTTACAATTTAATACAGTGTTGGTCATTGGATGTAGTTTCACATTTAAACTAGACATAAACAGGTGTCAATCTTTTGATAGATATTGTTTCTTAAAAACACGCTATTTGTTTTAACAGCGGGATTTAATTATAAAATTAATTAATGAAACTTTTATGTTATGAATTTGGTAAAATAGACTTCATTTTTGAATTCAGAATATGAAATATAGCTTGGGATGAAATTTTGGCATTGTTCTGAAAAACATCAATTTTTGATGAATAGTGAAACTACTAAGTGGTAGGTTAAAAACTGAATTTTGCATAAAACTTAATTTTACCGCTTCTGTAAATGGAATTTCGAAAATCCGAGAGACACGGTTAATATCAAGGACTAAAATGTGATTCAATGAGATGAAAATAATTTTTTGGTGAATAGTAACTTTTTACTTTTTTTACCACGGTAAATAGTAAATAGGGTAACTAAGGGTAAATATGATATTAATATTACCCTAACACATGTCCTAATTCTATTGGACAAGTGTAATTCGACCAAAAACAAACTTAGGAATAAAATATGATCATTTAGGCCCACTTGGATTAGATTAGGACATTTATTATTAATTTATTTAAAGAAGGGTTAAAATAGTTAAAATCAAAGTTTAATAAGTAAATCATTTTTAATATGGGGTTATACATAAGATAAATTCGACTATAAATATTCATTAGAAAGATAAAAATATTTCCTACATGATGGTATTTTATTTGTAATTTTTAGACATCAAATAATATAATTTATTTATGACACAAAGATGATGCAGTAATTATCTTATTAATGAAATATTGACATAATTGATAATATAAATACCAAAATAAATGTAATTTAAGACTTTTTATGAATTCCACTAATCTTCTAGGTTACTATGATATATTATTGTTGATTTAATCAACTTGGTTCGAACATATAATTCTGTTATGACTTTCACAAAAATCATATATCAAATAGTGTCAAAATTGACACAAAAGAGTTTTTAAATCAAATATTATATTATTAATTGTTATTTTATTCCTAAAAATCTAAGGATCAGACAAATGACTTAGATAAGGATATATGTATTAATAATATACAATTTTGGGTTCGTTTGGCATGTTATAGTAAGTTTATTAACCATATAGTGAAAGAAAACAAAAAGACACGGTAAAAGTTAAATTATTTAACTTAGAGTTAAATCTAATTGATAAGGTTAAAATAAGAACCTAAACTTGTCTAAATCTTATTGGTTGATAGGATTTCGACCCATCCCCACTTTAGCTTCGAAATAAGACCCTTTGGAACCATTATAAACCGATTTTGTCTTTAATATAAAATAATATTTTGAGATATTCCTAAGGTGCCCCTCTCCTCCCCTATAAAAGGACACCTCCTCCCCCTCCTCCTCACACCAATTTGAGCACTCAAGCTCGGCCAACCCCTGCCAATTCCTCCTCTCCACTTCCCTAGCAACATCCTAGAGGTTCTGGTCTTCCTCAAAGACCAATTTTAGTGCCCTAAGAGGAGGTCTCAAAGAGGCACTTCAAAGAAGAGGTAATTACCGTTACCAATTCTTTCATCTTTATTTCTTCTTCCACTTCTTCTTCTTAGGTTGTTTCATTATGAAGTAATAACATCAGTATCACTCATATACTGATATGTTATTATAAGTATGAAACAACCCTATTTCACCATCTATCCATCCTACGGAAAAAGAAATCACCGCGCGTGCGTACGTACGGAATACCGTCTCCACGCCGTGGTGTAATCTATTTTCCACCACCACCTTACATGGATGGGTATAATGGTGTAAAGAATAACTATACATAGTTATTAAAACATCATATTGATTCTGATATATTGTATAATCCACTCCAATTCAATTCAATATTTATAGAAATGATATCATCGCTCGTGCGTACGTACGGAATACCGTCTCCACGACGCGATGAGATTCATTCTCCATGTTAACCATTTAAGAATGATTATAATGTATATATAAGAAATAATAATGAAATATATGACATTATAAAGCTACTTGATTTATGTATATATATACATATGTATGTCATCTACTTACTTCCATTTCAAGACAATAAGGAAAGGAAAACAACGTTCATGCGTACGTACGGACTACCGTCTCCATGAACGGTGTTTTTCATTTTATTTATCTACCTATTATATATATATATATATACTGAATAAATATGATATATAAATCATATTTTATATTCTGGAAGTAAGTAAATCATGATATAAGTAATAATGATGTCAAGAACAACAAGTCAAAACACCTACGATAAATGAAACGATTTTACCCAAAACGCTTCTTTAACATGGAATTTACAAAAGAACGGGTAATATAATGTCATAAGTGAACCATATATGATATCATAACAATGAATATGATTCTGTAATAAGTCAATAACATTATGTAAATCATTATACATGAGGTTCGGACACGTACAAAGCAAGTCGGACCTAAGGTAAGGGAAAATATCACAATCTCATTTTTATTCGAGATTGTTTATTCGTAAGTATTTACTGGGGTGTATTTTATCATCCACATCCATGTTCCCTCAATATGTAATATTGTTTCCATCCACTTGAAATAGTTTAAATCCAATTTTACCCTTAGGTGAGTTTTTAGTAAAGAATATGAAAGGAATCTTTTGTCGTTTTTCCGTACGAGGTACTTTTTGACTTTTCCGACAAAAGTACGAAGAATGTTTTTTTAAACTTATATGGCACGAACGGATTTCTACTGTTTTATAAAGCCTTATTTTAATGAAGCTTCCTCTAAAAGATTTCATGACTATTTTCATTAAAATCAATTTTTTTTAAAATTGCATGATGTTTTGTGAAAAGAAATTGATTTTGAAGAAGAACGGATATTTTCCTCAAGAATTCAATTCAAGTGTTTTATCAAAATTATTTTCCATCTAAGATAATAAAGGGTTCTGTTTCTATCCATATTTTTACATTGATTTGACTATGTTGTGATGGAATTATGTTTATGAATTCCTTTATCTTATATGAATTGATTTATGATGTCATGAGGTTTCAAGAATCCCATTTTTGTTACATGTGTTATGCGATGATGTATGTTTTATGATTATGTGGCACACATAAGAAAGGATTCATTATAAGATGGGTGGGACCTATATATCCCTCCAATGCGTTGGGTAATGATTTTATATCTCATGAGATAGACATGGCTGGAACGGAAGGTTATTTCGGTTCAGTGATACATGACTGAAACGAGGAGTGAACTCGGTTCAGAAAGGGACTTTGTCCACTAAGATAGTCTTGGCAATGAGTCATGACTAACAAGAAATGATTTTCCATGATTATGTGTGCATGACACAATGTTTCAAGTTTTATGTTATGATTATGGGGATCTCATTTTCAATTCTATGATTTATCCCATGTTATGATATTATGAGCTCTTTTGCAGGTCAAGATTTCCAAAAGCTACGTTCTTATGTATATGATGTGATTGATATTTCTTTTGTTTACCCTTACTGAGCATTTGAGCTCACCTTTTTTTTGTTTTTCTTTCCCCAGGATATAAAGAAAGGTTTTAGGTAAAAAAAATGGGAAGATCATTATGGGAGATATTGAAGATCTTTCACCACGTTTAGAAGATTACGTTCCGAGTTTCCAAAGACACTAAACTATTACGATCCTTGTGTGTGTGTTTTTGTTATGTACTAAGTATTCCGCAAAAGTAATGTAATGTCCATGTACGATAAGCTTCGGGTCATTATACTCACTACTATTCGGAAGCCTCTAGAATTTTGGGGAATGTGCTTGAGGTCGTGTGACTAATCGGGTTTGGGGAACCCGTTGAGTGTCACTCGGATCCGAGACATTGCAAAGTGGTATCAAAGGGTTTCTTTTCATTGAATTACTTTTTAGAGCCTATAGTAAGGGATATGATGGAATTGGTATTTGGTAATAATCTATGCTCAGGAGTAGCTAACCCATGTACATGGAAAATCCAATCTACCTCATTTACTTGCAATTTATCTGGTTTTTCAATTTTACAGTTGGTTTGATTTTCACCGTTGAGTGACGCACTTATGGTGTGTTGTTTATATTTTTATATTGGGTTCTATTTAGTTACAACATGATGAGATGGGGTTATTCCATATCATGCATCATTTAGGAACATATTATAATCACATGCCAGGTATAGTTTCAATGCCATGTAGCTGCATTAGAAATTGCATGTTGCTGTGATAGATGTTGTGCTAGAAAATTCATTCTGTTGTGATAAGTACATTGTAAGATATTCCTACTATTGGTAGAGTATTTGTACATGTTACGTTTGGGTTTATAGATGCTAAACATTACTTCCTGAGAAGTATGGTCTCTCTTGGACCGGAATTAAGTAGATCATGATCCAGCCTTTTGTTGCGTTCTGTACTATAATGTGAAAGGTAGGGTGCTAAAATTTGGTTTGCAGGGAGTATGGGCCCCCATGGATCAGAATTTGGAATACCAACGGTTGAAATTTAAGGAAAAAGGGGGGATTTGAAGTAGTTTCTAAGGTATACTATCCGGAAACCTAGACAACACGACGTGTGGTTTTATGAACACATGCCATGTACTCTTTCAAAAAGAAATGAAAAAAATTTAAGTGCACACCATGTACCCTATGTACACACCGTGTAGTTATTAATCGTGGCATAGGCCATGTAGGAAGAAACACGGGATTGGTAAGATTCTATAGGGAACACGTCGTCTACCGGTTGTACACACCATGTCGTGTTGACCATGTGTCCTCCGTGTGACTAACAACACAGACGGAGAAATATTCGCTTAAACACGCCGTGTAGTCCTTACAAATGCCATGTAGTGTAACCTTTGAATCCGGCCATGTAACTAATGAAACAGGTCAGTGTTATCCTTTCTAGTACATGTCGTGTCCATCTGGAACACGCCATGTAGTGTGAGCCATGTATCCAGCCGTGTGACTAACAACACATATGGAGAAATCTTCGCTTAAACACGCCGTGTAGTCCTTATAAATGCCATGCAGTGTAACATATGAATCCGGCCGTGTAACTAATGACACGGGTCAGTGTTATCCTTTCTAGTACACATCGTGTCTATCTGGAACATGCTGTGTAGTGTGAGCCATGTATCCAGCCATGTCACAAACAATACAGGTCGGTGAAGCTCGTCTAGTACACGCCATGTACCTGTGGGACACACCGTGTAGTCTTGACCGATGAGAGACCGTGTGGACTTGGCCATGTGGCTGGGGAAACGGGGTGGTGTACACACCTTGTGTGGGTTTAACATGTCGTGTAGTGTCATTCGTGTAGTTGGTCATGTCACTAATAACACAAGCAGTTGGAATCTAAGTCGTACATGTCATGTCTATCTGGAACACATCGTGTAGTGTGAGCTGTGTACCTGGTTGTGCCCCGAACAACACAGGTCGGTGAAGATCGTCTACTACACGCTGTATAGACCTTATACATTCCATGTAGTCTCGTTCAAAATATATTTTTGTGGCTAAGCCATGTAGAAGGACTCGGGTAGGGGAAGAAATTTCAAGTACACGCCGTGTGTGGGGACAACACACCATGTGTTGGAGTGTTACACGACCAGTTTGGGTAGAAGTACACGCCCATGTGAAATACTTAAAGGAACATGTCGTGTAGTTATTATATGCGTCCTGTATACTTGTTTTGTAAAACTGGAATGTTTTCTTTCTCTCGTTCCCTTCTTACACTCCCTATTTTCATCCCTTAATGATCTTAATCTAAGGCATATTTTGACCTTGTAGAGTCATATCGCTGAGACGTACACAAGTTGTTTTCCAAGAGAGCAGCTATGGTTATACTTCAGATATGCTAGTCCACGGGCTACTGATGGATCCTCTAGTAGATCTAGATGCGGTGCTAGTCGTTATGCCAGACGCAGGCACAGATGCACAGTTTCGTGAAGGCTTCATGCGGTTCATGCAGACCTTCTAGGGAGCACTGACGGCTGCCACATCTATGGCAGAGATGACGTGTATATTCTAGCAGCAAAATCCACCTATGTTTTTAGGGGATATCGGACCACAAGATGTGAAGTCATGGATGAGTTCTATGCAGACTGTCTTCAAGCATATTGAGATGCCTTCGGGGAGGAGGGTCATGCTCTCTACTTACATGCCACGTGATTACTCCAAGAGATGGTGGGATGTTACCTCCTAGACTGAGCATCACAGAGACATGGTGTGGGAAGATTTCAGGAAGTATTCTATGACTTTTTCATCCTGGAGACTCTAAGTTCATATCAAGCTTGAGTTTTCATGAATTTGCAGTAGGGCGACATGTCAGTAATGGACTATTCTTCCCGCTAAAATAATATACAACGTTTTTCACCTGTTCTAGTAGGTGATGAGACGTTGAGGGCTAGACGATTTTAAGATGGTCTTCGATATGACATTCGAGGACTGGTGAATATTTTCAAGTTTCCTACAGTGCATGATATTGTGAACTAGGCACTGATTATCGAGAAGAACCTGTGGGAAGGTAGTGGTGCAGGCCAGGATGGTTCGGCACCAGTTTCTGGTACTATTTCTACCTGTAAGAGGAAGAGGCAGATGGATTTCTCTCATAGTGGTAGTACCAGCCAGAAGAGTTCTTTAGGTGGCCTGATAATGTGATACCAATGTGGTAAAGAAGAACACAAGAGACCTCAATGTCCACGTGACCAAATTGAGTGTCGAGCTTTCGGTAAAATGGGTCATCTGTAGCATTTTTGCAGGGATTTTCCACTAGTGGCTAGTGAGAGGGGTTCAGTGCAGACTCCACGTGAAGGAGAAGGACCAGTAGATTCTTACCAGTTAGGGAATTGGAATATGTTAGGATCTTCAGGACGAGGTGGTGTTCATAGACATTGTAGCCAGACACTAGGATCTCAGAGAGATTAGGGTGGGTTAGCTCAAGGTAGCTAGGCAGTGTCATAAGGTCGCGACACTGGGCATGAATACGTAGTGCAACAAACTTAATAAGAGCAAGATCCTGGACATTCCACTGTCAGAGGTACTATTTTGGTTGCTTCTGTTTAATCTTCAATACTTTTTTATTCGGGTTCTACATATAGCTTTATATTTGTGCTTTTTGTAGAGATCCTTGGGATCTATTTTTCTTCTTCTGATATCATGATGCAAGACACTATGTTGTGGACTAGAACAGCTGTTGTGCGTCAGTGCAGGGAGTTCCCCCTAGAGGTTGGTGGGTGTCACTTTCTATGCGACCGCTATGTCATAGAGATAATGATCAATGACGTCATTCTCGGTATGGACTGATTGGTATCCTTTTGAGCATTTGTAGATTGTTATCGTCACAGGGTGAGTTTCACGTCACCGGAGGGCAGAGAGTTTCTATTCAAGGGTGAATGGGATGTCCATGCTAGCAGAGCTGGACCTGAGCATCGTGGGGAATGTGGTGTGACAGCCAAGATTTCATGTTTATATCTGGATGACTAGGAAACTTGTCAGAATGATTTCCCTCCAGTGGTTGATCATTTTAGGGATGCTTTCCTAGATGAATTTTTAGGTCTACCTCCTGAGTGAGAAGTGGATTTCTTTATTGAGCTTATGCCAGGGGCGACACCAGTTTCCATTCCTCCTTATATGATGGCTACAACAGAGTTGAAAAATCTCAATAGGTATTTAGAGAAGTTGCGGTCAAAGGGTTTCATTCGACCCAGTACTTCACCTGGGGGTTCAACTATCCTATTTGCAAAGAAGACAGACGGTGCCCTCTGATTTTGGGTGGATTATCGGAATCTGAACCAGTTGACGGTCAAGAACTGATATCCCATACTAAGGATTAAAGATATTTTTGATCAACTTCAAGGGGAATGAGTGTTATCGAAGATTGAATTGAGATCCAGATATCATCAGCTGTGCATTAGACCATCGGATGTACCACATACAGCTTTTTAGAGAAGATATGGTCTATACGAGTACTTGGTTATGCGGTTCGGACTCACGAACGCACTAGTAGTTTTCATGGATCTGATGAATCGTGTGTTCCCCCCATATTTGGATTCTTTTGATGTAGTCTTCATGGAAGATATCTTGGTGTACTCTCACACTCGACACGACCATGAATCCCATCATGAGTTAATTTTGAGTACACTGAGAGAGCATCATCTATATGATAAGCTCTCGAAGTGCCACTTTTGGATGGACCAGATACACTTCCTAGGTAATATTATCTTAGAGGCAAGAGTTGCAGTAGACCCGGAGAAATTAGTAGTTTCCTGGGAGAATCCTAAGAATGTGTTTGAAATACAGAGTTTCTTGCGGCTATCTGGTTACTACAGGTGCTTTATACAAGACTTCTCCTGCTTAGCAGTGTCGTTGACAGGTTTGACTAAGAAGGGTGTGATGTCTAATTGGTCAGAAGCTTGCAAGATAACCTTTCAAGAGATGAAGGGAAGGTTGAAATCAACACCATTACTGATACTTCCAGAGAAAGGGAAGATCTATATAGTTTACTGTGATTCATCAGGTATTTGGATGGGAGTAGTGTTAATGCAGGGTGATCGAGTAGTTGTGTACGGGTCTCGAATGTTGAGGCCACATGAGAGAAATTACCTAATGCATGATATCGAGTTAGTTGCATTTGTTCATGCGTTGTGCTGTTGGAGACATTATCTCTTGGGAGAACATTTTGTGGTTTTTACAGACCAAAAAAGTCTTAAATACATCTTTACCCAGCGTGACTTGAATCTAAGATAGTGAAGGTTGGTTGAATACCTTCAGTCCTATATATTTGTGCTTGACTATAAACCTAGTTAAGGTAACGCATTAGCTAATGCACTGAGTAGGAGGACTCGGATACAAGTAGTGCAGGAGGCCCGTGGTCAGTGGTAGCTTATGGATTTGTTCTATGAGATGCACTTGGAGGTGCACGATAGTCAGGGGTGAGCCTATCTTTCAACCTTAGCTATGAATTAAAACCACCTAGATAGAGTGAGTATGAGACAACTATCAGATTCATAAGACCTAGTTCTACGAGATTAGGTGGCAAGTGAGGACCCTCCTCCCAGTTGGACGATATGCGTTGATAAGGTACTGAGTATCCATGAACGAGTGTGGCTTCCAGGGGATATACGCGAGGAGTTGATGCAAGAGTTTTATGCTTCAGCTTGGGTAGTGCATCCCGGAGTTACCAAAATGTACCGTGACTTGATACTCTAGTATTGGTGGCCGAGTATGAAAAGTGAGGTAGCTGGTTTTGTTATGAGATGTTCCACCTGTCAACAGGTGAAGGCGGAGCATTACAGCGAGCCAGACTGTTACAATAGTTACCCATTCTGGAGAGAAAATGGGATGATGTCGCGATGGACTTCATCACCGGGTTGTCGAGGTCACCTCGAGGCAGTGACATCTTATGGGTTGTTGTGGACAGACTTACGAAGGTAGTTCACTTTTTCTGATCAAGGTGACCTTCAGTGTTGACGAGCTTGGGACGTTTTATATTTTAAAGGTAGTAATCCTTCATGGGGTCCCTCGTTCTATCATTTCAGATAGGGAATCCCATTTTACATCTCGTTTCTAGAAGAGTTTTCAGAGGTAACTGGGTACACAGGTTCTTTTGAGCACAACTTACCACACTCAGACTAATGGCCAGTAAGATCGTACAATACAAGTGTTTGAGGACATGCTACGTGCATGCTTACTAGACTTTGGGGGCTCCTGGGATAAGCACATACCCCTGGTCAAGTTTTCCTACAATAATAATTTTTAGGAAACTATTGAGATGGCACCTTATGAGGCTTTGTATGGTAGGCCATGCTAATCACCTTTGTGTTAGTTGGAGGCAGGTGAGGTAGCTTTACTAGGACCATGACTCGTACATGAGACTTTAGATTAGGTTCAGTTGATTCAGAAGTAGATGGCTACTGCACAGTCTTTTTAGAAATCTTATGTTGATCACCACGAATGACCCTTGAAGTTCGTGGTCGGGGATCAGGTTTTCTTGCGTGTTTCACCAAGGTTGGGACAAAGGAGGATCAGAAGACAGGATAAAATTTCACCAAGGTATGTGGGGTTTTTTGATATTCTGCAGAGATTCAGGCCATTTTCCTATCGGTAGTAGTTACTACTGAGGTACCTGGTCATACACGACGTCTTTCACGTATCTCAATTGCACTGTTATCACTCAGAGTCGTCTCACATTTTTTAGCCTGAGTAGGTTGAACATCAGGTCGATGCATCCTCTGAGGAGCATTTGATTTGTATTGTTGATATAAGCATGATGTTTCTCTGAGTTCGGTCAGTTCCTCTCGTACGGATACTATGATAGCATAGATGAGTGCTGGAAAAAACCATGGAGCAGGAGACTGATGTGCGTGCTCAGTGGCCAAAATTATTCTCAGCTTTATCTTCATCACCCTTGGAAGGGAAATTCTGGGACGAATTGCTTTAAGGGGGGAGTTGGTAAGAACCTGGTTCTTATTCTTGAGGTACAGGTTTCTTCTTTTCCTTTTTCTTTACGTTTTTTTGAGAAAACAAGGAAAATGGGGAAAATACCAAAATTTGTGGGTACACATTGTGTACTTTTCTACACTCCATGTACTTCGGTCCTGTGGGATGAGTACACAGGGCGTGTAGGCCTGTCGATGATGAAGGGTGTAAAAACTGACTACACACTGTGTACATAGTATACACACATCGTGTAATCATTCGGCAGGTGAATAGTAAGGCGGTGGGAGTAGCCACCATTGGAAAATCAATACACGTCGTGTACTTAGAAATACATGTCGTGTATTCATGTCGGTAGATGAACAGTGAGGCGGTGGAACGTGGCCGCCATAAGAACAGTTAAAAAATGAAAAGTACATGCTGTGTACTTGAGGGTACATACTGTGTAGTTGATTTTTTTTGTTATAAACCAGCAGTAGCCTCCTCTTTCAATATAGAAAGCTTAGAATTCTGGGAAGCCATGGGAGAGATGGGAGAACCTTGGAAGAGTTCCCGACCGAACATCGGGACTCTGATTCCTTTGTCGAAGATCACGTTTGGACCATGTGGTTATTACCTTACCTCTTCTTGTGTGTTTCTTTATAATTATTTCCTGAGGGTAAGTAATTTTGGTTTGAATGGGTGAACATTTATCCTAGATCTACATCATTCACGGATGATTTGGGAGGCATCATTCACGTATATCGATCAGTGAAGATCGAGGTAGGTGGTCTGGTGTTTAATTCCAACTGTTGATTTTTTTTGTACTTTATTGCTACACGCCCATGATTGGGGTGTCATATGGCTAAGTACTTGAAAGAGAAAATACCTATAATTTCATAGGTAATTTAATGAATATGTATAAACTGTGCTATTTGGGATCACTGCATTGATCCAGGGCCACCCCGTGGGTGTGTTTCCCTTATTTAACTGTTTGGCCAGGATACCCATGGTTATGCCTTGATTATAGCATGCTTTGAGTTTTCTTGAGAGAAAATGTTGATAAATTGCTTTCATATGTGTTGGGCTTGGCCCAATTATTTGCTTAGTCTGACAGAAGTGTTTTTCTTAGCCCGAGGGCAGTGTTTTGTTTAGCTTGAGGTTGAGGTTTTTTTAGCCTGATGAAAAAATTTCATGTGCTTGATGGTTATATCTTCCATGCCTAAGGGAAATAACTTGAGAGTTTCATTTACGTTTGTACTGAGGGCAAGGCCTGAGGGAAATGTTTTGTTTAGCCGAGGGCAAGGTTCTGTTTAGCTTGAGGGCAAGGTTATGATTATCCTAAGGGTAAGGCTTTGTTTAGCCTAAGGGCAAGGTTCTGATTAGCCTGAGGTAAAGATACTATTTAGCCTGAGGGAAATTTTCACTTGAATTTAATTGTGGTGATATCTTATGTTATTCATTCCAATTTAAATCACAAGCTTGGTATTTTTTTACCTTCTACTTGTTAGATAGCCTGTTGTGGTTTTACTGCGGCACTGTTTAGGAGATTTTCGACTGAGGCTGAGTCTTAGAAACTTATAATTCAATTATATTTAATTGTTAAATAATAATAAAATGGCAATATAACTGATAGGAATGTTTACTTTTTAGTACTTCCTAGCTTACTGCATTTCATTGCTGCACACTATTGTTGCACATTCTCACTGACTGTTCGGCACGGGCCTTTGGTGGTTGCCTACATGGATTTATTTCTCACACCCTGTTTGGATCATGTCTTGGGTCCAAATAGATTTTATTGTTGTAGGGGTTGATAAGGGAAAGAGTCCCTATACCGGTACTTGATTTTTGTAGATGAGTATGAGAGTATGGGACTGAGCTTATGCTTGTGATGCTGTTGAGTTCCAATTGCACTATTTTTTCTACTTTGTTGTATTTGTCTCTTGTACTGTATTGTTTCAGATTGCAGTGTATACTATGCGGCTACTTTTTTAGACTTAGGGACATATTTAATCATCATCTATATATTAATTTTGTCATATTTTACTTATTTACTATTGCCTATTTTATCTTGGTATTGTTTACTGCTTCAGCTTTTAGTATGTTTGTATTTTCTCCACTGCACTACAATTTGACAAATGAGGGCATATTTTCCCCACTATCATACCTAGGCCTTCACTGCTAGTTGGAAGCCTCTGGTGTTTGGGGAAATTCCCTTGAGGTCATGTGGCCAACCAAGTTCAAAGCATCCGTTGAGTGGCACCCGGATCTGGGACCTTACACAAATATTGCTAAAAGTTAATCACATACAATGAGCATAAAGACTACATGACGTGTAGAGTAATAAGATCCCAACTAGTCAAATATTTTGGCCAAATATCCTATGAGATTCAATATTTTTAGTGGACACTGTGGATTACTAATAGAAGATGTGAAACCAGATTACATGATATGTAGATTTTGGGACCAAATTCATTAATCTAGTACAGAACATGAATTCTTTACAAGGTGTGAACTTCTTGAGCCTATTAATATTCCAATGCCAACCTAACGCACAAAGTCTCTACATAAACTCATTTTCTCTTATTTTTTTCTCCCATTTTTTATCAATGTTCATTCCAAACAAGTTTTAAATCATTCCTTCTTTCATCTTATTAAATCCTTTTTCATTTTTGGTTAATCTACATCCTTTCTTCATTCGTTGTGAATCCATTTCCATATTCAATTTCTGTTTCAACATTGCTCGTTGTCTGTTATCAATGCATACACAGGTCTTCATTTTTTCTTCATGGAAACGTATTTTTTAATTTGATTTTAATTGATTTTAGTTATGTGATCTTGATTATTAATTGGTATAATATTGTATTTCTTACTTCTCAACTATTTTATGATTATGTGTAACGTGTTTAGTATTTTCCTTCTTATGATCAACACTGCCATCCATGTATAATCCAACTAGGGTTAGGGGTAGATATTAGGGGAGTTTTGAGCCTAATGAATCTATATATTGAACATTGGTAACCTTATGGCTAGTGATTTGGTTAATAATAATTTTACATCACAATCTTATTCACAATCTTGACCATGGGAAGTGCAATTTAAGTAACCTACCCTAATGGGAGTTGAGAAAGACTATGAATATTATCCAATGACACTTTCGGGATAGAATATAAGTGTAATTACAATGTTATTAGATTTTTTTTTTGAAATAGGTTGATGACATGAACTGGTTTCCCAGTTCATGCCACCCAAAGGAATTTATTAAAAACAAAATGTATGCAGTACAGACTCGAGGTGTAAAGAATTTACACCAGTAGGGAATTAAAGAGGATACAAGTAAATGACAAAGGAAAACAGACTCCTCAAGGACCCTCTTTCCTACTTCCACCTTCTTCAGTGCATCTTCGTTGTCATCTGAGTCTTCTTCCTCAGAGTCGGCCTCATAATCATCTTCGGAACTATCATCGGCATCACCCATCTTCAGATCATCTTCATCATCGCTGTCATCCAAATATTCATCCAGTGTGCACCACCTTCTTGGTATCATTCTACTGAGGAGAAGTGAACTTCTCCTTCTTGGCAGGAACCGGTGTTTTGTGTCCAGAGAAAAATTTCAGGTCTTCAGTATGTGACCACAGCAAAGATTCTTCCATTTAAGACTCCATTTCAGCATCCAAGCGCTTCCAGACTGAAGTTTTCATATTTGCAGACCACCAAATCAAAATGCAGCATTATACAAGCTCCAAGATGAAGAGCAGCCTTGCTGCAGGGCAATGGACTTTCAGTCCTACTCCAAGTAGTGCAGCAACTGGGAAAGCTCCAGGGTCCCAAGATGATGTTCCACTGGTCGGGGAGGTGGCAGGACACTTACAGCCTTCATGAGAGGGAGGGGCAGACCACGCCTTACTTGTAGCCATCTGAAAACAAGAATGCATTCAAATAAAAAAACAAAAAACAGCATCAAAGAACCAGGATGATAGCATCCAGCAGCTTCCAGGTTCCAACAGACAAGGAGTTGCTTGCAAGCATAGCAGGTTTGGATCAGCAACCAGAGGAGAAGGAGTCCCCAACCAAAAACAGGCTAAATCAGCACATCCGGAGACTGAAAGGAAACCATCCAGAATTAGGATGATTTGGAACTCATCTTTTCTTTTTCCTCGGCAATGGATCTTTTTATACTAATGAACTCAGCATGAGATATCTTTTTTTCTTGAAATTCTTGCTGGGCAATTTCTTGTTGCCTGTCCATATACTGAATCCAAACTTGTAAATCCTGCTCATCAAAATTCTGAGAAAAGTAGTACAATTGAGTACTAGAAGCAGCAACCAAAGTATTATCTTGAGTTTTCTCTACATGCAATGGTTTGGAGGCCTCTACCAGAAGTTCTTCCTTAGGAGCCTCAACTGGTTCAGACTTGGAATCATTCATTGATTTGGTCACAATTGTGCGCTCAGTGTTTGAGAAATCCTTTCGTCTCCTAGATTTTCTTGATTGTGGGGTAATAAACCCATCCTCATCCACAAGGGGTTTCTTACCTTTTTTTGCCATTTCATTTATGAATGTTTCAGCAATCAGATCTGGTTTATCCCTTAAACCAGAGGGAGCATCTTCTAGTTGCCCAGGGATATCATCCTTCTCAACCGATGATCCACAAAAGTCAGAGTCATCTTTTTGGTCCCTTTCTCCTACTACTTGATTTGCATTAACAGATAAAGTAGGAAAATCCTTACTTGCATAATTTGATGGGTTAACATCAAGATGCAAGTTATGATCTTCCATGGTATGTTGGACAGAAACCTTGTCATTTACAGGTTCATGTTGTGTGACCCGATTTTCCACATTCGCTTGTTCTGTAGCATCGAGAATAGCCTTGACAAAATCTCCAATTTGATTCTCAGAATTTTGAGAATCAACAGAGGCAACCCTAACCTCCAGACTAGGTACACTAATCTGTTCCACCACCTGAATGGGGTCTTTAGAAGAGCTTGGAATACTAGATGAGTTAAGAATTCTAGAAGGGGTTGAGATCTTGCCATCAACAGTTTGAGGGTTCTGAGAATTAACAGTTTCCTTTGGAGTTTTTTCCACCCATAATGACTTTATCTGTTTTGTTGGGGGAGCTTCCTGTTTTCCACATTTGCTGGAAACATGTCCAGTTTTGAAGCATAAATTACAGAATTCTGGTAGGTTTTCAAAAACCACGTTCTGCACAAAGCCCTTATCACCATTTTGAATCCAGAAGCAGCTCGGAAGGACCTTGGACAGATCAATCTCGGTGCATACCCTTGCCACCGAGGGTCTTGTTAGATTTTCCGTAGCATGGTCTAGCTTGATTGGGGTTCCAAAGAGATTAGCAATAGCAAATAGAGCTTTCTTTTTAAACAAATGGATCGGAAAATCAGGGAAAGCAATCCAAATTGGAGCGATGGGGGATTCAAAACCAGCAAGATAATCGGGTGACCATTTAAGCACTTTCATGTTGGATCTCCCAAAGTTCCAAAAACCACGTACCCAAAATCTATAATAATCCGAATCTGATGAGAATCGAAAAAGCACATTCCATGAATTTAAGAAACCGATTTTGAAATCAGAGAATCCGATCTTTTCAAGGGTATTTCTTAGGAACAGGAGCGAAGGGCGCTGTTTTGAGAATTTACCTATCAAGGCGAAATGTAAATCTGAGGCAAGATTGTTTACTAATCTATTCAATGCCCATGATAATTAAATGACATCTGTGGGAGAATCATGTGGATGATTTCAAGGGTGATCAACTCAGTGTAATAATGTTGTAGGTGTTTTCAATTTAAAAAAATTTGAATTATTAATTTATTTTTGTTAAGTAATCAGTTTTTATATTGAATTAATTAAATAATTTTATAATCATGTATCTTCATAGTATTTTCAGATTATAAAATTTCGATTATGTTTATGTTTTTATCAATATTGAATAAATTTTAACATAAGTTAAATATTTATTCCAACAATTTGTAATTGAATATGTGCATGAAAGATTCAAAAACACATAAATCACATGTTGGTTTTGTCCAGTTCAAGATGGGTAGGGAAAAATATATAACTATAAACCACTGTTCGTTATACTATTATTAATTCTTAATATTTTATATTTTATCATGCATCAAATATTGGGAATATTTTTTCCAAAATAATATAGATCATATTGGTTATCCTCTTTATTGGGTGGTGTCAAAAAAATTAGCAAGTTGTTGAGGACGTAAGTATTGTTATAGTTTTTTAGTTCTTTAATGTTAATTTTTCATTTTATATTGGTTTTGATTATTAGTATTTGAAATTAAAATAGTATATGGACTGGGTTTAATATTTATTTGTATCCAATGGTGCTATAAAAAATAATTGATTATTTAAAATATTTGGTAGATAACTTGTATACCAATGAATACATGGTCTTTAATAAATATAATCTCTTTTAATTTTTAAAATTTTATTTCATAAACTTAATTTCATATTCAATTATGGATTTTTAAAAATTCATATTATGTTTTAAGATTCATTTATGAGATAATCATGAACAAAAAATATATATATTTTCAAAATGTAGGTTTAATTGTAACACATATAATTTAAGAAAATATGTTATGTTTTAAATTTATAACATATTATTATGTAGTTTTATGATGATGTTTCCTTGTATAAATCTAAATACATATAGAAAATTCAATATTTCATTGAAAAATATTTTCTATGTTTTACTAATTTGTATATTCAGTTAAATTTAGGTGTGTATTTGTAAAAACAATTATATGATTTCCCAATGAGGTTTCTTACTGTTGTTCTATTTTTGTTGAACTTTTTCGTCATTTGGTTCTTCACTTTTATTTTTTATGTGTCGGATTTTTTAATTTCTAAAATTTTAGAAAAATAAAATTTACACCTTTTTTATAGAAAATTGACATGGAAATCCCTCATGGAAATAAGCATACATTGGATGCATTTTTTTTATAAAACTGACAATGAAATCCCTCAAGGAACACTTTCAAAATTGGTTTTTACTCAAAATACAAATCAAAATATTTCCAATATGGATTTCCACATCAGTTTTATAAAAAAAATAAAAAACCCTTTATTTTTTCCCTCTTTAAGGGTTTTCATTGTCAATTTTATGAAACCAGGTGTGGAAACTACACCTTCCAACTCCTCTTATATTAACATCAGTTAGAAACTGATGTTGAATATTAAAAACTGATGTTAAAAGTGTTTTTACAATATTTTCATGACCTATATAATAATAATTTTGATTTAATATGTTTATTTGAAATAGTTCTAGAGTCTTGTGATTATTTCAAAAAACATGTGGTTATGGTTGGCATGGAATTCTTAAAATTCTATATTTTATGAATTTCAATTCAATAACAATTATTGTTTTTATTAATGAATATACTCACATATAATACCTTTAATGAATTATGAAAACATTTTAAATTAAATATTATTATATAATTTTATTACGACTAATGTTTTCTTAGTCCTTCAGGATGAAAACATTATAACATTGTTCATGTATCTAGTAAAACTGACCCAAAAAAGAACATATAATATTGATAAAATGAGTAATAATATCTTATTTTATAGTAATAATATATCATTTTTTTAATATTAATGATTTTAAAAAATTATAAAAGTAATAGATAATATTTTATAATATGTGGATGAAGAAGATAAAAAATAACGAATAATAAAATGGTAACACTTCTGTTAAAGACATAAATATTCTCTTATAGTGCCTCGTGGAAATGATGAATTTAGGACTCCTTGTGACTAGAGGTTCCCAAAAATGAGAGGAGATTGTTAGGAATAAAATATTTACAATTCATAAATTGTAAAACAATGTAATGATATTTGTTGAGGTTGGTATATGAGGGGTCCATTTTTAAGTGACCTGAAATAGAATTTTCATAAAAAATCATTATTTAATATATTGGGTTATAATTTTAAAAAAGAAAATTGGTAAAAAGTTAAATAATAATGAATAAGGGGGTAGTGTAGGTCTTAAATCATATCATACACTCATTTTTAGATTATTTATTATGATATTTTAAGTCTTTACCTCTTGGTTATACACTTCTATCAAAGTTTAACCTTTACGGTGGTGACTAAATTTTATTTCTATAACTTCATTTTATAACTAAAAGTTGAGATTGACCTTACAGTCTAATTTGGATGTGATGATTAGAAATTTTAAACTATTTTATTTGATTCAATTTATAAAAGTGATTAATTTTATTTTAAGAAAATGTAAATGTATAACATATAAAAATATTTTTTAGAAAAATATATTTTTATGCCCCAAAATATATTTATTCATATTAATTACAAAATAATAATCATCATATTAATTGTAATTTAATTTAATATATATATATATATAATTAAAATATTTCTTTAATTGTGATCAATTTATTTTAATAGTTCAAAAATACCTTTAATAATGAAAAAATGTCTTTAAATGTTATCATTTTTTATCATTAAATGAATTGAATCTCATCCCATTATTTTTATTTCTACCATTAATTTTTTATAATCTATCTTTATAAGAATCAAATCATTATATAATAATAATAATAACAATATAAGGAACAAAATTAAATACTTTTAGACAAAATATTTTAATTTATTATCTTTTTATTTCCTTTCATAATTATTTATTACATATGAATTATTTTTAATTGGTTACAAGAATTTACATAACTTCAATACTCCCATTATAAGTAAGTATATCCAATAACCATATATCATATGGATATATTTATCCAACTACTATATGTCAAATGGCCATATGTCTAAGAACCATATATTCATCCACCATATCATATTCATATATATTTCCTTATATGCTTCACTAAAATTCTATAATCCTACTCCTCTACATCTATCAAAAAATGTATATTATTTTTGTAATGTTTTTCTATCTTTCTATATTTATAAGTGTGTGTATGATCTTCAATGAAAACCATGAGGATGAAAAATTTACTATTATGGTATTTTTATTTACCAATTTATTTATTCTTCTTATAGTATTATTAATGATGGTTCATATTGTATTATGAAAATGTATTAATCTTTATCATGAATTATAATATTTTATCCCCAAAAAAATATATCATGGTTTGTTTTAATTCTACGTTACATTTAAAAAATCTATTAATTACTTGAATTTTTTTCAAAGGGAAATATATACTAAAATCACGGGGTGTTGCACCCAATATCACATAGTATCACAAATCAAATATTTCATCAAAGTGTATTAATATAGTATAAAAAAAGTATAAGTCAATATGGTACCTCAAAACAACATCCTCATCGATTAGGTTTCTCTCACACCCCAATAACATATATTTTAGGTTAAAATATCATTCATATATATGCATTCATATAACCACATACCCCATCATATCTATAAATTCATATCTACATTCACATGATACATCACCACATGATAACAAGATATCAAATCCTCTTTATAGAAGGATAACAAGAACGTGATGGAAATCAACAGTGTGCCCTCATCCTTCGATGAATGTAGCTAACCATTGTTTCCAAATCAAAGACACAAAATATGTTATCCAGAATATATTTACAATAAACACTATACATTATGGTCTATATATATACCTAAGTCCTTGAGTCATTACATCCCATTTAGCATCTAAAGGGTTAATGAGGAAGTCTGAGTATCCAACCATCCATTCCAACTACAAGCTGGATATTGGGGAAACACCTTGGGACCAAAAACATATTGGAATCTATAAGGAAACTAGGATTGGGTGGTTGTACATAAGGAATATAAGATTTATAAAAGTTACATAGAAACCAAAAAAAGGGTTCATAGTAAACCACTATCTCCCCAAACAATAACTACATTATTTATACAACACACTAACAACTGTTCTCATCATTATGTCCCAAACATTCCCCATCTATTCACATATAATAACAATAACAATATTAAAAACTTCCCATTTCATTTATCATTAAAATTGTCATAGTTACCATTAAAAAATACATTCAAATTATCAAACATACTTGATGTAAAACTATAAATTAATCCACTCTTCACTTCAATCTATTAATTATTCATTATTCACATTTAATTTAGCCATTACTATTTATTAGTCCAAATTATTGTATCCATTATCATTAATGATTTAATAACCAATCATTTATTAATACCATCCCTTTACCCATTTCCAATTTCATTACATTTATCAATTCTCTTTTCCACTAGGAGACTAAAACACACTCTATAACATCCACCTAGTACTAGATCAACCTTCGTACTACCAACACCTAGAAACCACAATAATTGATAGATCCCCTATAAATTGTTTCACACAAATCCAAATTAAAATACAAAAAAATGAACCAAAATATATCAATTAGATAACTCTTAGATAATAATCTCTCCATCATTAAAACACAGCGAGTCTAGAATATTTATAAAATTTGAATAAAAAAAGATCTAAAAAATATATCAATATTAATTAAAAATAAGGGTCAAAATAGCTCAGGATACTAAGCATGAATTTTAGACTAATGTTACCACATGAACTCTTCCAATCCATTATGACTCCATAAGAAAAAACTCCAATAAATTGATGTGATGATACAAAACCATCTCACGATGACCATGAATCTAAACCGTTCACTCTAAAAATATCACATACTCCGATATATTAAATTCTATTTAATCAATGAAATAGAATTCATCGCACAAGTGTTAATGAAGTTGTGATGCATGAATGATATCATATATCTTATACACATATAGAAGAAGAGTTAACTGATACCACACCTTTTCAACGTGATCTAATACATTAAAATGACTTAAATATTAAGTAAAATGATTTCTAAATATGAAAAATACCCATTGCACATGACAAGAAGAAACCATAAAACCCATATAATCTCAAACATTAAAATATATAGGCCTTATCCACCTATCTAAATAAGATTTATTATGTTTCTACACTTCCTTTATCCTATATTTAATCATTTTATCCTTCTCCATCATTCCTAGCACCATATGGGGCCCAAGGAATATTGACTCTATGTCCTTATTCTATCACAACATAGATTTATAAGAAAACACGTAAAATGATTTGAATTATTCAATTCCAAAAGAAGAGTGGTTGATATTATTATATCCATACTCAAATAAATATAGTTACCTTTCCAATGAACTAATAAAATCTTGATCACATGTCCATAACAATTTTTCCTTTGTATGTATCATTCACTCTCTCTAACAATCCATATGGGGATAAAAATAATTGTTAAAGTGTAATATAAACACAAGTGAATTTTTTAATCCTCTCAAGACTCGTGAATTATATTTAGTATCTTGATTAGAAATGAAAATCCCCACAATCCCACTAACCCTCACTACCCCACCCAAAAACAACCTCTCTAAAGTTCCACAATAGACAACTCACTAATTACAAAGAAAGGATTCGACTTCATCAAAAATCCTATATTCAACAAAATAATATCATATCCTCCTTGAACCCAAGGTAAATATTTAATGATATCCATCATTATATTCTCCTACTTCATTTCAAGAACAATTAAAGGTTTCAAAATGCCTCTAAGAACATAGTTAATTTCCATAGTTTAATGGAAAATAATGAAATATGAAACAAAATCCACCACTAACCACATTATCCTTGGAAACCAAAACTATCTCTTCAAGTTATGATATATATTGTAAATAACCAAATATAAAACCAAGGGTGATCTTTGAAACATCATAAGGATGACTTATCACACTACAAAAGAAAAAAATCCCATCAAAACAACCCCCAATACTAATCCCTCTCTAACAATCCATCAAGAGAATTAATATGGAAGGTGTGGCCTCATTATAACTTTACATCTAGGTCTCCCCACTGATACACCTCCACCCATAAAAATAATAAATAACTACACTATCATCCAATATATAAAACCTTTACTATCATCATTATCCACATCAATATGCATTTCTACAATATCCTCTATCATCTTCCATGCATCTCTATTCCCCAAAACAATATATCCTCATGAATTCATACTAAATGCATCAATAAATACATTCCCCTTCCATGAGGTAGAGGATACATCAATTTCATAGACCCACAAAAACATCATTAACTTTTTCTAAGATAGATTATCTTACTAAGAAAAGATATAATTCAATATTTTGTTGTCTATGAAGACCAAAGAGCATTGATCGGTGAGGTGTGTCCTCACAACTTCATCGAAAAACCCACTACCACCATCATGAGATAATGTCCTGTAGAGTTATTCACATGATGAAATAAATTTCTAGACCCATTGGAAATAACGAGCTTACACATTATTAGGATACAACCCAAATAAAGATGAGAATCATCATAGAAAACATCAGACATGAATCCTTCATTTTATAACCAGAGAAAAAGATAACTAATCAACATCTCCTACATGTATTCAAATATAACATAAAACTAATCAGTCCATATAATGGCTTGGAACTTCCTAGTTATGGATGTCAAATGGGATACAATCTAAGAGAAATTAGATATTAAATACTTATAATATCATGAAATATTAAGGAAAATATATTCTCTACAATATTCATGGGTGTTTCCAAATAAACAACTAATTCAATCATTGCTGTTTCAAATTACACTCCCTACTAAGAAACTACATGCCTAAGAAAATGCACACTTCATGTCCAAAAGATACACATAGATAGATAACATAACAATAATGGAGTTTAAAGAATTAAAAATAGTCCTTATATTATTATCTTGTTCCTTCAACATTGAGTATATGGGAATTCATTCAATCAATACTACGATAAACTAACCCAAGAGCTCATGAAAAATGAAGTTCAACAGTCCCATAAAAATTGTAACGGAATTTGTTACTATAAAAAGAATGAATAAAAAATTTAAGTTTCAATAATGAAATTTGAATTTAATTTTTGTATATAAAAACCATTCAACTTCATATGATGATATACATAACACAAATCAATCTTTGAAAACCAGTTAGATCCATTTATCTAAGAAAAAATAATTTTCCTTGGAATCAAGTAGTTGTTCTTACCTTTTACTTTTATAATATTGGTATTTTATTCCCAACTTCATACTACCATCTACCATCATTTTTAATAGTATTGAATTAATCCATGAAAATATACTAGTACGTATGAAATTATTCTATGTAAAATCATTTTTCCAAATGCTAAATTCAAGGAAATTAGAAGGAATTATAAGATAAAAATTCTAGTGAGACCTCAGGTTTCAACTCTATCACAAGATCAATATCGCATCCGAGGGTAACATAAAAACCACTTCAATAAAAAAATCAATACCCCCAACAAATGTTAGAAACACTATCACCTTCAATTCCACTAAACCTGACATCAGCTTCATATGCATTGAAAAAATGTTCTTTGGACACCTATGACACATTTGAATGTTTTGATAACCAATAAACACCTCGTACTAGAATTAAAAATCAATAAATGAAAATTTCATCTTGTTTTAATTAATAACCCCACATAAAGAAAATAGCCAATCCCTTCCATTAACGAAATCATATAGTTTAATCTATAGTGATAACAAATCTCCAAAAAACTAATTTTACCCCATCATCAACTCCAAACCTCATTACACATCAAGAGAACATAATTATCCTCTAAATATTGTAGTCAAAACTAGGGGAACTAGTAGTCTCTCTACCTTTTTCCCAATTCATGGACCAAGGTGGGTGAAATAAAGAAATAAAAAGATATATAATCATAGAGATAAAACAATGGTGGATGATAATGGTGCCTTAGATGATCTATTGATTTTATGGAGCTCGCATCTCTTTGGCATGAAACTTATCATGACATAGTCTTACATATCACTTTTGTTTTTGATTATAATATCTATAAATACCTTATCCTAATGTCTCAATGTGAAGGGGATTTCATAGGGAATTCATTTTTTTAATCCAACCCCTTTCGGCTGGTTCAGGAAAATTATTGATAAGGCATTCAGGTAAACTATTTTATGGCTACCCTAAGAGATGACCACCTATCCCATGTTAACCATTAAGAGTGGTCAATAAATAAAAATAATAATGGTCATGATGTCTAGAATAAAATCATATTGTCAAAAGTATCCTATTATAGGTATGAGAACTACAAGCTCTAAGGAAGCATGCATAAGGCTATTGGGACCTACACTTTTCTAGTTGAGACCATAACAACTTTGATATCTAGGATCCTCTATCAATTTCTATACTCCTCAGTAAGTTATAATGACTCCCCTCTCAAGATGACTTGGACCAAGAAATAATCCTCTTATTCATCTCTTCCCTAGATAAAACATCCATATATGACTTGATATTGAATAACAAGACACATCACCTCTTAAAAACCCTTTGTTATAAAATGCTCTTTTAGTAAAATGTCATAGAAATAATGGAGAAGTTCCTTAATCCAAATCCCAAGATCTTTCACACTCATTATCTCTTTTAAAAGGGAAATAAACCCCTACTTATTATAATCCTTCATAATTGAAGAAATAAACTCTACATGGAACTGCTTCTATAAATGTTCCATTGAAATAAACTTCTCCTTTCACTCTATAAGAATAAATATCCACCATTGACACACTACTCCACTCAACAATCTTATATATAATGGGATATAGTACTCCTTTATAGAAAAAAATATAATGAATAAAATATTTATTTCTTTCATGAAATGATTTTTCTTTTCATCATAGGAACTCACCTCAAACATCATGAATCTCTGATGTTGAAACCCATATAGTTTTTTACTCCAAGACTCATCAACCTCAACTGATTCAACCATATTATTGTCAACTTTTCCATTTCATTTCACTATTATGAACTAAACCACTTCCATTAAATGACCACAATTCATATCTATAATAAATGTGAAATCTTATAGGCTTGGGGACATGATATTCAATTGAGATTATTTAATTATATTCATTTCAATTTTCCTAAGTCACTGCAATTTGAACACATGTTTATTAAAAATGATTCATATAATTATCTTAGATCATTTCCCAAAAAAATTATCATCACTCGAGTTATTATTGTGGAGATTATGTTCCTTGCATTAGGCCATGGGTAGATCTAAGTTTCAATGTCCATGCTAGTATCCCTTCAACATCACATGTTATATTCGATCTATATTGTTTCCCAAAAAAACACATTTATCCCTTTCCAGTTCCCAATTCCAAACCCTATCATAAAATTAAAATAAATATTTGATACCATTTTTTCATGATCTCTCCCCATTGGTACCAATCATATGATATAAATATAGACACAATTGTATCATAGGACGAGGTTAACTAACTTGTTCTTCTCTTTGTATTTGGATGGGATGGGACAGATAAGAGATAAGATGGTTGGGACACAGGTAGGAGAACTATGCATGTGTCGGGATAACACTGCATAATAGACCTCTGAGATTCCATAATTGGGAAATTATATTTTTCTGTTACTATTGATTACATTCACATTGGGTGACGAACATGACATTGATACGTGATTTTTGAGATTATGGGTGTGCTTATATATCATTACTAGGTATGTAGGTTCACATGGAATATGTATACTTGATTTTGTGATTAATTATAGTTATTAATTAAATTTAGTGATTTTTGCTCTCTTTTTAGGATAGTTTCTCCTTGTGTGATATATCTGTTTCCTTGTTGTTGTAACATATATTTATTAGTATTTATTATTTGAACTGAGTGAGCTATTTTGATAATATTTATATATATATGATAATTTTGAATAATGTGTAGGGATAGAAAAAAGGGTTAGTGCTTGGAGGGTTATACCTTGGGTTATGTGTAGACTCCTAGGAAAAGATTGTCTAATCCTATATAGTGGTTAAGAGAAACATTGTGTGATCCCATATACTAATAAGGATTTATCTTAATAAATGTATTTATTTTTTGAAATGTGTTACATCACATTGTAGAAGATATACCCTTAAATTAGCTTATAGAACTACTTGGGAATTAGGTTAGAATACTTCTATAAGGGATGAGGATTCAATATTTCTATTTGACATATATGATAACGTAGTTTAGCTTTCTGTTACACCATCATTGAGTTATGGGAAAAAGGGCCACTTTAACCAAAATTCATTCCCTTAGTGAATGTACTGGGAATAAGAGTTCAGAACTAGGGTTGAATATGCTATGATTTTAAACCCCATTAAACTTAATCCTTCCATAATACTGAAGTCCATTGGGATTCTAAATAATGGGTTAAAATCTATTTGGAAATTATTGACCTATTTGAGACACTAAAGGTATAAAAAATTAATTTGAGTTTCATATCATGCCAAGGATGAAACCCAATTTTATACCCCTATATCATATGGATCCAACAAAAATTATGGAGCTCAAGGTACAACTAGCTAACTTGGAGAGGACGAGATTTTTCAAACCTAGTACTTAACTGTAGGGTGAAACTATTTTATTTTCTATCGATGTGGATGATAGTCCTCGATTGTTAATTGACTACCAAAAGTTGAAACATGTGGAGATGAATAACATATATCTATTTCTAAAGATTGATGATATTTTCAATCATCTTTAGGGATCCCAGTGGTTCTACAAGATTTATATTTAATTAGGATAACACTAGTGGTGAGTTTGAGATGATGAAATTCCAAAGACAGTGTTCGGGAGTAGGTAAAAACTGTATGAGTACATTGTGATGTTGTTCGGGATGATGACCTCACAAAAAATGTTCATGGTCCACATGAAAAAAATCTTTCATCTATACTAGGAACCATTCATTATAGTGTTCATCGATGATACCCTCATCTATGCATTAACACTAGAGTAAAAATCTAGGAACCTAGTGATAGTCCTGAGTACACTTCAAGCACATAAGAATTATGCCAGGGTATCGAAATGTAACTCCTGGAATAAAGAGGATATGTTCCTAAGTAATGTGGTGTCTGTGATTGGGATAACCGTAGACCCAGATAATGTTGAGGCAGTCTTGTCTTCGATATTCCCTTGAAACATGATTGAGATTTAGAGCTTTCTAGGATTAGTATCATATTACTAGCAGTTTATCTAGGCCTTCTACCAACTATCATCATCCATGATAGTGTTTCTAAAGAAGTAAGTGATGTTCCAGTGGTCAGACTAGTGTGAAGAGGCTTTCCTTGAACTAAATATAAAGTTGATGACAGATCTAGTACTGACAGTCCCTGATCATGGGATTCTTTATTAACTATACAATGATACATCATGTGTTGGTCTAAGAGTAGTTTCATTTAAAGGGGAGATGGTTTAGCCTGTGGATATCATTAGCTAAGAACCTATGAGATTAGATGACCAAAAATGACTTAGATCTAGAATAAGTTGTCCACACTCTGATGTGTCGGTGACGCTATCTCTTTTGGTCGAGATTTTTTGTTTATACAGACCATAAGAGACTTTTCTATATATTCACACAATGGGACATAAACCTAAGATAGAGGTTCTATGATAATTATATATAGATGTTTCTCTTGAGATAATTTATAAACCTAGAAAAAAGTAATGTCATTTTAGATACTCTTATCTGTAAGACGTAGGCTATGATGGAGTTTAGTAAGGGGACTTCAGAGGAGCAGTAATGCATATTGAGCTTGTTGGACTATTGGAGGATGAATGCTTCTGAGGGTCATGGATCTATGACTTATTCCTCTTTTTGGATGAAATCATCACTTTTAGAATGAGTGTATACTGGTTTGGATTCAAACCCATAGTGTGCTTTAAGGAGGGCACAACTAGTTGTTGATGGATCAGTGCCTAGCTGCTTGATGAATGGTGATGATGTGATCTTTGTACATAAAACGGTAGTAGTCCCTTGTTCCACCAGAGAGGAGCTGATGAGGGATTACCATACCTAAATATGGTAAATACATCTTGGTATGACCAACATGTGTCATGAATTCCATTGGTCACTACAAAAGCACGGTATATTAGAGGAGGTTATTTAAAGGGGGTTATGCACAACCCCCTGTAAATTCTTTTTCATTATAATTAGTGGGGGTTCTACACAACCCCCTCTAAATGTAAAATTTTGAGGGTGTTATTAACCCCCTATAAATTTATTTTCTGTTAAAATTTGAGAGATTATGTAGAACCCCTTCTATTCATTGAATTTAGAGGGGTTTTTGACCCCCCTCATAAAAATTTAACATTATTTTTTTAATATCCAGTTGGATTCAAAAGGGGGTTCGAAATACCCTCTAATGTTTTTAAATTAGAGGGGACTAAAGACCCCCTATAATGTCATAAATTAGTGGGGGTGGGGGGTTCAAAACCCCACTCTAAAGTCTTTAAATTAAAGGGGGTTTGAAACCCCCTCTAATGTCTTTAAATGATTAAAGGAGATTGTGAACCCCCACTATTTATTTAAAGAAACTTCCATAATATATATATCTATATAAATAAAAAACTATATATAAATGTTTTTAAATGAATTATATATATGAATATCATATAGAATATTTATATGTTAGTATTTAATTGTATTTATCTGTATACATAAATATAATTTTATAATTTTATGTACATTAATATATATTTATTTTTATAAATTTTATTTCATATTATATTAATTATATATAATATAAAAACATAAACATATTATATAAATACATACCTAAATATAACGTATTTAAAAATATATCATATAAAAACCCAGGCCTGTAGTTTTTATAATTTATAATATAGTAATAATAAATATATTTTTAAATAAGATTTTTATGATTTAATATTATATTTAGTCAATATAATATGATATTCAATTTATACAAATTAATATATATTAATATAAACAATATTATACAATTATATTTATTGAAATACAGATATATTGTTGTACATAATATTATATAATTATATTTATTAAAATACATATATATTAGTGTGCATAATAATAAATATATGTATTGAAATACATTATATAAATATTTGTATAAATTTTATTTCATATAACATTATCTAAATATTTGTATAAATTTTATTTCATATACAATATTTGTATAAATTTATTTTCATTAAATATTAATTATATATAATATAAATATTTTTATAAATTGTATTTAATATATATGTATTTAAAAAAATATTAAATATATAAAAATTATTTATTAATTATATAAAATATTATACAATTTATAGAATTAAAAAAATATTAATAATATACATAATAATAAATATTTGTATTGCTATAAATTATATA
Source organism: Viscum album (assembly GCA_963277665.1). Taxonomy (NCBI): domain Eukaryota; kingdom Viridiplantae; phylum Streptophyta; class Magnoliopsida; order Santalales; family Viscaceae; genus Viscum; species Viscum album. Next base: position 2,011,178,837 of record OY728164.1, on the reverse strand, counting down.
AATATATTTTTAGATATATTTTATAAATATATTAAGTAAATATTTATATATATATTATTAAATTAAACATGTATATCATATATAAATTTTCATTTATGTATATAAATAATTTACATAAATATATAATATAAATTTATTTAATATAACATATGAATGATATAAATCATAAAATAAATATATGGTATTTTTAAAACTAAAAAATAAATTTTGTATTTTAAAAAATTAGTATAATAATAATAATAATAATAATTAATAATATTTTTTTATCACACACACACATATATAAGTATATAAAAATAATTAAATATATATATATTATAATTATATTATATAGGCATTAAATTATTTGTTTTTTAAAATGTAAATAATCTTGGAAAATGCAATGGAAAATACAGAAAAATGATTTGGTTTAAATTAAAAAGATCTAAAAAGGAAGTTCAGATAGTTGTGCATCGATTATATAAATATTATATAAATACACAAACACATACATATAAATGTATTTATAAATATATTCATTTAAATTATTTATATACTTAAAATATATATATATTTATGTGTGTGTATGTAAATATAATTATTTATATGTATTATATAAAAAACAGGTATATAATATATAAATATGTATTTAAGTATACAAATAATTTAAATGAATATATTTATAAATATATAAACATATGCCTAGATAAATAAAAATATATATTTTATATAAATGTATATATAGTTTATTTGTTTAAATGTATTAAAATAAATAATATAAATAATATTTTTCAAAATAATGAATCAAGTATATATAAATATAGGAATGATTTAATATACATAAAAAATCCAATGTTGCAGTGGTAAAATTTGTTGGTGGTACACTTGTGTGATTCTAACAGGTGTCGGTTCGAATCCCTCCAGCATTTAATTTTATAAAAATAACTTGGGACACAGGAGGTGGGATGAGGCAGGGTGACAGGGGATGCATAACATAGGAAGGACAAAGATGTGGTTGACAGGGGATGCAGGATATAGGTGGGATGGGGTAGGGTGACAGGGGATGCAAGACATAGGAGGCGGGATGGGACAGGAGGTGGGACAGGGTAGGGTGATAAGGGTAGTGATAGAGGAGGTGGGAGGGGCCAAGGTGACATGGGATGTGGGGAACAGAAGGTGGGACGGGCCAGGGTGACAAGGGGTGCAAGAAACAAGAGGTAGGATGGGGGTGGTGAGGCGTGGGTTAAGTGGGCCACGGGGTAACACAGGGTGAACAGGGGGTGGTGACCCGGGATGTGTGACACATGAGGTGGGACATGGTAGGGTGATTGGGGGTGGTGACATAGGGTGACAGTGGGGTGGTGGTGACACGGGGTGCGGGACATAGGAACTAGGATGGGGCAAGGTGACAGGGGATGCGGGGCACACAAGGTGACATTGGAGGATAGTGCGCAACTAAAAAATAGATGCTTTAGTGGCAGTTTACACAGAACCTCCACTAAATCAACCCCTATTAAGGGCTGTTTAAACCGCCGCTAATGTCCTAAACTAGTGGTGGTTTCATCCAAACTGCCACAAATGCATGCATTTTTCAGTGAATTTATGTCCACATTAGAGGGGTTTAAACCCCCTCTAATGTAACCGCCGCTAAAGTCACCATAAGGTTAAAAGCGGTTCCCCCTAACCGCCCCTACTAACAGTAGGCGACCACATTAGCAGTGGTTCACCAAAACTACCGCTAATGTTTTTAGAAGGGGTTATAACCCATTATAATGTAAAAAGTAACCCCCTCTAAACTCACTATTTTTCTGTAGTGGGAATTTTTGGTGGCCAGAAATGAAGAGAGACTTTGTTGGTTTTGTCTCCTGATGACTTACCTATCAGAGGGTAAAGACCAAGCACTAGAATCTTGGTGGGTTGTTGCATCCACTCTTGGTACCTATAAGGATGTTCTAGAACATCATAACGGAATTTTTTATGGGGTTACTAGGATCCCAAGGAGTCATGACATAGTCTGGTGGGATGTTTATTGGTTAACGAAGCCTTGTCACTTATTACTAATCCGAGAGACTCACTCAGTGGAGGAGCTAATAATTCTATTTATCTGAGAGATCGAATGACTACATGGTGTTCCTTTGAGAATTTTTTCACATATAGAAAGAATATTTACATTGAAATTTTGGAAAGAGAGACAGAAAACCCTAGTAACATAGATGAGATTGAGTATAGTGTAACATCTTTAGACCAAAAGATAGTAAGATCAAACTCTATGTATATTGGAGGATATGATTTGATATTTCATGCTAGAATTTAGTGGATCATGGGTTGATAACCTAGCCTTGATTGATTTTTTATACAATAATATTTTAAAGATCCTATTTAGATGGAACCTTATGTGGATCATTATGGGAGGTCATGTCACTCACCACTTTTTGTGAATGAGGTGCGTGAGGTAGTGGTTGGTATCCCTATTATGGTTTAGGAGACCTTTAGGAGAGTAAAACGGATATAAAAGAGGTTGATCATCGGCCATAGCATATATAGATCATATGATAATCATAGGAGGATACCCTTGGAGTTTTCTATAAGAGATTATGTTTTCTTGATAGTGACTCCTTAGTTAGGTAACAGATATTTGGGAAGTAGGGAAAGCTATAAACATGTTTCTTGGACCCTTTGAGTTCACCGAGAGGACAAGGGTAATGTCATATCATCTGGACCTCCCTTCATGCTATCACTTTATGCACGACGTGCTCCATTTTTTATGGTTTTGGAGATACATACCCAAAAATGTTCATGTTGTTGATAGAAAGGAAATTGATTTTGAGATTAACACATCTTATGATGGGAATATAGTGTGTATCATAGATTTAAGAAAGAAGGTGTTGTGAGGAAATATAGTACCACTTTATCAGATTCATTAAAAGCATGGACAGATCTAGGAAGAGATGTGAGAGCGTGAGACTAATGTTCGATCTCAGTGTCTTGAGATGTTCACGAAAGACTGATATGGATACTTCTCAGGGGTGAAAAGTTGGTAAAGGAGTAGAATTGTAATATCATTAATTTTTTAAAGATAATAAGAAACTCCCTTACCTATAATTTATAATTTTATAATGTGAAAATTAAATTTTTCAATAAATATCACCTAATAAATGTTTTTAAATATTTCCATATGGGTAAAAACCAAGTTAGAATCTTGGAATAATTTATAGGATATTTCTAGAGTTAGATGCTGAGTTCGTGTGAGATTTTGAATCTCATAAAGCCTCATCATAAAAAAGAATAAAAGAAAAATGTTATATTATGTGCTGGTGATTTATTCAAAATGTTTGAATAACTTCCAAATGGTGTGTGATATGAGAAATATAATACCATTTTTATGTTTGTGATTTGGTGTTAACCCTCTTTGGGTTATAACATTTTTGAGCATTGAACATTTGGTCCTAACACTAGCGAGGATAATTTATTTATATTTCTTGTTTTATTTTTTTTAAAAATAATAAATCTCAAACGGTGCATCATATGAGAATTCTAAGCCCACCTTTAGGTTTAGAACACAAGGTTTACTCTTGGAGATGTTTAAATTTTATGAGTGTCTGGTAACTGGGAACAGTGTACGTGATAAAACAACTTTTTTTAATTATTTAATTCTTATGGTTTTTAATTAGTAAATAATTAAGATCTCCCAATTGGTGCATCATATAATAAGTATGAGACAACTGTTAGGTCCGAGTAGTGGTTGTTACCCTAGGTGGTTTATAAATTTTATACACGAAATGTGTTTAGTGTTTCCACTAATTAGATTAATTATTATTAATTTAATTATTAATCAATTTTTTAAAAAAGATTTTAATTTTTATATTTCTTCCTCAAACATCCTAAAAACCCAATTAATGTACAATTATTCTTTCAAATCTTAGTATTTAACCATTTTAGATGATTTTTATGTGTATAGTTCACAGGTAGCTATCATGGTATGATTACTCTTTATAGGGTGTGTGCATAATGTGTAGTGGAGATGTCAGAATGACATGATATCCTTATAACTTGGAATCTAATTGAGGCCTTTTAATTTTACATATATGGCTGACACTTGATGCCTAGTGGATTCTGAGTGTTACTCGATGCCTTGTGGATTCCATGTAGGTTATAAATACTAAATGCCTTGTGGATTATAAGTATTAAAGGATGACTTTTTAGATTCCAAGGAGGTTGCTTTCGCTCGATTCATTGTGGATTATGAGTGACTCACCAATATCATTGTGTTTGGTTTTGGATACTTATTGATATACAAAAAATTTCTGGCATCAAGCTGAAGCATGTATGGTCAGGGTTTTTTCTCGGCTCGGTTAGTTTTTGGTTTTGTATTGTGTGTTATTATCTTAGTAAAAATTTATTATTAGTATGGAATAAACTTTTATACTAGGGAATATCATGTTAAGGATGCATTGGTGGTGTCTTACATATTCTTGTACAAACACCCTACTTGGTAATTTCGATGAACTTGTAGATTTCATAAGGGTTCTAGTGAAGGGAAAGGTCCTTATACCAGACTGCTGAGCTGGGAAACATGAAGTTAGTGATGGGATAGGAAAGAAATCAGCAGGAACTATGTATTATCTTTTGTTTGTTTATCTACTTAATTTACACTAGTTATGATTTCCACTTTGGGAGATACATTATTTGAATGGTATGTATTCCATATTTACATTTCCACATGTTTACTCTAGTTATTTAATATACTGGTAATTGTTGATTAACTATCATATAACATGATAGTGAAGGTATAGTCACCCCACTGATCAACTTAGACCCCCAATGCTAGTCGGAAAACACTTTCATGTGGGGAGGTTCACATGAGGTCATGTAGCATCCATCTTTGACTAGGTGTTTTGGGTTAGGATGTTACAAATTTTGTAACATCCCAACCCGAACAACCTATGAATAAAAAATCTATACTCACAATACTGATCTGATCTATTCATAATACACCATCCCTCTCATTTATCAATTCATCCAGAAATCATCATTCTGTATGTTTTTCATGGTACCGTAATGAATTTGGGGGTTTGATTGCATTCAAACCCTCCCTGAAAATGTTGAACCATGACCATGTGGTCCAACGATGAAGAACACAATGAAAGGTGTGGGAAAACACTAATAACAAAGACTATCCATCATTGGTCATGTGTTCTTGTCCAAATATTATATAAATAGGATGATAAAGTGTGAAACAAGAGAATAATTATATCAAATCAATATAAACAATAAAATGTGGTGCTCATGCAAGGGACCCTCAAAGTCCACCTTTAATTGGATATGGGTTGGTGAGTGGCACCTAGGGAATAAAAACACATATATTTGAGGCATTACCCTAAAAAATACTAGGTAGAAGAATGAAATCCAATAGTCAACCCTATAAAATATAAAATGATACAAATCCACAATGCGTGTAGATGTAACACATAATAAAGGTATCCAAAAGTAGAATACCGTAATGAAACCCATATGATAGAGACCTTGAAAGAAACTCCAAGAATCTAACTATAAATGTCAGGCTCTATCACCAAATCTCTCTTAAAAACTTATAGAACATATATATGAATTTATATATTAATATATGGGTGATTATAATAGTATAAATAGTAAGATCCTTCCCAAAACCAATCATACAAAAATGTAACAAGTGTAATAATGCATCACTGAATATATAAACTGACATGCACTTATTCCAGGTCTACTGTCACCCAACCTAAGCAAGGTTTACTCACCAAATATTGAATGAAATTATGTTAATAGAGTATCAAGATAATAATTTTTAAGAAATTAACTAAAAAACACTTTCCAATTGATCTTATTGTTCTCATGTCTCAATAGAATTCATCTTTTCCTAAAATCCAGTAAATATATATTCATTTCCATAACCACATACCATTTTATTGACATAATAACATATCAAAATCTATATACCATATCACTTCATCATAGTCACACATCACATTCTCATGACAGTAGGGTAACATAAACATGAAGGGCATCAACCTCATTCACTCCTCCCTCCATGAACATCCACCAATATAAAACCAAATCACAATAACTAAAATTGTTATCCAAAATATATATACTATAACCAAAATCCATTAAAGTTCATATATTTATACTTATTTCTTTAGGTCATCCCATCCCATGCTAAATCTGAAGGGAAAATAGAAAATATTGAGAAGTCATCCATTTGTTCCCAACACAAAATTGAATTTGAGGAAAACACTTAGGACCCAAAACCATATAGAATTTGATAAGTTTAACTTACTCAGGTAGTTATAAATAAGAAATATTAGGAGGATATGTGATGTATAATAGTAAAAAACAACACAAACTAAGGGTTCTCACTGAACCAACACCTCTATCACCCATCAAAATCACCACTTCCTCACCACCTATTATTATGAACAACTTCCATCACTATTCCCAAAACTATAACCATTTTCTAACATAAAATAGAAATAATAATATGACTAACATACCATTTCATTTTCCATTAAAATTCCAAAAGTTACCATTACTAGCCACATCATAGTTATCAACCATATTTAATGTCAGCCTATTTATTATACAACTCTTATCTTTAAGACATTTATTATTCATTAATCACATTTAATCCTTGATTTACTATTTATTATTCATAATTATTCAAAAAATTATCTTAATTGATTTAAAACCCAATAATTTTCTACTTTAATCACTTTTCACAATACTAATTTTAGTATTTTCAGCAATGATTCATGCCATTGAGAAAGATAAAATTTTATAAAACCTCCACCCAATACCACATAAACCTCTACACTAACACAATATAGTAATAACCATAATAGTTACAACTCATATCTTCTTTCTCAAACAAACCATCCATGAAATCATCATAATAGCCAAACAACACCCACCAAAACTATACCAAAATATTACCTTATTAATGAATAATTTGATTTATATCCAAGACTACCATAAATATAAACATATGAAAATATTGGAAAATATTAAAAATTTTGCTATAAAAAACATAAATAAATTCACCACTTCAACATCTATTATTTTTAATTCAAATTCTAATGAATAAGCAATAACTTTGAAATTACAAATTTATATATCAATTGTTTACATCCAACATTAAGTAATTAACCAATTATGGATAGTGAATCAAACACTTCAATAATATCAGAAATGGATTACACGGTCACACTATTAATCAATAATATATAATATATACCAAGAATATAAATTTTTTTAATGTTATTCCCCTATTACCCCATCAATTTCATCAATCTAATTAATCAACATAAATATATTAATCCATGTCATCCACCTAATGATATAAAAAATGATAATTCCATAGTTACGCATAAATGAAGGATAAGACTTGAATACCTTATCCTAACTAGAAATTTAATTAATAAACACAAGAATATTAGAAAACTGATGATCACACCCCCACTAAATTGAATGTTGTCTACCACAAAACATAAACACATTGATCCCCAAAAAAATTCAACCAAATCACACCCAAAAAAGAAAATTATACCACTAAAACCTCCTAAAAATAAGAAAAAATAAAATTAATAGTGGAATAGTGGAAAAAATAGAGAGAAACACAAGTTGTATTAAAATATATTTATCTCATAAATTCACAAATCAAAGTTTCACTAAAGGTTGATGCATGACCACCAAATAAAAGCTGAAATAAGACTATTATTTGAATGAAGAAGAAGAAATATTGGATAATTCAAGAAGGAACCTAAATTTATACTCACTCTAGGAAAATAAGCAATCACGACATAATTGGTCTTATCAAACCATAATACATGCCCAATCCAGAAATCACTATGTGATATTCCCAAAATCCCCAAGGTCAAACAAAATTAAAACTAACATTAGTAATAAGGGCCATGAAAAACCAAATTGATCATGATATACTTATTGAACTCTTAAGGATCATAATATGACCTTTATACATAACCCTTAAACCTAACACACCCAAAACACCATGGTGTTATCAATGGTACTATGGTGCAGTGATACCAAGGAAGGTAGGAACTATGAATTTGACTACTTAGGACTCCATGGTGTAGTGAACATAGGCACACTACAATAACCATAATTTAAGATTAATACCAAGATATTCAATGATAAAACCAAAAAATATATTATTAACCTCAAAACACATCGATACCACTAAATATTGACAAAAAACACTATATTACAACCAAAAACAAATAGGATCAAATCAAGTGGCTTTCTCTGTGAGTAAACCAATGAATTTTCAACAAAAAAACCTATAGAATATTATGATAAAAACCACTCTGATCAACCTATAACCATATTTACACATCAATATAGAAGAATAATGAAATCACATAGGCCCTCCGAAAAGTAATAATGAACCAAATCATAATATAACAATCTCCTCCCATTAACTCATCATAGTAAAGCATGTCATGCCACAACAACATGCATTATATAAATATTAAATCTGAAAACTAACTCAATAATTATTCCTCAAAAATTCTCCTAGACCCTAAAACACTAAAAAGGCACAAATTCATAATATAATAAATTATTTTCTATTATAATTTCTATTATAATTTAAATATATCTTCCCCTTAAGGGGGTAACTACATTAATTTTGGCTTATCCACCAACTTTGATACCTAAAGTAAAACCATGTCATAAATATTTAGGTACCAATTTGTAAATTAGCCAACACAAACACATATTAATGGTAAAACATGGTATGTACTTCACACTTCAATCTTGATAGGGCTCACTCGTCGAAGGATATTTCTTAAAGTCAAACCCAAATAAACAAACACCTAAAATCTCCCATTAACAATTAAAATGGGGGATTTACTAATTTCAAGTAAGAAACAATGGGAAAAAGAGACATATAGGGAATAAATGGTGTTAAAATAAATACATAGTTCCATATACAAGGAATAACACTTAAAATGGAGAAGTGGGGAGCTTGTAGGATCTTTGGAATCAATGAGAGACCCAAAAAATCAAGGATGGTCTAATAGGATTCAAGGAATTCTAGAAGGAAAAACATATATATATTAAGTAGAAATTAGAGAAATGAGCCTAAATATAAGGATGATAGTCACTGGGTAACCATCTAGACTATATTGGGTACTTAGTACCCCACTAGCTATCTTTTATACCCCCACCATCTAGCTGATGGTACTCTAGGAACTATAGGCCCACTACCCGAGATCCAAGGAAGTTGGTGACCTTAAACTGGGAATCCAATACCACCTTACTCCATTTTTTAATATGGGTGACCTTGGTAGCCTTCACAAAACTAGTATCATTCCCCACTAAACCCTAAGTACATCTCAAATCATCTAAAAATAAATAAATAAAATAAAAATAATGAGCCTCATATTTATACATGAATTTAATGGGATAAAACAAAATCCATCTCTAAGGAATTATCAACATTGAGAGGCATCCCCAAAGATCCTCTCTAAATAAATCCATCCAATAGGCTATAATATCCAACTCCCACTCCTAGTTCTCATCCTATATATACCAATTCCACCACAAAACCTTAATAAAGGGCATTATCCTTCGTCCTGACACCTTATCAATCATGTCTGTGATATGTAATTGACACTTCTCAAATAATTCTTTAAAATCCAATTTGAATTTTCCACCTTAAATCATTGTTCATGGTTTTAATAATTATTTCAAAGATTCTACATGTAAAACATATCTTTCATACCTCGATGTCAGGTTGGAAGATCCAATCAGTAATCCACAGTCCTAATCCCCTATATGATCTTGAATGTACTAAAAACATGGTGAATTTTATCTTATTTCATGAAACATTGATCCCCCCCAAAAAAATTCCCAATGTTCACTCTATAAACAACAAATTATTTCAAATATTTTCACATCTAGTAAGAATTTGGGAACTATCTGTTGTGGGTGGAAACCAACAACTTTTCAATCAACTACACCAATGTTAAGGTTTGTTTCACTATAATCATCTAGATAAATGCATACCCAATAAACATTACCCTATAAAAGGGGGATAGGAATTTACTACCATATAAATTCTCATAATGGGTCATCTAGAACAAATATTGATCGTTTTTGTTTTATAAAAACATTTATATGGCCATGTGGTCATCAAGCACTCCCTCAAAATCAAGAATACATGCCATAATCATACCCCCATGTATCCAGATCATCCTCTCTAACTACCCATATATCTATGGGTGATAAAGTATACTAATCATTAAATAATAACACATAGCCTCATATAAGAACTATAATAATCTCAATTTAAAACAAAAACATCAGTCGGATACTATGATCATAGGTACCTTGTGCATCCACACTATCTCCCACATATACAACAAGCCTAGGACATGCATTCATTGAGTCTCTAATATTTTAAATAAATGAACAGACTTCATTAAAAAATCATTTGAAACACATAATATATCATGAAATTAAATTATCTAAGGTAGTTTTATAATTACTTCCATAGTCACCTCATCGCATTTCTATATAGGCCCTAGAATGGGTAGGTGTAACCAACTTGATCACCGGTGATCTACCGTGATCCTCTATTAGGTAAAGAAAGGATAGACTAATCTCTCAATGTACATTCTCATACCTTTTCAACAAAATAATGTTTCTTGTGTCATTTTATATCTTATTCAACCCTGGGTGTAACACAAAAAGATCGACATAAATTCCCCTAATCAACTCCACCCTAATAGAAGTAGGTACTATAATTTAATGGATGTATATCACCCAATACTTATCCTATAACCATCATGGGACTAAGTATTCTCACCTAATCCATTCCCAGATAACTATTTATTCATAATTATGGTCCAAACTAACCCTAGATTGATCTACTAATGAGGATGTGGTTGATAAAGGTGTAATGGTCCAAAACATTCTTGCCAAAATCATATAAAATATCTATTTAGTGAAAAAAATTATTTAACTTCCACTCATCAAAATAATTTCTAACCACATTCACTTGAATTATCCATTTATGAGAGTCTTCCATTGCATCACCCTTGTCTAATTCATAGGACACCTCAAATTCAAATGGCATTAGGTACTCCACCAAACACCTATATCACAACTATTATATCTACTGATAGAATATGTACAAAAATAAATTATTCTTTATATAGATATAAAATATCTCACCAAATATGATATGATGTCAATAATTTAATACATGGAATAAAAATAAATCTCCAAGTCATGGGTATGGAAGTGGAAGTCAAGGTTTCATAGTTTATGAGACCCAAAAGAAACCACCTAATCTTCCATAATAAAAACTTCTCCCAAACCAAATAGTCAACTTATAATAGTCAATATCACACCAATTGATCTAGCAGAATTTTAATCCCTTCATTGTCAATTAATTCATAGGAACTTCCATGTAAGAGGGATACTGAATGACCCAAAAGTAATACTATGATATGAAAATTAAACATCTAATCTCAAACATAATCCTAGGTCACACACAAGGAATAACTACATCCAATTTCTCTGGATCTATCAAGATCTCTGCCTCTAATACAAAATTCTTGAGGAATAAATACATTTGAATCAATAATTTACACTTCTTGTTCTTGGAATATAGATGATGCGAATAAAGAAACAAGCATTATCTATTTCAAATCTAAATAGTCAACTTCACACCAATCGATCTACTTGAATTTTACTCCCTTAATTGTCAATTTATTTATATAAACTACCAAGTAAGATGAATCATGAATGAAACACATGTAATACTATACTATGAAAAGAAAACATCTAATATAAAAATTAATAGTAGGTCACTACCTGGACATAACTACTTCTAATTTCTCTGTATCTATCAAGATCCCACCTATAATACCACATTCCTGAGGAAGAATAACTTTTGAAATAAGAATATACACTTCTAGTACTTGGAATATAGTTTATGTGGTCAAATAATACCACTTAAAATACCTAGTATCTTGAAATACAACTCTTGGGTTTACAAAATGACAAAAAATATCATCCATGAACACCATAAGGAAGGATTATGGGTAGGGATGTAAGATATAGTTCATGATATATGTGAACACCACTAGTGAACTCATATGACTAAATGGAATCTAATGATACCCAAATATGTCATACCTACTATTAAACACTATCCTTATTATATCATTCACCATGACTTACACCTGATGGTAACCAAAATGCTGTTAAATCTTATAGAACCATTGGGTTCCTCTTAACTATTAAAATACAACACCCATTTAGGGAAATTTATACATGTTTTTCTCCATCAAAATATTCAATTTTTGATACTCTATTTACAATCACAAGTTACTATCAACATTTTTTAAAAACTAGATAGGTTCATCCTATAAAATTATTCTCCTATAAATCCTAAAAATTCACCATTATCTCTCTAAACTTAGTATGTTACATATGATATAAAGTTATCAATATTAGCTCTACACCCATAACAAGGTTGATAGTAAACTCTGTCTGCCTCTCAGGAGGAAACCCCTAGAAATATTTGAGGAAAACATCCTATAAATGGTGCAATATTGGTGGGAAATATGTGTGGAATTTTCACATGATCTGTTACAAGAACCATAATTTCATTATTTGCTATAATGGAACTAATTTTACTAAGTTTAGGTATAAATATACCATCCTTCATATCTCATTATCCCATGATATCATAATTATCTCCCATAAGGGATATAAAATAAACATGCCTCCCATATAAATCAATAAAATCTTGGAAGCACATCTTCCATTCCATAAGAAAGATAACATAAAAACTCAAATTATCAAAAATGATAAAATCTCATAAATACCAATAATCTTTAACTATTATATAACACTTCATTAATATTTTAATACTGTATAAACTCTTCTCTATAGAAATATCATGATACAAGATACTAAGTATGAACTCCATCAGTAAACCTAACCCAAATACCACATGAGAGTATACAAAATAATTTCAAACCCATATATCAAATAACACAACAAAAAGTGTGGAGGAAACAAAATCCATACCACTCACAAAATAATTACCCGATAATACATTAGATATATCCCTTTTAAAGGAATATACCCTAACTAACACTAATCTATGAACTTGATATCGTGATCTCTAACATTATTAAGGAACCAACCCTTGATAAATTGATGGCTACTATTTCCTCTAAGACCCTCAACCATCTCTTTATCTTGACCTATTAGAGGAGGGCATAATATAAATTTTAGGTCCCATAAAATAAGATTGATAATCCTATATATTTTCAAATACTCTACTTTAACCCTTCTTTGGCACCCCATACTAATGAAATGTGGATGTAAAATTGTACCAAAAAACATGGAACTCTCTAGACCAGCCAGTACATGAGCTACAATAATTCCTGGATTGTGTACTCTAAATGAACACCACTGATGAATATCTACAAATAGGTAATAAATATCATTTACCATTACCTAAATGTCTCTCACAACTCATTCATATCTCATTACACATATCATCCCTACTACTAAAAGAGTACATAACAACAAAACATGAGAATACACTATTCTAATGAATTAGAAATTGAAATAATGTATCACATTTTTTCCTCCACCCTTAACTTATCTATTGTAAGATCCCTGTGAACCGCATTATAATATTAAATTTGTTTGAATATTTTAATTTTCTCCCTAACATAAAAAAAAGGATGATCCCATGCTTGTAATACTTTTAAGGCTAATTTTCTATGAGAATGGTTGAAAAGTGTAAAATCTCAATAACACATGTATCATATCCCATCATAGATATATTATTCTACTGAATATCCATAATATCTTATCCAAGTGATCCTCAAAAAAGGGGCCCTTAAAGGAATCCCATGTCAACCCATCATGTCTTCTGACTTTCACCATAACTCTTCACCATCTACTGATGGGTTCCTTAAGAATATAAGGAAAAAAGTCACCCACAGATTACTTAGTGTCACTTATAGCTAGAAGTAATCCACTATGTTCCTGGTATAATAAATAATTTCTAGAGAAACACCCATACCCTATGAATCCATTGGGTGTTGTATATAAAGGTCTCAAGAAAAGTACACAGTGGTAGGTCCACACCTATATACACTTATGCAACTAATTAACATAATACTAGACAACCATGGATGTAAAGGCTCAACTACATGAACATTTAGATCATTCTTTGTAGTATACTCAACTCTTAATTTCTAGACATTTAGAGGTAAGGATGGATAATTATGAACATTTGGGATATCCTCAGCCCTATCTCTAGGTAGACCCAGGGGTTTTCATTGAGGTTTAATATTTATAAAATACCCACACATAAACTAATAAATTTCATTAATAGATTAAATATAATAGAGTTTACTAAATAAATCATTTTCATAAAAAAATACCACAATGAGTCACAACCTATAGTTCTACCCACACTACACTATATATCCAATCCACTAATCCACCAATGTCAAAGCCCATCCCATTCGAACCTATACTCTGTTCATAATAATATATAAAAAATATAAAAACTCAATTTAAAATAATTATATTTTGTCAAAAATGTATTTGGGGAAATAATTAATATATTATTATTTGTATTTAATTGATATATACATTTAACATACATATACAAGAATCCATATTCCAAGTGATCCTGAATTTCAAAAAAGAAATCATGTACTCACACACTCTTTCCATCCCGAATAAGAGGAGAAACCCATAAATTAAAAAATTGAAATATCATTTGATTAATAATATAATATTTAACAACACAACCTATAAAATAACTCATACTAACTTTTTGAATTGAATTTTTTCTATAAATGTTATAGATTGACACAAGAACAACTCCCCAAAAGAGTCCCAACTAACCTATCTCCAAACAAACAAGCCTGAAAAAAAAAATTAAGAGAAAATGGGCCCTAATAAAATTTTTTAATATATATTCTCTGTCATGTTAACAGATTCTAACCTTGGATTTTGGATAGTTCTTCCAAATTCCATTAAGAATGGGGTATATAGGGTTAGACACTAAGTGTATCTATAACCTTAGTTAAATTCCATTAAAATTAAATATTTTGAATAAATATCATTCCCATATATTATTTGATAGTTATTCATGTTTGGGTTATTGAAAGTTTTTATTCTCCATTTATTCAGGAAAATATTTGTGTGTTGAATTTTTATTAAATATTTATTTTATATTTTAGTTAATATAATATTTATTTAATTATTATTGAATAATTTACAGATATTTATTTATTAAAATATATATTCATTATTCAAGGATTTATAAATATCGAGGAGGGTTGATGAGTTAAGTTACAGTCTGTCTTGGAATGATATGTTAAATATCAGTTTATAGTATTAATTTTTATGTGAGATTAGAAAATGTCAAGTAAATAATAATAATAATATAATATTACTTTTCATATATGTGATTCATCAGTGATTAGGTTATTAGATAATGGTTGATGTCCAATTACCAACCCTAACCTAACTCTGTAAATATCTGATCATATAATTTCCAAAGTTAAGCTAATGTTATGGATAACAAATTCTATAGATAATCTTATCAATACATATAGATCTATTGATATTTTATAATCATTAAATATTTTACATTAATCTCATCATATATTTTTTAACTGAGAAATGATTAACTTCTAGTCAATGACCTTGCGTTGATCACAAACACACATCGAGAGCATTGTTCAAATTCATCCAAAAACACTATAGAATGATATTTTGATCATATAATTTAAGAAACTGATCCAAATGATGTGACTCTTCTTTCTTAATTTTCATAATTCAAATTACAACAAATCATTCAACTGGACCTCTGTCCAATTCAGCCATTTGAAGGGCCATATGAACCACATAAGAAGACCCAATGAATCTTCCAATTAATCTTGACCAGCTGTGATGTTATATTTTTTAGGGTTATTAAAAATTTCAGATTTATTTTATACTCCACTAGAAATATAGGTACATTCCATTAAATTATGATTAAAAAATTTCATGACCAAATCAACCAATCTATAGGATAATTGAGGAATTAGATTCAAGCCCACAATTTTGTCTTGGATTTGATAACATCCCACATATATTGAATTTTATTCTAATAAAATCAACCAATTGTGATGAAATTTTGGTGGAAGAAACTCAATATTTGGTAAATAAACTTATTATAGTATGTTGTTTGGATCTTTATTCATATTCTTGTCATAAAACTCATTCACATTGTGGCCTTTGAAAATTTCGGTATAAAACTGGACAACAAAACATAGTTTAGGAAAATGGACATATCATTGGATAAATAAGTACAATTTCAACTAAATTTATTGGGTATACATTACACATAGAAATCAAAAACTATTAAGAAGATTTTTATTATATTTCGGAATTTATTCATGGTCAAATTGTCAAGATAATTTAAGTCTATTTTTTGAAGGAAAATAGTCCACCAGCTTGGGCTGTAAATATATCCCCCTATTCTATATACAATGGGTTGGAAATTTATCACTGAAGGAGGAGCACCAAAATGAAAATATTCTTAAAAAACCATAGGGGGGCTTTCAATACTCTAATTTCAACAAGATAAAACTCTCCTCCACATTCAGTTTCGTGCTTTTTTCATTTGTTTTCAATTGTAATCACGTAAGTTTCACTATAATTTCATTTCAATTTTCGGGAATGATTCAAATTCATCATATCTTATCCTCACCCACCCTATTTCAAAATATTAATGTTACTAAAATTATTCAATTTAATTTTAAAATCATCCTATTTTTAAAATTTATCATTCAATCCAATTTTTTTGCTTAACATTCATCACCACTCGTGTGTGTGTTCAGTGTACAACTCTATTCAAGTCCTATTCATTTTATTTTCATTTCAAATAATAACCATATAAATAATAAAAGAAATTATTAACCATCTCACTAGAAGAGTAAATAATCAGTTGGGGTGAGTCATAATTTTTGTATGTCCTGTTATTGGGTGCTTTTGGCCCTTAAATATTCTTTATGTTAATATTATGTGTGTCAAAACATAAAATTTCATGGATTAATGACATGTGTGGTTTAACATGTGGATTCCATATATTATTGGAACCATAAATACACTCCTATGAACAATTATTGATTAATATTAGAACTCTATCTAATGGTTGGATTAATTCTAAAACAATTGGGAATTATGATCAAAATAATCTTATGAAGTGGTTGTTAATTTAATACAACATATTAGAAAGCTATATGATATAATAATCTTAAATCCCTAATAATTAAATCACCCAAATAATTATTTAATTGTTAAATTAAATTAATTAATAAACTATTTCACATATTATCTAAAAACAACCGCCCCCCATTTAAAAAAAAGACAAATTAAAAAACAATTGACTATAAAATCTAGAAGAATTATTGAAGAATCATCCCAAGTGCTACTATACACATTATATAAGAGAACTAGACCTTTGAACAATCAATAGGTGGAAATCAACTACACATTAAATGACACTATTCCAGGGTATGGTGCAATTATGATTCATTTGTTTTTTGTTTTTATAAATAAAAAAAATCAAAAAAACTGAAGTACTAAAAAACACAAATCAAAACACACCTTCTTCATCCATTTGAAATTTCTCTGAATGTTCCACAGACTCATGAGGAATCCATAATATTATTTTGGACAAAAAAGTGATCAAACTCTTTACTTATTTAAGTGGAACATTAGGGATAATAAAAGCACTCAAGACCCATTCATTTATCATAAAATTGTTTTAAATATGACTAATCCTCAAGGAAAAAAGTAAAATAACTTTATTCCCCTTATATAAATTACCAACCACTTATAATTCATTATCAAAACATCAATGATGATTTAAAACCCAAATATAGTTTTTTTTGTCTTCGTACCCATTTTCATGGGCTGTCCAATGAGGATCCTTATCTTCACATCAAAGAGTTCCAAGTGGTGTTCTCTATCATGAATCCTCAAGAGGTTTCTGAAGAACAAATCAAAATTAAATTATTCCCTTTAACCCTAGATCACTCCACAAAATTTGGGATATACTACCTACCTCTTGGTTCCATAATCCCAAGGAATGACATGAAGCTACTGTTCTTAGATAAATTCTTCCCTTCTTCTCAAAATTATTCTATATGAAAAACAATTTTTGGTATCGATCAATTCCCAAATGAATCACTCCATGAGTACTAGGAAAAGTTAAAAAGTATTTTGGAACTATTCCCACACCCCTAAATACATGACCAAATTTTGAATGAATAATTCTATGAGGGTTTATTATATATGCAGGGAACTCTCATTGATGTCATTAGTGGTGGTGCTATTGCTGAATAAGCTCATACAGCTGCACGAGATCTCATAAGAAACACATCTACAAACACGTAGAAATTCCATACTCAATTATATTCTCAAACAAAAAAGTCTAAGAGAATAAATCCATAGATCATGAAATAATGATCAAGTGGATGAGTGAGATTATAGATTTTGTATGACAACTAGTACTGGTTGCTAGTGCCCCCAACCTTTTCTTCTCCAAAATCTCAGTTTCCTAGACCAGTCAAAAACCAAGGAATCTGCAACTCAAATTCTCATCCAAAATACATTTTTCCAAAATTACAAGATGATCAATCAGATTCATCTATACCAATTGAGACAAATTATTAATTTTCTCAGCGGAACACCAACCCAAAACAGCTAAGTTAGTTCATTAGAAACCCCAACCAACCTCACAATAATCCCTTCTATCGTACCTATAAACTTGGATAGAAAGACCATCTCAGATTGAGGTATCGTAATCCTATCACCCAACCCCCATAACTCCCTCCTCAAAATCCAACCAATTCCAATGTGGTGAACATGGTGGTATCTTCAAACAACCATATCATTCTGTTCCTCAATATAAAAGGATAAATCCTCCTCCTTCTCCACCTAGTTTCCACTATCCTAGTGAGTGTTATCAATTCTAAACCAAATACAAGAACATTGCCAAGAACCCAACTCAAGGAAATCACATTACGAGACATGCCTATTCTTCTCAGAAAACATGGGAAAGCACTGGGGAAGATATTTATTCCTTCCCCAATTCTATCCTAAGAAATATGGAAAACCAAATCGGCCAAATTTCATCCCACCTATGTTAAAAATAAAAAACCAATTCTTTCAAACACTCATCTCAACTATTTCCCAATACCAAGGGTAATTTAAGTGAAATTACACTTTGATCTTGAAGACAAATTTAAATTCCTTATGATGGATCCTCAAAATATAATTTTAAATTTGAGATGGAAAAAAGAAATGAAAAAAGACAAAAAAATATCCTAAACTCACTCCCTCACCGACATCCATTTCTTTAAGAAATCCAATTCATTTTCCTCAGGACATCTCAAATCCTAAGAAGCCCTTTAAACTAGATTCTAAAATTATTGACATGTTTAGATGTGTTGAAGTAAAAATTCTCATTTTAGGTTCCGTCAATGAAATTTCAATATATGTTTTTTAATAAATTTTTCTCCCAGAATAGATAACTTAAGACCATCCAAAATGTTTCAACCTACCAGAAAAATCCTATGAAGTGAAAAGATATAGGGACCTTTGTGGTTCAATTTTATATAGGGAGTTCCAACAATGGTGATTCACTCATAGTCCTAGGAGTCTCAATAAATTTATTAACCATATCTATCTTCTCCAACCTTGGTATAGGTCCCATCCACCTAATGAGTGTTTTTACCCAGATATCCAATTGATGCACTACCAATCCAGAGAGTATAATTGAGTATTTATTTATTCAAGGTATTGATCTTACCTTCACATCCATTTTTATGTACTTGACATGGAGTTAGAAAAATATTCTCCTTGATTCCACCGAGTTATAGGAATACCATTCCAGATGAACGATAAAAATGGAATGGTGTCCATTCAGGCATATTATCTATTAAATTTGGTGACCAAATTTTTATGTTCAATATTTTTCAAGCCATGAGATACCCATTTGAGAATCACTATGAATTATTGACCCATGATTCTCCATAAACTTTTGAGAGTGGATTGGATCCCATTCCATCAATTTCTACATGTTAAAATGAGAATAGAATTTTTGAATTACATACCATGATTAACAAACTTATAAATAGAGAAGTTGATGTTGAAGTTTCATTTATAGAGTCCATCAATCTAAAGAATATTTAAAACTATTGGGAATCTCATCTCACCTCTGATATCTATCGTCCCACCTTATAATGTAATGAGTAAATTGAATCAAAACCAAATTGAAGCCCTTAATATGTTCCTATGATTTATAACCCACAAATGAAGGATGAAACTAATCTGATACCCCTTCATAGACTCCTGAAGTATACATCCCTTTTCCAAGATAACTCCTACCTTATTAGTTTCTCTATTGAACTTACTAAAACTGAGGATTGAAAACTTGTTCATATGTTAGAGAAAAACAAAAAATGGACTTAGGTTGGACCATAGATTTCATACCAGGAATCAACCCTATCCATTGAATGCATCACCTATGTCTATAATAATCATCCAAACCAATCAAACAACATGAAATAAGACTCAATCCACTCATAATTATGGTATTTAGGGAAGATATCATAAATCTTCTTAAAGATGGTATTATCTACCCATTTTTTGGTAGTGAATGGGTTTATCTGATTCAAGTGGTACCTAAGAAGGGTGGGATAACTATTTTCACAAATAAACATGGAGAGTTGGTCCCCAATTTATTGGAAAAAATTTCATGTGTTCATCGATTATAAAAAAACTGAATATTGAAACATGAAAAGATCACTACCCACTTATTTTCCTTGATCAATGCTAAAAATATTAAATTAAAAGTATCAT
Source organism: Viscum album (assembly GCA_963277665.1). NCBI lineage: Eukaryota > Viridiplantae > Streptophyta > Magnoliopsida > Santalales > Viscaceae > Viscum > Viscum album. The sequence goes on along the minus strand of OY728164.1, from coordinate 2,011,157,894 downwards.
TATTTCTATCTTGATGGATACATGGGATACTTAAAAATCCCAATCACACTTCATGACCAAGAAAACACTACATTCACTTTCTCCTTGGGAGAATATGAAAATAGAAGAATGCCTTTTGGCATTTTCAATGATCTTGCAACATTAAAAATGTGTATGATGAGTATCTTTTTTGGAATTCATTGAGCGTTTCATGGAATTCTTCATGGATGAATTTACCATTTATGGTGATTCATTTGAGTCATTATTTCATTCACACTCTCTAGTCCAACAAAAGTGTTTCATATGTAACCATGTGATGAATTTTGAAAAAGATTACATCATTATTATTTATGGGATTATTCTAGGAAATAAAATTTAACAAGGGGGTATTCAAGTTGATCTGGTTATGATAGAGGTGAACCAATCACTTCATGTACCCACATCAGTTTGCGAAATATTATCTACCCTTGGTCATTCTGGTTTCTATCATTGATTCATCTAGAACATAAATAATATTTCCCTACCACTATCTTGGATACTCTAGAATGATGCTACATTCCATTTTTATGAGGTTTGAAATAGATACATCATTTAACTCAAATTTTGGATTACATATTCCTTGGTAATCCAACCCTTATATTGGTCGTTAACCATAAAATTTATGTATGTTTCCTTTGATAGTTCCATTGGGGAATCAGTTGAAAAAAGAAGAGAAGAAACTTGTCATGTCATCTATTATGCCACAAAAACACTAGATAAAACTCAATCTCATTAAAATATCAAGGAAAGAAACATTTTGCTATGGTTTTTACCTTATATAAATTCTACCCTAATCTCTTATGTTCCAAAATCATCATCTTTATAGACCATTCATCTTTAAAGATCATAGTTAAGAAACATCATTCTTTACCAAGGATAATATGATAGAACCAAATGTCTCCAGATTTTGAACATAAGATCAAAAATAGTCTTGGAAAAGAGAACCCAATGAAAGATCACCTTAGTAGAATTTCTAATAATTGTCATTATGAAATCATTGATCCCGAATTTCCCATTGAACACCTCTCATCTATTATTAAAATGATACCATGGTGTGCACCCATTATAAATTACTTGGTTGCTGGTGTTTTCATGATATTTTTTCAAAATAACAATAGGCGAAGATGAAAGGTAATTAAAAATATTGTTTTTAGGAAGATTATAAACATAGTAAAACTTGGGCTAATATAGATATTATGATATGTATTAATGAATATGAACATTACTCCATCTTAGAATTCTACCACTAGATTTCTAGTGGTGGACACTTTGGAAAACAAAGGACCTCTAAAATGTACTTGGCTTTGGATTTGTAGCACCCTGACCCCATATATCAGGGAAAAATGTATACTACCATCACATTTTCATGATTAAAAGGAATAAAATCCCAAACGACTGAAGATTTTATTAGACTTGGTAGACCAGATATATACATGAGTCTTGTATTAAAAAATATTGCACTAATTTAGACATTTTTTTCTTTCTTGGATAATAAATTTATTCCATCTAGAATATTATTGCATATATTTCATAGTACACTTTTGTTATTCTTGGGGTAAGGAAAAAAATAAGTGTGCGCTCAAATTCTTAATAAGGGTAAGGACAACAGAATAAATAATGAATCAATGAGAATAATCATTATGGAATGGTAAATAACTAAACACACATTCCATGATATATATAAACAGAGAAATAAGTGTATAAAATTAGGGAAAGGTATTAAATAGAAGCAAATTCAATTAAAATACTTGGATAAGTCATAATCAATATGTAAAGGTAAGAAAATAAAAAAACCTTCCATTAAATCAATAAACTAATAATGAAATTCATCCATAGATTTTTTCATAGTGAAAATATCCTATATAATAAATACTAAATCAAAATAAAGAAAATGATTAAGTATTTGACTTTATTTTAGAAGTACATGAAAACCTATATTATCAAGACAATTGATAAGAATGTTAAAACTACAGGTAGAAACCTTTTTAATTTGTGGAGCTAATTTTTCTCATCAGAACCTATTGATGCATCGAGGGGATATATAAAGTCTAATACCCACCCATCACTTCCTATCCATAGCATACATCATATCAAATAATTGATTTAATTAATAAACAATACAAATTATCAAATATTTTTACTTAATAAAGAATACATATTTTTAAATATTTCCCCAGATAATCAATTAATTATCAACATAAACACTGTATGTAAAAATGATATACATTTTAGTAAATAAATTTTTACATGATAAATTATATAGATAATTAGGCAGAATTCAATGTCAAATGATCATACAAAATTTAATATTTCAAGGAGACTAAAAAAGGAATCAAGGAATTGAATATCAGTACCATCCTTAGCCAAATCTATCAAAACCCACCCAGGGGAAGAATAAGGATGGTATTAAAAAAACATATATCAGTGGAGTAAATATTAAGGGATGTTGTCATTGATGAATAGAAATATTAGAAAAAGATATTCTAAAACCATTCTTGAGGAAAATATCCATTTCATTTTGAAAAATATTTGGATAATACTTTAATTTCAAAATTAATTTAAAAAAACATTCTCTAAATGTAACCTTTAAAATTAGATAATAAACAATCGAAGAAATTATGGCGGGTGAATTCATACATTTCACACAAGGTAAAAGAACATTACTTTTTCAAGGTAAAACTATTAAAATAAATTAATTATACAGAAATATATAATAATATTCCTTTGAGAAAAATTATAAAAGACAAAAAGTGTAAAAATTTCTATAATAAATACTTTTGAAAATCTTTAAAAATTGAAAACAATTTAATAAAACATGGTTTTTATAATAAAATAGTTCCTCCAACTGAAAATTAGAAATGAAGTGGGATTTTATTAAAAAAAATTTATAAAAAATTTTGAGTACCAAAGAGTATAAAAATGGTACTATTAATTGAAAAGGTTAATTAATAACCATAGGAGAATAAAATTAATTATTTTATTGAACAATGGTTATATAACTTTTACAAATTGAAACTCAAGTGTAAATAATCCTGAATAAAATGATATTGTGGAGTAAACCCTAAAAAAGACCATAACATTGATGTGAGACTCAAACAACAGATAGATTATGTGTGAAAATTTTAAATACTCATAAAATAATTTTAAATGAAAAATATATAGTAAAAAGTGATTACACATGTAATCTTATAATGTTAACGAAAACGAGGAAGTAATATAACCCAATGAAAATAAATAGGGTTATAGAATTATTTACCACCTGGTAACCTTTAATTAAAATCCCCTTAAAATAAATAATTAAAATTGAACCACAAAATACCATGAAGAAAAAATAATTCGTGATATAATATTTCAATATTGGTAGTTTATACACCAAAAAAATAAGTGGTTATTATGATGTATGTCTCACGAAAAGAAAAGTGAGACAAGAATCCCTTACCTTGTGTTTCCTTTTTAGTGAATATCCTTTTACCTCCTGCATAATGGTTTTGAACATGTCAATAACTTATACCAGAACCATAATCATATTTATAATATCATATATTATATTATTATAATATCTTATTACCCATTTGTTAATAATCCTTCAATATTTTAACTATTACTGGTGTTAATCTTCTATTTTTCGAGTATGTTTTGAATTGTATCTTGTTTTTACTATTAACTAAATCATAATTTCATCATCTCTAGAATGTAAACCATGATTTAATTAAACGTTATATTAATTATATATTCATTGATAATAATACATAATATTTTGAGATAGAAAATGAAATGCACCGTGCATAGTGATGGTAGGCCCCACATACGCATGAACGCTACTTTCATTTCTCTTCCATATTAAAACAATGCAAATTAAATGATATATATGTTCATTATAATTAAAATATAATATATATATATATTTAATATATGGGACATATTTTTATTTAAACCATCATTTATTCATTCCATGTATAGTTTGAATGAATCACATCATTTTGAGGAGGTAGTAGTCAACACTTCCACAAACGATGTTATTGAATTTATACAAAATGGGAATAATTAGAGTAAATATTATATAAAAATTAAATAAGAATAAATAAATTATAAATATCATATATATAATGTATAAATATAATTTCCATAATAATTCCCACCATGAGAGGTGGTAAATAAAGAACAAACAATAGTTGTTTTGTGAGGCTGTAGCCTTCCATATACAGAAACAGTATGTTCACAACCCATTTGATAGAAGTTTAGATAAATGTAGGTGAAAACCATAATATAAAAATATATAATTATATTTATGATACTTTTTTAATTATTTAATCTTGTAATAAAAATATTTTAGGTTGTGGAGAATGAAAATAAAACAAAATATCTTGAGGAAGGATGTTGCCTCTGCTTTGGGTAACTCCTTTTGGTTTTCAACAAAGGGATTCCTTGGATGGAAATATACCCAAAGTGAGACTTATATTAGGAGGGTGGGGATGTTGGGATCTTATTGGATCAAATTTTATTAGATCCAAAGGAATTGATTTGTGTGAATAAATCATTAGGGTGAGTTTCTTTTCAGTGGAGCAGGAATGGAATTCTTGTCAATATAAAAAGGTAAATACTATTAAGAGGTATCTCTTAAATATCATGCCTCTAATAATGTTAAATTTTCTATAAAATTTGGTACATGTTCTATATTTGTCCATAAAATTTATTTTTATAATTTTATAGTTCATTTTGGGTCTTAAGAATAAGTTTTTTTCCTTGTTAAGTTAATTTTCCTCTTAGTCGTTGTTAGTAAATTTAATAACATTAAGTAATACTTTATTCAAAAAAAAAATTTACCATATTATACATTATAAATTATTTGGATTATAAATATGGAATACATTTATCTAAATTTCAAACATAGAAGTGGAATAAACTAATTTAAATTTATTAACACGAATAAGAAGACAAAGTGGGGGTTTAAAGTAAAAATGATCAAAATATTGAGATGAGTTTATATACAATTTCAATGTGAAATTGATTCCAATTAAATAAATTTTATTTATTGATATAAAATTTATCTAATTAAACTTTAAATCAAAGTTAAAATATAATTTAAGATTATAAATATGAAAAAGTACTTTTGAATTAAAATTCTGTATTTTCATTATTCATCAAAAAAAATAACCTCATAGAAAAAAACCCAATATTCACTCTAAGCTAATTTTCATTTTCATATTTCAAAAATGAAGTTTATTTTTACATAAAATATTTATAAAAGATTCAAAAAAAATATTTAAAATACGTTCTCCATTAAAATGTGGTAAAAGTGCCTTTATAAAAAATAGCCTTATTTATGTGTAATAATGGGTTTGTTCTTATATCATGCCAATAAAATCAATTATATGAATATCTAGAATATTTTATTCAATATATAATATATAAATTTAATTAATATCACTTATTAATATATTTTAATTTTATTTTTTAGGATAAAACACCTTTGTGAGAATAAAAATATTTACTTTATATTTAAATTGGTTTTTATATTCATTTATAATTATATGGAAACTAATGAATTCATATCTATGTAATCCATATATTTTAATTGGATAGTTAATAATATTCATAACCACTAATTTAATGACTATTTTATATCTTATTATATTAAATAATAACATTTTAATAATATATTGTTGTTTGGTAAAACTCAGTCTTCTGTGTAGGAAAAGCTATCAACTAAAGTATGTGTTCCATGCGATGAAATCTAACTCAGAATCACGTGAATTAAAGGATAGAGAATATATTAACATTATTTAAAATATAAAATATATCATAGATTATTTATATTTTATATTCCTTTCTATGTTTGGTGTTTCATTTCATACATGCTATCGAATAAAATTTTACTCTCTTAGAACTTTCTGGGTGTTAAATTCTCCCTACCTTAAATAAATTTCATCCTCGCAATTTCAACTCACTCTTGGTAATATGTTGATTGAATTTACTAGGATTAAATCCCACATCATGAGTTGGGTTCATACAAAAATCCTCTCTAAAAGATATAATGGGAAGTACAAAGGTCCCATGGACTAACATATAACTATGTATCTAAGTAGGAGAACGTTAGTGGACTGTGGACATATATACATAGAGTAAATACATAAATATTTATAGGGATTTATTGAGGTCATCAATCACAAAAAATTCAATGATAAATTAGAATTTTAGGGCCTCAAATCCATAAAACTATGATGATTTATAAGACCATGGTTTCAACAAAAATAATGATATTAGGATTAAAATTTCATTTATGATCCATTTCATAATGTTGATGAATTATTTTGTTGAGAATGAATATAAGGAAATATACTTACTTGATATATTTCAATATCATATGAACAATTATATATTTTGGTTGTCCTTTTATTAAATTTGTTTTTATCCCTTACTCCATAAAATGGATATCCTAGAACGAACACCTCCCTTTTAAGCACTAAAAACTTCTTTTAACGGTACATAATACCGATAAAACAAGTCATCATATTTGTATCTATCTATTTTCAAAGGAAATATGGTAAATAAATTAATCTCTAAACCTAAAAAGTAAAACTATTGATTCATCATTATATTTATTCATCAAATTGTTCAACTTAAAACAATTACATATTAAGTAGAAATCCCCATAGTCCAGGGGTAGGCGCAAATTATTTATTATCCTTGTAAAGACCTGGAAAATTCAAGGAAATTTTTTTTTGTAAATACTTTGAAATTTTACGAGTCTGTGGATTCTGAAAACGCTTGATTCTGATACTCGGTGTGCTCAGAATCAATTTTCGAAGTTTAGCTCGGCTACGTTCAGTGAATGAATGAGCGAGTTTTTCTAACTTTTGAACCAGTGCTCGGAATTAAAATCTGAGGGCACCGATCAACTTGCTGCACCGGTAATTGCTTAAGGGAACACTTACCATAGATGCGTTCTCAAAAGAGGAGAAGATAATTTTGGGGTGTTTGTTTAAGAAATAAATAAAAAAAATTTCGGAACAATTTTTATTTCTAAAGGAGGTTATTCCCTCCCATGGGTAATAAAGGGTGGGGCCCCCAGCCACTTAATTACCCAAGTAAGGAGGTTAGAGAGGTGGGCCCCTCACGAGGCCCATCATTTAATTCCTTCTAATCCCATAACATCACCTCATTAATTAGAAATCCTCCTTTTAATGTCACCCCAGTCCATTAAATTATGTCAACCCCTAATTTAATGAGGAACCTTCCTCTTTTACCCTTTTTTCTAACTACCAGCATGTTTAATAATGGGGAACCTTTTATCTCCCCAATTTAATGCGCCACCGCAGTGGATTAATTGGGTGAATCCCTCAATCATAAATCCTCCATTTATGACTTGTGTGCTAACGACGAGCCCTCCCACTCCTATATGAATGAGGCTTGGGGAAGAGTTCTGGACAGCTTCTTTAAACGGAGGAATGCTGGTAGCGAAGCACGGAGCCCAGCACTTGGAGAGTTTTCCTCTTCCTCCAGTGAATAATGAAGAAGGCTGATGCCACCCCCGACTCCTCCCTTTCCAAAATTGGCGGGACAACGCCAATCTTCCGCGACGTCCGATCACTGTGACGTTCACCTTCCACGGTTCGATGACGTGCGACGTCTTATAAAGTTAGGGGTTAAGTTCAATTTTATTAAATTAAAACTGCGCTTGTTTTTTATTGAGAATTCTTGTTCATTTTGGCCGTATGTTATCAACATAACGGGAGGAGGTCGGACCACACAATCACGGCCGACTCTCCTCCCCTTCTCTTGTTGTTTACCATTGAACATGCGGCGAAGGCGGCGCGGTGCCGGTGCACCGCGCGGGAACGAAAAGGACCACATCCAGAGCGGGCCATGACGGAGGTGCGTGGCTCCGTCACGCCGTGCCGGTGAGGCTGAAGGAGGTTGTGGCCAAGGCGGGCCGTGGAGGAGGGGCGCGGCGTCGTCGCGCCGCACCGGACGGGCAGGAGCTGCGACCTATTGTCGCGGCGGTTCAGAGGTGCGACCGGCGAAGCGGGCCGCCAGCACACCCTGGAGGCGGGACCCCCATGGGTCCCGCGTGGATCAATCGGATAGCCATAATGTCCGGTCGTTACCCAATAAAACTGGGGGTTGAAACCCCCGGCTAGCAAACAGGGAAGACCCCACTGGGTCCGCCGTTCGGTTCCAATGGAGGGCGGCGCCCCCCTTCGCACCCTGCAGCCGGCTCTGAGCAGGGCCGCATGGCCGCGCCCAGCCATAGGTCGGGCTGTGCCAGCCGGGCCGGGCCATACCCAACTGGTCCGGACCCGGACCAGGGTCGGGTCGACCTGGTTCGGGCCGACCCAGGGGGTATTGGGCCGGGTCGGACCGGGCCCAAACCCCCTATTTACAGACAGATACATTAAAATGCCCGTAACTTGGGATACGGACCTCCGATCAACGTACCGTCAGATGCGTTGGGATATTTGGATCGAGACAGTCGTTTCGGTATCTTACACTCATGGTTTCAGAGAACTTTTGGTATGGCCGGGTAGGTTCGAACACGAAACCAACAGGGCCCTCGGAGCGGAAACACTTATAACTTGAGCTCCGGACAACCGATTGATGTGTCGTCGACTTTGTTAGATTCCTCTTAGTGAGGCAGTTCTTTTGTCTTACTCCTCTCAAGGTTTGGACGTAGCTAGAGTATATTCTGGTTGGTTTTAACTTAAAAACCAATCGGGCCCCTGGGACGAAAAAGCCAATAACTCTCAGACCGGGCATCCGATTGATGCGCCGCCTGTCGCGTTGAGTTCCTATTGACAAAACGGAACTTTTTGATACATCATCTCTAGACTTCGTGACAGTTGATGTATTGACCCTTAGCTCATGGTGCTAACCCTCCCGAAATCAAGCGTGCTGTGTGCGGGAACCCTAGAGCGGGCTGCCATGATGACGACTGTACGTGGATCCTCCTTGGGTTCGGCAGCGTGAACGACTGTACCTGGATCTTCCGTGGCTTTGGCAGTGAGGACTACTGCACTTGGATCCTCCGTGGGTTCGGCAGTGAGAATGACTGTACTTGGATCCTCCATGGGTTCGGCAGTGACAACGACCGTTCTGGAATACTTCGTGGGTTCGATGGCGATGACTACTGTTCTTGTATCCTATGTGGGTCCAATTGTATTTGACTTTGTACTTGTATCCTATGTGGGTCCGGCAGAGTAGCTGGTCTTGTATCCTTTGTGGGTCCGACTTCTTAGCTAGTATTGTATCCTATGTGGGTCCGACAGCTTAGATGAATCAGTGGCTAAATCTGATCATCACCATCGCCTTATGAAGTGTATACCTGTGTGAGGTGAGTCTTGATTCTCAATCATTATCATTGATGTGGTTGACTTGCTTTCTTGTGTGTATTAGGTTGTGCTTTCCTGTGTGGACTGGGTTGTGCTTCCCTAAGTGTATTAGGTCGTGCTTTCCTGTGTGTATTGGGTTGTGCTTTTCTGTGTGGACTGGGTTTTGCTTTCCTATGTGGACTGGGTTGTGCTTGGGATCGGGAGCTGGAGAGAAACTGTAACTGATTACTTAGGTATATGTATGGTCATATACCTAAGTAGTGTTATTGATACTTCATGATTGTATCTTTCCTTTTTGGTTTATCCTTCGTGGATTTTGAGAGACCTTCGGGGGTCTCAGGGTCCCTACTAAGTATCGTATACTCACCCCTGCATGGGCTATGCCCGTACTACGTTGTGTTGGATGCAGATGACAGACAGCATTGATCGAGGTGGATGCTTGTGGAGCTGGGCGGTACCCGGAGGTGGGCCACATGGAGGGACATACACGGAGTGGACGGTTGGACCGAGGAGCTGAGGAGACTATTTGTACCCACCCTTCAGGTGGGATTTCCGGAGGACGACTCGGTGTTGCAGTTTTACTTTCTGCTATTGTACTTTCCTTTTAGTTGTACTGTACTTTTGGTTTGGTTTGTATACTGGCCCATTTACGTTTTCAGCACTATCCTTGTACTCAGTTTTTCTTAGTGTTTACTTCGCTTGCGTACACTGTTGTGTATGTTACTTCATAAAGGCAATGCCTTCATTTATTTTGGGATTTACGCCTTTGGTGCTAGTCGCGAGCCCCTGGCCTATGGAAGGCGGGCTTGGGGTAGTCACGACATGGGCCCTGAGGATGGGTCGTGACAAATTGGTATCAGAGGAGTTCGGTTCTACCGTAGAAGTCAGGAATCTTATCTTTCTTCTATGTGAAGCAATGGTGTTAAGGGTATTGAGTGTGGTTATCAGTCCAGGGAGTCCAATGCTGGTGCGGTGGCCGACGTATCCATACACCAGGACCCTGAATTCTGATTTCCAACTCAGTGCACGAAGAGACTGATTGCGTGTGTGTTTCCTTTCAAAAGTGTTCCTTGTGATTACTTTGTGTTAGCTCACCAGGTATACTGTATTAACCGTGGCGCACCTGTTTCTCTTCAGGATGGCCCCACGATGGCAGCCAGCTAGGGTTCCGAGCATTGTGTGAGATGGCAGTGCACCGTGCGATGAGGCCTCAGTGCAGGGCCCCATTTCAGTGGAGGCACCGACAGTACCTCTACCCACCGAGCCACCGATGCCACCAGCCCTAGCAGTGGAGAGTGCACGACGCCTGAGTGGGCTGCACGAGTTTCAGTGTCAGAGGCCGCCCAGGTTCCACGGAGAGACGGACCCTCAGGCAGCCGAGGATTGGCTGGAGACTATCGTCAGAGTCTTTAGACTTGTAGGGACACCAGCAGATCTTATGGTGATCCTTGCCGCGAGTCTCCTGCACGCAACAGCAGGTAGATGGTGGAGCCTGATTCTCTAGGTGCACGATGAGGCATCTCTGCCTTGTACGGACTTCAAGGGCCTCTTCCGCTCGGAGTTTGTTCTAGCGACCCTCCGTGCGGTGCGCATCTAGGAGTTACTACAGCTGTGGCAGGGCAGCATGTCAGTAGCTCAGTACTCGGTGAGGTTTACCGACCTCTCACACTACTCCACATACATTGTATGGGACCCATTCTTCTGGGCCCAAACCTCCGAGCAGGGACTAAGGCATGAGATCAGGGCTTTGATGATCTCCCTCAACATCCCGACGCAAGTAGGGGTGCTGGAGAGAGCCCTTCTAGTGGAGAGTTTTCTTGCTGATCAGTCACCAGCGGTGAGACCCTCCACAGGACGGCATGTAGAGGAGTCTTCTACAGCCAGCAGTAGACAGCAGAAGCAGGGGTCTAAGCGGACATGTCCGTCAGGTGGGAAACCTCAGAATAGAGGTTCGGCTGTGCGGGGCACTCGGCGCAGAGCTACCCATACGGGGAGCAGGCAGTGTTATGCATGCGGCAGGCATAGTCACATGTCTCGAGACTGCCCGACCTGCCCTAAAAATGAGTAGCGGGTGGTAGAGGGACCTCCCAGTCAGAGGTTCAATAGTGGTGGTCTACCAGGAGCAGACGGACGTGGAAGAGGGGCTAGCCAAGTAGTAGATGGTGGACGATGTCTCGAGGCCCTACCACCACCACCACCTGGAGGACCACCTTGACCGTAGGGAATGGCTGGACATGGGAGAGCTCATCTTCAGGCAGCTGAAACATACAATTGTGGAGCTTCGGAAGCAGATGGACATGAGTGGGACTAGGCATGGAGGCCTTTGTTCTTAGTGTTTTAGTTTCCATGTAGCCGCTCTTGTGTTTGCTTTGTGAATTTTTTCTATGAGCGGTATTAATAAAAGACACTTTTCATTGTGACATTTAAATTCCTGTCCACTTGTATGGTTGATACTAAGAGGTTCCGGTTTAAAACTGTTGACTTGATCCTCACTTTCAAGAAACATATAGGAGGAGACCCAGTGACCACACACTGCTGCCGACAGTGTGACTCGACCCTTGGAGGCGTGATTAATGGTTGGATCTCTTGGTAGTAGCATCGAGACCTTACGACGTCATCCATGGCATGAAATAGTACCTTTCATGTTATTATTGACTGTATTAGGCAAAGAACATGGTTCATCCAAGGGATGAGACCAGATTTCTCTTTTCGGCAGAGGAAAACTCTTAGCATCTCTTTGGTGGAAGGTAGACGATGAAGGGTGGAGATGAGTTCTTACAATCAGCTAGGCTTGCCCATTGTTCGTTGAGCGAATGGTTTGCAGTTATCTCCAACTCAATAGTCTTAGGTGTATCTTCTCTTAGAAGGACCTGAACCTGAGACAGCAGTGATGGCTCAAGTTCCTCCAGGATTATGACTTTGAGATTGTCTATACTCCTGGGAAGGGGAACGTTGTGGCTGATGCTCTTAGCAGAGATCGGGATTTCACTACTTGAATAGGTGATGGAGTAGTAAGCTGCTTTGCAGATATCCTTCATGGGTAGATATGGGGCATCCTATCTATAGTCCCTCATATTCACTCCTCCACTTCTTCAGCGGGTCAGAGAGGCATAGCATGGGGATGTTGCCTATGAGGCATGACATGCTCAGATATCCCCAGGGCTAGCACCCGATGGATTTTCCAAAGGCGTGAAGTACGTCATCCTCTTCAGGGGACGTACCATGGTACTAATTGCACTATAGGAGGAGGTCCTAAGGGAGTTCGAAACTTCCCCTCCAGCAGTACATCCTGGAGTAGTGAAGATGTACCAGGACCTCAGATGACAGTACTGGTGGTCGGGTATGAAGAAGGTTGTGGCAGAGTTCGTTTCTCGATGACTCACTTGTCAGCATGTGAAGGAACAGCACCAGGTACCACCAGGCTTGGTAAAACCCTTAGAGGTCCTGGAGTGGAAGTGGGATGGGGTATCCATGGATTTCGTGACGGGGCTTCCACGTACTTCCCAAGGACACGACGCCATCTGGGTGATCGTATACCGACTCACCAAGTCGGTCCACTTTCTACCGATCAGAGAGCAGGGCTCAGTAGAGAGCTTGAGATGCCTCTATGTTCAAGAGATCGTATGGCTTCATGGTGTGCCATCATCTATCGTCTCTAATTGAGACACTCACTTTACTTCCCGGCTTTGGAAAGTGTTTCAGGAGGCCTTTGGGACGCAGCTACGCCTGAGCACTGCCTTTCATCATCAAACAGATGGCCAAAAAGAGAGGACCATTCAGACCCTTGAGGACATGCTCTGTGCATGTGTCCTTGACATTGGTTGCAACTGGGAGTATCACCTACCCTTGGTGGAGTTTTCATACAACAACAGCTACTACTCCACCATCGGGATGGCACCATCCAAGGCATTGTACGACTGACCTTGCAGATCACCTCTATGTTGGACTGACCCTAGGGAGTCATCACTCGTAATACCAGAGATGGTTCAAGCTACGACAGAGAAGGTGAAGATCATCCAGGAGCGGATAAGGATTGCATAGAGCAGACAGAAGTCATATACTAATAAAAGGCAGAGACCACTGTAGTTCGAGGATGGTGACTACATTTTATTATGGGTCTCCCTTCGACGTGGGTTAAGGAGATTTGGCCACAGAGGCAAGTTATCTCCGTGATTCATCAGACCTTTCCTGGTCCTCAGCAGGGTAGGCGAGGTGTCTTACCACCTGGCCCTTCCACCTCAGGTGCACTGGGTGCACGAAGGCTTCCACGTATCTCAGCTGAGGAGATACATGCATGACCCGATGCATATCTTTGACCATGGGGAGCTGGATATCGATGACAAGGTGACTTTTGTGGAGGTCCCGGTGGAGATCGAGGATCGACAGGAGCGAGTCCTACGTGGGCGGTCAATTCCTCTTGTGCGCATTCATTGCAGAACGGGAACCTCCAGGAGAGCACATGGGAGAGGGAGGCTCAGATTCTTGCTCAGTACCCTCTTTTATTCCCCTAGTTTTTGCTGTAACATTATGGGGACGTAAAGACCTGAGGTGAGAGTAACGTAAAGACACGAAAATTTGAAGGAATTTTTTTTGTATATAATTTGGAATTTTACGACTTTTTGGATTCTGACAGCACTTGATTCCGAGTCCTGGTGTGCTCGGAATGAATTTTAGAAGTTTAGCTTGGGTACGATCAGTGAACGAATGAGTGGGTTTTTCTAACTTTTGAACCGATGCTCGGAATTAAAATCTGAGGGAACCGATGAACGTGCAGCACTGGTAATTGCTTAAGGGAACACTTACCGTAGATGCATTCATAGAAGAGGAAAAGATAATTTTTGTGGGTTTGTTTAGGAAATAAATAAAAAAATTGTCGGAACAATTTTTATTTCTAAAGGAGGTTATTCCCTCCCATGGGTAATTAAGGGTGGGGCCCGCAGCCACTTAATTACCCAAGTGAAGAGGTTAGAGAGGTGGGGCCCTCACGAGACCCACCATTTAATTCCCTCTAATCCCATAACATCCCCTCATTAATTGGAAATTGTCCTTTTAATGTCACCTCAATCCATTAAATTATGTCAACCCAGAATTTAATGAGGAACCTTCCTCTTTTCCCATTTTTATTTTTTAACTGCCAGCGCGTTTAATAATGGGGAACCTTCTATCTCCCAAATTTAATGTGCCACCGCAGTGGATTAATTGGGTGAAGCCCTCTGTCATAAATCCTCCATTTATTACTTGTGTGCCAACGATGAGCCCTCCCACTACTATATAAAGGAGGCTTGGGGAAGAGTTTTGGACAGCTTCTTCAAGCAGCGGAATACTGGCAGCGAAGCAAGGCACCCAGCACAAGGAGTGTTTTCCTCTTCCTCCAGCGAATAATGAAGAACGCTGATGCCACCCTCGGCTCCTCCCTCTCCAACATTGACGGGACGACGCCGACCTTCCACAACGTCCGATCACCGTGACGTTCGTCTTCTGTAGTTCGACAATGTGCGACGTCTTATCAAGGTAACGGTAAAGTTCAATTTTATTAAATTAAAATTTTGCTTATATTTCATTGAGAATTCTCGTTCTTTTGGCTGTATGTTATCAACATAACCGGAGGAGGTCGGACCACACAAACATGGACGACTCTCCTCCCCTTCTCTTGTTGTTTATCATTGAACTTGCAGTAAAGGTGGCGTGGAGAAGTTGCACCGCGCGGGAACGAAAAGGATTGCGGCTGGTGGGGGCCGCGAAGGAGGTGCACAACACCATCGCGCCATGCCGGTGAGGCCGAAAGAGGCCGCGGCCAAGAGCGGGCCGTGGCGGAGGGGCGCGGCGTCGGCGCGCCGGGCCAGACGACCAGGTGCCGCGACTTATGGGCGCGGAGGTTCAGAGGAGCGGCCGGCTAAGCCGGCCCCCAGAACACCCTAGAGGCGGGACCCCCGCGGGTCTCGCGTGGCTCAATCGGCTGGCCATAAAGGCGGGTTTTTACCCAAGAAAACCAGGGGTTGAAATCCCCGGCCAGCAAACATGGCAGATTCCGCTAGGTCCACCATTCAATTCCAGGGGGGCGCCCCCCTTCGCACCCCGCGGCCAGCTCCGAGCTGGGCTGCACGGCCATGCCAGTGGTGGGACGTCAGGCGGCGCCCAGCTGCGGACCGGGCCGCGCCCCACCGCAGGCCGGGTCGGGCTGACCCAGGGGGTATTGGGCCGGGTTGGACTGGGTCCAAACCCCCTATTTACGGACAGATCCATTCAAACGCCCGTAACTTGGTCTACAGACCTACGATCAACGCACCGTCAGATGTGTTGGGATCCTTTCGATCGAGGCGGTAGTTTCTATATATTACACTCAAGGTTTCAGAGAACTTTGGGTATGGCCGGGTTGGTTTGAACATGAAACCAACCGGGCCCTCGGAGAAGAAACGCTTATAACTTGAGCTCCGGATGTCTGATTGACGTGTCGTCAACTTTTTTGGATTCCTCTTAGTGAGACGGGTCTTTTGGCTTACTCCGGTCAAGGTTTGGACACAGATGGAGTACAGTCGGGTTGGGTTTAGCTTAAAAACCAACCGGGCCCCTCTGAAGAAAAAGCCAATAACTCTCAGACTGGGCGTCCGATTGACGTGCCGTCTGTCGCATTGAGTTTCTATTGACGAGACGGAACTTTGTGATACATCAACTCTGGACTTCATTACAGTTGATGTATTGACCCTTGACTCGTGGAGCGGACCCTCCCAGAATCAAGCATGTTGTGTGCGTGAACCCTAGAACTGGATTTGACGATGATGACTATATGTGGATCCTCCGTGGGTTCGGCAGTGAGAACGATTGTACCTGGATCCTCCATGGGTTCGACAGTGAGGACAACTGCACTTGGATCCTCCATGGGTTCGACAGTGAGGACGACTGTACTTGGATCCTCCGTGGGTTCGGCAGTGACGACGACCATTCAGGAATCCTCCATGGGTTCGACGACGATGACTACTATTCTTGTATCATATGTGGGTCCGACAGTATTTGACCCTGTACTTGTATCCTATGTGGGTCCGGAAGAGTAGCTGGTCTTGTATTCTTTGTGGGTCCGACGGCTTAGCTGGTCTTGTATCCTATGTGGGTCTAACAGCTTAGATGAATCAGTGGCTACATCTGATCATATCAATCGCCTTACAAAGTGTATACCTATGTGAGTTGAGTCTTGATTCTCAATCATTATCATTGATGTGGTTGACTTTCTTTCCTGTGTGGATTAGGTTGTGCTTTCCTGTGTGGAATGGGTTATGCTTCCCTAAGTGTATTAGGTCGTGCTTTCTTGTGTGGAATGGGTTGTGATTTTCTGTGTGGACTGGGTTGTGCTTTCCTAAGTGGATTAGGTTGTTCTTTCCTATGTGGACTGGGTTGTGCTTGGGCTCAGGAGCTGGAGCCAAACTGTAACTGATGACTTAGGTATATGTATGGTCATATACCTAAAGAGTGTTATTGATACTTCGTGATTGTATCTTTCCTTTGTAGTTTTTCCTTCATGGATTCTAAGAGACCTTAGGGGGTCTCGGGGTCCCTACTGAGTATCGTATACTCACCCCTTTATGAGCTATGCCCACACTACGTTGTGTTGGATGCATACGACGGACAACACTGATTGAGGTGTAGGCTTATGGAGATGGACAGTACCCGGAGGTGGGCCACTTGGCGGGAAATACACGGAGGGGATGGTTAGACTGAGGAGCTGAGGAGACTATCTGTACCCACCCTTCAGGTGGGATTTTTGGAGGACGACTCGGTGTTGAAGTTTTACTTTCTGCTGTTGTACATTCCTTTCTGTTGTATTGTACTTTCAGTTGGGTTTGTATACTAAACCATTTACATTTTCAGCACTTACCTTGTACTCATTTTTTCTTAGTGTTTACTTCGCTAGCGTACTATATTGTGTATGTTACATCATAAATGCAACGCCTTCCCTTATTTTGGGATTTACGCCTTTGGTGCTAGTCACCAACCCCTGGCCTATGGAAGGTGGGTTTGGGGTAATCACGGATCGGGCCCTAAGGATGGGTCATGACAATCCTTCGGTCATGGGTTCAAGACCCGCCACCTTTTCAGATTCCCCCAACATACAATTTCTACTTTCTATAAAACCATATTAATATAATTTCCAAGATAACTATGATGGGAATATTTGAAACATGGTTAATCACTAAATATACTTTAATAAATTTCTAAATAAAACTTTAATACATAAATACTTCAACCATTAATTTCCAAATAGGCCATCCATTGATCAATATTTTATCCCATAGAATAGAGAATTGAATTAGGTAATTCCCAGGTTCCCCACATTTAAGAAAATGAACCAGAAATGGATCTTTAGGATGAGTTTCATTTCCTTAATTCATATCCTTCATTTCTACTAAGATATTCTCTACTTTATGTCCTTCTTTCCCACACATAATGCATTTCCTCTTTCCATTTTGACAATTTCCTAGTGTTCTCCTTCAGCATTTGTTTCATGATAGAAATCAAGCCTTTTGTGGTCTTCACCACTCGAGCCCTTATTAAAAATCCATCATTCTCTTCTTTGGTGAGTCTGAGAGTTGGTTAAGGTATATGTTGTTAATCATATGTCTAGAAAAATGATTAGGCTTAAGAACAATATCTTTCACTACTATCAAAATTTTATTTGTTTTATCATTTCCACCAACTTTTCCTTTTTGTTCAATGTTAACATGATTCTTTTGGGTTCCATCCATTGAATAAAACCAAAAAACATAGTGTGAGTAACAATATTAATAGTAAAATAAATTAATAATCATTTACACAATATCTAAATCATGTCACCATATTTTCAATCTAAAATAGCTTAGTTTTAACCTAGGTTATTCAATGTTGTTATCTATTTGTTGGTCAGAGTAGACACTTAAGAGGGGGGTGAATTGAGTTCCAATTAAAATTTCTGTTAAAAAGATTTCTATTAAAAATCCACCAATTTAAAACAATAACCTAAATTTTAGTGAATTTGTAATACAGCAAAGGGTCAGTTAGGTTCTCAGGAGATTGATTAGTTCTTAGTTAATCTAATCTAAATATTAGATTAGCTTTTGAAACTAACCTAATTATTTATATTAAATAAAAACAATTAATAGATTGACTATCAAAGTTACTTTAAAATAGATTTTAATTTAAACTACTTGGCATCAAAATATTCAATATAATTTAAAACAAAATAAACAAGCACATCAGTTTTAACCAAGAGGTTCAGTCTTAAGCGGAGACTTAGTCCTCTTAAACAGTTTTATATAAACTATGATCCACACCCTGGATCGGGGTTAACAATAGTACAAAGACTATCCAGGTACTATGACCTCTACCACAGTTCTTCGTGGGAAAACAAGAACAATAGCACACGGCCTATCCATGTCACACTTGACCTCTACCACTATCCACATTGGGATATAAGAGTGTAAGGGAAATATTGAGTGAGGATTTAGAAATCCTACAGTTCCTCACTAGAGATAGAGTATGTTTAAAATACAAAGCACATATTTCTCTAAATGTAAATAAATGAAACAAAATAGACATAAAAAGATAGAGATGAGTTTAGAATTCTCTATGTGTTTTGAGTGATGCTCTGGACTCCTTGGATTGATGCAGATTGAGCTTTGGAACCCTCTCTGGTTTTTAAAAAAAAATAGAGTGTCATTTTTGTATTTGACTTCCAGTTTAGGTGTTCTGCTCGAGTAAGAGAGTATTATTTGTAGCACTTGAGATTATTCTTTGAAACTTTTTCTTGATGTGTATGACTATTCTTTGAGTTCTTCTCGTGTTCTTCTTTATGAATTCTACTTCAGGTGTCCCACACATTCACGTATATTCCTCTTTTTTTCTTTATTAGCTTGATCTTCCTTATATACCTTGAGCTCCGGCAATGGTAATGATTACATTTTGACATGTATGAGGTACGATTCCTTGACATTCCAACAACTATCATTAACTAAAATCAGATGCATTAAAATCATCAAATATGATCGTTGCTAAATAAACAAATAGAAATAGAGTTCAGATAAACTATGACTGGTTTCCATCGGTAGCTCTTGGTATCAGTGAGCTTCTAACGGTGGACTTGAGTCAGTATGTCTTGTGTCGGTAGCTATTACTCTTTATAACAGTAGCTCTATGTATCGGTATCTTCTTCAATCAGCAGCTCCTTCTATCAGTGACCCATACCGGTGAGCTTGTATCAGTGGACTTCATAATGGTGGTGGTTACTATGTATTGGTCAACTTGTGCATATTGGTAGACTTATTCTATCAGTATCTCAGTTGTAATGGTAATTGTCTATCTGTATCAGCAGACTTGTATCAGTGGACTTTTTCTGTCTGTATCGGTGGACTTTGTATTTGTATTCGTGGACTTAATATCGGTAGTTGTCTGTCTGTCTGTTTGTATCAGTAGTTGTCTGTCTGTTTGTATCGGTAGTAGTATGTATGTTTGTATTGGTAGTTGTGTGTCTATTTGTATCGATGGCTGTCTATATCAGTGACCTTGTGTCACATGAATCTTGGTCTATCAGTGACCTTTACTTATCGGTAGACTATGTACCAGTAGGTCTGTATCAGTGACTCAACACTTAATACTTATCTTTTCTATGCAAATCATATCCACATTGAGTAACTAACATTTCTAAACAGGTATAAACATAGATAACCATTGACTAAAAAATTCCAATGATCATTTTTATGTTTTATCAAATCAACATTAGGATGTCATAGATTGAAAGAATTAATATAGATAAATATTATTTGGGATCATCAAAGCATATTGAAACATAATTGAGATTATAAAAAAAAATTAAAGCATAATTGGTATTATCAAAATAGGTGAGGTCAACAATCTCCCCCTTTTTGATAATCACAAATTATGTTTTTATAATCCTAAATAATCAGTAATGTATTATAGGATTTAGTATTAAATGAAAATTATATCAGATATAAAAATGTACTATAATTATAAAACAAATGTATTAGAGGTAAATTAAAATGGTTCTTCATATCAATAGAATATATTAGGCTTCATATTTCTACCCTTTTGTACTAGAAATGTACCCCCAATGTATTAGAGGTAGAGTTATAGAACAAATTTACCAAATGTATGAAAAAAATTATGCTCAGATGTCTCATATTTCTCATATTTCTTTCCCTTATATTATTTATTCCCCTTTTTGATTATCCAAAAGAAGTAAAAAAAGATGAGAAAAGGAACAAAGATTGAGAGAGAATGAAAGAAGTTATATATTACTTGGGAAAAAATATATATAAATATAGAATTGAACCAAAAAAAATACAACTGATTCCTATCAAATGTCCTAGACACTATTCAATCCACCTCCTCATCATGTGATTTTCCTTGAGATCAGAAGAGGATTCATGCTTGGTGGATGCCGGTGGAGTCTTAGGAACACCAGAGATGGTCAATGGAGGCTGAGCTTCTGATATAGTGTTTGGCCTATACTGTGTAGCTCTCTGTGTGATCATTGGAGTGAGCCTCCAAATTGCTTGAACTGGAGTCAGCTGAGGAATGGAGGCAGACTGAGCAGAGGTAGGAAGAGCTAGAGGTACAATGATAGGTGTATTTTCCACATGCATAAATGGAAGCAAAAGATTCCTAATGTCCATAATGATTCAACCTCCTCTTTCCACAGCAGAAATGAAGTCATCCTTGTCCTCCATAAAATTTTCTAGACCAAGATTCAAATCCTTGAGCTTGCTGACTTGTTCTCTGAAATCTTGAGTGACTGGGGGTAGTTTCCGATTTTCTAACAGAAGCTTGAAATGATTGTTCAAATGAGGCTTAGTGTAGATCCTTTGAAAATAGAAATCCACATTGTGTTTGACCTCTTTCTGAGAAGAAGTGGCCTCTCTCATAAAATTCCGAACAATTTTTCCTTTCTCCCTAGTGGTAGTCACCACTTGGGTCAAAGAAGTAGAGTCTGCAGAGCAACTGGTAGAAGGCTATCCAATCTCTTCTCTCATCACAGCTCGAATCTGATCAATATCGAAAGAAGGTCTGGTAGTACTCAAAGGTTCAATAGTAAAGGATATAGTTTCCTTAAAGGATTTAGTCAGCCAACTTATGAGATTTTTCACAAGAGAGTCCTAGGTGCTGACATGCTGTTCCATGGAAGTTTTAAATTCCTCAAAAACTAATGCCATCTGGCCAACTACAATCTTTACAAAAGCCAAGTCTTTATCTTCTTCATATTTAAAGCTCATATAGGATTCCAGAGAGACAATTGAATTCTTTAGTGATTCAAAATCCTCTTCCAATCTTGAAACTTGATTCTGGTAGGTATTGACTTCATCCAAAACACCAGATACTGAATCATTCATCCCATACTTAATAGAAGATATTAAAGAGGATTCCATAATTTTCATTTCTTCCAAAAAACTGGCTCGAAGATTAGACTTCAACTGGTTTAAATCATATTTTCTTACTAAATCCCCAGGTAAAGTCTCAAAAAGAATATTATAGTTAACTTTTGGTCTATTGATGGTGTCTCGTCTTCTGAGTTAGGATAGTTCAACCCAAAAACTAAAAAAACACTGGTCTTCTACCCAGTCTTCAATCTCAACAGCTACTGAAACATTGCCAAGTCTGGTTGGATTCTCCCACTCCGGTTGTGAATTCTTCTGTATATGAATAGCACCCTCAGCAGGTCGGTCTTCCTTAGAAGAATTATCCACAACCATCTCTAATTCAACAACAGGAGGCTCCTTAGGAATAGGTGCAGGTCTGTCTACTTCAACAATTTCCTCAACAGGCATTGAGGAGTTCCCAATTAGTGGACTAAGACTCATGCAATTAGAAACAGATGCTTCAGTTTCAGATTCTTTTTCTTCTTCCTCATTCCTTGGAGAAGGCTGGTCTTCCTCATCAACATAGGCTTATTCATTTCTTACTCCCAACAATGTTTCCTTTCCATATGATACAACTTCAGCAATAGGACTTCGAGGCAAGTTTGGATCCCTTCCATCAGTTATATAGGTATCCTCCTCATCAGAATCAGCACTATACTGAGGTTCCTCTTCATCAGGTCCTCGACCTGGATTGCTTACATCCTTAGGCCTAGAAGGATGATCCACAGGATTAAACTTATCATAAAACTTCCCTTCATCACTAACCCATTCTCTTTTCCATAGATTCCAATTGTTCTTCATGTATTTACAAACTATTCTTGTGATGAAAAAATTATTCCTTACCACCACTGTCTCATCCTGAGACTCAACTACTCCCTTTACTTTGATCATAACCGAAATTAACATTGCCAAGAATAGATCATTAGTTTTTGAATTTGGCCTAGTAATGTCCTCTATCTGAATCATTATAAGCCTACCCAAATTTACCTTGACACCATTCCTTAGCAAATGCAACAAATAAATATCTTGGTATTTCATATTTGCAAAGTCCCCTCTTCATGGACTTAGCACATGTTGGATGAATGTGAACAGAAATTTATTTTCTCCATCCATATCTGCAGCAACTACTTTTCTAGGTGTGCCATATCTTGTTAATTCTTCCAAGGAAGATTCATATTCAAATATGTCACTAGTGGGAGGTACTAATTTTGAGAAATACCCAAACTCTTCTTCATGTGGAACTCTCAGGCACTCAGCCCACTCAATAGAAGAAAAAGATATTGTACTTCCATTCACTACTAATATCATTCTGTTCTCAACTTCTGATTTCTCAAAGAGAAAAAAATCATATAATTATTTTACCATATTTGGATAATAAGGACCATTGTTATTCAAGAAGAACTCTACCCATTTCCGATCTTCCAGTACTTTTAGAACTAAAGACTTACTGGTCATCAACCATTCCGCGCATAGTTCTTTCCCAACTACTATTTCACTATGGATGAGGTGCGGATTTGTAGTTTTCTTCACTTCACTACCATGACTAGACTCCCATTTGAGTCTCTTGGCTTTCGGATCATCATCCTTTTGGTTATCTTATGGTCTTTTTACTCTTGCCATTCTACGAATCGCGAGGCTTAGGGTTCGAGAGAAACGAAGGTTTGCAAGCTAAGTCTTGAAGGTAAAGGGTTTGAGGTAGATTAAGAGAGGTCAAGACTTATGTTTTATCATTTAGGAATCACAAAATAAATAAATAAAGTATAATAAGTATAGAACAGACGATATAGATTCTGTCGGCTAAATATACGAAGTTTAAAAACAGCACAAACTAGAGGTGAAATATACCGGTGAGGATTCCTACCGGTGAGGTGTAATGGTGAGGTCCACTAACAGTGAGGTATAACAGTGATCCTTATACCAGTGAGGTATAACAGTGAGGTTTCTAGAGGTGAAGATTTGTCTAGCAGTGAGGTTTTCTCTAGCGGTGAGGTTTTCTCTAGCAGTGAGGTTTGGCTAACGGTGAGGTTTGGATATCGATGCGGTTTAGCTAACGGTAAGGTTTGACTAATGGTGAGGTTTTCCTAATGGCGAGGTTTGGCTAAGGGTGAGTTTTGGATAACTGTGAGGTTTGGCTAACGGTGAGGTTTGGATAATGGAGAAGTTTGGCTAACGGGGAGGTTTGACTAATGGTGTGGTTTTGGCTCTACAAAGTGTATCATTCTTAACTCATGTCTAATGTAACTTAACCTATCTGAACTTAAAGGTTTGGTGAATATGTCAGCTAATTGATGTTTAGTACCGATAAATTTAAGTGTAATATCACCCTTTTGGTAATGATCTCTCCAAAAGTGGTTCCTTACATCAATGTGTTTGGTCCTAGAGTGAGATGGGATTCTTTGAGATATTAATTGCACTAGTGTTATCATAGTTTATAGATACATGTCTAAACTGATATTTGTATTCCAATAATGTATGTTTCATCCATAGAATTTGTGCACAACAACTACCAGCAGCAATGTATTCTGCTTCAGCAGTAGACAATGCATCAGAGTTTTGATTTTTACTACACAGAGATATTGGGGACTTACCTAGAATATGACATGTTCCAGAAGTGTCCTTTCTATCTAACTTCCAAATAGAAAATTCATCATCTAAATAACTTATTAAATCAAATGATTGTCCTTTTTGATAATATAATCCTAAGTTAGCAGTATGTTTGAGATATTTGAAAATTCTTTTAACAGTAAGAAACTATGACTCTTTTAGATTACCTTGAAATCATGCACACATACACACACTAAACATAATATTATGTTGACTAGCAGTAAAGTAGAGTAGGCTCCCAATAATACATCTGTAGTTGGTTTGATCCACTGGTTTTCCAGTTTCATCAGCATCCAACATACGACTAGTACTAATATGTGTATCACTTTCCTTAATGATATCTAAACCAAAATGGTTTAAATTATCCTTTGTATATTTACTTTGATTTAAGATAATACAATTTTTATTTTGAAAAACATGAAATCCAAAAAATATTTTAGTTCTCCAATTAAAAAGACTTCAAATTCATTTTGCATACTCTTTGAAAAATCAATACACAAAGCATTTTTAAAATATCCAAAAATAATATCATCAAAATAGATATGTACTATCAAAACATCATTGTAAATTCTTTTAATAAATAGATTTGGATCAACAATCCATTTATAAAAACCTTTTTAAATAAGAAAACTACTAAGTCTATCATACTAAGCTCGTGGGGCTTGTTTTAAACCATATAAAGCTTTGGAGAGCTTAAAAACACGATTTGGAAAATGAGGATTTGTAAATCCAGGTGGTTGTTCAACAAAAAAAATCATCAATTATATTACCATTTTGAAAATCACTTTTAACATCCATTTGATATAACTTGAAATTCAGATGAGCAACATAGGCAAGTAGAATCCTAGTAGCTTCTAATCTTGCTATAGGTGAAAAAGTTTCCTCATAGTCTATTCCTTCCTTTTGACTATACCCTTGTGAAACTAGCATTTCTTTGTTTCAAAATATATTTCCAGACTCATCAACTTTATTTCTAAAAACCCATTTGGTGCCTATGGTCAAGGTTTCCTTAGTTCTGTCAACTAATTTCCAAACATTGTTTCTTTCAAATTGATTTAATTTTTCTTTCATAGCCATTACCCAAAATTCATCATTGATTGCATCATTGATATTTTTAAGTTCTATATATGAAAGAAAGGCTTTATGTTCAACCTGATTTCTTAGAGAATCTCTATTCGGTGCCCCTCTATCAAGATTTCCTAAAACAGCATATAAAGGATGATTCTTTAGAATTCTATTTGATCTGGTAAAGGTAGGACTAGAATTTTCATGTTCCTCTCTAGGTTCAGTTCCAACAAAAAAAGATTCTAGAATATTTCCAGAAATGATTGTCTTGACAACAGGTTCGCTGATTTTATCATTAAGGTCCAAAATAGATAGATCTTTTTCAAGATTTTCAAGAGAATGTTTAGGTTCATGTGGATCAGTTTCATCAAATTTGACATGTACTGATTCTTCCACACATTTGGTTCTTTTGTTAATGACTCTATAAGACTTACTGGTTATAGAGTAACCTAGAAGGATTCCCTCATCACTTTTGGAAGGAAATTTGTCAATATTATCTTTAGTATTAAGAATAAAAACTTTTCAACCAAAAACTCTGAAGTAACTAACTTTAGGATTCCAATTATTCCACAGTTCATAAGGGGTATTTTTAAGAATAGGTCTAATCAAGACTCTTTTTATAATATAACAATCTGTATTCATAGCTTCAACTAAGAAATAAACATGTAGGTCATACTCATTAAGCATAGTTCTTGCAATTTCATGAAGGGTTATATTCCTTCTTTCTACTACACCATTAAGTTGAGGTGTCCTAGGTGTTGAAAAATTATGATTGTAGCCATTATGTGAGCAATATGATTCAAATTCATGATTTTCAAACTCAAGGCCATGATCACTTCTCAGGGTCTTAATCTTAATTTCACTAAGGTTTTCTACAGACTTGGAGTATTTAATAAAGTAAGAGAAATCTTCACTTTGGTGAGCTAAAAATTATACCCAAGTATATCTAGAAAAGTTATCTACTAAGACATAGACATAGTGCTTCCCATTTAAACTAGAAACTCTAGAACGTCCAAACAAGTCCATGTGAACCAACTTGAGAGGTTGAGAAGTTGACACTTCTTTCTTTAATTTGAATGAAACATTATGTTTCTTTCCCTTTTGACAGGGAGTGAAAACTTTGTCTGTTGGGAATTTTAGTTGAGGTAGGTCTCTAACTAAATTTTTCTTAGTCAGTTTCTTAATTGAATGAACATTTCAGTGACCAAATATTTTGTTCCATATCCAAGACACTTAATGAAAAGCATTTAAACAAGTAACATTTTTCTTAGCTAACGAGTTCAAATCTACAGAATAAACATTTTCATTTCTCAAGGCAGTATATACTAAAGCATTTTTAGAATTAAAAACATTACAAGAATCATTTTCAAATTTAACATCGAAACCATCTTCACATAATCAATAAATGCTTAATAGATTGTATTTTAATCCATCAACAAATAATACTTTAGAAATTAAAAATAAATCAGCATTACCAATTTGTCCTAAGCCGATGATTGTTCCTTTCGAATTATCACCAAATGTGACATGTCCTCCATCAACCTTGATTAAGCTCTTGAAGAATGAAAAATATCCATTCATGTTTCTTGTACATCCACTATGCAAGTTCCATATCATTTTACAGGAACTTTTTTGGAAGGTTTCCTACGAAACAGGTTTAAACAGAAAATGATTTTGGTACCCAGATTTTTTTGGGTCCAGACTGGTTAGCAGGAAAATCTTTTGGTACCCAGATTTTTCTAATGGGTTTCATATAATCAATAGATTCAACATATTTTTAATGATAAACTTTATTTGATCTATAACTATGGGTATAGCTGGGTGAGACATAGGAATTTCCAAAGTTGGAACTAGCAGCATACTGTCCAGATTTAGGAATGAATCTATTCTTTGTAATCTGTCTCTGTCCAGGCTGATAGCCTAAACGAGTTGTATATTTTGGTGCAACTTTTTTTTCCAAGAATTTGAGTTAGAGTTTTCTTTACATTGGTGAATTTATCTAAATCTTTTCTAAGTTTCTCATTGGATAATTTAAGTTCAGTATTCTCCTTTAACATTTGAGCATTTTGTTCCTTTTCTACATCTAATGCAGATTTGGTGGTGCTAGTTAAAGCATATTGTTCTTTAATAATTTGTACATATACTTCAACTCATTGCAAGTATCTTCTATCATGTTACAGTATTCAAATTTTTCTTCACTAGACATGTTTTCAAAATCAAACTCATCTCCAGAATAATAAGAATTTAAATCAGAAGTATCCAATGTTACCTTAGATGTGTTTGTCATGAAACACATATTAGATTTTTGATATTTTTCTTCTTGAGTGGAATCAGAATCACTTGAACTGTCTTCTGAAGCACTCTGTGTTTCTTTCATACCTTTCTTGTATTTGTTGTCCTTGTACTCATATTTCTTCTTGAACATCAATTTTGGACAGTCAGCCTTAATGTGTCCTTTCCTTTTGAATTCATAACACACTATCTCATCATCCTTATCAGCTTTCTTCCAATACTTCTTCTTATTACCTCATTGGTCATACTTACCCTTATAATTTGGTTTTCTGAAAAATTTCTTCTTCATATATAATTTCGTTAATCTCCTAGATATTTGAGCCATCTCTTCATCACTATCAGAATCTGAACCTCCACTTGTTGATCTTTCAGTAGGTATGTGAACTTTCTGCTTGTCCTTTCTCTTTGATGCAGTAGACTTAAATGCCACTGACTTCCCCTTTGGTTCATCATATTCCTCTTTGTTTACCTTTAGCTCTTCTTCATACAACATCAACGTACCAATTAACTCCTTAACAGGTAGTGAACTTATATCACATGACTCTCTTATTGAAACTGATGTGCCTCTCCATCTCTCTAGCAAACATTTTAGTATCCCCATGATTTTATCTTTTGCAGGAACAACTTTTCCAAGTGAGCTCATTGTATTTACAATTTCTTTGAACCTGAGATACATTTCAAATATAGGTTCATTAGGTTTCATTTTAAAATTATCATACTTAATAGTGTAGGTATTCAATCTCATTTCTTTAACATTGGTTTTTCCCTCATGGTAAATACCCAAAGTATCCCAGATTTCATAAGCAGTCTTGCAAGCAAATATTAGATAAAATTCTGCATCTCCTAAAGCATAGTACAGAGCATTCATTGCTTTACAATTATTATTGTAAGAAGTTTTAGTAGGTTCATCCCAAGTAGTTCTTTCAGTTTCTGGAATATTATATTGAGTTTTTATAGCAGTCCAGATGTCAAATCCCATACTTTCTAAATAAATTTTCATTTTTAGTTTCCATTGGGCCTAATTAACACCATTATTGAAAGGTGGCATGTTGGTAGCAACGCCTTCTAGTATATTATCTATAATTATATTTTAGAAAATATATTTAAAGAGAAAACATTTAGAACTAACAGAAATTTATGATCTTTAAGATACAACTAAAATCACAGTTGAAAAACAGAGTGTTTGGAAATCCTTTATTAATAACAATCCTATGATACCAAATGTTGGTCGGAGTGGACACTCAAGAGAGGGGTGAATTGAGTTCTAATTAAAATTTTTGTTAAAAATATTTCTATTAAAAATTCCCCAATTTAAAACAACAATATAGACTGTAGTGAATTTGTAATACAGAAAAGGGTTAGTTAGGTTCTCAAGAGATTGATTAGTTCTCAGTGAATCTAATCTACAGATTAGATTAGATTTTGAAACTAACCTAATTCATTACAATAAATACAAACACATTCTAGTTTAAATATCAGAGTTAATTTAAAATAGATTTGTATTTAAAGTACTTAGAAGCGGAATATTCAATATAGTTTAAAACAAAATAAACAAGCAGAATAGTTTTAACCAAGAGGTTCAGTCTCAAGCCAAGACTTATTCCTCTCAGACAGTTTTATATAAACTATGATACACACCCTAGATCAGGGTTAAAAATAGTACAAAGATTGTCCATGTACTAATACCTCTACCACAGTTCTTCATGGGAAAACAAGAACAATAACACATAGGATATTTAGGTCAAACATGACCTCTACCACTATCCACAGTGGGATATAATAGTATAAGGGAAAGATTGAGTGAGGATTTAGAAATCCTCCATTTCAGCACTGGAGACAGAGTGTATTTAAAATACAGATCACACACTTCTCAAATTGTAAATAAATAAAACACAATAAATCTAAACATATAGAGATGAGTTTAGAATGCTCTATGTGTTTTGAGTGAAGCTCTGGACTCCTTGGATTGATGAAGATGGAGATTTGAGTCCCTCTCTGGTTTTTGTCAAGAAAAACAGAGTGTCATTTTTGTATTTGACTTCCAGTGTTGGTGTTCAGCTCGAGTAAGAGAGTATTCTTTGTAACACTTGAACTTCTTCTTTGAAAATTTTTCTTGATGTGTATGATTGTTCTTTGAGTTCTTCATGTGTTCTTCTTTCTGAATTTTACTTCAGGTGTCACACACTTGCACGTATATTCCTCTTTTTTTCTTCATTATCATGATATTTCTTTTATACCTTGATCTCTAGAAATGGGAATTATTACCTTTTTATAGGTATGAGGTACGGTTCCCTGACATGAAAACAAATATCATTAATTAATAGCAGATGCATTAAAATCATCAAATATGACCGTTGCTAAATAAACAAATAGAAATAGAGTTTAGAGAAACTGTGACTAGTTTCCATTGGTAGCTCCTGGTATTAGTGAGATTGTAACGGTGGACTTGAGTTTGTATGTCTTGTGTCGGTAGCTGTTACTCTTTATAATAGTATCTCTATGTATCAGTATCTCCTTCTATCGGTAGCTCCTTCTATCAGTGACCCATATTGTTGACCTTGTATCAGAGGACTTCATAATGGTGGTGGTTACTCTGTACCAGTCGACTTGTGCATACCAGTAGACTTATTCTATCAGTAAATCAGTTGTCACAGTAACTGTCTGTCTATATCAGAAGACTTATATAGGTGGAATTTGTCTGTCTGTATTGGTGGACTATTTATTTGTATCGGTGGAATTCATATCGGTAGTTGTCTGTCTGTCTGTTTGTATCAGTAGATGTCTATATAATTGTATCGGTAGCTGTCTGTCTGTTTGTATCGGTAGTTGTCTGTATGTTTTTATCGGTGGCTATCTGTATTAGTGACCTTGTGTCACAGGAATCTTGGTATATCAGTGAGCTTTACTTATCGGTAGATAATGTACTGGTAGGTCTGTATCAGTGACTCAACACTTAATACTTATCTGTTCTATGAAAATCATATCCAGATTGAGTTAGTAACATTTCTAACCCAGTATAAACATAGATAACCATTTATTAACAAATTCCGATGATCATTTTGATATTTTATCAACTAAACAGTTGGATGTAATAGATTGAAAGAATTAATATAGATAAATATAATTTGGGATCATCAATGCATATTGAAACATAATTGATATTATCAAAACATATTAAAGCATAATTGGGAATATAAAAATAGGTGAGGTCAACACTATTCAAACCCAATATAACAGTTGGTAAATATAATGCGAATTATCCTAAGAAAATACCCTGAAAGCGTCAAACTAAGAACATAGTAAGTAATGTGGTCGTTTACTAGGTTACGCTTGAGTCAGGACCAACACACCTTTTCAGAGTTGTTACCCCTAGGTAAATCTATTCCTGAACCATGTCCACTTGCAGTATCTAGATAGGGATGTATTTCTAGGAACACCACCTAATCTCTATCTAAATGAAACATTATGAATTTTTCATTTACTCATCCTCAAATTCTACCTTAGTTTTATGTTCTCTAATCTATTTTTCTGTAAATATATTTCCCATGGTTTCTACTAAACATCATGTGATACCAACTATAGGGCCTTGACCTGAGATTCCCAAATTCAGTGTCTACAACTATTACATTGGCATGATTAAAAATAATGAAATCTCTAAGGATTAAATAGTTTAGTAGTTTTGGTAAACCAGATACATACATGAGCCTTGTATTAATAATTAATGCACTAATTAGAATACATATTTTTTCTTTCTTGGATAAAATTGTGTTCCTCTTAGCCTTTCCTTGGATATATTTTTTAGTACACTTCATGGATTCCTGGGGAAAGTAAAGAAAATAACGATCATATCAAATGCTCTGTACAATTATGTATAGTGGAAGTAATAATGAATCAGTGAGAATAATAATTATGGAAAGGTAAATAACTAAAAATACATTCCATGGTATCAATAAACTAATAAATAACGTTATAAACAATATGGATGGTTAATAACTAGAAACACACACCATTAAAATAACAGTGTGAGGTCTAATCAATATGGAAATATATGAAACTAAAAACACATTCCATTTAATCAAAAAATGATAATGAAATTCATCCATGGACTTTATCATTGGGAAAATATAATGGATAATAAATAATGGATCAAAATGAATGTAATGATTAGTTATTGGATTCCATGTCTGAGGCACATTAAAACATATACCATCAAAACATTTCACAATATGGTTAAAACTACGGGTAAAAACATGTTTATTCTATGAAAATAATTTTTCTCATGAGAACCTATCGATGAATCGAGGGGATATTAAAAGTTTGGACCCACGCATCACTGCCTATCCAAATAATTTATCATATTGAATAATTGATTTATTTAATAAAAAATAAGCCTTATGAAATATCTATATTGAATAAAGAATACAGATTTATCAATATTACCCCAAATAATAAAATAACTATCAACATAAACACTATATGTAAAACAATATGTGGTTTAGACACTAAACATATCCATGATAAATGTTATGGATAATTTTGGGAAATTAAATGTCCAATGTTTATAGGAATTTTCATATTTCAAGGGAGATAAAAATGAATCAAGGAAGTGAATATCAATACTATCCTTAGAGAAATCAATCAAAACCCATCCAAAGGAATAATAATGATGTAATCAATACAATATATCCCATTTGGATTGAAAATAGTGGGTTTTTTTCATTGATGAATGGAAATATTAGAAAAAGATCATTTAAAAACATTCAATAAGAAAATATCCCTTTCATTTTGATAGAAAATTTGAAAATACATTTCTTCAAAAATCACATTTAAAATAATTTTCTCTAAACATAACCTTCTAATCATGAAAATGATTCTTCTAAGAAACAAGGATGAGTAAATTTTTACATTCCATACAAGGTAAAATAACATTCTTTTTGCACTGTAAAAAGGTATGAAAAATTCCTTGTACAGAATGAAATAAGAACATTCCATTGAAAAAATTTGTAATAGAAAAAAAGGGTAAAATATCATTAATAAATAAATTTGAAAATGATAAAAACATTTTTGAAAACATTTTATTAAAAAATTATTTTTAGAATAAAATAGGTTATCCGACTAAAGAGAGATATGATGTCTGGTTTTTGTAAAAAAAAATTCTAAAACATTTTATGTACCTTAGAGTAGGAAAATGATAATATTACTTGAAAAGGGTCTTGAGTAACCATAGGTTAAGAAAATGAGAGGGTTTATTGAAAAATGGTTATATATATTCCTCGAATGTAAATTCAAGTACAAATAATCCTTAATAAAATGAGACTATGAAGTAAACACCCGAATAGACCCTAACATTGAAGTGAGACTCAACCAATGAATAGATTTTGTGTAAAAAATTTAAATCCACATAAAACAAGTTTAAATAAAAAAATAAATAGTAAAAATTTATTACAATATTAATGACAATAATGAACTAATATAACCCAATGAAAAAGAATCAGGTTATGAAATTCCTTACCACTTTGTAACTTTTAATTAAAATCCTCAAAGAAGAAAAAATTCAAACAAAACCTCAAAATATAATGAATATAGAATAATTCATGAAATAATATATCAAAATGGGTAGTATATACACTACAAAATCTAAATAATGGTGATTATGATGTATGCCTTGTGGAAAGAAAAGAAAGATAATAATCCCTTACCTGGTGTTTCCTTTCAGGTGAACATCTTTTAACCTCCTATAAAATGGTTTTAAACATGTCAATAACTTATACTAGAACCATAATCATATTTACAATATCATATATGATATTTTTATAATATCTTATTTCCAATTTTTTAATAGTCATTCATTAATTTAACTATTTAGGGTGTTATTGTCTAGTTTTTTTAGTATGTTTAGAATTTTTACTTGTTGTTCCAATTAACTAGATCATGATTTCATCATCCCTATAATGTAAAACATGATTTAATTATCATATATATTCTCTATATATTTATTTATAATAATCCATATGATTTGGATATTGTATATGAAATGCACAGTTCATGGAGATGGTAGGATTTACGTACGCATGAACGATACCTTCATTTCATTTTTGTATTGAAAGAATGAAAATATAATGATATTATATCAATGATAACATGTGTTTTTGTAAGGAATCACTATTTCCGAATGGATTCCAAATTATTTGTTTATGGAACTGGAAAAACCAATTTGTTTTGTATCCAAAGGGACCTACTTTCCTAAGGCAGACGCTCATTAAGGATCTGGACCCACGAGGCTTAAGAACTAACATTGGTCAAGAGGATGGGAGATCAGGCTCATCACACCCTTTTTAAGGTAATTATTTCCCTTTATAGGACTCTCTTATAGATTTAATATATGTTCATAAATCCTTATTAATTTACCAAGAATAATGTAGGTTTCCAGGGAAATTTGAAATCAATTATTTTCATGTATGGAAATCAGAATCATATGTATGTATTCGAGGTTCTTAATCAATGGAGATATCTATATGTATTCAAGGTTCTCCAAAAATGGTATCCTCTTATATACTATATAGATATTCTTTGGCCGTTATTGTGACAATGAATGTTTTTAAGCCACTTAATAGGGCACTCTAGAGTTTATTGTCATCCAGGTATAAGTAAGTCACTCTATAATTTATTATCATCCATGGAGACAAAAATTTGTTATGGAGTTTATTATCATCCAAGTAAATAGGGTTTAATTTGGAGTTTTACCTTCATTCAGGGATATGGAAGTTTTTTTGATGTTGGTATCAAACCTATAGATGGGATTCCTATGTATCATTGAGAATGAAATCAGAACCCATGTGGTTTGTTGATGCTTAATGGGTCACGTCATACCTTTTATAGTTGTGTGATAAGGACTCAACCATAAACTTTAACATCGTGTGTAAAGGATATCTAGGAAGAAGGTGCCTAGTTGATGTTTGGTGTGGGACTTACATTGAAGTAACATAAGGAACCTGGAGAGAATGTGAGTTTCCATGTTGGATTAGACCCTATAGGGAATGTGGCCTAGAGACAATTGGGTTGATTGGGGATGTCGGGTTTCAACCTCAAGGAGGCTTCCTACATATCCCATTGAGATGGGAATCACAGCCCACATTGTTTGATAAGTCTCGCAAGGAAATATGTCCCTTTGGAGGGAATCTATTGTGGATTACTCCTAAAAAGGATTCCCTTGTAACAGGGTCCACGAGATATGTCATAACTCATAGAGATTTTGGGGCGATTAATTTGGGGATTATTCTAAAGTAAGATTCCTGAATTAGGGGAATTAGAGTTGGAATCTTGAGGAGGATGTCTAGTGAACTGGGGCCTTGGTGAAGGGTTCTTATGTATCCCAAATATGGTAGGAATTAGTGTTCTCATATTTCATTCCATCAAGTGGATTTTGAGGGTGCTTCAATCACTACAAACCGCTAATCCCATGTGAGGCATGCTCATGGTGAGAAACAATAGGATGTTAAAGATTCAGCAAGTTATGAATAATTTCTCCTCCACTGATGGAGGAGTTCAGGCCTACGATGAAAGAGGTCGGGATGCAATGGGAGAGGCTGTGGATATGATAGAGGAGGCCAAAGCAATGAACCTTCTGTCTCTTCACATTACTTTAGAAGAGGGTCCAATGTAAGTAAGGAATTAAGGTGAAGGATGTAGAGAGGAGTAATACTGCAGCCTCCTACATGAAAGGCTAAGGTATTAAATTAGGATGGCTACCCTAAAATGGGACTCGTAGTGCAGATGGAGAGTTTTCATTGGTCAAAAGGAAAAGAAGGTGTGAACGATACCATCCCTACCAATTACTGGAGGATTCTTGTCTCAGAGATGAGAATGGGAGGAAAATTCATATCCCCAAAATCCATGATCGGGAACTCCTTAACACTATCTCTGGGGTAAGGTTCTATATGACCACATATATCCAAATCCAGAGACACCCAAGGCCCCTTACACTCTGGTAAGGCATGTTTGGGAAGCCCCTAACCATAGATATCCAAATTCAAATGGGAGAAATGTAGATGTTCCTTTCCCTAAGATTTTGTAAATTAGGAGGTCTATAGGAGGTTTTAACATAATTATTTTCAGTAGTGGGATCCAATGAAGAAGAGGCCCTACCTTGAGTGGATTTGAAGGAGGCTTCATTAGAGTCTTGTGTAGGCTGAAGGGGTGAGGTGAACCAAGGTCAATCAAGTAAGTGGTGCATAGGTATGTGGTGCACAAGTAGACATAGGGTAATTGGTTGCACATTAGGTGATGAACATCCTAGAATACTAGACTTGGGTGAGACTTTGATAAATCCTTCAATAGACTTCAAAGGCATTCTATAAAGTGGGGTGACCAAATTTCTATTTAAGGAAGTTTCATCCCGCATGTGTTCTAAAATTGGGGGGGGGGGGGTTGGGTTAGTTTTTTATTTTTAACCCCTATAGAACCTAAGCCTCACCATCCCCCTTTAATTCCTTTTCTTATGTGTTATGAAACTATCTTGGAGGTTTCTGAGGAAATGCATGAAGCATTAGGGCCATCAGAGAAGAAACTAGGATTCAGGTAAATTTTTTCATAAAAATTAATTTCCCAAGGGTCTATTTATAGAAAAATATGGTTCCCTGTGTGATGGTGACTTTGAGTGCAAGTGAGCTAGGAGTTCATAAGTGATGGGAGTGCAAGCACTTTCAAGCTGTCAGTGATTCAGGAAACCTTGGAAAATCCAATTTTTCTCCCTTTTCAAATCTTGATATTCTTTATGTATTTTCTCCTCTTATTATAAGGAATTCCCCTTTGTCACATTTTCATCTATGTGACGGAATGGGTTGTCAACATAATCCCCCCCTTAGGAATGAATTTGAATGAAACAGAGTGTCTAATTCTGATGTAAAATGGGATGAAAAGGGAAAAGGTTCATGCAAGTTGTTGGGTTATCGCATAAGATGGTGCTGCTTAAGTACACTTCATCGTCTATATATAGGGGATCTATTTCAGAAAAAATCAAAAAGGGTCCTAAAAAATTGGCTCTTTGTACACAAGTCTAATGCACCGAATTTTTAAAAAAATATATTTTCTTATTCGTGCAGGTACATTAGGTATAATAATTGTGCGCCCAACCTTGAGCGACAAACTTGTGGGCCATAGTTTCACTTGCTCACTATAATGGATTTGTCAAATTTTATAGAATTTTTTGGAATTTTTTTTATAAAGGAAAATATTTGGAAATAAATTTTATATTTATTTTCATGTTGAAATGGAACTAAATAAATTGGCTGGAAAGCAGACTGAAGACATGATGAAGATTATAGGACGTGATTACTACAATGTATGTGACACTACTCTTCCTGATTTGGAAATGTTTTGGAAGAATTATCATCATGACTTTCTGATGAGTAATTATCTACCACTATATGGTTATGGTCATTTTTTTGGATCTAACATACTGGATCTGAATAACTACATACCGTTCACTTGGTTTCAAGACCACAAGTACTTTTCATCTACAAACATTTCTTGTGATGGCATATATATCAATGCTAGAATGAAATCCAAAGACCATGTTATGCATCATGGACCATGTGATCCAAATTTGAAACCAAACATAGTCAAACTAAAGACACACAACTATTCTTCCATCTTACGAGATTCTTAGAAAGACCAGTTGAAGGGATGGAAGAAAAGTTAGGACTTTCACTCAGGAGGGGATGTGAAACAAGCATGGATATGGGCATAATGGGTGCGCAAACTATATGGAGTTTAAATATGATCTAAAATAATATGGAATTTACAATGCTATGTTGTTATGGAAAACATATTTGTATTGTAATGGAGATTTTGTTCCAAATTTGCAGAGTTGATGGATCCATAGATGAGTTCTTTCTATATGACACATGTAGAGGTGGAAATTTTCTTGTGTGTTGTTTAAAAGATCTATAGAGAACTGACCCATAGAGATCTGTATGATTAATTAATTCTTACAAAGGCAACATGGAATGTTGGAGAAAAAACACCATCCTTGTCACGTGAGTTACTGAAGACAACACACATGATCAGGACTACAAAGCCCCTCACAAGGGGGTATAGTTATCCAAAGAAGTATATAAAAATATTTTTGGTGATGAATAAAGAGAAAGGAACCACCTGCATGTGTCTAAAAATATTTCCCAAGGTGGAAAATAGAGGTGTGCCTAGAACCTTCTGGACAACACTTGAGAAAGAAGAGTTTGAAAGATGTGGGTATGAAGTCAATTCCAAAATTCATGCCAAGATACATCTTGAGGGTTTCCTGGCCATGTGTATCACTGTATATTTATTTCATGTCTAATATTTCAAGGGTGGTGTAAGGCCTAGAACATTTTTTAGAGTGGTCAATTTCGCAGATAAGAAGGTTTTGGGGTTGTCTACCCCTATTATGGAGAAGATTCATTGGATCTGGTTTCATATTCATGGATGGATGTATCCTTTTAAAAGATTAGGAACATTAAAAGTTTTGTGGGGATGGATCACAACTCACTTCAGAACCTATGATATGCATAGTGGTATCCAAGTCATATGTAGTTTGTTCGGACTGTTTTTTCAATATTTCTAGGCTATAATTCTTCTATCCTTTACACCTCTTTATATTAATAAAATATTGAGTATGTTAAAGGAGTTCCACATCTTCCCTTAAGGGAATCATCCTACGGGAAGAGTGGATGATGACCTGACAGCCAATTTAGAGATGATGGTGTATATGCTAGCTTATAGACATGATGTACTTGAAAAAAGGATTGATAGTGAAATCATATGTGAGGCCTTTGATCCTTATAGATTCTCATGTGAATTCAAGTGTCTACAAAAAATTATTGTATCCCCTCCAATTAATTTTAGACTAGAAAAACATATTATGGTGGATTGATAGCTATGGTTGCTGACAACCATGGGTAAGACATGGGAAGTGTTTAATCTTACTTCAGTTGATGTAGAGAGCATATTGATTCTCAGGTATGATGATACATGGGTTGAATCATACCCTTAAGGGGTACTAAACAATGATGTCCCTAGAGTATGAATAAAGAGAGGGAGTAGGATGAAATCCTCTCATTTGGAACATGCTTCCTAGTCTATAGAGGCTGATTCCTCATAGTTATAGGGTGAGGAGGGAGAGGCACCTAGTTCACCAAAGAGACCTCATGCAAGATACAATCTTCCCATTAAAATTAAGTGAGCTACATCAACATCATTTCCTAGAAGATATTCATGTTCCTATTTCGTATCCATCATCTGTGACAGTAGAGGTTGGGAAGCATGTCAAGTCTATGGTTGTATGATCATCTTCATTGAAACCTATAATTTATTCTGAGCATGTATGACCAGAGGTAGTTCAAGCATGGAAAAAAATTGTTTTTTAATGCGAAAAATATGTTGGAGATTTTACATGAGGGGTTACATATTCTAGGAATAGGGGATCTTCAAGCCTCATCTGATATTAACTTTGAGAAAAATCTTAATGAAGTAAAAATTTACATCCAATAGATGGGGATGCGTATATATTAAACTGAAAATTCAATCCCCACCACCAAACGTGTCAATGGAATGATAGATCGTGGTTCCACAAAAGGGATTGTCCCTTCATCTCTTGAAGAATGGTATAATTTTGTCTATCCTGAAAATATTAGTTTTATTCTTCTCATATTATTTTCTTTTTTTCTATTTAAATTTATCTAAATCATTATTACTCAAGGGAAATACCAACTTTAAATTGTAGATGACTGATGGAAAATCTACTGAAGTTCCATCATTGTGGTATAGCATTGGTGGTACCATGATTGGGTTTAGTGATTCACCTTGTGAATCAGGAGAGATATCACTAGGTAGGCATGTCATGGATGATGAGATGGCGGGAGTCTTGTGGTTTTCAAAACCTATTTTTAGAGATGATGATGCTAGTACACCTAAGGATAAAAAGAAGAAAATATATTGGAGAAATAAATTTTCTGCTAAATTCTTTATTATCAGTGGTAAGTCTTCATGTTAGTATTAATTTAAACTTCATGCATAGAAAGTGCTTAAACTTCTTATAATTACTTGAACTTTTTATATTTATTACCTTATGGATGTTATTAATGATCCTATGGGAACCACAATAGGTACTTCTAATCAAGTGAAAATTCCGTTCAATGAAGTGGATCCTTTGACTAAAGAGGCATCTGGTCTAGAGAAAACTGCATCTCCTCTCGGCACTTCTCATATCCCTTTTTCTATAAGAGAGAAGGAATCTAGTATATCAGAAGTTATTCATGATAATCTATACATAAAAAATGCTTACTTCTATTTCTATAACATCTTAGGTTCTTCACATGCACTGTAAAATCCTATGATGACTAATGATAACCCGACAGCTATCAATGGGGAGGTTGTTCTAGGTATAAATTCATTTTCAGTGGGTCATTAACCTAATGCTCCAAGTATTCCCATGGTTGAGACTAACATGGGGCCTATGATTTCATTGAAATATATGATAAATCTGGGAATTTATTTTGATGAAGTACTAAAATATGTTAATATTACCACTACTTTATAATAATTTGAAGTTCCTTATATAGAACCAAATGGATGTGAGTTTTTATTATTCATCCAATCAATCTTCTTATGCCTGATTTCCTAACCTTAATTAGTTAGAATGTGTTGATCCATCTACAGATGATTCTAAAGTGATTTTTTCAAGAAGGGACTTTGATATTACTATCAATCCCTCTATTGAGGAGGATCTGGCTCAGGAGAACCTTGAAATAGAGAATATTCTTGAGGTTCATCAAGTGAATCCTGAGAAGGTTCCAGAAAGTATACCCCACTAAGAGGTTCCAATCAAAACTACTGATGATGAGAATGTTAGGGAGGAGTCCTCATAGGTTTCTGGCCTATTATTAGGTAAGGGTTACCAACCATTATGATTTTTCCCAGTCTTACCATTCTTTTGAAACTAACCATGACATTGATTTGTCATGGAGTATTATCATATTTTATAGCATGGTATAAAGGTGTTGATTTTTCGTCAGCTCAACCAACATCATGAGGCCATGAAGCTATAATTCATGACGGAGAAGAAAATGGAACTTCTTTAAGTGCATTAATCCTAGAGTACATCCCTTCTAATGATAGTGATTATGAATCAGATCTAGAGTTGCAGAAATCACTCTGCCTTGCACATCGTAAATCATGTATAGATATATGGATGTTTATCTCAAAAACATCCTTTTAGGAAAACTTCTTTTGTGGATCCCATGGCGCTCAATGTTATTCAACTTGTTAGGGTTTGTGGTTTTTGATTACCGTGTAATCCATACTGCACTGAAAGAGACCATTTGGAGGAGGTAGCAAGAGCACAAACATCAAATGGATCTAAAAAAATCCATGTTTCTTAATAACATTGATGAATTTTGAGAATCATTTTCTCAAGACAAGGCTATTCATATAAAAATATTAGAAACCTTCAGGCAGCAAGCTAATGTGAATATAATTAAAGTGTCACATCTTCCTTTAGAGTTAGAAAATACTATAAAAGAACTTAGATAACTTCATTACTCGATAGAAGAAGAGAAAAAATAAGGGGTAAATCCATTGTAGATGCTAAGGAATCACTTCATTAGTCCAAGGAGACTGAGGTTGGTTGAATTTTGTAACTTCAACAAGAAACTAATGGCGATCAGGAGGCCATTCAACAAATGAAAAGGTATATAAATGGCCACTTATTATTTATAACAGGGATAATCAAATTCGTGGATGTTCCACTAAGAACTTTTTGATTACTCATAAATGAAAAGAATTTTTTTTAATCATTTATTTCTTAATCCTTATTAAAATTATAATGTTGAACCTGATTTAAATAATAGGAAATTTTCAATCTGGTTAATCATAATTACAATTATATGGATAGAAAGGGATCTAATTTTTACCTAAGATAATGGAGCTAGTGATAATAATTTGATAGTTTCTAGGGTCATATGAACAACCCTAAAACTTTTTTCCTTTAACATTTGAGTTTCCCAATATTTCCTAGAACCTATAGAGTGTAGGTTCAATGAGCTGAGTCTCAACTTGTTTATAGGGTTCCCTTTATGGTTTTTTAGCTAGGTGAGTAATATGTCTTTTTTGGTAGTTTAAAGTCATGCATGTAGGAATAATAAAGCTAGTTTTTTAGGTCGAATAGATTTGACACTGAAATTTGGAAATTATAACCCAAATAAGTCTT
Organism: Viscum album; assembly: GCA_963277665.1. Lineage (NCBI taxonomy): Eukaryota > Viridiplantae > Streptophyta > Magnoliopsida > Santalales > Viscaceae > Viscum > Viscum album. The sequence continues at coordinate 2,011,115,943 of OY728164.1, read as the reverse complement.
GATGGCTAGGAATGTCCTGATATCTTTTATTTTAGATGCTTTTAATGGGATTCTGAATTCATGATTTTTATAGTAACCAAATATAAGATTTGAAATAAAATAATAGAGGTGGTATATTCCAAGAACAAAGTTACCACTGTTTGATAAACCCGTTATGGGGGCTTTATTATCTAGGGCCAACTAGAGCATGTGTTTCATATCCAAATAGTGGAATCCTTGGGATGACATTCCCATTTTGAGGGAGACATTATGAAAGGCCAACTGGGGGTATATACTGCATGGTCAGGAAAATTCATTCCCATGAATTCTAACATTCTACTGCTGATAGACAAAAAGAATTAATATTTGGATGTATCAAGCCCACAGTGGATGGTTTTTTAAAGGAAAAGGTATATAAAAATAAATGGGTATATCTATGCCGATATAGGCAACAAAGAAACCATTCTTATACAAATTTTGTGTATGTTGGAGGAAATATTTTTAAAAAATTATATCTCTAATATTTTTCTATGTAGTTTAATGTCATGCTGTAAGGACATTATGTTGTGCAATTTGAAGTCATGAAATAAGGATATTAAGGGATTTTTTCATTTTTTTTAATATTTTATTGAGTTTAAAGTCATGTTGTATGGATATTGGGTGGATTTTCTTTTTAAAGTCATACATAAAAGACATTATAGGGCTATGTTGTTTAACTTCATGCAGCAAGCACATTATGGGGTTGTGCAGTTTAAAGTCATGCAATAATGATATTATTTAGCTATGAAGTTTAAATTCATGAAACAAGGACATTATGGGGATTTAATTTAAGGTCTTTAGCTCTGACTAAATATTTTATGGTTTTCCAATTCTTAGTAATACTTATGAAAATGTATTACCATATTTAGGTATACAAAGGAGGAATTTTAATGTATTATTTGGGGATTTCCAAATCTGAAGAATGACATGTTAAAATGGATAATGGAATATAGAGGGGTTCTCTTTCAAGAATGAATCTACCACTATTTAACAATTTTGTTTTGGGGTTGTAGTATACAGGGACAACTAGGGAATATGCTTCATAGCCAAACAGTGGTATCCTTTGGCTGACAGACCCTTTATGTAGGTGACTGATGTAATGGAAACTGGAGCATTTATTGCATAGTCAGGTAATAGGGCTCTCATGAATTCTAATATTCTATTGCAAAAATCCAATGAATGTTAATGGAAATTCAGATATTCCCAAGCATAGACTTTGGTTTTATGGAGAAAAGTTCCTGAATACAGAATGTATATTTCCAATCATGATTTCCAAAGAATTAAAGGAATAGGTTCTAAATAATGGTATGACCCAAATATAAGAAGTATGGTGCTAGTCGTTTTAGGTCATATGACTAGGACCATAATATTATGGAAAAAATAGATGATATGTGGTCGAATGTCCCAAGGTCATTACAGTATTATATGAAAATATATAAATAGAAAATGTAAACCATATTCTTGGATACATTCAGGTCAGAAGAAGGTATATGAGGCAAATACACAATGTATGACCTCTTTAAATTATGGGGCCCCTGCATACCTTTATCAAAGCTTAAAGTGATAGAAGAGTCTTCTCCCAAGAATAAAGTTACTGATATTCGGAAAACCCATTATGGGTGATGAATTATGTAGGGAAAAATAGGTCATCTGATTCATAGGAAAATAGTGTCATCCTTAGTCTGGTAGGTCTGTTATATAGGAAAATTTAATACAAGGCCAACTGGGGCACGTACTACATAGTCAGGAAAAAAGAGTTCTCAGGTATCAGACATTTTGAAACCAGAAACAAAATAATTATTATAAAGATCTAAAAATATTTCAATATTAGGAGTATGATGTTTGAAATGGAAATTTTCCAATACATAATGGAATTGTTTGGACCGATAATGGCCCTGAATTTAGAATCCCTTACATAGATATGACACATATGTATAAAAGGGAACATCTCTTGTTTCCTTGATGGGTCCTCTGGGGAGAGGGACCAAAAAAAAATATCTTGTATAGATTTTGATCATAGGCTAGATAGGGAGGATTTTCATTTTTCCCTTGGCTGGGACTATGATCTGTGTCCTAGTTTTGACTACATATCTCAAATAGGAAAAGAATCAAACCATGTGTAGTTCTTTGAATACAATACATTTTAACATCATGTGGTGAGGACTGTATCAATGCAGTTTAATATCTTGTGGTGTGGAAGATAAATTACTCAATGTGAAAAAGTAAGGGGAATTATGGATTCGTGTTGTTTAATTTCATGTGGTAAGGACATTATTTGTCTTGACATGAAATGTCGAAAGTAAATATGGTTGAACTAGTGCATAAAATCTAAGCATCACTACGTTTCTTGTCAGAGCAAAAATCAAGTCACACATATTTCTAATAGATACAAGTTAATGTGTAAAGTGAAAACTTATATTGTATTTCCTCATGTAGAATTGAATCATACACAAGAGAGTGGAGGCTTTTTCATATTGTGATGTGGTTGGGCCCAATATTGAAAAATAAGACATCACTATGTATATAATAACCATGTTCTTTTTATTAAATTCATATATGATTTAATGAAATACAATTACACCTAATACAACAAGAAATACCAATAAGTCTAGTGCCTTGGGAAATTAGGAACATTACATAACAACTTAAATATGAAATATAAAATCATTATTGAAAACATACTTTACATGACCACAACATTCCTTTGTACTTAACAAAAAAGAAACATGAACATAAAGGTATGGTATATCATGATAATCATAACATGGAAATGTGGTAACAACTTAAAACATTGCATCATAAGTCAAGGATAAACTAAGAAGACCTCATAGTGCAAAAATTACCATAAAATAATCAATTAAAACCTTTTCCCAATATGTAATATCATGATACTAAACATTACCCAATGCATTGGAGTGATATATAATTTCAGGTGCACCTGTCACCTTCATTTCCATCTCATGCTTAAGTGTTCTGCATATATCATAAAGCATGGATTAATTCACTATCATAATTTATTCCATGATCAAGGGGTGTGAAATATATAAATTTAAGTCCTAAATAAAAATTTATATGTGTATTAAAGTCAACACCCTTGATAGATAATGGGTATGTAATTCACTACACAGCTGTATTGGAATAGAGATTCACGGTGAAATATTGATAGCCTAACGACGTGACATAAAAATTCATAATAAAGGGATAATGAGAGATAAAGTGGTCTCTCATAATATATATATATATAATTTAAAATAATATAGTAATAAAACTACATGTCTTAACGTAATTAATTTAGAAATATAAGGCATAACATAATAAAGAAAGATGAAGAAATAGGAGAAATGGAATAACTCTTATGAAATTTCATCATGGTAACGGTTGTATGTTGGATGGATTAATTAGAGAAAAAAGGGTATATCATCATTAAAAAATAATAAGGGTAGTATGAGGGGATTCAAAAACATACCCCATAATTTTTAAATGAAAATAAAATTGTGTAACAATATACGGAAACTTGGATAAAAATGATAATAAAAGGAACCCTTGAGGGTGTGACTTTAAAAGCTTGAAGAGGGGCTTCTTGATAGCTTGGGATGCCTTAAGAGGATTATAGAGAGGGGAGGACAGAGTAAGGATGTTATAAAAGTATTTTGAGTGAATATAAGTATGATATTGGGTGGGTTTATATAGGAAATTAGTGGGGAATTTTTTTAATATTTCACAAAGTTAGCTTTTGGGATCTATATAATTGAATATTCAAAACCACAAACCATCCCATGGTTTATCCACATGTTTTTTCCAAAGAGTAGTGTAAAACATTATTTTATGAGTTTATGGGCATAATAAATTAAAATATTGGCCTTTCTTATGTGGATGTGAGTCACATTATTAATGAAATGAACATATAATCATAAAATATATTATACATTTCATAGTATTCACTAAGGCTTTATAAAATAATTCAAAAACATATAAAATCCCATTATTTTAATGTTAAGAAATATATTTGATTGAATATCCGTTTTATGGTGTTTACTACATCAGTATTGGGTCATTATGATGTCATAAAACATGCTATATATTTATATGGTATTTAATTTTTACCGAAAAATTCAAATATCTCAGTAAATTATGAAAAATTCATCATTGGATAATTTTGACATCCTGATTCCAAAAAATAATATTCATTTTATCCAAATAATTTTCCAAATATGTTAATTTTCACTTTTAAAATAGAAAACAACATTTATTGAAAATTGATGGGTTTTGAAATAAATAGTTTTAAACCTTAACAAAAATTAAATTTGGCCTTATAAATATTATATGACAATTTATATTTAATTAAAGTAATTTAATAATAATATTTTATTGAAATATTATTTATGAATTCATCAAAATAGATTTCTTCATAAAATTTGAATATTAACCAAAAATATTATTTGTGCTTTAAAATCAATAATAAAATAAAATTATATTCATTATTTTATAAAAAATGTACATAATAATAGTGTTATGTGATTGATTTATATCCCATTATTACAACAGTATAAACCCTAAGAGTAAGGTGTGCGATGGTGGGGATTTCATGGTGTCGTTAAGTGAACATGGTTTGAGATGTGATCTCGATAAATTGAAATTCTTACATATATGGTTTCACTCATGCTTATGTTGTTAGATCTCGGCTTGGGCATGGTCTAAGGAAAATCACATAAATATTTTCGCCCTCAGAAGATTCGATAAATCGGCTTCATAGAGAATGATCCTACTAGTTGAGGAAATCACCTCCTTTTTTTATGTCAAAAGGATTTATTAAAAACCTATATTTATACTATCCATGTGATCACTATTAAATGACTATATTATGAACGATAATGATACTAAACAGTCATTTAAATCAAATTCGGTATAATAAAACAAATGGAGTGCATTTGTTTTCTATATCCATTTTACAAAATATGATTTTTAATTAAAATATAAGGGAAATTTTACTTATATAGTTCAGGTCATTACAATATCCCCCCTTTAAGAAATATATCCTTCCATATCTTCATTTCCCACATTAAAATAGAAGAGGTTAACTTCGTTTCATTTCCCCCTCTTATTCCCAAATTTCTTCTTCAAACTTTTGGTTTTTCCAAAACATTTTGAGCAGGTGAATTGTCTTATTCTATATAACTTTTTCTCTATGATCTAAGATCTTCATTTGATTCTCATCATAAGATAGGTCATTCTCCAATGGTACCACCTCTAGATTGAGTACATGAGATGTGTCTGTTATGTACTTTCTCAAGAGGGATACATGAAATACATCATGTACTTGAAATAGGTTCGGTGGGAGTGCTAGTCAGTAGTCCATTACTCTGATGCGATAAAGGATATCAAAAGGAATGATATAACTTGGATTGAGCTTTCCCTTATTATAAAATCTCATTAATATCTTACATGGAGATATGTGGAGGAATACCATGTCTCCAACATCAATCTCTAGGTCGTATCGATGATTATAAGAACATATTTTTTGTCAAATATGAGTATCCATGATGAGCTGCTGAATGGTCTTAACCTTCTACACCATTTACTCTACCATTTCAGAACCTTGTAATTTTCATTCCTTAACTTCATCCTAGCATACAGGTGTTTTTCACCTCTTCCCATAAAGGGATTTATAGGGAGACATTTGGATTCTTGAGTGGAAACTGTTGTTGTAAGATAACTCAACTAGAAGAATATGTTGATCTCATCTTTTTTTTATGTCCATTGAGTATGCTCTCAACATGTCCTCATGTTATTGGATAGTCCACTCATATTTTCCATTAGTTTGAGTTTGATAGTTCATTCTAAATTTTAACACATCATTCAGAGCATGTTTAACACTCTTCTAGAACATATAGCTAAATCTTGGATCTTGATTATATACAATCGATAGTGGTACTCCATTTCATTTCACCACTTATTGGAGGAATATCCATGAAATTTTATGCACTGAGAAATCCTCTCGAATTGCCATGATGTCTGGATGTATTAGGAAGCCCAATGACAAAGTCCATAGTGATGTTTTCCAAATTCCATGTAGGTATGGGTAATGGTTGTATCATCTCCTTATATTTTTTCCTTTCTACCTTCACTTATTGGAATATGAGACATCCTGATGTATATTACATGATCTTATTATTCATATTGTCCCACCAATAGGGATCCTAGAGATCTTGATACATCTTTGAGCTTCCCATGTGGATAGAGATGGTTGAGCATTGTGAATCATCCAACATCTCCTTATTTAACTTAGGATTTTATGGTACACATAGTCTTGGCCAAAATATTACAACACATTCTTCTTTAACATTGAACTCCCAGGATTCCCCTTTTCTAATATTTTCCACTTTTTTCTAAATTTTCAAACCATCTCATTGATCATCCTTCAACCTCCCAATAAGAGATGTTTGAGAAATAATTTTTGAAAGGATTGATGATTTTCCATCCTTTATGATTCCCATGTCCATTCTGTTCAAGTCGAAAAAGATCATATCCTTCTCAATTATCATCAATGAAAGAGTTTTTTTATCCTTTCTACTTAGATAATCTTTCACTTTATTCCCTTTCCTTGGATACTAGTGAATAGAGCAGTCATAGTCATTGATCAGCTCTAACCATCTTCATTGGCACATATTAAACTCTTTTTGTGTGAATATATACTTGAGGATTTTGTGATCCTTATACATTTCACACTTCTCCCCAAAGTGGTAACATTTCCATATTTTCAAATCCAAGATCCCGATAGTAAAATCTAGATCTTGTGTTGGATAGTTCCGGTCATGAACATTCAACTTCCTTGAAGCATAGGTAATGAAGTTTTTATTTTTCATCAACACACAACCCACTACCTTTTTTGAAGCATCACTGAATACCACAAAAATATTTCCACTTGTGGGTAGTGTGATCACAGGTGTAGTGATAAGCCTCCTCTTCAAATACTTGATTATCTCTTCACATTTATTATTCCATGAAAACTTGACTCCATTCTGAGTTAACTTGGTTAGAGGGTTTTTCAATCATGAGAAATTTCTCACAAATTGACGATAATACCTAACTAATCCAAGGATACTATGGATATATATCCAAGATGTTGTCCTAGACCATCCCTAAATTTCCTCAGTCATTGAAGGGTCCGCATATATCCCATTTCTTGTGATGATATACCCCAAGAGAGAGACTTTCTTCAACTAGAACTCACATTTACTATACTTGGAATAATGCTTTTCATTTTACATGTTCTTTAGCATAGTACATAAATGATCCTCATGCTCCTTCTTAATTTTAGAGTATATTAGAATATATTAGATAAATACTACCAAAACGTTTCTAGGTAAACTCTAAATAATATATTAATCAAGTCCATGAAGATTATTGGAGGAATAGTGAGTCTGAATTGAATCACTATGAACTAATAATGCATGTACCTTATACGAAAAGCAGTCTTGGGGATATCCTCATTATTCAACCTTAGTTGGTAATATCCAAACCACAGATCCAACTTGGAGAAGTATTGTTCTCCACGTAGATTATCAAATAAGTCATCAATTCATTGTTAAGGATACTTGTTCTTTATCATGATTTTGTTGAGCTCATAATAATCAATGAAAATGTGCATTGACCCATCCTTGTTCTTGATGAAGGGAACCGATGAGCCACATATTGAACCACTTGGGCATATAAACCCGTTATCTAGATTCTTCAATAGTTTTTTCTTTAGCTTCTCATGTTGTACAACATCTATTCTATACAGTGTCTTGGGTATTGGAAACACCTCAGTTATAAGGTAAATTCTTAATTCAACATCTTTTTTAGGAAGAAGACCAGGAAATTAATTAGGAAACAAATAAATAAATTCCCTCAATATAGGCATGTCATCCAAGATGGTTCTTTCCTTAGACTTGATCATCTGAGAAAGATACACATGCCCATATATCCGTAATATCCATTCTTTTGATAATGGTGCTAATGAATATTCATCCTCCTCCTTGCACTTTTATAGAATCGAGGGTTTATTTTCCATATAGTGATTGATTTCTTTATCATGAAAATTTATGTTATATCTATATAGGGAAACCCCATCCATGCTAATAATTGCATCAAATTCCACCAAGGTAAGTACGATAAGGTTCACTGGTAAGTTCAATCCATAAATTGTTATATGGGAGGAGTTATATATATGCGATGTTATAATTTCTTCATTAATCATTTTCATTAACATCTTAACTTACATTCTTTGTGGTGGTGTTTGGATTATTTTACTAAACATTCAGGATATAAAATAATGTGTAGAACAAGAATAAAAAAGAATTATTTCTACTCTTGTATGAATACCTAGTTTACTTGTCACCACTTCGCTTTCAAAACTCACTTTGACAGTAGTGATGGAAAAATCTCTCCCTTACTACCTTGGAGGTTGTTGGTTGCCTCCAAAAACTCTTGGAATAGTGCATTGGTTTGAGAAATTCCCTGGTTCCTTGTAGTTGTAGAAATGTACAATGCGATGAGGGTTTACGAGAGCATTCATTTACTCTTCCCCAATAGTGGGTTTTTATTTCCTGAAATCACTGGATAGGTTCCCTTCCTTCCCACACCTGAAGTATTTACTCATCCCATTTAAGAAACTTCCATGTTGCTTCTTCACATGCCTTTGGAAAGTGGGGTGTTAATATTTATTGGCACCGTTAGATATTTCTATTAGACCTCCAGAAATTGATTCCACATTATTCTTCTTATCCCCGTGATACCCCTGAGATTACTTGATCTCCATTTTGATTTGTAGGGAATATTAGACAACTTCATCATAGCTATCAAATTCATGGATCCCCAGGTCTTTATGTAGGCTAGGTTTTATCCCACCAACGAAGCGGTCAACATTAGATTCTGGGGTAACGAAAAATACAGTGGTGTATCGTTCAAGCCTTTTGGAATTTTCCTCGTACGCTCCAATGGATTCATATTCTTTTTTCTTGAGGTGAAGGAAGTCCCTTTATATCTTAAGTGAGAGGGTTCGAGGAAAATATGTTGCAAAAAACATTTTCCATAAATCCTTCTATCCCATCACATCGATCTCTTCTACAAGTTTTGTATTTTTGATCAATGTCCACAATTGATCAAATTTTCCCTCCAAATGATAATAATCTAAAATAAACTTGTATTGTTTGGAGCATTGAAGGATTGAGAAGATCTTATTAATAGACTTGATCCATTGGTTGGTGATTTAGGGATTAGATGATCCATTGAAAGTGGGTGGCCTTTGTCTCATGAAGATCTTGATTGTGACTTGTTCTATATTTGGGGGTGGACTTTCCTCTTGATACTGGTTTCTATTTAGTACATGATTTAACTGAGAGAGACTTGTGATAATGTTTTTAATTACCGCTCCCATCAGATTGGGCATCTCATTAGGGTAGTTGTTACATTGATCTTTGTATCAGTTTCTAGCTTGATTCCTCCTATTACTGGCCATTAGCTAGAATAAAATGAAAATTAGTGGAAAATATTAAAAACTATTAAACACATAAAGGGAAATACAATGACCTTAAAGGGATAACTTATAAAGTACATTTACTTCCGTAAATTATGAATTTCTGGGCATCAATCTAATTTTTCCATGATATATTTCTTAAAATATATTCTAATGGGGTTTTTTTATTCCCTTAATAATTGTTCGTATTATGTTTATGAATTTATCAAATCATATCCCCAAATAGTGTCAAACCAGGAGTACAGAAAGGTCCATTATCATTCACCATTTCTCATTTGAGTCTAGCTTAAAGAAGAGTTTTCAGGTTTTACCCCTTGATATATTTGTGCCAGAACCACATCCACTTTTTCATATCCAAATGGGGATGTATTTTATTGATAATACACTTAATATATACTCACCAGGGTTTAGGTATTTTTTTCTTATTCATAGTCTGACACCTAAGGATTTTAGTAGAGTTTTCTAATCATAATCCCAAAAATAACTAAACCTCCCTCTGATACCAACTATAATAGAAATGTTACTTTTATTACATTTATACATGATTTAATGACATAAAAATAAACTTAAAACAACCCAAAATATCAAGAATTTTTTTGTCTTCGTAAATTAGGAACATTACATAACTTAAATCCTGAAATACAACATCATTATTGAAAACATAATTTACATGACCACAACATTCCTTCATACTTAATATTTCATGGGATAACCTGAGGATATACCTAAGAAAGTGTTGAGATAAAAATTATAGTTAGGGAATATACATGGAATAACATGAGGAATACAACACATGTTAGACAATAAAAATAGAAATGGAGCATAATAGAAATACGAACATAAAGGCATGATATAGCATGATAATCATAATATAGAAATGTTGCAACAACATAAATCATTAAGTCATTGGTCAAGGATAAAGTTCCAAGAAATCATAGTGGAAAAAGTCTCATAAATGAATTAGGTAAAACCATGTCCCAAAATGTCATATTATGATACTAAACATTACCCAATTCATTGGATCGCTATATAATTCTGGTCACACTCGTCACATTCATTTCACTCTTATTCTTAAGTGTGTCGCATAGATCATAAAGCCTGGATTCAATAATTATCATAATTTATTCCACAAAAAAGGGGTGTGGAATAAATAAATTTATGTATTCAATACAAGTAATACTTTTATAAAATAGAACACCCTTGATAGGTAATGGGTATTATATTCACTACACAATTGTTTTTGGAATAGGGATTCACGGTTCACTTTCGGCAGCCTAACAACACGATATAAAAAATCATAAATAAGGGTTGATGAGAGTGAAAGAGGAATCTCATAATATATACATGGAATTTAAAATAATATGGTCTTATATATACATGTCCCAAAATAATTAATTTTTAAATAGAATTCATAACATAATAAAGAAACTTGAAGAAAGAAGAGAAACATAATAACTCTTATGAAATTTCGGCATGGTAATGGGTGTATGTGGGAGGGATTAATTAGAGAGAAAGGGGTATATAATCATTAAAAATAATAAGGGTAGTTTGGGGGGAGGTTTTAAAACATACCCCATAATTTTTAAATGAAAATAAAAGGGAGTAACAATATAAGGAAACATGGAAAAATTAAGAATTGAAGAATCCCTTACTTGAGTGTGTGACTTCAAAAAACCTGAAGAAGGGATTCTCGAGAGCATGGGGAACCTTGGGAGGATTTTAGAGAGGGTAGTATTGAGTAATGAAGTTCTCCATGTATTTTCAGTGAATATAAGTGGGATCTTTGTTGGGTGTATATAGGATATGAGAGGGGACTTCTTCAATATTTTACAAACATAAGTTTTGGACTCTATATAATTAAATATTCAAAACCACAAACCTTACCATAGCTTTTGCCCATGTTTTTTTCCAAAGAGAAGTGGAAACATTATTTTAAAAGTACATGGTCCGAAGATATTAAAATATTAGTCTTTATTATGTGGAGGTGTGTCACAATATTAAATAAATGAACTTAAAATCATAAAATATATTATACATTTTGGAGGATTCACTAAGGATTTATAAAATAAGTCAAAAAAATCTAAAATTAAATGATTTTAAATTTAGAACTTATATTTTTTTAAATATCCCTTTTATTGTGTTTATTACATCAGTATTGGGAAATTATGATGTCAAAAAAGAAACTATATATTTATATGTTTTTTAATTTTTACCTAAAAATTTGACTGGTTTAGAAAATTAAGAAAAATTCACTACTGAATAATTTTGATGTACTGATTCCAAAAACAATATTTTATACAAATAATTTTATAAATATTTCAATTTTCACTTCTAACATGATAATCGATATTTATTGATAATTGATGGTTTTTGACAAAAACAGTTTTTAAACCTTAATAAAAATTACATTTGGCCTAATAAAAATTATATGATCATTTATATTTAATAAAATAAATTTAATTATAATATTTTATTAAAATAATACTTATTATTTCATCAAAATAGAATTATTAATTAAATTTTAATATTAAGAAAAAAACTATTTGTTCTTTAAAAACAATAATAAAATAAATGTATATTCATTATTATATACAAAAATAATGTACATAACCATAATGCTAGGTCTTGATTCATAACCCTTTATTATGCTAGAATACACCCTGAGAGTAAGGTGTGTGATGGTAGGGATTTTATGGGGTAGTTTGGTAAACATGGTTTGGGTCGTGATCTCGATGAGCTTCAACTTATACTGTAAATGGTTTCTCTCATTCTTATGTTTGCTGGATCTCAACTTGGTATTGGTCTAGGGAAAGCCCAAAAATGATATCTCCCTCAGAAGCTAAGATAAATGAGCTACATAGGGAATGATCCTACTAGTTGAGGCCATCACCTCCTTTGTCTATGTCGAAAGAATTTGTTAAAAATATATATTTATATTAGTCGTGTCATAACTATTCAACGTCTATATTATCAAAAGTAATGATACATAAAATTCATTTAAATCCATTTGAATATAATAAATAAAAGTGTGCATGTATTTTCTATATCCATTTTAAAAAATAACATATTTAATTAAACCAAAAGGGAAATTTCACTTATAATAGTTCGGGTCATTATAATCTTCCCCCCTTAAAAAATTTTTCCCTCAAAATTTTTATTTCCCACTTTAAAAAGGATGAGGGTAACTTTGATTCATTGCCTCATCTAGTTCCCAGGTTGCTTCTTCAGACTTTTGGTCTCTCCACAACAGTTTTACCATAAGAATTGTATTATTTTGTAGAACTTTTCCTCTATAATCTAAGATCTTCACTATCTTCTCCTCATAAGAGTGTTCATTATCCAATGTTACCACCTCTAGATTGAGTACATGTGAGGGGTCTATTATGTACTTTCTCAAGAGGGATACATAGAATATATCATGTACATGAGGTAGGTTAGGTGGGAGTTCTAATCGGTAGACTACAACTCTGAGGCGATCAAAGATCTCAAAATGGTCGATGTACCTTGGATTGAGTTTTCCCTTATTTCTAAATCTCATTACTCTCTTCCATGGATATATGTTGAGGAATAACATGTCTCCAACATCAAACTCTAGGTCTTGTCAATGATTTTCAACATATATTTTCTATTGAATCAGAGAAACGTTGATATGCTACTGAATGGTCTCAACCTTCTCCACTATTTCCCCAACCATTTTAGGACCTTGCATTTTTTATTCCCCAACTTCATCCTAGAATGCAAGAGTTATGCACTTCTCCACATAAGCTACTTCATTGGGAGACATTTGGATGCTTGAGTAAAATATGTTTTTGTAATAGAACTAAAATAAAGGAAGATGTTGATCCCATCCTCCTTTTAACTCCACTGGGAATGCTCCCAAAATGTCTTCAAGTGTTTGGATAGTGTAACACCTGCGACTTTTATGAGAAATATTTTGTTTTTAAATCATCAAAGGAATATTTCACTACACACAACACTATATTGGCTTGCTATACACGCAATCGCGGCCTTCCTCGATAGCTTGTGTCGTACGCAATACCGAGTTTCACTAAACAATGATATGCAATTAAAATATTATTAAAACTAGCAATTATGAATAGTAATAACCACTTTTTGAAATTTTATAAATTTTATTTTTCAAAATGGACTTCATTTTTGGATTCGGAATATCTAAATTAGCCTAGGGTGAAATTTTGGTATTTTTTTGAAAACTTTCAATTTTTGATGAATAGTGAAACCACTAAGTGGTAGTTAAAAAAACTGAATTTTTCATAAAACATAATTTTACCGCTTCTGTGAGTGGAATTTAGAAAATCCGAGAGACACGGTTAATATCAAGGACTAAAATGTGGTTCAATGAGATAAAAATAATATTTGGTGAATAGTAACTTTTTACTTTTTTTACCACGGTTAAAAGTAAATAGGGTAATTAAGGGTAAAAGTGTTATTATTATTACCCTAAAACATGTCCTAATTCTATTGGATAAGTTTAATTCGACCCAAAACAACCTTAGAAATAAAATATGACCATTTAGGCCCACCTGGATTAGATTAGGACATTTATTATCAATTTATTTAAAGAATGGTTAAAATAGTTAAAATCAAAGTTTAATAACTAAATAATTTTTAATATAGAGTTATACATAAGATAAATTCGACTATAAATATTCATTATAAATCTAAAAATAATTCCAACATAATGGTATTTTATTTATAATTTTTAGACATTAAATAAGTTAATTTATTTATGACACAATGATGATGCAGTAATTATCTTATTAATGAAATATTGACATAATTGATGTTATAAATACCCAAATAAATGTAATTTGAGACTTTTAATGAATTACACAAATTTTATAGGTTAATATGACATGTTAGTATTGATTTAATTAATTTTTTTAGAACTAATAATTCTGTTATTATTTTCACAAAAATCAATTACTAAATAGTGTCAAAATTGACATAAAATAGTTTTTAAAACAAATATTATATTATTAATTTTTATTTTATTACTAAAAATCTAAGGTTCGGTAAAATGACTTATATAAGGTTATATATTTTAATAATAAACAACTTGGGGTTCGTTTGTCTTGATATAGTATGTTTATTAACCTTATAGTGTAAGAAAACAAGAAGACACGGTAAAAGTTAAATTATCTAACTTAAAGTTAAATCTAAATGATAAGGTTAAAATTGATACCTAAACTTGTCTAAATTCTATTTAATGAGAGGATTTTGACCTATACCCACCTTATATTCGAAATATATCAATTTGGAGCTATTAAAAATGGAATTTGACTTTATAATAAAATAATATTTTTAGTTATTCCAAAGGTGCCCCTCTCCTCCCTTATAAAAGGGCACATACTCCCTCTCTTCCTCACACCACTATGAGCCTTCAAGATCGCCCAACCACTGCCAATATCTCCTCTACAATTCCCTAGAAACATCCTAGATGTCTTGGTCTTCTTCAAAGACCAATTTTAGTTCCCTAAGAGGAGATCTCAAAGAGGTGCTTCAAAGAAGAGGTAATGTCCGTTACTGATTCTTTCAACTTTATTTCTTCATCCACTTCTTCTTCTTTATTTGTTTCATTATGAATTAATAAAATCAGTATCAATAATATACTAATATATTATTATAAGTATGAAACACCCCTATTTCACCATCTATCCATCCTACAGAAAACAAAATCATCGAGCGTGCGTACGTACGGAATACCGTCTCCACGCCGTGGTGTAATCTATTTTCCACCACCACCTTACTTGAATGGGTATAATGGTGTAAATAATGACTATATATGATTATTGTAAATTGATATTGATTATGAAATAGAATATATATACACTCCCATACAATTCCATGATCATGGGAGCGATATCATCGCTCGTGCGTACGTACGGAATACCGTCTCCACGATGTGATGCGACTCGTTCTACATGATCTTCATTGAATAATGATTATATAAATGAAAGGAATGAATGAATATGATATATATTACACTAATACCATTATGTAAATAAGGAATCTATAACCTAAAAATAAAAATAAGAATTTATTCGACAAAACACGCATAAGAACCAAAAGTAATAAACACCCGAATAACAAGTAGTAATGAAACATTACTAATAAGAAGCTAAGAATATGACCATATATGATATCATAAAAATAATTATGATTCTGGAATAAGTCAATAACATTATTTAAATCATTATACAGGAGGTTTGGACACTTACGAAGAAAATTGGACCTAAGGTAAGGGAAAATCTCACAAATCTCAATTTTTATCCGAGATTTTTTATACTTCAGAATTTACTGGGGTGTATTTTATCATCCACATCCATGTTTCCTCAATATGTAGTATTGTTTCCATCCACATAAATTTTTTTAAATCCATTTTTACCCTTCGGTGAGTTTTTAGTGAAAGATATGAAAGGAATCTTTTGTCGTTTTTCGTACGAGGTACTTTTTGACTTTTCCGACAAAAGTACAGGAAGAATTTTTTTAACTTATACGAAATGAATGGATTTTTAAAACATTATTTCCAAGAAGCTTACTTAACAAGTTTTTAAAGTTGATTTTTAATCAAATTCTTTTAGTTTAAAATTTAATGACATGTTAAGAAAGGAAAATGTTTTTGAAGTAGAAAGGATATTTTCTTCAAGAATGGAGTTCAAGTGTTTTATCAAAATTATTTTCCATCTAAGATAATATAGGGTTATGTTTCTATCCCTATTATTACATTGATTTGATTATGTTGTGATGGAATTATTTTTATGAATTCCTTTATCTTATATGAATTGTTTTATGATGTCAGGTTGTTTAAGAATCCCATTTTATTTACATGGGTTATACAATGATGTATGATTTATGATTTTGTGGCACACATAAGAATGGTATCATTATGAGATGGGTGGGACCTATATCTCCATCCAATGCATTGGGTAAAGATTTTATATCTCATGAGATAGACATGGCTGGAACGGCAGGTTAAACCGGTTCAGTGAAACAACACTGAAACGAGGAATGAACTCGGTTCAGAAATGGACTTTGTCCACTAAGATAGACTTGGAAATGAGTCTTGACTAATAAAAAATGATTATGTGTGTATACAACAAAGCTTCATGTTTTAATTTATGATTATTGTGATTACATTTCACTACTGTGATTTATCCCATGTTATGAAATTATGATCTCTTTTGCAGGTTAAGATTTCCAAAAGTTATGTTCTTATGAATATGATGTGATTGATATTTATTTTGTTTACCCTTACCGAGAATTTGAGCTCACCCTTTTGCATGTTTTCATTCCCTAGGTTAGGAAGAATGTTATTAAGTAAGATATTCCAAAAGGGACTATAGATATGATGAAATAAATGGGAGATAATGTAGATGCTTTATGAACCAGTTATTTATGTTTCCCAGTTTCTAAAGACACTATACCTATACGGTCCATTCTTGGTTTTGTTATATGTTGTAATAAGTGTGCTTCAATTTTGAAGTAATAAAAATGTATGTAAAGTATGGTTCATTATAGATAGTACACTAATATTGGTCATTAGTTTGAGGGTGATAGGTCATGCTAAAGTTTCACTCAGTATTCAGAGATTGATAGAGACTCTTACAGAATATAGAGGTCAATGTCAGATCACGATTGGATACAATCGATCATGGTACACCATCCAGCCTCACTAATTCTATATTTTATATATGTTAAAGTTTATCCAATGAGAAATCCTCTCAAATCACAATCAATTGTGTAGTTTTGTAAGATATCCCACCACAACGTAGATTGAATATTTTCCTCTAGTTTTCTTACGAATCCTTGTGAAAAAGTCCATGGTGATGTTTTCCCATTTCCATGTAGGTATGGGTAACAGTAGCATCATCCCCTTAATTTTTTTCCTTTCCCCCTTCACTTGATTACATACATGACATATTGATGTATATTCTATGATATCCTTCTTTGCATTGTCCCACCAATAATGTTCCCAAAGATCTCAATACATATTTGTGCTTCAAGGGTGGATAGAGAAGGTTGAGCTATGGGCATCATCTAACAAATCCTTCTTTAATTCAGGATTTTATGGTACACAATGTCTAGAACAAAATCTTATAACACCTTCATTGACATTGAACTCTGATGATTTCCCTTTTCTAATATTTTCCACTTTCTTCTTAATTTCTATATTATCTATTTATGAATCCTTTAACCTCTTTATAAGAGACAGTTAAGAAATCATTTATGAAAGGGTTGATGATGTTCCCTCCTTTGATTCCCATGTCCATCCTCTTCAAGTCTAATAATATCAGATCCTTCTCAATTCTCATTAGTGAAAGAGTTTCTGGATCATTTCTACTTAGAGCATCTCCAATTTATTCGCTTTCCCCAGATGGTAGTGAATTGAGAAGTCATAGTTTTTTATCAACTCTAACCATCTTTGTTGGTGAATATTCAACTCTTTATATCTGAATATATACTTTAGGATTTTGTGATCCATATATATATTTCACACTTCTTTCCAAATATGTAATGTCGCAAAATTTTCAAAGCGAAGATCATGGTAGCCAACTCCAGATCATGTGTTGGAGAGTTCTACTCAGGAACTTTCAATTACCCTAAAGCATAGTCAATGAGTTTTTCATTTTTCATTAACACACATACCATGCCCTTCTTCAAAGCATCACTGAATACCAAAAAAATCTCTCCATTTGTGGGTGGTGTCAGCACGGGCATAATGATAAGCCTCCTTTTTAACTCCATGAAGGTCTCTTCACATTCATCATTCTAAGAAAACTTGACTCCCTTTGAAGTTATCTTGTTTATAGGGTTTGAAAATCATTATAAATTCCCCACAAATCGGCCATAATACACAGATAATCCAAAGAAACTACAGATATCTATCATAGATGTGGGCCTCGACCATTATTCAATTTTCTCAATCTTTGAAGGGTCCACAGATATCTCATTGCTTGTGATGATAATCCCTAAGAAAGAGACTTCCTTCCCCAATAACTCAAATTTTTTGTACGTGGAATAAAATTTTTCCCTTCACAAGATCTTTATCATACTGCTTAAATGATCCTAATTATCCTTTTTAATTTTGGATTATATTAGAATATCATCAATAAAGACAACCAAAAATTTAAAAAGGTAATATCTAAATACTCTATTCATCAAGTCTGTGATGATTGATAGATCATCTATGTGTCTGAATGGAATCCCTATGAACTCATAATACATGTATCTTGTATGATGATCAGTCTTTGAAATATCCTTATTATTCACCCTTACTTGGTAAAATCCCAACCACAGATCGACCTTAGAGAAGTATTGTTCTCCACATAGATAATAGAGCACTTCATCAATTCATGGAAAATTATACTTGTCCTTTATCATGATTTTGTTAAGCTCATGATAATTAATGCAAAGGCGCATTGACCCATCCTTCTTCTAGGTGAAGAAGACTTGATCACCCCATGGAGAAGCCCATGGGCATAGAAACCTTTTATCCAGATTTTTCTATAGCTTTTCATTTATATCCTCAAGTTCCATAACATCCATTATATATAGATTCTTGGATACTGGAAACACCCTGAGTATAAGATCAACCTATTATTCAACATCTCTACTAGGAGTAAGACCAAAAAATTCATTGTGAAACACATCAGTGAATTCCCTTACAATATGCATTTCATCAAAGATTCTTCATTCCTTAAACTTGATCATCTATGAAAAATATGCATGCTCATATGGTAGTAATATCCATTCTTGGGATGACTTTCTAATGAAGATTCATCATCCTCCTTTCTCTTGTATAGAATCGGTGGTTGATTTTCCCTTTGGAGATTGATTTCCCTCTCACAACAATTTATGTTGGATCTATATAGGGAAAGACAATCTAGGCTAATAATTGGATCAAATTCTTCCAGGGTAAGTATAATATGGTTTTTTGAGATGTTAAATCCACAAATTGTGATAGGGGAAAATTTATATATATGGGATTCTATAATTACCATGTTTTCTTTTTTCACCGACATCTCTAGTTCCATGATTTGTGGTAGTTTTTTTTATTTTTTTACTATAATTTTAAGATATAATATAATTCATAGAACCATAATCATAAAGTATGTTTGTGATTCCTATATGAATAAAAATTGTACATATCACCACTTCATTTTTGGGATTCACTTTGGTAGTAGTTATGGTAAAATCTCATCCTTACTACCTTGAAGGTTGTTGGTTCCCTAAAAAAACCCTCTATTTAGTACATTGAATTGAGAAATGCCATGGTCCCTTTCAATTTTAGTAATGAACAATGAACTTAGGGTTTATAGGATCATTCCTTTCCTCTGTTACAGTAGTGGGTTTTTCTTTCCGTCAATAGAAAGCTAGGTGCCCTTCTTTCCCGCACCTAAAGCATTTCCTCAACCCCTTTATGCAATTTCTAGGGTGTTTCTTTCCACACCTTTGGCAAGTGGGGTGATGAAATTTATTGGCACTATTAGATATCCTTATCGAACTATTATAATTTGAATCCACCTTCCACTTATTTTCCCAATGATACCCCTAAGATTCATTGATATCCATTTTTTACTTTAAGGGCACATCAGACAATTTTTTCATAGCTATCAAAGTCACGGATCACCAGGGCCTTTTGTAGGCTAGGTTTTATCCCACCAAAGAAGCGAAGAACCTTGCATTCGAGGGTAACAACAAATCCGAAGGAATATCATGAAATACTTTTGAACTTTTATTTGTATTCTCTGATGGATTCATCATATTTTTTCTTGATTCCAATGATGTCTCTTTCCATCTAAATTCATAGGGTGCGAGGAAAATATTTATCAAAAAAAATATGAAAATCCTTCCATCTCATACCCTTGATCTCTTCCTCATGCTTTGTATTTTTTATCAATGTCCACCATTGATCTGCTTCACCCTCAATATGATAAGCATCTAGAAGAACCCTCTCTCATTCAGAGAATTGGAGGATGTAGAATATCTTCTCAATGGAGTTAATCTATTGTTCGGTGATTGAGGGATCAGATGATCTAATGAAAGTAGGAGGACTTTATCTCATGAAGCTCTTGATTGAAAATTTTTCTTTATTAGGGGGGTTATAGTTTCTCTTGATCTAGGTTTCTATTAAATATTTTAGTTAACTAAGAGAGTATTGTGACAATGTTTGTGATTCCCACTCCCATTAGATTGAACATCTCATTAGGGTTGTCATTACATTGATCTTTGCATCAGTGGTTAGCCTGATTCCTCCTATTACCGACCATTAGCTAGAATAAAGGGAAAATTATGGTTAATTACTTTAAAATATTAAACATATAAAGGTTAATCCAATGATATTAAAGGGATAACTTATAAATTACATTTACTTCCTTAACTTGTGAATTTATAGGATTCAATCTAAGTTATCCATGATCAATTTCCTAACGTCTATTCTTATGGGAATTTTTTGTCCCCTTAATAATGGTTCATACTAAGCTTATTAATTTATCAGAACATATATCCCAGGAGTGTCAAAATGAGAGTGCAACAAGTACCTTTTTTGTGCACCAGTTCTGATTTGAGTCTAGCTCAAAGTTGTGTTTTCAGGTTTTACCCCAAGATACTTCTATGTCATAGTCACATCCACTTTTTTTATCCAAAAAGTGATGTATTTTTTTGATAAACTACTTAATATATACTCAATAGGATTTAGGTATTTTTTTTCTTATACTAAGTCTGATCCCTAATGTTTTCACTAGAGTTTTCTAATCCTAATCCTAAAAACAACTAAACCTCCCACTGATACAAACTATAAAAATAATGTTCTTTTTATTACATTAATACATGATTTAATGACATAAATTAAACTTAATACAAAATGAATTATCAATAATTATATTATCTTGGGAAATTAAGAACATTACATAACAACTTAAAACATGAAATACAACACCATTATTGAAAAAATATTTTATATGACTACAACATTCCTTCATACTTAATATTGCATTGGATAACATGACATACATAAGAAATGGGTGAGCTATAAAGGATAGTAAGGGAATAAACATGGAATAATGTGAGGAATAAAACACATGTTAGACAATAGTAATATCAATGGAGCAGAAATGACACATGAACATAAAGGCATGATATAACATGACAATCATAATATGGAAATGTGGAAACAACTTAAAACATTGCATCGTAGGTCAAGGCTAAACTATCAAGACATAATAGTAGACAGCTTCCCATAATGGAATCAGGTAAACCCCTATCCCAAAAATTTGTATCATGATACTAATCATTACCCAATACATTGGAGTGCTATAAAATTCTGGGTGCACCTGTCGCCTTCATTTAATTCTCATGCTTAAGTGTGGAACATAGATCATAAAGCATGGATTCATTAATCATTATAATGTATTAAATGATAAATGGGTCTAGAATACATACTTTTAATTCCTCAATATAATGGTATATGTGTATAAAAGTGAACACCCTTGATAGGTAATTGGTACAGTATTCACTACATAATTCTTTTAGAATGGAGTTTCACCATGAAATTTCGGTAGCCTAGTGGCGTCACATAAAAATTAATAAAAAGGGTTGATGAGAGAAAAGGTGGTCCCTAAAAATATTTATATGAAATTTAATCTAATATAGTCATATAAATACAAGTCCCAATATAAGGAATTTGTAAATAGAAGGCATAACATAATAAACTTGAAGAAATAGGAGAAATGGAATAACTCTTACGAAATTGAAGCACGGTAATGAGTGTATATGGGAGGATGAGAAAGAAAAGGTTATCTCATATTTAAAAAATAATGATGGAATTATAGGGTAGGTTTTAAAACATACCGCATAATTTTTAAATTAAAATAAAATGGTGTAACAATATAAGGAAACTTGGATAAAAATGAGAATAAAAGGAACCCTTACTTGAGTGTGGGAATTCAAATGCTTGAGGAGGGGCTTCATAAGAGCTTGGGAAACCTTGGGAGAATTATATAGAGGGGAGAATAGATTAAGGATGTGATCCAAATATTTTTATTGATGAAAAGTGGGATCATGGCAGGGTTTATATAGGAAATTAGAGGGTAATTCTTTAATATTTCACAAACTTAGGTTTTGGATTCTATATAATTAAATATTAAAAACAACAAACCTTAACCCAATTTTTCCCATGTTTTTTTCCAAATATAAGGGTAAAATATTATTTTATAAGGCCATGGTCTTAATATACTTAAATATTATCCTTGCTTATTTGGAGGTGAGTCGCATTATTAAAGAAATGAACTTTAAATCATAAAATATAATATACCTTTTAGAAGATTCACTAAGGCTTTATAAAATAAGTAAAACAAATCTAAAATCAAATTATTTTGAATGTAAAAATTATATTTTTTCAAATATCCATGTTATTGTTTTATTATATCACTATTGGGATATTATGATTTGATAAAACAGACTATATATTTACATGGTATTTAATTTTTACACAAAAATTCAACTGTATTTGAAAATAATAAAAATTCACCATTATATAATTTTGATGTCTTGATTACAAAAATAATATTCATTTTATTCTAATAATTTTCTAAATATATCAATTTTCACTTTTAAAATAATAACCTACATTTATTAAAAATTGACGGTTTTTGACCAAAATAGTTTTTAAACCATTATAAGAATTATATTTGGACTCATAAAAAATATATGAACATTTATATTTAGTAAAAGTAATTTAATTATTATGTTTTATTAAAATATTATTTATAAATTCCTAAAAATATATTACTTAAATAAATTTTAATATCAACCAAAAAACTATTTTTTCTTTAAGAACAATAATAAAATAAAAGTATATTGATTATTCCATAAAAAATAATGTATATAATAATAATGATAGGTTCATGATACATGTCCCTTAATTACATGAGAATAAACTCTAAGAGAAAGGTGTGTGATGGTGGGGCAATCATTGGGTCATTCAGTGAACATTTTTTAGGTTGTGATCTCGATAAGTTTAAACTTCCCCCGTAAATGGTTTCGCTCATGCTTAAGTTGTTGGATTTGAGCTCGGGATTAGTCTAGAGAATATCCCAAAAAAGCTATCACTCTTGGAAGATATAATAAATGGGTGTCATATGGAATGATCCTACTGGTTGAGGCCTTAACCTCGTTTGTCTTTGTCAAAAGTATTTCTTAAAACCCTATATTTATACTAGTCAAGTGATAACTATTCAATGGCTATATTATCAACAGTAATGAGACTTAACGATCATTTAAATCCATTTGGATATAATAAAACAAATAGAGTTCATGTGTTTTCTATATCCATTTTACAAAATATGATATTTCATTAAATTAAAATAGAAATTTCACTTATAATAGTTTGGGTCATTACAATGTGTCTCACATAGTGAAAATCAATCCACACATAGTTCTTAAATAAAGGTCCATGTGGCTTATCATCATGCAGTGAGGACATATACCATGCCTTTTAAGGTATTATATCTAGAACCATTGATAACCCCAATAGTAATTGACACACTTTATTTATGCAGATATTCTTTTTACCCAATTCCTAAGCCCATGTGAGCTATGCTCGATATGAGAAACAAGGAGAAGGAGAGGTTTATTTTATACCACAAAGGTAAAAAAAAAGTGAACGATAGGGGTATTATGATTAATTGGTGGCTGAGCCAGAGTATAAGATCCTATCATAATTAAATATCTTTTTGACACAAGAATCAATCCACATGAAGTTCTTGAAATTGTTTCCCATATCGGTCAGGTTTTTATGTGGGGAATAGGGATTTATATGATTTACAGTCTAATGGTTGGGTCTAATTAAGGAAGTCTAGGTGTTACCATGTATCTTTTTGTAATAATAATCAACCCACAAGTCATGGAAGATATCCCTACATAGATATGACTCACTCATGGGGAAAATGAAGGGGTTTTCTCTTCCAAAATCACAGTTGGGCTTGGGTTTGGAGATCTGGGCATCACTACATATTTCATTGGCTTGAGATTCAATCCACACATAGTTATTGAAATGTTTCTTGTGCAAGTTTGATTCATACACATATGAAAAAATGAATTTTATTTTATTTGTGGATGGGCCGAAGATAGGAGATCTCGGCATCACTAAATATCTCATTGGAATGAGAATCAAGCCACACATAGTTCTTGGAGACGATTCCCTACATCAACTAAATTTTGATTTGAGAAAGGGAGTTTATGTCCTAACTGTGCCTAATATTGGAGATCCTTAAGTCTATAAATATCTCATTGTAATGAGAATCAAGTGATGTGTATTTCTTCTCATTTAGTTTATCGTCATGCGGTAAGGATGTGGGTGACGCGACAAGAAAAAAAATATTACTGCTGGACTCAGGGATAGGACCCAGGAATCACTATGTATCTTACTAGGGGAAATAATCAAGCCACCCTTAGTTCTTGATAGGTTCCCTATGTAGATCGGATTCATACATAGGAAGTAAATGGTCTGAATAATCAATAGTGGCTAGACCCATGATTGCAGATCCAGGAATAACTAAAAATCATATTTAGGTAAGAATTTTTTGGGACCAAGTTGCATGGAGAAAGAAGTAAGAAGAGTTTTCTTTTTATAGAGTGTCGTCTTTTGTTTTCAAAGAAGATAAATCAATTCACTTAGTAAAGGACTTGAAAATAAGACTATGATTTTCTGATTTGTATTTCACAAATATCATAAGTTAGGAGAACTTTTGATTCATGCTTTATTAAAGAAAGGGGGATTAAAGGCGATTCCAGTCATATTAAGTTTTGATTGGAAGGAATGATGTTGCTGGTAGATAGGGAAGTTGCAGTACTTTCCATTGAAAATATGATGATGCTAAAGGTGATTGATCAACAATAATATATCACTAAATATATATTTCATGATGAAATTAGTTGTTTGTTGATAATGCCAAATGAAAATGAAGCATCATTGGCATTCTTGCTGAAGCAGATTTTAATGTGGCACTATTTTCCATTGTTTGCCAAATTTTTGGGTCTTAAAATCAAGAGATGGAGAAATGTACTTTTTCAAAATGATGTTGTGTGAAAGTTTGAATATGAATTGGTATATTGTGTGTAATTGGAGATTCAAGGTCCAAATACCAAAATTTGTCCTAGGAAATGCTCTCATGAAATATTGGTTTTTTGCGTGCAAGATTTAAGGGAGGATGAAATGTTGCACGCCATGAATGATTCCTAGTTAGAACATCAAAAAATGGAAAAGGAATGATGTTTGAAAAATATTCAATAAGTTTTCCAAAGATGAGGTTGGAGTGAAAGAGTCTTATGCACCCAATGCGACGCAAAATGAGGTTTTGTGCAACACGATAGGATCTTGCATAACGCGTCAGAGTTTTTTTATGTAGGGGTTATTGATTCCTATAAATAAGAGGAGACCCCCACTCATTTTATAATCTCAAAACTTTGATAAATCCCAAGCTACAAATCACAGAATAATTTTAAGTAAAGGGAGTTGTGCGAATGAAATAGAGTTTCGTGTAATAAGGATAATTTGTGCACAAGTAGAGAGTTGTGTTCCAGATTGAAGTTGCACGCAAGAGGTGTTTAGCGACAGAATTCAAATCTTGTGCATGAGGCAAAAAATTTGAATGCAACACACCTATATGGGTCTAAAAAATATTTGAGTTCATCACAAATAGTATGTTTTGTGGAAGGTAGTTCTTAGAATCTTCTAGGTTGAAAAGAGATGAATTGTATAAGGCCCCAGCCTTAAACCTTACTTAATATTGAATTAAATGAGTAATTCACATTGAGGATATTTTTAGGTTTAGAGTTTTAGAGAATTAGGACATAACTATTACATCTCAAAAGATTACAAAGTAGTCGCTTCTACTAAATTTCCATAAAATAAAAAATCTTAAAAAGAAACATGTCTAGTTCCATGTTTTAGGTAGCATGACTTTCCGTGGATCCCATCCTTGACCCTATTCCACGCTAAGTCCTGTGAAAAACATTTCAAAAACTTGGGATGAGCATAAAAATCTCAGTAAGGGATACACAAAGAATTAAAACTGTTATTTTTTCAAAACAACAAGTAAACCATGTATACTTTGTCAAAGTAATACTTTTCACCTCTTCAAAGTAGTAAAAACTCTTCACTGAATAAAAGTTCATTACTTACCCTTTTGTAACCAAAATATTACCATAAAACCCATATAAAGAACACATAACATATATAAAGGTAACGTGGGATATAAACATACTTAAGTTGAATAACCATACGGTCGACTTCCACACATATAACTTAATGGAATAGCCATACGGACAATTTCTATACATACTTAATGGAATAGCCATACGGCCGACTTCCATACCCAATGCATTGGAGGTTATAACGTAACCACCCATCCTGGTATTCACGGCACCACCCGTCATATGGTTTATCACGTAACCACCCGTCAAATGTCCAAGTACCAATATAAAATCATAAAACATAAAACCAATATAAAGGAATGATAACATTTCCACATTTCAATCACAATATATCATAATATAATCCTTTATCAAAACCGTTTTCAATGCCAAAATATATAAAAGAGTATATGGTATTTATTTTATTTTAAAAACATTACGGCTTGTTGAGGAAGCCAAAGACCAAATAATACTCGCGGCGGCGGAAAAGGTCGTTGTCACCGCGTACGTTAAAAAACATTCCATTTTGTCATTTAGTAAAACACTTCATAGAAAAAGATTCCTTTTGTATAAAAGTAAACATCAAAGGGGTTTATACACCGTATAAAAGAAAGTTGTGTATAAAACGAAATATGCCTCAATGAAAGGAGATTGAGACGAAGTCCCTTACAAAGACAGTATCCTTGGTTTAAGGATAAATCAATTGCATAATTATGTGTGACAAACGAATACACTAAATATAAGTGGATATTAAGTGTAAAACAATCAGAGGTTATTCACACATATTCATAGAACGACATATTCAAGGAGTACAAGTTTATCCCAAAGAATCAAATTTGGGCTAAGAAGTTCCCTTGCAAAAATTTGACAGCCTAACGGCGTCACTTCAAAAATTCAGAAAATGAGTTGATGAGAGATAAAAAGGCAATCTCATCACTTGGACATAAAATTTACATCAATCAGGATATAGAAGAACATATCCCAACATAATAGCATGTGAATTAAAAGACATAACAAATGAATTCTTTTAAAAAAAGGAGGGTGAAAGGTTCCCTTACCGACTTGGGTAACTTTTGAAAAGTACACCCCATTGAAGAAGTGTCATACAATGAATATATAAATACCCATAAATGGAATTATATTGAAAAAGGAGTGTAATAGTGGGAAGTACATAAACCACTCAAAGGAAATTGTGGCAAATGTAGCATAAATCTAACGGGAATAAAAGTGAGATGAAAAATCTCTTACGAAAACTCGGCAGCCTAACGACGCCACTTAAAACTTACAAAATGGATTGATGAGAGGAAATAGGGTCTCTCATCACATCAAAATAAAGTTTACAGAAAGTGTAATATAAAAGAACATCCCCCAACATAACAAAGAGGAGTTTAAAAGAAGTGACATAAAGGAGAGTTCTTTAAAAGAAAGAGAGGGGTTAGATCTCTTATGAAAATTCGGCAGCCTAACGGCGCCACTCAAAACGTCCAAAATGGATTGATGAGAGAGAATAGGGTCTCTCATCACATGAACATAAAAATTACAGTAATATTAATATAAAATAACATCCCAATAACAAGAAATATGAGCTTAGAAGGAATGACATAAAAGAGTGTACTTAAAAAGAAAGAGAGGAGTAGGATCCCTTACCTCGGGTCCGACTTGACTCGATCGTTCTTTAACATCCTGAATAATAAACTTGAGTTAATTTCTACTTGATTAAGAAACTTTTTAAAGTTCATTATTCCTTTTATATCACTTATTGCCGTGTTATAAACATTGTGTAACCATTTAAGTTAATAATGTTTGTTTTGTCGATATTTGGTTCTTAAGTCGAAAGTGGACTTCTTACAATTACAAGTTGTTCGTGTGGTCAAAGGTTATTTATATCTAGAATGACATTCCTGATTTGGGTAGAATATATATCATATATATCCAGAATATACATGTATTTATAATATTACATAATCATTTAGAGGTAAGAAATGAAATGCACCGTTCATAGAGACGGTAAGCCGTACATACGCATGAACGCTACTTTCATTTATTTGTCATATTAATGGAATTAAAATTAAAGGAGAGGTATGTATATTTTAATTCCAGAATTATATTCATCATTTAGATGTATCATTCATTATATATATCCATTATATACATGTACTTTTAATAGTACATTACATTTTGGGATAATAAATGAAGTGCACCGTTCATGGAGATGGTAAGCCGTACGTACGCATGAATGCTACTTTCATTTCTATCTCATAATTTAATGGAAAGAAATAATAATGATATATAGGTATATAATAAATCCAGTATAAAATCATATATAATAACATTAAATCCATCCTTTATACGTCCCACGTATGGCATTAACGAATCACATCACTTTGAGGGGGCGGTAGTCCGCACTTCCTAAAATGAAGATATCGCGTATACCCATAATGGAAGCCATAAAGGTAAGACACAGATGAAAAATTCAGAAGATTAAAACATAAAAATATTATATATCATATATAAATATAGTGACATCTTAATGGACAACTTTTAAGGTGTTAAAAGAATGTTGAACAATCATCATTTCGGGAGGCATAAATTCGCCATCCACAGAAATAGTATGTTCGTTAACCATTAGATGTAGGTGTGTGTGAGTGTAGCTCGAATCCTTATTATAAAAACATACTAGTATATTGAGGATACTGGAGTTTTTACAAAAGAAAATAATAAAAAGAGTTTAGGGGGTTGGAGAAGCAAAATAAAACAAAAGGACTCAAAAGAAGACATTACCTTAAAATCGGGTAACTCCCTTGGGTTTGAGCTCAAAAGCTTCCTTGGGAAGATTTCTACCCAATTTTAGGCTTCAAGGAGTAAGAGAGGGGTGTGGAGAGACAAAAAGGGCAGTGGTTGGCCGAGACAAAGGTTTGGGGAGTGTGGGTAAGGAGGTAGAGGTGGGGGGCTTTTATAAGAGGAGAGGAGGGGCACTCTTGTAATGTTACAAAATGTTACTTTATTTTCAAAATAGTTTCGGATTTTAAAGGTCCCACATTGATGTGTTTCGACGATAAGGTGATAAGGGTTCGAAATCCACTCATCCAATAGGTTTTGGAAATGTGTAGGTCTTAGATATTACATTATCTTTCCATTTTTTTTAAATCGTTAAACAATGAGGTCATCGCTGCATCATCATGATGTCATAAATAATTTAATTTATTTAATGCCTAAAAATTATAAAAAAATACTATGATGTAGGAATTATTTTTATCTTTCCAATGAATATTTATATTCAAAATTCTTATTTGTATAACCCCATGTAAAAATTGTTTTAGTAAAACATTTCATGTTTGTCTCATTTTTACTTTAACATTAAATAAAAAGGTATTTATGTCATTTTCCAACCAAAGTGGCTCCATGGGGTCCCCAAGTTGACCCATGGCTTGTCTTGGTCGGCCATGAAACATCCAATGAGGTTAGGACATGTGTCAAGTTCATTTAACATTATTAAAACATTATTTTTACCTTAAACTACACTAATTACCTCTAATCGCGATTAAAACTTAATAAGTTACTATTCACCAAAAAATTATTTTAATCCCATTGAACCACATTTCACTTATTAATTAAAACCATGTATGTCGGATTTTTTAAATTCAAAACACAAAGGTGGCAAAATTTCATTTAAACGGAAAATCAGTTTTTATAAGTACCACTTAGTGGTTTCACTATTCATCAAAAATTGAAGTTTTTCAGAAAATTAACAAAAATTCACCCTAAGCTATATTTGATATTCTGAATTCAAAAATGAAGTCTATTTTACAAAATTCAAAACATATAAGTCACATTAATTAATTTAATAATTAATTCCCGCTGTCATGACAAATAGCGTGTTTTTATGAAACAATAAGTATCAAAAGATTGACACTAGTTTAAGTCCGGTTTCAAAGTGAAATTAATTCCAACGACCACTATTGGATTTAATGGTAAAAATATATTCTAATTTTACTTTAAAACCAATTAAAAAGATAATCTAATCATATAAATAAATTATATTAAAAAGAGGTTTTGAATTAAAATACAACATTTTACACTATTCATTAAAAAAATGAACTTTATCGGAAAGATACCAAAAATTTACAGAAAGTAAATTTTGATGTCCCGATTCTAAATAAGAGTTTTATTTGGTCCAATAGAATGTATAAGAGTGAACAAAACTATATTTAATGATGGTTCTCCATCAAAAGGCGATATGTGAACCTTTAGTGAAAACTAGGGCATATACACCTAAAATTGAATTCTTTCCGTATTTTAAGCCTTTATCTTTTATTGGATAACTGTAAAAACATTTAAAAACATATATAATCATATTTTAGTTATTTCTATCAATTCCCGCCAATACAACGGCTACATGTTAAATACCATTTAAAATAATATTATTTTATTATTAGAGTGCAACGTAAGATTCCCAAGAAACTTGTTGTTGCATGTTGGGTACGCCATCGAACATAGCGTCCCCTTTAAAGTTATATTAATATTTTAATCAAAAATATGGATAAATATGAAAATTTCATATTCTTTATTTACCTGGGGTGTTACAAATTGTATTGAAAGATTAAACTTGGAAATCTGATTAAGTAACACTAAAACTTTGTTTTCCCCTATTTGTGCTAAAAGGGTGCACATATGCTTGAGGATTGTTTTAAAAATGCTACATGAGTGTAAGGTTATATCCTACTCGTTTTATTCCACATAAAATGATGGTTTTATAGTGGATTGTGTGGTACTAAATTATTTATGTACCATACCAAGGATGTAGATACTCTTGTTGAGTAGTGAACCTTATAAATCTTATGTTCTTGTGGATGTGTCTTTTGATTGTGTATAGTAGGGAATGAACTCATTAACAAGAGAAAAATGTTTTTTTTTCAAAAAGAAGGAAACATAAAAGATAATGATTTCACCGATTCCCCCTCCCATTCTCAGTGATACTTGGATCCTAATTGAGAAACATCAAAATGAAGCCACATATAGTTCTTGAAGGTGATCCCTCTACGTATTTTATTAATACACACAGGGGGTAAAGGGAATTATTCAACATTGTAGCTGGACATAAGATAAGAGATCTAGGTTTCAATACATATCTTGGGAGGGAAATAATCAACCACATTTAGTTCTTGAAATGTTCAATGCAATTTAACATCATGCGATATGGATGAAGATTATTCAATTTGAAATATAAGGAAATGTTGTAGCTGGACTAAGGGACAGGAACCAAGTTTCACTATATATCTTAATGGGATCAAAAATCAAGCCACATGTAGTTCTGGAGGATGGTTCCCCACATCAATTTAATGTTGATGTGATAAACATGGGCTTTAGTACATTCGAATAAAATTGTTGGGACAAAAATAAAAGATGGTATGATAATCAAGACATATTTTCTAGAAGGATTACTAGTAAAGAATGAACTCATATACAAGTTAATGGGATATTTTTTCATTTGTGGTTGTGTATAGGCCCATGATAGGGGATCTAGATTTCACTACATTTCTTATTGGAATTAGAATCAAGCAACATATAGTTCTTGAAAGGGGTTCCAAATGCAGATATGATTCAAACATAGGGAGAAATAGGGTTCATGTTCCACTAAGGAGTAGAAATGATGTGAATAATTCTTACATATGAAAAAAACTCATCATTTAAGGGAACAAAAATAGTTTCAATTTGTGGTATCTTTGAAGATTTGACATTTTCAAATGAAGAAGACATTAGTCTTATAGTTTAATGTCATGTTAGTGTGTAAAATTTGTGTTTTTCAGTTTCAGGTCATGTGACTAGGAGCTCATGCCCGGTAGTTTAACATAATCCAACAAGGAAGAAGATTCTATGTAGTTTTACATCATAAAGCACATACGCATTGTGTTATGCAGTTTGACATCATGCAACCAAGATGTTGGTTGTTACACAATTTATCACCATACAACTTGGATGTTCTTTGTGTGATTACACGAAGTAATTCTTCATGAACCTTTCATTGGTTGGAGTTTTAGTGTGTTCTCCATCCATTGAGATTAAAGAATGAGCCCCATTATATTAGACCTTACGTATGGAATAAGTTCCTTCCCACTTTGGATCAATTTTTTGAGGCTTCTTTCTAGGTATCATTGGTGTCCTAAGGACCAATACCAATTCTCCTTAGAGGAATGAATGGAGGAAAACATTCTTATTCAAATATCATGTTATTCAGTTTTGATAGACTTCCAAGTGATGCAAGGTATGAAATCTATTTTCATCCAAATGCTCCAGCTCATCTAGTCACTTCTGAGACTACTCATCTGTAGATGACTAATCAAAAATAGCAACATAGAGTGAAGTAAATTTAACTTCAATGGGAAAGGCTACTTCTGTTCTTTATACCAATGAGTACAAAGTTGACCGTGTTATAGTATGTGTAATATTTCTATAATCCCAAAATGCATCAAAGAGTTTATTAAGCCAATACTTTTTATCTTTATCCACCATTTTCTAGAGTATGTTGGAAAATTTTTTGTTGAAAGCCCCCATTTTTTCATTTGTCATTTCCTAATATTGGGATGAATGGTTGGATATTATATTATATTCCGGATATAACTTATCTACCTCATCAGAATATAAATTGGTGACATTTTTTTAATATGGTATGAGGAACACCAAATCTAGTAATGATATTAGTTTTGGAAAACCTACCAAATCTTTTAGACCCAACTTCTTTGAGTGGTATTACCACATCCCATTTAGAGAAGAAATTTGTAGTATTAAGGATGTACTTGAAATACTTGGTTGTAGCTGGAGGATAGGGTCCTACTACATCCATTCCTCATATAGAAAATGTCCAGGAGTATTTGGTTGTATGTAGAAACTCTATGGGTTAATTAATCAAGTTGGCTTGAACTTGGCTGGGATGACACCTAGTGAAATTTGTACAATCCTACTTCATCAAATGAAAAATGTATCCAAGCCTCTGGATTTGGTAAAAAAGATTCTACCCATACCGGTGGTCACCATAGGCTCCAACATGTACTTCTTTCATGACAATTGTGGTTTTATCCCCAACAATGAATCTGAGGATAATTCCATCGAAGCCTCATCTATATGAGATCTTCAAGTGATTTGGGACATCATAAAGAGAGAAATTAACAGCTCATCATCAGACATTCTCTCTTCGAGCTCTATCTGGTGAAATTACCCCATCTTGGAGATATTTCATTATGGGTTTCATCTATCCTGTGGTAGGAACAAATGGTTCAAAAATGTGACTGATTTTATTGATTTACTCTATTATAATTTGAATGAAAGTTTAAACCACGTTACTATGAGAAATTTTTATGATTGTCTCATCCCAATTTGGATCTACCAAGGATGTTGATGCATTTTCCAATGCATCAGCTTGGGAATTTTGTGATCATGGGACATAAGAAAATGTGGGATCGAAGGGAAACTCTGCTATTAACCCCCATACATAATCACACAGTGGGGTTAGTTATTATTTCTTAATGGAACAGTTCTCATTGATATATTTTATTACCAATTCTAAATCACCCTCCAGCTCTAGGTGATTCACTAGTACTTTAAGTGCTAATTCCAGCCCTATAATGAGAGCCTAGAATTCTGCCTCATTTTTTATACCACATTTGGCTAATAGGAAGGAGTATGGAAACACCTCCTTTTCTCGGGAGATAATTAAAATTCCTAACCCAACTTATTAAGCTTAGGGTCTTCCATTCTAATCCTTTTTGGACTTATGAAAGCACCATAAAAGTACATTTCTCATGTTTGTGGACTATCCTGCATAGAGAAGACTTCTTCATCAAGAATATAATTATTCAATGATGTTTCTTCTATAGATGGGTGTTTATCAAGGAATTATGCCCGTAATCGGCCTTCCCGTTCATTCTAGGGAACAAACTGTATATCAAAATCTTGTAGAATAATTTACCATTGTTCCAGACATCCTGTCAACATAGTATGACTGGGGATAGATTTTATTGGGTTATTGTGAGAGACAAAGGGGAAATCATGATGTTGTAGGTAGTTCCTAGGCTTTTGATGTGAAAATATTTATGCTAGGTATCTCTTCTCAATATCTGAATATCAAGTCTCTATGTCGATCATGGTTTGACTGAGATAATAAAGGTTATTTTCATTCCAAACATCATTCTTCTACTCAAGGAAGGCACCTAGTGATCTCTCTAAGGCTATCACATTAAGGATGATATGTTTTCCCTCAATAGGAATCATCAATACTGGTGGAATCAAAAGGTATTTCTTGATTGTATCAAATGCATATTTGAATTCGTTGGTCTATTGATATTTCACACAATTCTTCATCAATTTTGTGAAGGGAAAACAGTTTCTTGCCTGCTTAGCTTTGAAGCATCGGATGTTGTCCATGTTTCCTTAATGTCCCCTAAACTCTTTCAAGATTCAAGGATGTGACATGCCAAGGATAGATTTAGTCTTATTGGGATCAACTTCTATTTTGTGATGGCATACAACAAAACCGAGAAATTTCCCAAAGGTTACCCTGAATGCCCATCTCAAGGGATTCATCCATTGATTATTCTATATAATATTGCTAAATATAGTCTCCATGTCATTCAAGTGATTAAAATGTTTTCTGGATATTACTAGTAGATTATCAACATAGCATTTGATAAATTTACCCAAGAAGGGTTTGAAGATGTGGTGCTTTGCACGTTGATATATTTCCCTAGCTTTCTTAAAGACAAAGGGAATTACCTAATAGAAAAATAAACCTTGAGGGGATCGAGAGGTTATAAATTCCTCATATTCTAGGGCCATCTGGATTTGGATATACTCATAGTATCAATCCATGAATTAGATATCTTCATAGAAATCCTTTGTATCAATCAAGAGTTCTGTGATTGGAATTGGGAATTCATCTTTGGGACAATACCGGTTAAGATCCCTGAAATCAATGCAGAATCTGATTTTCCCATTCTTCTTTTTCACTAGTGAAGTATTATCTAACCACTTTTGATATTACACCTATTGCATGAAGTCATGTTTGTTAATATTGTTGAATTTAGTCTCAATTTGGGAGGTGTGTGTGAGGTGTGTTCTTCTGGTTGCTTGTTTGTATCCTGGATGATCTTTTGGAAAACCCAAATAATGGGTGGCCACCTCAGTGTCAAGACTTAGAATCCCTCTATTATTCTAAGAAAACACATCCTAGTGTTTCTTTAGAAAATAATTATACACCAATTTTTCTTTAAAATTCATGGTTGTACTAATCAGAGTGGGGTATGGATCTTCCTCTATACCCAAATTTATTTCACTGAGTTCATCCACAGTGGTGGAGATTCCTTCCTCAATAGCTGGAGGGGAATCCCTGAGGTAATCCTATTCTTATTATTCTTCATGTATTGCTTCTTTTTCCTCTTCTTGGAGGGTATTTAATGAAGAAACAAAGCTATGGGTGGAGTCGATATTTGGACATCCTATAGATGAGGAAACCATATACAACCCAACTAATGATGATGGGTCTTTTTGAAGTTCTAAAGGGAAAATAGTGGATTTAGAATGGGCATCCCTATCTTCTTCCATGAGTGTGGGTATTTCTAATAGCATGGCTGATGAAGTAGAGACTAGTTGAAGCTTGTTGGATGGAATGATGAAATATTCCTTTATATTTTCATCAATTTTGGTGAATAAATGACTTATCATGTATTATCAGGATCAGTTGCCACAACTAAAATTATAAAATCCATTGAACGAGTGCTTGGATTTGGGAAAACCCTTTCAATTTTATTAATGGGTAACACGTAATCTACACTGCGATTATTGAATGGGTTTGCTAGGATCTTTTCCAGAATATTTAGAGCATTGATTCTAGAAACATCATTCTCTATGGATTGCTTTTCCTTTGTGTGATAGAAATATGCATCAATTAATAGATATTCAAAAGTTTTTAATGGGGTATTATCACCATGCAATGTCTTAATTTGACTATTGGAATAATATTTGAGACATTGATGGTATGATGAAGGAATAGTCGTGTGATAATGTAGTCATGGTCTCCCCAATAGAATGTTTAAATTCGTGTCATGCCAGACCACACTGAATACTAAATCATATTTGAGATCCCCAAACTGATTTTTGAGAATAATCTCACCAAGAGGTTCTTTTTCATTCTCTTCATAACCTTGTAACATCAAAGTGTATGGAGAAAAGTGGGATTCAGTGAGAGCCAATCAGCAAAGTGTTCATATTGGAATGAGGTTGGACCCTAAGCCATTATCAATGATGGATCATTGGATATAAATTTCATTAATCTTTCTAGATAGGTACAAGGGAATGGTGTGTCCACGTACGACATCATCCTCATCTTATTCTATGAAAGATATGATTGCATGGAATTATTTTGGGTAATTCTCTGTATAGTAAACCTCTATGGAAAAAACCTCATTTTTAAACTCATAAGGACCGGAAAAAGCCTCAATAAGTGCTTCCCTTAGATCTTTAGACAGATTCAGAACATATAGGATTTATTTCTTGGTCGATACTTGGGATAGTTTCTTCAACACATCATACTTTTGATCTCAAGGTCTATGTTTTCTATTATAGAGATGTTGTTTTTCGGGATCCCTAGAAGCTGATATTTCTAATGTGGATGGGTCATCCCTTGGATTAGGGGCTGGAAATAATTATTCACTTGCTGGATTAGGTTGGATAGATTTTCCCACTCACCTAAAAGGTATTGGTATATACTTTAATCAATATCCCAAAATGATCATGTTAAGGAATACCATGTCATGTGTGGGAGAATTCCCTTATTCTTTCTAAGCCCGCTGGAGGGATCTCCCAACAGTTTCTACTACATAAATGGTTTGAGCCGAGGTGTAATTGAAATAGTGGCTTCTAGCATACCCAAGTCTTCCCCAATATCCTCATCCTTGATGACATATTCCCTCAGTTTTCCAATCAAGTATAGGGAACTCATGTTATTAATTAGAATCATCATTTTCATAGAGATGCATTAAGTGAATAGCGTTAATAGAACAGAATATTAACTCCACATATGTTGAATATTTTTCATGATAGGCTGATTCTTATTGTGTTTTTTGGTGGGGAGGTGCTCGTTATTTTTAGATATCTGTAATTGAATCCACTATGTTCAAGGAAAATTTTGGCCATTAAACAATCTCATCTTCTTCCGCTTCCTCCTTATTCTTCTGGGATTGCTACTTCTTTAAGGACTGACCATAAAAGGATTGATATTTTAGTGATAATGACTTTTCTATAATGGAAGTAGAGGGAGAAACGATTGATTGTTTAAATTGTGTTCATACAATGGAATGAGTTTTGTTTATTGTTTTCCTATCCATCTAATCATTGATATTCTCATAATTCTTACTTTGGACTTCTTACCACTTTCCTTCCTTATCTAAACCAGTAGTTGTAAAACATGCTACCTGGGTTGGTGAATTTATTAGCTTCACTTTCCTGGAATCTACCATATTTTGTATGAGGTCATTAAAAACAAAACAATCCTAGATTAGTTTCCCCAACATTTTATGGAAGAGGGAATAATTTCGTAGTCCTTTGTCTCCATCTTTGTAAGGATTATTTGTCCTTGTAAAATTAACTAAGTTGTTTTCCTAAGCTAATATGAAGTTGTTGGGGACTTGATCGTTTCATAAAGAATAGACATTTCTTTTTATGTCCCCAAACATTCTCCACCTTTGATCATTTAGATCATCTTGATGAGGTGGTAATTGTTATTGAAACTCAGGAGGTAGAGCCATACTGTATGATGAGGGCATTGAAGTAGGATTGGGTACAAGGGATTGCTTAAGAATGACTATAGAGGCCTCTTCTTTTCCTATTCTTCTTCCCAGAGCTGATTGGATTGCTCTGGATTTTCCTCTAGTCTCAATTATAGAGTTTTCCACTTATCGAGTGATCTATTCTAGATCCGTAAACCCTCCTATTATTTCCATAGGGATTAGTGGTGTGTGAAATCCATCATGGATATTTTCTACACAAATGGGCAGCAACTCTTCTTAAGGTAGTGGTATATTCAAGAAGTATGTTAATACATTCCACTGACCAATGAAATCTAAAACTCTTTCATTCTCCCATTGCATTCAGTTTGTGAGATAAAAGACTATTATATTTTTTAGTGTTGATCTAAAATAGAAAAGGAATTTCTAGCAAAGATCTTCCCATCCAGTAATCAATCAAGACTCCAAGATTGTATATCAGAAGCAATTTGGCCCCTACAGTGATTGCACAAAACATCTGAGCATCATTACCTCTTTTTGCTTAGGGTCCCTATCATGGGATCATGGTGATAAATAAAATACACCAAGTTCTGATATGGATATATTGATCCCTTGAAGATTGGAAATGTGGGATTCTCAAAATTTGGTAGAGGAGGAGTTGGATCCACCCATTCGGGATAAACCTTCTTTTTAGGATATATTGGTGAAGTTAATCCTTCTAAATCTTTTAATCAAGTTTTCAATAACTCAATGTTGTTCATTATCATTCATGGTATATCTGGTTGTGTTGGGACCTGAGCAGGTGCAATGATTAGAGCCTGAAAAGGTGCAGTTACTGCAAAACCCACTTGTGTTGGTGCTGCTGGTATCTATCATGAGTAACCAATAGGGTAAAGCATGTAAGGTTGTGCCTTACCCAACTATGGTTGAACTGGAAATGGATATAATTCAATATCTACATTAGTAGTTGAAACAAAACCTCTTTGTTGAAGTGGTTCTATTGGAAGTGAAATCTGAGGATCTGTTTGTGGAGCTTATCTGGTAGGAATGTTACTTTGGAGTAACTCTACATTGAGACTTCTCAACTCCTTCATCTCCTCATTTTGCTGAGAAAATAATTCCTCAAGTAAAATTGATTGACCTTATCTTGGGGAAAGGTGAGACATGGTATAAACATTACCTTTTCCCTTATTAGGTGTCTTTCGAATAGGTGGAAGTTGATTATTAGAGGTGATACCCTAATTTAGGGTAAGCCTCTTATTTCAGTTATGCACACCTACTTCAGTTGATTCTGTGTAGACCTCATTATGAATAAGAAATTAATCCTATAACTCCCCCAAATTGGACTCATTTTCTGGAGGATCTTCCATGATGGCATTAATGACATTCCCCAATGCATAATTCATTGACGGCATTCTGTCAGTATCTTTGTGGTATTTCCTTCTTTGGAATCCTCTATGAGACTTTTTTATCCTCTTTTTTGGTTCCATGGAAACTATGTTATGGACAGTAACTTGAATATAATCCTCAAATAGTTCAGCCATGTTTTCATTTTGTGGATTCTTCCCTAATCAGGAGAAAATTGACTTTTGCTTATGAGGGGATTTTGAATGTGAAAAATCCCCCATCCCTGCAGGCTAGTGCTATTATTATTCTTCTTTATTAACCCCTAGATCTTGGTTTTTTAGATATTAGGGTTGGGTTAAAAATACCTCATCCATATGGGATGGGTGTCTCTTAAACTTCTATGGATGATATCAACACAACTTCTCTTCTAATTTTATAAAGTCTTGTCTGAACATTGGTCCACTGCATTATCCAGCACTCACATAAATTTCCTACTTAAGAAGTCCATTTTCTTATTTTAGAAATTTGAAAAATCTGATGGATAAAATCCCCAAAGAGGGAGGCATACTCGAGGTTTTCATATTCTTTATGCAAGAGTATCCCAATAGCTTGCTCTCTTTGGGCCTGCCTTTAGTGAAATCCAATATAGGCATGTTCTTGTTGGGAATCTCTTCAGTTATAAACAGATTTGTTTTGTTATATCCAAACAGGGGTGATAAAATTGCATGAGACCAATTTTTGTAGGATTTTATGGTTTTTGTTTGTAGTGAAATGAAATACTTCATGTGCACCTCATCCTCTAATATGAACACCATATGGGGTTTCTGCAATCAATTGTAGAAACATCTTTAATATATTAAAGCATGCACATTAAAGGGATCTCTTTTACTTCTTGATCTCCAGAATTCAGAAAACTTAGAGAGTTTCCAAGAAAACTTTTCACTGAAACTCTTCTATTACCTTAATATGAATTTGATATTCATCATACGGTGATACATTGGGTTTTAGATGATAAGATACTTCTATATGTTGAGGTGAATATATTGAATATAACCTTCTACCTTTCATTTTTGGAATATTGTACTGAGAGGTGTCCAAAGGCCAAGAACTTGAATGGTATTTCACCTTTATCTAGTTGTTTCTTCATGTTCAACATATCCTCTTCGTGTTTTTTCAGAGGTTTCTCAACCTAGTCTGACTAGAGTGGACACTTCCGGATTGATTTACCACAAGCAATAGGATAATTTGTTGTTTAATATTTTATATTAGTAGGAAAATGACCCAAGGGAGGTTCAGATAATGAATATAGCATTAGGATATCTTCTATATGAGAAAGTATTTCACTTTCCAACAACAAGACATCATACATGACTGTACATATTTTTGAAAGTTCCTCAAGATAATAGGGATTTCTCACCAATACATTATCAACTAGTGAATTCTCATGACAATGTGAAACCCTGTTATGGAGGGAACTATCACAATGAATGCCATCATTGGGAGGTCCACCATGGTGGATTACAAAAAGTGATAAATCCTCTTTCTCCTTGGTCTTTTGGCCACATAGAGGGTTTTTGTGGCTCTCACCTAGAGACTAGTTCCCAATATTGATGGAATTATCCTGAAGAAATCCTTCTTGATGATGTTTCTAATGAGGAACTTCAAAATTACTAATACTAATCCCATAATTTGGTAATGGTAGGGTAAGATATTGAGCTACAATAAATAAATGTCTTAGGGATTCAAGAACTCCAACAATAAGAGAAGCCAGATTTCAAATCAACTCTTGATTCTCCAATTGTTCTTGGTGAGAATTCTTCGTAGAAACTTTCTTACACATAGTTGGGGCCACTTTCTGTGAGTGGTGGTTATTATGGGAAGGTGTATGTGCTTTCCTTGGTGTTTCCTTCAGAATAGGAAAATTATCTCCAATTGAAACATGTGTATATACCTGATATGATTGTAATTATGATATGGGGAGTGTGCCCAATAGCCCTCATGTAATGGAACAAAGGTGTGCATCTACTTTGGGATGGCATGATGATGAGTCGTCTTAGGTATGGGGATGGAATTATGTGTTCTTACCTCTGGTACTACTAAATCATCCATTATGATATTTTGGAAAGCGTCTAGGATATGGGTAGGAATTTATGTCATCCCATTCACAATTACTAAAATGTGATTGGTGACTTCATCGGTCGGAATAGGAATATACGTCCATTATATAACGAAATAGGGTTAATATACCTTATAATGTCCTTCAATTCCTATCAATTGATACTAAAAATACTCATGTGTGGGGCCAAAGAGTTGAGTCTTCCCCTTGTTTGTCGTCAGAGCTTTCTGAATGATTTCCTTGAGTTATACAAAATGAGACTGTTGGTAGGCTAGATGGATGTTGGCAGGTGTATATTCCTTCTAGCTGTTTGCTTCCAAGAATGGTCAGCATACTTCT
The DNA here is from genome assembly GCA_963277665.1 of Viscum album. Lineage (NCBI taxonomy): Eukaryota > Viridiplantae > Streptophyta > Magnoliopsida > Santalales > Viscaceae > Viscum > Viscum album. Next base: position 2,011,073,618 of record OY728164.1, on the reverse strand, counting down.
CTGAGTACTTCCATATGACACTACTCATAAGCTAGGTGGGTCCAGGTGGGTGTATGTTCCTACTTGAAATTTGTCAACATATTTGGTTGGTGGGGTTTTTTGAAGGCAACCAGATGAGTGTGCTAGCTGAATGAAAGATTATAAGTAGGTGTATGTTCCTGCTCAAGACACTACACCAGATTTGGATGGAAAGATTGGTTGGGTTCCACTAGACAAGTGTGTTGGCTGGTGAAATTAAGGATGACTGATGTATGTGTCTAGTCACTATTTCCCACCAAACTAGATTAGTGGACTTCTCCAAATAGAGAAAATGGTAGGAACATGATTCCTGTTAGCTAGTTATTGTCCCCAATGATTCATATTGTGTGCCCTTTTCTGAGGGACCTGGTCTAGACATCCAAATATAATACCCTCATCATGTTAAGAATTTTCTATTGTGCAGTGTTTGAAGTGGAAATTGTTTGTAGCATCCATTTGGAAGGACCCTTGTTTATCAGGATGAGGTTGTAGGTGGGATCTTGGTAGACCTACCTAGAATATGGGAGAGATTGATGATTACATTTTAGGGATAAGATCTTGAAATAGTTGAAGATGGTGGTTGGTACAATTTTCTTCTGAACCATCGGTCATCACTGACCGGATGACTGGGGATCATTCTTGATCTGGAGGGCCTATTTGGCAGCCTCTAAGGATGGAATGGTACTATATTTATGGTACTCTCAAACTAGTGAATTACAGACCAAGATTTGAAGACATTATATAATTGATGGCATCTATTAAGTAGATCAGGATCCTTCTCGAGTAGCAGTCGGGGCGTTTGTTTGTGAGAATCGAAAGGAATCTGTTTGGAATGAAGGGATTTATTAGAAGGATGTGTCTATATATATGATAAATAATAACAATAAACTGTGAAAAATAGCATCTTTTTGGTTTAATTCAAGCGTGATTGATTTTCTTGTATGGATATACTTTATCAATTTATAGGGCCCTGACAAATTGGTAACACCATCATCTTGGTGAAGGTTTCATGTCAGGTTCACCATTTTTTTGTTTCCCTCAGAATTTGTGTTCTAGTTTGGAATCGTTATTTCCAAACGGTTTCCAATTTATTTGCTTATGGAACCAAAAACACCTAATGATTTTATATCCAAAGGGACTTGCTTTCCAAATGTAGGCACTTGTTAAATATTTTGACCCATGATTCTTAAGAACACACATTGTTTGAGAGGATAGGAGGTCAAGCTCATCACAAACTTTTGAGGGGAATAGTTTCCTACTTCAGGACTCTCTTATATATTTAAGTTTTGTTCATGAATCCTTATTAATTTACCAAGCGTAATGTAGGTTTCCCTAGAAATTTTCAATCAATTATTGGAATATATGAAAATTAGAATAATCTGTATGTATTAAAACTTCTTCATAAATGGAGATATTGGTATGTATCTATGGTTCTCCATCAATGCTATCATCTCATATACTACTTTGATAATCTTTGGTTGTTATTTTGAAAATTCAGGTTTTCAAGCCACTTAGTGGGGGAACACTAGAATTTATGGTCATTCGGGTAAACAAAATTCACTCTAGAATTTATTGTCTTCGAGGGAGATGAAAATTTACTATATATTTTATTGTCATATATATAAAAAGAGGTTACTCTAGAGTTTTATCATCATCCAGTTATATAGAATTTGTTTTGATGTTTGGATCGAACCCATAGATAGAATTATTATGTATCCTTGTGAAAGGAATCAAAACCCACATAGTTTGGTGAAACCTAATGGGACACATCATACCTTTTATGGTCATTTGATAAGGACACAACCATATAGTTTAACATCATTTTTAAATGAAATCTAGGTAGAAGGTGCATAGTCCAATATGGGATCTAGACTTATACCGAGTCATCCTAATGAACCTGGAAATAATGTCAGTTTTCATGTTAGATTAGACCCTTATAGGAATGTGTCCGAGAGAGAATATGGTTGATTTTTAATGTTGGGTTTGAACCTAATGGAGGCTTCCTATGTATCCAATTTTTTTTTGAACCAAATCCCATGTAGTTTGATAAATCTCGTCAAAATATATGGCCATTTGAGGGAAATATTTTTGGGATTACTTCTATAGAGGATTCCCTTGTAACATGGTCCTAGAGATATGCCTTAACTCAGGGAGATTTAGGGGGATTAATTTGGGGCTTATTCTTAAGTAGTATTCCTGAATTAAGGAAATTAGGGTTGGACTCTTGAGGAGGATGTCTAGTGAGATCGATCCCTAGGTGAAGGCTTCCTACGTATCTTAGTTATGGTGGGAATCAGAGTTCTCATAGTTCTTTATCTCATGTAGATTGTGATCTTGTTTCAATAATTACAAACCTATAAGCCCATGTGAGTTATGTTCAGTGTGAGAAACAAGAGGATGTGAAGAATTCAACAAACCACACAGACATTCTCCTCTACTAATGGAAGAGGGTGGGACTACAGTATAAGAGGTCAGAGCGATGATTGGAGAGGTTGTGGGTATGACATAAGAGGTAAAAGAAAAAAACCTTCCCACTCTTTACTTTAAATTAGATTAGGGTCCAACGTAAGGAAGAAGTGAAGGTTAAATAAGTGGATAGAAGAAAGATTGAAACCTCCTACAAGAAAGTATAAGGGATTACACTAGGATGGATACCCTAAAATGGGTTTTTTAGTGGGGAGGGATACATTTAATTTTTCAAAAGGATAAGTATGTGTGAACTATACCCTCCCTACCAGGTACTGAAGGCTCCGAGTCTCATAGATGAGAATGGGAGGTTAGAGTCCTATCACCAAAATCCATGACCAAGAATTATTGAACACTTTCCCTTGGTTAAGAGTCTCTATGACCACAAATATCCAAATCCATGGACACCCTGAGGACCCTTACCCTATGTTATGACAAATTTGAGAAACCCTGGACCATAGATATCCAAATCCAAATGGGAGGCATTGAGATGTGACTTTCCATAAAATATGGTAAATCATGGGGTCTTGATGTAGGCTTCAACATAATCCCTTTCAAGAAAGGCATCCAATAACGAATAGACCCTTCAATGAGTGTCTTTGAAGGTGGATTCATGAATGGATCGAGTAGGCTGAAAGGGTGAGGCGAACCAACAATGGTCTCTCATGTAAGTGGCACACAGGTATGTGGCATGAAAGTAGACTTGGTCTAATTGGTTGCAGCTTAGGTGATGAAAAACCTGGCTTACTAGACTTGTGTGAGACTTTGTTGAATCCTTCAAGAGTATTCAAAGGAATTCCCTAAAGTGGGGTGCAAAAATTATTATTTGAAGAAGGTTGGTCGTGCAAGTGTTCTAAATTTAAGTGGCTTGGGTGAATGAGTCACACAAGTGTTGTTAATTTTTAACACTTGGAGAACCTATGTCTCCCAATAATCCTTTTATTCTCTCTCTTTTGGTGTTATGAAACTACCTTGTAGGTTTTAGAAGACTTTGTTAAAGTACTTGGGTGATAATAGCAGCAATCGGGCTTCATAGAAAATCGTCTGTACAAATGAAGGTCCCAAGGGTCTATTTATAGTAAAATATGGTACCCAGATTGACGATGACTTGGCACACAAGTGAGTGGGTGGTGCGCAAATTAGTGTATTTCAAGTAATTATGTTATTCTAGGGAATCAGGTTACCTTGGGCAATCCAATTTTTGACCCTTTTCAAATCCTGATATTCTCCATGTATTTTCTCCTCTTTTTTCTAAGGCATTTCCCTTTGTACTTTTTCATCCATGTGTTCGAAGAGTGTATCAAAAGATATATATGTGTATTATAATTATAGTATCATATCTATGTCATATATGTCATATATTTTTATTGAAATCATCTTTTTTACATTCTATGTATAGTGTGAATGAATCAAATCGCTTTGAGGTGGCGGTAGTCCACACTTCCACAAATGTTGTTATCATATTTACACAAAATGGAAGGCATAATTTTATGTAAAATATAAAAATTACAGAAACATAAATCCATTATAAATATCATATATATCATAACTAACCAACATTTCCATCATAATTCCCACCATGATAGGTGGTAAATAAATAACAAACAATCATCGTTTTATGAGGCGGTAGTCCTCCGTACACACGAATGATATTTACATTACCCATTATCTGGAAATGTGTGTAAGTGTAGGTATACCCCGTAATAAAAAAAATATATAATTATATTTAGGATAATGATTTTATTATGTAATCATGGAATTATAATATTTGATAGGGTGGGGAATGAAAATAAAATAAAAGATCTTGAGGATGGATGTTACGTCTTCTTTGGGTAACTCCTTTGTATTTTCACTAGTGGGTGTCTTTGGATGGATTTATTCCCTAAGTGAGGATTCTAGGAGGAGTATAGGGATGTTTGGATATTATTTGATCATATTTTTTGAGATAAAAATTTCTTTAAATGTGAGAAAAAATTTTAGGGTTGAGTGCCTTTTTATAGTGGAGGAAGAGTGGAATTATTGTAAATATAAAAAAGGTAAACACTATTGAGAGGTCTTTTTTACATCATGTGCATCCAATAATGGTCCATATTCTATAAAAGTTATTATATGGCTGAAATATTTCTACACAATGTCTTTTCTTACCAGTTTCTATTTCATTATGGGCCTTAAGTTTAACCTTTATTCCCCTATTAGGTGAATTCTTCCTCTTAATCGCTATAAATAATTTTAATCACTTAAACTAATATTTTTGGTCAAAATTTAAGATTAATTTACTATAAATTATAAATTATTCTGATTAAAAATAAGGAATCTATTTTTAAAAAATTTAATCACGTAAGTGATAGAAAGTAATTTAAATTTAATTCCATAGACGGGATGACAAATCATTTTTTAAAGTAAAAATGTTCCAATGTTTGAGATGTGTTTATATCCAATTTCAATGTAAAATATATTACAATGAACTAAATTTGATTAATTTAAATAAATTTATCTAATTAAACTTTAAAAACAATTTAAAATATAATTTATCCATATAAATAAATTATATGAAAACGTAGTTTTGAATTAAAATTCAATATTTTTCATTATTCATCAAAAAATTAATCCTCATAGATAAATAAAAAAATTAATCCTAAGATAATTGTTATGTTATTATTTAAAAAATTAAGTTTATTATGACATATAAAACTAATAAAATTTCCGAGAATTTGATTTAAAATAGGTTCTCTGTTAAAAGGCTGTAAACGATCCTTTATAAAAATATATCTTTTTTATTGTAATATTGGGTTTGTTATTATATTATTCTTATAAAATAAACTAGATGAATATCGGGAATATTTTATTGAATTTATAATGTATAAATTTTATTACTATCATTTACTAATATTAATTAATTTAATTTATTAGGATAAAACACATTTGTGATCATAAAAAAATATCCTTTATATTCAATTGGTTTTTATATTCATTTATAATTATTTGGTAACCAATTAACTCATATTTGTTTAAACCATATATTTTCCTAAGTTAGATAATACTATTCATAACATCTAATTTGACAACTAGGTTTTATCTTATTATATTAAATAATAATATTTTAATAGAATATTTTTGTTTGCTAAAACTTATTCTTGAGTGTAGAACAAGATATCAAATAATTTATTTATTGTGTACGATGTAAGATAACTCAATATTTCATTCATTGAAAGATATATATTATATTTTTTTATTTAAAATAAAAAATATTTCAAAACAATTAAGACTTTATATTCCTTTTTACATTTGTTGTTGGGTGTCAAACACTCTATTGAATAAAAGTTTACTCACATAAAATTTTTGGAGTGTTACAATATTATTTTGGAATTCACTCATCAAGGGATCACATGAGTTCTTTCAATCATATCTTATTTTTCAAAATTTTGGCACACATTCTGAAAGAAACAAAATTCCCCCAAAGCATCTATTATTATGTGAGATATTCAATGTTGGGGGAATCCATTTCATGAGAAGATTACCCATTCCAAAGGATTATACAACATTCTTCTTGTGGTCAACTATGTTTATAGGTGGTTTGATATCAAATCCTATAGAAAATATGATACACATATTGTTAGTGTGTTCCTCGAAACCCATATCTTCCATTGACTTGGAACTCTGTGTTCTTGGTTATGTGACTTAGGAATTAATTTTTGTAATCAAACCATGGAACCCATTTTGTAAAATACTTGGGTTGTATATAAAACATCAACTAAATATCACCCCCAAACAAAAGACATGGATGATATTTTTAATAGATAAATGAAAATATTGCTTGAGATAATTATTAGTCCCACAAGAAATTACATGCATGAAAGACATGGTGTAGGGATATTGGGTTATCAAACTATGTATAAAACACCCATTGGGATGTCTTCTTTTAGGTTAGTTTTTGGTATAGAGTTTATTTTACCAATAAAAATACAACATATATCATTTTGGGATATAAAACCCTATTTCTTTAATTGTGAATCATCTAGAGAATACAGATTTTTGTAGTGGAATAATTTAAAGGATCCTAAACATAATTCTTATGAGAATTTCAATCTCTACAAAGAAAAATCCATGGTACTCCATGAAAAAAAAATACTTAAAAAAGTATTTAATGAAGGTAAAACATAATTATATTCAATTATTGATTTTAAATTCACCTAGGAATGCTTAATTATAATTACGAAGGTCCATTTATTATTACTAATGTATACACAATTGGTTTAGTATAAGTCAAAGACCCCTCTTCCAAATGGACATTCATAGTTAATTGACATCAATTAAAGAATCACAATGAGAATTCACACACCCTAGGAATGACATTGACTTACAATGGATCCCCACATTCTAGAGTAGACTCACCAATGGATAGATAATTTCACCACCAAATCAAAAATAAGGGAACATTTTCCCCTTTAACTCTCTATCTCTATCCCTCCCTATCTCTCAATTTCTCTCTTTTTATTCTTCATCCTATGTCATTATAAACTTATATATTATTTACCACTTTCTTCATCCAAAACATGTTTTTATCTTTCATGTGTGTGTTCTTCTTTGAAAAAAAAAGTTTCAAAATTACTGACTATTTATCTTAAATTTTCATCCAACAATTATGGAGAGTGAACATATTTGTTTTAATCTCAAACATCATCTATTTTCATCATAATATTGGATAAAAAATTTATTTTAGGGTCCATATGTTTTGAAAGCCTAATTTTTTGTTGATATGTTTTTTACCCAATTCATGAAAAATAATGTCAATTTTAATTCTAAGGTCACCTATGACCATGTTTTTATATTTTGGGTTTTAACCCCCTCATTCTGAGTCTTGATTCTGTGTTCCTTTGAGCTGAATTCCATACTTTTGTGTGTATTAATATGATAGAGTCATTTTATAAACCACATGAGAATAAAAATATCAAAAAATCCGCCCATTACCCTTGAATTGATCCTCTATTTGAAATACCATTTGAGCCTATGAAAAAAATACCACATTATAATCCCAAACACTTATCCCACACAAAATTTAAATTATTTTTCATTGCATTATTTATTTAAATTTAATTATGGGGGAATATATTTCATTTTTGTTATCCTTTCCTTGATTCTAAATGTGTCATCATATGCTTGAGTGAAATCATCCATTTATGTGTGGGGAGAGTTTTTTTCATTCAGTGAGGTTCGGAAATTTATATATGTTTTTTCATTTTGTATATAAGTTATTGAAAAGTGTAAAAAATTAAAAAAATTAAAAAAACAATAGATTTTCACTTGATAAGTTCAAAAATAACTCTTCTTAAACCTTTAATATTTTTATAACTATTACAATTAGTGTCTTGAGGATACCCAACATGGGATGGATATGAGTTTGGCATTTTTTACAAGTTAAAATTTCAAAAACAATAAATAAAATGAAATTTGTATCAAATTTTTTTTGGTTATTTGGAATATTTTTTGTTTTGTATATATTTCATCTTTTATTACTCTTCAAATTATCTATCTATGTTTTGTCTTCCTTTAAAAATTATTTCCCTTGTAAATATGTGTTTCCATAAACTTACATGTGTTATTTCAAAAAAAAATCATTTTTTTCATATTGGTGTTTCTCCCTCATTTACTATCTTTTTGAAATAATATTTCTACCATACCATAGCCACTAAAAACCCCCTAAAAAGAAATCTTTATTATTGTGCACTTTACAATAGATAATTTAATATGCAAGATCTTATAAAATCTATGATTTTAACTTTTGGTTAGTGAAATAGTAAACTTAATTGACTAAATTTATATTATGATGAGAGGAGTAAGTTTAGAGTGCCCAAATTTTCCAATTAATATTTTTAACATGAAAAATTAATTTTATTGACACATTTTAGTAGTAAAAAATTATTGCTTAATTATTTATGAATGAGTGAACTAATCTTATCCTCCACTAATTGTAGAAAAAATATATTTTAATATTTAATAGCTAGTCAAACTGATTTTGTTATATTTTGTATGTTTATGTTCCAGAGTACATGCACTATCTTATGTAAGGGGAATATGATATTAAATATTCACTTAAAATTTTAAATTATTCCCGTCACTTATTTTTTACTAAAGAATTATTAATTTTTAGTCAATGCTTCTATTTTTATCTAAAACACATATGGAGAGAAATGTTCAAATTAATTCAATTGCACTACAGTTTAATATTTTTATCATATTTTTCAAAATACTAATCAAACTGATTTTATTCTTATTTTTTAGTGTTCCATATTCAAATTACAATAAATCATTCCACTATATATTCATCCAATTTGTCCATTTGAAGGGCCATATTGACCACACAATGATTGATTTTCATCCCAATCTACACCCCCAATTAAATTGATCATTTTGTTATAAATTAAATATTTATAAAACCAAATTTTTAGAATAAATGGTTCGTATATGATATAATCTTCCAAGCCAAAGAAATTCAGAATGTGAACTTTGAAAAATTTAGAATAAAACTAGACAACATCGTATGGTTTAGGAAAACATCCACATCTTTTTCGACAAAAGTGAAATGCCTCCATATTTAGAGGGAAGATTTTCAAAATCCATATCTTTTAATTTTAAAATTATTATTTTTACATATTTTTTGGTATAACGTCAAATTTTCGATCCAATTTGTAAGGAGGTTATGGATGGAAAATAGTCCACTACCTCGAGTAATAAATACAGCCCCCTCTTCTACTAGCAGGGGGTTGGAACTTATGAACTGAAGGGGGAGATTTATAATGACCATATAATTTTTAAATTCCTAATAGGACATTAAATACTCTAGTTTAAACAAGATAAACATGTCCTCTAGTATCTATTTCATGTCAGTTTCCACTTGTTTTCACTTATTTTCAATTATAATCGAATAAGTTTCACAATATTTTCATTTGAATTTTAATGCATGTTTCATATTCCTAATATATTATCCTCATCCAACCACTATTGTCTAATATTATTTTTCTTAAATTAGTATTATCTTGTGGAAAATAATTCCCCTTTTACAATTTCTAATTAAATCCAAAGGTCGTGTTTGACTCTCCTTGTCATCCATGTGTGTGTTCATTGCACAAATCTTTTCTAGTCCCATTATTTTTCTTTTAGTTTTACCTAATAAATATATATACATCATAAAAAATATTATTAAACATATAAATGGATGACTATTCTTATATAAATAACTCAAGAATAGAGAAAAAATATCCTTTTTCATCCTCCCAACTCTATAGAGAATAAGAAGAATACATTTACCTTGAAGTGATTCTTATTACGATGAATAATGAAGAATTCAAGTGTTAGAATATTCCACATTATCCCACAAGGACTTATATGGATAATTTTGGATGTTTTAAATCATATATGGATAAAAAAAATATGCATTCTACCCTTTAATACTCTAACACAAATATGTTATAACATTAAGTGGTCAACCAATTTAACAATGAAGAATGACATTAAACTTAAGGTAATTATTTATTTACATAAATTATTATAAATTAAATATGATGATATTATCCCTTAGATTTTGGGGTTAAAATTTATCTAGTTCATGTTATATATATGAAGATTTTATTGAATTTCCATTATTGGGAATGGAATCAACTACTTCAACTATTCCCCAAATCCTTCAAGTGGTATCAGAGTTGTCACATATCAATTTATTATTTTTATAATCGTTGAATGATTATACATATTTGTTTTTAGTTTTGATTTCTAGTTTATTAATTATTTAACCTCAATATTATTATTATTCAATAATTTAGTTTCTTATAATCAAAAATAAATTAAGAATATATAAATAATTGTTAAATATGTTTTTGGGAGGTACTAGAGATTGTGGTTGGAATACATAGTTATAGGGTGTGTAACTAATAAGTACATGTCATGTATGATAGGTCATCAAACTTGGACATGCCATAGAATACACTACCCAATGAAATTTTATAGGTATGAGGTGTGTATTAAAATAACCAAGTGTCGGTTGGGGCATATTAGAACAGGGTTAACTAGATTACATGGTATGCAGTCGGGGTACACGTTGTGTATTCAACTCATATTCACAATGAAAATTTTGGAATCTTCATGGTCATAGGTGCATCATGTATTAATTAGATGGCACATGGAACTAGTAGGAATTCAATATAGAGGTTATAAAAAATCTATTTTATTTACATGTTATTTACCCCTTTAATTATTCGGATCAAATACATGTAAAGTTCCTATATGTTTTCAGAGATGCCATTAGATGTAATGTAACTAATATATAAACATTAATTATCTTGTACCTTTTTATGTGGTGTACATGGAATTCCATCATGTACATGAATAAATTAACTATATAGACTTAAAATTATTATAGTATTAAACCTAAATACATGATTTTTAATGGATAACATGTTGTTTGAATCAATATAATGAATAATAAATGACTAATTAAATTTTATATTGTATCAATTCCTAAATACACATCATGTATATTTCAAATGAACTGTGTATTTATCCCTTGAATTTAAAGTGGTACATATACGTATATTCATTCATAACCATGTGTCTTAAATATACTAATTTATTAATCATATGAAAAACTACACACCATGTAATATATGACATGTTGTGTATGCTGTATATACTATGTGAATGAATAGTAATGACTAATAGGGAGACAAATAATTTGATCCAAAACAATCCATGATTACTTATGTTACATAAAAATGACTTAATTAATTTTAAATAAATTTTTTTATAAATTTTATTTAAAAAAATTTATTGTGTTTGATTTTATCCATGAATATTTAGATAGAGAATAGGATAGAATAAACAAATATTTTAATTGAATAATTAATTGGATTACCTCAAGATGATTTTATCTTAATAAATAATTAACTAAAATGAATTCAATTTAGATTAAATATGTGTATTAATTGTATGTTTGGATTTTCATGTGCTTATACCAACCACTTTATGTGATTTATTTCTATTAATTTATTATTATTAAATTAAAATGATATCATTTATGTCATCCCCTCTTCTATACTATGTAGGATTTGTGTGTCCATGGTTTATTTGATATAAACCCCATAAACCATCCCATTAGTTCAACGTACATAAATATGAGTTAATGAATATAAATAAGATGGATCTTATAGGAAATAGTGGTGGATTGAATTTTTAGTTGAGGTGAAATGAAACTATAAGATACATATAAATGCATGGGGAAGGCTATAACTCTTACCAGGAATTGTTCCAAGAGTAATTTCGCTAGGGTCAAGGTTTTTTTATCATCCATGAGAATAAAAACCACTATAAAATAACATGATTGTGACATTTTTATTTTATTTCTATCATTTTCATGTCAATTGTTTATGGATGTGAGGGATGGTGTCTCATGGAGTGATTTTCCATTGAAATTTGAGAGTGACATATATTTGAATATTCATTCCTAGCATCAAAAAAAATGTTACAACAATTGAAGAAATATATATCTTATGGATTTGGATTCATATGTCTACCTTGAGAAATATATGAATAAAAAATATTCATCCAAAAAGGGTGTAACTTTTGTGAAGTTTTTGTTTAAGGGTTCTGATAAGCAAGGAGACTCTTGAAATTAGGACTCTTTGGAGTCATGATTTTCTAGGAACAAGTACGGAAGGTTCATACTTTATATAAATCAAGATGTATAGAAAGGCAGGTTGATCATTGAATGTTTTCTCTAATTGGGAATATTATCTTGGTGAATGGAGATAAATACATCAATATTGTCATATTGAATATGAATACCCTTAGATGAGGGTATTTGAAAAGTGGAGGGTCATTGCAATAGGAAAGGGATGCTTCCACATTATTTTATAATCTGAATCGCATAAATATTCTTCTTAGGAATTTAGTTTCTATAATCTCATCCTAGATATCTTTATCCTTCTTAAATGGGAACTCAACTTCAATTCCCACAAAAAACATACTAATGTTCAGATTTGTGGGTGGCTCCACAATTGACGATGGGTATTTTGGAATCATCAAATGTTAATTGATATTGTATCTTCTGTAAGGAATCCTATGAAATTGGATTAGAATACTATTGAAATAAAACTATAATATTATACAAGGGTGGTGGTAGATTCTAATTGACTGAACCAAAGACCTAATAATTCCTCTCTTATAGTTAATGGAATTAGGATTTAATTGGAATTTGAGTATGATTTTGTTACCCATTTTTTCCTTTGGAGACATTTTTGGGCATGCATTTTTAGGGTACAGATAAGTAAAATATATTTAAGTATGGGCCTATTACTCCTATGAAAAATAATGATTGGACCAATCTAAAGCAGGATAAGAATAAGGAAACAATGGTGGGTCCATCAAGGATATATGTAGGGAATATTATAAACTATATCATATATTAAATTTCATCCAAGTAGAAATAGAAGGATGTGATTTGAACTACCCATAAACTTCCAGTTTCTATAGGAAAAACTCTTATGAATGGTGGTATAGACGGAGATTATCCATGATCTCTTCTAGCCTCACCACCTTTCTAGGAAAAAAACCTCATAGTGAGGGATGAAAATTTGGTCGCGAAGAAGTGCAACCAATTAGTGGAAGAAGAGTATGACCATTATTCTCTATTAGAGAATAACCAATAATCTATATTGAAACTTGTAAATATTTCTATATTCTAGGTTCAATATGATAAAGAGGTTGTTGATTGAAGTAATCTATATTATCCCCTTTCCTAGAATAATAAAGAGTTATGGGTTCATTCTCTCATTGGGGGTATCCATGACCATACAATGAATAATTATAAGGTTGTTGGGTCATAGGTTTAAGAGGATAAAGAGGCTAACTCCAAGTGGAATTTTCCTTCCCACCATTCTCATATTGAATATGGGACTTGGATTCAATAAACCATTGATAGAAATCAATGTTATAACCTAGAGTACATAAATTCAAAATTTATAGATTAAGATTGAAAATATAATTACCTGAAAATAGTGACTCCTAAGGAGCATCTCGGTAATAGGGGGAATATAAAGGATGTAAACTTTTCAGAAATGAAAAAGTCTTAAAAGGATAAATTTTAGATGATACTACACATTGAAGTAATAATATCCAACCCCAAACCTATGGAAAAGGATATTAAATAAAAATTTATAATATAAAATAAAAAACCATCCCTAGGTAGAATGAAATAAAAATCCATATACTGTAAGAAATAAATTTTCATTATTGGAATGGACATGGATTGTCTAATCAGGACTCAAGTATAACTCTTAAGAGTTTTCTTTGATATCTTCATCCATTTATGATTGGAATCATGAATCCCAAGTCTCGTTTGAACCTTTTTAAATGAATTATATTTAAGTCCATGATATAGGATATTTTTTCATTAATAAACACACAATGGTGGTGTTTTGGTCTCTATGTCTGTTACCATTTGGTCAGTTAATATTATCATTTAGAAGATGATTACAACCATGGTCAGTATAGATAACTATAATTTTTCTCTTATTTCATATATTCAATCACTAATTAACAGAGGAGGGACCTTTGGGGGATATTTAGAACATTAAGTAGACTATTCAAGGCCCTTAGATGCTCACCAAATATTTCAATGTAGTTTTGGAATCACATGAATGAAGGGGATAACCTAATTTTTTCATTTTTAGCCATGAATTTAAGGAATTCATAGGCTATAATGACTTAGTTTAAGTTACTCTTAATGGGTATATATTCTCATAGTAAAATAAAGCATTGAGAAAAATTATTACAAGCAATATTGATAGAAGTTTTTCCTTCTTCAGTGCTCCAAACAAGTGGAAGGAGAAAAAATCTAAGACTCTCATGAAAAATAACATTGATCATCATAAAATTTTAACTAAAATCATCTCTAAAATTGAATGGGTTCCCTTACTCTATATATTTAATAATTCATAGATAAAACAAATGGATTGTAGGAGGTATGGGAAAAAATTAATTCTCTAATGAATTATGTGATTGTGTGTTTAAGATTAGTAACATAAAATCTATGCTAGATCTTGGAGAAAGGATGTATTCTCTTCTACTGATGGCTAAATTACACACTTGGAAAAGAATTTGGAAGACATGAAAAACAATTATGATAATATGTTTAAATTTCATTACTTTAGTATAGATGTTGATATTTCTTCTAAGTTGAATAATAAACACCCATAACTGCAAAATGGGCCTAATAAAATTTATATACATACATGTTTTCCATAATCGTGGACTTAGAGGGGTTATATTTCTATGGTTATTTTCAAAACATGGTTTTATGTCTCTTTGGGACATCATCTAGATACATATTACTCAAACAGTGGCTGTATGTGAACCTATAACAATGGTTATCTAAAACCGTCAAAATATGGGGATGCAGGAATGTTGTGGGATCATCTATTTTGGTGTTGAAAATTGGTAGGAACACATATTTAAATGTTTTAAAAAAAAAACTATAGTAATATCTCTTACAAAACATTACCTATAGCCATGATTTTTAAACCCATGTAAATATGTCAGATGTGGCATCACCTATGGCCATGGTTTTTAAAACTGTGGAAATAGGTCTAATGTGGAATCACCTATGGACATGGTTCTTTAAAATCATTGTAGTCGGTCCAACATTATATCAGCTATGAAAACTTTTTTTAAAATATTTGCACTATTTCCAACATGGAAACCCTAACAACCATGGGTTTTAAAATTATAGCAACATAACTTCCCAATAAATATAATTTTCTTATTTATTTAAAAGATGAAAAATAATAATGATATATCTATTCATATAAATATATATGTATACATAAATACATACATACATACATAAATATATATGTATATATATATATATTCATATAGTATGTTTTAGTGTTGTGGTAAAGTGATTGTTGTAATATGGAAGAGGTCATGTGCTCGAATCTGGGATCTATATTTTATTTTTTTTTAAGCCTATTTTCATGTTTTCAGCCATTGAAATAAGGTAGTTATTTCCACTATTCCATGTATATTGGTAATCCACATTATAATATCATATGGCCACCATTTTTGAATCCATGGAAATTGCTACCCTACTAAAACAGATTAAATCATGGCTATATGTAACCAACATTGGAATATCCTTTGGTCATAGTTCATTAAAATATGGAAATAGGTACCCTAGATCCATGGATTAATCTATGTATTTAGGTAAGACACCTAATTTAGTGGCTATAACTTCAAATTAAAATCCATGGATGTACCCTTTGGCCATAGTTTTGGATCTTATTTCCATAGTTTAAAACCATGGAAATGGGTGAATTTCCTAGTTGTGTCTCTTTAAAGGTTGAAGTTCTTAAGTATAACTTTAGGTCTAAGTGGATGATTGAGGGGGATAGGAAAACATTAATATTCAATAAAATATAGAAAATTATGGAGGCCTCTAATAAAATCACATATTTTTTGAATGGGAATAATATCATCATAGGAAAAAATAGATATAATTTATCATGTTTTAAAATACCACCAAGAGATATTTAATAGTGTTTCCCCAATTAATCTGGATGACTTTATGAATATCATTATAGAGGTTTCTGATCCCTCTGATAACATCAAGCTCAATAAAGAGAAATATCTATTAGAGGTGATGGTTGAAACATTCCCACTTAATCTAGGAAGCACCATAGACCTAGATGAATTTAACATCCCATACTTTTTTGAATATTAGGACATTATTCAAGGAAATCTCATAAAAATGATTTCTATATTTTTTAGTAATGGAATTCTCCCCAAAGGACTGAACTATTAATTTTTTTTCTCTCTTTCCCAAAATAGATTCTTTTGATAATATCAATTATTTAAATATTATTTCCTTATAAATCTGGGCTTACAAAATTTTAACCAATATCAATTTCATGATACATTTTATATCATCAAAAAAATGGTGTTCCAAAATAATTTTGGTTTTTTTCATGGTTGGAGAATTTATGACTATTTTTATACTATTTTTGAGAGAAATAATTTATTGAGGAATCCTAGGAAAGAGGGATTCTTTTCTATTAACCTTTATTTAGGGAAGTATTTTGACTCTATTAATTAATACTTTATGATAAAGTGTTTTTAAATGGTCAGCTTTAGCGACCTCTTCAATGACATGATCCATTATTTCATTAATTGTAAAAAAAATATATTATGATCAATGGAATCCACGAAGAGAACTTTTCCTTATCTTTTGGAGTTAGATAGGGTGACCCTTTATCTATCATTATATCTAGTTATGTTAAGTTACACCTAATTATACGTTCACTAGACATTGTTGAATAGTGAAAACTAAAAGAAAGTCTTATTAGGGGAGGGTTAAAAGCACCATCACCCTTATTTTATATTAATGGTTGTATTATCTTTCTACATGGAGGAAATGAAAATATCACGGATATCAAGGAGGTTCATTATAACTATGGGTCCATCTATAATCAACATATTCGATGGAGAAAATTTCAAGTACTATTCGTCCATCATTTCTGAAATCATGGAAAGATGGCCATCAAGAGAAGATTGAGAACTTGTGAGGGTAATCACCTATTTACGTACTTGGGTATCCCACTTTTGGTGGTATACATAAAGATTCACACTTTAGGGATATATTTTAATGTTTTAAAGAAAATATAATCTCATGGAAAGGGAATTTTTTATTCCCTTCTTGGATAATTTATATTTCTAAATGTGTTGGCATCCTTACGTTGTTCTGATTCATTATGTTCTAAAAATGGAATTATACACTAATTAATAACCTAAATTAGTGCATCCATAATTTCATCTAACGTGGATGTGTTTTTTAGAGTAAATGTTTCACTTTAAAATGGAATACATCATATAAACCAATAACAGAATTTCTCATAGTCATTAAGAACCTATCTCTCATAAATGATGCACATCCGGAAAACTTTCTTTAGATAATTGGGACCACTTAATCAAAGAACCCTAACCTCTTGAGGAATATATTTATTAGTAATCTCACCAATAGTAGGCTTCATTATCTATACACTTCATTGTGGATATGCATTAAGAAAACATACTTGGAAGTTGTCATGACCCTCTCTCCTCAAGGTGTACCCCTCCTGGGCCAAAATGGGAGAAGAGAGGTAGTGACACCTGAGCACCGCCTCCTGTAGGCCCTAAATTTATGACTAGCACCAAGGGTATTATAAACACACATATGGGAGGCATTACCCTCTAAGGGAACACATGTGAAAGAGAGAGATAAGAAAAGAACCAATAAACTCTTCCTCAGACTCCAATATAAAAGTAAATACAAAGTGAACATATGTAATGACATAAAAGAACAGATACAAATGAAAGTAAAATTTCAAGTACCAAATGAAAAGTAAAGAAGATAGTGGCTAAAAATCCCAAACAACTCATGCTAAACCTCATGATAGTAGTAACCAGCCTAATCTACAACTTACTCCAACTGACCTAAAAATAGTTTATATATAGGTAGTATGAGTATAATTGTATACCTAGTAGTATCCTTTACATATACTCTTGTGAAAAAGATAAATAAAGCATCCTAACACACATTAAATAGAAATTGAAACTAACGTTTTACCTAAATAGGTATACTAAGATTCCAACCTCACCACGACTACTCTCACCATGTATCTCATACAAGATCATATAATATAATAATGAATATCAAGGGTACCCTGATACCACTTCCCCACTAGTTTTATGTTCTTACCCAACATAGAATATCCAAATTTTCTCTCTCCAAAAAGTCTAGCCCACAAACACTTGGGTGAAGCACCACAACATGCACCTCATGAATCACACCACCACATCCATGTAACCAAAAGTAAACAGGTAGTATCCATGAGCCACCCCATCTCACATAATGTGTATCACACATCAGGTATTATACCTCAAGCCACCCCATCCCATACACCGAGTTGGGAACCTCAAGCCATCACAACCAACATAAATTATACCAATATTAGTCCTTAGGATACTACATACAGAATACATGTGTGTGAAAATAACCACAATCAATTCCAGTACTATAGACACATATATGGGGAAAACTAACCGTAATTCATACTGTCATAAGTATCTACCAATAAAATATAGCATGGTCAAAGGGGTAGTCATCCATCCATCCTCCCACTAAGAAGTTTTGGAAAACACCCTCAGGGCTTAGAATCCCCCGAGTTTTAGTTTCCCTAACTGACATGGTGGAGTATCGTATAAAAAAAATGTAAATGATATAATATAAATCAGAACCACACTTTGGGGAAACCCTAGTCTTAGAATCAACTGAATTTAACATCTCTCGGACTCTAGGATTCCACTACTAAGACTGGATATCCTATAATCACACAACCATTTAAAGATCTACATTAAGTTATTTAATTATTTTTCACCAGTTTCAATTTACATTGCTTCAGTCATTAACCATTAATTAACCATTCTAATTTTCCACATTGTGTACCATTAGCATTACAATAATGTTCCATGCGCTTCGAGAATATGTAAATCGAGTCCAGAGCTTCTTGGAATTATTACTTCAGCATTGCATCCCACCCAGATCCAACCCCATGGGTTAAACATTTACTAATTTATTAATAACATTACTTTCCATATTATTAGATGTTCTAGGAAAACATACTAAGATACCAAAAAAAGTAAATAACTAATCACATCCATCTACCTGAAGTCGTGGTGAAATAAAATTAAATAAACAAACAACCTAGTTTTTGGAAAAATAATAGATTCAAACGAGCATCTGGTTTTCAAATCAATGGGTAAACCCAACTTTAATCTATTATGTCATCCTCGGTGTCCTCCCTGACACCCACATGAATATCTAGATGCATCTCTCCATCACAAGTGTCAGTTTTGGCCACAAAAACTGGGCCTCCCCACCCCACACACCACAATATCCCTCTAGGATCATCCATCCTAGGCTCACATCACATCTGATCTTCCCCACCCAATAAACAAAAACATCCCTCCAGGCTCACATCATATCACAAGAAGTAGGAAATAAACATAGAAACTAGGATCTGAGCCCTAAAACAAGACATTCATCCTTCACACAAAACCCCCCCTCATGGATCCAAAGCACAAGGCACTCATCCATTAAAAGTAGGTGGGAGACGCATGACCTATAATAAAATTATCTTTTATCAAACAACCAATTATTAATCGATATGGAATTAATCAATTCATTAGTTATAGGTTCCAACTATACGGAACCAAATTAGAAAACAATAACATGCTTGGAAAAATTAATTAAAAGATTAATTTAACATGCCTTTAATTCTTTTAACAACAAGAATCATCTTGATTCAAGTTCAATAACTAGTTTAATTAAACATGAATACTTTCATAAATTGATTATTATCAAATTAAAATGATAACCAGTTACATTAAACATGCCTCTTTAAGATTTTATCTAATTAATTATAAATTAATTTTGGACTTATATTATTTACCAATTTCATATGTCAGTCCAAGAATAAAATGTTCAGAATAGATATCACACTATCTTGAAAAATAATCGGAACTATTATCATGGTATAAAACAAAAACGTCACCATGAAAACGATACCAATTCTTTAATCTAGTTCAAGTAATCATTATGTTATTTTCATTGCGATTCAAGGGGATAAAACATGTTCAACTTAAAATTTCACATATTTAAAAGATTATAAATGAATCTCATACATCAAAAAGGGTGTCAACGTTCTATGAACAAGTATAGACCAATGTTGCAGATCCCGATCGCCTCTCCCGAAATACCTTGGATCTAAGACAAATCGATAGAGGGAAGCTGGAGATCGATCCTTGATAAAGGAATCCTCATAATTCCAAAGAGGGGTTGTTGGGCCACCTGGAATAGGGAGATAAGTGTTGAAGCCACAACGTTTGACAAACTTGAGTGGATAAAAATGTTTAAAACATAGAGCATTGGGTATTTACATGATATGTAATCCACGTTCACATTGTGTAATCCTTAGGATTTTGTTTCCTCTGAAAAACATGTTGCCTTTTTATTTTATATAATTTATACCCTGATTTATTATATATCATGAAAACTAATTTCATGTCATGTAAAAGGTTTAAATAGTGTGAAATATCCCTACTTCCATCTTTAATCAGTTGATCTTCTCTATAAATCCTTTGAGGCTCCTTTGTGCACCTCATTCTTCAAAAACGTACAATGCCTTGATCCACGCAGATCTGGTTCCTTACATGAGATACCTCTCAACAAATTATTGTCCTCAAGAATCCAAAACCAACCCATAGAGGAAATTAAAGGGGTCTTCTGAATAGACACATTCTGAGAAACCTCTCAAGGTTCTCGCCATCATAGGAGCTCAATCACTACATCAATGGAATTGCATGAAACCATGAAACAACCAAAACTACTTCCTAAACTCTCTCTTGGGGGATATACCTCTCTAAATAGAGTAAGACACAACAAGAAACAATGTAAATACATCTCAAAAACTATAAAAGGTATACAATGACAAAATGAATAGTGTTACAAGAGAAGAGATAAACATCCAACAGCTTAGGGTATTGAGAATGTATCAACGGATTATGTTCCCAGATACTCTCCTCGATGACATTGTACCACCAGAAGACATAAAATAATGGGATATCATGCCCATGCAACACCTTCTCCCAGAGGTCATGGATCTCTATAAAATGCTCCTCACAGGTCGCATCATCATCAACATTGATCTTTCCCCAATCGATGATGTGAGAGCCTCCATGAAGATAACGATGATTCATGAAAAATATCATTTATCTAGATCATCTATGTGGGAATCTCTATCTTATACATCATGACTCCAACATGATCCAACACCTCAAAATTCCCAACAAACTAGGTAGAAGGCTTACTCCCTTGATTAAAACATCACTGATGATGATGGGGAGTCACCTTCAAGAACACATAATCTTATACGTCAACCTCAATAGGTATCCTCCTATGATAGGGATAGGATTTATGATGATCATTTTCTTCCTTAATTCTCTCATGAATTACTTGAAATATATTTGTCAAATTATGTACCAGTTTTAGCCTGAGAATTTTTAATTCTTTGACCCCAGTCCATCCCAATATAGAATGACAGGGTTTCCCATAAATGTCTTCAAAGGGTACCATACCAATGGTGGGGTGAAAACTATTTTTTAAGTGAACTCTACCAAGGGTAGGTTCCTCAAAAAAAACCTTAAAAATCTAAGACACAAGTGCACAACATGTCTTCAAGAGTCTATATGGTCAGCTCTGTTTGATCATCAAACTGTAGATGAAAAGTAGTATAGAGGCATATCTGAGAACCCAAAGAATGTTGGAGACCTCTCTACACCATAGAGGTAAATTGAGGATCTTGATCAGAAATGATCATACTCAAGATCCCATGGAGTCTCAGCACCTTCTCAAGATAATGGATTGACAAAAAAACAAGTGATCTTATCTCCTTGATCATTATAAAGTGGGACGATTTCATCAAACAATCCACTACCACCCATATAGCATCATAGCCTCCCTGAGATAAAGGTAAAATACTAACAAATTCCATCAATATTTCCTCCCACTTCCACTGAGTAACATATAATGCCTAGAGAAAACTACCGAGAAAATGGGGCTCGACCTTCACCTTCTGGCAGTCCAAACATAGAGACATAAAATTTGCAACTGCACGCTTCAACCCAGGCCACAAAAACTGACCTCTCAAAGATCTGTACATATGTTTTACACCAGGATATACCACCAAATGTGAGCCACTTAACTCTTTTTAATCTATATAACATATCACCAAAGGAACAAAAAACATTCCCTAAAACAACACTCAGTGTGGTTCATCCTCAGACCAACCATTAGGGGCCTCGCCACAAAAACATTGGTCTCTCCAAACCTCCACCTCAAGATACCCCAACTAGGATTCTTCCACAAACTTCACTAGAGATTATTACATAGTTATCTGAAAAAGGAAACTTATCCCCATGAATTCTCCCATATTTATATGCAATGATGAAAGCTCATCCATCAACCTCCAAGAATCACATGATTCATGCATCGCATCACTGTAAGACTTCCTATTCAGGGAATTGGCTAAAACAGTACCCATTATAAGTGTATATGAAATATCAATGTCGTAATCCTATAATAACTCTGTCCACTGATGTTGGTGTAAGTTCAAGTCATGTTTGGAGAAAACATACCTCAGACTCTTATCATCTTCGAAGACAAAAAAAATCATTCCAATGAGGTAATGTCTCTGAAACATTAGGGAAAAAACCACTACAACCAAATCGAAATAGTTGGTGGAATAGTTGCACTCATGGGAATGTAACTACTAAGACTCATAAAAAATTATTGATCTCTACTACATAAGAACACAGTCCAACCCAATATGTAAAGCATTATAGAAAACATCAAACTAAAATCCTTCTATTGAAAGGTAATGAAGTGGATCACTGAACAACTTCTCCTTCAGATACTCAAAAGTTTTATGACACTGATCAGGCAATAGGAACTCCTAATACTTTCTCGTGAATGTTTTCAAAGGAGTCCCAACCTAGAAGAAATTGGCTATGAAACTTTTTTAATGTCCTATAAGACCTAGGAAACTTCATACCTCTACCATTGTCTTAGGGGATTCCCAATACACAAATACTTGTATATTTTATGGATCCATATCTAATTCCTACTTGGATAAAACATTCCCCAAGAAACAGATATCTCGATCCCAAAAGTAACACTTTAAAAACTTCCCAAACAACTTATCATGATAAAGAACTCCCAAAATGGAATGGGAAATATCTGCAGGCACCACCTCAGACACAAACTAAACAAGGATTTCATAAATTAAAACCACCACAAAATTATCCAAGAACTCATGGAACACAACATTCATTAACCCCATGAACACAGCTATAGTATTAGTTACACTGAATAGCTTCCCAAAAAAACTCATAATACCCATGACAATAATGGAAAGTAGTATTCAAAATATATTCATCTTTTATAAGTATCTAATGACATCTTGACCAAAAATCAATCTTTGAGAACCAACTTGAACCCTTTGGTTAATCAAATATATCATCAATCTGGGGAAGGGGATAGTGTTTCTTCACTTCCACTTGGGTCAAGCGACAATAAATGATATATAACCGCGAACTACCATCAACCTTCATTATGAGAAAAATCAGTGCACCTCACAATGACACACTTGGCCAAAAAAACCACACTATAGTAAACCGTTGAGATGTATTCATAGCTCTCGCAACTCAGAAGGCTTCATACTATATAGAGTCATCAAGATAGGAGATACACCTGGCTATAGTTTAATCCCAAACTCGATCTCTCATCAAGGGGATAACACTTCAAGCTCCTATAGAATGAAATCCGGGTACTCATTTATGACCATAGAAAATGATGATTATTGAACTTATGATGAACACCGAATCATCCCAGCCATCAAGGATGACAGGAACGGAACATGCCTCTAACCCATACAAGGGTCTTGCTTACCAAAAAACACCACTGGATCTCCATCATCATATAAAAACAAAACCCGACTCTTGAATCAATCCATGATATCCTATACCGAATAAAAACAATCCAAATCAAGGATGAGGTCATATGGTTCTATCCATAACCATAGGAAATATTCCCAAGATCGGTGCTACCCCAGAACTAGCTCATAGTCTCTACATATATCAAACAAGTCATCTCAACCCCCAATTAAGGTATTAAACACCAAGGGCACTAGAAGTATCTCCACCACAAGTCCCAAAGTGTGGACAAGGGTAGGTGATATGAAGAAATGAGTCTCTCCCAGAACAAATAAGGAAGGAAACCATGTATAAATCAAGCAAAGGTTACCTCAAATGATGTTTGAATCACCTGGTACTAGAAATACTAAATCATGAAGCTAACAATGACCTTCTCTATGGCCTCTCTGACCATACTAGAGACCACATCCTTAGCTGCACTCTACTCTCTAGGGATGGGGAGCATCATGGGGATTCCTCTACCTACACCGTCCACTCTCTAATGATCCCAAAATGAAGAAATATTCTATCGCGGCCTCAGATTGAATTACCACAATGGAGGAGCTTGAAGTGAAAAAACTGGCACAAAATGACAACTCATAAAGGTTGGTAACTCTCACCACTAATTACCTCATCCTCGACAAGAAAAAAATGGGTCTAATCCTTATAATATGAATGAGAACCACTTCCCCCAGATAGATGAGACACTAAGGGTTGGGACTTACCCTCTGCTGGTGAGAATCTCTTCTATCCTAACAATTGGGAACCCTATACCATGGCTCTTATTCATGAGGAAAAATGATGACTCCCCTCTCATGATTATCTGGTTCTATATAACATCATCTTGATAAAATTTTCTCTTTTTAGTACCTTGAGATACGTCTTCAGTATAAATGTGGTGACATATAACACTATATGTTGATGCAAATCCACATTGAAATTTCTCACTCTGGACACCTCATCTAGAAACAAGTTTGAATAATACTATAGATGGTTCTTGAAATGGACCCCCAACTCTCCCAAACCAAAGCTCCCCTACCAAAGGGTAAGCTTCTCTGGATGATTGGTTGTGTTTAGGGACAAATAAATTAAATCGGTTCTACATTGATCTTGGAACTCTTCCCATGATACTATCAAATCCTCATGAACTTTGAGGAATAACAACCCCCACTACCTCACTTACCCACACAGCATCGTAACAACCAACAATACGTAGTACTCCTTATGAGCATGGATGGAATTGAAGGTTATCTCAACCTCCTCCAACCAGCCTTCATTGACTTCATCTCAAACGGAGACCTCGTACCTCTGCAGACTCTGGTGCTAAAACTCTCAAACTATCATCCTCCAAGTTTCATCATCGTTAACCTATAATCTATGGAAATCTGCTAGAAAAATCTTATAAACATCTTCTATGAAAACTTAGAGAGGATGTCGACATAGATCCATTCCTATAGAAGAATAAATAGTTAGTGCTCCTAAACCTAGAATATGGAAGACTTTAAAATTATTTTTTCTTTTATTAATCTTAGGTTACCCTATCCCAAGGAATACCCATTCAAACACAGGCACAAAAAATAATGATACGTGATTCTTACCTATTTATCTACCCTACAACTAGTATCACCTCATTTAGTATCGGTTTTAAGCTTAAAGGATCATGCATCAGATCAACGGAGGACATAAATACCCAGGTCTAGGCTAGTCTCTTCTATTTACAATTCTTTCTAAACATAGCCGATATTGTTTCCCTACCATCCCTCATAACCTTGCCTATTAATAACTCTAAACTCTCCCCTATCCATTAACCAGACCTATAATACCACTCTGTCACGATCCGTTCCCCGCATGGTGTACCCCTCTTTATCTGGTAATGGGAGAAGATAGATAGTGACACCCAAGTCCTACCTCCAATTGGAATTAGATTTGTGACTTGAGCCGATGGTATAGTAAACACACATATGGGAGGCATTTCCCTCTAAGAGAACACATGACAAAGAGAGAGATAAGACATACACCAACCAAATCCTACTCAGAATCCAATTTAATGGAAAATCCAAGTTATAGATATGTAATTCCATAGAAGAACTACTACAAATGAAATGAAAAATAGATGTGAAAAAAAGAAAAATAAGGACGATAGCGACCATAAATCCCAAACAGATCCTAATAAACCCAAAGCTACTAGTAAACAGCCTG
The DNA here is from genome assembly GCA_963277665.1 of Viscum album. Classification (NCBI taxonomy): domain Eukaryota; kingdom Viridiplantae; phylum Streptophyta; class Magnoliopsida; order Santalales; family Viscaceae; genus Viscum; species Viscum album. Next base: position 2,011,047,320 of record OY728164.1, on the reverse strand, counting down.
ATCTACAACCTACTCCAACTGACCAAAAAACATTTTATATATATGTACGGTGTCTATAACAGTATACTTAGTAGGATACTCCCTGTATCCAATTATGAAAAATATAAATAATGAATGTAATATCATAGAAAACAACAACTGAAACTAACTAGTCACCTAAAAAGGTATACTATGTTCCCAACCTCACCATGGATACACTCACCAAGTATCGCATAAAATAGAATATAATATAACAAATTTTAACAGGGGTACCTTGCTACCACTTCCCTATTAGGTTTCTGCTCTACCCTAACATCACACGACCTATGTATCTCTCTCTAAAAGGCTAGCCTATAAACACCTGGGTAAAGAACCGCAACATGAATGTCATACGTCACACCACCATGTCCACATAACCAAAATCACCCAAGTAGTTTCTAGGAGCCACTATATCCCACATAATGTAAATTTTACATCAATTTTGTACCTCGAGCCATCATAGCCTATACAACAAGTAAGGTGCCTCAAGCCATCACCTCCTACACACGTTTTACCTATATTAGTCCTTAAGAAACTATATCCAAAATATGTATTTGTAAAAATAACTACAATCCATTATATCCCTCTATAGAAAAATATGGGGAAAACTTATTGTCTTTAATACCATCATATATAACTGCCAAGATAAGATAGTAGAGTCAAAGGGTTAGTCACCCATCCATTATCCTACTGGGATGTTGTGAAAAACACCCCACAAGGCTTAGAATCACTGAGGTGTTAGATTCCCAATTCGACAGGGTTGAGTAGCATATAAAAAACACAAAATATATATGATATAATATATCTCACAACCACACTATATGCATAACATAGTCTCAGAATCAACTACATCTAATGTCTCTCAAACTCCCAATTTCCACTACAAAGACCAGATACCCTATAAGCACACAACCATTTAAATAGATACATTAAATTATTTAATTCCTTTTCATTAGTTTGAATTTATGTTAACTAATTAATTAACCATTTTCATTTTCCACATTACATTAAATTAGAATTAAAACAAACTTTCATTCCCTTCGGGCATAAGAAAACTGAGTCCATGGATTCTCAGAATTATAACCTTAACATTTTGTCCGAGCAAGCTCCAACCCCATGGTTTAAACATTTATTGATTTATTAACAACATTAATTTCATATTACTCAGTACTCTAGAAAAAAATTACTAAGATACCAAAAAAAATTAAAGAACCAATGACAACCATCTACCTCAAGCAATTGTGAAAATAAAGAAGATAAACAAACAACCTGGACACAGGTTGAACAACATATTCAAATAAGAATCAAGCTTTAATATCAATGGGTAATCCCAGATTTATCCCATTCTAGAATCCTTGGTGTCCTCCCCCACACCCACATGCATATCCTGATCCATCTAGCCATCACAAGTGTCAACTATTGCCGCAACAACCGGGCCTCCCCACTCCACATACCATAATAGCCATACAGGTTCATCCATCCCAGGTTCATATCACATACGGGAATCCCCACCTCATAAAGCCCAATAGCCCTCCAGTCTCACATCATATCACTAGTATAAGGAAAAAACATAGAAACTATGCTCTTGACCCTAAAATAAGGCATTCAACCTTTACACACAATGATCCCTCACATCTTGAAAGCACAAGGCCCTCATCCTTTACAAGATGGAGGGTTACCCCAGCCCTACAAGGGCATTATCTTTTAACCCACAACCATTTATTATTCTGCATTGAATTAATAAATTCATTATTTACAGGTTCCAATTGCTGGAATCCTATGTAACAACTATAACAAGCAATCCAAAATTAATTAAACAATTAATTTAAAATTCCTTTAATTATTTTATCAATAATAATAATCGTGCTTTAGTTTTATTAACCAATTCAATTAAACATGCATACTTTCATCAATTGATTATCATCAAATTAAAATGAAAATAAAATACATTAAATGTGCCTCTCTTTTCTTTTATCGCATTAATTATAAATGAATTTTGGATTTACATTCTTTACCAATTTAACATTCCAATCCAAGCATAACAACCATAGAATAGATATCACACTATCTAGAAAAACAGTAGGAAAACAATTATCAATGTATAAAACAAAAACATCACCCTATAAATGATACAAATTCTTTAATCTAGTTCAAGTAATCATTTGGTTAATTTCATTAGGTTCCAAGTGGTTAAATCATTTTCAATTTAATATTGCACATTTATAAAATAGAATAAAAAATCCACAACCTCAAAGGGGTGTCAATGTTATTTGAATGAGAACAGACCAACTCTATGGATTCAAATAACCTCTCTTAAAAGAGCTTGGATCGAAGACAAATCAAAGGAGGGAAGCTACAGGTCATTCATTGACAATGGAATCCCAAAAATAGTGAAGAGGGGGTTGTCGAGTCACCTGGAATCAAGAGAGAGGTGCTAAATCTATAGGTATTGACAAACTTGAGCGACTAAAAAAGTTTAAAACATATATCTTTAGGGATTTACATGATGTGTAATCCCCTTTCACGTCATGTAATCCTCATGGTTCGGTAAACACTTTACATTTTTACTATATTTATTTGAAACCCCAATTTATTACATTTCATGAAACATACTTTCTCATCACGTAAAAGGTTTACACAATGTGAAATCTAACTTCTTCCATATTTTAGCAGACAATCTCCTCCAAATTTCATTTGATCCTACTCTAAAAACCTCAGTAATAAAAAATGTGCAAAGGGTCAATCCACATGTATCTGGGCACTTACAGAAGTGATGAATCATGTTCACTAGATTTCACATCTCAACTAAAATTTTAAATTTTTGAACGACAACTAGATTGTACTGTAACTTCTCCCACTTTGAAGCTACCAAAATGGTGCCTCGAGCCGAGTCCTCACATGACCTCAAGCACACCTCCCCGTAATTCATAGGTTGCCGACTAGCAGTGAGGGTCTAATGTGTCACATGGGGAGACTATACCCTCTTTACAAGAGTAATCCATAGTATGACACAATATAAATAGTGGTAGAAATATGAACAACCAATAAACATACAATCCAAACATCTCCCAACTGGGTGCAAACCATAACTCAACATTAGAAATGTCATGAAAAAATAGTAGTATAAGTTAATAAAACCCAAAAATAATAAAAATGTCCAATCCCTAAATGGTTCCCAAATCCAAGTCTAGATCCTTTTCAATGTATATTCCAAGCCCAACTCAAAATCCTAGGGTAGGGCCATTTCCTTTGTCTGGACCTACAACCAAGAAATATGCTTGATTATCCAATGACGGCCTGAATAGTGTGTGAGTACAAAACTCAGTAGGCCAGTACCAATAGTGTATATAAATATTCAGTCTAATAGATAGTCCATGCAAGTACAAAATAAATGGTAAGTAAACAAGGTATAGTTCGAGTGCCATTTCATAACAAAGTTCATTTAATTAATGAATATCATTTATCGGAATTCCATTTATTATACCATTTTTACTACATAATCCATTTTAACACATGCTCTTTGGGTTAGTAATATAAATCATCTTTATATAGGTCTAAGGAAATAAATCATTATCCATAGAGTAAATAAGTCAATTCTGTATCTCACTAGGGCTGCGTAAATCATATCAACACATTATCCTTACCTCAAAGACTCAGTCTAGGTGGAATGAAATTGTTAGTGTAATAGGTCCTATGTCCCCTTCCCTAACCCATGCATTTATGAGGTGGAGTTTAGAGTCTTAGTCTAACTCGACCCATGGGCGTATAACCTCATGTCAATACCCCACTCTTCTAAGCCATGTGAACATTCTTATTTACCAAATCCCTAAAAATATACCATAACACAACCAAGTATAACCGATTCCATTAGAGTTCACAATACATAACAACAGTATGGAAAATAACAATATGCCATAACCCATTAACACATTTACCAATTAAAATTCATAGTCATTTAGCCAAATTTCCATTCTCAGGACTTTACCCCTTATTTGTATTCAACAACCCCATACCTTATCCAATATTCATCAATTACCATATATTAACCCACTTATTCCATTCATCATTTCACAACCATTTACCCCTTATGCACTCAAGTATAACTCTTATATCACATAAAACAACCACTTTATTACATTCAATAATTTAGGTGTACCACATAATTATCATGTACTAACCCATTCCACATATTCATACATTCCCTAGTTACATGTCATTAACATATTCCTCATTTCCCATTCTATTACCCAATTACAAGTCCACTGTTTAATATACATTAATCCCCTTTGGCATTTCTATCCAAAATTCATTAAAAATTTAACATAATCTTTTTCTACCCAATAATCCATTTTCATGTCATTCCAACAATACCTTATGCCCTTATCACCCTATTCATATCTATAATCATTCCATTTACACCTCTAAAAACCATTAAAACGTGTTCTACAAGGGCATTTCACTTTACTCAGTAATCCTTCACTTAACCCTACCACTCTCTAGGTCTGGGATTTTTGGTGAACCCCATGGGTAGCCATAAAATGGTCAATTACTCCTCTATGCATCCCATGGGGATTGCAAGGGTTTCAATTGGACACATATACACCCCTTTTTTCAAACACTCCAACAGAACCAAGAACACAATTAGGGAATGGGAAGAACACAAGCTTCCTTGCACAAATCTAAAATAAAACTATGGGATAATACTTCTATACCACCAACCTCGAATCTGATGATGAGAGCGCTCTTAATAGTGGCCTTGGATCTATATTCAAACACCCCTTGATTCCCCAACCTAGGTTTCACTAAAAAAGGATGGTTTTAGGCCTTTGTAATGAGATGGAAGAAACTACAAACCCTAATCTAAAAAACAGAAGCAAGAGGAGTGTTAGACTAACCCGGGGCTTCGATCTGCAACCAACAACACTCCAAATGGACAAGAATAGAAGGAGAGCCACCTTTGAAAATCTTGGTTTATGATATCTCATAACTAGTTTTTGAAGGGGTGGAATTCATGAGAATTACGAGTTGGGGTATAAAATCTCAGGCTGGATTTGTTTGTAATTTTCTCAAAAGTTGTAGGCTGCGTGGTCTACCTGCATGGTTTCCCAAACCATTCACAAACCCTGCTTTTGGTACTATCTGAAAAGCACACCTCTACATCGTTTCCTGGGAATTCCGCATGATTTTCCTAACTATGCACCAATTGTGAACAAGCCTTTATCCATGGCTACACGGTTTCCTGGGATTCCCGCACATTTTGCAGTAGCTATGCGCAAACCGTGCAACATGCCTAGGAACTCCCTTTTCTTCCTCTTTTGTGTCCTGAACCCCCAGAACACCGCCAAGCCATCACATAAACATGAGGAACACTTATCTAGGAAAAATGAGGAGTCCATACCAAAACATAACAAAACATACCTTAAGAAATTATGGGATCTTACAACCTTCCCACCTTATAACAGCTCGTCCTCGAGTCTCTATTCCTAGAATCACTAAGATTCTTTAACTTGAGGTCATTCCACATGGCCTACCTATATATTATAATCTTCCAAGTTTCTGGTTTCACGTCACAATGCCCATCAAACACGGATCAAGGGCACAAACTTCCCCACAATTCTTTTTCACCACAACCACAACATGAACCAAAAACTCTTTAAGGATGCATAAACTTTAACCATACCCAACCATTAGAACTTCATAGTGAAAACATAGACAACAGTTTCTCACTCACTACACATAGAAAATTTTTACACAACATCACATCATTATGGAGGAACCAATCAGCACCCTTGTGGTCTCATCCTCTACAAAACTCAAAACCCAAATCACATGGCATCACTTCCCTCCATTTTCCCCAACTCTAACAATGATCATACTCAATATTTACAAAAGAATATCATATGGTCCTTTCAACACCATTTCCCAACATATGTCGATTCACCACTATCGAAGAAATATCACCTGAATCTCAACTCATCATTCACATCACCTAACATGTTCTAACTCACCATGCCCGAACATCCATAGGGGAATTACACTACATTGGAATCCAGCCACATTATTAAAACCATTCAGGTGGACATTCTTACACAATCCATTCAAGGAATAAGATCAACTCAACAACACTCAGTTACATCCTCATTTCGAAAATGGTACTTTCTGCCACAACATGAACCAAGATGTGGGTCACTCTCACCACATTGTTCCAAGTTTACTATCTCAGGTCGGACCACACCCGATCAGATTATCCCAGAACACCAACCTTCTACTGATGGTATGCTACCCCTTTCTCACCTTCCCAAGATTATTACTAACTTAAATACTGTCATTATCATCCCACGCACCCACGGTGGTAGTTCCTTGAATTCCAGTATAATTCAATCATCACGACATTACCTCCCCCAAACTTTTATCAGGATTCACCCTTGTTATGACACCACATCACATGGACAAGTTTCCCTCAACATCAAGATGTTCTAAAACCACCCAAGGAGAAATTTCCAGAGTCTAACCCCGATCCTATTTGGAGTTATAGAACCCAACCTCTCTTGCTGAAACCTATTGTCATATCTAACCACACTCTTCTAAGACTTAAGCATAGACATCACAAGCCTCACATGGAACCATCCTGAGCTTGAAGCCAACACATTTCCCATTAGTCACTATATATAAGTCCCACATTTCCACTTTGAGGAACCTAACATGCACCTCATAGGTTCTTTATTGGAATCCTGGTTACATTACATCAACTCGATGTTCTCCTCTCCACATTCAGGACAAACTTATCACCCCCACCTTAGGAATGTCATTGCTATTTCTCTCCATGAGGGATTCCAACCATTGTGTCTTACACTTTATCACAAGAAAAACCCAAAACTTTGACATGACCATCTATATTTTTCCCAAAACAAGAAAATGAACTTCACCCAATGCTCATTCCCAATTTCTTGTGAATGGAACTCATGATGTTTGTTGACATTTGGTCTATCCTAAGGACCTCACCCAATGCCATAGAGGGTGTACATTAAATAATCAAGATCCACACATAATTTTTCCATCCATGTAAACTCCATGATGTCCCTCATCCAACCAAAGACCTTCAAGTCTCTTGGCATTAATCCAAATATTCTCAACATACCTGGGGTGATATCAAGATATTGGGTGGGATCGTCACTAGCTAAGGTACGCTAAGAAGTTTTCGAATAACACCACCACCCAATTATCCATTTCTGATGTCAAACTATGGGACACCACGACCTGCCAAGGATCTCAGGTTCCCCTGCCGAACACATCTCATAAACACTTATGCACTACCACTCAGGTGTGATTACCAACCAAGTCTAACCATTTCTCTAGGACCAAATCACCAAGTATCCTTGAGCCAATGTTTCATGTGGTACTACATAAACCACACCACTCAAATTCTTTTGATGCATCCCTGATTGCTAAAAAAATAAGCACAATGGTCAACCACAGTAATAAAACCAATGATATCTCTTAGAAAACCTTTATCCATGTATAGCCCATCTTCCGCTTACATACCTAACCATGTATCTCGGTTATTTAGCCTCATCAGCCTTGAGGCAGCCTATGCATCTCACCCAAAAACCAAAACCATTCATACAAACATGTTCATCCATGTAACCACCCTCACCTCAAGTGTCACCATCGAGCGAAAAAATATAACCGCACTTTAATCACCCTTATCTCTTCCTATCAAAAACTAATTTGAGACCACCTTTAATAGTCATAAAAATAGGTGAGTTGGTCATCTATATGATACAAACCTTTGAAATAAACATTACCTCCAATCACAAACACTAGGGTGCCCTTTTGAAAGAACCAGGAACAACTATACCATTTACTAAATCATAGTGGTACTTAATATGAATTGACACCACCTCTAAAACTTCTCCCACGCATCATACTCCAAGGTACTTGCACCCCTGGCCTAACCTCCCACAAGGTCACCCTTGATTTTCTAAAACTATCATCGTGTAACCATAACTCGAGTAGCATAATTGACCATCAACCTTCCCACTTATCCGGCTAGGCCAAACCTACACCATACAACACTCTGAGTCCCTCTATCAAATTCCAAAACATCTACATGTGTAGCACACATCCAAAAACACTAGAAACCCTATCTGACCTCTCTCATAGGTCTCTTTGAAGGTTTAATGATACCAACTCCCTAGACTAGTGTCACAACAAGGAAAATCCATTAGACCTCTCTCCAAACCATACATATCTTGAAATTAACAATGCAATGCTCATTCATGGCACTCTCACCCCAATTTTGATGCACACTAAGCCTAGCGCAAAAAAAAACTATTTACTCTAGGTTTCACACCAAAGGTGTACAAATTCATCGACACTACAAGAAAAAAATCCTCTCCAAGATTCAAAATTAAACTCGCAAGGTTTATACTCACAAGATCACTAAGACCCATGCACCATCCTTAGGGTCCATCATTCACTCCGTACGATTACAACCCATGAGTGTTTCCATACATGCATTATCGGAAATTACTTACAACCCAATGACCACAACCCTACCAAGGGTTCCCTAAAATCACCACCTAGTCCATATCATAACTAGAAAGGACTCTCAAACCAAATCCAAAGTCTCAAACTATGGAACTCTCACTTCCTCAACCCACACATACAAGGTTCAAACTGAAAACACAAAGGATACCCACCTTTGAAATCAATCATTATCATTTTAAACATATTGTTCAACCGACGCTTCGATGAATGACTAACAGGATTTAACCACATAGGGAAAATATCTCATTCTATCAACATTAAACAAACCATTATTCATACTCTATCCTAATGGTCATTATCACACTTAGAACACTACCCTCTACCATACCTACCTCGGGTCATGGTCAACATGGGGTATCCAATTTTCTTAACCACAAGTCATTAATCAAAACCACTTCAAACCAATTCTTCTTTTACAACACGATCTTTTCCTCTTCGGAACATTTACCATTTCACAACTTGTTATAATCATCATTTTAACTCATTTACACCCTTCATTAGGGAAATTCATTAACAATTTTACCATTATTATGCAATATTTTTCATTCAGACACTGAATTATCCTTTACAATTTATCACAACCCAAAATATTAACCCAGTCATAAAATTTATTTATACACAATATTAATTAACTATGAATTTGCAGTATTTTTATTCACCCACTTACATTACCATTATTAGGCATCATTTTCTTCAGATTTATCAAGGAAGTAAAATGAATTCTACTCTCTATGCCCCCGTATTCCCATCTACTATGTACAAATATAATGATACATGCCACATATATCGTTAGGTGCCTAAAATTATGCCCGAATGCACAACCTCATGCCATTCACACAATGAGGAAAATTTCTTAAATTATTCAAATCACACAACATGTGCATCATACAATGTTGAAACATCATTCAACTGTAACAACACACATCAAGAACAACAATTCCCACCAAGGGTTACTTGGGTTTTCCCTCATACAAGGATTAGGTACTCCCAAGCATGGGCACATTTACAAGTCTCAACACATACTTATCTTCAGTCTACCATTCCAAAATAGTAAGAAAGAGAAAAAACTCCTAATATACAACTTCGTAACATTCCCGACCCAGAAGCCACTAAATTGGTACCTCGAACCGAGTGGTCACATGGCCTTAAGCCCACCTCATCATACGCTAGTTGTTGCTGACTAAAATGAGTGTCTAATGAGTCAAATGGGGATACTATACCCTATTTACCAGAGTAAGCCACAATAAGATGCAATAAAAAAGTGGAAACAATATGAAGAACCAATAAACATATAATTCAATAATATCCCAACATGGTATAAACAATAAATCAACATTAAAAATGTCATGACATACTAGTAGTGCAAATGAATAAAACCAAAAAACAAGAAAAATAGACAATCCCAAAATGGTTACCAACTCAATGTTTGTATCCTTTTCCATGTAGATTCCAATCCCAAATCAACATCCCAGGGTACGGCCTTTGCCCTTATCCAGACCTGCAACCAAGAAATCTTCTCTGGTAGCCAATGGCAGCCTGAGTAAGGTGTGAGTAAAAAACTTAATAGGCCATCACCAACGTTGTCTAAAAAAATCCAATCAAATAGATAGTGCATGCATGTACAAAAATAAATGGTAAGTGAACAAGGGACAATTCAGGTTCAATTAGTTAACAAATTTCATCTAATTATTGACTAGAATTTATCCCAATTCCATTTCTTATAGAATTTTTACAACATAAACCATTCTAACAAATGCTCTTTGGGTTAGGCAGACACATCATCTCTATATGGGTCTAAGGAAATCAATTATTATGCATAAGGGAAATAAGTCAAGTCCCTATCTCACAATGGCTACACAAATCACATCAACACATTATCCTCACCTATAAGCCTCGTTTGGGTGGAATGCAATCGTTAAGGGAATAGAGCCTTAGTCTCCTTCCCTAACATGTGATTTTATGGGATGGATTTTAGAGCCTCAGTCTAACTCAACACATGGGAATAGAACCTCATGTCCATACCCCACTCTTCCAAGCCATGTGTACATTCTTATTTACAAAATCACAACAACCATACCATAACAAAACCAAGCATAACCAATGCAATAATATTTCACAATACATAACAACAAAATGGAAAATAACAATATTCAATAACCCATTAACACATTTACCAATTGAAATTCATAGTCATTTAGCCAAATTTCCATTATTGTCCCTTAACCCCTTAAGTGTATTCAACAAACCCATACCATAGACAATATTCCTTCATAACCATATATTAACCAACTTATCCCAATAATCATTCCACAAGCATTTACCCCTTATTCACTAAAGTAAAATTCTCATATCACGTAACACAGCAACTTTATTACAGTCAATCATTTAGATGTACCACATAATTCTCATGTATTAACACATTCCACATATTCATCCATTCCCTAGTTATATATCATTAACATGTTCTCCATTTCCCATTCTATTACCCAATTACAATTCTTCATTTAGTATGCACTAATCTCCTTAGGCAATTCTAACCAAAATTCATTAAAAATCGACATAATCTATTTCAACCCAATAACCCATTTGCATGTCATTCCAACAACACATTATGCCCTTATCACACTATGAATATATATAAAAATTCCATTAAAAACTTATTCAATCATTAAAACATGTTCTACATGGGATTCACACATTACTCGGAAATCCTTCAATTAACCCCTACAACTCTCAAGGTTCAGGATTGCCTGTGCACCCCATGGGTGGCCCTAAAATGGTCAATTTCTCCTCTAAACATCCCAAGAGGATCATGAGGGTTTTAATTAGTCACTTAGACACCCCATTGTTATTAAACACTCCAACATAACCAGGAAAACAATTTGGAAAAGGGAAGAACAGAAGCTTTCATCCACAAATCTAAAATAAAACGATGGGATAATACTTGTAGACCATGTACCTCAAATATGATGATGAGAAAACACTTAGTCATGGCCTTGGATCCAGATTCAATCCCCCTTGAATCCCTAACCTATGTTTCACCTAAAAAGGCGGGTTTTAGGTCTTTAGGGGGAGATGGAAGAAACTACAAACCCTAATCTGAAAAAGACAAGAAAGAGGAGTGTTAGACTTAGCTGGGGATTCGATCCACAACCAACGACACTCCAAATGGACATGAATGGAAGTAGAACCACCTTTGGGACATTTGGTTCATCCAATATCATCACTCGGGTTGTAGGGGTGGAATTTAGGTGAATCTTGTGTTGGGGTTTAAAATCCTAGGATGACATTTTTTGTAATTTTCTCAAAAATACAGGGCCATAAGGTTTTCTAAACCATGAGCAAACTGTGCATGATCCACTGTCTAAAAAATACCCCTTTACATGGTTTCCTTAGGATTCCACATATTTTTCTTAACAGTGTGTCAACCATGGGAAAGCCTCTATCCATGGTTTCACAATTATGTGGGATTCCTACACGGTTTTCACTAACCATGCACAAACTATGCAACATACACATGAACTCCATTTTCTTCCTCTTGCATGCCTAAAACACCCGAATACCCCAAATAATTCACATAAACATGGGGAAACACTTATCTATCCAAAAATAAGAGGCCAAACAAAAAGTTAAACAAAAACATACATTAAGAAATTCTGGGATCTTACATATATTCACATTGATTTATGGCTCCCAAGACTCAATACAAGATCTTGAAGTGAGAATCATGGATAAAATATTCCAACCTATGGATTATCTAAATTCATCAATCATGGAGGATATTTATTCTTATCATTTTATACCAAATAAATCAAATTTTATTTAATTCCAACTTGATATGAAGATCTATCTTGTAATCTATTTAACAGCTTATGTAAGGATAGTCATGATGATGTGGATAATTTCTTCAACTTCTTTAATACTCCTTGGATTTACCCTCTAGATTAATCTTTATAAGGAGGGGTAATTTCATAAACATTTCACAAAGTATTATCTCATGAAAAATAGGCTTAACAAATGTTGAATGAGAAGAATTTTTGAAGATGGGGAATACACCATCAAATAAATATTTTCCTAATGCTATTTTGAGTATTATAGGACATTATATCAATTTTTTAAAGTGTAATTATTTAATGATGTAAATTTTTATTTTATTTTCTATCTAATACATCTCACGTATGGATCATCATTATTTACAATGCTCTTTTAGGTGGTGGTTATTGATCCATGTAATTTGTTATGGTGGAATCAGAACTCAACCAAACATGATTTGAATGCCATTATGAATCATATTTTTATGTGGAACATCGTCACTATTATTTGATATTCCTCCTCCTTGAACATTAGTCTGGTTAGGAACTCTATCAAGGAGTTATCAGACTTTCATAGGTTATAAATATAAGGCAATTTTAAAATCAATAATGGTTGCATTCCTATGGTTTAGTATCCACCTATTACAGGTCGGATCAATAGTAAAAATATTGGTTCTTCCTAATGAAATTAGAGGACTTTTGGAAATGGGGGTATTTTTTGGGACTCTAAAGTTGGATCTATTTCATGCTTTTCCAATGACTATGGGGTGAACGGTTTCTATGAAGAAGATACGAAGTGTGTTATTTTATAAATAAATATTGTAATATTATATAACTCAAGAAGACTCTAGATAGATTTGTACTCTTAATTTATTACTCGTGAAATTAAATTTGTCATTCCTTCCCCTTCTTGGAGTCTTATGGAACCTCGAGTCGATTTCTTAGCTTACTGTATCTAAAGAAACTTTATATAATCTCATATTTTTAGGGAGGTAAATTTCATTTCTAATGTTCTTGTTAATATGAGTGTCAGGTCTATACAAGGTAACCAGTATTTAGAAACACTAGATTTGATTGAGGATATAATATTCCTTGATTCTTTTAAAACTCCTTCTTTCTATTTTATAAATTTGGACCCCAGTGATTATCTCTGGTGAAGACTCTAATTATTTAAGGATTCCATAATGAGTTCACATAATAAATGAATTGACAAGAATGCAATATAGAATTAAAATAAATTGGATTATATGTAGATTTAATTTGGACATAGTTAATCACATAAGTAAAATCTAAATAATAATAACATGAATATAATAAGATAAAATGGTCAATTTATGCATAAAGATGAAAATCCCCCAAATTTGAATATTAAGTCAATAAAGCCTCAAGTTTCTTGGGTTATGATACAAAAATAGTCATAGTTCATGAATAACTCTATTGGGGTGTTATTAATTCTCGACGAGTTTTCACTTGTGTTTTGGGTTGATTTATAAATGATATAATTATGGTTTGATAGCATAAGTGAGATACAATGCAACTAGTAGGCAAGTTTTGTTGAAATCTATAACAACCTTGAACTTGTAAACCAAGATTCAATTCTAAAACATATATTATTTACATTTTGGATTTCATGTCAATAAACATAACCTAATTTTTTCCACTATAACATCAAAAGGAATACTAAGTCGCTTACATACTGAAGACCACTTTAGGTTTAGAGTTTTAGATAACTATGATAAAGTCTTTCATAACAATACCCTTTTCTTAAAGTGAGAATTTTTCTCATAATACCTAGCTTTTCGTTTTCCATGGAAAGGCTTTAACATCTTCAATAAAACTCTTCACACATAACTTAAAAAAAGTATTAATAAAATGGGGAAATATAAACATAAGCAGGATCAGGATCAAATTCTAAGTATTAGTAAACATGGCAGGAAACAATTGATAATAATAAGTGATAATAAGATAAGTATAAGGATATGATAGAATGATCTTAAAATTATAAAATCAAACCCAACAATTCATAGATAATACTCTTGAATCATGGAATAAAGCTATGAAAATACATTAGACATGAATCATAAGACAATAAAATATTATTATCCCTAATAATATAACATTGGTATAAAAACATTTCATAAGGGAGTTGTATAAATTGTTTCATAATCATAATCATAGAATTCATTTTTCTAGCTTTTCTACCAAGACATTAATAACATGTTGGGCTTCGGCTGACCACCTGTGTAAACTATTTAAGATTCGAATAACCTCCCATGAACCCTCTTTTGGGATTGGGATAACATCTCATGTATCCTTTGAGCTCATAAAAATTAATGTCAGTAAGAAGAAATAAAGTAGACTTTTCTTAAAAAAATCTCAACCATTTTATGTGAAAAATAGATTATAGTAAAATTGAAACATGTAAACATTATAAATAAAAAAATTAGACGAAAATTGATTGGTTTTATGTTATAGTTATAATATAATATCCATTAATGAAAATTTTTTATATACAATCTTAAAAGAAATTAGGTTGTAACAGAAATCTCTAACCACATTGGAAAATTTTAAATCAAAAACCCCATTAAAAAAATAAATTCAAATAAAAGATAAAATAAAATTAATATAAATGGATTTTTTATTTAATATATCTAATGGGAATTATATACACCACATAAATGAATTAAGTGGGGAAAATGGAATCTGTCTCACTTTAATAGAAGTGATTATGAGAAACCCTTTCTGAATTTCCAAATTGATTCATAAGTGATATAACCTAGGGTATAGTAAATTTTGATTTATTATAAATCTATAAAAAGACCATAAAAATACTCATAATATCATATATGATACATTTTTTTCAAAACCTATTTATTAATAATTATTTATTAAAATCATCATGTCTTGGTGTCAACTATTTCATTTTTCATGTAAGTTTCGATTCAATAGTTCTAGTCCTTGCATCATGATCATAGTTTCCTCATTTATTAAATATTATAAATGGTATTAATATCATATTTATTCAATATTTTTTTAGAACTGGTCATGATGATCTGTAATAGAAAAAAATGCCACATTCTTGAAAATGACACTCCATATGTAAGAATGAATGCTATTTTAATTTTCTAATTAAAAGAATAATAAAATGAAAAATATAATATAATAATTATAGAATAATAATTACATCATAAATATCATATATTTTCATTATATTCATCACTATGACCATATATGTGAGGAAGGTATTGAAAATGAAACTCATCGATACATGGAGACGGTAGTTCATACGTAAGCATGGGAAATACATTAATCTTCTATTGGATGAAGTCGTAAAATGAAAGATTATATATTTTAATTACATAAACATAATAATATATTAAAAACCATATTTAATAATTATATATCATATTATTATAACATCTCATGATATTGAAGATACTGGTGTTATTATAGAAATATTTTTAGGATATAATTGAAGGAGACAAAACAATAAATAAGATGATAGAACTTGGTTAAGATTTATACCTCTTCTTTAAGAATCCTTCTTTATACCTCCACTTATTGACACAAGGGGTGATTTTCTAAGAAGAATATAACCTATAGAATGTGTCAATTAATATTTTTTAATATATTTTTAATAGGTTTGGGTAGATCTATGTTGTTCTATAAGTATGAATAAAAGAGGAGAGGTGATTTACTTTTATAAAAAGGGGAAAGGAAACACTTTTCATTTTTAAGAACTTAAAAATATAATAAATATAATAATCATTTAATGTGGCCTGAAAAAACAATAATTTTTAATATTGGATATTTAAATATAAAAATACCTTCAACTAATAAAATTTTTATAAGTTTATGTGGCATTTTAAACCACAGATTTTATTTTAACCACCTCCTTAACCATTTTAAATTTTGTCATGGTAATAAGTTCATCTTTATTTAAGGGTTATAGGATTACTTCTATGGTGGAAAGGAACTAAAAAATGGAACATCGATGACATTTTTGATCATCTACCATTCAAGTTTTAGTATTTATATATTTTTTTTATTTTTAAATCAATTAATAAAATATAATTAAACAAAAAATATAACTAAAATAAATTATAGTATTATTTAAAAAATTCATATAAAATACCTTAAGATAAAAATATATTAAAAATATAAAAACTTTAACCATAAAAATATATTATTATAAACAATAAAATTATAGGGACACCATAATTCACCCAAAAATATTACATTTAATGTTACTAAATTCAATTACATTGATTTTTCTTCTACTTTCACAAGCACTATATCAGTGTTATGTAAACTTTTAAGGCAATTATAACATAACAAAAAACTAAAATTAAATTAAAATCCTAAAAAAAAGTATTTATGTTCAAAATAATATTTTATATTCTTCCATAATGACTTGTATCCCAATGAAAACATATAATAAAAATTAAAATCTAGAGAGTGACATTTTTGAAATTATTCTTTACTTCAAATAATATAAAGCTAATAATCAAAGGGAAATGGAAAGGAATATAAAAAATTTCAAATTATGTATTTTCATGGTAAATAAATCATCTTATAAAATAAATATAATTTTTATGGAGAGTTGTATATCTTAGTACATAGTTTTAATCATGTTTTACCTTTTTAAATGTGACTATAGTGACAACATTTTTACTAAGGCTAATATTCATAATGACTAAAAATAAAAATTATTATTATCCATATTTGAAATCCATGATTCTAAATATGTAATATTTTATACAAATTTAAATTTTTAGTAGATTCATTAATATTTATTAATATATTTGCGTAAAATGCAATGAAAAATAGTTTTTCAAAAAAAGTGTGTTTTTAAGCCTAAAATGAGCTTATGCCAAAATAAAATACAATGATATTTATTTTGTAGTTATTATATTAATTATAATTAAATGAGACTTATTTTAATTTAATACCAAATTCATAACATAATTTTAATTATAAGTTACATTTATTATTTAAAATAAATAACTAGTTTGCGAAAATATTTATTTTTTCACTATTCACATAAAATTATTATTTTTAGAAAAATCACAAAAATTAAAACTAATATATTTTGGAGAAGATGATTTACAAAAATTTCTTCATTTAATCAAATAAAATTTAATAATTTAAATTAATTAATTATAATGTCCATACACAAAATGAAATTAAAAACATTTTTTAAGATAATGAATTTTTTAAACCTAAAATGACATCACTATAAATTGAGTTCATATTTACAAATAATTAAACATTAGATTTTAATCAGGTCAGGACATTAAATATATATATATATATCATGATTTTGTTACTCATATTCGTACCCTCCATTCTAATGACCATGATTAATATTTTTTAGTTTGTTTAAATTTAGTTTTTCTTGTGTAGAAAGCTCTTGAACACATTAAATTTATTATAGAGAAATATATTACAAAATAGTATGTGTTAAAAAATCCAAGTGCATTATTTTTTATTAATTATTCTTATAAAAGGATCATGGAGTCACTTAATGAATTTGGCCAGTCCCTCCTTCCTAAATACCTTCAAATATATTTTACATCCCCCATATGGGATATGAGAAGGGATATATGGATCCTTTACTCTATAATTTACATGAGATTTGAAATTACAAATCCAATGGTGAGGGGTATTAGATTTTGATAAAATAGTAGTATATTAAAAAAAATTAGAATTTAATATCTAAATTTTTAATCGGGATAATGTTCTAAAATCAAATATTTATGAAAATGGAAATCCATATATCTTTCATATTATCAGTATGATATGTATTAGAGAAGAATAAACTTCTCAAAAAATTGAATTCATTGGATTAGTATTTAAACATTAACATTTTACTATATCATGAGGGGGAATTATACATGTTGGGAACCTCTATTCATAAAGTTCTTGGTAAATAGTCTAGAGAGTAGGAACACTCTCTATATATAAAACAGATAAATTATGTAGTTTATGTTCATTTTTTTATACTATTATCCATGTTTAGTAAGCTCTTGATACAACATGAGGATATATATATATATAGTGATTACTCACCATTATCATCATTATCAATAAAAGGTGATATAAGATACATTTGAGGTCTCTAGGAACAATTTATGTGTAAGGCATAGAAGTTGGAACCAACTAGGAAACATGCAGTCATCATGATTGGCTACATGGATTGATTAAATATCATGTGCTTTAATCTCCAAAAATAGTTTCCCATAGATCTAATTTTTTCCCACTACCTCATAGATTCACCTAATTAATTTTGAATTATAATATAATCAATAGTTATAAGTCTCTCTCAGAAATATTAATCATGATTCACCAAGTATATAATGTCATGGGGTATGAAATACTGAAAGGCCTTTTCATGAATAAAAATAATAATAAGGAAAAGGCCCCCAATACTAACTCCAAGTCTATGGATCATGGGAACCATCCTACCAAGAAGAGGAAGATCCATAGGCCAGAAAACGAGAGAAATAAGTTTTATATTTTACATGTGGAAATTTGGTCCATTATAAGAATAATTACACCAATATATGTTGTTTCCTTTATGAAGAAAAACATTTATTCTATGAAACATTTAAATAATGGTTTTTATGTATTAAAATATGAAAACCAAGAATTGGAAATTGATAGTAAATCAAGATCACATGGCTCATGTCACACCTAATGGGGGAATCATTGAATATTTCATGTAAATGAGAAGTAGTTGAACAATATATATCAAGATTGTTTTTTAAACTCTTTTGAACAAAATTAACTTGAAATGTGTCTTACTTGTTTTCCAAGAAAGATGTCCAAATAACTTTTTTATGGTAAGGGTAAAAGGACTACAAAGCCTCTATAACTGATACATATTAATGTGTATATACATATTATTATAGAAGATAGAGGTGGTATTCTAATTCAATTGATTTTAATAATGGCCTGGGTAGATATGGATATGTTTGATTAATTATGATTAAACAAAATTATTTGAGAAATTAAATGAATTCAATAATCATTAAGAGAATAAACATGGTAAGAATATAAATAATATTTTTTATTGAGGTGGTGAGTATCTTAAACAATATTACATTGATTATTTATGGTAGTTTGGAATTTTATCACATTAGTTTTGTCTTTTAACACCAAATTGTACTGGTGTTAGGGAAATGATAAGTCTTACCTTACTTGATATGGTAAGGTCAACTATGGTTCCTAAATATCTTCCACTATCACTTTAAGGATATGAATTACAAGCCACAACACACAAACAAACTGAGTACCAACTAAGGAGATAAAAGTAATACCATATATATTGATACATAAAAAATCCAGTTTTTCATATACTCATGTATGGGGTTATGATATATTTTTAATTCTATATATTGAAATAAATTATCACCCTAAGGAGTGAGTTTTATCTCTATAGGATAATCCAAGGAACAAATGGATATTATATATACAAAACCTTAGACAATAATTTCATTGTGAAAAAACAAGAACTATTTCTTAAGAGATAGAGTATATCTAAAATTGATAGTTAAATAATGGATGAAAATGATAATGTTAATGATAAAAATACACCAGAGTTTCTACAAGAACACATTATTTAAATCCCCTTGTAATTTGATGTTACTGAGACACAAGTACTTTATAAGAGAACTAGAGAGGTTAGAAAACTATAAATATATGTTTTTTTATTCATTAAGGATATAAAAACATTATCAGTTTAAAATAATTCCCCTCATACCTAAAATGAGGATATGGAGATCTCACATGTTATAATATGATAAGAATCCATGAATTTTGAAATGGATTCAATGTATTGGAAACAAGTATAGGTTTTAGTCAACTTTCAAGTTGATGTAAATCCTATTGCGTGTTAATGTGTATTCAAGAGGAAACTGGAAATGGAAGGAAAAATGAGTACCTATAAAGAAATACTACTGTATAAATAGTTTAAATAGAATAAACTAATAAACTAAAAAATAGGATTATCTTTCTGGGGGTGATGAAATTTTTTCCCTTACTTATCTTGACATTATCTTACTTTTGATCTCTTGGGTTTTCATTCGTTTGTTTGGGACTGTCATTTTCATGGATTTTTTCCATTTTGTCTCTTATGGATTTTATCTTTTCCCATTATTTTAAATAATATTTAATTTTAATATCAATAAAGGGGGTATTTCCCTCTACTTTTAAAAATATCATCAAGGCATAAACTACAAAGAGACATTTTCTCCAGTTTCCAAATATAAATCCATCAGAATTATCTTTTCAATAGCATCCTTCCAGGTCTATGATATTTGGAAAATAGATTTCAAAATAGATTTCCTTAATGGAAAACTTGTGTAATATTTATATGTGAAATATCCATAAGGATTTGTTACTCTAGGTTTTGAAAATAAGTTTTGAAATTTTTAGATATCTATTTATAGGTTGATTCAAACATCCAGGTCATGAAACATTTGGTTTGATGAATCAGTAAGAGAATTTTTTTTCATAAAGAAGGAATGTTATCCATGTGTCTAAAAATGGTTTAGTGGGAATGGGGTTTTTTTCCATGAATTATATACCGATAACATAGTACTTATTGTAAATGAAATACCATTCTTATAGCCAGTTAATGACTTGTTGAACACATGTTTATACTTAATGGACTTTGGTGAAGCAAACTACATCCATAGGATCAAGATCATTTATAATATATTCAAGAGGCTTCTTGGACTAATTATTTATGGGATATAAAAATTTTATCGAGTAAATATATCTGAATAATCTAAATTAATAGTCAAGATATATCTTCAGCATCAATAGAGGAGTTTTGAGACTAAGGAGTTCAAAACAACTAGCTGTGATTGATTACACAGTGGAATATAATTATATTTTAGCATATAATACAGCTCAATATGTATTTTGTATACAAAAAATCATTCAATATCTAGATCTAGTTCCCATTATTAAATACCCTATTAGATTATATTGTGATAATACTACATTATTGGATATCACAAAGGATCTAAGACAAAATCAATGAATTGAGCACATACATTGGAAGTATCACGTCTTTAGGAATTTTTTTCAAGGAAAAAGGATGAAGTGACTAGAGTTATCATGAAGGATAACATGGTAGACCCCTTGATTAAATCCTTATCTTAGCAGAATCATGAACACCATTTGAGACATAGCCGACTGATAGTTGTTAGCAGTTTTCCCTAGTGAATGTGGGATCCTACTAGAGTTGGTAACCTAAAACCAATTTATATATACTTCATAAATACCTATATTCTTGTTTTTTTATATTAATTAATTTATTATAATAACATTATTGTTCTTTTATATGAAACTTTATGTGATAATGTTTGAAGTTATTTCTCAAGTAATGGTCATAACAGTTCTACAGTTTTATGAGAATCTAGAAGTGCTACGATAGTATTCATAAATATATGTTTTTTACTGAAATTATATAATTTTATGGGACACAAATAATATAGGTTATCAAATTTATGGGTCTCATAATACATTGAGTCTTATTCCTATAGTGTCCATCCTTGTTGATATCCAAGAGAACGAGGTTATGAAAATTTAACCCACTAATGAGAAATCCATATCTTTTGTGTCTTTGGATGTTCCTATCTATAGATATGTGTAAATTTCCTTAGATATTTATTTTATTATTAAGGTATACCATGATTCATATAATCTTATATATTGAAAAAAATTGTGATGACATATACTCATGCCTTGGTATGATACATTGGGTACGTTATGAAGGATATTTTATTGATGAATAATGTGAGGAAATATATTTTCCTTATGTTCTTTAAGGGGATTTGATATCATAGTACCAATTATGTGAATAGAAATATGTGATTATGTCTAAGGAAATGGTGTTCTATCAGAGAGTTCTTATTTAGAATTTAAAAGAATAATATGTCAAGCACAAAGGCCGATGACACTATTATGAAACATGGTTGATTAGAGATATCAAAGAAAAGGGATTATATTACATAATATTTATTCATATATCATTATTTTCATTATGGTTTTAACTTATTTCTTTATGGATAAATTAGAGTGTTTATAAATGATAACCTTATATTTGAGATTTTCTTCCTAATGCCATTGACAAAAGAGGCCTAGGGGGATACACATTATGTTATCTAGAACCTCCGTTAAATTATATATGAATTTTACACGTTAAATAAGTATTATTGCATTATATGGTTTAATAATTATTCATTCTTGGTTGATTGAAATTATTCAATAAATGATTGTTTTAGAGAATATATATGAGTTGGATATTTAATAAATATTTATTTTTTATTATTGTGAATATAATATTTATTTATATATCATTGAATAATGTCGTGATATTTATTTAATTAATTAAATAATTATTATACAGGGATCAATAAATACCAATTTGGGTTGACGGGACATGTTGAGTTTTTGGGTAGGAAATATATATTAAATAACATATTCTGATATTAATTTATCCATGAGTTTAGTGTATTTCATAAAAATAAAAAAATATATTATTATTTAGACATGATATCCATCAAGGATTTGGTTACTAGTTGAGGTCCTATGTGCAATTAAAAAACCTAAAAAACTTTATAAATTCCTTTTTATATCATTTCCAATGTTAAGTGGTGGTTATACGTTGTTAAATTGATAGATAATACTCTCAATCCCTAGAAATCACTTCCTCTAAAATATTTTTACGAACATACAGTGATTATCCTCTTCCATACACTCAACTATTGAGAGAATAAAAAGAATCATTATTCCTGAAAGAGGATATTGTGGTGGTAAATTATGAATGACATAAGTATTAGAATATTTTCTTCTAGCACCTAGAAATTTTTATAGTGATGTTTAGAGGTTATTGGAGCACATGTGGATCCCTGATAGTGGGATTCTACTAATTAATCCTATAATGAAACAATGGTATTATTTTATGTGGTTGAATAATGTGAAAATGGATAAATAATTTCAACACAAGTTAATTCTTCATTTACATACATTTATTATAAATTATATTTAATTATCATTCATTCTGGATTCTAGGGGTTCAATCCATTTAGTTCTAAAGATAAATAAGAATTTAATGAATTTATATTGCTGGGAACATGCCCGACCACGTTTTTTGTTCCCCAAAACCATCAATTCATTATTACTTATATGAAAGAGGGTATCAAATAGTGATGAGGTCTTAAATCATATAGTTATAAGACTAAACCCTCAATATTAGTAACTATCCACCAAAAAATATAAATATTAATAACAAATAAATACCTAAGGAAATAATTATATTATAAATATCATCATGTAAATAACATCCCATTTTATAAAAAAATGTCACATTAAAATTATAAAATAGTAGTAAAAAGGCCCCCCACCAACAATAGATCAATATATACAAGATAAAAAAATAACAAAATAATGAAGAGGCAGAAAAAAATACTCTAGAGTCTGTCCGGGAATCACCTATATCTCTGACCATATCCATCTTTTTAGTAGCCTAATAAAAGACACTTTCCCACGTATGGATCCTTGACCAAAAAATAACACACATTGAGGTTCTCATGTAAGGTATGAGTAATAAACCCCATAGGACACCATTGATATGTCCTTAGAATAAGTTTTATTGATATATATAATAGGATTCACAAATTAAAAAAGAAAAAATAATAATACCTAAATTTAATATCATAGTGAATTAACTTGAAAAATATACACAATGGTCATACCTGAGGAAGTTTGTGCCAAAAGAATGAATTGAACTTGTAACAACAATCTCTCATATAATGGGATGTGATCTAAGGAGGGTGTAACATAGCTAACCTTTCTTACAAACCAAACCATTCCCTACTATTAAGAACTAATATCAACAACCAATATACATGGATCATATAGAAATAAGTACGAGGTGGGCATAACATAACCAAAATCCCATAAAATATGAACCATTTTCAAAAGGTAGGTTCTTATGTCTATGTCACATGTAAACCAAGTATCATTGGAATCGGTTATATGAGAGCATAAAATAGTTTATATCTCATAAATTAAACCAGAATCCTCCTTTGAGTGACTTAAATAGATAAATTTAGCACGACATCATATAAAAATGAAATTAAGGGTCACTGAAACCAAACCCAATCCATTAGCGTCAAAAAGCATTAATCATTACCCCATGTAATAACCCTAATAGGGGTGTACCTTCTTCCATAACCTATATCAAACCATGGAAATTACCTCATTTTAGTCATTCTTAATTATTAACACCTTCATATCTAAGTAAAAAAACACCCACACATGTATGTATCCTAGAATCCCACCAATCCACAAAAAAAGATAAAGAAACTCACCCCACACCAAATAAGGCAAGGTAGACATCCCTACATCAAACCATGTTATAGGATATTTTTCTATTTAACTAAATCAAATTTTAACCTATATACCCTCTAATCAATCAACCTAAGTAATTTTAAGAATTAATCAATTTCAAATCTTATTAATTTTCAAAAATATTGTTTTATGGATTCTTATATAATATGATTGCCTTATATGATTTTTCAATTAGAAAAGAAATAGTTTTATTTTAAATGAAAATTTTCCCATCAAATATTTATTTTATCAAATAATTCAATTTTTAAATTTTAGATTATGAAATGGATAAAAAAAATCATTTTTTGATTCATCGTATTCAAATTATCTTAGGGACATTTTTTTTATTATTCTGAAAATATTGATTTTTTGGACCTTTTTTAAAATAAATGTTTCTCATAGTGTTACATGTACTTGATTTAAAAAAATTATTTTTATCACATCTATAAATTGAATATTTGAAACAAAAATCATATTTGGAATCTGGAGGTTGAAATTTTTTAATGTGATTAATTTCTTTTTTGGTCATTTTGAATAGTTAACGTAGTAAAACATTATAACTATGTAATTTTTAAAAGGGTTAGTGGGGGTTAAACTAAGATATAAGGAAAAAAATATATCTAGAACAAGGATAAATGTGATTGTTTTAGTTAATTCTGATAGTAACCTATCTAAAATTATAAATATTTCCATTTGAGCCACTTGACTATGGAAAAGACATTTACTATATTTAAAAGTTTAAATTATTTTTCAAAATCTTCCACTACCTTCATTTGTAAAAGTTAACCACCTATCATCACATATTTACTCACATTAATCCACTTGGATCAACCATTATGTACCAATATTAATCCAAAAATCTCTTCCCATGTCCTATAGTTCTTGGTATTCTCAAAATACAAATCCTATAATGGTTAATCTATTAACAAAATGGATATATTTGGGGAGGAGGTATAAGTACTAGCTAACCTATTTATAGTTTATTTAATTTTATAGCACCATTAAATTTTTTATAATAAATAAAATATAATTAAATTAGTTTTTATTATATAATTAAATGTTATTGTGTTGATTTAATAACTCTTGTCTATATCTTTTCCATCTTATGGGAAATGAAAACATTGCCCGTGTGTACATATAGACTACCTCCAATAAGAAGTGATGAGTGTTATATTTCATCTTAGACAATCATATATGGTTATTAGGATGTATTTAAGTTATATATATATGATATTTATTTCATTATTATCATTTTTTTAAGATACTATATTACATACATTCATATCCTTCTATCTTTTAAAAAATTATATCGTCGCTCGTGTTTATGTGCAGACACCGCCCCCACAAAGAGATGTGATTCATTTTTCATTACCACATCACACAGATAGTTATAGGAATTACAATAATTAATAAATATAACATGTATAAAATAATTAAGACTCTGTAAAATTAAAATATTAACTATTTTATTTATATTCTACTGATAGAAGAATTGAATCGTCACTCATGTGTATGTACGGACTACCGCCACCATGAAACAATGTGTTTTATTTTTCATGACAACATAATATGGATGGTTCTAAAAATATGATGACTGAATAAAAATTATAATTATCAATTTTTAGGATTATATATATTATGGAACCATGAACTGTTTGATCATGTTTAACACACTGATTTTATTTTGAGGTTATAAACTCAATGACCCCAAAACATCAAATGTCACCATAACCATTTCAGTAACTGAATAAACAAGCTAATAAATTAAATAAATGGAATAATTATAATGTCATTAACATGAAAATTTTCTTTAGTATAAAACAATATAATTTTATTACTTAGTTGGGTAGAAGTATTATTGAAATGACTTGGGACTCAAGGTAAGATAATTTATTTTAAAAATATGGTTGAAAAATTTTACTTTAAATATTTTTATTCTATATAGATAATATTTTAAATATTTAAATAGTCTTACTCTTAATTATCTAAAAAAATTTAAATATTATTTTCAACTTTTTTTACTTTCTATTCAAATAACTGTAAAATAATCTTTTCAACATTCTCCATATGCGTAATTTTTGAATTTTAAAAAAACTGTAATAAGAATGATGTTTAATATATAAGACTTGACCTACCTTTACTATAATCCAATAAATTTCTTTTATCAAAATTTATATAAAAAATAATGTGTTTTCAAAGAATATTTTACTACCTCGCTTCTAGGATTTATGAGTTTTAAATGGCTTTTCAAGGAAATGGGAATTTCTTATCATTTTTTGGAGATAACTGAAAGTCTTATTTCTTATAGCAGTAAAAAATAATTAAAATGGGTTTTATTTCTAATGTGAAATCTATATGTGTTTTATTCATTCTATTGTTACTGGAAATTTTATATGAATGAAGTATGAGTGAAAAATAGATTTGATGATGGGTGAGCCTGATATACCTCTCAAATGCATTGTGTAAATTGGTAGAGTTTATTTACGATAAGATACTCCTATGATATGTGGGAATTATCTGGATATGTTATTCCATTATAAGGCTTTCTATAAGGGATAATGTAATGATAATTCTCCAAAGTACCTACATGATATTCTTGTAATGTTTTTTTAATGGAATATTAATCTAGTGAGGTTATATTTTTGTAAGGAAGGTTTATGAGATTTTAAAATGTGAAAGGATTGTTTTTAATTAAAGGTATTCTTGAGTTATAATATTTTCTAAGTATCTATTATGATTACTAATTTTAATTTATGATTTCATATAAAATAATTTATAAATTCTATTAAGAATTTTATTTTTTTTTTCATGGGAAATTGAATGGATATTTGAACTCAATTTTTATAAAGAAAATTATTACTAATTTTTATGTTTAAAATTAGATTAGTGGGTTTCTTTTATTTTATGTAACTTATTAGGATTTTTTCTCTTGTCCCATAATTAAAAAAACATCACAGATCTTAAGAATGATTATGAATATTTATAATGTCATAGATGTAGTTATGAGGGTTATCATCAATTTAGCAATTAAGTATCTATAACAAACTTATTTTATTATAAGAACAAACAATGTATGGATGTTTTCAATTTATAATGTAACATATTTTCTAATTCTCTAAAACTCTAAACCTAAATAGGTATTTAGGATATAGATGATGTAACATATTCCATAGATCATGTAATTTATAGAATATGTATGTGTATGTTTTTATAGTTTGTTTAGGATTAATGGATTTAGATGACTTTTGAAGTTACAGTGATGTTAAAATATACTCTTAAGAGATTTTATTTTATGGATATATTATCATGATATTTTTTTGATGATTTTAATGTTATTACTTATAATTTATTTCTATTTATAATGGTTTTATATAATGTAAATATGGTTGAGGACATATAAAGGCATTTGGGGTATAATATCCTTCTAAAATAGAAATATAGAGTGGTTGGAATTAAAATTGAGTGGTTTGTAACTTTTTTTTAAAAATTGTTACTTGAAAAAAATAGAGGTACTAATGAAAGGGAGTTACCAGATTCTCCATATAATAATATGAAGTTATATAGACTTATGTTGATCCAATATATCTCAGTTTCTTATATGTTTTCATTAATCACAAAATCAATATTTATTTAATAACTAGTTTATCTTATATGATTTGAAATTTTATATATGACTATTTTTAATGAATATTTGTTTTCTGATAACTAAATTCTAAAATATTTCATCTTACATGAATAATGGGTAAATATCATTTATCCTAAAAACACAATGAAATTCATTTTATAGATATTGTAATTTAGTTATATATTAATGGAATTTATATGATCTAAAAATATTATCCTGTATATAAATGATTTTTATAATGAAGCAGATGTTTTACTTGTGTTAAAATATCAAGTATTCATTAAGGGATTTTATCTTTTTTAATTGTAGCACAAATGATTATCTTAGTGTGTAATTTAATTATCTTAGGAAGAAGATAAATTATTATACGGGCATCAAGAATTGAGAAACTTTTATTTATCTTATTCCAGTAAGATATTATTTTGTGCAATATAGTTATCTTATAAAAAAATAGTTCCATATTATTTATCTTACATGATGAATAATTGAAAAATCTAAAAAAATTATATTATGAAGCCTCGCAAATAAATTATCTTATGTGAATGTTCTTACCCGATTTGTATTATACAATGATCAAGTCATCTTAAAAATTATTATGACTATAATACATACCGTTAGTGTGAAACTTTTATATGTAAACATATGTATTTACATTCATCGGAAAATGAGATGCCTAAATAAGGAATGATCAATTGGGACAAAGCATCTTTTTTCCAAGAATGAAAAGATATGATAAAGAAGATTTCTTTCATCTCTGCCATAGTGATTTCATATTTGGAAAAGAAGGACACAGTCCAATTAATAGATTGTATATATATTATTTCAAAATTATTATCCTCTCAACTATTTATATTATTGAATATGAATAAGTTAAAATTCAAAAGAAAATATATAAATATAAGGTTTTTCCACTATATGAAAGAAGATACATCTACATATAAGAAGAAATGATATGTTCTTCTTACAATTATTGAAAATAAAATACTTGAAGTTTTTAAGAAGTTTATATGTATATAAGATTATCTTTTATAATTGAAGGAAATCTAAATATTCTCTAAGAATATTCTCATCTTATATGGATATTTATTTATCTACTGTCAGTTTCATGTTGTAAATTTATTCCTCATTCTATAATCTTTCATTGTTTAGTATCTCTCATTGAGAAGGTTCCTAGAAATGGAAACATTAAGGATAGTGTTTTGTAAACATGTAGAGGATACTTGCAAAATATCATGTTTATTACAATGTGAAAACTTATTACACTCATTCAAGAAGTCCTGTAGAAAAAGGACAGATACTAATGAAAATCACAAAACATTAGTATTTGAGCATTGGAGGAGTGGAATAGGGGTAATCTATTCCCGGGACCACTATAAATCTTATTTCTGGAACATTTATTTCTATATTTTTTCCACTAAATTTTTTTATTAATAAATGATCAAAACATCAACCCTAAAACAAGGTACATTTTAAGTAATGAAATTTTCAAAAAATCAATTCACCCCCATCTAGAGTATTTGTAAAATTATTCTCTAACAAATAATTGTTATGAAAGGGTGTAAATTTTTAGTTCTCTACTATCAATGGTTTACATCTTAATATCCTCTTAAAATGATTTCTAATAATGAAAATAAGGAAGGCATGTTTGTGTTTTGTGCACCTTTAATTGAAAAAATTATAGTTGAGGTAAGGATATGATGATGATATATTTGGATAACTTTGGTCTAAAGATTTATTTAAACACCATGATGCCTTGTGAAATTCATGATACCAGACCTGAAACATGGGATGATGATACTAAAGCTATAAATGATTTAAAATCCAAATCCGTTAACATTATCATCTTCAGGCTAGGTCCTCATTAGTTCAATAAATTTTAACAATGTGAAACATCTCATTAAATATGAACAATTATATTAGTGGGTTTTGAAATACACAACAATGTAAGAGTTATTTGATATAATACTACCATTCTTAATATTGATAAATTAATAATCATGGAAGTATAGTGCATAACCCAACTTGATTTAAGACTTAATTAGGTTATAAATAATGTTTCTCCTTTAAGAACACCCATTCCTAAACCATATCAAGCCTTTAAAATCCTTATAATTCTATCACTAAGGAGTGGAATCTTGGATACGATTAGGAAATCAATAAATGTCAAATTTTTTTAAATAAATGATCTCATTTGAACTCTTATGATATACAAGGCTGATATAGAAGTCGAATTTGAAGAGTATAAATTGGTTAAGAAGTAAAATGTTGCGTTGAAGGTTTCTACTTCTAAAGATGATAATAAGTAAAAAAGTATAAAAATATTTAAATAATATAGAGAAGAAGATACCTCAAACAATTTACGATTAAATGAGAAAATTTCATTGTTTTAAATAATGACCAAAAAGTTATATAATAAGAAAATAGGTTTCAAAAAACCCTTCAATAAGTATGAGAATCGTGAGAAAAAATCTAATGAAGTTTGATTTGGTGACTGTAAGAATATTGGAAATATTAATACAAAATACCTTAATTAGAAGACAATAAGAGTCATTATAAAATATATTTTATTTGAGTTGATATAATAATAAATCTGGGCATTCCAAGAAACACTCAGGGAGTTATTTTAATGATTCTAGTGATGAAACATCTTCAAATTCAGAAGATGAAGTTTCTAATCAAAACTCCAGAATATAATTTATGGCATGATCAAATGAGGGAAAATATTTTTAATGTTCTTAACATGAATCTAAATATGAAAATGAGAATTTATATTATGAATAATCAAGTTAATAGTATACCATTCTGGAAACAAATTATGAAATCTTGAAAAATAAAAAAAAATCCCTAATAAATTCTTGCAATTTTGTCATTAATGAAAAATAGTGCTTAAATAATAATTTTTTAGATTTGAAAACCATATTGTAAAATTAAAATGTTTATTTTACTAAAAATGGAAAAAATATTGAGACATTAAAAAGATAAGTTCAATATATTAAATATGCTAAAAGTGTATTTCTAAAAGGGTAAAATTACTTGAATAAAATTCAAGGAAATAATAAATTTAAGAAAAATAATTTTGGAATAGTAAGACAAGGTGAAAACCCCAAGCTTTATATAATACAATTTCTACCAAGATAAAAATATAGAAATATATATAGTATTACTTAATTTCTCTATGTAATAAGTTGTAATTTTGAAAATTATCATTGTCTAAGAAATTTAAAAATATTTGGAATAATTAAATCCTTTATCTATATTAAATTCTCTAATTTTAATTTTCATTTTAAAAATTTAAAATAGTTTTGGGTCCCCAAATCCTTTTTTACTAACATTATTGTACCCAATAGTGTTTGGGTAAAAAAATTGTTATTGTCTGGTTTATATTTTAAGGGAATAAGCTACATGAAACACAATGTAAAATGGTTTATAGATAATTTATATTAAAACGAATATGAGTAGTGATTTCTTTAACTTCCACTCATTATCAAATAATTATAGAGGTTGTGTCACATTTGGTGAAAATTAAAAACTAAATATTGTTAGCATTGGATATTTTTGAATTCTTGAGTTAATACTCATCAAAAAAGTTATTTATGTGGAAAGTTTAATGAATAATCTGACAATTATATCTCAATTTTATGATGAAGATTGTTCTGTTAATTTTTTTAATAAGTCATTAGATTTAAAAAATAAATTTATTAAATTTATGTAACTGAGAACTGAAATTTTATATAATTTAGATCTAAATATATTATTTATATAGAATATAAATAGATTACATTTTTAATTTAATGATTCCGAAAAATTTCATAGGATACTTGGTCATTTAAAAGTTTACTCTATATGAAATATACCTAATAAAAATTTGATTTCATATTTTACTAAAATTAAATTGGAAAAAATAAACTCCATGATGCCTTTAATATGGGAAATAGACAAAAAATATATTTTAGACCATTAAATGAGGTTTCCACTTCTAAATCCTTAGATATTATATATATGGATCTATTTATTCTTTCTGTAATAGAAATAATTTCAAGGGAATCTTTTGTTTATGTTTTAGTTGATGGGATTTCAATATTTACATGGGTTTATTTCTTGATACATAAATTAAAGCATGTTACCTTTTTGTAAAATTTTGAATAGATTTTACAAAAAGATAAAGATTCCAACATTTTTACATTAATATGTGACCATGGTGGAGAAGTTCATTATCATGAATTTAATTCATTTTTCAAAAATCATTTGTATTAATCATGCTTTTTCTTTTCCTATGACACCTCAATATAATAGTCTTGTTAAAATGAGGAATAGGATCTTGTAAGAAATTATAGTACAATTTTGTTTGAATATAACCTACCCACGTAATTTTGAGATGAAGATATCAACAGATTATATTATTTCATCAACAGAGTTTGTATAATGTATATCTTAGAGAAAATACATAATGAGTAATTTAAAAATAGAAAAAATTGTTAAAATATATTAATTTTTTTATGTAAGGTTTGTATCTTGAACACCAAGAAAAATCTTGGTATGTAAGATCCAATTTCTAATGAAGGAATCACCCTAGGTTACTCTATTACTTTAAAATATTATAGGGTTTTGAATAATAATTCAAATGTAATATACGCATCCACATATGTTAATTTTGATTAAAGTGGCATTCGGATTACAAGAAAACAGGTAATGATGAATCACATGATTATATAGAGAACCTTGAACTTGAACCACTTTTTGATAACAAAAAGGATGACGTTCTTGAACATGATCAAGAAAAATTAAAACTAAAGGGGTTAATATTGAAGTACAAGAAAATTTGTTTCCTAGAAAACCAAGAAGACTTAAATATCACCCTCGATAGACCATTATAGTATAACTAGATGTAGGTTTTAGAAATAGGTAAATTAGAAAAAAATTTGTATAATTTTATACCTTTTTATCTCGTATTGAACTTAATACCATTAAATAATCCTTAACTGAAGAAATTTAGGCTTTTGTAATACAAAAGGTGCTAAACCAGTTTAAGAAGAACAAGGTATGGGAGTTATCCAACGGATCCTATAACAATCCTGTTTTTGGAACTAAATGGTTATTTAGGAATATATAGGATGATCAATGTGTGGTCACTAAAAATAAGGCTATATTAATTGAAAAATGTTATAATCAAGAATAATGAATAAATTTTTAAAAGTATTTTTCCCTTTACAGCTAGATTATAAGTTGTTAAAATCGTAATAGCATATACATCTCAAATGAATTTAAAATTATATCAGATGGATGTCAAATCTTCCTTTTAAAATAGATTTTTAAAAGAATAAGTTTATGTTGAATATCCATTGGGTTTTAAGGCCATCATTTTCAGAATTATATTTTTACACATACCAAAGCTCTCTATGGTCTTAAAAAAATATCAAGAACATGGTATGAAAGATTAATTTTTTTTATTCTATGAAATGGTTTTAATGTGGGATTTTGGACCCCACTCTTCTAATGAAATTTCATAAAAATGTATATTCCTTGTGAAAATAATTTCTGATGTTGTTATTTTTGGGTCAAAAAATAAAAATATTAGTAATCAATCTCCAAAAAGCATTAAAAAAGAATTAAAAATGAGAATAATGGTTGAGTTAAACTATTTTATTGGTTTTAGAATTTATCAAAAGTATTTTTGAAATGTTTTAAAAATAATAAAATACATACTTTATTTAAATAAATGGTTTGGACTTGAAAAAAGTTAGAAATATTCAATGCCTATGAGTTCCAATAATAAACTCAACTTTGATGGTCTGGAGAAATAGTTGAACAATGTTATATAGAAGAATAATTTAGAGCTTACTTTATCTCACTGCAAGTATGCCATAAATTATGTTTTCATTATTTATTTGTTCTATGTTTCAATCCAATCAAAAATAATCTTATATAAAAGCTTCCAAAATAATTTTAAGGTTTTTAAAATGATTTTCTACTCTTTGTTTATTATTTCCAAAATTTGTGGAATATAATATAACTCTATACTCAGGTATAGAATTTGGTTGGTGTAGAATATATAGGAAAAGTGCATCAATAACCTATACTATTTTAGCTAAATCCATAGTATCAAGGTCTAGAAAGGAACAACATTATGTAGCATTGAAAACTACAAGGGCCAAATATATTGCAGTTGGAAGTTTTTTTACAACAGTGGTGTGGATGAAACACACTCTAATGGATTTTGAATTCAATTTTAATAATATTTTAACCAAGTATGACAACACATGGGCTATTCACATATCAAATAATTTGATAAAACATTACAGAAAAAAGAACACCTATTTAAGAAATTATTTCTTGAGAGATCACATGCAAAAAAATGTGATATATGTTTCAAATATTTTTAATTAAAATAAATTAGAATATATCATTACTAAACTATTTTCCACTGACATATTTATTTTTATCAAATATGAATTTGGTTTATTTTATTTTATTTTATCTATTGGATTCATATTTTTTTTTGCATGAGAATCTTTATGTATCCAATTCTAATTTAATTTATTTAATTTTTGTTAGGCCTACATTTTTATTTTTATTCATATCACAGTATTACACCAAGCTTGTAATAGAAATTATCACCCTTTACAACACTATGGGTGACCATTATTTATCTCAAATAAGGGGAGAAAAGTAGTCCTATGTGAAAAAAAATTCAGACCACAAAGATATCATCTATTTTATCTCTAACCCTCTCTTCCATGAACAACCAAACCTTCATAATTCATTAATCATGATAAAAATAGGAATACTAGATATTTCTATTGAGAGAATCTCTAACTGATCAAGGCTGGTGAGGAAACTATAGAGTGGAAAAATAATTGATTTCAGTTGGCTCAATATGATGGATATGATACTCCATGAAGTTATCAACCACCAAGGATGGGAATATTTTTTATGATAGATTTTTAATTTTATGATACTTTGATGTTACATTTTGTATATTTTAAGGATCTTATTACTATGGCAATAAATCATAACTATTTCTCAATGTATTTAATAGTAATGTTAGAGGATTTCATATTTCTACATTAATTTAGTATTGATTTCATAAATTCCCTAGATTACATTAATGAAGTTAGACCTCCAAAAATAATGAATTCTATGTTCAATATGTAAGATGATCAGAGGAAAGTTTCAAGGACTTAGATCCAGAAAATAAGTTTATAGTGATTTTTATTTAATAATGAATTTCCCAGATAAATGGGAAGTTTGAGAAAATATTGTTTCAAGACATTAAATTTTTATATCTATGCTTTATATAGAATATTATGAATCTAACACATTATGTAATGAGGTACAAGTTATATATCTAGAACAATATAGACAAATTATATCAATTTTGATGATTTCTATCATTAATTCTTATCATAGCCAGTTTCCCCCAAGATGAGACTACTGCTTCATGTTTCCATTTGTTAAAAAAATTGAGAGTTGGAGTGTTAAAAATAGTGGATTTCTTAAGATCTATTTATCTTGAAATCTTGTTCCAATTATTATATAATAAGATCTGGTTGTAGAACCCACTGAATTTGAGGGTGTTTCATCTCTTGTAACCATTACTATTGAGATACCTAAAAAGATAGTACAAGTATAACTATGTAAGAAGAACCTTCAAATAATGTGAGTATTTATGATAAAAAACATAGAGTTTGAGTTGTTATTGTATATGATATTTATCTTTATAATGACAAAATAGAAGGAAATTCAATAGAGGTTTAATTATATGTGCATCATGTGGTTGTGGATACACTATCTCTAGCCATTGTTCCACCTTCAATTCAATTAGTTTCTACTGTAAGGTAGATTTTGGATTCATTAATTAAAAGGTTAGTTTTCATTATTCAATATATAACCATGTCTAATTCTTCTAGTTATATATGATTATTAAAATTTTATTGTACTCCTCATATAAGAAAAAGAGTTAATAGAGAAGAACTTCGTTTTATCAGTATTCATGTTTTTGACTCTGATAAATATGAATTAGAAGATGTTGATGAAGATACATTGGTGATAGATAAAATTAAACCAAGTAAATGATCTAATGAACCATATCAGAATAAAGAAGTGAATCTAATTTATAAAACATGATAAGTTGATTGAAATCAACCTATAAATTAGGATTGGGAAATTGCAGCACCTCAAAAAATATCTCATCAAGTCTCTAGATACATTCAATCAGGAATAGTAAGGATGAAATAGAGAACCATGATTATCATACATTCATATTAAATTGTAATATATTAACATCCATTATATAACATATCAATCAATTCTATAATCATATAGTTCTAGTTTCTCTAGAAACACAAATATATAAAAACTGTTTGATAATTAGACTACATAATCTCCCCCTAATTTCTTCATAACTTTAACCATTCTTATACATTTGATACATAATACATGTCCTCATAACTTGGGGAAATAACACTTAATAATGGGTGACATCATATACTTGTTAGTATAAACAGTGTATATTTCAATATAACATGAGAAAGAGGCTATGAGAATATGAGAATTACATTTGAAAACCATGCCTTTCATATCATATTCTATAATCACGAGTCATGGAATTAATCCTGATAGTTCATAAGAAATTAATTATAAAGGAATCAAATTAAAAAACAAAATAGATTAACATTGGCATAAAACATATATTTGTGTCATAAATATAAGTGTAAAAAAATATATGTCAAGGTTATCCACCAAGACATTCATAACATGTTAGGCCTATAATAACCACCTATGTACCTGTTTTGATCTAGGGATAACATCCCATGTACCTTCTTTGGTCTTGGGATAACCTCTATTGTACCCTATTTTGGGATAGGGATAACCACACGTATACCCTTCAATCTCATAGAATATTAGTCATTACCCGATGAATTTAGGGAGATATAGTTCCCACCTGTCCTTGGTTATAATGTGACCACCATCCTCGGTTATAACTTAACCCCCATCCATGGTTATAACAAAACCACTATAAAAATTGAAACTGTAAATATATGTTATACAAGATCATAAAACATTCATCATATCAAAACCCATGAAAATAAATTGGTTTTATAAATAATTCGTCACAGCATAACTTGTGGAAAAGAAATGGGTTTCACAAACATTTCATCATTTCATCGTAGCATAACCCATAGAAAAAGGAATGGGTTTCATAAACAACTGTTCATCATAATAAAACCCATACAAATAAACAAGATGGATGGTGTCATTGGATTATATCCCCATTAAAGATTATGTATCACCTAATGATGTCATCTTAGATGGGAAATTATTTTAAAAGACCCATTGGAACATTTCATGATGAAAATATCCTTTCTAATTTGAAAATCACATTTAAAACTAGAATTTCACATCAGATTGTAGAAATCATTATATTTGAAAATATACTTGTAATATTAAAAATTAATATTTAAAACATCAAGTGTTCATGATATTAGAAAATATTTTACATGCCATAAATGTTAAAAAAAGATTCATTTTACATTTTCAGTAAATATAAAAAGTGCCTTCTTTAGAAAAATGAAAAGAAAATTCCGTTAACACAATTCTGTAAAATGTTAAACATGCTTAAAAAGACATAAACATATTTTGGATACTTTTTAATAACTTTCATTAAAAAAATTAGAAAACATGAACAAATATGAAAAATGTTTTTCTACAGAAGAGAGAAACAAAGTCAATTTTTCATAAAAACATTCTTTCAGTATCTGGAGTACATAAAAAGATGAAAATGAAAGGGAAACATGTATATTCATAGTATAACTGGAGTAGAGTAAGTTTAATGATTTTATTGAGATATAGACCCTAATATTTTATCATCGGAAATATAATCTTAAAAAATCTAGATATATAATGGGATTGTACCATAAAACATTTACCAATTTAGTATCTTACGAACCATAAAACCAATAAAAGAAAGAAAAATATATGGATATTTATAACTCATAATTCTATGACAAGAATAATTAATTACATTAATGGGTATTTTATACATCACTCAAATGAAACAAGTGGTGAATATGGAATGCGCCCCAAGAAAATAAAAGTGAGAGATCCATTACCCTAAGTCTCAACTTCCATCTTACTCATTTAATCCTCCAGTATAATAAGTATAGGGTTATTATACATCAATTCTATATCCATAAATATATATATATATATATATATATAAATCATATAATATAATATTTACTTATGACCGTTTATTACCCTTTTATTTACAAGTCCTTGTTGAAATCATTTTTTGGGTAACAATTACTTTGTTTATCATATATGTTTTGATTTGGTATTTTCCATTATTTTACTTTAAACATGGTTCCATCATCTCTATAATGTTAACCATGATATAAATATCATATATGTTACTTAAATATGTATTTATAGTTATTTTTTAATGTTATATACAAAACATGAATTGCACCATTCATGGAGATAATAGGTCATACATACTCATGAACATTGTTTTTATTTTCTTAGTCAAAGGAATGAAAGGAAGGTAAATAATATATCACCTTTCCAAATTAATCATGATTTCATATATATCAGATATATTTATTAAATTTATACTTATTATCTTCTATGTAAATAATATGTGAAAAATGAATCAAAATGCTTCAAAAGGTGGTAGTCCTCTATACACATAAGCAACATTATTATATTCCCATGGAATTAAAATTAAGAAGGAACATATAGAAAATAATTATTTTAATTATGACATAATTAAACTAATTTTAGTTGTAAATAATTTTTAAACAATATTTAACTTTTAAAATTCATTAAAAAGGTATTTTTTGATAGAAATCATTATTTTTCACTATTAACTGATAAATTAATCCTTTCAAAAAATTATAAAAAATTCAACCAAAGATAATTTTAAAAATTTTATTCCACAAATGAAGTTATTTTTTTCAAATAAATTTTCAAAATTTGTGAAGAACTAATTTTATAATTTTTTCACCAAAATAATTATATTATAATTTCTTAAGAAAAACTATTTTCAGAGAATATAAAAAAATTACTAAAATTTAAGTACTTATTTATAAATATATTTTCTTTAACTAAATCAAATATACTTAAATTTCAAAAAAAAAATCTTCCTATTAATTCAAACAAATTAAATGGCTATGTTATAATGTCATATTTAAAGAATAATATTAATATTCTATTATGGTAGATTAAATATCAGTGTTATGTGTAACACAATATATATAAAAATTTAAATTTATTTGAAGAAAATATTTCAAAAAGACTAGGCGTGCCACATTCTACACCACTTAAAAGGGAATTCCACACTCAAAATTTTTCACTCTAATATAAAAATATTAACATGCTTATGTCTCCTTATATCCTTAGGTTATCATATAGCTTCTTAAAATTGTTTGTTTCACCACAAAACATTGACCAAGTGAGTGGTCTAGATTTTTAGAGATTTCCTTCTATGATCCAAAATCTCATCTCATTTTTCTTTATAAGAAATATATTTTAGCAACGATATTACCTTTGAGGTCAATACATGTGAGGGATCAGGTATGTACTTCTTCAGAAGAGATACTAGAAACACAATGTGGTCTTGAGAGATGTTTTGTGGAAGCACCAAGTGGTAACCAACTATCACTACTCAATCAAGAATCTTGAAAGTTACAATAAACCCAAGGCTCAACTTTTAGTTATTTCTGAATCTCACAACGTTTTTTCAAAGATAAAATTAAAGGAAGAACATTTCACTAAATTCAAACTCCATATCAATCCAATGATTTTATATATAAATTTTCTATGAACTCTGAGATGCCTTGATGTTTTGTTGAATTTATTTAACTTTATTTATCATTTTATCATCTATAATAGGTCACAATATCTCTCTCTCTCTGACTTCGTCCCATCATGTTGGAGTTCTACACTTCCTTATATAGAGGGATTCATAAGGATACATCTGGATGCTCGAGTGAAAGTTATTATTGTATAAAAACACAACCAGAGGAAGGTGTTGATCCCAACAACCTTTTAAATCCATATACTAGGATCTAAATATATCCTCTAGGATTTTAATTTTTCTCTTAGATTAGCCATTTTTTAGGATGATATGAAGTGCTGAAGCATAGCTTCATATCTAGGGCCTGCTAAAGGCTTCTCCAAAAATTAAATGGAAAACTTGGATCCTGATCCAAGACAATTGAATATGTTACTTCATGAAACATTTACACTTACATAATCTATATCCCAAAAATATTATATAGATATAAATAATCCTTGATAGTGATGAATTGTGCTGACTTTTCTAGTGATCAACTATAACCCATATAATAGTACGAACTTTAGTTATTTTGGGGAGTTCAATGAAATAATCCATGGATGTTTTTCCCCATTTCCATTCTAGTATGTTTAATGTTTTTAAAATCCCCTTATAATTTTATCACTTAGCCTTAACTTAATGAAATACCAAGAACTGAGATACAAAATCTACAAAAACTTTAATAATTCCATCCCACAATAAAAATTCTTTCAAATCTGTATACATATTTATACTTCTAGGATGAATTTAAAATGAAGAACTATGAGCTTACTCTGACATATATTTCTTTTACTCGGGTATGGATGGAACATCTACACAATTCTTAAACCAAATCATTCAATTATAATCAAGGTTATGATATGGAACATTTCTAACCTTCTTCTATAGCTATACATCATCCTTATATGTCTCTATAATCTTCACTTGGATAGATGGATGAACACTCATTTGTGAAAGATAAGATTTATCCTTTCCTTTCAACATTTCTAGATCCATACTTTAAAAATACAAAAATATTATATATTTTTTTATCCTTGACATAGAAAATCTAGAAATATCCTTTTGACTCAAAGAATCAGCCACCTTGTTTGCTTTCCCAGGGTGGTAATGTATTATGTAGTCATAATCTTTAATCATCTCCAACCATCTTATCGATTTCATGTTCAACTCTTTCTATGAGAATATATACTTTAAAATATTATAATTACTATATATGTCACACCATTAACAATAAAATTAATCCTTCCATATATTTAAGTAAAATTTTACTACATCCAACTCCAAATCATGAGTTGGGCAAATTTTCTCACAAACCTTCGATTAACATGAGGAATAAGCTATCACCATCTCATTATTTATGAGGATGTATCCCAATATCTTTTTTGATGCATTACTTTAGATTAAAAACACTTCTTTACTATAAGTTATTGTAAGAATCGGTGCACTAACTAACCTTCTTTTAGTTCCTTGAAATTTTCCTCACACTCATCTTTCCAAAGGAAATTATCCCCTTTTCGAGTAAACATGGCGAGTGGGTTGGAAGGTATTTGGAAATTCTCCACAAAATATCGATAATATACTAACAATCCAAAAAAACTATAGATCTCAGTCATTGTGGTTGGTCTAGGACAATTATTCAATACCCTCCTCCTTTGATGAAACCACTGATATACCCTCTTAGGATATTATGTGGAAAAAATGATAATTTTTGTAGCCAAAATTCACACTTATTAAATTTCACATAGAGATTTTCCTTACATAGGGTCTTCAACACAATCCTCAAATAATAATAATTCTCTTATCTTCTCTTTCAATAATTATGAATGTCATCTATAGATACTATCAAAATATAATCAATGTAATTTCTAATGAATCTATTAATTAAGTCCATGAATATAGTGGGGGAATTAATAAGGTAAAATGGAATTATTTTATACTCATAGTGTCCATAACTTATATGTAATATTTTCTTAGGATATCCTCCTTCTTGAACCTCAATTAATGATATCTAGAAAGGAGGTAAATTTTGAAAATTATTGATCTCCATACCGTTGATAAAATAAGTCATCAATATAGGGTGGGGGATACTTGTTCTTGATTGTGATCTTATTTAGTTCACGTAAATCAATGTAGAGTCACATCAATCCATCTCTCTTATTAACATATGGAATAGGTTCACCATCAGGTGACACACTTGTCCTAATGAATCTTTTTTCATGGTTCTCCAGAATTTACTTATTTAGCTCCTACAACTCAATCAGGTCTATTATATATGTAGTCTTTGAAATAGGTTTGGTACCAGGTATCATTTCTATTGAAAAATAAACTTCAAAATTCATTGTAATACAAGGAAAATTTTCCAAAAATACATCAAAAAACTCCCACACAAAATCCATATCATTGATTTTGGGTTTCTCCCCAACAATGTGGAATAAACTATCCTTTTGAAAAGGAATAATAACCCATGAAATGGAGATTATTTCTATTGGATGATCATATTTATCATCACATTGATCGATTATCATAGGTTGGTTTAGAATATAATACATGACTTCACTTCCTTGACAATTAATGTTGTATTTATATAGATAAATAAAATCCATTCCTATGATAACAACAAATTAAACCAAATGAATAATGATTAGATTTACAGGAAGTACATTCCTATAAACTTTAACTATATAATAATCATATAATTGAGATATGACCATCATTCCATTTTGGGTTTTCACTACTAATTCATCACAAAATAATTTTGGTGGAATCTTGTAACCCATCAAAAATTATACAGATACTAAATAATGGGTAGATCCATAATTAAAAAAGGATTTATCCCTTATATAGTGGATGGTAAGTATATCCTTCACCAAATTGTTATCTTAAATCTCATAAAAAATAGTGATCTCATGATATTCCCATTTTTATTCCCACATAATAGTTTGCTGACATTGATCATCATCATTAACCATTGAATTTTAGAATTACATATCATAATCCATATACCTATTACATTTGAAACACTAGAGTGTGGGAGGTGCATTATGTGAAGAATTATATAAATTAGCATTATTATCTAACTTATTCCCATCACTTCAGCATTCATCTGCTCAATCAAAATTATTTCTAAAATGAAAACATTTAGTAGTCCACTTAAGAAAAATTTACTTTATATTTATTTCCACACTATAAGAATAAATAAAATATCATCTTCTTTTCTCCATGGTTTTTAGATTTTCCCTTGAATTCCACCCACTAATATAAAATGTGGTTTTAAAAAATCTAAAAATGATCTTTTTCATCACTTAAAATAACTGACAATATACGTGATATTAAAATCTCGTAGCCTTTATCAATGGTTTTTTGATGCAC
The DNA here is from genome assembly GCA_963277665.1 of Viscum album. NCBI lineage: Eukaryota > Viridiplantae > Streptophyta > Magnoliopsida > Santalales > Viscaceae > Viscum > Viscum album. Next base: position 2,011,003,702 of record OY728164.1, on the reverse strand, counting down.
TGATAAAGGGTCTCTTTATTAGTGCAATATCTAGCACTCGTAAACGATACCTTTATAAGTGTCAGATAAAGAACTTATAAATAGACACTTTATCAACTCTAGATAAATCATTGATAAAGGGGAACTTTATCAGTGCTATATAAATATATAATATATAGACCCTTTATCAATGCTTTGTCTAGCACTGATGAAGACCATTTCAGGTGCTACAAAGTTATAGCCATACAACTGGCCTGTAAAATAAAACCCAATAATACAATATAAAAATGAGTGTAAATATATGGTAAATAGGATTGGAATAAAAATAACACATTTCTCTATCATTTCAATTCAAAATTTACATACAGAATATTTACATTAATGTCATATTTACTGTTAACTAAAAAATTACATCCCATATAAAAAATAAAAACTAGAAGAATTTTTTCAATGATCAAGCTCTGTATAAAAGAATTTCCCTCCAATTAAACCAATTTTGATTTTAATAACATTAAATAAAAAATAAAAATAAAAATTTTAATTTTATCCAATCCATATATGATCAATTATATTGGAAATTACTATAATTTTAATGATAATATTAGTTGATCATTTCTTGGATTGATATTCATTGGATTCCTACATGTAAAGAATATATTACGGATCTTTTTCCTAAATTTTGAAAACAATATTAGAATTTTTGATCAATTTTTTCTATGTGAGGTGTGTTTTAACCTAAAATGGCACTTATATTGAAAATAAAAACATTTAGTCATGTAAATAATATCATGTGTTAGATTGATGTGAGGTCAATTCTTATACATCAAAAACGAATTATGGATCCTTTTCCTAATGTTTGAAAATAGTACAATCTTATTTTCTCAATTTTGGTTATTTGAGGCATGTTTTATAATAAAATGAATTTTTTTTTGGAAAAAATTATTTTGAATCATATTGACCACATCATATGTCATATTGTCATGCGGTTAATTCCTACACATCACCAATAAATTATGGATTATTGTCCTGATTTTTATAAACAATCTGATCTCATTTTCTTGGTTTTGGATATGTGATACATGTTTTAAACTAAAAGGACACTTTTTTATTGAAAACATGAACGTCATGCTATACTGACCACATCTCTAATTGTTTTAATTTGTATTAAATTTCTATATGTTGCAAATGAATTATGGATCATATTCGTAATTCATTTTTTTAAAATCCAATCTTTTTTTCTTATTTTTGACTATGTGATCCACATTTTAATCTGAAATGAAACTTATACAGAATAATAATAATTTGATTCATAGTTGAAAAATCATGTGTTAGATTGATGTGTAATCAATTACTATATGTCAAAACTATATTATAGATCATTCTCTTTGTGATTTAAAACAATATAAGCTCATTTTCTCAACTTTGACTATGTGATACACATTTTAAAATAACAATTCGATATTGAAATTGCATATTTCAAGTCATACCAACCAAAAAATGTGTTGTATGGATGTGTGATCAGTTCCTACACAACATGAATATATTATGAATCATTTTCCAAAAATTTGGAAATAATTCATGCTTGTTTTCTTAGTTTTTTCTATGTGAGGTGTTTTTTAATCTAAAATAACACTTATATTTAAAACAAGTATTATGAGTCATACATGCCACATCATGTGACATATTTATGTGATTAATATTTCTAAACATCATAAATATATTATGTATCTTTTTTCTAATGTTTTAAAGTAATATGATCTCATTTTATCGATGTTGGATATATGATACATGTTTTAAACTAAAATGAAACTTCTATATTGAAACCACACACTTCAAGTCATATCGACAGCATCGTGTGTTGTATTGACAAGATTTGGATGCCTACACATTATATATATATTATGGATCATTTTCCTAAAATTTGAAAATAATCTAAGCTCATTTTTTTTGGCTATGTGAGGTGTGATTAAAACTAAAATGCCACTTTTATTTTGAAAACACACACTTTGAGTCATACTAGTCACATTGTGTATAGAATTGACATGCATTCAATTCCTACACTCTTGAAATATATTATGGACCATTTCTATAATGTTTTCAAATAATATGATCCATTTTTATTGGTTTTTTTTATGTGATACGAGTTTTAAACTAAAATGGCACATTTATATTGAAAATATGTACTTTGCGTCATACTGAACACGTCAGGTATCAGATTGACATTTGGTCAATTCCAACATGTTAGAAATATATTATGAATCATTTTACAAAAATTTAAAAATAATCTAAGATAATTTTCTTGGTTCTGGCTATATGAGGCGATTTTGAAACTGAAATAACACTTTTATTTTGAAAACATGCACTTTCAGTCATACCAACCACATCATGTATCATTTTTACATGAGGTCAATTCCAACACTTAAAAATTATAATATGGATCCTTTTAGTAATGTTTTAAAATAATTTGAGCTCTTTTTCTTGGTTTTGGATATGTGATATTTGTTTTAAACTAAAATGGAACTTTTATAGTGAAAACACACACTTTAAGTCATACCAACAACATAATATATCATATTGACCTAAAATCAATTCTTGCCTATTAGAAATATATTATGGATCATTTTCCTAAATTTGAAAACCGATATGAGATCATTTGATAGGTTTGGAAATTTGATGCGTGTTTTAAACTAAAATGGAATGTTTATATTGAAGACATGCACTTCGGGTCATATTGATCACATTGTCTACCAGATTTATATACAGTCCATTCCTACATTTGAAAAAATAATTATAAATCATTTTACTATATTTTGAAAAAAAATGTTCTCGTTTTCTTGGTGTTGACTATTTTGTGTGAGTTTTAAAATAAATAACACCTCCTTTATTGAATCACATACTTGGAGGCATATTGAATACATTAGAAGTAGGATTAATGTGAGGTCAATTCATAAAAATGAAAAACTAATTATGGATTATTTTCCTAATGTAGGAAAATAATCCAATCTTGTTTTTTCAATTTGGCTATGTGATGCGTGTTTTACACTAAAATGGCACTTATATTGAAAATATTTACTTCAGATCATACTAACCACATCATTTTTTATTGGTGTGTTCTCAATTCCTAATCATTAAAAATTAATTAAAGATCATTTTACTAAACTTTTAAAATAATATGAGCTCTTTTTCTTGTTTTGGATCATGTGAAGTGTGTATTGAACTAACGTGTAAATTTTAAAAACTAAGTATCAAATAAAAATGATAAAAAAAATAACTAAAATAAGTAGATAAAATGTTGAGAAAATTAACTAAATAGGTAATGGGAATTAAACTCTTCATGATGAATTTATACATTCTAACACCATGTATTCTTCCCATTCATTTCTAAACAAATTTTTTTCCTCCATTATACTTCTCCTTGAGAGACAGATCAAAAATAATATATATAAATTGTGATACTAATTCTTCACATACCAAGTATACTTCTAAAGTCATAACCCATACTATATCACAAAAATATTTTTTAATCAGATAATTTGATGTTGGAAAACATTTTACACCATGTACATTTCCCACTCATATCTAAACAAATTTACTTCTACTTTTGAGTATTTATATTTTTAGTAATCTTTGTAATACTGAGAAAATATAAAAAAAAACTAAGAAATATTTTTATTGAATTTTTAATTACAATATAAAATTACATGTTTTTTGGATACAAGTCTTTTGATGTTTTATGGTACCATTCATAAATTTTTCAAACATAATACCCACAATAGTTTTTGTTATCTTTCTTCAGACACTGTTTAAACATTGACCAAAATAAGTAAATTGTTTTAAAATATGTTTTGATAGTTAAATATTTAAATATATACCTTAATATGTTCCATTTTAAGTAATCCATATTTTTCTTATATTCATTCACTCGCTTCATACCGTGATTTAGCCTATATTTAGTGATTACCCTATCATAACAAAATTCTTGTTAAAACATAGACTGAAACATATAATTTGGTTCTTATCTATAAAATGTTTATTGCAGTGTATTACAAATTTACAATACACATCATGTGTGTTCATTTTTATTGATATGCATGATTTGGATCAAAAAAAATAAATATTGGTGTATCTAGATTGATTTCGATCATCTTCTAGTGCTTTTTAAAATGGTAAATAAGTAATGAAAAAAATAAAAATATACTTTATATGATTAGATTCCAGAGTTTTGCTCCAATATTGTAGTCATAAAAATAGTATTTTGTCTATTATTTCTTCTCAAACACCTCATTTCTCTAATTTTTTTCTTATCAATTTCATTCGACTCCAATTCAATTTTAATCATAGAAATGATACAGGGATTAATCAATCCGAATAATGATTCATAGGGTTTTCCCTCTTTATAGTAGTAATATAAATACCTATAGAAATATGAATAGTTATTAAATTTAATAAATATATTAGATCATTTTTTGGGTAGGCGTATCATGAAAATTTACATTATGTATATATTCACAATTGAGACTACCAAGCATTCAAATTTAAGAATATCATTTATAATATCGATACCAACCACATCTGTAATGAAATTTGAAAATATTTCTTCTTCATTTTAATGTAGTAAATATATCCATCTTTGAATGTGGTGTCTTCATGAAGTTGTAATTATAATAAATGTTTGAGTGAAACTGACGGGTAAAAGGTACTCCCAGAAGGTATTTTTGTATTCTTGGTTAATTCACTAGATTTTTTTGATACATCATTCTATTTCCTCACTATTTTATTTTTTTTGTAATACCATACACCACTTCAAACCTTTTTTCATCAATTTTTATAGGTTTTTTAATTGAATTGTTTTGAGGACATACCTCATGTATCATTATAGGATTAGATGGACATGATATGAAATTTTCAACAGCATCATTGACCATTGAAATATCTAAATCATCAAATGGAATAGGAAACTTAGTTATTGGCTCTTAAGAAACCTAAATCTCCCCTTTCATGTGATATTTTTGGGTATTTTATCCGATGTATCTTGTCTCTAAAAATATTATACACCATACCCATCACAACAAGGTTGTGTGTGGATGTTCATAAATTGAAATATCAATCAACTTTACCCTATACAATTTTAGTAATATAACGTTAATAGAAGTTTTTTCATTCACATTTAGGAGAAAGAGGAATTAAAAAATGGTTTCTTCATGTAAGGAATGTGTTTGAGGGAAATGACTTGCCTCAAAGATAGTGGGGTCATTTGGTTGTTCATGTGCTAATCTTTGTTCCACTATCATCCTGCTTTGATATTTTTTCTTATATTGGTCATCCAAATCAGGATAAACAATAATATCATGAAAACATTCTATTTTCTCATAAAATACATTGGTCATCTGATATGTATCTTGTTATGGTTTTTTTTCAAAATATATTCAAGGAGATAGTCCAAAACCGACACTTCTAATGTGACAATATTTTTCTAGCCACTTTAAAGATACTAAAAGTAGTTTTTCTTCTAGTACAGTCACTTTTGATTGTTATGTATAAACCTTATAAAAAAACTATGAACATAAATATATATTTTTATGTAATACTATTAAAACCATAATGAATTATTATTACTACATACCTGCACATGTTTCCCATACTGCTTGTAGAGACCCGAAGCCTGACGTACATTGACATTACATTACATTTGCGGAATACTTAGTACATAACAAAAACACACACACAAGGATCGTTATAGTTTAGTGTCTTTGGAAACTCGGAACGTAATATTCTAATCGTGGTGAAAGATCTTCAACATCTCCCATAAAGATATTTCTCTTTTTTTACCTAAAACCTTTCTTTATATCCTGGGGAAAAGAAAACATAAAAGGGTGAGCTCAAATGCTCAGCAAGGGAAAATAAAGGAAATAAAAATCATATCATATCTTTTTGAAAATCAAAAACCTACAAAAGAGATCATAATATCTTAACATGGAATAAATCATAGAAGTGAAAATGAGATCCCCATAATCATAACATAAAACTTGAAACTTTGTGGCATGCACACATAATCATGGAAAATCATTTCTTGTTAGTCAAGACTCATTGCCAAGACTATCTTAGTGGACAAAGTCCCTTTCTGAATCGAGTAACCCTCGTTTCAGTCCTGTTTCACTGAACCGGTATAACCTACCATTCCAGCCATGTCTATCTCATGAGATATAAAATCTTTACCCAATGCATTGGAGGGAGATATAGGTCCCACCCATCTTATAATGAATCCTTTCTTATGTGTGCCACATAATCATAAACCATACATCATTGCATAACCCATGTAATAAAAATGGGATTCTTGAAACATCATGACATCATAAATCAATTCATATAAGATAAAGGAATTCATAAAAATAATTCCATCACAACATGAAAAAATCAATTTAATAATAGGGATAAAAACAGAACCCTTTATTATCTTAGATGGAAAATAATTTTGATAAAACACTTGAACTCCATTCTTGAGGAAAATATCCTTTCTTCTTCAAAAACATTTTTCCTTTCATAACATGTCATACAACTTTAAAATAAAAGAAGTTGATTAAAAATAAACTTGAAAACTTGTAAAGTAATCTTCTTGGAAACAATGTTTTAAAAATCCATTCATGCCGTATAAGTTAAAAAAAACATTCTTCGTACTTTTGTCGGAAAAGTCAAAAAAGTACCTCGTACGAAAAACGACAAAAGATTCCTTTCATATCTTTTACTAAAAACTCACCAAAGGGTAAAATTGGATTTAAAAAATTGTAGGTGAATGGAAATAATATTACATATTGAGGAAACATGGATGTGGATGGTAAAATAAACCCCAGTAAATGCCAAAGTATAAACAATCTCGGATAAAAATGAGATAGTGATATTTCCCTTACCTTAGGTCCGATTTTCTTCGTATGTGTCCGAACCTCCTGTATAATGATTTAAATAATGTCATTGACTTATTATAGAATCATATTCATTGTTATGATATCATATATGGTTCACTTATGACATTATATTACCCGTTCTTTTGTAAATTCCATGTTAAAGAAGCGTTTTGGGTAAAATCGTTTCATTTATCGTAGGTGTTTTGACTTGTTGTTCTTGACATTATTATTACTTATATCATGATTTACTTACTTCCAGAATATAAAATTTGATTTATATATCATATATATTCAGTATATATATATATATAATAGATAGATAAATAAAATGAAAAACACCGTTCATGGAGACGGTAGTCCGTACGTACGCATGAACGCTGTTTTCCATTCCTTATTGTCTTGAAATGGAAGTAAGTAGATGACATACATATATTTATATATACATAATCCAGTAGATTTATAATGTCATATATTTCATTATTATTTCTTATATATACTTTATAATCATTCTTAAATGGTTAACATGGAGAATGAATCTCATCGCGTCGTGGAGACGGTAGTCCGTACGTACGCACGAGCGATGATATCATTTTCATAAATATTGAATTGAATCGGAGTGGATTATACAATATATCAGAATCAATATGATGTTGTAATAACCATGTATAGTTATTCTTTACACCATTATACCCATCCATGTAAGGTGGTGGTGGAAAATAGATTACACCACGGCGTGGAGACGGTATTCCGTACGTACGCACGCGCAGTGATTTCTTTTTCCGTAGGATGGATAGATGGTGAAATAGGGTTGTTTCATACTTATAATAACATATCAGTATATGAGTGATACTGATGTTATTACTTCATAATGAAACAACCTAAGAAGAAGAAGTGGATGAAGAAATAAAGATGAAATAATTGGTAACGGTAATTACCTCTTCTTTGAAGCGCCTCTTTGAGACCTCCTCTTAGGGCACTAAAATTGGTCTTTGAGGAAGACCAGAATCTCTAGGATGTTTATAGGGAAGTGGAGAAGAGATTTTGGCAGGGTTTGGCCGAGCTTGAGTGCTCAAATTGGTGTGAGGAGGAGGGGGAGGAGGTGTCCTTTTATAAGGGAGGAGAGGGGCACCTTAGGAATATCTCAAAATAGTATTTTATATTAAAGTCAAAATCGGTTTATAATGGTTCCAAAGGGTCTTATTTCGAATATAAAGTGGGGATGGGTCGAAATCCTATCAACCAATAGGATTTAGACAAGTTTAGGTTATTATTTTAACCTTATCAATTAGATTTAACTCTAAGTTAAATAATTTAACTTTTACCGTGTCTTTTTGTTTTCTTTCACTATATGGTTAATACACTTACTATAGCATGCCAAACGAACCCCAAATTGTATATTATTAATAAATATATCCTTATCTAAGTCATTTGGCCGAACCTTAGATTTTTAGGAATAAAATAACAATTAATAATATAATATTTGATTTAAAAACTATTTTGTGTCAATTTTGACACTATTTGATATATGATTTTTGTGAAAGTCATAACAGAATTATATGTTCGAACCAAGTTGATTAAATCAACACTAATATATCATAGTAACCTATAAAATTAGTTTAAGTCATAAAAAGTCTCAAATTACATTCATTTGAGCATTTATAACATCAATTATGTTAATATTTCCTTAAAAGGGTAATTACTGCATCATCGTTGTGTCATAAATAAATTAATTTATTTAAAGTCTAAAAATTATAAATAAAATATAATTATGTAGGAAATATTTTTATCTTTCTAATGAATATTTATAGTCGAATTTATCTTATGTATAACCCCATATTAAAAATGTTTTAGTTATTAAACTTTGATTTTAACTATTTTAACTATTCATTAAATAATATAATATTAAATGTCATAATCTAATCCAAGTGGACCTAAATGGTCATATTATATTCATAAGGTTGTTTTTTGGTCGAATTACACTTATACAATAGAATTAGGACATGTTTTAGGGTAATAGTAATATCATATTTACCCTTAGTTACCCTATTTACTATTAACCGTGGTAAAAAAAAGTAAAAAGTTACTATTCACCAAAAATTATTTTCATCTCATTGAACCAGATTTTACTTACTGACATCAACCGTGTCTCTCGGATTTTTGAAATTCCATTCACAGAAGCGGTAAAATTAAGATTTATGAAGAAATTAATTTTTTTAACTACCACTTAGTAGTTTCACTATTCATCAAAAATTGATGTTTTTCAGAACAATGCCAAAATTTCATCCTAAGCTATATTTCATATTCCGAATTCAAAAATGAAGTCTATTTTACCAAATTCATATCATAGAATTTTCATTAATTAATTTTATAATTAAATCCCGTTGTTAAAACAAATAGCGTGTTTTTAGGAAACAATATCTATCAAAAGATTGACACTTGATTATGTCTGGTTTAAATGTGAAATTACATCCAATGACCAACATTGTATTAAATTGTAAAAATATATTCTAAATATACTTTAAAACCACTCAAATTAATAATTTATCACTATTAATTATTTCGATTAAAATAGTTGTTTTTAATTATAATTTAGTAATTTTCACTATTCATCAGAATATGAAAGTTATCCGAAAAGTACCAAAATTTCACCTTAGGCTAAATTCGATACTCCGAATCCAAAAATGAAGTTCATTTTGAAAAATAAGATTTACAGAGTTTTAAAAAGTGGTTATTACTATTCATAACGGCTAGTTTTAATAATATTTTAATAGCATATCGTTGTTTAGTGAAACTCGGTATTGCGTATTACACACGCTATCGAGGAAGGTCGTGATTGCGTGTAATGCAAGGAAAGTCAAGGATGCGTGTTGTGCAAGCTCCTTTTGGTGTAGCGTACAACACAAGACTTTAATAAAATTAAAAAGAATATTTTTTTATAAAATCTTGGGCTGTTACATTCTACCCCCCTTAAAATGAATTTCGCCCTCGAAATTCGTCGGGGTTATAAATGGTTTACTATTCGAAAGTTTCTTTAATAGAAACCCACATCGTAAAAAGGAATATCAAAACCAATCTTTAAAAACAAAAGTATGAAACGTAACGGTTACCCAAATAAACTAATCATTGGGTTTCCACATAGGTGAAAATATGGATATGGAAGAGAAATCTAACCATCATGTTCTGATGGAGAGTGGTAGAGAACATGGCTATGGAAAAGCCAGTAATCACAAATCCATAGATTTGTGATGATATAAGGTACCATCTGATTCATCAGGTATAAGATCACTAGGACAACATTTTTGGTTTTCAAGATCATTTCCCTAAAGTTGAAAATTTGAATTAGAATAAATACTTACTTTATTTTGGTACAATTTCACTGTTGTTCATGCCTTGAACAATTTCCACTTCATCTCTTAAATAAATGAAGTTGAATTTATTATTCGTGAAGTGTTAGCAGATCATGTGATAGAATGACGGGTCATTCCATCTGTCTCAAACAAAAGGTTAGCAAAAATTATATACATAAGTCGATCTATAGTGAGATTAATCACATATGGTTCCTAAAATGGACTTATACTTCATATATCATACTGCTTAATATAATAAAACTAGTTTCTACTAAACAGGGACTTCCTGTAGGCCAGTGGTAGGCGATAAAGGCCAGTCGCACTTCGGTTGTGGGTTCGATTCCCACATCCTTGTCCGAAGCGATGGGCTATCGCCCGTCCTGCACGTTGTCCTTTTTCTAAAACTACATTACTATAACATCCCATCAATAATATCGAAAAAAAACTTATATCCTTAAACAATACTCACTTATGTCCAACATAATCCATTCCAATCTTTAGGCTTATCCATAATACTGCAGTCCACTCCCATATATCATAAGATATGTTTTGTTGGTCACATTCCAATCATTCAATGTCCTTAATCATGTATTCTCTTGAATACCATAGTGAAAACATGAATGCAGTTTAAAGTTAACACTTTCCACATACCAAAATCCTCAAAATTCTATATACTCAAACCATGATATCACTTAGTCCTTATATCAATCATGAGCTCATGAATACTATTAAACATTTCATTTTCTCATTTTCCCTTCATTATGCGCATATCATCTTATTTCCAAAATATATCAATCACTTTGAATACCACATCAATAAATATTGCAATACTCAATAATACAACATTATTTCGAAATCCCATTACATAAACACTTAATCATTCCACCACATCATTGTCATATTCAACATTGCCAATAGTGATCGCATGTGACTTCCCTTTGTCCTTTGCCTTAAGCGGTTGCTCATGTCGATCATCACTAACCCTTGGATTAGGGAATTTATTAGCATAATGCCCCATTTCCTTGCACTTGAAGCATTGAAGTGTTGGTTGTACGTTCTCTGCAGTGTTTGCTTTATTCACTTCATTAGAATCCCATTTTCCATTACTTCGACACTCAGCTGCTCGATGACCTTCTTTTCCACACTTAAAACATTTTCTAGTCCCTTTAAGACAATCTCCACCATGCTTCTTTCCACACTTTGTGCATAAGGAAACATTCATCTTCTTTTCACCATTATTCTGAGTTTTCTCCTTGAACTCCATCTTTCGTTTCTTGTCAAACCCATGAGATGGATATGTAACACCAACTTCCATTTCTACCTTGATAGCACAACGCACAATTTCTTCATAGCTACTGAAGTCTCTTATAGCTAATGCCCTTCGAAGACTTGGTTTTAATCCACTGAAAAATCGATCAACTTTACTTTCAGGTTGGATGATAATGCCAGATGCATACCTTGCAAGTCTTGTAAAATTCGCTTCGTATATACCAACAGATTCATCATCCTTTTGCTTTAGTTCAAGAAACTCCTTATCCATCTTTGTTCGAAGAATACGAGGGAAGTACTTATTGAAAAATAAGTTCTTGAACTCGTCCCATTCCGTGGACTCAATTTCATCTCTTGGCCTCGTATTCTTGATAAGATTCCACCATTGATCAGCTTCACCTTCCAAACGATATACTGCTAAGATGACTTTATCATGTTCAGAACATTGAAGAACTGAAAATATCTTTTCAGTGGTACTGATCCATTGTTCAGCAACAAGTGGATCAGAAGACCCACTGAAAGAAGGTGGACGTTGCCTCATGAAGGACTCAATAGAATATTGTTCCCTTCTCTGCTCATTTGGAAGTCCAGAATGATTCATAGCTTGTGTAAGTATAGCAATAAGATTTTGCACTCCATCTCCCATAACATTTGTTTGTTCAGGAGGACAATCATTGCATTGTCCATTGCATTGATCAACACGGTTCCTTCGGGTTCCAGCCATCGTCTAAAACCCAAAAAGAATAGTGTGAGAGGCAAAAATCATGCTAGGGAAAACAACATAATAAAGGGGGAGTACCTTCAATATCTAACATCTTAGGTTTAATTCTATGATCGTTAGCGTAATTCTAGTACTATAACCTATACGTATACTTAACCTTAGGGACATCCCTAGACATACCTTAGAAATATCTCTAGGGATCTCACTAATGTTTTCGCATCCTAGTTTCCAAAGGTTGACTAAACCTTTCCTCTAATACCAACTGTAGAGACCCGAAGCCTGACGTACATTGACATTACATTACATTTGCGGAATACTTAGTACATAACAAAAACACACACACAAGGATCGTAATAGTTTAGTGTCTTTGGAAACTCGGAACGTAATCTTCTAATCGTGGTGAAAGATCTTCAACATCTCCCATAAAGATCTTTCTCTTTTTTTTACCTAAAACCTTTCTTTATATCCTGGGGAAAAGAAAACATAAAAGGGTGAGCTCAAATGCTCAGCAAGGGAAAATAAAGGAAATAAAAATCATATCATATCTTTTTGAAAATCAAAAACCTGCAAAAGAGATCATAATATCTTAACATGGAATAAATCATAGAAGTGAAAATGAGATCCCCATAATCATAACATAAAACTTGAAACTTTGTGGCATGCACACATAATCATGGAAAATCATTTCTTGTTAGTCAAGACTCATTGCCAAGACTATCTTAGTGGACAAAGTCCCTTTCTGAATCGAGTAACCCTCGTTTCAGTCCTGTTTCACTGAACCGGTATAACCTACCATTCCAGCCATGTCTATCTCATGAGATATAAAATCTTTACCCAATGCATTGGAGGGAGATATAGGTCCCACCCATCTTATAATGAATCCTTTCTTATGTGTGCCACATAATCATAAACCATACATCATTGCATAACCCATGTAATAAAAATGGGATTCTTGAAACATCATGACATCATAAATCAATTCATATAAGATAAAGGAATTCATAAAAATAATTCCATCACAACATGAACAAATCAATTTAATAATAGGGATAAAAACAGAACCCTTTATTATCTTAGATGGAAAATAATTTTGATAAAACACTTGAACTCCATTCTTGAGGAAAATATCCTTTCTTCTTCAAAAACATTTTTCCTTTCATAACATGTCATACAACTTTAAAATAAAAGAAGTTGATTAAAAATAAACTTGAAAACTTGTAAAGGAAGCTTCTTGGAAACAATGTTTTAAAAATCCATTCATGCCGTATAAGTTAAAAAAAACATTCTTCGTACTTTTGTCGGAAAAGTCAAAAAAGTACCTCGTACGAAAAACGACAAAAGATTCCTTTCATATCTTTTACTAAAAACTCACCAAAGGGTAAAATTGGATTTAAAAAATTGTAGGTGAATGGAAATAATATTACATATTGAGGAAACATGGATGTGGATGATAAAATAAACCCCAGTAAATTCCAAAGTATAAACAATCTCGGATAAAAATGAGATTGTGATATTTCCCTTACCTTAGGTCCGATTTGCTTCGTATGTGTCCGAACCTCATGTATAATGATTTAAATAATGTCATTGACTTATTATAGAATCATATACATTGTTATGATATCATATATGGTTCACTTATGACATTATATTACCCGTTCTTTTGTAAATTCCATGTTAAAGAAGCGTTTTGGGTAAAATCGTTTCATTTATCGTAGGTGTTTTGACTTGTTGTTCTTGACATTATTATTACTTATATCATGATTTACTTACTTCCAGAATATAAAATTTGATTTATATATCATATATATTCAGTATATATATATATATAATAGATAGATAAATAAAATGAAAAACACCGTTCATGGAGACGGTAGTCCGTACGTACGCATGAACGTTGTTTTCCATTCCTTATTGTCTTGAAATGGAAGTAAGTAGATGACATACATATACTTATATATACATAATCCAGTAGATTTATAATGTCATATATTTAATTATTATTTCTTATATATACTTTATAATCATTCTTAAATGGTTAACATGGAGAATGAATCTCATCGCGTCGTGGAGACGGTAGTCCGTACGTACGCACGAGCGATGATATCATTTTCATAAATATTGAATTGAATCGGAGTGGATTATACAATATATCAGAATCAATATGATGTTGTAATAACTATGTATAGTTATTCTTTACACCATTATACCCATCCATGTAAGGTGGTGGTGGAAAATAGATTACACCACGGCGTGGAGACGATATTCCGTACGTACGCACGCGCAGTGATTTCTTTTTCCGTAGGATGGATAGATGGTGAAATAGGGTTGTTTCATACTTATAATAACATATCAGTATATGAGTGATACTGATGTTATTACTTCATAATGAAACAACCTAAGAAGAAGAAGTGGAAGAAGAAATAAAGATGAAAGAATTGGTAACGGTAATTACCTCTTCTTTGAAGCGCCTCTTTGAGACCTCCTCTTAGGGCACTAAAATTGGTCTTTGAGGAAGACCATAACCTCTAGGATGTTTCTAGGGAAGTGGAGAAGAGATTTTGGCAGGGGTTGGCCGAGCTTGAGTGCTCAAATTGGTGTGAGGAGGAGGGGGAGGAGGTGTCCTTTTATAAGGGAGGAGAGGGGCACCTTAGGAATATCTCAAAATATTATTTTATATTAAAGTCAAAATCGGTTTATAATGGTTCCAAAGGGTCTTATTTCGAAGATAAAGTGGGGATGGGTCGAAATCCTATCAACCAATAGGATTTAGAAAAGTTTAGGTTATTATTTTAACCTTATCAATTAGATTTAACTCTAAGTTAAATAATTTAACTTTTACCGTGTCTTTTTGTTTTCTTTCACTATATGGTTAATACACTTACTATAACATGCCAAACGAACCCCAAATTGTATATTATTAATAAATATATCCTTATCTAAGTCATTTGGCCGAACCTTAGATTTTTAGGAATAAAATAACAATTAATAATATAATATTTGATTTAAAAACTATTTTGTGTCAATTTTGACACTATTTGATATATGATTTTTGTGAAAGTTATAACAGAATTATATGTTCGAACCAAGTTGATTAAATCAACAATAATATATCATAGTAACCTAGAAAATTAGTTTAAGTCATAAAAAGTCTCAAATTACATTCATTTGAGCATTTATAACATCAATTATGTTAATATTTCCTTAAAAGGGTAATTACTGCATCATCGTTGTGTCATAAATAAATTAATTTATTTAAAGTCTAAAAATTATAAATAAAATATCATTATGTAGGAAATATTTTTAGCTTTCTAATGAATATTTATAGTCGAATTTATCTTTTGTATAACCCCATATTAAAAATGTTTTAGTTATTAAACTTTGATTTTAACTATTTTAACTATTCATTAAATAATATAATATTAAATGTCATAATCTAATCCAAGTGGACCTAAATGGTCATATTATATTCATAAGGTTGTTTTTGGTCGAATTACACTTATCCAATAGAATTAGGACATGTGTTAGGGTAATAGTAATATCATATTTACCCTTAGTTACCCTATTTACTATTAACCGTGGTAAAAAAAGTAAAAAGTTACTATTCACCAAAAATTATTTTATTCTCATTGAACCACATTTTACTTACTGACATCAACCGTGTCTCTCGGATTTTTGAAATTCCATTCACAGAAGCGGTAGAATTAAGATTTATGAAGAAATTAATTTTTTTAACTACCACTTAGTAGTTTCACTATTCATCAAAAATTGATGTTTTTCAGAACAATGCCAAAATTTCATCCTAAGCTATATTTCATATTCCGAATTCAAAAATGAAGTCTATTTTACCAAATTCATATCATAGAATTTTCATTAATTAATTTTATAATTAAATCCCGCCGTTAAAACAAATAGCGTGTTTTTAGGAAACAAAATCTATCAAAAGATTGACACTTGATTATGTCTGGTTTAAATGTGAAATTACATCCAATGACCAACATTGTATTAAATTGTAAAAATATATTCTAAATATACTTTAAAACCACTCAAATTAATAATTTATCACTATTAATTATTTCGATTAAAAAAGTTGTTTTTAATTATAATTTAGTAATTTTCACTATTCATCAGAATATGAAAGTTATCCGAAAAGTACCAAAATTTCACCTTAGGCTAAATTCGATACTCCGAATTCAAAAATGAAGTTCATTTTGAAAAATAATATTTACAGAGTTTTAAAAAGTGGTTATTACTATTCATAACGGCTAGTTTTAATAATATTTTAATAGCATATCGTTGTTTAGTGAAACTCGGTATTGCATATTACACACGCTATCGAGGAAGGTCGTGATTGCGTGTAATGCAAGGCAAGTCAAGGATGCATGTTGTGCAAGCTCCTTTTGGTGTAGCGTACAACACAAGACTTTAATAAAATTAAAAAGAATATTTTTTTATAAAATCTTGGGCTGTTACACTGCTTATCTATTTTTATCACATATTTTACCCTCATTATATATGTGTCCCTGATTTCATAGAACATGAAGTGGGATAGACATGCCTACTGATCTTGATTAATCGATATGCATATAAATAAAGTAACATATATTATTTAATCTCACATAAAACTTTTAATGTTAATTTAAAATATATACCAATGTATTCTATAGTTATGTGTACCCCATCCTTGATTTGTGATAGGGGTATATTGGTTTTGATACACGTTATTTATTTCCTGCACTCCTTTGTTTGCTTATAAATTAATAATTTTAAATCATGTTGGATAGAATAAATAATGAAAAATAATATATTTTTAAGTATAATACACCTAAAATGATTTATTATTACAATGATAGATGAAATCATTCTATGTTTCCTACTTTTTAATGTGTACATAAATAACTGGTGGGCAGGGCTTTAAATTCCCCTTAGTATCCCTAAGATAAAACATTGTAAGAAGAGTATGAAAGCCTCTATGGGATATTCTAGTGGTCATTAAGACATATTTATTTTGGAAATTATCAAAAATAATTGAAATATACAAGGAAGTATGAAAACTGAATAAACATTTCATTATATATTTTTTTTCTAAAATAGAGAAATTATATAGTACCATTACCTTTATATCTTCCAAAAGGGTTTCCTTTGTTACAAGATGGGTGTGGAACCAAAAATATATATCAATCAGGACATTCATCCTCATTTTTGCCCTAATATAACTAATATATATATTAACTTGTGGGATTCAAAATAATGTCCATGTTTATTCTATCCAACCTTAAATTTTATACCCTTACTTATTTCCTTGAGAATTATAGTCAACACAGTGATGTTGTGTCATTGTTGATTTTTTAATCAACATGTTATTGATACCCAAATTATTCTTTAGTTTCATCATCATCAACTTATTTTTCCCCAATATTGGTCACATTATAATATGTAGAAGACATTTTTTGCATGATTATTCAAATATTTAATTTAGATTATGTTAATACAGAAGAGAACATGTAATATTGTGGGGAAAATAATAGTATATTAAAAAAATAGACCTTCTCATTGAGATCTGTTTATTTTTTTAAGGCTAAAGGTATTTGGATCCCCTATTTATAATCTAATTCCCCCTTTTATATTCCCCTCTAATATATAAGATATTTTATAAAATGATACATCCATGAAAAAATTGGTATATCTCAATGAAACGGTCATCCTTGATTGAATTCTCATCCAACCATATAGTTCTAACATCATGTTACAATTTGAATTTATTCCTAAACCATTCTTTTTATATTTATTTGGATCGGTTTTTCATGGTTGTGTTAGGTAAATTTTTGAAAATTTTAAATGTTTCTAGGTTATGCATGGTTAGTAAACGATTTTCCCAAACCATATTCTCTACTAGTTAAAACTGTACAAACTATGGTAGTAATGTTTTTCACAGTTCATGAATTGTATTTCAAACCATGTTCCCACCAAAGAGAAACCATGAACATAAAAAAAGGGGGTGAAAATTTAAGTCTCATGACTTATCTAACCATGCAGCTTTTCCTAGGAAACTGTCCATGGGATTTGATTAATCTGAAAATATTTTCTAAAAATCATAAAACCTCTTTTTTAGGTGCTCGACCAACCCAACTCAACCTTTTATAGTTTCTTCTTCCTCATGATCTCCTAATAGGTGATTTTACTCTCTACACCCTCCCTAAAGAGGACCAAATCTTGGATAATGGTGTTTTATCTCTACCCGGTAGGTTTTCTATTCTCATTCACTTTCTCACGCTTTCTCTTATTTTCTCCTTAGGGTTTTATAAATATCCATGTGTTGTTGGAGGATATAATATACTCTGTTTTAGATCATTAATATAGGGTTGATTCTTGGATATTCATTTTAGGTGTTCTCTATTAGAGTTTCCCAGTTAGGGCTTTATGATTTTAGATCAAGTGATCCCTAGGTAGGTGGTTCTATTATGATGGTAAATTTTGATTAACCCTATTTTTTTAAATTAAATTATTTGATTTAAATTAAATTTTCTTTATTTTAATTAAACTTCCATCAATTGATTTATTGAAATCATAATTATATATTATTTTGTATTTTGTATTTCTTTGGAATGAAATTGGTAGAACCCCCAATTCAATTTAATTACGGTATGTTTGTGAAATTGATGTAAAATTGTGAAATTTAAATTATTGAATTTAAATTGAAAATTTGATTTGATGAAATTGATTTCAAATTGGTTTTTGCGAAAATGGAATAAAATAGTTTTGATTGAAACCCAATAGGTTTATCATAGGAAAATGAATTATTTGGTTAAAACCCAGTATTAGTCATTAAATGGAAAATTATAATATTTGAAATTGGAGAATAGGATGAATTGTATTTTAAACAGTCCTAAAAAAATTCCCATTATTGATTTTTATTTGATAACTAACAAGTCTATGTAATTAGTGAGTTATTTGGGATAAACACGCTAGGTTGTATTTTCCCTAGAAACCTATTGATGTTTTACAACATTAAAAAAACTTTTTTAACACATCGTATTCCTTAGTAGGATGTTAATGAGTCCTCTATATCCACTATTGAGGGATATGTGTACACATTGTGGTTATTATCACATGAGTGTCTGAGGATCCCATGACGTGGAACTATCATACCTTTTGGAAGATAACCATGTTTCTCTTTTTTTATTTGAAATATATTCGATTGTTTTGTAAGTAGTCTTATTCATTCCTTATGAATTTATATAAATAGTTTTTATATAAAAAATTATTAATCCATTTGTTTAAATAATATCCATATTTTGAAATGTAAAGCATGATTTGTCTAAAATATGATTTTTATATGCCATGTTATCTTATTTAAAATTGGAAGCTTCATTTGGTTAATTAAATTTTGGAATCTTATTATGGAATCCTTGGTGAGACCCTACTAGTATTTTATCTCACACCCTACATGTTCTTTAGGGTGTTTGTAGAATGTCTTCTTCCATGTTCAAGCAATGGTAAGGCACCACTTGGAGGTGGCAGTAGTTGTTGATCCTTGTGATTAGTGAGTTGGGTACATTGGGAATTGGGTAGTTATTCTGCTTTTATGATAATTTTCTTTATTAATTTGGGTTGTTTATACCTATTTGGCTTTTGATACACTTCTCCCTAGAGAGTTTATTTTGTATGCATACTGACTTGTTTTCCTTTAATCTATTGCGTCTATAGAATTTTTTTTTACCATGTTCATATTTTATGATGCATGGTTCCTATTTCCAAACCATGGGGATCGGTAACACCCTTAAGTCTATGTCAGGACCAGATCAGTTATTGAGTTTCCAAAGTACCTGGGTTGGTTCATAAAAATGTGGTATCAGAGGAAGGTTTTTCAACATTCCTTAATATCAATATGTAGTTGCGTATTATTTTTGGTACTTAATAGGTAGTTATGATTGAATGCCTAGCCAGTTGTCACCACAAAGAACCTTAAGTCTCAAGGGGTGGTTTGGAAAAGGCATATTGAGGATTTGTTCCATTCTTTTACCTTATTTTGACTTAGATAGATGGAAATACATGTCTTGTTTGTCTGTATGTTGGGATTAATTTACATCATTTCTCTTTTTGAGTGTTAAAATGATGTCTTCAATATTTTTTGTTGATATTTTGTAGCATCATTCCTATAAGGGGATGTATGAATCGGATCCAGGAGTAAGCTATTGATGAACCTCAGTGAGAAAAACCTCTTATGGAATCAATTCTAGTTGAGGTGATTGTACATACTATCCAAGATCTGGGACAAGCACCACGACCAGTTCCTATTCAGGCTCCATCTGTGGAGCCTCCAAGGGATATTTTATAAAAATTTACTCAAGATTTATTTCACCAGAAGTAACCAATATTAAAAAGGTCTAATGATCCTTAAGATTCTGAGGAATGGTTTAGTATGAGAGAAATTTTGTATAATTTCTTAGAGACACTTGACAAAATAAAGGTGGCCTTTATACTAAAAAGATCGAGCGGGAGATGGTAGGACACACTGGTGAGGATGATGAAACATGAGGGATTAGAGTGGAAAGACTTCAAGGAACCTTTTCCCAGCCAGTTCAATCCATATTTTATCCTATTATCCAAGGTTATTTATTTTTTCACACATGAGCATACAATCAATACTGTCACAGAGTATGAAAACTATTTTTCAGATCTAGTGCATTTTTCACCTAAGATAGTATCAAATGATAATATGATGACTCGATAGTCTTATATAGGAAATCAAGCTAATATTTTATATTAGTTTTTATTAATAAATATTACGTCTTATATTTATATATTGGATAGGTATTTGATGGTTGAAATTTACCTAGATGGAAAGTTAGGATTTTTGGGAGTATTTTTCTCCCTATAGTAATGTGAATTCCTCTAAAGGAAAGAGAAATCATGATGATTCCCTTGGTGTTTCTTGACAGAATAGTTTTTCTAGACCTCTTATAGTGCCTGGTATAGGTCCATTGATATTTTACTAGTGTTTCTAAATTGGGAACTCAAATAGGGGTTACACTGAGGAACCCAAGGTATGTGGTTTTTGTGGAGGCACAGGTCACATACAGAAGTACCTTCCAAATCTATTCCACTCTACATAGTTGCATGGGGTCATCTATTCCTATTGAAACTATGGTATAATAAGATGATTCGTGATCAAAATGGTTCCATCCATATGAACCAAGACTGAAGCTTCTTCACAAAGTGGAAGAGTCCCTTGAGGAAGCGGGTATGGATTCAGTGACAGTGAGAGGTAACATCATTATAACATTGTCATTGGTGACTGCTTTATTTGATACTGGTGCATCTCGTTCATTTATTTGAACCAGAATTAATAATCTTCTAAATCATCATATATAGATCTTGTCATATGAAATGGATATTACAATTGATCACATGCCTTTATTTTAATATATCGTTATAATTTCATAACAAAAAAATTAGATAAACTTTAAACTAAGGAAGATATAATTAAACTTGTTTATTTCCAATAAAAACTTTAAAACCAAATTATCAATGTAAGTTTCATCTTCAAAATCCATAAATCCTTTTAATTCCGTATAAAACCTCCCAAAAAATAAAGTCATCCATAAATTAAATTCATAAACACTTTAAAAATCATTCAAATACCCCATTAGATAAATATATATATATATATGAAAATAATAATATGTTCAATAAACACAAATGATAGTTTATTAAATAATAATTATTTTTCCTCACATTAAAAACCAATTTATAATTTAACTCAAGAAATAACCAAATTACACTCTTTATTTAAAGCATCTCATTATATAATAAGAGTCATTTAATAAATAATTTAATTGTACTTTATACTAAAAATTAATAGTTTTCTAAATCACTTTACATAGAAATCATAAAATTTAGATATATACTTTAAAATAATAAATATACCTTAATAAAACACTTACAAAAATTTAAAAGAAAGAAATATTAGAATTACTAAAATTTTCTTGAATCCATTTGAACATAAAATATTCTAAAAACAAAATCCACTAAAAGGACATAATATTTTCAATAAATCAATTAATAAAATCACATGAAATGAAAAAAAAAATTTCCTCCTTACATATAAAATTATATGATTCAAACTTATCAAACTAAATTTTAAAATCAAAATATTATTAAAACTAGATCCCACTATAATTGGTTTTTGGAAATTTAAAATGAGAATTTCCAAAACATTATTCCTTTATATAGAATAATGATTTTAAAATTAATATATTATGTAAATAATATTTTAATTCTAAAATGAGACTCTAATAAATCCTTAATGAAATGAATATTAATTTTTAGTTTTATTGAGGTTTTCTAAAACAACCAAATGTGGTGATCATTACATATTACCACCATTCAGTGTGGAAAATGAGTTAAAGGCCTATTTTCTTATTTATACTAATTATATAAGCTCTAAAAATATACTCATATTTTTGGTAACTTCTAGCTCCTTATTAGAGTCCATAAATTTATATAATGATTGGACACATTTTTTAATTTCTATTCATATCCTTTGAAATCGTAGTTGACAATTTTGAAAGTAATGATGAGCATTTCAAATTAAGGGGAATATTTTTAACCATACTCGAAGAAGTTGTCCTCATTTTTTGTAAAAATGTGATCATTTCATACAGAATTTCATTCATTTAGTGTATTATTTATTGAGATAATTCCATGATATGATAATGAAAGTAATGTATATATCACATGATTACAATAAATGTATTTATTTAAATTAAAATCATTAGAAGAACTAAAAATTTCCATGTATAACCCTTTAACATATCTAGTTAGTTTATTATATTATCCATGTAGATTATTTCCTTTTGATTCATAAAAATTGTAGAAAACTTAATGTCTCCAACACCTGTTTAATTTCATTTAGTAAAAATGAATGAATTATAACACATTCTTGTATTATTGGTGTACTGTAGTGAGGGGAAGGGAAGACCAGGAATGAAATGAAAGTAGAGGGAGCATGAGGCATCAATGGATAAACTAAAGGTACATATAGGTGGTGAAGGTTGGATTCTATAGTAGGATATCAACAACTATGGTGGATTTCAATGAGTTGTGGGTTTTAATTTTTGAGGTGAGGAAATAATCGAGAGTGGAAAAACTCAATGACTAGTAGTGGATCTCAATAATGGTGGAATATTTTGATGGATCATAGGTTGTGGGTTTTGATTTGTTAGGTGAGGTGAATTGAGAAACAAGGGGTGATGTCAACAGAATTAGTGTCATTGAACAAGCAAGCAATGAGAAAGGTGGAAAAAATAGCATACCTTATATTTGAGTCTTGACTTGTCTAAGAGAAGGTTTAGGGGGAGAGGTAGTGACACTGGACTTCCGCAAGATCTTCAAAAGTGTGACAAAATCTGTCTAGTTAGGGTTGTTTTTAAAAGATCGAGGATGGTTTTATTAGCACTTCCAAAAAATAAATAATAAAGAGAGGTCTTATCAGCCCTAAAATAATAATTTTTGACAAGATACCTCTTTATCATCACTTCTTTTTCACTGAAAAAAATGTATAATTAAAATTATAAATAAATATATTTTTAATATATTTATAAATATTGTTAAATAATTATAAATACATTTATATCATT
Organism: Viscum album; assembly: GCA_963277665.1. Lineage (NCBI taxonomy): Eukaryota > Viridiplantae > Streptophyta > Magnoliopsida > Santalales > Viscaceae > Viscum > Viscum album. Next base: position 2,010,979,848 of record OY728164.1, on the reverse strand, counting down.
ATATATATTTATATAATTATAATTATATTTAATATATATATATATATATTAAATATATTATTTAGTCGAAAGTTGCACTTTCTAATTATCCCTTCGTTAATTTTGGAAATCACAAACATCTTCTTAAAAAACTATTTCATTAACTTTATATTACCCAACTACTTTTGTATTTTTTTTCTAGAACACAAATTTTTATAATGAGCATAGAAATAGTTGTAATGTTAAATGAATATATACATTTGTTATTAAATCTAATCCATCAGATTGAAGTTGAGTCCAATACATCAGAAAAAATATTGTATTGACCAGTGGTTAGACTAATATCCTATCTATCATAGAGAAAAAAAATTATAACCATTGGAATGAAATTGGTAATGACACGTTAGATAGAACATTGATAAATTCATTGAATTGAAAAACAATACTGAGGTCCATCATACAATCCAAAGTTTAAAATCAGAATGATTAGAATAATATGTATCAGACAGAATACAGAATAGCATTGAAATTGTACTAAAATAAATAATGTTTTACAAATGAAGTACAACTTGTTCTTTGCTATCAAGAATTAAGATCCAGATCATTATGAGTTGTCAAAGTTCAAGTTGTCCGAGGCCATTATAACCAACTAATAAATATGATTGTTTGAAGATTGCATATAAATAAGAGGTCATTTGATGAGATGGGATCTGATTCATTCACAACTCAACTTGTTTAAATATCAATCAGTGTGAACATCTTGTCCTAAAACATTTTAATCTTTTATAGAGTATAAGATATAAGTAATCGTTGTTAGTTTTTAACTTCTATTGAGAAATTTTTAGTTTTATTCAATTTGTTTGATCTTGGTACTTATCAAGGTATTTTGGGGATAAGAAGATAGAGATTGATCATTGTATCAAAGGATTTGGGTGCTTCGAAGACAGAGCTAACACCAATCATCATATCAAGGTATTTATTGTTTAATAAATAAATATTTGACATTGATCCATCATATAAGTGAATACTAATGATATGAAGACAAATTTATTCAAATCATCATATCAAGGTCTTTCCTAGTAAGTAAGGACAGACCTTTATAGTAGGTATAAAACTATGGATGTATTGATTCATGAACTCTGACTTCCTTAACTTTTATTGTTAAAGATTAAATTCTTATATTAAATCGTTTAATCCATGTTTTCTATTATAATATTTCATATTTCTTGTCTAAATAAGTTTTAATTTCTATTGTGCATGTGTTTTATAAATTTAGTCTTATTTTTATATTTATAAAAAACTATTTTACTGGTTTGTATGTGAAACCAATAAAAAACAATGATATAATCGAACAATATTTGGTTTTGATTTAAATACTCTAATAATCTTACAAATTCTGAGTTTGGTCATTTTTACTTAAGAAGTTTTTTAAAAAATAAAATACACTACAATTCAACCCCCTCTTATAGCCATCGTAAACTCTTATAATCCAACAATTAGTATAAGAAAAGGTTATACTACTCTACATGATAAATGTTTTACCTTTATTATCAATAATAACTTTATTTATATTTTTTTATAAACTTCATGTTTATAAATTTCTATTACACAAACATGTTATATAGAAGTGAGTTTTTATTATCTTTAAGATAAAAGGTATAATTGTTGGTACATTAGAAAATATGAATCCTAGTCAACCACCTAGCATTGATGGAAATGATTATGAGTATTGAAAATAAAAAACTAAAACATTCATTATCAACACTGATGTTAATAACATTGTTATGCTTATTGGAGATTACAAGATTCTTGAGAAGAAATTTACTACCTTACCTCATTAGAAAAAAAATAAAATCCACTAAATTATAGAGTAATGAATACTCTACATAGTTCTTGACTAATAATATATATATCCAAATATCTTCATATGTGTCTGCAACTATCATATGGGAATGTTTATAAGTTACTCACTTTTGAGATTCTAATGTTTTTGATACTAGAAGAGATATTATGAGTGTAGACTATCAAGACTTTGATTTCTTACCTAGACAATTAATAGAAAAGATGCATCAATGATTTATTAATATTTCTAATAGATTACATTATCTTGGTGAAAAAATATTTAATAGATGTAATCCTGGTTTAAAAGATTATAGAAATCATGCCTAATTAATGGGAATTGAAAAAGAAAGCCTCGGATGATGCTAGGAAGATTAAAAATAAAACTCTTGATGATATTATTGGTAATCTCATGCAATATGAAGGTAGATTAAAAAGAGATATTGAAAAGGTGAAAAGGAATAATATAGGAGTTTATTTTGAAATAACATATAATGTTTCTAATAAATCATAGTCCACTAAAAATGTTTTGAAATATTCAAAGAATAATAAAGTTATTATTGAATTAGATTCTAGTTCAGTAGAAAAATCTGAGAACGAGTTGCATAATATTACAATAAGTAAGAATAATTTAGTTGGAAATAAATAATTTTAGTATTGGTATAAGAAGAGACATAAGTACAATAATATTAAATGTATTATTATGGAGTTATATGTTATGAATGTAAAAGTATATGACACATTCAATCAGATTGTCTTAAGCTAAAAAGGAAGGATAAGAAAGAGAGGAACACTGACAGAAATGCCAAGAAGTATTACAAGAAACAAATAAAGAAGTGTTTGAAAGCTTCTAATAGTTAAAATGAAAGTGGAGGGGATAATTCATTTGATAATTACTCTGATAATTAATGTTATAGACAAAGGAATATTGGTTTATTTTCTAAAATACAAAAGGGTAATAAGTGTTTCATAGAAAATTTACAAACTACTGAATCCCTTCAAAATATTATCTTAAATTATGATTACCCTAAAAGCAATGATGAGAAAAAGTTTACATCTTTAGATGAATAATATTCCTTATTCAAAGAGGATAATACCTTACCTAGTCTTGAAGAAGTATCTAGGTTATCTAAACTAACTGAAAATAAAATATATAAAATTTATATAAAAACATGATAATTTCCAAGAAAAACATACATTTGGAAAATAAAAGACACCTATTTTAACTAATGAAATATCATATATTTATAAATATCTTGATACATATAATTCTTAAAAATAGTCTTTCAAAAGATCTTGAGAAAATTATTTTTTAGAAAATTATTTTACAAAATGATTTTGTAAAACATTGTTCAAATACTAATACTACTGAGGATAAAAACTTTTCTTAGACTAAATTACGAAATTTATAGTTTTAAGATACTTTTATCTAAGTTCACCATAGGTAAGGATATTTTTTTGACAATTTATAAACAAATTAAAGCATATAGAAATATTTTTTTAATGGGTTTTACTAATAATAAACTTATTTTTGTTAATAACAATTTTGTTCGAAAACTTGATCCATTTATCACAGAATTTAAAAGTAATGTACATTCGAAGAATGAATATTCATTAAATATAATTCAATCTTTCGTTTTTCATAAGTCATATTTCTTCAAATAAATTACATTTTTTCAATTTAATAATGTTGGACAAATGTGGTCAACTAATATTTTATTTTTTGAAAATACTAAACCCAATAATGTTTGGGTTCTGAAACCCAAATATTTTTTATATTCAATAAAATAAGGAATGTATAAACAATAAGAACATTTATTTCATAGATAGTGGTTTCTAAAAATATATCTAGAAATAATGATTTCTTTATGAATATCATAAATATTAATGGTGGAAAAGTAAATTTTTGAGATAATTCTCAATGATAAATAATTATTATAGGTAACATTTATTTCTTGGAAAATAATTAATTTCTAATGTATTATTTTATTAAGTATTAAGAAAAACCTTATCAGGATAATTCAATTATGTGATAAGGGTTTTCTTGTGGACTTAAAGAATGAAAAATGAATTATTTATAGTTTAAAATATTAGTTTTTTCTTTATTCTCATCAGTATGAGAATTTTTAATCTTTAAACTCAAAAGAACTTGGGATCCAAGATCTAAATTTACTTAGTTAAATAGAATATAAATATTGGTTATGTAATAGACTTTTAGGATACTATAACCTTAAAACATTAGCTGGGTTGTCTAAGATAGGACCTGTTGAGGATCTACTATAACTTTGGTTCGATACTTCAAAAGTATGCAATACTTTTCAATTTGGAAATAAATATAAGTATTGTTTTAAATATATTAGTTAAAACAAAAAGTTTTATGCTTTACATTTAGTAAACATGGATTTATTTAGTATTACTCAAATGGGAAGTATCAATGTATAATATTAAGTATTATTTTTAGTTGATGACTATACTAGATATATTTGGGTCTATTTTCTAGATAGATAATTTGATACCTTTAGTTGTTTTAAAACTTATGTAGCCAGAGTTAGAAATGATAACATCTCTCCTTAAAAACTATTTATAATGATCATGGTGGAGATTTTGTAAATTCTTATTTTGAAACTTTTTGTATTAAGAAAGGTATTCTACATAACATTTTAGTACCTATAACTCTATAGAAAAATAGTTTAGTTGAAAGAAGAAATAGATTTTTTATTATATCAATAAAACCATGATGATTGAATACTAATTTTCTTAAATAATTTGTGCTAAATCCATTATTACTTCATATTTTACTATAAATAAAGTTTTAATTAGACTTTTTATTAACAAAACCCCTTATGAGTTCATGACTGGTAGAAAACCAAAAAATTCTTAATTCAATGTTTTTAAATGAAAAATATATATTTTAAATACTAAAGATAATTTAAATAAATTTTATCCAAATTCTGATTAGGTAATATTTTGAGGTTATTCCATAACTAGTATATCATATAGACTTTTTAATAAAAATACATGTACTTTTGAGGAAAAAGTAGATTTTCAATTTGATGATACCAATCCCTTTGTTTTCAAAAGAACCCATCCTACATCTTCGGATGTTATTTCTCAAACATATTTTCAAACTATGTTATAAAGTTCTTCTCATTAAAAAAAACTGAAGAATATTTTTCAGAAGTTATTCCTTAAGAATATTTTAAACTTATTTCTAAAGAACATATTTATTAATTTTAAAATATTTTAATTATTTTTCTTTATTTTTAACTAATTTTTAATTTAATTTTAAGTTTAATATTTAATTTTCAATTTTTAATTAGTTAATAGTTTTACTTTTTAATTAAATTTTTGATTTAATATTGATTGATATATTTAATTTAATTATGTTTTTATTTTTCAATTTTCATAATTCTTAATTTGTTTTAACTTTTGTTAACTAATTTTTGTTCTGTTTTACAGTTTGATTTTTGAGTCACTGCTAAATTTTCTCACCAATGGTGACTCTATAAGTCACCATTACAGCCAGTATCCCCCTTCCTCTATTTCAACGGTTACTCAATTATTCCCCACCACTACTACTATTTCCACCTTTGCACCTATCCCTTTCCACTTTTCTACCACCATGATTGCATCTGTGAGTCACTGCTACAACGGTGACAACTCATTCCACCCAGCCACCGCTAACTCATTTCCCACTCACTGCCACTGCTCCCCTACCTCAAGCCTTCACCCAACTCACCATCACCATTCCTCTACCTTGTTACCGCCACTATTCCTTCCACCGAGACACCCATCAGTCCACCACTCCACATCACTATAGTGACTCAACCCTTTCCTCACAGATATCACTCCACCATTCTCACATTGCTAATATCAAATCACACCAAATAATAGATCTGAATTTCACAACCCAAATTTCAACCACGTTGCACCACAATAACTTGGTTTCACCTATTTCCACCTGTCATGACCCCCTCCCCACAAATTTTACCCCTCTTGGGTAGGAAATTTGATAAGGGAGATAATGACCCTCGAGTCCCTCCTCCAGTAGGCCCCGGGTTGGAGACTAGCACTGAGGGAATAATAACACTCAAAATGGGAGGCATTACCCTCTAAGAGAACACATGAAGAAGAGAGAGATAAGATAGACACCAATAAACTCCAAATCAAACTGCAATATTAACTAAAACCCAAGTACACATATGAAATGTCATGAAGAATTACTACAACTAAAAGGAAAAAAAATTGCAAGTACCCAAAAGAAAGTAAAAACAGAAGCAACCACAAGCCCGAACAGCTCCTGCAACCACAAGATAGTAAACACCAGCCTGATCTACAACCTTCTCCAAGTGACCTAAAAACAGTTTATATATACATAGGGTGAGTATAACAGTATACTCAGTAGGATCCTCCTGGAATCCTCTTGTGAAAAAGTAAATAAAGCATGCAAAAGCACAGTGAAAAACAAGTGAAACTAACTCATCGCCAAAATAGGAATACTAAGTTCCCAACCTCACCATGGATACTCTCACCAAGTAATTCATACAATAATATATCATATAATAATGAATATCAAGGGTACCCCACTACTACTTCCCCACTAGTTTTCTACTTTTCCCCAACATCGCGCATCCTAAGCATCTCTCTCCAAAAAAGGATTTCCCACAGACACCTGGGCAAAGCACCACAATATGAACCTCATGCAACAAAACCACCACATCCACATACCAAAGTTAACAGGTATTTTCTGGGAGCCACGACAGCTCGCATAACATGTATCATACGTCAGGTATTATACCTCAATCCATTACAGCAAATACACCGAGTAAGGATCCTCAAGTCATCACAGCCTATACACGTTACACCTATAGTAGTCCATAGAAAACTATATCCAAAATATATGTGTGTGAATAACCACAAGACATTACATCCCTCTACACACATATATGGGGAAAACTAACCAATGTTCCTTCCATCACCAGTAACTAACAAGAGAAGAGAGTGGGGACAAAGGGGGTAGTCAGCCATCCATCCTCACACCAGAATGTTGGGGAAAACACCCCCCAGGGCTCAGAATCCATGGGGTGTCAGTTGCCCTTACTGACAGGGTGGATTAGCGTATAGAAACACAAAAACTACAGAATATACTATATCTTATGATGACACTATGAGAATAACCAAGTCTTTGACACACTACAGCTAACGTCTCTCAAACTCCGGGCAGATACTTTTAAGACTAGGAATCCTATAAGCACACAAACATTTAAAGAGCATTATTAGATTAATTCATTCACTTTTTATCAGTTCCACATTAAGTTAATTAATTTTTTAAATATTAAATAACCATGAACAATCCCACATTAAATTTCATTAGCATCACACCCAAATTCAACTATTCCTTCAAAAAATTATAGCCTCATCATTATGTTCTAGCATCTCCATCCCCATGGGTTAACACCATTTATTCAATTATTCATTATAGAAATACTTTCCCACATTCCCAGGAATTCTATAAAAATATTATATGATACTAAACACAAGGGGATGAACACGGTGACTAGATGTACTACCCGTCGAGTCTTTGCGGCTTATAGTAAGATCATATACAAATCCTTCCTTGAGAAGCTAAACACAGAAAGCACGCGGCCTACCCTGCATGTCTTTTCCTCTTTTGGAAGAAGGGTATGTAATACCATCTGCCTTGAGAAGTGGGGGAAAGTAAAGAAGATAAACAACCAATCAAAATTACCAAGCTTCCAACAATCACATCCATCCCATTCCTTCATCCCTGGTGTCCTCCCCGACACCCACATACATAACCGATGCATCTCGCCAATCTAGGCGTCATCTACTGCCATAACTAAAAAGGCCTCCATGCCTCCACATATTACCACAACCATCAAGGCTCATGTCAAAACACAAGAAGTAGTAAAACAAACATCTTCACAATTTGGCTCTTGGCCCTTAAACAAACAAGAGGGTAACTCAGAACCCTACAAGAAATTACTATTTAACAACCACCAGTTCATTAATCCATCTTGGATTAACAGATTTATTATTCATTGGTTCTAAATTTGGGAAACCTAACCAGTAATTTATCACAAAAAAATAAACATTCTTGCTGCACTAATTTGATTAACATCAAATTACAACAAGAATCGTATGCGTTTTCATGCCTCTTTATCTTTATCCAATAATTATCAATTAATCCCAGTTTTTGTTCTTTACTGATTTCCATCAAGAACAAATAGGTAAGAAAATAAAGCATATATATTACACTATTAAGAAAAACAAGAGGCAATAACATACGATCGATATCAATTTATTTATCCGGTTAAAATATTTATTATGTTAATTCCATTTTCATCCTTTGGGATTAAACATGCTAAAAATACAGTTGCATGTAAAAGAAAATATAAGCAACGAATCCCCAACCTCAAACAGTTCCTCACATTCTTTATCCACACAACGGGTCACGATCCTCCTCTCGCAACAACTGCATCCACCCGAGGATGACACGGTACGACAGCACCAACCAAACCCCAAGAAAACCCCATTAGAAGCATGGAGATTACATGCTATAATATGGAAAGTAGAAACATGAGGAGATGATCCCCAAAGGAACGATGATAAGAACATACCTTATATCATAGATTGATCGATACAGCTCGGTTGCATCAAAATAGAGAAGAACCAATCTGAGGAGTAATGTTTGATTTTGCAACTCCTATAGGAAGGATTGAAAAGTTCTAGAATGTTATAGATGAGAACAAAGAGGAAGAACAAGCGAGGATGATATCTTTTACCTTTTGAAGATTTAATGGGGCGACGGTTTAAGATACGTTTAATTCCCTATTAAAATAGGATCACATTAACCCATGTGTTTTGACTAAGTAAAAACATTCCAAGCCATAGTAATAATTAATATAGGATTCATGGTCTTTGAATCAGACTTAAGAGTCCTTAAAATAAGGCTTTAAATGTATTTTACATTAAAGGAAATGTCAAAGGAGTGAAACTGTAGGAAGCTGGAAACATTGTACACCTACCGTTACTATACACCTACCGTTACTATACACCTACAGTTAGAGGTCATCGATAGAGGTTACCAATAGACCTCACCATTCTGGCAACACTGTAGACCAACTATCACTGTACACCTACCGTTAGAGGTTACCTATAGACCTCACCATTCAGGAAACACTGTTCATGGAACCTCACTGAAAGAACTATTCACAAAACCTCACTGATAGAACATTGTTCACTGAACCTCACTGATAGAACACTATTCACTAAACCTCACTGATAGAACAATGTTCACTAAACCTCACTGATAGAACATTGTTCACTGAAACTCACTGATACAAAACTATTCACTGAACTTCCCTGATAGAACATTGTTCACTGAACGTCACTAATAGAACACTGTTCACTAAATCCTCATTGATAGAACATTGTTCACTAAATCCTCACTGATAGAAAATTGTTTACTAAATCCTCACTGATACAACCCGGTTCACTAAATCCTCACTGATTGAACAGTTTTTACTAAATCCTCACTAATATAACACTGTTCACTTAATCCTCACTGATAGAATAGTGTTCACTAAATCCTCACTAATAGAAGAATATTCACTAAATCCTCACTGATAGAACATTGTTCACTAAATCCTCACTAACAGAACACTGTTCACTAAATCCTCACTGAAAGAACACTTTTCACTAAATCCTCACTGAAAGAACACTGTTCACTAAATCCTCACTGATAGAACACTGTTCAATAAATCCTCAGTGATAGAACATTGTTCACTAAATCCTCACTGATAGAGCACTGTTCAATGAACCTCGCTGATAGAACACGGTTCACTGAACCTCACCGATAGAACATTGTTCACCTACCGTTATAGGTTACCGATAGGGGTTACCGATAGAACTGTTCACTTATGGAACTGTTCACAGAATTGGGAATTTGGAAAAATAATGAGAGGTTACCATTAAAGGTTACCAATAGAACTGTTCATTGATGGAACTGTTCATAGAATTGGAAATTTGGAAAATTATTTGGGATAAGTCACCTTGACCTCCCAGAACACCTCAAATACTATATTTTCACAAAGTAATGGACCAGAGAGGTCCGGGTCATTACATCAAATACCTCTCAAAACATTCTCATCCTCGAGAATTCAAAACCAACCTAAAGAGACAAAAAAAGAAACGGGGTCCAAACAACTACCCATTGGGATACCTCTAAAAAGAGAGAAAGAAACAAAAGCAACAAAATAAATTCATAAATAAAACATGAAAGGTCTAACCAAAAAGGGAACATTATTACATGAAAAGAGTTAAACATCAAAAAACACTGGGTACTAAGCACATATCTGTGACTCGCGTTCCCAGGTACTCTCCTCCATTCCACCGTGTCACCACAAGACACAAACTAAGGGGATAGATCACCTTCCCAACACCTTCTCCTTGCAGTCTTGGATCTCCACAGGTCACTCCTCAAAGGTTGCATCATCATCAACATCTATCTCTCCCCAATTGATGATGTGAGAGTCATCATGAAGATAACAATGAAGTTGTGATACAAGGAAAACATCATGTATCTGACTCATCTATGGGGGAAGTGCTAATCAATATGCTACAGCTCCAACATGAGCTAACACCTCGGAAGGCCTTACAAAGTGGGGAGAAATCTTACTTCCATGACCAAACCTTTATTGCCCACAATGGGGAGTCACCTTTAGAAACAAATGATCCCCAACATTAAACTCCAAGGGTCTCCTCCATTGATCAGCATATGATTTATGATGATCTTGTGCTTTCTTCATCCTCTCATGAATCCCCTGGACAATCTTGGTTGTATTCTGCACTAGTTCCGGTCTAAGAATTGTTGACTCTCCAACCCCAGTCCAGCATAATGAAGAATGACAAGGCCGGCCATACAAGGCTTCAAACGGCGCCATACATATGGTGGATTGAAAACTATTGTTGTAAGCGAACTCCACCAAGGGTAAGTGCCTTACCCATGAGACTCTATAATCAAGAACACAAGAGTGTAACATGTCTTCAAGAGTCTGGATGGTTCGCTCTATATGAACATCCGTTTGAGGATGAAAATAAGTGATAAGGCATAGTTGAGAACCGAAAGCATGTTGAAGACCTCTCCACACCCTAGAGGTAAAACTAGGTAGTAACACCCCGAGATTTTATGAAAAATATTATTTTAATTTCATTAATTTCTTGTGTTGTATTATACACCAAGATTACCTTGCGCTATACGCAACACCGTATTAGCTTGCAGTATACGCAACACTATTCTTGGACCGTGTTACACACAATTTTGATAATAGTTATTCTACGCAACATTGAGTATATATATATTTATATATATATATATATATATATTCAATGTATAAATGAAATATGGTTGGATTATGTTATACGAAACAACGAAGGATTCTTTCACAACACGCAACCCTGACTTGGCTTGCATTACACGCAATCGCGACCTTCCTCGATAGCGTGTGTTTTACACAATACTGGGTTTTAATAAACAATGATATATTATTATAATATTGTCATAAACTAGCCATTATGAATAGTATTAACTAAATTTTGAATTTTATAACATTATTATTCATCGTACACATTTTCTAGAACATGTTATAAGAACAAAAAAAAATCGGGTAAAATAAGTATTTTTAAAAAAATGCAGTTTTGCCGCCTTTTGATGGCGCACCCACTTTAAATATAGTTTTTGACATGTTTATAAGTTCAATTTGAAAAAATAAAATTCTTCTTTGGAATCAAGAAATAAAAATTTACTTTGGATAAATTTTTCATATTATTCTGATAACTTTCACATTTTAATGAATAGTAAAAACACGCTATATTTTAATTAAAAACAACTTTTTTCATCATAATATCTTATGTGGTTAAATTATAATATTGAATGGTTTTAAAGTATAAATAGAATATATTTTTACCATTTAATATAATTTATGTCATTATCATTGATTTTACCTTGAATTCGTAGGTTAAATCAATTCAATCTTTTGCAATGTTTTAAACAAAAACCCGTTTTTATTCGACAACAAGATTAATTTTAATTTAATTTCTGAATCTTCTGTGTATTGAATTTTAAAAAATTGATTCCATATTTGGAATCATTGGGTCCAAATTATGTTAATAGGATACTTTTTATTTTTGGGAATTATGAATAGTAACTACGGTAAATTTTATTTACCATAGTTAAAGGTAAATCGGGTAATTAAGGGTAAATATAATATTATAAAATTACACTAACACATGCCAAAATTCTATTTGATGGCTAAAAAGTAAACCCATATCAACTAAGGGTCGGATTAGATTCATTTTATGGACTTTTGTCCATGAGAATAATTTAATTATTATTAAAACCAAAGAAAGTGACAACATGTCACTCTCTTAAAGCTTATAAGTATAATAATTTTAACTTAGTGATAAACATCATAAAACTTCGAACATGAATAGTCTCCAGAAAGCTAACAAAATTATCTACATCATGAGAATTTATCTATAATTTTTTGGGATTAAATAATTATCATTAATTGTGACACAATAGTGATGCAGAAATTATTTATCTAGTGAAAAATCAAGAATATAGTTTTTATTAAACTAATAGTGACCATAAAAGGCACAAAACCCTTACCAAAACTTATTGGTCAAGTAAATGTAAACTATAATCATCCAATGGTCTAATATTTTACTATTTGGAGTCTTATACAAGCAATTATGACACTTATATTATTTTATTTTAAATGATGCCAAAGTTGTCACCTTCATAATTTAATAAATATAACAATTTAAATATTGTGATTTTAAGATGATAAATTCGATTAAAAGTATTATTGTGAAAGGTAATATATTTATCTTCATCATAGGATATTATTTTAAATTTTTATGCAACAAATAAGTATATTAAATAATTATACAAAAATGATGTAGTAATTATTTTATTAAGAGATAAACCAAATAAATGGTTTTAAAAATAATAAAATAAATATTATATGAACTATTTAATGTGATCCACTAATTTTATAGATACATATGACATTTTATTAATATATTAAAGAATTTATTTTGAACATATATTCTGTATATATTTTATTTAAATTCAAATAAATGAATAGTGTCAAAATTGACACAATTGTTATTTTATAAAAATAAAATATTATAAAATTGTTTAAAAATCACAAAAATATTTAAAAATTATAAATTTAAATTTATATGGTCTATAATGTTATAAAGTAAACAATTATGGAAAATTCACAACAAATAAGTAATTATTTGTTATAATTTAAAATTTATAATGTTATTACCACAAATAAACTTAAATAGATTAAATAAGGATAAATCAAAATGATATGGTTTAAAATAAGATCCAAACATGTATAAATTTAATTGTTTGATGATATTACAACCCTATCTCATCTAATATTTGAATATGAGTCATTTTTGGAGGTTTTTAAGTGGGGTTATATTTATTATAAATTAATATTTTTAAGAATTCCAAAGGTTCCCCTCTCCTCCCTTATAAAAGGGCACCTCCTCCCTCTCCTCCTCACACCAATTTGAGCATTAAAGATCGGCCAAACCCTTCCAAATTCTCTGCTCCACTTCCCTAGCAACATCCTAGAGGTTCTGGTCTTCCTCAAAGACCAATTTTAGTACCATAAGTGGAGGTCTCAAAGAGGCGCTTCAAAGAAGAGGTAATTTCCGTTACCGATTCTTTCACCTTTATTTCTTCTTCCACTTCTTCTTCTTAGGTTGTTTAATTATGAAGTAATAACATCAGTATCACTCATATACTGATATGTTATTATAAGTATGAAACAATCCTATTTCACCATCTATCCATCCTACGGAAAACGAAATCACCGCGCGTGCGTACGTACGGAATACCGTCTCCACGTCGTGGTGTAATCTATTTTCCACCACCACCTTACTTGGATGGGTATAATGGTGTAAATAATGACTATATATGACTATTATAAAGTGATATTGATTCTTAAATAGTATACATACACTCCAATACAGTCCCACGATCATGAGAAAGATATCATCGCTCGTGCGTACGTACGGACTACCGTCTCCACGACGCGATGAGATTCATTCTCCACTTTAACCATTCATGAATGATTATAAACTATATATAATAAGTAATCATAAAATATATGACATGGTAAATCTACTGGATTTATGTATATATATATGTCATCTACTTACTTCCATTCAAGACAATAAGGAAAGGAAAACAGCGTTCATGCGTACGTACGGACTACCGTCGCCATGAATGGTGTGTTTCATTTCATTTATCTATCTATTATATATATATATATACTGAATATATATGATATATAAATCATATTTTATATTCTGGAAGTAAGTAAATCATGATATAAGTAAAAATAATGTCAAGAACAACAAGTCCAAACACCTACGATAAATGAAACAATTATACCCAAAACGCTCTTTAACATGGAATTTACAAAAGAACGAGTAAAATAAAGTCATAAGTGACCCATATATGATATCATAACAATTAGTATGATTCTGTAATAAGTCAATGACATTATTTAAATCATTATACAGGAGGTTCGGACACTTACGAAGCAAATCGGACCTAAGGTAAGGGAAATATCACAATCTCATTTTTATCCGAGATTGTTTATACTTTGGTATTTACTGGGTTGTATTTTATCATCCACATCCATGTTTCCTCAATATGTAATATTATTTCCATCCACCTACAATTTTTTAAATCCAATTTTACCCTTCGGTGAGTTTTTAGTAAAATATATGAAAGGAATCTTTTGTCGTTTTTCGTACGAGGTACTTTTTTGACTTTTCCGACAAAAGTACGAGAAGAATGTTTTTTTAACTTATACGGAATGAATGGATTTTTAAAACATTATTTCCAAGAAACTTCCTTTACAAGTTTTCATGTTTATTTTTAATCAACTTCTTTTAGTTTAAAATTTTATGACATGTTAATAATGGAAAATGTTTTTGAAGTAGAAAGGATATTTTCCTCAAGAATGGAGTTCAAGTGTTTTATAAAAATTATTTTCCATCTAAGATAATAAAGGGTTATGTTTTTATCCCTATTATTACATTGATTTGATTATGTTGTGATGGAATTATGAATTTCTTTATCTTATATGAATTGTTTTATGATGTCATGTTGTTTAAGAATCCCATTTTTTATTACATGGATTATGCTATGATGTATGGTTTATGGTTTTGTGGCACACATAAGAATGGTTTCATTATGAGATGGGTGGGACCTATATCTCCCTCCAATGCATTGGGTAAAGATTTTATATCTCATGAGATAGACATGGCTGGAATGGTAGGTTATACCGGTTCAGTGAAACAGGACTGAAACGAGGGTGACTCGGTTCAAAAAGGGACTTTGTCCACTAAGATAGTCTTGGAAATGAGTCTTGACTAACAAGAAATGATTCTCTATGATTATGTGTGTATGCCACAAAGTTTAATGTTTTATGTTATGATTATTGTGATTACATTTCACTGCCATGAGTTATTCCAGGTTATGAAATTATGATCTCTTTTACAGGTTAATATTTCCAAAAGTTATGTGCTTATATATATGATGTGATTGATATTTCTTATGTTTACCCTTACTGAGCATTTGAGCTCACCCTTTCATGTTTTCTTTTCCCCAGGATATAAGGAAAGGTTTTAGGTATAAAAAAAAGAAGATCTTTATGGGAGATGTTGAAGATCTTTCACCAGGATTAGAAAATTATATTCCGAGTTTCCAAAGACACTAAACTATTACGATCCTTGTGTGTGTGTTTTTGTTATGTACTAAGTATTCCTCAAATGTAATGTAATTTCAATGTACGTCAAGCTTCGGGTCTCTACAGTTGGTATCAGAGGAAATGTTTAGTCAACCTTTGGAAACTAGGATGCGAAAACGTTAGTGAGATCCCTAGAGATATTTATAAAGTATGTCTAGGGATATCCCTAAGGATAAGTATATGTATAGGATATAGTCCTAGAACTATGGTAACAATATTAGATTAAACCAAAGATGTTAGATATTGAAGTTACGTCCCCTTTATTATGATTTTTGCCTCTCACACTATTCTTTTTGGGTTTTAGAAAATGGATGGAAACAAGATGATTCACGATAATGGAGGATATGATGGACAATGGAACGATATTCTTCATAAGAAATCAAATGAAATGGGAGTTGGAAGTCCAAACATCATTATTATATCGAATCAGCAATCTCATAATATGATCAATAAAGTAAAATTTGGTAAGTTTCCTGACTCGGCTAATAAGAGAAAGATGGAGTTTCATGATGATCATAGAGGAAAGAAAGTTCAATTTCCCATATGTAAATCATGTGGGAAGAGACATCAAGGAGAATGTTTCAAAGGAACTGGAAGATGCTTTGGGTGTGGAAAAGAAGGACACAAAGCCAGTAAGTGCAATGGAAAAGTTTCAGTTAACACCATGGATGAGGTTAATGGTATTGCTACGACATCAACAATGGTTAAATGTTTTAAATGTGGAATGTACGGGCATTATGCAAACCAATGCCCTAAGAAATGTCTCATGAAGAGAATCGGTATGGTCGTATGGGTAGTATTTTTGTTGATGATGATGAAGAGACTACAAATGATATGTGAGATGAAAGAATTGTTGAATCTCGGTCAATGGTTTAAGAAGGTAGTGGAATTATTACATGTTTATCAAGTGTAATGTTGTACTATAGAATAAAAAGACATCTAAGGATTGTTTCACTATTGTCTTTCCTTAAGTTTTGAAAGTTTATGATGAATGGTATGAGTAACAATGAATGGTTATTCAGATATTTTTTGGAAAGTGGATGATATGCGCATAATGAAGTGATAAAGAGAAAATGAAATGTTTGACAGTATTCATGAGCTCATGATTGATATAAGGACTATGTGATAACATGGTTTGAGTATATAGAATTTTGAGGATTTTGGTATGTGGAAGGTGTTAACTTTTAACTGCATTCATGTTTTCACTAAGGTTCAATGGGTATTCAATAGAATACATGATAAAGGAATTTGAATGTTTGGAATGTGACCAACAAAACATATCTTATGATATATGGGGATCAACGATGGTATTAAATCTCTGGTAATCATTTTCACTATGTTATGAGAGTGGACCGAAGTATTTTAGATAAGCCTAAAGATTGGAATGGATTATTTTGGACATAAGTTAGTATTGTTTAAGGATAGAACATTTTTTTGATATTATTGATGGGATGTTATAGTAATGTAGTTTTAGAAAAAGGACAACCTGCAGGACGGGCGACATCCCATCGCGTCAGACAAGGCCGTGGGAATCGAACCCACAACCGAAGTGCGACTGGCCTTTATCGCCTACCACTAGCCTACAGGAAGTCCCTGTTTAGTAGAAACTAGTTTTATTATATTAAGCAGTATGATATATGAAGTATAAGTCCATTTTAGGAACCATATATGATTAATCTCACTATAGAATGACTTATGTATATTTAATAACTTTTGCTAACCTTTTGTTTGAGACAGATGGAATGACCCGTCATTCTATCACATGATCTGCTAACACTTCACGAATAACAAATTCAACTTCATTTATTTAAGAGATGAAGTGGAAATTGTTCAAGGCACGAACAACAGTGAGATTCTACCAAAATAAAGTAAGTATTTATTCTAATTCAAATTCTTCAACTTTAGGGAAATGATCTTGAAAACCAAATATGTTAACCTATTTCTCTTATATCTGATTAATCAGATGGTACCTTAGATCGTCACAAATTTATGGATTTGTGATTGCTAGCTTTTCCATAGCCATGTTCTCTACCACTCTCCATCAGAACATGATGGTTAGATTTCTCTTCCATATCCTTATTTTCACCTATGTGGAAACCCAGTGATTAGTTTATTTGGGTAACCATTACGTTTCATACTTTTGTTTTTAAATATTGGTTTTGGTATTCCTTTTTACAATGTGGGTTTCTATTAAAGAAACATTCAAGTAGTAAAACATTTATAACTCCGACGAATTTCGAGTGTGAAATTCATTTTAAGGGGGGTAGAATGTAACACCCCGAGATTTTATGAAAAATATTATTTTAATTTCATTAATGTCTTGTGTTGTATTCTACACCAAGATTACCTTGCGCTATACGCAACAACGTATTAGCTTGCAGTATACGCAACACTATTCTTGGACCGTGTTACACACAATTTTGATAATAGTTATTCTACACAACATTGAGTATATATATATATATTCAATGTATTAATGAAATATTTTTGGATTCTGTTATACAAAACAATGAAGGATTCTTTCACAACACGCAACCCTGACTTGGCTTGCATTACACGCAATCGCGACCTTCCTCGATAGCGTGTGTTGTACGCAATATCGGGTTTTAATAAACAATGATATACTATTATAATATTGTCATGAACTAGCCATTATGAATAGTATTAACTAAATTTTGAATTTTATAACATTATTATTCATCTTACACATTTTATAGAACATGGTATAAGAACAAAATAAATTTTTTGGGTAAAATAAGTATTTTTCAAAAAATGCAGTTTTGCCGCCTTTTGATGGTGCACCCACTTTAAATATAGTTTTTGACATGTTTATAAGTTCAATTTGACAAAATCAAATTCTTCTTTTGAATCAATAAATAAAAATTTACTTTGGATAAATTTTTCATATTATTCTGGTAACTTTCACATTTTAATGAATAGTAAAAACATGCTATATTTTAATTAAAAACAACTTTTTTCATCATAATATCTTATGTGGTTAAATTATAATATTGAATGGTTTTAAAGTATAAATAGAATATATTTTTACCATTTAATATAATGTATGTCATTATCATTGATTTTACCTTGAATTCGTAGGTTAAATCAATTCAATCTTTTGCAATGTTTTAAACAAAAACCCGTTTTTATTCGACAACGAGATTAATTTTAATTTAATTTCTGAAACTTATGTGTATTTAATTTTAAAAAATTGATTCCATATTTGGAATCATTGGGTCCAAATTATGTTAATAGTCTACTTTTTATTTTTGGGAATTATGAATAGTAACTACGGTAAATTTTATTTACCATAGTTAAAGGTAAATTGTGTAATTAAGGGTAAATATAATATTATAAAATTACCCTAACACATGCCAAAATTCTATTTGATGGCTAAAAGTAAACCCATATCAACTAAGGGTCGGATTAGATTAATTTTATGGACTTTTGACCATGAAAATAATTTAATTATTATTAAAACCAAAGAAAGTGACAACATGCCACTCTCTTAAATCTTATAAGTATAATAATTTTAACTTAGTGATAAACATCATAAAACTTAGAACATGAATAGTATCCGGAAATATAACAAAATTATCTACGTCATGAGAATTTATCTAGAATTTTTTGGGATTAAATAATTATCATTAATTGTGACACAATAGTGATGCAGAAATTATTTATCTAGTGAAAAATCAAGAATATAGTTTTTATTAAACTAATAGTGACCATAAAAGGCACAAAACCCTGACCAAAACTTATTTTTCATGTAAATGTAAACTATAATCATCCAATGGTAGAATATTTGACTATTTGGAGTCTTATACAAGCAATTATGACACTTATATTATTTTATTTTAAATGATGCCAAAGTTGTCACCTTCATAATTTAATAAATATAACAATTTAAATATTGTGATTTTAAGATGATAAATTCGAGTACAAGTTTTATTGGGAAAGGTTATATATTTATCTTCATCATAGGATTTTATTTTAAATTTTTATGCAACAAATAAGTATATTAAATAATTATACAAAAATGATGTAGTAATTATTTTATTAAGAGATAAACCAAATAAATGGTTTTAAAAATAATAAAATAAATATTATATGAACTATTTAATGTGATTCACTAATTTTATAGATACATATGACCTTTTATTAATATATTAATGCTTTTAGTATGAACATATCTTCTGTATATATTTTATTTAAATTCAAATAAATGAATAGTGTCAAAATTGACACTATTGTTATTTTATAAAAATAACATATTATAAAATTGTTTAAAAATCACAAAAATATTTAAAAATTATAAATTTAAATTTATATGGTATATAATGTTATAAAGTAAACAATTATGGAAAATTCACAACAAATAAGTAATTATTTGTTATAATTTAAAATTTATAATTTTATTAACACAAATAAACTTAAATAGATTAAATAAGGATAAATCAAAATGATAAGGTTTAAAATAAGATCCAAACATGTCTAAATTTGATTGTTTGATGAGATTACAACCTTATATCATCTAATATTCGAATATGAGTCATTTTTGGAGGTTTTTAAGTGGGGTTAGATTTATTATAAATTAATATTTTTTAGAATTCCAAAGGTGCCCCTCTC
Organism: Viscum album; assembly: GCA_963277665.1. Lineage (NCBI taxonomy): Eukaryota > Viridiplantae > Streptophyta > Magnoliopsida > Santalales > Viscaceae > Viscum > Viscum album. The sequence goes on along the minus strand of OY728164.1, from coordinate 2,010,959,530 downwards.
CTCCCTTATAAAAGGGAACCTCCTCCCTCTCCTCCTCACACCAATTTGAGCATTCAAGCTCGGCCAAACCCTGACAAACTCTCTTCTACACTTCCCTAGAAACATACTAGAGGTTATGGCCTTCCTCAAAGACCAATTTTAGTGCCCTAAGAGGAGGTCTCAAAGAGGCGCTTCAAAGAAGAGGTAATTTCCGTTACCGATTCTTTCACCTTTATTTCTTCTTCCACTTCTTCTTCTTAGGTTGTTTCATTATGAAATAATAACATAAGTATCACTCATATACTGATATGTTATTATAAGTATGAAACAATCCTATTTCACCATCTATCCATCCTACGGAAAACAAAATCACTGTGCGTGCGTACGTACGGAATACCGTCTCCACACCGTGGTGTAATCTATTTTCCACCACCACCTTACTTGGATGGGTATAATGGTGTAAATAATGACTATATATGACTATTATAAAGTGATATTGATTCTGAAATAGTATACATACACTCCAATACAGTCCCACGATCATGAGAACGATATCATCGCTCGTGCGTACGTACGGGCTACCGTCTCCACGACGCGATGAGATTCATTCTCCACTTTAACCATTCATGAATGATTATAAAGTATATATAATAAGTAATCATGAAATATATGACATGGTAAATCTACTGGATTTATGTATATATATATGTCATCTACTTACTTCCATTCAAGACAATAAGGAAAGGAAAACATCGTTCATGCGTACGTACGGACTACCGTCTCCATGAACGGTGTGTTTCATTTCATTTATCTATCTATTATATATATATATATAATGAATATATATGATATATAAATCATATTTTATATTCTGGAAGTAAGTAAATCATGACATAAGTAATAATAATGTCAAGAACAACAAGTCCAAACACCTACGATAAATGAAACAATTTTACCCAAAATGCTCTTTAACATGGAATTTACAAAAGAACGGGTAAAATAAAGTCATAAGTGACCCATATATGATATCATAACAATTATTATGATTCTGGAATAAGTCAATGGCATTATTTAAATCATTATACAGGAGGTTCGGACACTTACGAAGCAAATCGGACCTAAGGTAGTGGAAGTATCACAATCTCATTTTTATCCGAGATTGTTTATACTTTGGTATTTACTGGAGTGTATTTTATCATCCACGTCCATGTTTCCTCAATATGTAATATTATTTCTATCCACCTACAATTTTTTAAATCCAATTTTACCCTTCGGTGAGTTTTTAGTAAAATATATGAAAGGAATCTTTTGTCGTTTTTCGTACGAGGTACTTTTTTGACTTTTCTGAAAAAAGTACGAGAAGAATGTTTTTTTAACTTATATGGCATGAATAGATTTTTAAAACATTATTTCCAAGAAACTTAATTTACAAGTTTTCAAGTTTATTTTTAATCAACTTATTTTAGTTTAAAATTTTATGACATGTTAAGAAAGGAAAATGTTTTTGAAGTAGAAAGGATATTTTCCTCAAGAATGGAGTTCAAGTGTTTTATCAAAATTATTTTCCATCTAAGATAATAAAGGGTTCTGTTTTTATCCCTATTATTACATTGGTTTGATTATGTTGTGATGGAATTATGAATTCCTTTATCTTATATGAATTGTTTTATGATGTCATGTTGTTTAATAATCCCATTTTTTATTACATGGATTATGTTATGATGTATGGTTTATGGTTTTGTGGCACACATAAGAATGGTTTCATTATGAGATGGGTGGGACCTATATCTCCCTCCAATGCATTGGGTAAAGATTTTATATCTCATGAGATAGACATGGCTGGAATGGTAGTTTATACCGGTTCAGTGAAACAAGACTGAAATGAGGGTGACTCGGTTCAGAAAGGGACTTTGTCCACCAAGATAGTATTGGCAATGAGTCTTGACTAACAAGAAATGATTCTCTATGATTATGTGTGTATGAAACAAAGTTTAATGTTTTAATATATGATTATTGTGATTACATTTCACTGCCATGAGTTATTCCAGGTTATGAAATTATGATCTCTTTTATAGGTTAATATTTCCAAAAGTTATGTGCTTATGTATATGATGTGATTGATATTTATTTTTTTTACCCTTACTGAGCATTTGAGCTCACCCTTTCATGTTTTCTTTTCCCCAGGATATAAGGAAAGGTTTTAGGTTTAAAAAAAGAAGATCTTTATGGGAGATGTTGAAGATCTTTCACTAGGATTTGAAGATTATATTCCGAGTTTCCAAAGACACTAAACTATTACGATCCTTGTGTGTGTGTTTTTGTTATGTACTAAGTATTCTGCAGATGTAATGTAATGTCAATGTACGTCAAGCTTTGGGTCTCTACAGTTGGTATCAGAGGAAAATTTTAGTCAACCTTTGGAAACTAGGATGCGAAAACGTTAGTGAGATCCCTAGAGATATTTCTAAGGTATGTTTAGGGATGTCCCTAAGGATAAGTATACGTATAGGATATATTCCTAGAACTATGGTAACGATATTAGATTAAACCAAATATGTTAGATATTGAAGTTATGTCCCCTTTATTATGATTTTTTCCTCTCACACTATTCTTTTTGGATTTTAGAAAATGGTTGGAAACAAGATGATTCACGATAATGGAGGATATGATGGAAAATGGAATGATATTATTAATAAGAAATCAAATGAAATGGGATTTGGAAGTCCAAACATCATTATTATGCCGAATCAGCAATCTCATAATATGATCAATAAAGAAAAATTTGGTAAGTTTCCTGACTCGGCTAATAAGAGAAAGATGGAGTTTCATGATGATCATAGAGGAAAGAAAGTTCAATTTCCCCTATGTAAATAATGTGGGAAGAGACATCAAGGAGAATGTTTCAAAGGAACTGGAAGATGCTTTGGGTGTGGAAAAGAAGGACACAAAGCCAGTAAGTGCAATGGAAAAGTTTCAGTTAACACCATGGATGAGGTTAATGGTTTTGCTACGACATCAACAATGGTTAAATGTTTTAAATGTGGAATGTACGGGCATTATGGAAACCAATTCCCTAAGGGAATGTCTCATGATGAGAATAGATATGGTCGTATGGGTAGTATTTTTGTTGATGACGATGAAGAGACTACAAATGATATGTGAGATGAAAGAATTATTGAAGCTCGGTCAATGGTTTAAGAAGGTAGTGGAATGATTACATGTTTATCAAGTGTAATGTTGTACTATAGAATAAAAAGACATCTAAGGATTGTTACACTGTTGTCTTTTCTTAAGTTTTGAAAGTTTATGATGAATGGTATGATTAACAATGAAAGGTTATTCAGATATTTTTTGGAAAGTGGATGATATGCGCATAATGAAGTGATAAAGAGAAAATGAAATGTTTGACAGTATTCATGAGCTCATGATTGATATAAGGACTATGTGATGTCATGGTTTGAGTATATATAATTTTGAGGATTTTGGTATGTGGAAGGTGTTAACTTTTAACTGCATTCATGTTTTCACTAAGTTTCAACGGGTATTCAAGAGAATACATGATTAAGGACTTTGAATGTTTGGAATGTGACCAACAAAACATATCTTATGATATATGGGGATCAACGATGGTATTAAATCTCAGGTAATCATTTTCACTATGTTATGAGAGTGGACCGAAGTATTTTAGATAAGCCTAAATATTGGAATAGATTGTGTTGGACATAAGTTAGTATTGTTTAAGGATAGAACTTTTTTTTGATATTATTGATGGGATGTTATAGTAATGTAGTTTTAGAAAAAGGACAACCTGCAGGACGGGCGACATCCCATCGCGTCGGACAAGGCCGTGGGAATCGAACCCACAACCGAAGTGCGACTGGCCTTTATCGCCCACCACTAGCCTACAGGGAGTCCCTGTTTAGTAGAAACTAGTTTTATTATATTAAGCAGTATGATATATGAAGTATAAGTCCATTTTAGGAACCATATATGATTAATCTCACTATAGAATGACTTATGTATATTTAATAACTTTTCTAACCTTTTGTTTGAGACAGATGGAATGACCCGTCATTCTATCACATGATCTGCTAACACTTCACGAATAACAAATTCAACTTCATTTATTTAAGAGATGAAGTGGAAATTGTTCAAGTCACGAACAACAGTGAGATTGTACCAAAATAAAGTAAGTATTTATTCTAATTCAAATTCATCAACTTTAGGGAAACGATCTTGAAAACCAAAAATGTTATCCTAGTGCTCTTATATCTGATTAATCAGATTGTACCTTAGATCGTCACAAATTTATGGATTTGTGATTGCTAGCTTTTCCATAGCCATGTTCTCTACCACTCTCCATCAGAACATGATGGTTAGATTTCTCTTCCATATCCATATTTTCACCTATGTGGAAACCCAATGATTAGTTTATTTGGGTAACCATTACGTTTCATACTTTTGTTTTTAAAAATTGGTTTTGGTATTCCTTTTTACGATGTGGGTTTCTATTAAAAAAACTTTCAAGTAGTAAACCATTTATAACTCCGACGAATTTCGAGGGCGAAATTCATTTTAAGGGGGGTAGAATGTAACACCCCGAGATTTTATGAAAAATATTATTTTAATTTCATTAATGTCTTATGTTGTATTCTACACCAAGATTACCTTGCGCTATACACTACACCGTATTAGCTTGCAGTATACGCAACACTATTCTTGGACCGTGTTACACACAATTTTGATAATAGTTATTCTAGGAAACATTGAGTATATATATATATATATTCAATGTATAAATGAAATATGGTTGGATTCTGTTATACGAAACAACGAAGGATTCTTTCACAACACGCAACCCTGACTTGGCTTTCATTATACGCAATCATGACCTTCCTCGATAGCGTGTGTTGTACGCAATACCGGGTTTTAATAAACAATGATATATTCTTATAATATTGTCATGAACTAGCCCTTATTAATAGTATTAACTAAATTTTTAATTTTATAACATTATTATTCATCTTACACATTTTCTAGAACATGGTATAAGAACAAAATAAATTTTTCCGGTAAAATAAGTATTTTTCAAAAAATGCAGTTTTTCCGCCTTTTGATGGCGCACCCACTTTAAATATAGTTTTTGACATGTTTATAAGTTCAATTTGACAAAATAAAATTCTTATTTGGAATAAAGAAATAAAAATTTACTTTGGATAAATTTTTCATATTATTCTGGTAACTTTCACATTTTAATGAATAGTAAAAACACGCTATATTTTAATTAAAAACAACTTTTTTCATCATAATATCTTATGTGGTTAAAATATAATATTGAATGGTTTTAAAGTATAAATAGAATATATTTTTACCATTTAATATAATTTATGTCATTTTCATTGATTTTACCTTGAATTCGTATGTTAAATCAATTCAATCTTTTGCAATGTTTTAAACAAAAACCCGTTTTTATTCGACAACGAGATTAATTTTAATTTAATTTCTGAAACTTCTGTGTATTGAATTTTAAAAAATGGATTCTATATTTTGAATCAGTGGGTCCAAATTATGTTAATAGGCTACTTTTTATTTTTGAGAATTATGAATAGTAACTACGGTAAATTTTATTTACCATAGTTAAAGGTAAATCGGGTAATTAAGGGTAAATATAATATTATAAAATTTCCCTAACACATGCCAAAATTATATTTTATGGCTAAAAGTAAACCCATATCAACTAAGGGTCGGATTAGATTCATTTTATGGACTTTTGACCATGAAAATAATTTAATTATTATTAAAACCAAAGAAAGTGACAACATGTCACTCTCTTAAATCTTATAAGTATAATAATTTTAACTTAGTGATAAACATCATAAAACTTCAAACATGAATAGTCTCCAGAAATCTAACAAAATTATCTACATCATGAGAATTTATCTAGAATTATTTGGGATTAAATAATTATCATTAATTGTGACACAATAGTGATGCAGAAATTATTTATCTAGTGAAAAATCAAGAATATAGTTTTTATTAAACTAATAGTGACCATAAAAGGCATAAAACCCTGACCAAAACTTGTTGGTCATGTAAATGTAAACTATATTCATCCAAAGGTCGAATATTTGACTATTTGGAGTCTTATACAAGCAATTATGACACTTATATTATATTATTTTAAATGATTCCAAAGTTGTCAACTTCATAATTTAATAAATATAACAATTTAAATATTGTTATTTTAAGACGATAAATTCGAGTAAAAGTATTATTGTTAAATTTAATATATTTATCTTCATCATATGATTTTGTTTTAAATTTTTATGCAACAATTAATTATATTAAATAATTATACAAAAATGATGTAGTAATTATTTTATTAATAGATAAACCAAATAAATAGTTTTAAAAATAATAAAATAAATATTATATGAACTATTTAATGTGATTCACTAATTTTATAGACACATATGACATTTTATTAATATATTAAAGCTTTTATTTTGAACATATATTCTGTATATATTTTATTTAAATTCAAATAAATATATAGTGTCAAAATTGACACTATTGTTATTTTATAAAAATAACATATTATAAAATTGTTTAAAAATCACAAAAATATTTAAAAATTATAAATTTAAATTTATATGGTCTATAATGTTATAAATTAAACAATTATGGAAAATTCACAACAAATAAGTAATTATTTGTTATAATTTAAAATTTAGAATTTTATTACCACAAATAAACTTAAATAGATTAAATAAGGATAAATCAAAATCATAAGGTTTAAAATAAGATCCAAACATGTATAAATTTGATTTGTTGATGATATTACAACCCTATCTCATCTAATCTTTGAATAGTCGTCATTTTTGGAAGTTTCTAAGTGGGGTTAGATTTATTATAAATTAATATTTTTTAAGAATTCCAAAGGTGCCCCTCTCCTCCCTTATAAAAGGGCACCTCCTCCCTCTCCTCCTCACACCAATTTGAGCATTCAAGTTCGGCCAACCCCTAGCAAATTATCTTCTCCACTTCCCTAGAAACATCCTAGATGTTCTGTTCTTCCTCAAAGACCAATTTTAGTGCCCTAAGAGGAGGTCTCAAAGAGGCGCTTCAAAGAAGAGGTAATTTCCGTTACCGATTCTTTCACCTTTATTTCTTCTTCCAATTATTCTTATTAGGTTGTTTCATTATGAAGTAATAACATCAGTATCACTCATATACTGATATGTTATTATAAGTATGAAACAATCCTATTTCACCATCTATCCATCCTACGGAAAATGAAATCACCGCGCGTGCGTACGTACGGAATACCGTCTCCACGCCGTGGTGTAATCTATTTTCCACCACCACCTTACTTGGATGGGTATAATGTTGTAAATAATGACTATATATGAATATTATAAAGTGATATTGATTCTGAAATAGTATACATACACTCCAATACAGTCCCACGATCATGAGAACGATATCATCGCTCGTGCGTACGTACGGACTACCATCTCCACGATGCGATGAGATTCATTCTCTACTTTAACCATTCCTGAATGATTATAAAGTATATATAATAAGTAATCATGAAATATATTACATGGTAAATCTAATGGATTTATGTATATATATATGTCATCTACTTACTTCCATCCAAGACAATAAGGAAAGGAAAACAGCGTTCATGCGTACGTACGGACTACCGTCTCCATGAACGGTGTGTTTCATTTCATTTATCTATCTATTATATATATATATATATATATACTGAATATATATGATATATAAATCATATTTTATATTCTTGAAGTAAGTAAATCATGATATAAGTAATAATAATGTCAAGAACAACAAGTCCAAACACCTACGATAAATGAAACAATTTTACCCAAAACGCTCTTTAACATGGAATTTACAAACGAACGGGTAAAATAAAGTCATAAGTGACCCATATATGATATCATAACAATTAGTATGATTCTTTAATAAGTCAATGACGTTATTTAAATCATTATACAGGAGTTTCGGACACTTACGAAGCAAATCGGACCTAAGGTAAGGGAAATATCACAATCTCATTTTTATCTGAGATTGTTTATAATTTGGTATTTACTGGGGTGTATTTTATCATCCACATCCATGTTTCCTCAATATGTAATATTATTTCCATCCACCTACAATTGTTTAAATCCAATGTTTCCCTTCGGTGAGTTTTTAGTAAAATATATGAAAGGAATCTTTTGTCGTTTTTCGTACGAGGTACTTTTCTGACTTTTCCGACAAAAGTACGAGAAGAATGTTTTTTTAACTTATACGACATGAATGGATTTTTAAAACATTATTTCCAAGAAGGTTCCTTTACAATTTTTCAAGTTTATTTTTAATCAACTTATTTTAGTTTAAAATTTTATGACATGTTATGAAAGGAAAATGTTTTTGAAGTAGAAAGGATATTTTCCTCAAGAATGGAGTTCAAGTGTTTTATCAAAATTATTTTCCATCTAAGATAATAAAGAGTTCTGTTTTTATCCCTATTATTACAATGATTTTATTATGTTGTGATGGAATTATGAATTTCTTTATCTTATATGAATTGTTTTATGATGTCATGTTGTTTAAGAATCCCATTTTTTATTACATGGATTATGCTATGATGTATGGTTTATGGTTTTGTGGCACACATAAGAATGGTTTCATTATGAGATGGCTGGGACCTATATCTCCCTCCAATGAATTGGGTAAAGATTTTATATCTCATGAGATAGATATGGCTGGAATGGTAGGTTATACTGGTTCAGTGAAACAGGACTGAAACGAGGGTGACTCGGTTCAGAAAGGGACTTTGTCCACTAAGATAGTCTTGGAAATGAGTCTTGACTAACAAGAAATGATTCTCTATGATTATGTGTGTATGCCACAAAGTTTAATGTTTTATGTTATGATTATTGTGATTACATTTCACTACCATGATTTATTCCGGGTTATGAAATTATGATCTCTTTTAAAGGTTAAGATTTCCAAAAGTTATGTGCTTATGTATATGATGTGATTGATATTTCTTTTGTTTACCCTTACTGAGCATTTGAGCTCACCCTTTCATGTTTTCTTTTCCCTAGGATATAAGGAAAGGTCTTAGGTATAAAAAAAAGAAGATCTTTATGGGAGATGTTGAAGATCTTTCACCAGGATTAGAAGATTATATTCCGAGTTTCCAAAGACACTAAACTATTACGATCCTTGTGTGTGTGTTTTTGTTATGTACTAAGTATTCCGCAAATGTAATGTAATGTCAATGTACGTCAAGCTTCGGGTCTCTACATAGGATCTCGATCATAAATGATCATCCTAGGGACACCATGAAGTCTCACTACCTCCTCTAGATACTGCCTCGACAAAACTTCCAATAAGATTGACTCCTTGATTTCTATGAAGTGGGAAAAAAAATTTAAACGATCCACTACCACCCAAATAGCATCATGTCCTCTCAGAGCTCAAGTTAAACCAGTAACAAAGTCCATTGATATGTCCTCCCACTTCCACTGAGGAATCTCTAATGGCTGAAGAGGACCACCCAGAACACTTTATCCCAGGCCACCAAAACTGGCTCCTCAATGCTCGGTACATCTTTTCCACGCCAGGATGCATAGCTAAAGGAGAATAATGAAACTCTATGAGAACCATCTCGTGCATCATCAAGGTAAAAAAAAGGCCTTCCATGATACAACACTCGGTGTTGTTCAGCCTCCGACCAACCATTAGGGGCCTCACCACAAACAACTCTGTCTCTCTAAACCTCCACCTCTAGATCTCCCAACTGGGACTCTTCCACCTTCTGCATCATGGATGACTGTACCATCATCTGAAAAAGACAACCTCTACCCCAATCTTCTTCCATATTAAGATGCAATGCTGACAGTTTTTCCATTACTCTCCAGGAATCACCGGATTCACGCACAGCATCACTACGTGAGTTTCGACTCAACGCATCAACTAAAACATTCCATTTTCCTTGTGTATATGATATTTCAAAGTCGTATTCCTGCAAGAACTCCATCCACTAATGATGTCGTAAGTTCAAGTCACACTAGGGGAAAACATATCTCAAACTCTTATGATCGGTGAAAACCACAAAGCACTCACCAATGAGGTAATGTCACCACAACTTCAGAGTAAACACCACAGCTGCCATCTCAAGATCATGGGTGGCATTGTTGAGTTCATGGGGATTCAACTGCGGAGATCCATAAGAAACAACCAACCTCTGCTGCATGAGAACACAGCCTAACCCCATATGTGAAGCATCGCAAAAAACATCAAACTAAACTACCTCAGCTGGAAGACAATGGACTGGAGCACTTACTAACTTCTCCATTAGATACTCGAAAGCTGCCTGACACTGATCAGTCCATATGAATGCCTGATCCTTCCTATTCAAAGCTGTCAGCAGAGTCACGACTCATGAGAAATCGGCTATGAAACTCCTATAGTATCCTGCGAGACAAAAGAAACTTTGCACCTCTGACATTTTCTTGGGGGATTCCCAAGACACAACTTCTTCTATATTCGATGGATCCACATCTACTCCATGTTGGGACACAAAATTCCCTAAGAAATGGACTTCTCGAGCCTAAAAATCACACTTCGACAACTTCCGGAATAGCTTATGTTGGCGAAGAACTCCCAAAACAACTTGTAGATGATCTGCATGCTCCTATTCAGATGTGGATTACACAAGGTTGTCGTTGATGAAAACTACCACAAACGTTTCCAAGAACTCATGGAACACAGCATTCATCAATCCCTTTAATACAGCTAGAGCATTCGTAATGCCAAATGGCATTACAATGAACTCATAATGCCCATAACGACAACAGAAAGCAGTCTTTAGGATATCCTCATCCTTCACACGCATCTGATGATATCCTGACCGTAATTCGATCTTTGAGAAACAACTTTCACCTTTCAGTTGATCGAATAAATCATCAATTCACAGAAGAGGATAGTGATTCTTTATTGTCACTTTGTTTAAGCGATGATAATCGACACACAATCGCAAACTGCCATCTTCCTTCTTCACAAAAAAAACCGGTGCACCCCATGGTGACACACTTGGCCGAACAAAACCGCACTGTAACAGACCATCAAGCTATATATACAGCACCTGTAACTCAGAAGGGGCCATACTATATAGAGACATAGATATAGGAGACTCTCCTATTTGTAGCTCGATCCCAAACTCAATCTCTCATCGAGGGGGTAATGCTACAACCTCTTCTGGAAAGACATCAGGGTTCCCCTCTACGACCCTAGGAAATGACAACTGTTGAAACTATGAAGAACTCAACATCGTCTCAGCCATCATGGATGATAAGTATGGAACATGCCTATGACCCATTTGAGGGTCTCGCTCACCAACAAACACCACTTGCTCTCCATCCACACCAATGAAAACGACCTTCTTCCTAAAGAAATCCACGATAGCCTACACTGAATACAACCAATCCATGCTGAGAATGACATCATATGGTTGTATTTGTAAACATAGGAAATCTCCCCAAGAGCGGTGCTTCACCAACACTAGCTCAAAGTCTCTACATACTTCAAAAAAGTCAGCTCGACCTCCAAGTGGTGTAGTCAACACCAAGGGCACTGGAAGCCTCTTTACCTCAAGACCCAGAGCATGGAAAAGGGTAGGTAATATGAAGGAGTGTGTCACTCCTGAATCAAAAAAGGCATACACCAAGGTAGAAAATAACCAAAGGGTACCTCGAACGATGTCTGGCTCGCCTGGAGCTGGCAACGCTAGAGCATGAAGCTGACCACAACCTCCTCCATGGCCTCTCTGACCCAAATGACGACCACCACCATGGTCGCGCTCTGCTCTATGAGGATGGGGAGAGTCATGGGGTTGTCCTCTACCTACCCTATCTACCCTCTGCAGATCTAAATCTGGTGCAGCCGGCTTCTGCTGCCTCGGCTAGAATTGTCTCAATGGAGAGCGTAGCGCCTAGTGCACGATGACCACTTTGAAAGGTCGGGCACTCCCACTGCTGATGACCATGACCACCATAAGTAAAACAAGCACCTGATCCCTAAGCATTGGCCTAAGAGTTGCTGCATCTGGAGAAACGAGATGTGAAGGGCTGGGACCTACCCACGGCTGAACGGAAACTCTTCTGCCCTGGAAACCGAGAACCCCAGACCACAGCTCTACTTCATGAGAAATCATGTTGATTCCTTTATCATGATGATTCGGTCCTGGAAAAATCCCTTTAGACAACCTCTGCCCTCACCAGCACCTTAAGATATGTTTTCTGCATAAATGGGGTGACTAGGCACTGGATCTATGGACGCAAAGCCTCCTCGAAATGCCTCGCCCTGGCTTCCTCATCTTCCAGCAGGTCTGAAGCATATCGTAAAAGGTTCCTGAAATAGATTCCAAACTATTGAACACTAGAGCTCCCCTTTCAAAGGGTAAGAAGCTCCTGGTGACTATACGCCTTCATGGTCAAAGAAAGAAACTCGACTCTAAACCTGTCTCGGAACTCCTCCCATGAGATCTATGACTCCTCCTGATCCTTGAGGAACATGAACCACCACTGCCTCACTGCTCCCTGCAGCATCTTCACAACCAAGGACACCCAGCACTCCTTATGATCATGAATCGAACTGGAGATGATCTCAACCTCCTCTAGCCAGTCTTCTATGACTGCATCTGAAACCGAGACCTCATACTTCTGTAGACTCTGGAACAGATACTCTTGGAGTGTCTTCCTCCAAGTGTTGGTGTCGTCATCCTCTACTCTACGACAATCTGTTGGAAGATCCTGCTGGACATTTTCTACGAAAACCTGACAAGGACGTCGACCTAGAGCCATACCTGTAAAATAACAATAGTTAGAGTTCCTAAACCTGGATTATGGAAGACTCAACATTAATTAATAAATTTTTTTCTTTTATTCATTTTAGGTTAACCTATCCCAAGGTCTACCCATTCAAACACAGGCACAAAGAAGACTGATGCATGATCCTTTCCTAGGTCTCTACCCTGTAACTAGTATCACCTTGTTTAGTATCCATTTTAAACTTAAAGGTCCATACATCAGATAATAGGGGGACCTAAACGCCTATGTCTCAACCGGTCTCCAGTGTTTACCTCACTTGCTAGACATGAATGATACTGTTTCCCTACAAACCCATGAAACCTCACTTGTGCCTAACTCCAAACTCTATCCTATCCCTCAAACAGACCTGTGATACCACTCTGTCATGACCCCCTCCCCACAAAGTGTACCCCTCCTGGGCCAGCAATGTGATAAAGGAGTTAATGACCCCTGAGTCCCACCTCCAGTAGGTCCCAGTTTCGCAACTAGCACCGAGGGTATAGTAACATACAAAATGGGTTCCATTAACCTCTAAGAGAACACATTCAGAAGAGAGAGATAATATAGACACCAATCAAATCCAACTCAGACTGAAATATAAATGAAAACCCAAGTACAAATATGAAATTTCATGCAGAAGTACTACAACATAAAAGGAAAAAACCGTAAGTACCCAAAAAAAGTAAAAAATAGCAGCAACCACAAGCCCGAACAGCTCCTACAACCACAAGCTAGTAAACACCAGCCTGATCTCCAACCTACTCCAAGTGACCTGAAAATAGTTTATATATACATAGGGGGAGTATAACAGTATACTCAGTATGATCCTCCCCGAAGCCTCTTGTGCAAAAGTAAAGAAAGCATGCTAAAACACAGTAAATAACAAGTGAAACTAACTCATCACCTAAATAGGTATACTAAGTTCCCAACCTCACCATGGATACTCTCACCAAGTAACGCCTATAAGAATATATCATATAATAAATAATATCAAGGGTACCCCACTACTACTTTCCCACTGGTTTTCCGCTTTTCCCCAATGTCGCACGTCCTGAGCATATCTCTCCAAAATGGATTTCCCGCAGACACCTGGACGAAGTACCACAATATGCACCTCGTGTAAAAAAACCACCACGTCCACACACCAAAGTAACCAGGTATTTTCTGGGAGCCACCACAGCTCGCATAACGTGTATTATACGTCGGGTATTATACCTCTAGCCATTACATCCCATAAACCGAGTAAGGATCCTCAAGCCATCAAAGCCTATACTTGTTACACCTATAGGAGTCCATAGAAAACTGTATGCAGAATATATGTGTGTGAATAACAACAATCCATTATAGCCCTCTGCACACATATGTGGGGAAAACTAACCAATATGCCTGCCAGCACCAGTAACTACCAAGAGAATAGAACGGGACCAAAGGGGGTAGTCAGCAATCCATCCTCCCACCAGAATGTTGGGGAAAACACACCCCCCCCCAGGGCTCAAAATCCCTGGGGTGTTAGTTTCCCTTACTGACAGGGTGGAGTAGCGTATAGAAACACAAAAAGTACAGAATATACAATATCTCATGACCACACTATGGGAATAACCTAGTCTTAGACACACTGCAGCTAACATCTCTCATACACCGGGATGATACTTCTAACACTATGTATCCTATAAGCACACAACCATTTAAAGAGATTTATTATATTAATTAATTTCCTTTTTATCAGTTCCACTTTATGGTAATTAATTCTCTATACATTAATTAAACATGAATAATCCCACATTAAATTTCATTAGCATCACACCCAAAGTTAATCATTCCTTCAAAAAATTACAACCTCATCATTATGTTCCAGAATCTTCATCCCCATGGGTTAACACCATTTATTCAATTATTCATTATAGAAATATTTTCCCACATTCCCAGGCATTCTAGAAAAACATTATATGCTACTAAACACAAGGGGGGTCAACAAGGTGAGTAGATTTAATACCCGTCGAGTCTTTTCCACTTATAGCAAGAGTATATACCCATCCTTCCTTGAGAATCTAAACACGGAAAGCACATGGCATACCTTGCGTGTCTTCGCCTCTTTCGGAAGAAGGGTTAGTAAGACCAGTTTCCTTGAGCAGTGGGGAAAAGTAAAGCAGATAAACAACCAATCAAAATTACTAAGCATCCAACAATCACATCCATCCCATTCCTTCATCCCTAGTGTCCTCCCCGACACACATATGCATAAACCGATGCATCTCGCCACTATAGGCATCATGTGTTGCCACAACCAAAAAGTCCTCCATGCCTCCACATATTACCACAACAATCTAGGCTCACATCAAAACAAAAGCAGCAGTAAAACAAAAATCTTCACAATTGAGCTCTTGGACCTTATAAAACAAAAGGGTAACTCAGAACCATACAAGAAATTATAATTTAACAACCATCAGTTATTTAATCCATCTTGGATTAACCGATTTATTATTAGTTGGTTCCAACTTTGAGAAACCAAACCAGTAAGTTATCACAAATAAATAAACATTCTTACTGCACTAATTTGATTAACATTAAATTACAACATGAACCAGATTTGTTTTCATGACTCTTTATCTTTAGACAAAAATTATCAATTAATCCCGTCTTAGGATCTTTACCGATTTCCATAAAGAACAAACAGGTAAGTAAAGCAAGCATAGATTTAACACTATCTAGCAAAACAAGATGCAATAATATACGATCGATATCAATTTATTTATCTGGTAAAAATATTTATTATGTAAATTAAACTATCATCTAGTGGGATTAAACATGCTAACAATACAGTTTCATGTAAAAGAAAATAGAAGAAATGAATCCCCTACCTCAAAAAGTTCCTCACGTTCTTTATCCACACAATGGGTCACGATCCTCCTCTCGTGACAACTGCATCCACCCGAGGACACCGCGGTACGACAACACCAACCAGACCCCAAGAAAACCCCCATTAGGATCATGGAGATTACATACTATAATATGGAATGGAGAAACCGAAGTAGATGATCCCAAAATAAATGATGATAAAATATACCTTATATCGAAGATTGACCGATACAGCTCGGCTGCGTCAAAATAGACCGGAACCAATCCGAGGAGTAAAGATTGATTGTTAAACTCCTATAATATTGATTGAAAGTTTCTAGCATCACATAGCCGAGAACAAAGCAGAAGAACAAGGGAGGATGATATCTTGTCCCTTTAGAAGATTTAATGGGGCGACAGTTTAAGATATGATTAATTACCCATTAAAAGCGGATCACATTAACCCATGTGGTTTGACCAAGTAAAAACATCCCGAGCCATAGGAATAATTAATATAGGATTTATGGTCTTTGAATAGGCCTTAAGAGTCCTTAAAATAAGGCTTTAAATGTATTTTACGTCAAAGGAAACATCAAAGGGGTGAAACTGAAGGAAGCTGGAAACATTGTACATCTACCGTTACTGTACACCTACTGTTACTGTAAACCTACCTTTAGAGGTCACCGATAGAGGTTACCGATAGACCTCACTATTCTGGAAACACTGTAGACCTACCGTTACTATACACCTATCGTTACTGTACACCTACCGTTAGAGGTTACCAGTAGAGGTTATCGATAGACCACACCGTTCTGGAAATACTGTTCACAAAACCTCACAGATAGAACTGTTCACAAAACCTCACTGATAGAACATTGTTCACTGAACCTCACTGATAGAACACTGTTCACTGAACCTCACTAATAGAACAATGTTCACTGAACCTCACTGATTGAACACTTTTCAATAAACCTCACTGATAGAACACTATTCACTAAACCTCACTGATAGAACACTGTTCACTTAATCCTCACAGATAGAACACTGTTCACTAAACCTCACTGATAGAACAATGTTCACTAAATCCTCACTGATAGAACACCATTCACTAAATCCTCACTGATAGAACACTTTTCACTAAATCCTCACTGATAGAACAATGTTCACTAAATCCTCACTGATAGAACATTGTTCACTAAATCCTCACGGATAGAATGGTGTTCACTAAATCCTCACTGATATAACACTGTTCACTAAATCCTCACTGATAGAACACTATTCACTGAATCCTCACTAATAGAACATTTTTCACTAAATCCTCACTGATAGAACATTTTTCAATAAATCCTCACTGATAGAACATTGTTCACTAAATCCTCACTGATAGAACAATGTTCACTAAATCCTCACTGATAGAACATTGTTCACTAAATCTTCACTGATAGAACATTGTTCAATAAATCCTCGCTGATAGAACAGTTTTCACTAAATCCTCACTGATAGAGCACTATTCAATGAACCTCACTGATAAAACATGGTTCATTGAACCTCACCGATAGAACACTGTTCACCTACCATTATAGGTTTCTGATAGAGGTTACCGATAGGGGTTACTGATAGAACTATTCACTGGTGGAACTATTCATAGAATTGGGAATTTGGAAAAGGAAAGAGAGGTTACCGTTAGAGGTTACCAATAGAACTGTTCACTGATGGAACTTTTCACAGAATTGTAAATTTGGAAAATTATTGGGGATAAGTCACCTTGACCTCCTGGAACACCTCAAACACCATATTTTCACAAAGTAATGAACCGGAGAGGTTCGGGAAATTACACCACCACTAGAACTACTCTCATCCTTTCACTCTCAACCGGCCATAAATTTGAAATTGGAACTAGATCTTCCACAAGATTTTGGTCCCAATTACGCCATTTATGAAGCATACAGCTGCCACCAACCTTGAGAACCCACAACCAAGCCCCCATATTTGGATCTGAGGAACCGCTGCATGGATCCGCACCGAAGTTGAAGGAGAATCCCTCCAATCCTATGGTCTTCATGATGCGATGTTTAAGGAGGACTATCTGAAACCTTAATATTTATATCCATTGAAGCCCACAGTGGACATGTCACTGATGTGAGGAGCGAATCCCAATGAAGGCACCACTTCTGACAGGAGGAGACCCAGAGATTCGGGACTGACGGTCACTGCTGGTGAAGGATAATAGATGCGAAGCTGGGTTTTCTTCTCCCAGAAGACTCTAGAACCCCCCCCCCCCCGTGTAGAATAAGATAGATTTGGGGGGGATTAGAAAAAATTTATATATATATATATATATTAAATAAATATAATATAATATAATATAACAAAAAAAATTAGTAAATAATAATAAAAATAATAATTAAAAGTAAATTATGTCTAATGTTAAAAAAAATTAAAATAATATAATCAAATAAAAAAAATATAAAATTTAAATCTTAAAACATTAAAAAATTATAATAAATTACTTAACTTAATAAACAATGTAATTATAATAATCTATTAAATAAATTAAACAACGTTCAAAATTGATAATAAAAATAATTATAAAATCATAAAAATTTCAATTTTAATTACTTAATAAATTAATAATTATTCTATTTTTTAATTATTTAAAATAATAATTAATAAACTTTAATAAAACTTGTAAATTAATTAACATTATATATTGTGAAATTAGTTAATTAAATAAGTTTTTGTTTTAAACAAAATGATGACTAGTTACTTTTTTTTGCAGATTCATTCGAGAGCCCAAATGATGTCTGGATACAACTCAATCAAACTGCTAGTGGGTTTGTTGAGTCTATTACATGGGAGGAGCTAATGATATGTGTGTTACAGATGACAAGTACATGTGTGCGGTGATATTACTGGAAACAAAGTTAAGTCAGTGGAATATTTGGGTGAAAAATAGATCATGAAAGCATATGATAAAAACGAAATATAGGGAAAATGGGTGGAATAATCATTCACCATTCGACACTTTTGATTCTGATGAGACCAGGAGAGCAGACCACTATGAGACTAGGAGAGATCATCCTTTCATCACCTCTCAGAGACAAAGTCCTGGAGAGCAGGAGCACTATGGGAGTTCTTCTTCCATCTTTTGTTTTAAATTTCTCTACTTATACTCAAATGTTTTCTATCGTTGTAACAAATATGTTCATAGGATAAATTTCATAGCTTGGGAGTTTTAAATAGTTCAGGTTTATTTTTATAATTCTTCACTTTATCTTTTTTTGACATCAGAACTGATCAGCGAGATCGATTCTAATGTTCATTAAAATGGTTAACACCTTTAATTTATTTTTCAAAATTCAAAGATTCAAGTTCAATCGGAGAGGTTTAACTTTAACATCATATTTTTCAAGCTTTCATTTCATTAGAATTGTAATTCCACGGTGAGTTTTATTCTAATCAGTATTTCACTTAAATTAATAAAAGTCGATGAACATTGGAGTGGCGAACTTCAAGATTCGTTCCTATGTTTGATGCATATTCTAATGAGAGACGTGTATCAATCATTTCTTAAGTTATGATTCAAAAAAATTATATGGATAATTCATTCTTTTAACCAGTGAATTTATAACTCTTGGCTGTTTCATTTATTAAATTTTCTTAGTTCTTATTCCTATCTACTTACACAACTTTCCCCGATAGCTCATTTTAACCTTAGTTCTCAATCTTGTTCTCTTAGTAAAAATAATTCAGTTTTCATCTTTATTATTTCATAAAAACTAAAAAGTAGTAGTTCAAAGAAAATTAGAAAGTAAATTCCACACACTATTAACAATAGTAGGTTACCATGAAAAGAAAATTGGTTACTCCACCTTCCCTGTGTGTTTGACCCAGCTAGCCACTATATTGTAGTAGTCGGAAAATATAAAAATTTTAAACTTTGACTAGATTTAAATGATAATAGGGTCATGTTTTTGGAACCATTTTCGGGGAAGGCACGAGTGACTATATTTCTAAAAAAAATGAAAAAAAATAATTTTTTTTTGAAAACTACTGTTAATTGTTTTTGTGTTGTGACTCAATATATGTTTCTGATCACTATTTTTGCCAACTGTTTTTACTGCATTTTTTTATTACTACTTTTGTACTGCTTCTTGTTGTTAATTATTGTCAGTGATGAAATTAACATATTTTTACCAATTTCAAGAACACTATTTCTTCTTCTGTTATACTAGATCCCCTAAACTAGGAAATAGATAAACACTTAATTGCCCTAAAAAAGAAAAACAAAACTAAAATGGATAATTTTGAAGAGAGGGTTACTATACTAAATAATAAAAAAAATCAACACAATCTCTTAGAAGAGAATGATAGGCCTTAAATGAGGTTATTCTAACTCCCTCAAGTTTCAATTAATCCATTATCCATTAGAATTTCACTTAGAGCAATAAATTATGAACTTAAACAGCCCCATATTTCTCTACTTCCTGCTTTCAATGGATGCTCTAATGAGGACTCTCTATCCTTCATTAGATACTTCAATAATACTATATAACAACTTCCAATATTAGGACTCACTAAGAACAATCTTAGAATAAGGGTATTTCCCTTTTTCCTTAAAGGGGAATCCGGGAATGGGTTCTTGATTCTATATGATATTATTTTTCAGAATTTGGATCAAGTTTACAACTCATTTATAATGAAATTTTACCCTCAAATACATAAAGGATAAGTGGGAACAAAATCACAAGCTTTTACCAAGAGGATGGAGAAGCCTTTCATGTAGCTTAGGATATATTTAAGGACATGCTTAGGTAGTTTCCCCATCATCAACTCCCATCCCACCTTCCCTTGGATACCTTCTATGAAGGTATTACCTCCTCTATTCAAAACCATGTTGACCAAGGTATTGGGGGTAATTATAATGAAAAAAACTAATGAAGAATTAAGAAATATTTATAACAATCTTTCCCAAAACTCTCAACATAAAAATTCTATAAGAAAAAGAGTGAATAAACATCCTAATACTAGTTCTAGAACTGAAAATGATATTTAAACTCAACTTGCTAAAATATTAAATTCAACTTTAAACTTTAATGAACCAGAATTCCAAAAAAACTGTTCATCAATTGGGTTATGAAAACACTAACCAATCTCTTAGGAAATTGTGCTCCCAGTGTGTAATGTTTGGGAAAACTGAAAATTTCTATCCCAATTTTGATATTCATGTCCCATAAAAAACTCAATATTTGTCAACTATGGTCCTAGTATACATTCTAAAGATGACCCATTTTGTAACAATTATAACCAAGGCTATAGGAACCATCCCAATCTCTATTGGAAAGAAAAAAGAATGATCAAACAACCCACAACCCCTAATTACCAAACCCAACCTAGATAAAACTATAAAAACCAACAGATGGAAGAATAATAAAATTCAAAAGGAAACTACGATGGAAAAGTGTCTTCTAAATGGGATCAAATGTTAAATATAATGGAATCTAAAGAGGAAATATTTAAAACATTACTGAATAAACATCAAGCCCAATATTAATCTAATAAAATTCAAACTGATGTTAGAATTCAGCACATGGAAACTCAACTAGTCCAACTTTCTAGAGACCAAACCTCTAGGGATAAAGGTAGACTGCCAATCAAAACTGAACTAAACCTTAGGGAGAATGCCATGGAAGTTATAATTATAAGTGGGATTAATAATCAAACTGTAGCAGAAATAGACTTTGAAAATGTCAAAACGGGATAATTCAAAGAATCTGGAAATCAAAATCTTCTTTGTATTGAATCTAGAAATCAATAGACAAGTCATGAAAATGAAGAAAATATTAATTTTTCACCTGAAACACAAGCTGAAAATTTTCTAAAAATAAAAAAAAGGAAAGGGAAAAATTTGTTGAAGTATTTAGGAAAATACCTAAAACCCTTATTAATTTTTTCCCACCCATCCCTTTCCCTGAAAAACTCAAACCTAAAAGTGATACCAAGGATAAAATTCTTCAGTTCCTTAGAATTTTAACCAAGATTCAAATGAACATTCAATTCTTCAAAGCCTTAATTTAAATTCCATCTTACTTTAAGTCTCTTAAAAATATTCTTTCAAATAGAAAAACTCTTAAAGAACATTCCACCTATAGCCTCACTAAGAGTGTAATGATGTACTCCAAATGAAATTATCACCCAAGATCAAAGACCCAAGTAGTTTTGTCATTCCTTACACGCTAAGAAATTCAACTCAACTCAATTGATTATATGACTTAGATTTTAGTATCAATAAACTTCCATACTCTCTATTCCAACAGTTGAGATTGAGTGATCTTCAACCCACCACAATCATTCTATATTTGGATGATTATTCTTTCACTCATCCTATGTTAATGGTAGATGGCCTGCTAGTAGGTGTTGGGAAGTTGTTACTTCATGTGTTGGAGTTTTGAAATTTTAAGTTCTATAATGTTTTTGGATAGTCACTGTATGTAATTTAGTGTGGGGGGGGGGGTCATACCCATATTTCTGGCTGTTTGTTATTGGAAATGTTCTACTTGTTTTTGTTGGGTGTTTAACATGCAATGTTTTTGCTCAATTATAAATCAGTTTGAAACATATTTTCTAAAATTTCTATACCCTTTTTATTATGTATTCAATGTTTACATGCTGCCTTTTGAGATTAATTAGAAAATTTATTTGCTATCTTTAATTAAAATGCAAGTGATATTGTTGAAAAGTAATTTTCTATGGAAAATACACCATATGAGTTTTAATGAGAACCCTTAAAATTCAGTTAATCTACATAATTGAAAATATGATTATAACTCTAATTTTCAAATTGTATTCTCCATATTGGAATTCAACTTTGAGGACAAATTTGGTTTCAAGTGTGGGGCAGGGGTCAACATTTACTGATCAATTTTATTCTTTAATAAATCCCATTAGATCCCTCTTCCTTCAAACTTTTTGTTCAAAAAATGGTTAAATTTTTTTCAAAATTCTTTCTCATTTTTAATCTCTTTAGGGATTACCATGAACATCACATCAAAATTTCCTAAGCATAATACTTTACTCATAGTTACAGTTGCCTTGAGTCTCAAACTTGTGAGTATGAATGACTGTCAAATGATTTTTCATAGTGATTTTATTAAAATTTGGTTTAGGAACTATATTTGAGAGTGATATAGGATACATTCTTATAAAGTTGAAATCATAACCTTAGGAAACTGTAAGTTTGAACTTTATCCTAGGGGAATCACTTTCTTATAATTATTTAAAAAATAATCACCTTATTGAGCCAAAATATTTTTTTATATATTAATCATTTGAAACTGAAGTAAAATTTTCATTTTGGAATACACAATGAACCTCTAAGACACAAGGAATTGGGTGGGTTTTTGTTAATAAAATCCCTTTTTATTGTATTAAATAAGTGCATATGCACAGTGGTCAACACAAGATACATGGATTGGGTAAAATAATAATATAGTGCCTATATGTTAAAAATGAGTTCATTAAGGTGAGGGGAATAATGAACGCTAGATGAAGAAGGGTGTAATTTGTTGTTATGGAACCATTTAGGTTCTATTGATAAGTTGATTCAAAAAATTTACTTTTTTTTAATCTAGGTGAAAGTCAAAATAAAAATTTCCTTTGGATAAGTTATTAACTCTATTGATCTTTAACCATTTGTCACAATTGTTTTTAGAACATAGCATTGAATTGAAATAAGTCAGTAAGAAGCAACATAAATGTAGAAAGACATCCTCAAAAGTGGATGATTATTTTCTCCCTAGATCCTCCAGTGAGTATTTTAAACTGGACAAGACTTATTTGGAACATTCCATTCCAAAATAATATCTTAGAATTTCTTGTCCACTGTTTTTAAACTGATTGACATGCTTCATTTTTAAATGATCAATAAAAACATAATCCTTCTTTTCAAAAGTAAATTAAGTATGGAATTGTTTGAGGAAAAAAATAAATTAAGTGTGGGGGAATTTGATGTGTCTTTAAAATTGATGATTTTTTGCCACATATTTTACTAAATTCTTAATAATTTAGTTAATTTATAATGAAATTTTTGTTAAATAAATGCAATTTTATTTTAATATAATTTAATTAATTAATTAATAATTTTTTATAATTAATTTTTGTATTTTATTTCTTAAAATTATTAATATTCTTTGTTGAAGTTTTTCATTAATTATCATTATTCTTATTAATTTTAAATTATGCTAAATATTTATAAATTTGTTTTTTATAATTATTTAATTAATTGGATTATCCTAAATAAATGAGTCATTAATTTGATATTTAATCTCTAAATTGTGTTTTACTAAAATAATTTATCCTTAATTATCAATTCATGTGTTTAATTTCCTTTCAATTAATAATTTAAATATTTTTAGTTTAATTCTTTAATTATATTTATTATATTAATTTTAAAAAAATTTAACTTGTTTTTCTTTAATTTTAATCAGTTTTAATGTTATTTTAAGTTTAATTTTTAATTTTATGTTTTGAATTAGCTAACAGATTTAATTTCTAATTAAATTGTTAATTTAAGATCAATTTATTTATTTATTTTAATTAGGTTCTTATTTTCCAATTTTCTTCATTCTTAATTGTTTTATATTTTTTTTCTTTTAACTTTTGTTAATTAATTTTGGTTTAGTTTTACAGTTTGATTTTGAGTCACTATCAATTTGGCTCACCAACGGTGACTCTGTCAGTCACTATTACCGTCAGTCGCCCCCTTCCTCTATTTTAGCAGTGGCTTAATGAGTCACTGGCACCGCTACTCTTTCCACCATTTTACTCCTTCCTTGATACTTTTCCTACCACATGTGTTGCATTTACGTGTCACTACTACAATAGTGACTGCCCGTTCCACCCAGCCAACACTGCCTCATTACCCACTCACCGCCACTGGTCCCCTACCTTAAGCCTTCCCCCAACTCACTGTCATTGTTCCCCTACATTGTTACAACCACCATTACGTCCACTGAGACACCCGTATGTCCACCACTCACTGTCATTGCGGTGACTCAACCCTTTCACTACAAACAACTTCCACCATTTTCACATCTCGAATAGAAAATCACACCCAATAACAGATCTGAATTTCAAAACCCAAATTTCAATCATATCACACCTCCACAACTCGGTGTCTCATGTTTCCATCATTAAAAATTCTCCTGCCTTATCGCCATTGATTGGCCATCAATTTGAAACTTGAACTGCATCCTCCACAAGCCACTGGTCCCAATTCCTCTGTTCGTGAAGCATCCATTCACCACCGGCCTTGAGAACCCGCAACCAAGCTCCCATTTTTGGATTTGAGGAACCGCTGCATGGATCCGCACTGAAGTAGAAGAAAAATCCCTCCAATCCTACTACCTCTATGATGCACCATTCAAGGATGACCAGTCAAACCCTTCATAGTCATGACCATTGAATCCCACAGTCGAGCCACTGCAGACATGAGGAGCAAGCCCGGAGGAAGGCACCACCACCGATAGGAGGAGACCTGAAGAGTAGGGACCGTCGTCCAGTACTGGTGTAGGAGAATAGATGCGGAGCCTATCCGGCTTCTCTCGGAAGACTCCAGAATCCCTTCTCCCCCTGCATAGAAGAACATGGATTTAGTGGGATTAAAAAAATTAGCTACAATATATATATAAATAATTAAATTATATAAATATAATATAATATAATATAATAAAAATAAAACTTAATAAATAATAATAACAATAATAACTAAAATTAAATTAAAACTAATCTTAATAAAATTAATAATTTAAATAATTTAATCAAATTAAATATTATAAAATATTAATCTTAAAACATTAAAAAATTATAATAAATTAATTAACTTATTAAAAAATATAATTATAATAATAAATCAAATAAATTAAATAACTATAAAGTTCTTAATAAAAATTATTCTAAAATCATAAAAATGTCAACTCTAATTTCTTAATAAATTAATAGTTGGTTTATGTTTAAATTAATTAAAATAATAATTAATAAAAATTAATAAAACTTGTTAATAAATTAACATTATAGGTTGTGAAATTAGTAAATGAAATAAGTTTTTTTTAATACAACATGATTTCTAATTACTTTTTATATGTATGTTGTTCACAGATTCATTTGGGAGCCCAAATGACTTCTGGATACAACTTAAACAAACTACCAGTGGATTTTTTGAGTTGGTCACAAGGGAGTTGCAAAAGATACGTGTGTTGCAGAAGACAAGTACATGTGTGTGGTGATGTTAATGGAGACAAAGTTAAGTCAGCGGAAGATTTGGATGAAAATAGAGTATAATAGTAGATGATAGGAAGGAAATAGAAGGCAGCAGTAGGGGGACCTACCATTCACCATTAAACGCTTTTGATTTTGACAACACCAGGAGAGATGAGTAGTACGAGACCAGGAGAGATCATCCTTTCATCCCCTCTTAGAGACAGAGTCCTGGAGAGCAGAAGCACTAGAGATGTTTTTCCTCCCTCTTTTGTTCTAAATTACTACACTTGTAGTCAAATTGTTTCTATCATTGTAATCAATATGATCATAGGCTAAATTTATTAGCTTGGGAGTTTTAAATTCTACAGTTTTATTTTTCTAATTCTCTACTTTATCCTTTTTTGACTTCAAAACTAATTGGCAAGATCAATTATAATGTTTATTTAAATTGATTAAACCTTTAATTTCTTTTTTCAAAATCCAAAGCTACAAGAACAATTGATGATATTGAACTTTAAAATCATCTTTTCCAAGATTTAATTTCAATAACATTGGAATTCAATAGTGAGTTTTATTCCAATCAATTTTTCATTTAAATTTTTAATAGTCAATGAACTTTGGAGTAGACAACTCCAAGATTCATACTTTTTTTTACGTATTTTCTTGAGAGAGAGATGTTGGGTCGGAAGAAAGCAGAAAAGATGGCAAGAGGGGGGGTGAATTGCCTTTTAAAAAAATTGATTAACAAATTAAAAATCAAAGTAAAGTGCAGCGGAAATAAAGAGGCAATCACACAAGAAATTGATAACGGAGTTCGGCCAAAACCCGGCCTACGTCTCCGCTCCCAACTCAACCGTTGAGAGATTCCTACCGCTTGCTTTTCAATGGTTTTAGCAAGAAACCCACTAGGCTTTGAGGTAGCACTAGGACCTATTACAGCTTGCTTTTGTGGTTTAGAAAGAACCCACTTGCTTTTGATGGTTTAGCAAGAACCCACTAGCCTTTTTAACAGGTGAAGGCTAGCTCACCGGTGACACAAGCCTTTTAAAAGGAAAGGCTTGACGAAACCTCTTCACACCTTAATGGTGGTGTGAAACCCAAAAGAAAGGGAGGATGAGAAAAGGGTTTGGGGTTTGTAGGCACAAACCCAATTTTAAAGCTCAAAAAGATAAAACAATAAAAACCGTATTGTAGGAAGACTTGGGCGCCAATTGGATGATGGAGTTGATGTAGCGTGCTCTCCCAAGCTTCTTGAGGTGCTCCTTGGATTGGAAGTTGGATTGGAGATATTGGGGTTCCCTTGGAGGAAGTCGCCGGAGGTTGGCCAATTGATCCAAAATATGTCCGTGGGCTTCCGTATAGTTCCGGGTGGTGTCCGGGGCTTCCTTGGCCTTTATTTATAGGCATGGAACCCTTGGGGAGTCTTCGGACCCGTTGGAGAGGCTAAAAGAGCCGTTGGGAGCCAAGTGGGCCAGCCTGGTCAAACTGCAACGGCTAGTTTGACTGGCTCCACCGGCTGGCCGGTACAGTCCCACCGGCTGGCCGGTGTGTGCAAAAAGGCATAGGATTCTTGTCCAGGGGCCACCGGCTGACCGGTACAGCTCCACCGGCTGGCCGGTGCCTTGGTAGAGAAGAGGAGTCTTGATCCAGGCTCTACCGGTCGACCGGTGGAGGAGCCACCGGCTGGCCGGTGGCAAGACAGTAGCAAATACTATTTGGGCTGGGTGCCACAGGTCGACCGGTGACAGAGCCACCGGTCGACCGGTGGAACCTGGCAGTGGGCAATCCCTCTGCCAGTTCCACCGGCTGGCCGGTGCTATCACACCGGTTGGCCGGTGGACTGAATTTCAGTCCATTTCTTGTCCATTCTTGGGCCAATCCTTTGGCAACCTTGTGCCTTTCAATCAAAAACACTTCAAACAATGTTATATAAACATGAAAGTGATTGTGATCATGAAAATTAAACCACGAGGGGATACGAGAGGTACAACAATATCCCCCTATTTTGATGATCACAATCACCGAAACAATCAAAGTAAAATACTGAAATTAAAGACATTCTTAAAGGATAATTTGAAAATAAATCAAAGCATGATAGAGAAGACTCTCCCCCAATCAATCAAGGAATTTCTCCCCCTTTGTGATTATCAAAATAGAATGGGGCATAAAACTTGATTGAGGGAAATTTTGAAAAACAAGATCAATTGAAATTTTTGAAATGAAATGCGAATTTGAATAACAGTTTGAATTGATAGTTTTGAATTGAAAGTTTTGAATCAAAAACCAATTGAATTTTGAAATTTGGAACCAAGAGTTGAAATTGAAAGTTTGAATCGAAAGTTTTGAATAAAAAATTTGAAATGAGAATTTTGAATGAAAAATTTTTAATTCACAAAAAGGCTTAAAAGAACCTAACTCCCCCTAAATAAAAACAAAAAATCACCGGGGAGAGGAAACTATTTTTGGCCCGGAGAGACTCGCAAGAAGGGATTTTTCAATCCATACTTGTCTCATAGCGGGTCTTCTCCTATAAAATTCGTTCGAAAAGAAAATAGACTTTGGTTGGCCGTACCGGGCATTTTTACAATTACATTCATAAATAAGGTGTCCGGGTTTCTTACAATAATTACAAAATTTAAAACTAGAGCTCCCCCTTACAAAAACAGTGGGGGCATGGGAGGAGGAAGCTATATTGGTGTAGCCAAGTCCATTGGTGGTTCTAGATACTCGTTGAGAACCTAAAAGTTTGGACAAATTTTGTTCACCTTGGGTGAACTTGGCTAAGGATTCTCTAAGATCCTTGATGGTTGATTCCAAAGAATCAACATTGGGGAAATTTTGGATTTTAAGGGAGATTTCATCCTTCTCTTTGAGACGTTGTTCTTTTTCGGAGGAAAGCTTTTTGAAATTCTTTTTCAAAGAAACAAATTTTGAGGAAAGTTTATGAAAACCATTTTCTAGTTGGTCTCTAGCGTGTGAGAGTTCTTCATATGACATATGATTGAAAGAATTTGAATTTGAAGAACAAGAGGAGGAGGAGTCGGAAGATGTGGAAGATGATACCTCATGATTTGCCATTAGGCATTTTTTACCTTGGTCGCTCGAGGAGAAGGAGGAGAATGAAGAGATGGAGCTATCACTCCATGTTTTCTTTAAAGCCTTCTTCTTTTTCTTCTTGGCCCTTTTCTTGTGAGGTGGGAAAACGGGCTTGATCTTTTCGTCGGGTTCTTGCTTTTGATCGGATTCTTTCTTTGGAGCCTCGCTAGTACCTTCATAGGTTAGTTCTAAAAATTTCCAAAGATTGTAAGAAGTAGTGCAAGAAGAAATACAATTAAAAACATTTCTATCTAACCCGCAATGAAGAGCATTCATGGATTTGCCATCAAGCTCAAAATTCTTAATATCGGCAGGGGTCCATTTAGACTCATCGGGAGAGGAGAGGGAAAATCCTTGCATAACAATTTTATAAATTGGATAACCAATACTTTTTAAAAAAGTTGACATGCGGGTTTTCCAAAAAGTATAATCGGCTCCATCAAAGAATGGAGCACGATCCAAAGAATGTCCTTCGGGGGAAAAAGAGGTTGAAGCGGTAGAAGCCATCAAAAAATAGGATCTTTAATTTGAAACCGTTGAGGGAATTATTCAAACACTCCCTCTGATACCAAATGTTGGGTCGGAAGAAAGCAGAAAAGATGGCAAGAGGGGGGGTGAATTGCCTTTTAAAAAAATTGATTAACAAATTAAAAATCAAAGTAAAGTGCAGCGGAAATAAAGAGGCAATCACACAAGAAATTGATAACGGAGTTCGGCCAAAACCCGGCCTACGTCTCCGCTCCCAACTCAACCGTTGAGAGATTCCTACCGCTTGCTTTTCAATGGTTTTAGCAAGAAACCCACTAGGCTTTGAGGTAGCACTAGGACCTATTACAGCTTGCTTTTGTGGTTTAGCAAGAACCCACTTGCTTTTGATGGTTTAGCAAGAACCCACTAGCCTTTTTAACGGGTGAAGGCTAGCTCACCGGTGACACAAGCCTTTTAAAAGGAAAGGCTTGACGAAACCTCTTCACACCTTAATGGTGGTGTGAAACCCAAAAGAAAGGGAGGATGAGAAAAGGGTTTGGGGTTTGTAGGCACAAACCCAATTTTAAAGCTCAAAAAGATAAAACAATAAAAACCGTATTGTAGGAAGACTTGGGCGCCAATTGGATGATGGAGTTGATGTAGCGTGCTCTCCCAAGCTTCTTGAGGTGCTCCTTGGATTGGAAGTTGGATTGGAGCTATTGGGGTTCCCTTGGAGGAAGTCGCCGGAGGTTGGCCAATTGATCCAAAATATGTCCGTGGGCTTCCGTATAGTTCCGGGTGGTGTCCGGGGCTTCCTTGGCCTTTATTTATAGGCATGGAACCCTTGGGGAGTCTTCGGAGCCGTTGGAGAGGCTAAAAGAGCCGTTGGGAGCCAAGTGGGCCAGCCTGGTCAAACTGCAACGGCTAGTTTGACTGGCTCCACCGGCTGGCCGGTACAGTCCCACCAGCTGGCCGGTGTGTGCAAAAAGGCATAGGATTCTTGTCCAGGGGCCACCGGCTGACCGGTACAGCTCCACCGGCTGGCCGGTGCCTTGGTAGAGAAGAGGAGTCTTGATCCAGGCTCTACCGGTCGACCGGTGGAGGAGCCACCGGCTGGCCGGTGGCAAGACAGTAGCAAATACTATTTGGGCTGGGTGCCACAGGTCGACCGGTGACAGAGCCACCGGTCGACCGGTGGAACCTGGCAGTGGGCAATCCCTCTGCCAGTTCCACCGGCTGGCCGGTGCTATCACACCGGTTGGCCGGTGGACTGAATTTCAGTCCATTTCTTGTCCATTCTTGGGCCAATCCTTTGGCAACCTTGTGCCTTTCAATCAAAAACACTTCAAACAATGTTAGATAAACATGAAAGTGATTGTGATCATGAAAATTAAACCACGAGGGGATACGAGAGGTACAACAAGAGATATATCAATCATTTCTTAATGTGTGATTGAATAAAATTAAGTGGAGAATTTATTATTTTAACCAGTGAATTTATAATTCTCAAGTGTTTCCTTTGATCATTTTTCTTAATGGATGTTTTAATCTTTTTAAACAACTTTCCCTGATTGCTCATTTTAGCTCTAGCTCTAAATCATGATCTCTTATTAAAAATAATTTAGTCTTCATCCTTTTTCTTTTATAAAAACTAAAAAGTTGTAGTTTAAATAAAATTTGAAAGTAAATTCCACCCACTATTGAGACATGTAGGTTTCCTTGAAAATAAAATTAGTTACTCCACCTTTCCAATGGGTTCGACCATACTAACCACTATACAGTAGTAGTAGGAAAAAAATTTAAAATTTGACTTGATTTTGAAGATGATAGGGTCAATAATCAACAATAATGAATAGATTATGAGGAAATATATGCTTTTATAGCAAGACTTGAAGCTATTTGTATACTTCTATCATGTGTAGAATTATTAAATTTCAAACTATTTCAAATGGATGGGAATTGTTATTTCCTTAATGGATAAGTTAAAGAGGAATTTTATGTAGAACAACCACCTAGTTTTAAAAATTAAAAACATCCAAAACATTTTTATAAACATACCAAGGTTCTTTATGGATATAAATAATCCCCTAAAACATGGTATGATAGGTAAAATGGATTTTTCAAACAAAACAATTTTGTTAAAATATTATGATTGTTCGAAATATATATTGATGACATTATATTTGGTTCAATTACAAACACTTTAATAGATTCCTTTGTGGTTCTTATGAAATATGAGTTTTAAATGAGTATAATGGGTAAGTTAACATAATTTCATGGTTTTGAAATTTCTCAAAAACTAGAAGGTACTTTTATATCTCAACATAAGTATATAAAATATTTACTTAAGAAATTCAGATACAAAAACAATAAAAGTATTAATACTCCTATGAGAATCTCAAATACTTTAGATATTGATGAAGTTGGGAAAGTAGTTGATCAAAATACTTTTGGAGGTATGGTTTTAAGTTTAAATTACTTAATACATTGTCATATAAATTTAATATTTTGAGTATTCTTATGTTCTAGATATCATGTCAATACAAAATATTCTCATCTTAAATCTGTTAAATGAATTTTTTTATCTTAATGGAACTATACATTTATGTTTTTTTTCTCTACATGAATTTTTTTAATTAAACAATTTATCGGTGCTAACCTTGGTGGATGTACAATGGATATGAAAAGTAAATCCAAAAAAAGTCATTTATTTGGATAAGCTATTGTTTCAAGGACTTGTAAGAAAAAGCACTCAGTAGAACTTTCTACTATTTAAGATGAATATGTGGAAGTTGGAGGTTTTTGTACTCAGGTGTTTTGGAAGCGACACAGACTCACAGATAATGGGATGAGTTTTATTATAACTAATTTTTTTTTATAACACAAGTGTCATTTCCATAAGAAAAAACTCAGCACACCACTCACATGATAAACACATATACATAAGACACTATTTTCTTTAGGGTCACACACAAAAAAGAAGGTATAATTTTAAAATTAATCATAACTCAAGAATAACTTGCTAATATTTTTATTAAACCTCTTAGTTTCGATATATTTGAATACATTAAATAGAATATAGGAATGATCAATATCAAATTATCATTCATATCTACTTCTTATTTAAAAATATCTATACATTAATTAAATCCTTCTCAAAGGGAGAGTACATATGTTATGTTTTTCCTAAAAACATTATTTTCTAAAACCTTTTGTTTTTTTAAAAAAATTACTTTTCTAAAAACATTTAGTTTTTCAAAAAATTATATTTTTTAAAATTATTTTATTTAGTCAAAATCTTTTTTTGGATTTATAAAATATTTTTTGTAATAACTTTAACGAATTAAAAATTATTTTATACTTTTATAAATTCAGAATTTTCATAAACTCTCCCGAACCAAATATTTTTTGTAAAATATTCTTTATAATAAAAAATTTTTCGGAATCAAATTTTTTTATAAAAATTTTCAAAATGTAAAAAATTTATTAATTGTTTTTGGACAGTAGGTTTTCAATCGACTTTATCTTAATCAGTTTCGTTTAAAAACCATGATGAATTTGTTAATAATACCAAAAAATATTCTATTTTGAAAGGTACTCTTATTTTAAATTTTTCATTTATCCATTGCATTAGTTTTACAATGTTGTTTTATATGTTCTATTATTATTTTTTTTAATGTTTAAAAAAATAATAGTTTTTCAAATCAAAAATATTCTCACTCTGATAAAAAACTTTCTTAAAAAACATTAGGAGTTCAGAATTATATTTTTAAAACATTCGTCAAATAAATATTGACTATGGGATCAGGAAAAGGTTTTCAATCTAAAACGTTGATTTATATAGAAGAAGAGCCATTTCCTCTTGTGCCTATATAATGGTGGGTCACATCATGTCCCACGTTAGTTCTTAGAAATTTTTTCCCAGCTCTTACCACCCCCTTAAGTGCTCAGTTGGATATTTTGGTATTTGACTGATCACCGGTCTAAGCCTAAGTACGATGTCCACAGTTGAATACTTTTATAATATAGAATTTTTCCTGGAAAGACTCATGGGGAAATCATGGTATGAGAAATACAATTATATTTTGAAAATGGTTATAGATTTTCACTATTGTGAAAATATCTTTGTTCAAAAAGATGATTTAACATTATATTATCCTGAGACAGTTAGTGATTTCTTTCTTTCTAAAGAGGATAAAATATAAGTAGAATTTACTTTGTTTAGTGAAAATACAATAATTCAAATGAACAAGTATCCAAACTAGTTGAATTAACTTTTTAGGGTGAATCATATGTCTCGTCTAACAAATTACCTGAGAAACATAAAAATTTTCTTAAGTTAAAAGATGATTCTTCTTTATTTATATCATTTGGGAATGTTAGAATTATTTTTCACCTCACTCCAAAAGAAAGGGTTGTCACTTTTTGTTTTAAGGGTTATCTAATACTGATAAAGGGTGATAGGTATAACCTCAAAGAATCTACCACCTTTTCTTTGGATTAACTGATGAATATGAGGTAGATAAATCTTGTGAATTGTTTTTTGTTGTAGTGGAATAAATTAAGAAATATTATATGAAATTGAAGATTATGATTTCCCCTTGTTTTATTAAATAAATTAGTAAATTGGATGATTTTTTTTTAAATTAAGAATCAGACATACAATATGAGTGAAAATATTTCCATGATTGGAGAAGAAACAATGGTAAGGATGAATCTTCTTTTGTATATAAAGTTATAAAAAAATTTGGATAGGGTGGAAATAACCACATTCAATACTAGACTATCTAAAGAGAAATAAGTTGTTAAATAAAAGAGTAAAGTGGAATCCTCACCCCCTAAACCTCAGAAGAAAACTAAAATAATGATATATGTTCAGTTCAAGAAACTCATGGCTCATAAGGCTCAAAAGAAACCTAGTGATCCAGAGTTTTATACTGATAAGGATGAGGCCTTAGATTTTATAGAAAAAATTAAAGATGAATTGAAAGAAATTAAAAGGAGAAATAGATAGAATAGAAAGTTATCAAAGGCCAAAATGGTAGAAATATTAATGAAAGATACTGAATAAGTCTTATAGAATCCAATCTTACCTATATCTGCCTTATCATTTATGCAATAGGTACAAGATCATTATACCATACCTCATACTAATAAGAAAATTACCGATGCTAATCTACAATTTTTAGAAACTATAGTTTCTCCTATAGTAGTATCATTAGTCAACAGGAAAGACAAATAGTTTGTACACGAAGTCCCAAAACCAGTCTCAGTTCAAGTACAGAAGGTTGTTGAGAAGGAAAAACCCAAAAATTTTAATAAAGTTCCAAAATATGTTCTTAAAAATGTGTGAAAGTTAGAAAAATAATTGGATGAATAATAAGAACAAGTGGAAGAAGAAGGGGAATAATAAGAAAAAAAGAATAAGAAACGATGACTGAAGAAGAGACGAAGGAAAAGAAAACAACATCAGAGTATTCTTCATCTTTAACCACTTTACCTTCCTAGTCCGTTAAGGATATGATCTTAGAAAATTTAGAATAAGTGAAGCCATTTCAAAAGGGGAAGAGAAATATCAAAATTCTCAAACAAAGAAATAATAAAAGGAAGAAACTAAGATAAAAATATATATTATTAAAGTTTCAAAAAATGTGAATGTTGACTCAAAAGAAAAGAAGCTAGATGTTGAATCTTCCAGACCACATGCTTTAGAGATTCAATCAGAGTCATTGGACTCAGTTGAGGCATAGAGAAATATTTTTTAAATTTTCTTAACTATGATAATATTGAGTGATTCAATATTGTATCTTCCAAATATCTAGGCTAGGTGAAAAAAAATTCAGTGTTCATTGAATGAAGAATCTGAATCATTAAATATACTGACAGATATGTCCATTCAAAATGATACAGAATTCAAAACCATCAAAAGTAAAACAATGGATTACAAGATACATTTCAACCATATGGATTGATGGTAGAGACAAGATGACATTGATTTTAAAGGCTATGAATATTAGTTTATAGAAATGATGAAATTTTCTCTATAATTTATTATTTATTTTGATAAATTTTCAAAAAAAAAATTGAATAGAGTTATGTTTTTATAATAATTCAGAGACATGATAGATAATCGAGATTAAGATGTGAATGTTTTAAAAGAAAAATATCATAACATTGAAGTATAAAATAGAAGACTTTGTTCATGTGAAGATAAAATGTTCCTTGTAAAGGAAGAGAATAAGAAGATAATTAAGGAGGTTGAAAGCCTGAAGTCTAAGGTTTAGAATCAAGCAGTCATGGGGGGAAAATATTAAAGAATCAGTCATCAGTTTCATAATCTCAAAAAGATCATGATAATGTTATGAAGATGAATGCAATCATATTTTTTTTAAATAAATAAAAAAAAATTATTTGAACTCTTAATGTAATCTTTGGAACCTTTTCAATGAATGTTGAATGTGAATGATCTCTTTATCCAAATTCTTTAGGTTTGAATGTCTTCTAATTTTGTTTGGGTGAATGTTCTTTATTTTATATCTTGGATTAATAGTCAATTCCTATAAAATTGTTTCGTATGTTATAACTTTTCTATCTTTTTAGAATATTATATTTTCTTCCCTGACATTTTTGTAAATCATAAAGGGGGAGAATTTTATAATTCTAAAGTAAGAATATTTTGAAATTTTTTTGGGATAATTTTATTAAGGGGGAGAGTTTCTTTCTAATGAAATTTTTTTAAGGGGAAGAATCTGAAGTTTTAATAATTTCCATCAGATCTACAATGTTGAAGAAAAAAATGGTATTAACTCAGGGGTAGTTTAAATATGATCAAGGAAAAAATTACATTATAATGTATATCTTCTATGTTTATAAAATAAAACGGGGGTTTATGTTTTTCAAAGTTATTATTTTTATTTTGTAATTGTTGTGTTTTTTGGTTTCCAAAAAGGGGGAGATTTTTAAGTCGAAAGTCACACTTTCTACTTTTATTTTCCTTAGTTTGGGAAATCACAAACATCTTCTTAAAACACTATTTCACTAACTTTATATTTCACATGTGTTCTAGTATATTTTTATAGAAAAATATTTTTATACCAAACATAAAAATAGTGTAATGTTAAATAAAAATAAACTATTATTATTCAAGATGATCTATCAGACAGAAGGTGAGAATGATATATCCAAATAAAAATTGTACTAAATAGTGGTTAGACTAATGTCTTGTATATGAGACTGATCAAAGTTATACCCATCAAACTGGAATTGGTACCGATACATTGGATTGACCTTTTTTAAAATTCATTGGATTGAAAAAGAATAGTGAATTCCATCGAACTATCCAAAGATTATTATCATAATTATTAGAATTATATCTATTGGGAAGAATACAAAATAGCACTTTAATGGTGCTATACTAAAATGAAATCGGAAAAA
Organism: Viscum album; assembly: GCA_963277665.1. Taxonomy (NCBI): domain Eukaryota; kingdom Viridiplantae; phylum Streptophyta; class Magnoliopsida; order Santalales; family Viscaceae; genus Viscum; species Viscum album. Next base: position 2,010,922,571 of record OY728164.1, on the reverse strand, counting down.
TAAAGTATAACTTATTCTTATCCATCAGGAATCAAGATCGAAATCATTATGAATTGTCAAAGATCAAGCTACCTGATGTCATTGCAACCATCTCAGAAATATGATTGTTGGAAATTTTCTTATAAATATATGGTCATTTGAAGAGATGAGAGTTGATGCATTCACAACTCAAGTTGTTTAAAGATCAATCGATGTGAACATATCATTATAAAGCTTTGTAATATTTTAGAGAGTTGAATTTATAAATAATCCTAGAGAGGGTTGTAAATTATTTAGATCAATTTTATATTGTATTCACTATGTATGATCATGGTACCCATCGAGGTATTTAGGGGATAGGAAGATAGAGAAAGATCATCATATTGAGGGTTTTCAGAGCTAGGAAGACAGAGCTGACACTGATCATCTTATCAAGGGATTTCTTTTTTAAGAAAGTCATAGATGATACTGATCCACCGTATTGAGGGATTCTAAAGATAGGAATACAGATCTATTTTGATCATTATATCGAGGGATTTCTTCTTATAGAAAGACAGACCTTTACAGTAAGTATAAAAATGTGAAAATCTTAAGTCTGGATTTATGACTTTCTTACTACTTGCAGTTAAGGATTAAATTCTATTATTAAATCTTGAAATTCAATCTTACTATTATAAGATTTTATATTTCTTGTTTATACAAGTTTTACTTTTTGTTGTGCATGTGTATTAGGAACATAGTTTTATACTTATCTTTCTAACAAACTATTTTATCGGTGTGTCTGTGAAACCGATAAATAGAATTGATATAATTAGATAATATTTGGTTCTAATTTTAGTACTCTTATCATCAGACAAATTCTGAGTTTGATCATTTTTACATAAGTGGTTTTGAATTTTGTTATAGTTTAAATATTTTAAACAACAATTAACTCCCCCTTGTAGCCATCACAAACTCCTATGATCCAATATATATTAATTATTTAAATATATTAATTATAATTTTATAATTATTTAAATTTTTAATTATTTATTTATAATTATATAAATAATTTTAAAAAATTATATTTTTTATTTATAATTATAAATATATAATTTTATAAATATAGTAAATATATATTTAGAAATATATTTATAAGTAAATATATTTTTCAATATACTTATAATTATTTATTTATAATTATAAATATATTTATATCATTACACATATAATAATGAAATATAAATATAAATATAGTAAATATATTCATTATTTAAATATATTTATTATAGTTTTATAATTATAAATATATTTATATCATTATATATTTATATATTTATATATTTATAAAAAAATTAATAAATAACTTTAAATATATTAAATATATTCATCATTTAAATATATTTATTATAATTTTATAATTAGTTAAATATATAATTATATATTTATAAAAATATAAATAATTTTTATTAAAAAAATATTTACATATATTAAATATATTCATTATTTAAATATTATTATAATTAGAATTTTTTAATTATTTATATATTTAACAATTTATTTATAATTATATAAATACTTTAAAAAAATATTTCATTATTTATAATTTAAATTATATATTTTTATAAGATCACTTAGTTTTCTGGACATCCTGAACAGGTCCAATAGCAAGGAGGTGTTTTCTGAAGAATTCGGTAATGCTCATCGAGGTGATGGCATTGTGACGGATAAGTCAACATTGGGCTTAGGACAGATGGATGATCCATCCCACCAGATGATGTTAATGATGAGACACGACAGCAACCTAAAACATGGAAAAGGGTATGTCACCCAAGAGGTAGAGGTTGTGGACAATTCAATAAGTTAGTATTTTTTGTTGTGAAGCGACTTGTTAATTGCTTGCATCCCCCATATTCTTTCGTACTTTCTCTATCTTTTTTCAAAAAAAAATTGGAGCCATGGCGCAGCCCATGGTTCTCACCATCTTGATTATATATAATTACACACACGCACACACATATATATATATATACATTTAATAAATATAAATAAATATAAATATAAATATAGTAAATATATTCATTATTTTCAAATATTTTTTATAATTTTATAATTATTTAAATGTATAATTATTTATTTCTAATTATATAAATATTATTTTTAAAAAAAATTATTTATAATTAAAAATAAATAATGTTATAAATATAATTAATATACATTTATAAATATATTTATTTGATAATATCTATTTATAACTATATTTATATCATTATTAATGAATATATAATCTAAAATACGTGAATATTAAAAATGCGTTAAATTGAATAATTAAAAATGAGTAGACCTTAAAACATTCAATAAATGGATATGTTTTATTAATTATAAAATTTATAAAAAAATAAAATTATGGATATATATTAAAATTAAGATGAATGAATATTGAAAATATTAAAATATAGTATATAAATATGCATAAATAAATTTTAGAAAATGATTAAATTCAAAAAAATAAAAAAATATTTCAAAATATTAAAAATCAATAAATAATACTAACTCGTAAAATTTTAAAAATAAATAAACAAAATCTTCCAATTAAAATTATAATATATTAAATTTATAATGTTACTAAATAAAATTCTAAAATATATATTAAAATTTGAAAAAAAAATCAGAAATATTAGGTGTATATGTTTCAATATAAGATTTCACTAATTGCATAAATATTTATTTGTATGAAATTAATCTCTGTATATATATATATACATGTACAAGTTTGATATATGTTAAAATAAAAAATGAAATTATCCGATATGTAGCATATATTAATGAAATAAATAATAAAAAGAATGAATAAATTTAAAAAATGAATAATTGTTATTGATTATATAGATAATTTTAAAAAATAAAAAATGAATATTTATATTTTTAAATTAATTCATATTAATTATATAATAGAAAACCATACTAAAAACATTAAATGTTAATTAATAAAAATTTATAAATAAATATTAAAAATCGATAAAATTACAAACATGTTGAACAGTGAAAATTTGAAAATGATTAAATTGCAAAAAATTTAAAACAAAAATTAATATTATTAATGAATAAATTTGAAAAAAAAGTAATAAATTGTATATATTGAATAAAAATTTTAAAAATGATAAAATTTATTGATTATAAATGTCGGACTCACATGTGTGATTGAGACCTTTATCAGTACAAGAAATTGCACTGAAAAAGGTTACCCTTTATCAAAACTAAAAATAATTCACTGTCAGTTTCCCTTTATCAGCGCTCAAAAAAGTGATGATAAATGTTTTCCTTTATGAGCATTAAACAAACATTGATAAGGGGTACCTTTATCCAATCTTTTTTCTACTGCTGATAAAGTCTAATGTGGTATATTATGTGTTTTTTGTAGTAATATTTATTTTCTTATTACAACAATGTGATTGATGGGTCACATCAATCTCTACTTCTACCATGATAGAACAATGAATTATTTCATTAGTGATACTGAAGTCCCATAAGGATAACACCCTTCGAAGACTTGGCTTTAAGCTAATAAAGAAGTGATAAACCTTAATTTCAGGTTGGATGATAATACCAGAAGCATACATGAGAAGTCCTCTAAACTTTTCCTCATAGGTACCAATAGATTCATCGTCCTTTTCTTTTATCTCAAATAATTCCTTCTCTGCTTTCATATGAAGAATATATGTAAATTACTTATTGAAATATAATCTATAAAACTCATCCCACTAAATGGAGTCAATCTCTTCCTATTTCCCCAGATTATTGATAAGAGTCCACCATTCATTCACTTCTTTTTCTAAATGATAGACATCCAAATTTACTTTTCCAGGATCTAAACTCTAGAGATTGAAAAATATATTTTTATTGGTACTAATCCATTTCTCAATAACTAGTGTATCAGCAAAACCACCAAAATAATTTGGATGTTTCTCCATGAAGGACTCAAGAGAATGGTTTTCCCTCTATTTATCATTCCTTATTTTAGCATAGTTCATAGCTTGAGAATGTTGTGTGTTTATAGAAATAAGATTTTACATTCTATCTCCCATAATGTTTGGTCTCTCATGAGTAAAATCATTTCATTATTGATTGCACTATGTGTGAATTTAATTCCCTTGGGTTCCAGCCATTGACTAAATCCAAAAATCAAAATGTACGAAATAATAATAAAAGTGGGGAACCACATAATCATGCTAAATAACGTATAATATGTCTAGGTCATGAAACCTTCAACCAATCCTTAGGCTCTACCTATTTCATTGATGGTAATTATTCAATTCATTCATGATGGTTCATAAAGTGTTTGTTAATTTCCAAAACATATCCTATGGGAGTGTCAAACCATGTATATAGAAAGGCGCATTTTTTTGCACCAGGTGATGATAGAGTCCATCTTAATACATCCTTTTTGAAGTTATTACCCCTAGGCACAACCATTCTAGATCCACATCCAATAATAGTATCTATAGATGGATGTAATTTCTTAGAAACCACTTTTTCTATCCTTCACTGAAATTCCTTGATATTTTCCTATAAATTGACTTGTCCTTATGGATCTCACTGATGTTTTCTCATCCTAGTTTCCAAAGGTTTAACTAAATATTGATCTGATCCCACTATAGTGACCCACACTTTTAATATATTGGTATTATATTTTAATATATTTACATTCATCAAATAACATAATTATTCATGCTAGAATCATATATTTCTAGTGCCTTTGGAAACATGGATACATAAATAAATAGTTTATAAGTTAACTAAAATATATCCCACTACATTATTCATAAGTAGAACCCTTCTTAGAAATATCATACATAATACATTTCTTTATAACCTGGAAAAAGAAAACATAATAAAGTGTGAGCTCAGATTCTCTGTATGGGTAAACAAGGGAGATATCATCATAACATGAGAATAATGGCTTGAGAACATATGATTAAATTTTTAAAACCATACCCTTCATATCATAGATCATAAACAAGAGTCACTCCATAAATCATGGAAGGTTATAAGATAATAATCTCAATGTAATAAAAGTACATAATCTATGAGAGAATAAAATTGGCATAAGAAATAGATTTGTGGAATACACATAAGAATATAAAATATTATTTAAAAATCTATCTAAAATACAGTAATAACATGATATGATTTATCTAAACACCCATGTACCTACATTGGGCTTGAGATATCCTCCTGTGTACCCTCTTTTAGGATTGGGATAACCCCTCTTGTACCCGATTTTTGGATTGGGACAACCTACCAAGTGCCCTTTGAGATCATAGAACATTAACCACTACCCAATTAATCAGAGGAGGATATAGGTCCCCCTTCATCTTTGGTAATAATGTGACTACCATCCTTGGTATAATGTAACCATTGTACATAGTTATAACATAAACACCATACTTGGATATAATAGAACCACCATCACATAATTGAAATAATACATATGTGTGAAAAAAATATAACAATGAATACATCATATTAGAACCCATGAAAAAATGGCTTTCCTAAACATTTGATCATAGCCTAACTCAGGGAAAAGAAATGGGTTTGATAAACATTTCATCATTTCATCATAGAGTAACCCATAGAAAAAAGTAAAATTTGTATCAACATATTACCATCATAATCATAAACCATCTGGAGAAATAATAAGGAAGGTATCATTGGTTTATTCCCTAATAAATATTATGGAACATTAAAGGATTTTATCTTAGATGAAAAATTATTTGTAAATATTTTTGGGAATATTTTATGAGGAAAATAACTTTTCCACTTTAAAAATAACCTTTTAAAAACTATAATTTCATATAACATCGTTGAAATTTGTTTCATTAAAAATATACTCAAATTCTTATAAAGGATTATTTAAACCATTGAGTGGTCATGAAAATGAAAAATATTGTTCATGCAATACATGTTAAAACAAAGATTCCTTTCACATTTTTGGTAAAAGTAAATAGTACCTCATCCATAAAATGAAAATAAAATTCATTTAAAACTATTTTTGGTAAAAATAAAAACATTTGGAAATTAAATTAAATATTAATTTTATAATAGTAATAAATTTCTTTAAAACATTTTTAGAAAATATGGATATAAAAGAAAAAGGGTTTTCGATACAAGATAGAAATAAAGTTTATTTTTCTAAAAAAATATTTGGTATCTTAATTAGTTAAAGAGAGGAAAATGTAATCAAGATATATAATTTCATGATATAACAATAGAATAATAAAATTTAGTAGTTTCTTGAGAGATATATCAAAATATTTCATCATTGGAAACTTAATCTTAAATAATCCTGATAAATACTGGGATAGTAACATAAACCCTTTTCCACTTTGATATGTTTTGAAACATAATCCCCATTAAATAAAGAACATTATGTGGATATGTATATCCCATAATTCCATTATAATAATCATAAACTAAATCCTTGGGTAGTATATACACTGCACATAAGAAACAAGTTGTGAATATAGAATGTGTCGCACAAAAATAAAAGTCTGACAAAAATACATTTCCTTAAATTTTGACTTCCTTTATACTCATTAAAACATCACATATAATAAATATATGTTTATTATACATCTATTTATTAACCATTCTTATATATAATATCATTCATGAATTACTTATGACATTTTATTACCCATTTATTTACAATTACATGTAAAATTCCTGTTTCAAGTAATAACTACTTGGTTTATCATATATGTTTTGATTTGGAATTTTCAATACTTTTATTTTTATCATGGTTACATCATATATTTAATGTTAACAAAGATATATTTTTCATATATAATCATTGCATATGTATTTATAGTAACCCACTAAAGTTACATATAGAAAATTAATTACACCATTCACAAAGACGTTAGTTCTAAGATATACATGAATATTGTTTCTATTATCTTGACAGATGGAATGAAAGGAAGGTAAATATTATATAACGTTTTTAGAGACATTATGATGCCATATATTTCACATATATTCATTAATTTTATCTTTATTACCTTCCATGTAAAGTTTAAGTGAAAAACTAATCTCATCACTTCCTGAGGCGGTAGTCCACCATACACATGAGAAAAATTATCATATTTCCCTGCAATGTAAATTAAGAAAGTTTATGTGATATTATAATGAAATAAATATTATTATTTCATAAATATGATATATAAACATTAAATACATTATAATCAATGGTTATGAGAGGTGGTTATGGAAGAGAACATAGATATAGGTTATGGAATTAGCATAATAACATCTCATTATATGGTAGATATTGGAGTTATTATATCAGTATATATTAATTATATTTTATAGAGGTGGAAGAATAAATAAAAAAACTCAAGGTTAATAATTATACCTCTCCTTCAGAGAACCTCTTTAGGTTTATACCTACTTCCATCTTGGGATGGTTTATTAATCAAACAATTACCACTGGGATGTGGGGAGGGAAAAAATAAAAATATTTGGGTATGTCTTGGATAATAAAAAGGGTTTTGGAAGTGTGAATAATAGAGGCTATAGTTTCCCTTTTATAAGTGGGGGAGTGGACACACTTGGAATTTTTTTAAAAGAAAAAGGTGTACCCACAATTTAAACATTTCAAAAGACTCTAAACTGGTTCATTATCAAACTATAAAAGATATATAGTCGAAATATCTATATTTTATGGGATTTGGACATGTTTTTTGGCTCATGTTACACCTTATCCTTTTAGATTAATCTCTATTAAACTTTTTTAAACCTTAATAGTGGTAATCAATTATTTATGTTTTTACTATTCATTTTGAACAAAAAATAGGTTGAACATATTATCTAATATTAATTATTATAATTCCAAATATGGAATAAAATTTTCTAAATTCCATCCACATAAGTGGAAAAAGTTAATTTAAAATTAAACGTATAGACACGTGGAAAAATCAGTTTTCCAAAAAGAAAAGTTTCATAAGTACTGAAAGTTTAAATATCAAAATTCCACATGAATTTGAATCTAATGGAATAAATTGGATTATTAATCAAATAATTAAACTAATGTATATTTTTTTTAAAAAAATAAGATATAACTTTTAAAATTCTTTAAATAAAATGATAGTTATTAATAAAAACCAAAAAAATCACTATTCAATGAAAAAATTTTCATTATATAAAATAATTTTTCTAAAATTTAAAAAATCAATTTTATTATTTGCTCACAAATAATTAAAAATCATGTTTTAAAAAAATTATATTTAAAGCATAAAAATAATTTACTAAAAACTCTGTAATTTTTAATACATATATTTTATATAAATAAAACCTTTATACATAGTTTCTAAAAATATTATTCCTATTCATTTTTTCAAATTTAACAGATAGGTTATAACAATAATGTTTAAATAATAATATTAATAGTATATCACAGTTCATTAAAACATTGTGTTTTGGGTAACAAAAGCTATCTAAGAAATCAATTTTATTTAAAAAATTATTTCATAAAAGATCTAGGTATTTCATATAGTACCCCATGACATATTTTTCCTTTCATTTTCTTTTGAATTAGATTCTGAACAGGGACTTATTATTATAGAAAGTGTTGATGTCCGTCTACTTATAACTTCTTTACCCACCAACCAACCCTAATCTTTCAAAAAGACTCCTCCAAAATATCATATTATGTTGTGGAAGTGATTTTTTATTTTTATTGTGTTGTTTAACTAATATTTAATGGTTTCCCCTAAATATAGGAATAATTTTTTATTTTAGTCTTGGATGTTTTCAATTCTTAACTATTTTCTTTCATTGTTTTATTCCTTTTATTGTTGTTGTTATATGTTTTCTTTACTTTACTATTTTTGAATATTTATTCTTGAATTTTTTTTAAATGCATTTCCGATTTATTTTCATATTATTATTCTAACTATTTACACTTGTTCATATGAAATTGTAAATGTGTTCTACTTACCACGTTAATTTAAATATCAAAAAATGGGGTTAATAAAGCATAAACATCTTTCATGACATCCAAATTATTGTTAATGTGAGACGTAACTCTAAACATTATTTCTGGGAGAAATTAGCATAAACTTTAACAAATTTTATTTTAAATTAATTTCTAAATAATATATTTTCTTTATTAGTTATTTTATTATGTGTTTTTTGGTCATCATGAATGGGTGATTGATGGATAGACTTATATGGATCCAACATATCATAGTTTCTTATATGTTTTATGATTCAAAAATCAATTTCCATTTACTAATTATTTTATCTTAAGTGTTTTATAATTTTATGTCTAACTATTTTTAAGGATTATAAAATATTTAATGACTAAATTCTAAAGTATTTTATCTTATACAGATAATGTGTTAATATAATTTATCCTAAAATCACAAATAAATTCACATTATGAATGTCATAATTTAGTCCTCTATAAAAAGAATTTATATTACATTAAATGGTTATATTACACATAATTAAATTATCTTATGAATCAATTTCTTCACTTTCATAAAAATCTTAAGTTTTTATTAAAGTTTTTTATATTATGGAATCACAGCATAAAATATTATCCAACTGAATAAGTTAATTATCTTATGAAGATGATAAATTAGCAAATGAATTTTAAAAAAAACATATATGTTATTTATCTTATGATATTAAGAGATTATCTTATCAAATAGATTTCTCTTATGGAAACAATAAATCCATATTATTTATCTTATGTGATTTAGCCATAAAAAATCTAGTGTTTTATCTTATGAATCCACACAAAAAAACTATCTTATACGAAAAAACTTTCTAGATGTTTATCTTACAAATATCAATTCATTTTACAAATCGTTATGATTATACTCCTTACCATTGGTGTGACTTTTCAATAATAAAATTGTGTTTTTATATTCTTAAAAAAAATATGTTGTCCATATAATGAATGATCTATTTTGAAAAAATATCTTTTTTCCATGAAAGGAAATATCTAATAAATAATATTTCTTTCATCTCTACCATAGATATTGATTCTATATTTGTGAAATAAGGATACACTCCAATTAAGACCCTACCACTTAAATCTTTTAAAATTATTTTCCACTCATCCATTTGGATTATCTAGTGTTATAAACTTAAAATTCAAAAGTTAAGATATAAATAAAGTGTTTTCCACATTATAAAAGAATATACATGTACATACAAGAATAAGTAATATAAACATGATTCAATTCTAGAAAATACAAACTTAAAAATTAATTATAGTTTTTATGTATACAATACTATTATTTAAAAATAAAGTACCTCTACTGATTCTCTTATATGATACTCATATTATCAGGATGTCTCATAATCTATTGTATGACTCATGTAGAAAATGTTTCCTTCATCCTGTAATATTTTATTATTCATTTTAACTCGATGAAAAGGTTCCTGTAAAAATATCCTTGAAGACTGGTGTTTTGAAAATACTTAAAGAATCTTGGTAAAAGATCACGGTTTTGTACAAATTGAAAGCTTCTTGCACTCATTTGAACAGTCCCGAAGAAAATGACTTGTTCTAGTAAAACCCACCTAAAAGTTGATAATTTATGGAGTGGAATAGGGTATATAAGTTCCCTGAACCACTTTAAATATCATGTGTTTTATATTTTTATTTATATATTTATTTTATACTTATTTCCTTTTTAAAGAAAATATACAAACATATCATTCCAAAAAGAGGTTAGTTTTTAGGAAAATAAATTTTCAAGAACTAAATCAATCCCCCCAACCCTCTTGAGTCTCTGTATAGTCAGTATTTGACCAAAATATGTCGAGAGTGTATAATTTAATGTAATTAAACCCTTAGAACATTAGTGGATCCTCATAACTAGTCAAATAAAAGGATGAAATAACACATCAAAGAAGATATTTGATGTTATGGGATGTTCAAAACTTCATATAGTAACCCTTATAATTTATAATTTTGAAGGTAAAACCAATCAATGGTGGTATTTGGTTAGGAAGACTATGGAAAAAAGAAGAAATTAATGTTTTTGAATGGATAATACAAAAATATATCTTCCTTGAGAATTATTTTTCAAATATTATTCAACATATATTGGAAATACAATCCCTAGAGTTAAAAGAAAAAGTAGGATGCATTTTTTATTAAAAATGAAGTTAATTTTACTAGATTTGTAGGGAATGCACGAAATTTTTTTATCAACCACAATAGTAAAATTGATTGATTTTACATCGGTTGGAATCTAGGTTTTTTAAGGGATATGGTTACTTGTGTGTTTTGAAGTTATGAGTGAATTTTGGTGTGTGATGATAAAGTTGATATGGAGTTTCTATAATTTTACATTAATAAGGATAAGAAGCAATATAGGTCATTTAAAATGGTGAATTATTCATTGAAGAAACTTGAATTTATAGAAATTCAGTTTCCCTCGTTCGATACAAGTGGTAATAAACATTTTGGGGAATTTTTTTTGTGACCTGGGAAGTATTACTAATTTGGATGGCCATAAAACAGGGATTATGATTTCAAAGAAGAAATAAAATGTAATGGTTATATTTTTAGAGAAAAGATGATAGTGAAATATTTGAATTTTAATAATATGATATATTATTAGAGTTTTTTTAAAGAAGGTATGGAGGATAGTGATACCTATAACATTAAGAAGAAATTTGTGTCAATGTCATTTTCTATTGATGGGCCATCAAAAAATGTTGTGAGAACTCATAAGGAGTACAATATTTTTAGAAGATTAATATTAGGTATAGGTACCATCAGCTAAATGTGAAGGAAGTGGACATTCTGAAGATAGTGTTTCAAACTATGTATTATTTTGATAAAACCTGGTAGAATGAATTATGAAGGATCATGTGGAAGATCATGTCTTACATGAAAATATATTATTAGTCAATAATAGTAATTTATCTAACATTAATGTTGATAAAGTTGGTGTTATGAAATTTGGAAAGAGGTTATTTCTTTTATGAGATTCTTAGTTATGTAAAAAATTGTTTAGTGAACCTCACAACACTTCATTTTTTATTAATTTTGGTATAAATAAGATGATACTTATAGACCTTTGAGAATATTATTGGTTAGAAGGTATGGAGAAGGATATTTATGATTTAACCATGAAATTTTTCCCATGACTTCATGTTAAAACTGAATGAAAATTGTTGAATGGGTTACTTTAACCATTTTTAGTGCTATAAAGGAAATTAGATAACATATATATGGATTTTTATGGGAATTCCAAATACATATGAGGTAATAATTTAAATTTTATTATTATTGAATGATTGAAAAAATATGTTTATTTTTTTCATATTCGAGTTTCCATGTATTTGTATTTTGTTTCTAAAATTTACCAGAATGGGATGGCCAGGTTACATGGAGTTCCCCTCTCTATTTTATCTGATCATAATCCCTAGTTTATAACTAATTTTTGGAAGATCCATTAGAATTCATTGTGTATTAAGTTAAATTTTAGTATAAATTATTACCCTCAATACAATTTTCAATCAGAATAGATAATTCAAATATTGGATGATGTGATTAAATATTGATCATTGAACTATATGGGAAGTTGGGATCATAATCCATATTTAGTTAAATTTTCTTATAATAATGGTTTTCATTATAGTATTCAGATTTTACCTTTTGATTCATTATATGGAAAGTGGTGTTGAACTCCACTAAGTTGTGGAAAAGCTTGTGAAATAAAATTATTGGAACGAGAATTGGTAGAAAATATGGTTGAAAAGGTAAAGATGATTTAACATTATATGATGCTATCACATATTAGGTAAAATAGTTTTGTATATAATTGGAGGTAGGACCATTCATTTTCGATAGGTGATCATGTATTTCTTAAAATATCTCCTTAGAAAGGGGTAATATATTTTGGTATAAAGGGAAATTTGAGCCCATGGTACATTGGACCTTATGAAATTCTAGAGAAAGTGTGATAAATTTCTTACTGGTTATATTTACCTCTAAGTTTATCTTCGGTACATAGTGTGTTTAATGGCTCACCGCTAAGTAATTATGTACCTGATCCATCTGATGTTTTTAGCTTAGAGGTGGTACAATTATAAGTGAATATCTCTTATGTGAAAAGGACAATTTCTATACATGATAATAATGATAAAGCATTATGGAATAAGTTAATTATCTCTGTTAATTTTTTTTTATAGAAATCATATGGTTGAAGAAGCAGCATGGGAATCTAAAGAGTTTATGGAAGAAAGAATACCCTAACATGTTTAGTAATGAACAAAATTATGTGGAAATAATTTCATAAAGAGGGGAACAATTTTAAAATCCTAGTAATGTAAATAATAAATTAATTTCATATCTTATTAATTTTCATAAATATATTATTTGATTAATATATAATATGAAACTTTTATTTGATTTTTCATTCTAAAAATAAATGGTTTTACTATAATAGAAATTTTTTCCATGAAATATATGTTTTTATTTAAAAATTAAAAAACTAAATTATATAGTTTTAAATATAAAAAATGAACATCATTTTTTTGATTCATCGAATCAAAATTAAATACGGATATTTTTTTATTTTTCTAAAAATAGCCTTTTTCACATTTTTTCAAAAAAAACATTTCATGGTGTTACATATACATTTTTTAAAAATTTAATTTTTTCCTATCTTGAAAGTGAATCTTGAAAAATGTTTTTCACATTTTAAATTTTTTGGTTTGAATTTATTAATGTATTTACTTTTCTTTTTGGTCATTATAAATGATTACCATTGTAAAACATTATCACACTAGTAAAGCAAAAAAGGGTTAATATGGGAGGTTGTAAACTAATATATAAGGAAACAAATATCTCTGAAACATAGTTAAAAGTAATTTTATGAGTTTATCTTGACTATAAACTATATTTTAATATAAATGTTTCAGTTTTGTTTCCTGGACCTTGAAAAATCCATTTATTGAATTTAATTTTTTAATGTATATATAAGATTTCCACTCCCCTCACTTATAAAAGGAAACCTCCTATACATACTTTTCCACACACATTAAAATACTTATATCTACCAATATATACCTAAATCACATCCGAACATCCCTTCCCATGTCCTAGAGGACCTTGTTATCTCAAAAATGCACTCTTGGAAGGATTAAGGTGTAATCCAAAGGGTGATATTCGAGGAGTATGTATAAGTCCCAAGATACTTATTTCAAGTTTATTTTTTCTTATATCTCTGAAAAATATAAATAAAAATGTTATTATGTTGATAAAACAACTCCTTTTATCTCTATTTTATCCTGTGTGAAATGAAAACATTGCTCCCATATATGTTTAGACTACCACCTCTATCAAGAGATGTGTTTAATTTTTCATCCCTTACTTTCATGGATGGTTATTATGATGGATTTATGGTATATATATGATATTTTTGAAATTATTATAATTTTTTTGATAATATATTACTCAACTTCTTTTCCTTCAATCCATTGGAAAATGACATTGTCACTTGTCCATATGTGTGGACTAACAACTCGATGAAGCGATACGATTAATTTTTTGTTACCACCTCACATGGAAGGTTATAAGAATGAAAACAAGGAATAAATATGACATATAAAAAATAATTAATATTTTTTAAAAGTAAAATATTAACTACTTTACTTATTTTCAACCTAGTATAAAAATGTAAATGTCACACATTTGTAAATGCGGACTACCACCACTATGAAACAATATGATTCATTTTACATGACCACCTTATATGGATGGTTTTAAAAATATATTGAATTCATAAAAAAGATAATTATAATTTTTAAAAAAAATATATCAATTAACCTTGAACACTTTGACCTTGTTCAACACACAGATGATGTTTTTAGGTTATAAACCAAACAACCAGAAAATGTCAAATATGAACTTAAAATTTTTAGTAACTCAATAAAACATAATAAAAAATAAAATCAAGTTAATAATTATAGTGTAATGAACATGAAAAAGTTACATAAATGTTTTTAAAAATAATATAATTTTATTACATAGGATGGTAGTCATATGAACAAAATGAATCAAGACTCTGTGTAAAAGACTTTCGTTAAAAAATATTGTCATAATGTTTTCCATACTAGTTTTTTTCTTTTTCATTATGATTATTTTAAATTCCATAATAATGTTATTATATATGCTTAAAAATTTTATAGAGTTCATTTTTTTACTATTTTTACATTCTTTACAAAGTATTAAAAATATACCTTTTCAACATTTTCGGTGTGGGTTATTTTTTACTTTCTATCAAAGTACCAAAAAAACCATTTTAAAATGTATACAGTTTAGCCGATATTTACTATCATAATAACTATTATTAATTATTATTATTCCTATATACCTATGTATATTTTTATTAAAATAATATTATATTCCTACACTTTTAGTAATTTTTTGTTTTAAAATTTTTTTCTATGAAAATGGAAAATTCTTCTCATTTTTATAAGATAACTAAAAGCATTATTTATTGTCGGGTAGAAAAACAATTTTAAAGAGTTTAATATTTAATGTGAAATATATATATATATATATATATCTGTGTGTGTGTGTGTGTGTGTTTTATACGTGATATGGTTCTTATAAATTTTATATAAATTACTTGTGAGTCTTAAATAGCTCTGATGATAGGTGAACCTGATATGGCTTTCAAATGCATTGAGTAAAGTAACAGTGTTTACGTGTGGTGGGTTACTCCTATAAGATTTTTTAATTATTTGTTCAAGTGATTTCAGTTCAAGGGTTCTTATATGGGTGAATGAAAGTACAATATTCTATGGGACTGTATGGAATTCATTCAATATTTTTTAAAAGATAAGGAAGTGAACTTATGTTTTTTAAGGAAAGTTTATGGCCTTTTAAAAGTCAAAAGGGTTGTTTTCAGGGAAAGGCATTCATGAGTTCTCATGTTTCCCAAGAAACCCTCATGATTATTTTTTCCCTTTATGAATTTATATGAAATTTTTCATGAATGGTATTTAATAATTAGTTAAATTTAATGTAAAAGTAATCGTATTTTTAAAATAATTTTTTATTTTGCAAAGGATAAGTTTCATTTATATTTTCTTGTTTATAAATGTATCAATAGGATTATTTTTTTTATGTTCCTTACTGATATTTATTATTATAATATTATTATTTCAAATGTTTTTGAAGGGATTATTGATGAGTAGAAACTATAATACATTCAAAGATCCAATTATGGTTGTTATCTTGAATGTATAATGTGTGTTTATAATGAACTTGTTTGTGGGAAAAATTGAAAATGTATGGAAGCATCCTCTTTTTAATGTAACAACATTCCTAATTCTCCAAAAATAATAACATAAAAAATTATTTGGGAATTTAATGATGTAATATGGCCTATAAATCATGTAATTTATGGGATGTTTGTGTTCTAGTGGTTATACAAAAAGTATATAATTCCAAAAAATATAAGATAATGATTTTTAATATGAAACTATCATACAAGTACACCATTTAAAATCACCATATCATCATAGGACTTGTAATAATGGATAACACATCCATAAAATATTTTTGGTGATCTTTTATATCCATGGAATATTTGACATATATTGTAAAATTTTCAATATCAAGATCTCCCTAAATCAATCAGATGATCCTCATCATAAAGGTTTATCCAAAGTTTAAATACATGAAAAATATAACCTAATTACTGTAAAAAATATTACAAATATTACACTTGACTAAAACGATCCAATATATATACAATGTAGATGAATCATAGAGATTTATGACTTCCTTATCACAATTGTGGATGTCCACAATGAGGAGAAATTGTCAACAATACATCATCACTAACATCAAACTCTAAAAATATCTTCCTTCAGTATATATATGATTTCTCATGAATTAAAAAGATCCTTATTCTTTCTTATATTATTTTAAATCTCTAATTTATTTTATATAAATTTCTCTCTAATAATCATTAGTTCACTAATTTTCATCCAACACAGAATTGATTGGGATCCATGCTCTACTTCAAACAACTGCATTCCAATGAAAGAGTGAATTCATTACTATTAGAAAACTAGACCAATGATAAATGAATTATATATTATCCACTAAAATTTAGAATGTGTTCCATTATTATATTCTTAATTTTTTGAATTCACACTCTTTTTAATCATCATTTTATGGGTGGAATGTAGTGTTAAAGAATAACCAGGTACCATAGGCACATTGAAATACCATACAATTTTATATTTTTTTAAAAAATAATTATTTGACATGATAATATTTGGATGTCCATAAATTTTATCCACATCTAAAACATAAATGCTTTCCAAACTATCTACTATACATGAAACCCATATTTGAATGAAACTAAATAAATTTTTTAATTAGTAAACATCAACCTAAATAGTCTCATATTTTCCCAATGAATGAAATAACTCTATCGAAATATACATTGATATATTCTCCCACTTCTATTATAATATACTTTAATTAAATTACATTCATATCTAAAGATAATTCTTATCTTTCACTTACTAACATAAAAAAAATTTAGATACTAAAATTTCCACCAAATCTTTTTTCCAAATCGATTAAAACTATTTACACAAAATAAGAAACATATTCAATATACTTTGATTTAAAACCAATGGAGAATAATGAAACTCACTTGAAACCTCATTCTAAAAACTCTGAGGTGCATATACTCACCCATAGAAAATATCAAATGTTCCTTACAATTCTTCTTATTATCAAGTACATATTAATTAATAATTTGATTTTTCTATAAATTTACATTAATATCCTAAAAGTATGATTCTAAAATATATTTAAACAGATAAGAGTCCAAAATTTGGTATAGGAAACCTCTACTACTAACCCTATCTATGGACAATTTCAGGGTTATGACCTACTCTATCATTTTATATTCCTCAAATTTTTATGAATTTCATCACCATGGTCTATTATTATAAAAGTTTTCATCTATCAAATTAACTTTAACCAACATACATGTATTTTAAAAATCATAGTCATATAGATATTAAATCCATCTATACAGGAATATATTTAAATCCATTTAAAAAAATATATATCACAAAATCTTATGGTTGGTATAAACCATAAATTCTTATCACAATAAAGAATTACTTCAAAACATTAATGTGAATATCATATCATGAGATTCAAGATCATGGGTTGTGTAATTATGATCTTTAGGCCTCAATTGTCTAGAAACATCTGATATGATACCTCTCTCTTAAATCAAAATGGAACCTAAGTGAAAAATTAATTAATCAAAATATCCATCATAGATAATTCATTTTTTAGGAAAGTTAAAAATATGATTATTATTCATATTATTATTTATGAATTAAAATATTTCTTGAAATTATGGAATCCAAATAATAAAATGACTTTTCTCATTTAATTTTATAAGGGATCCATAATCTGATAGAATGTGGACACAAAACTACATTAATATTCAGCTAAATCTAGAAAACTATATACCTAAAAAATATGATTAAGTAACTCCTAAGATACAAAAACATTTATATAAGATAGATATATATTAAATACACATTTATATATAGCTTTCTTAATAAAGTGAACCTCTTGTTTTCAAATCATACACTTCAACAACTTCACATATATATGATGTTGAGGAAAAAATTTCAAAACTTACCATAGATTCTGAGCATGATTTTCTATATCCTCAAGTAAAATAAGATTTAACTAATAAATAACAACAAAAACTGACCAATATATTTCTTTAAAACCCAATTCATTTACCCTAAAACCCTTTAAATTCATTCTCAATTCAATGTGGAAACATTATGAACTCAAAATTTCATTAATGAACTTAATGACATTCTTATAAATATCCTCTACATTTTTCATTATATCATTATATCATGTCTGTAATTCTATCATTGAAAATCAACTATTTACCATCGAATAATTTAATTTATAGTCAATTCATTGAAATGGGTAGTGGTTCTTTATCATCACTTGATTCAAAATTAGATAATTGGTACACAATTTTAATCTACCACAAAACATCTTAGAAAACCATATCAGTGCACTCCATAGAGATATTATTCAGTAAATGAAAACTATTTATAGAACATCATCAATTTGAATCTATTACTCCCAAATCTTAACATAATACATACATTAAGAAATTATGAATATCAGTTACATACATAGATTTAACTAAATTTAAAACTCAATATCCGACCTCATATGTAAATTAATAATATATTCAATAAATACATCTATAAATTGTTATACCATTATAAGAAACTTATTTACCTATATATTAGATATAAAATTCATCGAACTCATAAGTTGAGGTATATTTCACTGAGGCTAAATGCATCAAAACCCATTATATCAATCTCTCTATTATAAAAACTATGAAATACCCTTTCATATAAGAAATGTTTACCCCATTTCATTAGGAATAAACATAGTTTTACACATAATATGACAAAACCATGTTAAGTATAACATATTCGAGTTTCAAATGTAATAAAATTAAACACCATTTCAGCTAGTTACGCCCATCATCAACTCAAATATATGGATTAACACAGTTGAGGTATGTTTCATTAAGGCTAAATGCATCGAAACCCATTATATCGATCTATCTATTATAAAAACCATGAAATAAACTTTCATGTTAGAAATTTTACCCTATTTAATTAGGAATAAACATAGTTTTACACATAATATAACAAATCCATGTTAATTATAACATATTCAGGTTTCAAACGCAACAAAACTAAATACCACTTCAGCTAGTTACGCCCATCATCAACTCAAATATATAGATTACCACAGTTATTATCAATTAATCACATATTGAAGTAGATTACAAAAGATAATCATAGATCCACTCTATAGGAATCCCTAAAACTTAGAATTTACTATATATAATAAGTGTTATAGATTACTATAGAGTGGAATAATTTAATATATATAATAAAAAAATGTGGAGAATAAAGTAAAACAAAATATATTTAAGGGTGAAAATATTTATAATATATCTCACAAAACCTTAGGTCCTCCCAGTTTATTGATTCCAATTTTATGTTATTTCTATATGAAAAAATCCTCTTTAGTGTGGTTTTTTATTCATTCTATAACTTGAATTTAATTAATATTCAAGACTTATGAAGGAGAAAAATGATGGGGTTAACCTTTAACATTATCACCATACTCCAATAGTCAAATAAGTCATCAATGTTATTATGGTGGAAATAATTATGGTATATATTATAATTAAAAATATTACATTTAAAACATAAACATATGCATTGGTGTATGTAATATACACTGATATAATAGACTCATAAACTAATTATTCCCTATACCACTATATAAATAGATTAAAACATTATTATTTACATCAAAGGGATGTGAAAAATTAGTTTTTGGGAATTTTGAATAATGTGTTTTAGGATAGTGAATAAATTGGTTAGCCTAATACTGAATATATGATCAAAATACCTTCTCAAGGCATTGATATCACCACTACCAATATTTTATAAAATATGTTAAATAGTTCAACAGACTAAAATTCTTTATTCCATACACTCAAACATGAGAATTACCATGATGGATATATAAAATAGATTTTATCAGTACTCATATAAAATGGTGGGGAACATTAACTTAGATTCAATTTGATCTCAAAACTAAATCCACTTTATTGTGGAAACATTATACTCCAAAAGAAACAATATTAACCACTACAATTACACTCCACATATTAATAACACAACTATTGTAATCCACTAATCATTGACTATGTGAATATGATAAAGACTTTATCCAATTCCTACAACTATTTCTTAATATCCTAATTAGAAATAGACATCGCATACTTTTATAGGTTATACTATTAGAATTCTCATAAGATAATCCTCTATGCTTCTGTAGTCACTAGTTCTACCCTCTAATAAACAATATCTAATGGTTTATGTAAACTTTTTTATTACTTCCCTATTTCTGTATAAAAATTTAATGACTATATATAAAAATATATTTTATCTCAAGGAAATATAAATTATTCTCTATACAACATCAAGATCAATGTAAACCAACAATTAAATTCTCGTTTCACTCAATCATTACAGAAACAAAATTTATGATTCTTACAAAAATAATTACATAGGATAGATGTAAGACACAGTTTTAAAATATTGGTAAAATAATTGAGTTTAGTTTAGTGATATTATTGTGTGTGTGTTTTTGTGGTTATTAAAATTTTTAGTGTTTTAGAAGTACGGGGAAGTGTAAAAGGTCATTGGGAGGAATTTAAATATGTTTTGTGGTAGCATTGGGAATCCAAGGAGGAATTAATGTTCTATGAAAAATACCAAATAGATGTGAGTCTTGATCATTTGGACTCATAATATTTGATAGTGGGGTTTTCATTGTCTTTAGAACTATGAATTTTGGGTATATATCCTTTAAAAATGTTATGAAAATCTATTTTTTAACCATAAACACCCTAATTTATTATTTATTTTGTCCCTAACTCATAGTAGAGGCTTCCTTGGGTAGATTTAGGTTGTTTTTTATATATTTATCCCTCTAGTTATCTTCTACATTTAATATTTAGAGTTTTGGGTTCTTTATTGAAAGTATATTTCCCCTTTTTTCTTTTTCTCCCCCTATTCTTCTTGAATTTATGGTTTGTACCAGGTATTTCACCAATGCTTGGAGAAACAATTTTGATTGATTAATATTTTTTAGGGAAAATATACAAAATTGTTATAAATATTAATCATATTATTTCATCTCATATTAAGTAGTAAAACCACCTATGTTTTCTTTCTATATTTTGAAAAAAAATTAGGGATTTTTTGAAAATTTATTTTATTGAAATTGATGCTTTTAGATGGTTTCTTTTTTGGAGGTTTCGAAAAGGAATATTGAAATAGATATGAAGTGAGTGGACTATCCTACAAAATATTTTTTTTGTCAAAACAAATGATATTATATTTTATTTTCTGAAAAAAATATTTTATATATTTATCATGACTTGATTATTTGAATTAATAGTTCCTCCCAATGGGGTTTTTGTGTTTGATGTTTTTAAAAAATTGGTAAATGGTTAGTGGTCAAGTGTGTGTGTTTTTTAATAAAATTAGTTGAGTTGAAAACCATAACACCCAAAGTTTTTATGAATTATTATTTTTGAATAAATTAAATTTATTTTTTAGATTGTGTTATGTGAAACATTGAGTTTATGTTGTGTTGCACATGACACAGATTTTTAACAAAAAAACATAATATATTATTAATATTATTAAAATAAAATTATTATAACCTAGCCGTAAAACAATGTGATGTGAATAGTAAGAAATATTTTTGAAATATTACTTATTTTTAATTTTATATAAATAAAACATATTGATAAAAAAGTTCATAATTTTTCAATAAAGTCTTTATATGTTTTAAAAATACTATTTTCTCAAAAAAAGTGTTTTTTAACCGCAATAAAATTATATTTTTACAATTTTATAAAATTTATTTAATAAAATGACATTAATTTTCTAAATCATCCTATAAAAATTATCTTAGTTTTAATTTTTTATAATTTTCTGAAAAGAGTAATTTTTTATGAATAGTGAAAAATAATGAATTTTAATTAAAAACATCCTTTTCATTTAAATTATTTAAAAAGATAAATTATATTTTATTTTTATTTTAAAGTAAAATTAGTAAAATTATATGTTTAATAATAAAATTTATGTTATTTGAATCATTTTAATATATAATTATGACATAAAAACCATGTAAACTTTTGAAGTTTTTATCTTTGAAAACTCATTTTATCATCACATTAGTAGGATTAATTTTTATATTAAATTTTTGGAATTTTATTAATTGAATTTATAAAAATGGATAAAATATTTTTAATAAGTGTAATTTATATTATATAATTGGTTCAAAATAATTTTTTACCATAATGAATAGTGAAATAGTAAAAATTAATTATCATTGTTAAGGTAAAAATGGGTTTACCAATGGGTTAAACTTAAAAAGACAAGGGTTATAATAACATAAAAACAAGTCTAAAATATATTTTATTTCCATATTTAGACCATATAATAACTATGGTTATATAATAATCTATTTTCTACCCTTTTATATGTAAAATATGTGGTTATACCTTTTTCTTTTCACAAATTACAAGGGTGTCACTCACCTCATTTATAAAAGGTCACCCCTCTCCTCTCTTCTTTACAACTTAAAAACATTTGTTCATCCATGATCTACACAAATAACATCCCAAATTCCATACTTTCATCCAAGAATATTTATTTTGATCATAAATCTACCCATGAAAGGATTTTTGTGCACACCTAATGAGGATACCATTAGAAGATGTAACATTTTTCATCGAACATTTTATTTTTATTTCTTACTCCACCTCATTTAATTATTATTAATCTATGATGATATAATAAAATCATGATATTAAATATATTAATATGTTTTTATATTAAGTACTTTTCCTCAAACCATCTACACTTTCATTAAATGGGTTACAAATTCATCATTTACATATATGGCGAACCGCCGCCTCGTGAACCGATGTCAATCATTTTTTCATTACCACCTCTCACGGTAGGTTATAATGATGTATTAAATGTTTATATATAATATTTATGATATTATTAAACTTCAAGAATTATAATATTACACATATATTCCTACTTTCAATTCTTTGATAATAAGATAATGTCGCTCGTGTGTACGGCGGACTATCGCCTCACGAAGCGATGTGATTCATTCACCATTTACATAGAAGGTAATAAGGATAGATTTAATGTAAATTTTTGAAATATATATATATGAAATAAAAATTATTATGTGATTTAAAAATATTATTTACCATTATTTCTCTCAATCATTCAATAAAAGGGAAATATATTTAATGCATACATACGATCTACCGTCTCCATGAATGGTGTATTTCATTTACTATATCTAACCTTTATGGAGTACTATAACTACATATAAACTCAATATATATTCTATTTATATAATGGTTTTAATTATTTATATTATGAAACTATGATAAATATAATAGTAATAAAAATAAAAAATCAAAAAATACAAGAAAAACCAAGCAGTTATTGCCCGAAACGTAACTTTAACATAGAATTTTTAATAAATGGGTAATATAAGGTCATTAGAATGTCATATATGTTATGATATATATGAGTATGATAATTTAATAGATTTATATTAAAATTATATTTACTATAAAATATGTTCTAACATACATGAAGAAAGTTGATACATAAGTTAATATATTTTTGTCTCAATTTCCTTTACCAATAACATTTGTATTGTTATGCACATATCTTATTTTATGAGGTGTACATACAGACCCTTTTAAATGTAATATCATGATTTTATTTATTCTCATTATTTTTTAGGTTTCATTACATTTTATTCCTTCATGGGGCTTACAATTCAATGTTACTAAAGTGGTGATGATTTTATGTTACAATCAAATCATCTATCAAGATTGTTTATGGTTCTGTTTCTGATGATGAAATATTGTGATCCATTTCTCAAAAACTCATGAATTTTATTATCCTTCTATTAGTTCATTAGAATATATTTTCCCCTTTATTTTCCTCTCTTTATGTATTCAAGAGTTCCAAATAATTTTTTATGAAAAAAAATCATCTTTATTTATCTCCTTAGTCGAAAACCCATTTTTCTTCCAAAACCATGTTTTCTAAAATTATTTCCAATTTTTTCACATTTTGAAAATTATTTATTAAATGAATATTTACCCATATTTTACTATTTTATAAAAATAATTTAAATGAATATTCTTGTCATCTTCTAAACAATGCTCATTTGGATTTTACTGAAAATGTGTAAGGAATCATTATTTTTAATATGTATGTTATGAACAGAATTCTCCAATGTCATGACCTTTACTTTTTTAAAAAAATTCCTTTATAATGTTTTGATTTCATTTTCAAATAAAAGTATTTCTAAAATGTTTTATGAATTTTTAGTGTTAAAATTTATTTTCAAAGAAAACTTATCTTCCCCAAGAAATGTTTCATGTGATTTATCTTTCAAAATCATTATCCAATAATATAGAATCCCTTGATGTAATTTATTATTTACTGTTGATATAAACCAAGCATACCATTTTTATTCTTTCTTTGAATTCTTTTTGAGGGAAATATTTTTATGATTTATATTTATATTCTATGGGTTATACCATGATAAAATTCTTACGAAACCCCTTTCTTTCGCCACAGGTTACGTAATAATGAAATGATGAAATTATTATGAAAACTATTACTTTTCCACAAGTTATGATATGTTGAAAAGGTTATGATTCCCATTTAATTTCATGTATTATGATATGATTAATTTTCTATGGTCTTGTAGCACATATATGAATGATTTTCATTATGTGGTGAGTGGAACCTATATCTTCCTCTAATGCATTGGTTAAATATTTATATCCAATGAGATAGAAAATACTACATTGGGGAGTGAACCTAATTCATTAATGGAATTTTTCCACTATGATGATCTCGGTATTGAAGCTTGACTATTATGATGGTTTGGAGAGTGAACTCATTCATCTATAATATCCATAGTAGTGAGCCTTGACTTCTATGGAAAATATTTTCAATACCTATGTGTTTGACACAAAAAATATATCTTATTACAATGTTATGTTCTCATGGATCATTCTCTATGATTATATTACGATTAATGTCTTATAAACATCTAATATTTATTCAATGACTAAATATTATGATCCTTGACATGAAATGTATGGTTTTTAAAATTTATTCACATGTTTTAATACCCTTATGTTCATGTTATGCTTACGTATCTCCCATAATTACCTTTACCAGTCATTTGAGCTATCTATTTCGTAGATTTCATTTCCCCCATGATATAAAGAAATATATTATAGTAGATGCTCCATTTCGTTACAGATTCCAATGAATGGTAAAGGGGAATATCTTAAGCACAAAGAGGTTCACCCTTTGAAGAACTTCAAAAAATTTGAAAAAGGCATGAACTAGGAACCCTTTTAGAGTAAGTTGCACAAGTAACTTGTGCGCCACATATGGGTTGTGCAGCTCACTTGCGCGCCCTCTTTGAAATTTCGCCCAAGGTGCAAGGTGGCCTATAAATAGCCCCTGTGGGCCCCCCATTTTAGAGAGGTTTTTTTCCTGAAGTCAAATTCAAGCTCTGGTTGCCCAAGTCTTCAACTCAACTCTTTTGAAAGTTTCTAATGTAACTTTTTACCTAGAATGTAAGACTTCAAGGAGTAGAATAAGGCCTATGATTTTAGAATTCATCAACACTTGCGTGACTAAGTGTCCAAACCTCCTTAAAAATAGAAACACTAGCGTGATTCCCTGCCCTTTCAATGAAACTTGCATTCCATCCTTTTGGAAACATCTTAGGATAATATTAAAGGCTTGAGTTAACTCTCTCCCAAGTATTACCCTACAGATACTTCATCTCCCAGGTGAACCCATGACGTGAAAGTACACTTGCGCGGCCAACACTTGCGTGCCAACTTCATTTGTGTGTCTCTCTTTCATTCACCTCTCCTCTTCAAGATATTATCCCTCAAACCCCTTTTCAAATCCATTAATAGCATAGTTCCTTTGTTGGAATCCTTATCTGAAAGGAATTATGTGAGAACCTCTCTCAAAACCTCTTGACTTACACTACGGTTAGAGGTTTCATCCATATAATATCATCCTTTAAGATGATAAGATCCTTAGTTTGGGCATCCTCTTCAAGAGTAAGCCCCAAGTTTCCTTAACCTGGGCCTCCTTCTCAGGAGTAATCCCCAGTCACAAGTTCCCTTAACTTGGGCCTCCTTCTCATGAGTAAGCCCCAGTCACAAGTTCCCTTAAACTGGGCCTCCTTCTCCGGATTAATCTCCAGTCACAAGTTCCCTTAACCTGGGCCTCCTTCTCAGGAGTAATCCTCATTCATAAGTTCCCATAACCTAGGCCTCCTTCTCAGGAGTTACCCCCAGTCATAAGTTCCCTTTACTTGGAACTCCTTCTCCAGAGTAAGCCCCAGTCACAAGTTCCCTTAAACTAGGCCTCCTTCTCAGGAGTAATCAGCAGTCATAAGTTCCCTTAACATGGGAATCCTTCTCAGGATTAATCCCGAGTCATAAGTTCCCTTAACATGGGCCTCCTTCTCAGGAGTAATCCTCAGTCATAATTTATTTTTATTTGGTTCTTTTTTCTCTAGAGTAATTCCCGACCATAATTTTTTTGATTTGGGCCTCCTTCTCAGGAGTAAGTCCCGATCATAAGTCCCTTTCAATTTGGGCCTCCTTCTCAGGAGTAAAGCTCCGGGTTAAAACTCTAAATCTCTATAAAGTGAAAATAACTTTATAGACCCTGCTCCTGGGATTCATTCATGAAGTAAGTCCTGGTCTTCATCTACCTGGGTTGTCATACATACATAAGCCCCACATAATTTCTTTTGACTGTGACTTTTGTGGAACAATCTTCGGGTTTACTAATACCTCTTATTTATCACACCAAGCATGACTCGCGTGAGCTTAGAGTGTAAAATTAATCATGACATCTCTTTTTGGGTCATTAACCATGCATAAGCCCCGTATTTCTTCACCCGAACTATGTGGACTTTGATTTCTGCCTTAAAAGTAGAGTACGAAGGAAGCCTTTCCAAGGTTCAATCCCATCATTCATTGATTCTTTTACATCCCATATGACGTTAAACTATATCCTTCTTATCGAACTACATGGGTTCTGATTCCTTTTTAACAAGGATACGTAGGTATCCCATCTGTGGGTACGATCCCAACTCTGAAATAATCCATGTCCTTCTGAATGACAATAAAATTCAAGTGAGCCACTGAGTGGCTTTAAAATCAATATGGTTATCATGATGACCAATACATTTATATATAATGTATTAAAGGATACCATTGACTAAGAATATCTAATACATACGGATGATTCTCTATCAATGAAGAACCTAAAATACCTATAAAGGATTCTCTAAATCTCATACATATTAATCATATATTTCCAAATATAAAGAAAAAATCTGTTTTATGCTTGGTGAATTAATAAGGATTCGTGAACATAACTTAATTCTATAAGAGAGTCCCGGAGTAGGCAATAATTCCCCCCAAAAATTTGTGATGATCCTGACCTCCCATCCTCTCGACCAATGCAAATTCTTAAGCCTCATAGGTCCACAATTAATGAGCACCTAACTTTGGAAAGTAGGTCCAAATGGATATAGAATCATTCGGTGTTTTTGGTTCTACAAATAAACCTGTTAAAAACTGATTGAAATGTTTTAACCTTAAACAAACAAGATCATCCCCATTTCCAGAAGAAACAAAAAATGGTGAACCAGATGTGAATCCTTAACCAAGTTAAATTATGTTTTACTTATTTGTTAGGCCCCTATTAAACTCAATATGAGGTCCAACAAATCAATAAATAAAATATGTGCTCATCCAAAAGATGTATTCTGGGCAGACTTATCTTGATTGTGTCTGCTATATCAAACAGTCACTCTTTTCCAAGATCTCTCTGCATCACAAAATAGCTTATTTATGGTTCACACCTGTGACTGCCTCGGCCGCTACTCCTATTGGATCCTCGTCCGCTCTGGGGAAGACATCACCTACTTAGAATCTTCAACGCTGGGTCTCAAATGCATTAGTGATGGAATACCGTTAACATGGTACCATCCTGAATCTGGAGGTCGCTCGACAATCCCTCCAAGTTAACAACTCACTCTGGTTGTCCGGATAGCGATGACTAGTGGTCAAGAAATAGGTGGTTCCAACCACCATCTCCAACCATTTTATGTCCTTATCCCTGGAACGCAATAACTAGTCCCCCCCATATTATAAGGAGGTGAATCAAGAGGTCACTAAAGGCCTCAGTTCAAAAATATAGGAGTTCGTCCTGAGGACTCCCACCAACAATAATCGCCAGACTCATGCAGTAGTGCACCCTCAACATGATTAGGGTATCACCTATAGGCATTCGGCTTAGGTTCCTTAGACCTGAGCATGCTAGAAAAACCGTCAGAGGTGAAATTAGGCCAATAGGGAGCAGGTTCTTACCTCAACCCCCTCCGAAGAAGTCCATCAACATAACATGATGGAAAACAATGAACGGGTATATACACCCGTCCGTCCTAATTTCACTACCCAGTAGACTCATCTGGCAGTAACAAACCAATCTCGCCAGGAAATTCGGGCAGATTACTATAGGCAGGCACATACACCTATTTATAAATCATCAACCAGTCAGTAGGCTTGTCTGACTGCATCCAAAGAAGCCCGCCAACCAAATGTGGTGACCACCTATAAACAGGCACATACACCTACATACACTCATCAATTCTGACAACAGTATCGTCTTCCAGTATTGAAGGAAGTTCATCAATCATATTCGGTGGAGAACAATCAACAGGCACATACACTTGCAATTCATCAAGTTAACCAATAGTCTCATTTGGTAGCACCCAGAGATGTCAATTGGAAAGCTCCAATGACAAACAGGAAGTAGACACTACTCTCTTCCCCCACACATGAGTACTGTCAGAATTCACTGATAGGAAAAGGAGGACAAGAGCAGAAACACACACCTAATCCAAACATAGAATGGATGTATATTCCCATTCCGGTAGCCGAAGTCACCAAGCACATTTTGACAATGGTGAAAGAGAAGAAGAAAATCCCTGCCCATATTCTGGATACCTGTTAAAATATTATAACAACTTTAGTGACATCACAAAGGGAGAAACATAAATCTATCCCTATCAATGGAGTGACTCATCAACATGTCACCTCGGAGCAGATACACACCTCTGTTCTGGTCTAGGAGGGTCATGGGGCATACTCCCCCATGTCGTACGGACAATCAAGTCAAGCACATACACCTAGTTTAAATGGAGATAGTCATCCTAACCTGGCCATTTATCTTGAGCAATCACATACACCTACCAATAATAACCACTTTCTTCAAAAAGTGGTTTCCAAAGTGAGTAATAATTCTTACAAATAAAATCCCCATCCAACATAGTTAAAAAATCAAGAGCCAAACTGTAATAAGGCCTTGCTCAATGCTGGAGTTCTTGAAGCCCTCAAACAATTATTTGTTGCAGCTCAAGATTCTACTCTCTCATTTCCAAATTTTGGAAATAACAATAATAATTCTGAAGTTATTAATTAGACACTTCCTCATGAAGGCTTGATTCATGATAATTCAGTCAATCTCAAAGCATCATCTTTAGATAAGATCCATGATAACCCTCTGCATGGCCAGAAGACCAAGGAGAAAAAGGTTTCATATTTTGTTGTAACCCACCATGGTGGTCCTCCCCATGATGATGAATTTAGCTATGAAATTACTCTCCATAGTAGTAATTCACATTGCCTAGAAAATTATTCAATGGACAATGTAGTAACGAGAAATCCCTCTTATCTTGAGGCACTTCAAAATGCGAAGCCAGTCATGTCGAATGCCTTACCTCTAGCAGGTGAAATATTTTCTCAATCAGAAGATAGGTCAGGGTGTAGGTCATTATCCAAACCACCCCTAGTTCATTCATCATATAATTTGACAAATGAATTCTCTACCAATCTTGTTGAATCTGATGAAGCAACAAATAAACACCAACTTTGGACCAATCAGGTAGAATAATATTCATCAAATAACAAAGAAGAAGTGTTGAGTATGAGAAAAAAATTGGAGAAAGGTGAAATACTGGTCATATTTCGGCCTTTGGCTAACTCTCAGTATGATATTCCAAATAATTTTACAGAATATTGTATTCACGGTATTCGTCTCAACATGTGGAAAACTCTTTGTCACTTAAAAGAGAAAATATTACCTTATGATGAATATCAAAATCATGTTAAGGTAATAGAAGGGTTTCAACGCCATATTAACTTGGCATCTCTCTCAGTTTCCTGACATCCAAAGGTTAAAAAGTAGTAGATAACCCTTCATCATGCATGACTTGGCACATTAAAAAGGTTGCGATAGTTAATTACCAATTCCCCATCTGGTATTCATATCATGGGATGGGGTGTTCATGGAGAATTGCATTTCACTGTGCTCTTTAATCAACAAAACCCGCAAAAAGTGGTCTCATGCAATGTTATTTCCCGTGGTTGGCCACATTTATATGGTTTTGTGTGTAATCAAAAGCTTTCTCAAGAACAGTCCTCAACTAGTTCTTCCCAAAGTTAGGCATATAAAGAACAAGTTTTAGAATTACTCTTGCATCAAGAAAATGAGAATATCAAACAGGATTCGTGTTTAGAGCATGCGCATCATCAGGTGATAGAGGTATTAGAAATAATCCAAAGGTCATCTGAGCCAGGAGATTTGAGTGGATGTCAGATGATGAATCCGGCCAATTTCAGGACTAAAATATGCAAAATCAGGAGAGATTTTAAGAAAGTTTCAGATGTAGCAGCTCAAGATCCACCTCAGTTTTCCTGGCTGGGGACTCTTTTAATCCAACCCTCAGGATCAACAGACAAGTTTCGAGGAGTTGAGTAGGAAAAATAGGAACATCCCCAGTCCATTGGACTGTGGACTTTTTCAAATTCTCAATATCTTTCTTAGATAAAGTCAATATTCTCTCAATTAGGGAAGAAGCCAAAAGTGGAATGTAGAGCCGAATCATCCGGAAATTCCATCTAAATTACGGTTCATCAAGAAATTCCTGAGTGATCAACCAAACAAAAGGAAATGTCTCAAAAAGGACATGGAAGAAGACAGTATCACAGAAAAGATGAAGGAAGGACTGCAATGCGTTATGCATCAATAAATGTCATCAATGCCATTGTCACTAATCCCCCAGAACGTGAGGTTCACTCAAAGGAATCAGATGAAGAAGTTCCTATTTAAGAAGTTGTATACACAGAAACAAATGAAGAAGGTGTGTGTACCCGAAATCAAAGTCTTACCCAAAATCTAGGTATTCTTTCAAATAGCAAACTTCCCCCTCTCTGAAAGGCTTCCAACAAGGGGAAAGGAAAAAAGTCAGGTTACCTTCCACCCTACCTATGGATAAGGCCAATCACTCTCATTATAGGAAAGTTTTGCACATCAAGAAGAAGAAATGAAGGAGTTAAGGAGATTAAATGTAGAACTACTTCAAGGTAGTCTTACTCCTAAGCATGTTGGAGTTAATCAATCAATGGAATTTGTTGCAGCTGTTGGGATAGAACAAGAATATCCCCCTTTACAAGTACACCCTCACTGGTCCAATCTTATGGGTCATATGCAACATCTACCGAAAATACTACGATCAGTAACAGTACCGGTTTCCACACCCATCCAAACTCCAGTTATTGCACGTGCACAGAATCCAGCTCAAACAGATATTTCTCAAACATTAATGACTACTATTGAGTCATTAACAGCTTTGTTGGAAGATATGGAGGAATGACATGCACCAGTTAAACCAGAGAAGAGATCTTACCCGGAATGGGTGGATGCAATTCCTCCCTCATCAAATTTTTCGAGTACCATATTCCCAATTTTTAATGGTTCGGGATATCCAGAACAATACTTAACACATTTTTTTTCTCGTTGTGATCCTATGATGGGAACTCCTCAATAAAAATAAGCAGTTAAGCTCATGTGTTTTGTGGAGTTATTACAAGGACCTGCTTTTGTCTGGTATACAAGTTTGCAATCTCTGTCAATTACTGGGTGGGAAGATATCCATCAAAAATTCCTTCTTCAATTTAGCTCAACATTACCAAAGATGAAAATTTTTTATCTTACCAATTGTAAGAAAATGGAAAATGAAAGAGTTTCAGATTTCATTGCTCACTGGAAGGGATTAACATATTCCTTAAGTTTAGCACTTCTTCAAGAAGAGTTGTTACCAATCTCTGTGGCAAATCTACATGATGAATTTTGCACACCATTGATCCCTGTGAAATACACAGGAGGGTTTTGAGACCTTACTTCAATTGCTCAGAAGATAGAAGATTCTCTTATACATACTATGGATAAAACTCATGTAATTCCATCAGTTCAAGGAAGGATAATAGGAAAGGCATAAACTGCTACAGTTACACTTAAACAAGCACATGTACTTGCTTCTACTTCAAAATCTTCATCATATCGAAGGGATCCACCTCTTAAGCTTCAACAACCATGGCCGCCTCATCAAGATGATCAAAGAGATCAAAGGAAGAAATAGTTTGAGGACATAAAGAACAAATTTTATTCTTTTCGGAACAAACAAGTTCCTGGTTACTTCATCTCGGCTCTAGAAAACAATTTAGTTCTGTTTCCAAGGCCCAAAATGTCGAACATGAAAATATATGAAGACCTCCCCAACTATTCCCCATTCAATCAGATGTTAGGGAATCCCATTTAGGGGTATTTTGTCTTCAAAGACATCCTATAAAATATGGTGGACTCTGGACAAGTAAAACTAAAAGGTTCTTCAGCCCAGGTAGCATGTGTTACTGCTACTGATCTAGAGGAAGAAGGCGAGTGGCACAAAGTCAAAAGTAAAAAATGTGAAAAATATGATGATTGGATGGTCAGAAAAATGATCAAATGAACTCATTCCGTTTTACGAATGCAATTGAATCAACCAATTATGTCTTCTACTATTTTTTCCACAACAAAACCCCCTACATCATAAGGAAAATCCTCAAAGAAGCAGCATAATTTGAAGATAGAAGTGCAGTCAGGTGAAGACGAGCTCGTGTCAAAGCCTAAGTTGTCTTTGACTATGGCGGATTTTATGTCATCTGTTTCAAAAGCACGGGCACTGCTCTGCCAAACGTCACATCCTGAACTGCGTCATCAGGCAAAATCTTCATCAAATGAAGAATTGATTTTTGGTTCTGTTAACATGATTCATTTAATGGATCCATATGCCAATGACATTTTCAATTATGATGAGCCTAAGTTCCCTATATCTAATAGAGTAATTAGAGGAAGAGATAGAGGCCTAGGATACAGAGGAAGACGTGGATATTCCAGAAGCCACTATTTCAATCCTACCCCTGCTAAAACTGTATATGAGGTCAAAACTCATGGAAAAGCCCTTCAGCGGGATCAACAGGAACAAGAAAGTTCTTCTACACATGGCGGACTCGGTCCTGACACAGTTATTTTGGAGGACCGGTTAGAGGTTACACCTTCTTCCTCTCAGAAAATAGATAGCCCTAGCTGGTCTAATCTACCGAATCCAAGAGTGTTTCTAATTCCTACCCCGATACGAGATACATCTACTGCTAAAGCTTCAACTTCTAAGGCACCTATAAAACTGCATTTTCATGCTGGTAAACGCAGACCTTTGGACCAAAATTATGATGTCTCAAAACATTTGGGCCAAGTACCGGCCAAATTATCAATTCTGGATCCCTTGAATCTATCCAAATATCTCTGGGAGGCGCTTATCGAATCTTTTTCAAGTCCTCAAGAATTAAAAACTGAAATTTCTATGGTTGTGGTCTACCGTATAGAGAATGATCCTGCAGAATGTCATGTAGTGATATCTTTTATAGATGAAGATGAAGATGATTTTATACATGGACATATCATACCTTTATATCTATCTAGAAAATTCAATGACATAGACATCCGACGAGCTTTCATTGATAATGTCTCAGGAGTCAACCTCATTCCTATTCGTACACTTCATCAATTGGGTCTCACCGAATATGATTTATCTCCTACTACTTTGATGTTTAAAGGATATTATAAGAATAAACAAGAACCTCTGGGTGAGATTACACTCAAAATTCAATTTTGATACCTTGTGTCTAATTCAGATTTCATGGTTTTTCGTCAGGACATCGCCTAAAACATTTTTCTTGGAAGACCTTGGTTACATCAACATGTCGTCGTACCTCAGTCATACCATCAATGTCTCAAATATTTTTTCAATGGTCAAATTGGTACATTGTATGGGGACCAGATTCCATTCCAAAAGTGTGAATCTCAATACATTGAGGCATAATTTTATCACGTAAAGGGAAAGGAAAAATCCATGGCAAAGAAGGTCACCAAAATCAATGCTCCAAATGGTTTGGAAAAAATTCCAGTAAACCCATTCATACATGTGAGTATAGATTATGTGTTTCCTATCAGTCAAATTGATAGGATATACCTAAATCTAAACACTCTTATGAAAAATTCCATAATGTCAATTAAGAAAATCAAGCCAGATAGCATGGGAGAAATTGTTGATTCACCAAGCAGTGATGAAATCTAAAATGGAGATGTCTTCATTTCATTCACTGAAATCCATAAATTCTCTACTTCATCGACCACATCAAAAGAAGTTATAGCAATACTATAGAAAAACAATGATGTCAATTCTCAATCCATCATCTCCTCTCTATCACCCCAGGAAGACCGTTCGTCATTAATAGGGTCAGAAATGGTAGTATATTCATCAAGATGTTCAAATTTTAACTTCTCCCCTAACCATGGAAATTTTTCTTCGTCATCTACTATGCAAGTAGAAACAGAAGAAGTAACACATATTGAAGAAGAAGAGGAAGATCTCAAGGATGCTCCTCCAACATTTGAAGAGGGTATCTCTACCACTGTGGATGAACTCGGAGAAGTAAATCTGGGTACAAAAGAAGATCCATGCCCCACTTTAATTATTACAGTGATGAATCTTGAAGAGAAAGAAATTTATATTTCATTTCTAAAGAGAAATCGGGATGTATTTTCTTGGAATTATACAGAAATTCCAGGTCTTGATCCCGATGTTTCCACTCATCATTTGGGTTTGCTAGAAGAACATCGAGGATTCAAGCAAGCAGCAAGAAGAACATACCCAACTTATGCCTCCAAAATTGAAGCTGAAGTTGATAAGCTTATCAAGGATAACTTCATCAGAGAAGTTCAATATTTTAAATGGATGGATAATATTTTCCCTGTGAAAAAGAATAATGGACAAATTAGAGTTTTCATTGACTTCAGAGATCTTAATTGGCATTTTCCCAGGGAAGATTTTCCAATTCCGATCACAGAACTCTTAATTGATGCAACAGCTAGCTACGAAGCTCTTTCCTTCATGAATGGTTACTTTGGGTACAATCAAATATGAATGGCCCCAGAAGATGAGAAGTCTACAGCCTTTATATCTCTTCAAGGTGTGTTTTTCTATTGGGTAATGCCTTTTTGCCTAAAGAATGTAGGTGCAACATATCAACGTGCCATGCCCCATATCTTCAAACCCTTTTTAGAGAAATTTGTTGAATGTTATCTGGATGATTTGGTGGTTAAATCCAGAAAACTTTCTGATCACTTGGCCAATCTAGAAATCATATTCAACAAACTTCTACAACACAATTTGAAGATGAACCCCTTGAAATGTGCTTTCGAGGTAACATCAGGAAAATTTCTCAGCTTTGTCGTACGCCATCATGGTATCGAAGTTGATCATGAGAAGAAAAAATAAAATCCTTAACATGTCACCTCCTAGAAATTTTATGGAATTAAGAGGACTTCAAGGACACTTGGCCTATATTCAGCGTTTCATTACCAATTGGGAAGTCAAGTGTTTACCCTTCACCAGATTAATGAAGAAGGGAGTCACATACAAGTGGACTGAAGAATGTAAAGAATCATTTGATACCCTCAAGAAATATCTCTTGAGTCCACCATTATTAGTGCCACATGTTGAAGGAAGACCACTTATTCTCTATGGGACAGCTTTAGAGTGATCATTGGGTTCTTTCCTTTCCCAAAATAATTATGTTGGGAATGAAAACAACCTTTACTATCTCAGTCAGACTATGCTTGAGGAAGAAACTCGATATTCAAGTATTAAAAAGTGCTTCCTAGCATTAATCTTTTCAGTTCATAAATTGAGACACTACCTAAAACATCATGAGGTCCAATTGGTATCTCATAATAACCCTCTCAAATTTTTCCTTATTCGTCCAATGCTTACAGGACGTTCGGCAAGGTGGACAGTTATTTTGCAGCAGTTTGATATTCAGTAGGTGTATCAAAAGGAAATAAAGGGTCAAGCTCTAGCCAATTTCCTCACTGAACACCCATCTGTAGAAGATACATCTTTAAATATTGAACGTTCTGATGAGGAAGTCTTCTCTATTCAAGATAATCCTCAAACATGAGAAATGTACTTTGATGGTGCCTCCAGAAGTCCAACAGGGAAGAAAATGGAAGATCCTAAATTCAATAAAGTTTGGTTAGGAATCGTGCTTATTTCCCCATAAAAGGTAGTGCTACCCTATTCCTTCTTATTTTTGGAAGGCGGTACAAACAATGAACCAGAATATCAAGCTCTCATCGCAGTCTTGGAATTGGTGCTTCAGGAACAAGTGAATCACTTGAAGGTAAAAGGTGATTCAGATTTGGTAATCAAAAAAACAATGGGGATTATGACATCAGAAAGGAAGAGTTAATCCATTTGTGTGATTACGTCCAAGAGTGAATGGTGGAATTTCCCTCGGAACCGACATTTTTTATGTCCCGCAATCACAAAATGCCCAAGCTAATGCACGGGATATTGTAGCCACATCCCTGGTGGATCCAAATCAGGACAAAACAATCATCAGTATTGCCCACCGTCATATAGTTTCACCTTATGTTCAAATCATAACAGAGGAAATAAATGAAATTAGTCCCATTTCTGAACCATATGGTCATACTATAGGATGGATGACACCTATCATGGAATACCTTCACAATAGAACACTCCCACCTAATAGAGTCGGGAAAGAACATGTTCGGAAATGCGTGGTCAATTTTACTGTTTATGACAGCCAAGATCACCAAAAAAGTCTCTAAAAGAAAGGTTTTTATTGAATTATCTTCATATATATTGATGGTGAAGAGATAATGGCTATCATGAATGAAGTACATGCATAAGTTTTTGGTGCCCACCAGTCTGGACATTGACTTTTTGGTCAAATTTGAAGGCTTGGATACTTATGGCCTTCAATGATGAAAGATTGTATTGATTTAACTAAGAAGTGTCATTGTTTCCAAGTATGTGCCAACTTCATTCATCAATCCTCAGAGTTTCTTCATACGGATAAATAATCCTGGTCATTTGCTACATGGGGAATGGATGTAGTGGGACCTTATCCTCCGGCTATAGCTAAGCAGTTTAAGTATATTCTTACTGTTACTGACTTCTTTTCCAAATGGGCAGAGGAAATACCTCTCAAAAATGTCGGTTGTAAAAGCATTGTTAGATTTTTCAAGTCCAACATTATTACCAGATTTGGTGTTCCTCATACCTTATTGACGGATAATGGAACCAACTTTTGTTCATCTGAGGTAAAAAAATTGTATCAAGAATACAATATCAGATCCAACCATTCACCTCGATATCATTCAGCGGATAATGGTCACGTAGAGGCTTTCAATAAGACTCTTTCAAACATACTTCAAAATATGGTGGATAAAGATAAGAAGTCATGGCCTTATAAACTTTTTCATGCTCTATAGGCTTATCGGACTACCACCCGCACTGCAACACGATCAACTCCATATTCATTGGTATATGGAACGGAAGTAGTCTTGCCTATTTAAGTCCAATTACCTTTGCTTATAATTTCCATTTTTGATCAGTTATCTATAGATGAACAATCTCAAAAGCGATTGGATGAATTGGAATGACTAGATGAATAAAGATTGTGCACACTGCACCTTTTAGAAGTCTTAAAAATCAAATAGCACAAGCTTTCAATAAAAAAGTTTGTCTTTGTTCATTCATTCAAGGAGAATTTGTATTGGTCCTTAGAACCCCAATGATACTAGGAAAGAAGCCTCCAAAGATTGATCCAAAGTGGGAAGGACCTTACTCAATACATAAGATCTATTACAATGGAGCTTATTCTTTAATCTCAATGGATGGAGAACTCATTACAACTCCACCCAATGAAATATTCTTGAAGATTTATTTTTTGTAACACAAATACACCTCTTGTCCTTGCCGCAAGAACATTAAACTGCATATCCCCTTCTATCATCCAACCTTTCATTAAATTGTGCATCGTCCAAGCTGTAGGACATTAAACTACCAAGCACCACATGTCTGTCACACATGACATTAAACTATGATCGCCTCATGCGAAATTGCCTTTTAAACTATGTTGACATGTGTGCTTCGAGCAGCTAACCATGCATAAGACCCACACCATCCTTCATGGTCACATCTTTCGTGACATGATCATCGGGTCTGTTGCTGCCTCTTGTTTCTCAGACAGAGCATGACTCATGTGAGCTTAGAGTTAACTTCGACCATGACATTTTCTCTAGGACGCTAACCACGCTTAAGTCCCAACATCATCTTCAGGTCATTTTCTTCATGTACACCCTGATCACCTAATATCTTTCAATTGAACTATGTGAACTTTGATCCTTGCCTCCTAGGCCGGGTATGTAGGCAACCTCCTAAGGATCAAGCCTGAAACCACTTTCTTCACATCGATTCACCTCTATCCCATAATATTTTGATCCGTGAATCCCCCATCAACTGTCTTATTCATATTAGTTCACTTTCATCCTACATGAGGTTAAACTGCATATGTTCCATTGTCCTTGCTATAAGACACTAAACTACATAGCACTAGTCCACGCATATGACCTTAAACTATTTTCACTTTTGTCTTGTATGACAAATAAACTGCAACAATCCCTGATACCCTCACTCAAGAGTAATCATCATTGACATGGTCTCCAACCATGTCATGTTTCAAGAACTATGTATGGATTGATTCTCATCCTTATGAGATACATAGTGAAACCCAAGTCTTTAATCTTGGGACCAGTCATAATTGCAATGCAATCCTCTTTACCCCTCATATGTACGAACCAAATCTGTACAAAGGGTATTTCAAGAACTATTTATGGCTTGATTCTCATCCTTATGAGATACGTAGGAACACTCAAGAATTCCTCGAGTCTAGCCCTGAGCCTTTGGGCCTAACCCCAAACTCTACTTTCAGTATCTTGGCTGAAAAGTCCCCCTGGGAGCACATGGTATGATATGGAACCCCTGGTCTTTATTCACATGGGGTTTATAACAAATGCACAATGTGTCTCCCAAACTATAGTCCGAGCTCTATGACCCTAAACTAAGATCTTCCATGCTCTCGTCCTGCATGATGTTAAAATTTATTTCAAGAACTATGTGTGGATTGATTCTCATCCTAATGAGATGCATGGTGACATCCAGAATCTCAATTCAGGACCCAACCACAACATTATAAAAATAATACTCATGGTCTCCATGACCCTTTTCTTGAATCTTGGTCACAAAATGTCTGATACCTGGGAGTTCTTTTGCCTGACTATGCAGAACGTTCCCTTAGGTGGCCTTGCATAAGTTGTCTACATAATGGACCTGTCAGCCAAAAGATACTACTATTTGACTATGCAGCTTATGAACCAGTTGGCCCTGCATAATTCAACCTCCATAATGGGTTTTTTAAGTAATGTAAACTTCATTCTTAGGAGAAGCCTCTTTTTTCCCTATTAGCCTTAACGGTGATATGTAGGGATCTGCAAAAGAAAAAAAATTATCGTCAGCCTTAACATATTTGTTCCGTACTCTTTTTCATGATCTGAAAGTATTATGTCATATAATGTTTCTATATCTAGTTTTAGTCATATAATTTGAAACCACATATACCTTTTTTCCTATGTTTGGGTCAGACCTTCGTAGAAGTGACATTCCTCCAATTCTTTGACAATTCTGATTGGAAATATCCTCTCCATATTCAAGTACCTTTCTTTATAAAGAAGACTCTATGCTTTGGAAAATTTTAATCCCTGTAAAACATTCTTTGGCTTTTAGAAATAGAAATTAAAATTTCTGAGAGTTCTTTTTTGTGAATATGCAGCATGTTCCCTTATGTGTCCCTGCATAATTTGTCTACATAACGAACCGGTCAGCCAAAAGATACTATTATTTGACTATGCAGCTTATTCCCCAGTTGGCCCTGCATAATTCAGCCCCCATAACGAGTTTTTCAAGTAGTGGTAACTTCATTCTTAGAAAAGACTTCCTTTAATTCATTTTATCTCTTTTCCCATGTCATTCCTCGTATTCAAAATTTCTCAATTCATGGTTTTCAATTTTCCCCCTCCATACTTGAATATAGAAATATGTTTCTAAAGAAATTATCAAGAATTGAGTCAATATCATCCATTCAGTCAAAGCTATTTGACCTTAAATACTAGCCTTTTTATAGTACAACATGCATGACTTTAGACATACAATAACAAAAAACATGGTACTCATTAAATTGGGAACCTGTAAATGGTAATATGAACAAAAGTCGACTCCCATCTCACTAAATGTATATTCTGTACGATTTAGGCAATATTGAGCAATTAAAAGATGCAAAGTTTGTGGGGTTGTTTATATAACCCTAGTAAAAATCAAACTATGTTTTCTAGGAACATTGGCTTAGGTAAAAATAAGAGAAATTATCAAGAAAAGGAAGGTACATATGATTGAAGATGAACTATTTTTTATTGATGAACAAGATTAGAAGAACATCCATTGAATGGAGTCTCTTCTCTTTTTTTCATAATTTACAGAAGACTTTCAACATGAGTTCTCATCTGTTTCACAGCATCCCGAGCTTCATCAGCAGCCACTTGATGTTCATTTACTTTACCTTCTTCACTCTCTTCAGCTTAATGAAATTCTTCTTTGGAATATTTTATGGCATTTATACCATCCACTTGGACTTCTTCCAACGAATTATGAAGCTGTTCAAGCTCCCCAGTAATAGCATCTAGCTCTTGCTGGAGGCAAAACTGGTGGACAATCTTCTTCTTGATCTTTTGCTTCAAATCCTTCATATATGTAGCATGATTAGCCTCATCTCGAGACACTGCAGCCTGAAATTTACTTATATTTTTCAACAATATAGCTCTGATCTGGTCTTGATGACACCTTTTCTCTTGCTCCCTCCTTCGAATGACTTATTTCACTATGACATGGATTTCTTGATATCCAAAACTGACAAGTCCCAACATGATTAATAGGGATGAAAGTCTTGTAATTTTCTAAGGAATTTCTTCAAGTGGAACCTCAGATATTATCTTCCGTATAATTTTCCATGCCTTGTGATGTGAAAACTGGAGCGCCTTTTGCACCTCTGAGTCTGATTCGACATCTCTATCACAAGGAGGAACATAGTTTGGGATTAATGCACTTAAAAAAGTGACTTGTTCTGCTCCTTCCCTGACCCTGGTTGCTTCACCTTCTACTACTATTTGGGCTGAGGCTGAGGCTTCACCTCCAAATCTATCCATTGAAGTTGACTGCCATGTTTGGTCAATTGAATGTATGGTTAGTTTCAAAGGATATTAAAAGTTGATTTATTGTCTTTTAGGTTAATTAAAAAACAAATATCATCATCTTTTACCTAACAGTAGATCAGAAACTTGTGAATACACCTCCCCATCATTCCTAGCTTCAACGAGACTTTCAGGATGGGTTTCAGGAGGGTCTATCTTGTTAAGCTCCACTTGAGCTAGTGTTTCTGCAATAACAGTGTTGACATCAATGTCTACACCTATTTCTAGCATTGTTGGTTCATCAGTTTCTTTAGATGGAAAAATACATTTTTCCTAACCAAACATGGTTAGAAGTGTAATCATGAGAAGATTAATAGGACAAATGACGAAACTCATGTTCAGTTGATTCTATAACTAGATCTACAAAATCTACTAAATCAGGTTGTAAATTAACATTTTCTAAAATTTATTCAAAGGAAATTCCAAGTTTCATCATTTTATCCAATGATGTACCAGATCCCAGGTTAGTCTCACCAGTGGGAGCACTCGGCATGTCTTCTTTAGGACTTTCATCTGGAAATCTCTGACCCCAGATAGCTTCTTCAAAGACAGTTGTGGTGTCAGCTTCGGTGATTTCCAAATGTTCTAGTGCATGTGTTGAACCTAAAACATCACAGAATAGAAGTCAGTTGTTGTCTCATTTGAGGTTATATGAAGTATTGTTAATTTACCAGAAGTCTCTTTTCTCCTGGCATCAAAAACAGGAGCGGTGCTAGGAACAGACGTCAGCTCATATGCTCTTACTATTTCTTCTGGAACAACTGTTTCAGCAGGAACTTGCAGCCGTTCTACAGCACCCTCAGTTTTACTCCGAGGATGGTAAGTCCTTTCCCATAAAAGGGAAACTGAAGAAGCCAATACAATCTCGAGATGTTTGAGCACTTTTTCATAAGTAAAGATTCATGAATACCAGAAAGACTTACCACTACTAATAAAGTGTTTGACTGTGGTATTCTTTCTTCGATGACTTTTCTTCTTGGCCTTTCTAGGTGGACTGGTGTCATCATCTCAAAAAATAGGTATCAGAGACAATAAAGCCCTTTCTAACTCCTCGTCCATGGCTTGTTGGCCTGGAGATACTTCACCCAGCTCACAAGGAGATTCAGTGGCTCCAAGAGCAGTGCCACCAGGGCTATACTGTAGCGAAGGGATATTAGTGGTTCTTTCCTTTAAAAGATATAGGATGAAGAAGATTATTTCCTTGAATAACAAAACTATGACTAAATTCAAATTGCAAAGAAAATCAAAATATGAGAAAAAAGAAACTTACATCTTCAAGAGCCACGTAATCATGCAACTCTTCATATAATAAATGACAAATCCCCTCGGTGGTACCATGGTCCATCATTTCTTTCACCCACTTGGTGAAAAGAACCGACTCATCCGTGGAATGTATGAGCATTTCTAGCTCTTTGATGTAAGCCCTTTCTTTATTGGGGTTGTCCTCAAACCAAATGTCAGAGGAAGCCCAGAGATTCCCTACTCCAGGGATATGTAGCCCTTCATAGAAGACCATCCAAGCGGTTTCAGCATCACAATATAAACTCCACCATGTCTGGACAGCCTCTGGTCATAAATATTTAGAATGTTCACCAGAAGGCTGTGAGGAGGGTCCTGCAATCTGGGACGTCAACTTCTTTCCAGCTCCTGTAATCACAGATAAAGGATAAGAAAATGAAACTTGTTTCTTTTTTAAAATAATGGAGACTAAATTTCCTCAATGATGTAACTCACCAAGAGTCGATGGAGTAGGTCTCTCGACTCTGGAAGGCAGATTAT
Source organism: Viscum album (assembly GCA_963277665.1). NCBI lineage: Eukaryota > Viridiplantae > Streptophyta > Magnoliopsida > Santalales > Viscaceae > Viscum > Viscum album. The sequence goes on along the minus strand of OY728164.1, from coordinate 2,010,878,381 downwards.
ATCTTGAATGAGGCCGCTTTGATGCATTTCAAGCCTCATCATCCTCATCCTGGGAATCCAGTGACTCAAATCCAGGTGAGGAATCTCGTGAATTATCTTCGGGTGAGGAAGAGTCACCTTACAAATGAAAAGATTCTTTCCTAGTGATTCTCTTCTTTATCCCCACCCTGGGGACCTGCTGATTCAGTACCCCTTTAGGGTACGATGCTACCCAGCTTTTGGTATACCATGCAGTCAATCAAATTACTGCTCCAACAGCTGGTAGATCAAATACCGCCCCAGTCTTCTCCATAGATGTTAGCAACTATATGTGATGATCAACCATCAGATGCTGCTCTAACCTGACATGCACCAGAGGCGATATCGAATTTGCTGCAGACATTTGAATTGACGTGCGAATATGTATGGATCATAGGCCTCGTATATAATTTCTCCATCAATCCTCATGGACAATGTACCATCTCTACATGCCAACATATATTCCCTTAACTCTAGGCTGGTTGTTCCATCATCAAAAAATTACTCTGTTGGCAGATTTCCATAAGGGAAGAAGTGAAACTCTTTGAACATGCTCAGCCTTATTTTGATATCATAAGTGTTGAGGGATAAGGGAGAAATTCCAGAAAAGTCCTGAACAGATGGCTGGAAAGAACTTCTAGGAACCTGTACCCAACTATGTACAACATATGTCATGAAGTGGGTGGAGATCCATCCCCATAAAACATGGAATGACCCCACTATTCTTAGAGGCGACTTACCCATTTAAACAAGAAGTAAGATCCTATGAATATTTTCTAAAACTAGGGTGGACAACCCAACCATCTTCCTTCAATATAGATCGGATGCAACCACAAAGTTCCCTGACCTCACACCTTCTTTTGAATCCTGAACTGTTAAATGGTAAACACTAAGCCATAAGGCCAAAAATTCTTCCATATGGGTCTTCACTGGAATTTTCTGGTTCACTTCGTATCCCCACTTATCAAACTCTCCTACTTCCAGAGTTGGCCAAAATGTGCCCAGATCACCCCTCTTTTCTGCTCTAGTGAAACTAGTAGGGTGAGTGTAGGAAGGTCTCTTCTCTCTCTTCTTAATTAGAAACATTTCCATCCACTCCTCTAGATGTATATCTTTTCTGGAGTGGGTTTTCATGGTGGTGGTATTCTTAATCTGGTAGAAAATTTTCATTAATTCTCGAGCCAAGGTCGGAGTCTTTTCTGAATCATTCTAGGTCACCTTGGGGGATGAATTCATCATATATATCTCCTAAAATTGGAGCCCCTAAAATCTTATAGATTTCCCACAAACTGATTCCTACTTCTCCATGAGTCAGATGGAAAGAATTTGTTTCCAAGCTCTAATGGCTAATTAACTCCAGATCGAAATTTTCATTCCTGTAGGCAGACATCTGCCCAGCCCATAAAGCTTCACATATTGCATCTCCCTTTAGATCATCGAGAAAATCTGCACAGGTTTGTTGTGCCCAATATGCCCACATCCAAGTCGTCTTCACACCTCCTCCTAGATAGAAATACCAACTCTTCTTCCTTCCCTTAGATTAGTCCATCTGAGAATTTTGAAAAATATAGGGATAACAATGCTTCTGCAGCTCAGGTGTGTGAGGCTTCATATCTGGAGCACATGGGCTATGATACATTATGTATTCCTTTTCCACTGTCCCAGAATTGACAAATGATCCTACAACTGAGAAATTTTTCGAAGAGAAGTTGGTGTAGGTCTGAAACCAGGAATGAGGGATATAATTCTTTTCTTCTGGAACATTGACTCCTTGTAGATGACCATGGCCATTCAAAGGCAAGTAGATGCTCTATGGGAAATTGGCATGATATTTCTTCAACTACTTAGCCCAATCTGGGAGAGTTTTGTCACAAATAACACAATAGTAATGGCTGAAGACGTTCATCATGTCATCAATTCTCTTGTTGGAAAACTTATCAGCTGATCCAATTCTTCTAGGTGCCATGAAACTACACAAAGATCAAACAATAAACTTTTAAGTAAGTTTGTTTTGTGAAATTTTTATGAAGAAAATCAAAAAAATGGCTAAGGAATTAAGGTGTGCAAGTCCCAAAATTGGCGCGCAAGTCAAACCAGCCACGCAAGTTTTTCCGCCCTAGTCATGGAGCACAAGTCAAATACCTTCTGGAGAAGCACGACACAATCCAGAAGGGAGATTCGTCAAAGATAGAAGCACCTTGCGCAACAAAAGCTCATGTTTTTGGAAGCCGAATGAGTTTGTGCAGAAGTGAGCATGTATATATAGGCGATCCAGACCACCTGTGTGCCATACCTGCGTGCCCCAGCATCTGCGCACTGAAATTGCACGCCACAGACCCTTGATTACTCCGGCTTTACCTCAGAGCTAAATCCTCTTTCCTTTTCAGATACAACTCTGAGGGGGGACTTTTTTTGATGTTCCATTTCATCAGAGAGTCCAATTAATGGTAAAGGGGAATATATTAAGCACAAAGAGGGCCAACCTTTGAAGAACATCGAAAAAATTGAAAAAGGCATGAACTAGAAACCCTTTTTGAGTTAGCCGCACAAGTCACTTGCACGCCACTTATGGGTTGCGTAGCTCACTTGCGCGCCCTATTTGAAATGTATCCCAAGGTGAAAGGTGGCCATAAATATCCTCTGTGGTCCCCCCATTTCAGAGAGGATTTTTTCTAGAAGTCAAATTCAAGCTCTGGTCGCCTAAGTCTTCAACTAAACTCTTCCAAAAGTTTCTAATGTAACTTTTTACCTAGAATAGAGGACTTGAATGAGTATAATAAGGCCTAAGTGTTTATAATTCATCAAAACTTGCGTGACTAAGTGTCGAGAACTCCTTAAAAATGGAAACACTAGAGTGCCTCACAACCCATTCGATGAAACTTTCACGCCGTTCTTTTGGAAACATCTTTGTATAATACTAAAGGCTTGAGTTAAGTCTTTCACAAGTATTAACCTACAGATATTTCATCGCCCATGTGAACCCATGTCTCACAAGTACACTTGCGTGACCAAGACTTGTGCACCAACTTCATTTGTGTGCCTCTCTCCCATTCACCTCTCCTCTTCAAGATATTAGCCCTCGAACCACTTTTCAAAGCCATTTATGGCATTTTTCCTTTGTTGGCATCCTTATCATAAGGGAATTCTATGATAACCTCTCTCAAAACCTCGTGACTTACACTACAGTTATTGTTTTCCTCCATATAACCACATCCCTTAAGATTAGAAGATCCATAGTATGGGCATCGTCTTTAACAGTAAGCCCCAAGTTCCCTTAACCTATGCCTCCTTCTCATGAGTAATCCCCAGTCACAAGTTCCCTTAACCTGGGCCTCCTTCTCAGGAGTAAGCCCGAGTCACATGTCCCCTTAACCTGGGCCTCCTCAGAAATAAGCCCCGGTCACAAGTTCCCTTAACCTGGGCCTTCTTCTCAGGAGTAAGCCCCAGTCATAAGTTCCCTTAACCTGGGCCTCCTTCTTTGGAGTAAGCGCCAATCACAAGTTCCCTTAACCTGGGCCTCCTTTTCAAGAGTAAGCCCCATTCATAAGTTCCCTTCACCTGGGCCTCCTTCTCAAGAGTAATCCCCAATCATAAGTTCCCTTAACCTGGGCCTCCCTATCAGGAGTAATCCCCAGTCATAATTTATTTTGATATGGGCCTCCTTCTCATTAGTAAGTCCCGATCGTAATTTCTTTTGATTTGGGCCTCCTTCTCAGGAGTAAGTCCCGATCATAAGTCCCTTTTCATTTGGGTCTCCTTCTCAGGAGTAAATCTCCGGGTCAAAACTCCAAATCTCTATAAAGTACAAATACCTTTATGGACCCTACTCCTGGGCTTCTTTCTTGAAGTAAGTCATGGTCTTCATCTACTTGGGTAGTCATGCATACATAAGCCCCACATCATTTCTTGTGATAGCATCTTTCATGGAAACATCGTCGGATTTACCGATACCTCTTGTTTCCACACCGAGCATTACTCATGTGAGCTTAGAGTGTAAAAGTAATCATGACATCTCTTTTTGGGTCATTAACCATGCATAAGCCCGATATTTATTCACCCAAATTACGTGGACTTTGATTTCTGGCTTAAAAGTAGAGTACATAGGAATCCTTTCCAAGGTTCAATCCCATCATTCATTGATTCTTTTCCGTCCTATATGACGTTAAAATATATCCTTCTTATCGAACTATGTGGGTTCTGATTCTTTTTTAACAAGGATACGTAGGTATCCCATCTACGGGTATGATCCCAACTCTAAAATAATCCCTTTCCTTCTGAATGAAAATAAGCTTCAAATTCCCCACTGAGTGGCATTAAAATCAGTATGGTTATCATATTTACCACGAGATTTCTATATAATGTATTGAAGGATACCATTGATTAAGAATCTCTAAAACATACAGATGATTCTTCATCGACGAATAACCTCAAATACATATAAAGGATTCTCTAAATCTCATACATATTAATCATTGATTGCTAAATCTAAAGGAAAACTCATTTTCATGCTTGGTGAATTAACAAGGATTCGTGAACATAACTTAAATCTATAAGAGAGTCCTGGAGTATGCAATAATTCCCCCCAAAAATGTGTGATGAGCTTGACCTCCCATCCTCTCGACCAATGGAAATTATTAAGCCTCATCAGTCCACAACTAATGAGCACCTACCTTTGGAAAGTAGGTCCAAATGGATATAGAATCATTGGGTGTTTCCAGTTCTACAAATAAACCTATTAGAAACCGATTGGAATGTTTAAACATTAAACAAACAAGATCATCCCCATTTCCATAAGAAACAATTACTTATAATGTGTCTAGTAAGTGTTCTATTTATGAATAATTTAGTGGGATATGATGTAGTTTACCTATAAACCAGTTATTTTTGTTTCAAAGTTTCCAAAGGAACTATACCTTTATGATCCTCGGGCATGTGTTTGTGTAATGTAATTAATGTTCATAAAAAATGATTTAATATATATGTATGATAATCTTGGTTCTATATATTTGGTATCATAGGATAGGTTTAGTTGAACATTGGAAACTAGGAAGAGAAATATTTAGTGAGATCCTTAAGGACATGATTAAGGATAAGTATTATGATGAGTCAATGTATAGGAAAATGTCTTGGAAATTTGGTGTAGGATAGAGCAATAAATTTCCATGAAATTACATCCCTATATGGAAATTAAAAGTGTATGTTGATATGGAATAGAGGTACCTAAGGATAATAACTCTAAAAAGGGTACACTGAGATGGACTCGGTCATCACCTGGTGTATGACAAAGGGCCTTGTTGCACACCTAATTTAACACTCTTGGGGGATATGCTTTGGAAATTCACAAACTCTTTATAAACCATCAAGAGTTATTTGAATAATGACCATGAATGAACTAGGTTGAACATATGGTTTCATAGATTAAAAATAAAGTTTCAGGATTTAGACATCCTATAAGTAATTTTTCATGATTTTACAGTTCCCCGCTATGATTATTGTTTCATAAACTATACTTTTTGGTTTTATTCAATGAATAAATCCCAAATGAAACGGTGTTAATGTTGAGTTTATCGAATAATACAATGATTCACTTATTGGTCATCCAAATGTTATGGGAGGTGTAATGAAAAATATCATTCCTATGATCTCAAAACTTTCTCAAGCTATGAGTCATGTTTTACTTTCAAATGATCAAATGAGCGAACAACATTATCGTGAGTCCTACAAGAGGCAATTTCCAACATATTTCAATGGTTCTTCTAAACCAAAATTTTTTTATTAATGGATTAGAACCATTGAAAATGTATTTTCTATTCTCTAATGTTTGAAACCTAAAAAATTCATTTTGGTTGTCTACCATTTGGAAGGTGAATTCGATCAATGGTAAAATATTATCAATAATATGAGGTAGTAGGATTAAATTGACTATATGGTTTTAGATAATTTCAATAACATATAATTCAATAAGTGAACTATATATATTCTTTTAAAAAATATAGATAATGGGTTACATGGTCTAAATCAAATTAAATATGATTCTATTAGTATCTATGAGTCAAAATTTTCATGACTTGTGAGGTACACTTCTGGTATTATCATCCTAACAGAAAGTAAGGTTGATCAAATGTTTTGTATCTTTAAAATAATTCTCTGAATAGAGTTATCCAAAAGAGAATTCAGTAGCTATGAATAGATTTTTGTTTCTTCTATCACGATCTAAATGGAGGTTGGATTCATATATCGATCTCATGTTTTTGATAAAAACTGAAAAATGGACTTCAAAGGAAAATCAAAAAACCTTGAGAGAAGAAGGTGATCTTTTACTTATGCTCAAAGTGTGGGAAGAAAAATAGATGAAATTTTCTTAAAGGGGACTAATAAATATTTTATGTGTTGAAGGGAAGGTCACCAAGAAATTAATTTCCAAATTAAAGGGAAGAAGTTAACTAATTATGTGAATATAAAGAAATATACACAAAATAAACCACCCACACTGTAGTGTTTCAAATGAAAGGAGTATGGGATATAAACTAACCTGATCCAAAATCCAATGGTTGATGGGGATGATGGATTACAGTAACCTCTTATGTCAATATAAAAAAAGGAAACTCTAGTATGGTCATTATTTATAAAGAGGGTTATGATAATGATGTGGTGAAAAGTATACTTACCATTAACTCTAGAACTATGAATGTCTTATTTGACTCTGGATCTACCTATTCTTCCACATCCGAAGAATTTTATATGTATATAAAGATTCCCCCAAAATGATTATATATAGAATTAGCAGTGAAAATTTAATGATGCATACCACAGTATCCCAAATCCAGTGTCTTAATTTATTATATTGGCATAGATACAAGTAACCACATCCCAAAGGAAAGAATAGTTTATTAGTCTTAGTAAACTATATTTATAATTGAGTATTGAATTACAATTGAATAAAAAAAGTACAAAAAAAATATTTTTTAGAGGATAATATTATTACCTATATCATATCCTTACATATCAAACGTATTACTATTGGTGGAATCTTGGGGAAAAAATAAGGGTGTTCTAAAATTCTTGGTAAGGGTTAAATATAGTGGAAGAAATCATTAATAACTGAAGTATCATTAATAATGAATGAATAATATAGAAAGGTAAATATCTAAACACATTCCATCTAACTAATTGACTATCATAATCAATGGAAATTTAAATAATAGAAATCTCATTACATTTAATCAATAAACTAACTATTATAACTAGATAAGGCATAATCAATATACAAAGGTAAGTAACTGGGAACACATTCCCTTAATCAATAATTAAGAATTAAATACATCCAGAGATAATATCACTATGAAAATACCACAGATAATAATAAATAAACTTTGAATGAAGTAAATGCTTAAATATCAAACATCATGTTTCCCAAGAACATGATTCATTTACCATCAATACCTTTCACAAGATGGTTTAGAACATACAGGGTGAAACCCCATTTAACTAAGGCTAGCCATCTGATTCATCCCCGATGACTACTGATGCATTGAGGGGGATTTATATAAATGATTACCAACATATTTCATACATTTATAATGAATTCATAAGATATTTAATAATTGATTTAATTCATAAACAATGTGTCTTATCGTTATGTATCTTTATTGAGTAAAGGATATTGATTTATCAATATTTCCCTATTAAATCAAATAATATTCAAAGTAAACACCATATGTAAAAAATGGTATAAAGTTTATGAAATAATCATATTAGTCACACTTGAATATATTTATTTAAGATAAATTTAATATCCAATGAAAAAATATTACAACAAAGTGATTGTTTCAAGAGAAAGTTAACAATCACCAACAAAAGTGATATTTCACAGTAACTTTTTCCACCATGTAATTTTCAAGTCAAATCCCCTTGGAAGAAATAATTAAAATTGAAACATAAAATTCATTGAATAATTAATGAATCATGATATTAAATTTCAAATGGGTAGTATATAAACCACATAAAAGTAAAGTAGTTTATAATAACAATTAATTCTCAATGGGGTTTAAATTGAGACGAAATGCATTACCTCGTGTGTCCTTTTGATTGAACACTCTTTAACCTCTTTTATATGGGTTTTAAATATGTTATTAACTTATTATAAAACCATATTAATATTTATAACATAACATATCATCATATTGTCACTCTTCAGTTAAAAATCATTCATTGTTTTCATTGTTTTGTGTTTTAATTTCCTTGTTTTCTCATGCGTATTTCACCTTGAAAGATATAGTTCTTGAAAATATTATATATTTTAATCATATATAAAATAATAATCATGGAAAAATATCATATTAATAAATAAATTATACTTTTAAAACCAATAATAAAATATGGTTTTGAGAAATGGTGTATATTATGATCATTGAGAAGGTTAGTTGTATATACGCATGAGTAGCATTTCCATTTTTCAACGATCATTATAGAAAGTAGGTAAGTAATATTTTACATTTAAATAATTAACATAATATAATTAATACTGTATTATATAATATCATATATTATCCATGTTTCATGGTGATGAAGATTGAGTCACATCTCTTTGTGAAGGCATTAGTCCACATGTACACAAAATGATGTTATCATATTTACGTGAGTGAAAAGGAAAAAAAGAAAGTGATATATATTATCTCTAAATAATGATAAATATTTCGTGAATATAATAACTGTTTAATTTATATAACATATAATTATTATATTTACCTTTAACACCTTCTATTTGAAGTGTTAGTGAAAGACGACTTGCATTACTTCATGAGGCGGTAGTCTGTCGTACACACGAGTGACGTTATTGTATCTCTTACAGAATGGAAGGTAAAAAAATATTTATGATATAGTGACTCCATAGGTATAACTATGTTTTCAATATCATATATATATATATATATATATATAATTTATATATATCATCATACCCAACCATGAAATTTCATAGTGGAAGAACGAATGACATCATTTCGTAAGGGGGTAGTCCATCGTATAGACAAATGATGATTTCATAACTCATTGGATGGAAGAGGAGTTGGTTTTAGGTCATGCAATTATTATAAAAACATCCCATTATATTGAATATACTTAGGATATTGTATCATAATGTTTTAATAATAATTTAAGGAGGTGGAGAAAGAAATAAAATGAGGATTCTCATTTAAGAACATTACCTCATCATCACGTATCCTCCTTAGGTTTTCACTGAAGCCTTACTAGGTTGTCTTTTTTCCAAAAAAAATAGTGCTTCTAGGATGAGGATAGGGAATTTTTTAAGTTATTTGGGAATTTATTAGATGAACTAAACTAGATTTAAGGTATTAAGAATAGATGAAAGGGGTGGCTTTTATAAGTGGGGGAGAGGACACACTTGGTATTTTTTAAAAGAATTGGGTGCTCCCACGTTTTTCATGTGTCAAAAAGGTAAAACAAATGTACCATTATAGAAAATTATAGGTTTCATGTATTAAATACGTGAATAAAATAGTATTTAGGAAATTTTATTGGCCATTTTACCCATATATGTTTAGTTTAACCCCAGGTAAACCCATTTTTACCATAATAGCGATAATTAATTTTTACTAAATCCACTGTTCATTTTCATCAAATATTAAGTTTAACATATTAGAAATTAGAAATTATTCTTATTAAAAATATGGAATCCATTTTTTAATGTTAATTTATATAATTGGAAAATTTTAATTTAAAATTAATATCATAAATGCGATGAGAAAGCAAGTTTTTATAGAGAAATTTTCTATAAGTTTTACAATTTTTATATGAAAATTAAATATGAAAATTATTCTAATGACCAAAATTTTATTTGATTGATATATAATTTAAATAATTTTACTTTTAAAAAAATAAAAATATAATTAAATATTATAAATTATTTACAAGAAAAGGCAGTAAACAATTAAAATTCATCATTTTTTCAATATTCATTAAAAAATGAAACTTTTTTGAAAAATCAAATAAAAATCATCCTAATAGAATTTTCATATTATTATTTAAAAATTAAAGTTTATTTTTTCTATAGAAAATTTCTAAAAGTGGTAAAAATTAATTTTAAATTTTGTGCACAAAGCGCTACTAATTCGTCTTTTAGAAAAATACAATTTTTCAGAAAACATTTCTTTTTATTTTAAATGATTTTTATTTTATTTATAATCAATATATAAATAATAAAAATGTGTGAAATATATATTTTAATAATTTATCTATTATTATTCATACCCTCCAATTTAATATCTAGGTTATTACTACTATATTACATAATAATATTTTTATATTATATTATTTTTCGGTAAACTTGGTCTCTATGTGTAATGAAATCTATAAAAGAAATATGTTGTTGTGTATAACACAAGATAAACTCTATTTTTCATGTAATGAAATATATTTAGGATATTGAATAAATATATCATTAAGTCTTGGGTGTTATCTTTTCTTTTAATTTTTGTGTTGTGTGTCATACATGTCATCAAAGACAATATTCTTATTTTAAATTTTAGGGGTGTTACATTCTCCCCACATTAAATAAATTGCATCATCACAATTTAAACTTGATCATGGTATTATTGGTTTCAAAATTTGGAAATACCATTTTTTTAAAACCCAAATTGTAAAAGGGTTAATAAAACAACCTCTTAATAAGAGAGAAAGAGAAGTACTAAGGTTATATGGAGTAACACATAACTATGTTTCTAAGTTGGAAACAATTTGTGTAATGTGTATATATAGATATTGAAGAGAAGTGTAAATATTTATAGAGAGTGATATTGGTCATTGATCAAAATAAAGTGAATTAATAATGGATAGTTAAGGGCCACAAAATATAAATCTATGATGATTTAAAAGGCTATCTGATTTATCCAATATAAATGTAATAGGATAACATTTTTGTTTTAAGATCATTTTTGTAAAGTTGAGGAATTATTTTACTTTCTAAGAATATAAGAAAATATACTTACTTGATACATTTCTGTTTTATAAGGAAAATTTCATCTATTTGTTATGATTCGATCAATTTCTAATTCCTCACTTACTATAGGAAATGAATTTCCTAAAATGAATTTTTTTATGCCTAAAGTACTAAAATTCACTTTTATAATATTTTATCATACAAAATAAAATGATAATTCATTCTATCAATATCTAGTTACAATTATGAAAAAAAAATTTGAACAAGTTATCCAATATTCATGAATCTCCATACGATGAAGTAATACATTAATCTCTAAAACATCATAAAAAGTTCAGTTTAAACTATTTCATAAATGTTTAACCATATAATCCTTCCAAAAATTAGTATCCAAAAATTTAAAAAGAAAGTCATTGAATTCCCAAAATGAACTTATCATTAATCTCTCAATAATATGAAGTTTCTATTAATCATCACATACCAAACATTAAAATACCTTCATTATTTATTCTCCTGAAACATGGTAATAACATTAATTTCAAAAAAGACAAATTATTGGATATACTCCTTAAACAAAAAGATATTGTAAACTCCATCAATGATATAATAAACCACATTTTCAAAAAAAACATTAATTTGTTCCAAGGTAGTTATCACTATCTAATTTACTTTATCCATATCTATCATCTCTTTGTCCCAATATCATTATCTCAACATCAAGAATATAGTAAGGGTTATCTTTACCTAAATCATATGTTTTCTAATAAGTTAAACTTGCAATTAAATAACTTTTATTGGTTCTATTCAACACAAGCTTTCAAATGCTTTAAAAAAATTATTATGGTCAAATCCTTATACATTTCAAAATTATTATAACATAATATCATGAAAAAATAATTTTAAAACATATTTCATTGATCCAAATACACAATAAAATTAATCATTCCTCCTCATTTTTATCAACAGTATAATCTTAACCTTGATACATTAGATTTTTAAGAGGTATATTACATTGACCCTTGGGGAATTCATTTGCGTATTACCTCATATTCTTACAGTGGAATCATTACACATTGTAAATTTATTTATTTTCATTGAAATCACAAGCATGGTGGTCTTTCAATCCACATATGTAGAAAACTCCCATTACCTTCAAGCAAGTACTTGGGTGTTTCTTTCCATAGTCATCACATGTGGGAAAATCCTTCTTTCACTTCATCCCTTAATCTATTTTTTTCTATATCGTTCTATTCTTCTATATATTTTATTAAAATACATAAGACTTGGAGAATTATTTCTTGATCTTGATAAAATATAAAACTATTTCATCTTATGATGATGAAGTTTTGGAGATTATCACCTTTGAAAGACATATATTAATCCCTTCAAAGAAATTAACAATATTGCACTCTGTTTTTCATATATAATCTATAGAATTCCTAGATAACCTTTCAAAAGTATCCTCATACTCAACAACACTTTCTTATTCCTTCTTATTTAAGATAAGGGTTTTTATCTCCATTTCAATTTTCTTATCTTGATGAAAAAATTTATTGGTCCTTGGCCTATTATTTTCTCATTCATCTTTAGATTTCAGATTTGGTTGTTTCCTTTTTGTGTTGGTTTTGGTTCTGCATTTTTTTTGGGGATTTATGCACTAGGATCTGGCTTCAGTTCATCCCGGGTTCATGGTTGTTCGTGTGAATTTTTTCAATGGAAGGCTTGGGGTTGCTTTAGGTTTGATGATTTTTGCTGATGTTGAGACCGGAGGGTTCGTTCAATGCTGATTGGTGTATGATTTCAGTGTTCCCATGTACAGAATTGGAGAATCTGTTTCAATCTGGTTCACTGCTTAAGGAACTGTGTTAAGGTATATTGGATGCACCGAGTCTAATTCATGCCTGGATGTGTTGTTTGAAGCTGAGTTCCCCATTACATATCACAGATCTCATTTATTTTGGTTTGCTGTTGTGGTTCAAGAATATGGATGCGATCGAGTGGAGACTTGATTTGGGTTGGATACTGGTTCTTTTGGGTTTCTTATTAGGAACTTTGATGAAGAATTGTTTTTTGGTGTTGAAGGTAAGGTATTTTGTCATTGGAATTCAACTGAAGTAATTGTTGATAGCATACTATTTGGGTCTGCTTCAGAAGAGGTCCAGAGCCAGAAGCTTTCACCCTAGCAGAGCATTTGGATTTGGAAGTTTGAGAGGGTATGGATTTTCCATCGGTATCGGGCCCATGCATCTCTACACTGGACAGTTTTCTGAGCGTTCATGAAATGTTGAAGGCTTTCCATCATGATGTAATTACTGGGATGGGGCAGATCCTATAGTTTTGGCCTGGGTTTCCTCCTTCATGGTTTTTTTGTTGTATGTTTGGATCTTGTGGTTTCTCACTTTTTCCTCAAAAGTGTTTCGATAATAAAAAAGTTAATTTTCAGTCAGTCAATGATCCAATATTGGATAATCTCACTGTGGAATAGGTTTCTTCATATGGGAAAGGATATTTTTTATAACATGATTAATATTAGCTAATATATAAATAATGTTTTCAGTTCCAATACCAGTTATATTAGCTTCCTCAGTATGGAAACCTATACATTGTCTATAATTACTGAAGCCTTTTTTCCTTCCTGATTCCATTTCTAAACAATAATATATACTGTATTAACTCATAAAATTTTTATTTTTAAATGAAAAAGTATAATTCCAAATATGGTGAATCACTCAGCATAAATTAAAATTTATGCATTGTTAATCTCAAAAACATAAACTTGGTTTCATTGAGGGGTACCTTTATTTTCAAATCCTCCATAATGGTTTTTAAAGAGAATATGAATTATCCTAATAATAACCCCTAGGAGTATCAAACTAAGTGCATAGTAAGGATAGTTTTCATGAACTAGGTGATAATCGGGTCAAGCCCAATGAGCCCTTTTTTGAGATATTACCCCTAATTAAATCTAATCCAAAACCAAATCCAATTTTAGTATCTATAAAAGGATATATTTCTAGTAAAATCCATAAATCTATTACTTACCAAAACATTAGGTTATTCTTATTTACTATCATCAATGTAAATCATAGAGTTATGTTCCCTAATCTACATTTTCCTTAATCAAGTTTCCATATTTTCTACTAAAAATCCTCTGATGCCAACTGTAATAACCCAAACCCCAATAGCTCAAATCCAGAGTCTTACATTATTACATTGAAATAGATATGAGGAATTTTATCTTGAAGGACCAAAGAGTTTAGTAGTCTTGATAAACTAGATATATACTTGATTCTCGAATTACAATTGAATACACAAATTACAACATAATTTTTTTTATAATAAAAATAATAACTCTAGAATAACATTTTATATCAAACATAGTAATATTCGTGGAATCTTGGGAAATGGAAAAAATAAGAGTGAGCTCAGATTTGTCGATAAGGGTTAAGTACATTAGAAGTAAACATGAATAAATGAACATTCATTAAAAAGGAATGAAAAACATAGTAAGGTAAATATCTAAACACAAATTCCATTTAAATAATTGACTAGAATAATAAATGGAAAGGTAAATAACTAAAAACACATTCCATTTAATCAATAAACTGGATATCATAACTAGATATTCCATAATCAATATGTCAAGGTAAACAAATGAAAACACATACCATAAATCATTAACATAAAATGAAATGCATATAAAGATAATATCAATATAAAAATATCTAGGATAATAATAATAGAACTCTAAATGAAGGTAATGCTTAAATATCAGACTTCATGTTTCCCAATAACTTGATACTTTTACCATCATGACCATTCACAAGACAATTTAGAACATACTGGGTGAAAACCAATTTAACTAAGCCTAGCCAAATGATTCGTCTCATGAGACTATTGATACGTCGAGGAGATTTATATAAATAGTCCCCAACCCATTTCATTCATGTGAAAAGAATTATTCATATATTTAATAATCAATTTAATTCATAAGAAATGTTTCATATCATTAATTATCCATATTGAGTAAAGGGTATAGATTTTTCAATATTTCCTATGTTAATCAAATGACTTTCAGAGAAATCACCTTATGTCAAAATGGTATATGGTTTAGAAAAATAATAATATCCATTCCACAAGAACTTGTATATTTAATAGAAATGTAATTTCCAATGAAAAATTATTACAATAATGTGATTGTTTCAAGAAAAAGTTATCAATCAAGAAAGAAAGTGAGATTTCACAATAACTATTACCACTGGGTAATTTTCAACTCAAATCCCCTTAAAAGGAATAATTCAATTTAAAAGATAAAATACCATGAATTATGAATGAATCATGATATTACATGTCAAATTTATAGTATATACACTATATAAAGGTGAATTGGGGTGTGTTAACAATTAAGTCTCAATTGAATATAAATTGAGATGAAATCTATTAACTCAACTATCCTTTTGATTGAACATTATTTAACCTCATGTATAGTGGTTTTAAACATGTTTATAAATTAATAAATAACCATGTTAGTATTTATAGTATCATATATAATCATCTTATCACTATCCAATTAATAATATTTCATTATTTTCATTATTTTTGGTGTTAATTGTCTTATTTTCACATGTGTGTTTCATCATGAAAGATCTGGTTCTTGTGCATATTATATAGTTTAATCATATCTAGTGTAAGAACTATGATCTTCTTTTCAGGTATGTTTATCCTTTTTTGGTAGTTTTTGGGAAAAAGAAGAAAATCTAGAGATTTTCATAGTACAAACTGTGTACTTCGATGCCACTGAAAGCCATGTGCTAGCCATGTCATGGCCTCACACATGACTGTGTATGGGTGACTTGGAGGCCTCCTAAAGTAGACTACGGAAAAGGTAAGTACATGTTGTGTACTCTAGAAGTACACACAGTGTACTTTCTTTTTTTCGTTAAAGGGACTAGGGACGCGTCTAATCCCATTTTCCATCTTCTTCTTCACCTAATTTCGTCCAGAGCATCCGAGGATGCCAAATCTTCTCCGAGCCGTCGATCCGTCACCAGTTATCTGAATCGAACACCGTCGGTTGCAATAGAATCACAGCGGTGAGTTCTTGGTTCTTCTTTGGCCATGTTTCCTGATTATTTCTCTTATGAGAGTTATCGTAGGTTGAACGTTGTAGACGTTTTTGAAGATCTACTTCATTCTAGGACGATTCATAGGCCAAGGTTCAAGTATATAGATCTTCTAGGATCGAGGTCGTTGGTTTGTTTCCTTACATTGAATGTCTTTGAGTTTTTATGAAAAAGTGCAGGATTTCCCATGTTTAGGGTATCTCGGGTTAGGGATTTTGATCCTATTGTTTAACTTACTTAGATTGCTTGTTAGCTTAAGGTTAATTGATAATAATATATTATTTTATTAATGTTTGAGGATCACCCCATGGGTGTTATCCCTATTTGGCTGTTTATCGTCATTTGGCACAGTTTTCCTGAAATTCAAACCCTATTGCAATTGCTAGTGTGCTTGTTATAACTGATTGCATGTGTTTCCTGTTGTTTTAATGCTTTTCATGCATTTTATATTTTATCCAAGTAGTTTCTAAACTTACATAGGGCTGCTGACAGTCGATTACGCACGACTGGACTGCTCAGGGCTGTGAGAACCTGGTGCGGGAGACCAAAGAGGGAATAGACAGTTTAGTGCTTCCCTAGGGGGTCTGTTGGAATTAGTTTCGTATGCAGGACCTACAGGAATTGGACTTTGTGATTCCTAATAGTGTCCTTAGTTTACGCACATATCGAGACCATGGGAGGAATTAGACATAAGCGCTTCCTCAGAGATTCTATAGCTAACGATGCAATACAACAGGGGAATCGACGTGAGTGCTTCCCAGAGTGTCTAAGCCTTTGTATGTTTACATGACTATAGGGGTCTACTAGTTTGATGAACCTAGAGAGTCAGTGTGATTGTGGAATGTTTTGTTGGTTTGGATGAGTCTACCAAGCCAAATCATAATCTTGGATCTTTTGTCCTGCTTGTTTGTTTAGGTAGTCTTTTGATGCCTGTTGTGTTACTTGTTTGCCTTTGAATAGAGAGCCTTTCTATATTCCTTTGTTGTTGGATTAAGTAAATGAATTAATTATTAAATGAATGTGAATGGTAATTGGTAGGATTGTTTACTTGTGTACTCCTAGTTCATTACTTCTGTTATATTACTCATTGACAGTAGGGCACAGATCTTGTGGTGGTTGCCTACGGGGATTAGTCTCACACCCTGTTTGGGTCCTACTTTTCAGCCCAAATAGGGTATATGGTTGCAAGTGTGGATAGGGATTGTGGCCCCTCTACTTCAGGAACATGATTTATGGTTGGAGCTGGAGAGCATAGGACCGATCTTAGGCTTGAAATGCTGCTGGAGTTACTGCTTACTTTTCGTACTTTGTTTCTCAGTTGTATTTCAGCACGTTGTTGTGTTTGCTGTTTCCTTAGATACTTGTAACTTCTGTATCATTATCATCATTATTATATATTCATTGCTTCTGATATTTAGTTTTAGTTTTTGTATGTTGTTTACTTCTTCCACTATTGACTGTTATTTCCTATCCCTTGTATACTTTACCAAATGATGTCATAGTTTCCCCAATGACTCGCCAAGGCCCTCACTTCTAGTCGGCAGCCTCTGGGGTTTGGGGAAATGCTCTTGAGGTCATGTGGCGAACCAGGTGCGGGGTACCAATTGAGTGGCTCCGGATTCAGGTCGTTACAATGTGGTATCAGAGGGAGGTTCTTTTCTTTTCTATTGACTTACTATTTTGCGACATTAGATAGGGATAGTACGGTATAGGTAAATGGTAAATAGCTATGCCCGGGAGTTCTAGAACCCTTGAACAGGGAAAAAGACAGGTTAGCTCAAATATTTCAATTTTTCGAGTTTTGCAAATGTTACAGTTTCATTGACTTCACCGTTTGGTGGTGTACTTGTTTTGTGTTGTTACTGTTTATATGATTCTGGTTCTATTTTGTTGCAACCCGACGAGATGAGGGTATGCCATCTCATGCATCATATAGGCACTTGTTAGAAAATCACATGTAATGCATTTTTCCATGCCATCTAGATTGTATTAGAAGTTTCATGTTGTTGTGATAGAAATTGTAATATACTATGCATGTTGTTGTGATAGTTGTTGTGATAGAATACCTGTTATGTTGATAGGGTATCATTTTTTTAGAGATTCTTTATCATGGATGCCAAAATTTGTTCTTAGAGGTGTTATGGGCCCTCGAGGATTGGAATCTGGTGGATCATGAGTTTGTTATACTATTTACATGTTATATGTGTTGTTAAAGATTCCAAACTTTGATTCGCGAGGAGTATGGGCCTTCATGGATCGGAACGTAGCACCTTAATGCTTGTTTTTTTTCTTTTTTTTTCTGTGTTTTATGGGCTCCGGTGCCGTTCTGAGGCTACTGTCTGGAAAAAACCAGAATAAACGGTGTGTACTTTATGAATACATGTCGTGTAGTCTATAGCTGTGTCACTAACCATGCGAGCAAGGACACAGGGTTGTGAAAAAAAAATCTTGTAGGAACACGCCGTGTACTAGTTTAGCACACTGTGTAGTATGAAATAGGTACCCCGACCGTGTCATGAACAACACGGGTCTTGTTATCTTTTCACATACACGTCGTGTCTGAATTTTACATATTGTGTAGTTTGATCTAGGTACCTAGTCGTGTCACGAACAACACAGGTCAGTGTTATCCTTTCTCTTACACGTCGTGTCCTCCTGAAACACGTCGTGTAGTGTCATCCATGTAGCTGGCCTTGTAGCTAATGACACAGTCTGTTAGGACTTCTTATTTCACGTCGGGTCCTTCTGGAATATTCCATGTAGTGTGACCTGGGCACATAGGTTGTGCCACTAACAACACGGGCCAGATGAATCTTGCTAAGTACACACCATGTATACCTTGAACACGCAATGTAGTTTTTTCTTTGGAGAGTCATATGGCTTAACCGTGTAAAAGGAAGGTAACTATAGTACATGTCATGTGTTGGGACAACACGCCGTGTAATTGGGGTGTTACACGACCTATTTAGATAGGAGTACAATCCCATGTAAATGACTTAAGGGAACACGTCGTGTAGTCCTTATACACGCTGTGTAGTCATGATTGGTAAATTTTGAATGCTTCTTTTACATGTTCCCTTCTTACGTTCCTAGTTTTCAGTTCCAGGTAATGTGATCTAAAGTGTGATTTTGACCTTGTAGCGTCATGGCACCGAGACGTCCTCCCATTGCACGTCAGGGACCAGGCAGTGACCGTACGCCTGATACGACAGATCAGGGACTACCAGTAGTTCCGCCTATTGTTCTGGACTTAGCACCTTCTGTGATTCCAGACACTGGTGCTGATGCTCAGTTCAGAGAGGGTTTCATGATATTCATGCATGCCTTCCAGGGATATCAGCATTCTTCCCCGTCTATGGCATAGATGACACGAGTTTTCAGCAGTAACATCCTCCCATGTTCATAGGGGATGGAAGACCATAGGCTGTGAAGTCATGGTTAGAATCTATGTTATCCATCTTCGAGCACCTGGAGATGCCTCCAGAGATGGGATTGAAGCTCGCGACTTATATTCTGCGTGATTCCACCAAGAGATCTTGGGATGTGGTTTTGCGGGAAAGGTGTCAGTAGGCTATGGCTTGGGACGAGTTTCAGCATACATTCTATAACTACTTCTACCTAGTGATGCTGAGGGATGACAGAGCGAGAGAGTTCATGAACGTGTAGTAGGGTACTCTCACAGTTATGGAGTATTCCTCACACTTCACAGAGTTACAGCATTTCACTCCCATTCTGGGGAATGACAGGTTGTTTTTTTCAAGGAAGTTTGAGGAAGGCCTCAGACCAAACATCAGTTCACATGTGAATGTCTTTAAGTTAACTTCTATTACTATGATATTCAACCAAGTTCTTAGAATGGAGAGAAATATGAGGGAGACTGGAGCTATGGACCAGGGCAGTTCAGCACCTAGGGCTGATTCATTTCAGATAGACAGCAGGAAGCGCCACCAGGAGTCTACACGAGGTGACTCGAGGAAGCGAGGTATTCCTTCTAGTAGACGATATCTTCTTTATGGAAACCAAGTGGTGTGCTGTCAGTGTATAAAAAGTGGGCATAAGAAGCCTCGTATCCCGAGAGACCCAGTGGAGTGCCGATCTTGCTGCAAGATGGGTCATCTGTAGCGTTTCTGCAAGGTTTTTCTTCCAGCAGCTAGTGAAGGAGGATCAGTTTCAACTCCTTGTACAGGATCAAGATTACCGGTTCTGAATCAGATGGGGGGTTGGAGTTCTTCAGGTCTTTCAGGCTAGGGTAGAGGCCATGGATGTAGTGTTCAGGCTCAGGGAGGGTCAGCTTAGGGATCGCAGGCAGCTACACAGTGCCACGGTGTAAGCCAGAATTTTGCGGTAGAGCAGATTCATCAGGAGCAGTATCCTGGACCATCTACAGTTCGAGGTATGATTTTAGTAGCCTCAGTTTTATCCTATACACTTTTTGATGCATGATATTCTCATAGATTTAGTTGTGTTCATACTATGGAAATCCTTATACTTACTATTTATACTTCTAAAGATATGATGACGCAAGACACTCCCTTGAGAATTATAACTGATAGCATGCGTCAGTTCTTAGACTGCCCCCTTGTGGTTGGTGGGTGTTGTTTTTCATGGAATCTCTATGTTTTGGAGATGACAAGTTATGATGTCATTATCAGGAAGGACTGGTTAGTTCCCTTCTAGGCCTTTGTCGATTGTTATCGCCGTAGGGTGAGTTTCACATCACCGGAGGACATATCATTTCTTCACAAGGGCGAATGGGATGTCCAGGAGAGCAGAGCTGGACCAGAGAACCATGGGTTGGGTAGTGTTACGGCACAGACTTCTAGCTTATATATAGATGACTAGGTGACCTCTCGGATAGATTTTCCTCCAGTGGTTGATCGATTTCCAGATGTTTTTCCAGAAGACTTTTCAGGTAAGCCTTCGGAGCGAGAGGTGGACTTCTCTATTGAGATTGTTCCAGGAGCAGCATCGATATCCATACCTCCTTATAGAATGGCTACACCTGAGTTATAGGAGCTCAAGAAGTAGTTGGAGGAGTTGCAGGAAAAGGGTTTTATCCGACCCAGTACTTCTCCTTGGGGTTATCTCATTCTGTTTGCAAAGAAGGCGGATGGTACTTTACGGCTTTATGTGGATTATCAGAAGCTAAACCAGTTGACGGTCAAGAACCGATATCCATTTCCATGGATAGATGATCTCCTTGATCAGCTTCAAGGAGCCTGAGTGTTCTCAAAGATTGACATGAGATCCATCTATCATCTGTTGAGTGTTAGACCAACTAATATACCTCTTATATCCTTCAAAAGAAGGTATGGAATGTATGAGTATTTGGTTATGTTGTTCAGTCTCATGAATGCGCCAGTAGTTTTCATGGCATTGATGAACGGAGTTTTCCATCCTTACGATGATTCTTTCATGGTGGTTTTTGTGGACGATATCTTCGTGTACTCTCACATTCAACACGACCATGATACCCATCTTGAGATCATTTTAAGTACACTAAGGGAGCATCGGTTATATGTTAAAATATCAAAGTGCCACTTTTGGATGGATGATACTCACTTATAGGTTCATGTAATCTCAGTGATAGAAGTATCAATAGACCCAGAGAAGGTGAGAGAAGTAGTTACCTGGGAGAATCCGAAGAATGTCTTCGAGGTAAAAATTTTCTTAGGGATGGCTGGTTACTTTAGGCAGTTTATACAGGACTTCTCACACTTAGCAGCACAGTTGATGGGCTTGACTAAGAAGGGGGTGAAGTATGATTAGTCAGAAGCCTACGATTCAACCTTTCAGGAGCTGAATGGTAGATTGACGTCAGCACCAATTCTAGTTTTTCCGGAGTCAGGAAAGAGTTACACAATTTTCTGTGATGCATCTGGAATCAGGCTTGGATCAGTGCTTATGTAGGAGGATCGTGTTGTTGCATATGGATCTCGGAAGTTGAGGCCACATGAGAGGAACTATCCTATGCACGACCTGGAGTTGGCTTTAGTTGTTCATGCTTTGCGTTGTTGGAGACAATATCTTCTAGGAGAGCATTTTGTTGTATATACTAACCACAAGAGCCTCAAGTATATCTTCACGCAGTGTTACTTGAATCTGAGAAAGTGGAGGTGGGTTGAGTACCTACAGTCTTTCGATTTTGATCTTGCTTAAACTCCTGGGAAAGGCAATGTTGTGGCAGACACATTGAGTAGGAGGACACAGATACAGGCAGTTCAGAAGGCCAACAGCGGGTGGCAGCTTATAGCTTTGTTCTCCGTAATTCATTTGGAGGTGCACAACAGATAGGGTCAGAGTTTTCTTTCTTATGTATCTGTTACCTCTACCCTTCTTGACTGAGTTCAAATGAGACAGCTATCAGATTCTGAAGGCCCAGCCCTATTGGAAAGTGTTTCCGGAGAGGACCCTCTTCCTGGATGGACCATAGGCAAGGGTGAGATCTTGTGTTTCTAGGGAGTGTATGGGTGCCACTAGAGATATGTGAGGAGATAATGCGAGACTTTCATTCCTCGGTTTGGGAAGTTCATCCTGGCGTCACCAAGATGTATCGTCATCTACACCACCAGTATTGGTGGACAGGTATAAATAGGGATGTTTCTGGTTTTGTTATGAGGTGTTCCACCTGCCAGCAGGTGAAGGCGGAGCACCAGCTACTAGCAGGGATTTTACAGAAACTACCCATTCCCGAGTGGAAGTGGAATGATGTCACGATGTACTTTGTGACAGGGTTACTGAGATATCCTCAAGGGAATGACGCGGTATGGGTTGTCATTGACAGGCTCACGAAGGTTTCTCACTTCTCTCCAAATAAGGAGACCTTCGGTGTTGATGAGCTTGGACGGTTGTACATATGTGAGATTGTACGCTTGCATGGGGTTCCGAGTACTATCATTTCAGATAGGGATTCCCTCTTGACGTTGCATTTCTGGCAAGGGCTGCAGAAGGCTTTGGGTACACAGGTACTTCTGAGTACATCTTACCATCCCCAGATAGATGGCCAATCAATGCACATGATTCGGGTGCTATAAGACATGCTACGAGCATGAGTCCAAGATTTTTGAGGTTCTTGGGAGAGACATATATCTCTAGTGGCGTTTTCCTACAATAATAGTTTCCAAGGAACTATTCAGATGGAACCTTACGAGGCTTTGTATGGTAGGCTGTGTCGATCACCCTTGTGTTTTCTAGAGGCAGGAGAGGTAGCTATGCTGGGACCTCATCTTGTTTAGGAGACCACAGAATAGGTGGAGTTGATTTAGAAAAGGATAGCTACTACATAGTCTTGGCATAAATCTTATTCTGATCAGCGGAGATGAACTTTGGAGTTCAATTTTGGATATTAGGTTTTCCTACGTGTTACCCCGAGGTTGTGACCCAAAAGGATTAGGAGACAGGGTAAGCTTTCACTGAGATACGTCTGGTCGTTTGAGGTCCTGGAGGGAGTTAGGCTAGTTGCTTATATGTTGCAGTTACCTCAGAGGTACCAGGCTATGCATAACGTCTTCCATGTTTCTCAGCTTCGACGCTATTTCTGAGACCCGTCTCATGTTTTTCAACCAGAGGAGGTTGAGCTGGATCAGGATGCATCCTTCGAGGAGCATCCTCTCAGGATTTTTGATCATAGTGAAAAGGTACTATGTGGCCAGTATGTTCCTCTGGTGTGGGTGCTATGGTAGCACAACTATGTATAGGACGAGACTTGGGAGAGGGAGGCCGATATGCGATCACAGTGGCCAGAGTTGTTTGAGGTTTCCTCTTCACCACCTAGTTAGGGAAATTCGGGGATGAATTTCTTTAAGGAGAGAAGTTTTTAAGAACTAGGATCTTCTTTTCAGGTATGTTTTTCCTTTTCTGGTAGTTTTTGGGAAAAAGAATAAAATGTGATAATTTTCAGAGTACACGCCGTGTACTTTATGAGTACACACCGTGTACTTCAATGCCACTGGAAGCCATGTGTTGGCCATGTCATGGCCACACACACGGCCGTGCAAGGATGACTTGGAGGTTTCCTAAAGCAGATACAGAAAAGGAAAGTACACGCCATGTACTCCATAAGTACATGTTGTGTACGTTTTTTCCGTTAAATGGGTTGGGGTCGCGTCTAATCCATTTTTCCATCTTCTTCTTCACCTAATTCCGTCCAGAGAATTCGAGGAGGCTGAATCTTCTCCGAGCCACCAATCCGTCACCAGTTATCCGAATTGAACACCTTCGGTTGCAATAGAATCGCAGCGGCGAGTTCTTGGTTCTTCTTTGGCCATGTTTCTTGATTCTTTCTCTAATGAGAGTTATCATAGGTTGAATGTTTTAGACGCTTTTTGCAGATCTACTCCATTCTAGGACGATTCATGGGTCTAGGTTCAAGTATATCAATATCCTAGGATCTACATAGGTGGTTTGTTGCCTTACGTTGAATGTCTTTGAGTTTTTGTGAAAAAGTGTCGGATTTCCCATGTTTCAGGTATCTCGGGTTAGGGATTTTGGTCCTATTGTATAATTTCCTTATATTTCTTGTTAGATTAAGGTTAATTGATAATAATATATGCTTGTTTTCATGTTTGACGATCACCCAATGGGTTTTATCCCTGTTTGGTTGTTTATCACTGTTTGGCACAGTTTGCCTGCAAGGCAAACCCTATTGCAATTTCTAGTTTTCTTGTTGAAATTGATTTCATGTGTTTCCTGTTGTTTTAATGCTTTTTATGCATTATAGATTTTATTCAAGTAGTTTATAAACTTACTTAGGGCTGATGACATTAGATTACACATGACTGTACTGTTTAGGGTTGTGAGAACCTGGTACGAGGGACCAAAGAGGGAATAGATAGTTTAGTGCTTACCTAGGGGGTCTGTTGGAATTAGTTTCCTATGCAAGACCTACAGGAATTGTAGTTTGTGCTTACTAAGAGTGTCCTTAGTTTAAAAATGTATCGAGACCATAGGAGGAAGTAGACGTAATACCTTCCTCAGAGATTTTGTAGCTAATGATGCAAGACCACAGGGGAATCAACGTGAGTGCTTCCCAGAGTGTATGTGTATTTGTATGTTTACTTGACTATAAGGGTCTGCTAGTTTGATCCACCCTGAGAGTTAGTGTGATTGTGGAATGTTTGGTTGGTTTAGATGAGTCTACCAAGCTAAAGCACAAGATTGGATCTTTTGGCCTACTTTTTTGTCTAGGTAGTCTTTTGATGCCTGTTGTTTTACCTATTTACCTTGGAATAGAGAGCCTTTCTAAATTCCTTGGTTGTTTGATTAAATGAACGAATTAATTATTAAATTAATGTGAATGGTAATTGGTAGGATTTTTTACTCCTGTACTCCTAGTTCATTACTTTTTCTATATTACTCACTGATAGTAGGGTACAGATCTTGTGGTGGTTGCCTACTGGGATTAGTCTCACACCCTATTTGAGTTCTGCTTTTCAGCCCAAATAGGTTATATGGTTGCAGGTGTGGATAGGGACTGTGACCCCTCTACTTCAAGTACATGATTTCTGGTTGGAGATGGAGAGCATAGGACCGAGATTAGGCTTGCGATGCAGATGGAGTTACTGCTTACTTTTTGTACTCTGTTTCTCAGTTTTATTTCTGCACGTTGTTGTGTTTGCTACTTTCCTTAGATACTTGTACCTGCAGCATCATTATCATCATTATTATATATTCATTGCTTTTACTGTTTAGTTTCAGTTATTGTATGTTGTTTACTACTTCCTCTATTGACTGTTATTTCCTTTCCCTTGTTTACTTTACCAAATGAGGGCATAGTTTCCCCAATGACTCACTAAGGCCCTCACTGCTAGTCAACAACCTATGGCATTTGGGGAAATACGCTTGAGGTCATGTGGAGAACCAGGTATAGGGCACTAGTTGAGTGGCTCCAGATTCAGGTCATTACATCTAGAATAATAATCATGACATAATTTTGAAAACCCTGCTCTTTATTACACATTAATACATGTTTTATAATAAAAAATTACACTTAATACAACCTAAAATATTGAGAAGTCTATTGATTTTTGGGAATTATGTACATTTTATAACAACTTATAAAATGGGATACATAACATTATTTAACACTTCATTGACATGATCATAAAATTTCGAGGAACTTAATATTTTATGGGATAACATGGTGAAAAACATAATAAATAGGTGAGCTATAAATCCTAGTAAGGGAATAAACAAGGAATAATATGAAATGGATATTACATATTATAAAATAGGCATTTCAATTGAGCATAAAAGGAACATGAATAATAAGGCATAATATAGCATGATAAACATTGCATGGGAAATGTGGAAACAACTTAAAACACTACATCATAAACATAAGTCAAGGCTAAATCTCCCAAACCTTAATGGTTTAAACATTCCCATAAAGGAATTAGGTACACCCTTGCCCAAACATAACGTATCATGACACTAAACATTATCAATTGCATGGAAGCACTATTTGGGTGCACCCATCATAATTATTTCATTCTCATTCTTAAGTGTGCCACATAGATCGTAAAAATAGATTCATTCAACATCAAAATTTATTCCACGATAACGAAATGTAAAATACATACATGTAAGTCCAAGATAAATAAGTATATGTGCCTAAAGGTAAATACCCTTAATAGAAAAATGGGTATGTTATTCACAATTATTTTATCATAGAAAATTGTAGTGAATGTTTTGGAAGGATAACAGTATTAGTTAAAAATTCATAAAAATGGTTTATGAGATAGAAATGGGGTATCTCATTGTTTTTTCATAAAATTGGAAGTAATAGAAACATTGAAAATAATATAAAAACATTATAAATTTATAAATATAAGGAATAAGGTAATGAAGAAACATGAATAGAGAAAAGAATCCTTATGCAATTTTGGCATGGTAACGGATGTACATAAGGGATCATGGGAAGCTTAATGGGAGTGAATCAAAGATATAATCATTTAAAAATAAAATGGACAGTAAGGGGGATTTTTAATATAATATCCCATAATAATAAAATGAAAATTCAAATACATGAAATACATGGAGTGCTTGATAAAATCGGAGAGTGGTAGACGAGGTTCCCTTACTTGATTGTGTGACTCAAAAGGATTGGGAGGGGATTATTGAAATTTTAGGGTGTCTTTGGAAAAATCTATGGAGTGCAGGGAAGAGGTTGGACGTTTTCCAAGTATTTTTAGTGATGATAAAAGGTATAATGGATAAGATTATATAGAAAATAAGGGGGGATTTCTTTATTATTTAGGTTTTAGACTCTATATAATAAAATATCAAAAACCATACCATGGTATTTACCCATGGTTTCTACCCAATGGGAGTAGTTTAAATTATTTTATTAGGCTAAGGTCCAAACGTTTTATACTATTACCATTGGTGATGTGGAGGAGAGTTGTAGTCTTAATGAAATGATTTTAAAATCATAAAATACATTATAAGTCATGGATGATTCATAATGGATTTAAAAAATAAATAAATAAAATATAAAATAACATTATTTTAAATGGAAAAAATATATTTTGTTATGGATCCCATTTATATTACTTATTACATTTCTTTTGAATCATTATGATATCATTAAACACAAAGTATATTTATATGGTATTTAATTTTTCCTCGAAAATACAACTGTCTCAAAAAATTATGAAAATATTACCATTAGATAATTTTTAAATATTGATTCCAAAAATAATATTCATGTTATATAAATAATTTTTTAAATATGTGAGTTTTATCTTTTTAAATAAAAAATGACATTTGTTGAAAATGACTGGTTTTTGACAATAACAGTTTTCGAACCCTAATAATAATTACATTTTACTTCATAAAATTATATGATTATTTATATTTAAAATTTATTTAATAATAATAATTTATTAAATTATTATTTATTTCAAAATTAAATTAATACATCAAAAAAAATTAATTGAATTTTAATATTAACAAAAAAATATTATTTTTTCATTAAAAATAATTTATAAAGTAAAAATAGGATAAAAATATATTCATTATTTTATGAAAAATAATGTAAATATTCCTATTTCGAGGGTCTTCATACATAACCCTCTAATAAACCAACATATTCTCTAAGATTAAGGTGCACGATGGTGGGGATTTCATAGACCGTTCGACAAACATGGTTTGGGTCATGATCTCGATGAGTATAAAATTCTACCAAAGACTGTTTTTATCATGTTTAATTTGTTGGATATCAAATTGGTATTGGTCAATGGAAAATCCTAGAAATGATATCTTCCTCAGAATCTATGATAAATGGGATTCATAGGGTATGATCCAATTGTTTGAGGTCATCACTTCCTTTTTTTGTGTCAATTGGATTTGTTAAACCCCTATATTTATACTAATCATGTGGTCACTATAAAAGGGATATATTATCAATGGTAAAGATACATAACAGTCATTAAAATATAATTTTATGTAATCAAAAAAAATAAGTTCATGTGTTTTCTATAACCATATTATATAATAAGACAATTAATTCAATCTAAAGGGGAAATTTATTTATAATAGTATGTGTCACTATAATATTCCCTCCTTAAGAAATTTCTCCCTCAAAATTTTATTTTCCCACACTAAAACTGATGAGGGTGACTCTACTTCATCACCTCCTCTGGATCCCATGTTTCTTCAAAAACTTATGGCTTCTCCACAATAATTTGATGAGGGGAATTGTCTAATTTTGTATAAGTTTTTCTCAATGATATAAGATCTTAATTGCCTACTCTTCATAGGAAATATCAATATCCAATGGTACCACCTCTGGATTGAGTACATATGAGGGTTCTGGTATGTTCTTTCTTAAGATGGATACATGGAATAAATCATGTACTTGAGATAGGTTTATTGGGAGTGCTAGTCGATAGGTCAATTCTCTAATGGGATCATGGATCTCAAAATGGTCAATGTACCTTAGACTAAGATTTCCCTTCTCCAAAAATCTCATGACTTTCTTAAATGAAGATATGTAGAGAAAAACCATGTCTCTAACATCAAACTCTAGGTCATGTCGATGATTGTCAACATAGCTCTTCTATTGACTCTGGTTAGTCTTGATGTGATGCTGAATAGTCTTAACCTTCTCCACCATTTCCATAAACATTTCAAAACTGTAAATTTTTCATTCCCCAACTTCATCCTAACATGTTAGTGTTCTACACAAATTCCTATAAAGGGCTTCATAAGGATCCATTTGGATGTTTGAGTGAAAACTATTGTCGTAAGAGAAATAAAACAAAGGAAGATGTTGGTCCCATCCACCTTTAAAGTCCATAGAATATACTCACAACATGTCTTCATGTGTCTGAATATCCCACTCATATTGGCAATAATTTTTTAACATGATAGGATGTACTAAAATTCACCTCAATGTTTAGAGTATGATGGACACTTTTTCTAGAACAAGGAGGTGAATATTGGGTCTTGATTGAATAAAATTGATAGTGGTGCTCCATAAAGCCTTTCCACTTCTCTGATGTATATCTGTGTCAGTTGATCTCATGATAAATCCTCGCAAATTTCAATGAAGTGTGCAGCCTTTGTAAGATGACCCACAACAACCTAGATAACATTTTTTCTTTTAGATTTCTTCAGAAGTCTGGTGATAAAGTTCATGGTGATTTTTTACCATTACTATGTTGGTATAGATAATGGTTGAATCATCTAATTAGACTTATTACTTTCAAACTTCACTTAATGAAAAATTAAGCACTTTGATTTATATTTAGAGATCTTCTTCTTCATGTTTTCCTACCAATAGTGATCTCGGAGATCTCGATACATCTTTGAGTTTCATGGGTGAATGGAGAATGTCAACCTCTATGTATCATCCAATAGTTCCTTCTCTTACTTAGTATTTATAGAACACATATTAATGAAAAAAATCTCACAATTCCTTCTTAAATAACATTGAACTCTGAGGATTTCCCTTTTCTTATAGTTTTCACTTTCTTCTAAATTCCCACATCATCTTTTTGAGTATCCTTTAACTTTTCAAGAAGATATGGTTGAGAAATAATTTGTGAAAGGATTAATGATGTTCCTTTATTATGATTACCATTTACATCCTCTTCAAATCCAAGAAGATCAAATCCCTCTCAATTCTTATCAATTACATAATTTTTGGTTCCTTTCTACTTAGAGCATTCACCTTCTTATTTTCTTTACTAGGGTGGTAGTGGATTAAGAAATCATAATCCTTAATGATATCTAACCATATTTTTTGTTCATATTAAGCTCTTTATGTGTGAATATATATTTGAGGCTCTTGTGATCAGTATACATCTTACACTTCTCCCCATAAAGATAATTCTGCTAGATTTTCAATGAAAATATCATAGTTTCCAACTACAAATCATGTAGGGGATGGTTTTTCTCATGAATTTTTAACTAAATTGAGGTGTAGTATATGACTTTTTCATTTTTCATCAACACACATCCCAATCCATTCTTCTAAGCATTGTTGAAATTTACAAAAAGTTCCCCAATTGTGGGTAGTGTGAGCACATAGGTAGTTATAAGACTTCTTTTCAACTCCATGAATATTTCTTCATATTCATAATTCTATAAAAACATTACTCCCTTCTAATTTAGCTTGGTAAGAAGTTTTGAAAATCATGAGAAATTTCTCCCAAATTAGCAATAATATCCAGCTAACCCATGGAATCTATGGATATCTATCATGGATCATGGCCTCAACAATCCTTTAATTTCTTTTGTCTTTGAAGTATCCATAGATATCTTATTTCTTGTGATGATATTCCCTAAGAATGAGACTTCCTTCTACCATAACTCACACTTGATGTACTTTGCATAGAGATTCTCCTTTCATACAATCTTTATCATGGTGCTCAAATCCTCCTCAGGTTCCTAATTGGTTATGTAGTATATTAGAATATCATATATAAATAATATCACAATTTTTTCAACATAATATCTAAATACTCTATTTATCAATTATATAAATATTTCTAGAGAATTATTGATCCCAAATGGCATTACTATGAACTCATAGTTCCAATACCAGGTACAACAAGTAGTCTTGGGGATATCCTCCTTCTTCACCCTAACATGGTAATATCCCGACTATAGATCCACCTTGAATAACTATTGTGATCTATGTAGTTGATCTATCAAGTCATAAATCTGTGAAAAAAGAATATTTTTTCTTTACAGTGATATTGTTGAGATCATGATAATTAACACAAAGGCACATTGACTCATCCTTCTTCTAGACGAAGAGGACTGGGGAACCCAATGGTAAAGCACTTTGGTTTATAAATCCTTTATCCAAATTCTCTTATAGTGATTTCTTTATCTCTTCAATTTCTACAATATCCATCCCATATAGAGTCTTGGATATTAGAAATGCCCCAGGTATAAGATCGATTGAAAATTAAACCTCTCTACTAAGAGGAAGTCTAGGAAATTTCTTGAGAAACACATCTTTGTATTACCTCACAATAGGCATGTCTTTGAGTATGTTTCATTACATATACTCAATCATTTGATAAATATAATATCCATTCTTGAGATTATGGTGCTAATGAAGTTTCATCCTCCTCCTTGCTATTGTATAAAATCTGGGGTCGATTTTCCATACAGAGAGTGATTTCCTTCTCATGGAAATTTATGTTGGCCTTTTATAGAGAAATCTAATCCTTGACCAGAATTGCATAAAATTATACCAAAGGGAGTATGGAATGGTTTTCTAGGAATTTCGTCCCTCAAACATTGATAGGGGAGGAGTTATATACTTGGGAATAAATAAATTTCCCATTTATCGTTTTCAATGACATCTCTACTTCCATGATTTTTGGTGGAGTTTATATGGTTCTACTAAACATTCATGAAATAAAGGAATGAGTATAACCAAAATAAAAAATTATGTTTTCTATTATTGAATAAATAACTAGTGTACCTATCACCACTTCTTTTACAGGATTCACTTCGACAGTAGTGACAGAAAAATATTTCCCTTGTTGCCTTAGAGGTTCTTGGTTGTCTCCTAAAACACTTGGATAAGGGAATTGATTCGTAAAGTTTAATGTTTTATTACATTTGATGTAATATAAAATTATTTAAGGTTTAAATAGAGTGCTCATTTCCTCTATCACAATAATGGGTTTCTCCTGTTGGAAATTTCTAGCTAGGTGTCCTTTCTTACCACACCTAAAGCATTTCTTTGTTCCCTTTAGAAAATGTCAAGTCCGCTTCTTCTTGCACCATTGATGAGTGGGATATTGAAATTTCATGGAACTGTTATATCTCTCTATTATACCACTAGAATTAAACCCCAATTTCTTCTTCTTAACCCCATGATACCCTTGAGATTCATTGATCTCCATTTTGACATTGAGGGAACATCAAAAAAAAATTTCATAGCTATCAATGTCATGGATTTCTAGGGATTTTTATAGACTAGGTTTTATCCCACCAAATAAGCATTCAACCTTGTATTTGGGGGTAACAACAAAATCATAGGCGTATATTTCAAGTCTTGTGAATTTTTCCTTGTACTCCCCAATAGATTCATCATATTCTTTCTTGAGTGCAAGTGAAGCCCTTTCTATTTTAAGATGCAGAGTGGACTGAAAATATTTATTGAAAACCATTTTTCAGAATTTCTTCCAATCCATTAGTTCAATATCTTACTCAGGCTTCATATTCTTGATCAATTCCCACCATTGGTCAGTTTTTTCCTCCATACTATAGACAACCAAAAGAACATTCTCTTGTTCATAATATTGAAGGATGGAGAATATCTTCTTGACGAAGTTAATCTATTTTTCTGGGATTAAGGTATTGGCTGATCCATTAAAATTAGGAGGCCTTAATCACATGAAGCTCTCGATTATGGGTTTTTATCACTTATGTGGGTTTGGGAACTCCTCTTTATCCATGTATTTATTCATAACTTTAGTTTTCTAAGAGGTTATCATGAAAAAATTTATGATTCCCACTCCCATCAGGTTGGGAATCTTGTTGGGGAAACCATCACACTACCCTTTGTATCAGTTGTTAACATGATTCTTTCTATTTTTGGATATTGCCTATAATAACAAGAAAAATTTTGGATGACTATCTTAAACAATTAAACTCATAAAGGGTAATCCAAAAAAAATAATGTGTTAACTTATAAATTACATCTATCTTTTTAACTTATGAGTTTCTAGGATTTAATCTATGTTATACATCATCTATTTCCAAATATATATTCCTATATGAATGTTTTTGGTCCCTTAATAATGGTTAGTAACAATATTATGAATTTACCAAAGCATATACCTCAGGATTGTCAAACCAGGTGCATAGTAAGGCTCATTTTCATGTACAAAATTATCCTGAGTTAGGCTGGAACATCATTTCAGAGTTGTTACTCTTAGGTACATCTGTTCGAGAACCACATCTACTTGTAGTATCTAGAAAGGGACTTATTTTCATGATAAACCAATTACACTATAATAACCAATATTTAGGAATGTTTTCTTATACATAGTCTTATCCCAAAGGCTTTCTCTATATTCTTCTAATTCTAATCCCAAAAAATAACTAAACTGTTACTCTGATACCAACTATGATAGTTCTGAACTTTATTACAAATTAACACATGTTTTATTACATAAAATTACACTTAATACAACCAAAATGATATATAAGTCTAGTGTATTTGGGAATTAGGTAAATTATATAAAAACATACAACATGGGATATAAAAAATTATTAAACAATTCTTTTACAAGATCATAAAATTCCAACGAACTTAAAACCACATGGGATAACCCAAGGAAAAATATAAGAAAGGGGTGAGATATATAGCCCAGTAAGGGAATAAACAAGGAATTAAATGAAGAATTTATTACATGTTAGATGATAAGTATATCAGTGGATCACAAAAGGAACATGAATAATAAGGAATGTTATATAATGATAATCATAACATGGGAAATGTGGAAATAACTTAAAATACTGCATCATAAACATAATTTAAGGATAAATCCTCCAAGAATTAATGGTGGAAAAAGTCCCATAAATAAATCAGGTACACCCCTCTCCCAACATTATGTATCATGATACTTAACATTACCCAATTCACTGGATCACTTTTTGGGCACACCCATCATAATCATTTCATTATCATGCTTAAGAGTTTCACATAGATCATACAACATGGATTCATTCAATATAATAATTTATTACACGACCAATGAATATGGTATACATATATGTAAGCCCCCAATAAATAAATATATGTTCATAAAGTTGAATAACCTTTATAGATAAATGGGTATGGTATTCACTACACAGTTATTTTGGCATGCAAAATCACGGTGAAATTTTGGTATCATAATAATGTTACTTAAAAATTTATAAAAAATAGTTGATGAGAGTGAAAGGGGTGTCTAATTGTTTGGTCATAAAATGTTAAGTAATAGGTACATTTAAAATCATATACCAAAATTAGAAATTTTGAAATACAAGGCATAAGGTAATGCGGAAACATGAATAGAGAAAATAATCCTTACAAAATTTTGGCATGGTAACGGGTGTACATAAGGGATCATGGGAGTCTTAATGAGAGTGAAAGAAATATATAATCATTTAAAAATAAAATTGAATGTAAATGGAATATGTAATATCATATCCTATCATAATAAAATGAAAATTAAATGACATAACATAAAAGGAGTGCTTGATAAAATAATTGAGTTGAAGATGAGGTTCCCTTACTTGAGTGTGTGACTCCAAAGGATTGGAAGGGAATTATTGAAAGCATGGGGGAATATTGGGAGAAATCTAAGTATTGGAGGAAAGAGTGTGTACATACTCCAAAAAAAATTAGTAAAGGTAAATGGGAGCTTGCTTGGGTTTATATAGGAAAGGAGGGGGATTTCTTTATTCTTTAGGTTTTGGACTCTACATAATAAAATATCCAAAACCACAAAACATCACATGGTTTTTCCTATATTTTATGCCAAATGTGAGTGATTTAAATTATTTTATAAGTAAAAGTGTTGATCTTATTAAAATATTACCATTGGTGATGTGGAGGTGAGTCACACTCTTAAAAAATGATGTTAAAATCTTAAGATATATTATAAGTCTTAGAGGATTCAAAATGGATATAAAAAATAAATAAAATAAAAAATAAAATGATATTATTTTATAGGTAAAACATATATTTGTTCTTGGATCCCATTTATATTGCTTATTACATCACTTTAGAGCCCTTGAGATGTCATAAAACACAATGTATATTTATATGGTATTTAATTTTTACTGAAAAAATTGACTATCTCAGAAAATTATGAAAAATTCACCATTTCAAAATTTCAAATTCCATATTCAAAAAATAATATTAATTTTTTCTAAATAATTTTCTCAATAGGTCTATTTTTACTTTTAAAATAAAACTAAGATTTTTTTTATAAAATGATGGGTTTTGACAATAACAGTTTTCAAACCCTAATAAAAATAACATTTAATTTCAAAAATAAGTGATCATTTTTATTTAAAATCTATTTAATAATAATATTTTATTAAAATATTATTTATTTCAAACATCCATTAATTCATCACAATATATGTTTTAATTGAATTTGACTATTAACCAAAAATACTATTTGTGCTTTAAAATAATTTACAAAGAAAGAATAATATGATGAAAATATATTCATTATTTTATAAAACATAATGTACATATTCCTAATTATATGGTCTTGATACATATCGCTTTAATACACTATCATTCTTCCTAAGAGTAAGGTATACGATGGTGGGGCTTTTATAAGGTCATTCAACGAACATGGTTTGAGTTGTGATCTCAGTGAGATTGAAAATCTACCATAAATGATTTATCTCATGGTTAAATTGTTGGATCTTAGCATGGGCTTAGTCTAGGGTAAAGCCCAGAAATTCTATCTCCATTGAAAGCTCTGATAAATGGGCTTCATAGGGTACGATCCTACTGTTTAAGGTCATCACTTCTTTTGTATATGTAAAATTGATTTGTTAGAACCCTATATTTATTCTCATCATGTGATAACTTTTCAACAACTATATTATACATGGTAAAGATACTTAATAGTAATTAAAATCCAATTGTATATAATAAAAAAAAATACGTGCATGTATTTTCTCTAACCATATTATATAATAAGAAATTTAGTTGAATCGAAAGGGGAATTTTATATATAACAGTTTGTATCGTTACATTAATTATCATATATATACATCAATTATTATTTTATAACTATTCATGAATTATTTTTTTGATCAATGATGTATATTATAACCATAGAGATGGTAGGTCATATGTACGCATGAGTAAAGATTCCATTTTTCAATGATCATTATGGAAAGAAGATAAGTAGTATTTTACCTTTCCAGAATGTTCATAATAACATTGATATCATATTATATACTTATATATATATTATCTATGTGGTTTTGTGATAAAAAGAGAGTCACATTGATTCGTGAAGGTGGTACGCCACATGTACATGAACGATTTAATCATTTATACATTAGTGAAAAGGAATGAAAGAAAATGATATATATTATCTTTACATAATGATAAATATTTTATTAATATCAAAATTATGTCATCTGTATAACATATAATCTTTATCTTTATCTTTATCACCTTCCATGTGAAGCATTAGTGAAAGAAAAATCACATCGCTTCACGAGGCGGTAGTCTGTTGTACACCATAGCGACGTTATCATATCTCCTATGGAATGGAAGGTAAAAAGATATATATGATACAGTGACTACATAGTTATAAATATATTATAAGTATCAAATATATTTATATATATATTATATATCCATCATCATACCCCAACTGTGAAATGTGTTAATGGAATAATGAATGACAGTGGTTCATGAGGCGGTAGTCCACCGTACACAAAAACGATGATTTCATAACCGATTTGATAGAAGTATAGATGTTTTTAGGTCAATATATTATTATAAAAACAAAAAATTATATGGAATATATTTTTTTATTATATCATCATGGCTTAATAAGAATTTAAAGAGGTAGATAAATAAATAAAATAAATATTCTCATAGAAGAACATTACCTCTTCTTTGGGTATCCTCCTTAGGTTTGCACTAAATCATTAATCGGTAGGAATTATTACAAAATTAATTCTTATAAGATTAGGGTATAGAATTTGGGTATTGATTTGGGTATGTATTTCCTAAACCAAAGTGGTTTTAAGGTGTGAAGAATTGAGGAGAGCGGGTGGCCCTTTATAAGTGGGGGAGAGGACACACTTGGTAAAATAATTGAGTGCTCCCATGTTTTCTATGTGTCACAAGGTTCCAAAATAGACCATTATCAAACCTTAGAGGTGTAATGGTATAAAACTATCTATATAATAGTTTTTATACATGTTAATATGTCATTTTCAACCTTATAGGTTAAGTTTAACCCATGATAAACCTCTTTTTACCTTAACTACATAAATTAATTTTTACTACATTCACTATTCATTTTAGTGAAATGTTTACTTGACCTTATTAGAGATTATTAATTATTATAATTCTCAATATTAAAAAAATTTCTCCAAATTCAATTTAAATAAGTTTAAAATTTTAATTTTAATTCAATCTCATAGATGTGATGACAAAATGACTTTTTAAAGAGAAATGTCCAAAAGTTTACAAAGTTTTTATATCAAAATTCAAAATGAAAATTATTCCAAAAAACCTAAATTGTATTAATTTATATAAAATTAGATTTATTTTACTTTTAAACCAATTACAAGTATAATGTAAATTTATAAATTATTTAAACGAAAAGGCAGTTTTAAATTAAAATTCAATATTTTTAACTATTCATCAAAAAATGAAACATTTTAGAAAAATCCCAAAAATTAACCCAATTATAATTTTGATATTATAATTTTAAAAATTAATATTATTTTTTGATTTAAATTTTATAAAATTGGTAAAAAATAATTCTAAATTATGTGCGTAAGGAGCTACTAATACTACTTTTATAAAAATACAGCTTTTTCGAAAATATTTCATTTTATTTTAAATGATTCTTATTTTATTTCTAATCAATATATACCTAATAAACATATATAAACTATATATTTTCATAATTTATTTAATAATATTCTTACCCTCCAATTTAATGCTTAATTTATAACTATTATATTAAATAATAATATTTTTATTATATATTATTCTCGGTAAAACTTTGTCTCTGTTTGTAACAAAATCTATAGAAGAAACTCACTATTGATTATAATGCAAGATAAAATAAATTTTGAGTATAATTAAAGTTATTCAACATATTGAATAAATATATAGTTAAGTCATATGTTTTATTTTTCATTCTATGCTTGGTGTTGCATGTCATACACGCTATCGAAGACATTATTCTTCTTTTATAATTTCAGGGTGTTACAGAAAAACCCTAATGGTATGATAATCACATTTAAAGTCTATGATTCATAATTGAATGATTTTGGTTATAATTTTATTTGTTCAAATCATTTCATTCTGCCTATGGTTGAATTTGGTGTTATCTTAGGAATGGATTGGATTTCTCTATATAAATCCCACATCAATTTATATGGGAAAATCAGGTTTGATATTCCAAACTGAATTATGATTTTTTATTAATGTGATGATAAATATAATATTAAAATTGAAATCACATAAATTTTATGGGGTTTTATGTCTATACATAGCCGATAATACATTATTTTCCATAGTTGGGAATGGGGTGATCCCAAGGGAGTAAAAGGTTCCATGGATATAAGAGGTTTTTTATATACCTATCCATTCCTTGGACTTTCTTTTCCACATTTTTAAGGTATTATTACATCACAGTCCTAGTTTATTCAAGAGGGGTGTTTATCTCAGATGGTTAGGGAGAAAATCAATAACAATTGTATTCCTATTGTGCATGATTTGTTTTATGTATTTCTAGAATAATTGCATAGCCTTTCACCAGAACATGGAATTGAGATATTATATGAAATAATACTTAGTTCCAAACCAATTTCAAAGAATTCATATATGATGGCCTCAATTGAGTTGTAGGAATTGAAAATGAAACTCTATGAGAACATTGGAAAAATTTTCATTCATCCAAGTCTGTCACCTTGGGGTGAATCTGTTATTTTTGTTAAAAGTAAATATGAATTAATGTGACCCTACATTGATTACATAGATCTGGAAAAGATAACGATTGAGAACAAGTATCCTCTTCCCTATATTGAGGACTTATTTGATCAACTTTGTGGATAAAAATACTTTTATAACAATTATCTTAATTATAGATATCATCAATTGAGGGTTCATAAGGAGGATATATCCAAGATAGAATTTTGTACAATTTATGGATACTATATATATATAGTGATTCCATTATTTCTTATTAATTCCCCTGTTATCTTCATCTATTTAAAGGATAAAGCGTTTATAGATTACCTCGATCAATTTTTGGTGGTTTTTATTGATGATATTCTTAACTATTCAAAGATAAAGTAAGATCATGAAGATCACTTGAGAATTATACTATAAAACCTAAGGAAGGGGAAAATATTTGAAAATTTTACAAAATGATAATTTTATATGAAAATGGTTTCATGTTTTGTTCATATAAAATCAACATAAGGTATATCGTTAGATCCATAAAAGAATAAGTCTTTTGATTATTGGGAAAACCCAACCACAGTGATTGAGATACATAGTTTTTTTTGGTTTAGCTAGATTTGATCAATGATTTATGGATAATTTCTCATGAATATCTAATCCACTCACCAAGTTAACTATGAAGGGATGGAAGTTTTTCTATATAGATGAATATAAGGAAAATTTCAAGGAACTGAAGAGAAGATTAGTCATCACACCTATTCGTAAATTACACTATAGTGGAGAATGGTTTTTGATCTATATTGATGAATCCAAGAAGGTATTGGAATGTGTTATTATGCATAATAGCATAGTTATAGTTTATACCTCATGAAAATTGAAGGATCATATGTAAAATTACCTAAATAATGATTTGGAGTTAGCTGTGGTAATTTTTTCATTAAAGATATGGAGTAGTTTTCTTTAAGGATAAAATTGTGATATATATACCTATCAAAAATGTAGAGAGTGTATATTCATAGATAAGGATTTGAATATATTCCATATAATATGGTTAGAGTGGATAAAGATTATGATTATCCAATACATTTCCACCATAGGGAAGTGAACAAGGTGGTTGATGCCTAAAGTTAAAATGATCGTGATAACTATTCCATGATTATGATCACAAAAGATAAAATACTTATGGATTTGAGAAGGATGAATATAAAATCCAAAATTAATGGGATAAATCTTATCTTTCTCAATTAAATGTTCAACCATCTATCCATGTGAAGAATAAAGAGACATAGAAGGGAGATATTGAATCGTAAAAGAAGCTTAGAAATGTTCTTGAGTATAACCTTGATCATGATGGAATGATAAGGTCTAGGAATCATGTATGCATTTCATCCATACCAGATTCGAAGAAACTTTTGTTATGGGAAGCTCATTGTTCTTTATTATCTATTCAGACTATACTTATGAAGATGTAAATATATTAGAAAGAATACTCCTATTGGAATGGAATGAAGATAGATATCATAGAGTTTGTATCTCGATGCATGGTAGGCTAGTAATTTAAGTCTGATAAATGAAATTTGAAGGGGGTTTTACTTCTATTACACGTACAAAAAATGAAATGGGTAAACATAACCATGTATTTTTTTCATTCGACTCCCCAAAACATCTAAATTGAATAATTATATATGGTTTGTAGTTGATCACCTTACAAAGTCAGCACATGTTATCATTATCAGAGAGTAATTCTCTCAGGATCAGATTTCCTAAATTTAAAATAATGAAGTGGTAGGTTTTTATGGAGTACAAGATTACATTGTGTCTGATCGAGATTTGAGGTTTACCTCAATGTTCTGGAAAAGTCTTTATCAATATCTTGATATAAAGTGGAGTTTCATCATGGTGTATCATCCTCAAATAGATGGTCATTCTAATAGAATAATTCAAGCCCTATAGTTTTTATTGATGTCTTTTTCATTGGCCTTAAAAGGTCTTTGGGATCAACACCTTCCTCTAATTGAGTTTTCTTACCAAAATAGCTTTCAATCAAGCATTCATATAGATCCTTATGAAAACCTCTATGGAAAGAAATATAGGGCTCTGATGTGATGGAATTTTGGTAAAGAAAGAAATATATTAGGACCTAAGATAGTTGATAAAATGGTAGATAAGGTTAGAGTCATTCAAAAACACATCAAGGTAGCTCAAAGTTTGTAGAAATGTTATGGTGACAATTGATGTCATGTTCTAGAATTTGAAGTTGGTGACAAGGTGTTTTTAATAATTTATCCATGGAAGAAGGCTATGAGATTCTGGAAGAAATGGAAACTAATACCTATGTATATTGGCCACTTTTTAAATTATTTATTGTATCGGTATGGTAGAATATCAATTGGCACTTCCACAAAACCTCTCTAAAGTCCATGATGTCTTCCATGTATCTCTACTATGGAAGTACATACCCAACCCTTCACATGTACGGAACTCAGAGATCATACTGTTGGAGAAAGAACTTTCTTATGAGGAAAAACCAAGGTAGATTATAGATTATACATAAAAGGTTCTACGAAATAAGGCCACTCACCTGCCAAATTTTTGTGGTGATACCCTCATTTTGAAGAAGCTATGTGGAACCTAAGGAAATAATGAGGTAGAAGCATACACATTTGTTTAT
This sequence comes from Viscum album, assembly GCA_963277665.1. Taxonomy (NCBI): domain Eukaryota; kingdom Viridiplantae; phylum Streptophyta; class Magnoliopsida; order Santalales; family Viscaceae; genus Viscum; species Viscum album. The sequence continues at coordinate 2,010,836,460 of OY728164.1, read as the reverse complement.
ATCATAGTGTTGAATTTCGAGGGAGAAATTTATTTTAAAGGGGGTAGAATGTAATACCCTGAGTTGTTATTAATTATTTTTTTGAATAAATTAAATTTCTTTGATATATTATATTACACACAACACTGAGTTTAGTTTGTGTTACACATGACATTGAGTTTTAACAAAACATGTTATATATTATTAATATTACTTAAATAAGAAAATTATAACCTATTCATTAAACATAGTGATATTAATAGTAATAAATATATTTAAAATATTAAATATGATTAATTAATATAAATAAAACATATTGATAAAAAAGAACTTAATATTTTCAATAAAGTCTTAATATGTTTCGAAAATACTATTTTCTTAAAAATATATTTTTTTGAACAATAATAAAAGTAATTTTTGAAAATTTTAGAAAATTTATTTTATAAAAAAGACTTAGTTTTTAAAATCATCATATCAAAATTATATAAGGGTGAATTTGTTATAATTTTCTGAAAAGATAAGTTTTTGATGAATTGTGAAAAATATTTAATTTAAATTGAAAACATCATTTTCATTTAAATTATTTATAAATGAAAATTATATTTTAATATGGATTTAAAGTAAAATTAGTTCAATTATATATCTATTAAAACAATATAGTTCATTTGAATAGTATTAATATTGAATTTTGATATAAAAACCTTTTTCATTTTTGAAATTTTTCTCTCTGAAAACCCATTTCCTCACCGCGTCTATGTGATTAATTCTTAAATTAAAATATTCCACTTATATGAATTGAATTTTTAAAATTGTATTCTATATTTTTAATATAAATAATTTTTATTTTCTGATAAGGTAAATATAATTTTTGACCCAATTGAATAGTAGAAACATCATAAATTAATTATCGTGGTAAAGGTAAACCTGGGTTTATCGGGGGTTAAACTAAAATTATAAGGATAAAATGACCTAAAAACTTGTCTAAAATTTATTTTATGAAAATATATATACTATATAATGTATAAGGTTTTATAATACTCTATTTTTTCACCATTTTAACATGTGAAAAACATGTTTACACCTTTTTCTTTTCAAATATTACAAGTGTGGTACTCACCTCACTTATAAAAGGCCACCCCTATCCTCTCTTCATCACACATTCAACCAATTTTGGTTCATACAATACCTACTAAAATAACTTCCCTAATATAATCTTAGCCTTCTATAACCCTTATTCATAAATCCATCCTTGGAAGGATTTTTATGCAAACCTAGGGAGGTTACCTGAGGAAGAGGTAACGTTCTTCATCAAGCATTTTTATTTTATTTCTTCATCCTCCTCCTATACTTATTTTTAAACCATGATTATATAATAAAATAATTATATTCCATATAATAAATTTTTTTGTAAAGTTAATTACCTATGACTATCTCTGCTTCAATCAAATAGGTTTTGAATTCATCATTCGTGTGTATGGCGGAATATCACCTCATGAAACAATTTAATTCATTTTTACATTAACACCTCTCACAGATAGTTTTAATGATGAATTAAATGTTTATATATTATATATATGATATTATAATACTTATGGTATTATTATATTACAGATACCTTTATATTTTTCATTTTGTGTGAATACGTAATGTCGCTTGTGTGTACGGCAGACTGCCACCACACGAAGTAATGTGATTTGTTAATGCCTTACATAGAAGGTAATAAAGATGGATTAAATTAAAATATGTGATATAAATGGAATTAAAATTATTTTATAATGGTAATTTATTATTTCCCTTCATTTCTATTAATGAATTGAGAAAATAGAAATAGCGTGCATGCATACATATGGCCAACCATCTCCATGAATGGTGTATTTTATTTTCTATCTATAACCATTATGGATTACTATAAATAAATATATATTAGAAATATATTTTATTTATATCATTTTAATAATTATTTATATGAATTAACCATGATCAAATTAGAAGTATCAAAAATAAAAAATCAAAATATAGATGAAAAATAAATCTGTTATTTTTTGAAACATGACTTTAACATGAAATTGTTAATAAAAGGGTAATAGAAGGTCATAAGAAAATCATATATGGTATGATATATATATATATGTGTGTGTGTGTTTGCGTGTGTTTTTGTGATTATGGTTTTTTAATAGATTTATAATAAACATATATTTATTATACAGTAGGTTTTAATGTGTTTGAAGGTAGTCAATACATGAGGTAAGTGGTTTTTCTCTCAATTTTCTTTCCATGAGAAATATGTTATGTTATAAACATACCTTATTTTATGAGGTCTATATATATCCCATTTTCCATTTAATATAATTAATTAATTTATTTTTATGATATTTTTTGTTTCATTTAATATTTTACCTTCATGGTTCTTACAATTCAAAGTTACCAAAGCAGTAAAGATTTTATATTACATTCTCATTGTTTATCGGGACTATTTATGATTATGTTTCCAGTGATGAAATATTTTAATTTATTTCTAAATAAACTAATAAATCTTTATCTAATATTATTATGACATTAGAATTTATTATTTCCCTTCATTTTCCTCTCTTTATGTACTCCATAATTCTAAATAATTCTTTTAATAAAAAAATCATCTTTATTTATCTCTTCACTCGAAAACTTGTGTTTCTTCAAAAACATTATTTTATAAAAATTATTTTTTTATCATTATTCAAATTATTTATTAAATACAATGTTCCCATGTTTTACTTTTTTTAAAAAAATTAAATAAATCTTCATGATGTTTTCTAAATAATGCTCATTTACACTTGACTTAAAATGTGAAGGGAATCATTGTTTTTAACTAGTACGACATGAATGGAATATTATTATGTCATAAAAATTGTTTTATTTAAATTTTAATTTATATGTTTTTGATTTTACTTTCAGATAAATGTATTTAAAAAATATTTTATGAATTTTTAGTTTTAAAAAATGATTTTCAAAGAAAATTAATCTTCCTCAAGAAGCATTCCAAGTGATTTATCTTTCAAAATAAATATATGTCTATGATGAAATCACTTGATTTAATTTATGAATTTAAAGTGATATAAACTATGTATTCCATTATTATTATTTCGTCAAATGGTTTTTTATGAAAATATTTTTATAAAAATTGTTTCTATTCCATGGTTCATACCATGATAAAATTCTTATGAAACCCACTTCTTTATCAATGAGTTATGAATGATTAAATGATGAAGTGATTATTAAACTTCTCTCTTTTCCATATGTTATGTGTGGGGGCCACTCCCAATTATGGGAGTTGATTTTTGGAGGTAGAATCATTGGATTTCTATCAGAAAGGATAATAATTATCCTTTGGTGGGAAATATCATCTCTAGTTTGATAGCTAACCCAACGACACCTCTATCGAAGCAGAAAATATGGAACATAGTTAGTGGTGGGAGAAGATTCAACTATTAATGACCCAACCCTTGATGTTACAGAATAACTTCATCTATAAAATAAGATTAAAATTTCATGAACATGTAATCATTCTGATTCTCTGAAGTTTGATCAAGAGAAAAATAAAATAAATGCCCCCATCTCCCGTGGATGTAGGCACCAATACGAACCTTGAAAATTTCTTGTGTTGATACATTTTATTATTTTGTTTTGTGTGTTTATCATCACTAAGAACCTTTGATAGCCCATCAATGTTGTATCAGAGGGTTTCGGGTTGAAACGGTGAAGTGACATCAAAGTTTTCCGGTGCCCAGAAACTTGAAGTTGGTTAAAATAATTGTTTGAGGAAAGATCTATGAATATCTCAGAAAGATGATTCCAACAACATAACCATCATCAAAAATTGAGTTGAAAATAAGCTGGTAGAGCCGGTCAAAGTTTCAGTCAAACCAAGGGTGCTATAATACCCCCTTTCTAGATAGGCCAACATTTTTCTTGCCACTAGAAATTTTCCATTGACTTCTCCAGTAATTGTTCTAGTGAGCCACATCAACACCACATTAGCGGTCGATCTAGACCATTGAATCTATTTTCGCTATATCTCAGCCAATGAGAGTCTATTTTTCATGATATAGGAGTCAATTATACTTATTTCAACCATTTTGGAACCATCTGTATGGTTAGATTTTTTAAATTCATAATCCATCAATAGATAAAAATACTGGTAACATAATTTAGCTTAGCACTTTCAATTATTCCATATAGAAACCAAAAATGTAATTTCTTTTATATATTAAAGATTTGTGGAAACTGATAGTAGAGACCACTAAGACCATTGCAATGTAAGTGGAGGAATCACCAACAAGCAGTAAACTCAGTGAGAAGCAGATAGTCATTATCCCATTTCTTGATGTGGAGTGGGTCGTACTCAACAGGAAGTGCACTACCCAAATCAGAAAGTGAATCAATAAAAGTATTTTCCATAACTTTTCCAATGAACAGAGTACTTTCATTCTATGGAAAAAATTGTAAAAACATGTATGAGAGGACAACTGTATAGAAAAAATCAAGTCGAATATGTTGTCTTGTCAACATGAAGTATAAATATGAGACGAATTTATCAGAGCACATTAGTTAGTTCCAAGGTACTGTTGATCAGTTGAATTCCATGAAAATGATGATTGATAATTAGTTGTAGGAATTTTTGATGTCCAGTTCATTACCGAAGATGTGGGAAAAACTAGTTTTGTTGGTTAGTAATTCAACTCTAGATGTAACTCTCACCATGGATATGGTGAAAGATAGAATTATCAATGAAGAATATAGAAGGAAAGATAAGGGATATGCACATAAATTAGTGGATATTGTTATTGAAAGACAAGGTAAGTATAAGTATAAGGAAAAAGTAGAGGAAGTGAACCCCATGACCAAATTATGCAAAGAAGGACGTGATAAAAATCTCAATCAAGATATAACATGATGTTCCACCACATTGGAAAACCTACACACTTTATCCTAGAGTGTAGAATTTTGAAGGCATTGTAGATGAATCGGGATGATAAGACCCAAAATAACAATATTTAAGTTATCAATGAAGAAATCATTATTTTTTAAGAAGATAATTAGGCCAGTCTTGAAAGCCAAGACTTTACCTGGGTGATAAATTCAATTTCCTCCTACAATGTCACTTCCAGAAGAGATTTTTTCTCATCTTACACATTGGGTAGTTTTGTACGTGTGAAGATTGGAAATGATGGTGCATTCAAACTTATTGGTATTCATAATATTTTTTTCGAAACTAATATTGGATGTAGGTTATTGTTAAAGGATGTGAGGCATGTTCCTAATATTCACCTCAATCTAATATCCACTAGAACTCTTGATGATGACAGATATATCAGTTGCTTTGGTGATGGGAAATTGAATCATACCAAAGGTAACATGGTAATTGATAAAGTAATGAAATATACTTCTCTTTATATCAGATATTCCAGACCATGTTTAAGAGAAGTCAATTCAGCTATAAAAGATATTCCTGTTAAAGTTTGGCATAGGTGGCTTGGTCAAATTAGCGATAGAGGAATCAGTATGCTCTCCAGGAAGGATCTTTTTTCAGAAATAAAAGTTATACATTTGGATACTTTTTTGATTGAATCATGGGAAAACAACACATAGTATCATTTCATAGTTATACACCATCTAGAAAATAAATTCTTTTAGATTTTATACACATTGATGTTTGCATGATGTGCAATAAGTCAATGGGAGGTGATATTTATTTTAATACCTTTGTAGATGGTCATTCTATAAAATTTTGGGCCTTTTCTTTCAAAAATATAGATCAAGTGCGAGATATTTTCAACTAGGTTCATGTGAAGGGGGATAGAGAAACTGGAAGATAGTTAAAGTGTGTATGGTAAGATAATGAAGAAGAGTACCATGGTCCATTTGAGGAGTACTACATGAATTTTAGCATCATGCTACAAAAATCAATACTGATGAAGCCTTAGCATAACAGTCTTGTTGAGAGGATGAATAGAATAATTTGTGAGAGAGTCATTTGTATGCTCTCAAATGAAAAGATTCCAAACACCTCTAAGGGAGAGGCAATGGGGAACACAATTGATCTTATCAATATTTATCCATCAGTTCCACTAAACTACGATGTTATAGAATGTTTTTGGATAGTTAAATATGTTTCATACAAATACATGAGAGTATTTGGCTGCAAGGAATTTGTTCACATCCTAAAAGATGAGTGAACGGAGTTGGTTGTAAAAGGAAATTAGTGTATCTTTTTGAAATATGCTCATGAGGAGTTTGGATACCAACTCTAGAATCCTATCAAAAAGAGGATCATCAGAAGAAAAGATGTGGTGTTTCTTCAGGATCATATGATTAAAAATTTTAAGAATATAGAAAATATAAAGAAGTCATAGTATGAGGAAATTATAATTAGTCTGGAACTAGTCTCATCACCATCAGTACTAGATAACATGAGAGAGATACACAACATTGATGATAAATCACTTCCAGGTAACATGTTTCCATCTGCTGATATGTCTCCATCATATGATATTCTAGAATATATTCTTTCTGAAGCGCAGTTGAGGATATACACTAGAGAATGAAAAATGAGTTGTAGATACTCACCACATGAGTATGTGATGCTCCCTAATGTAGGAGAGCTAGAAATTTATAATGACATGACCAGGAGTCAGTAGAAGGTGGAATAGAAGAAGTCCATACAAGAGGAGATGAGATCCTTTCACAAGAACCATACATTTGATTTAGTAGAGTTACCACAAGGAAAAAAGGAACTCAAGAACAAGTGGGTGCACAAAATTAAAAGAGAATATGGAAACTAAAAATCATGGTATAGATACAGAATGGATGTGAATGTATTTTGGTCAAAAAAGGTATTGACTTCGATGAAATTGTTTCTCTTGTGGTTAAAACTTCTTCTATCAGAGTTGTTCTTGGATTTTTAGCTAGTCTGAACCGGGAGGTTCAACAACTAGATGTAAAGACAAAATTCTTACATGGTGATCTTAATAAGGATATATACATAGATAATATATAGGTATTTTAGGTTAATGTAAAAGAAAACCTAGTATACAATCTTAGGAAAATTTTATATGGTTTGAATCAGTCACCGAGGAAATGGTACCGAAAATTGAACTCATTCCTGGAAAAAAAATGAGTATAAGAGGATGACTATTGATCACAATATTTTCATCAAATAGTTTTATGATGGTGATTACATTAACTTATTGATTTATGCTGATTATTTGTTAATTATTGGAAGAGATATCACCAATATTGAAAGTTTGAAGAAGGAGTTGAACAAGTATTTTGAAATGAAGGACTTGGGAGATGCTACTTATAATTTTAGTATGAAGATTACTCAAAACTAGAGGAATAAGAAGATTTGGTTATCTTGTAAGAAGTACATTGAGAAGGTTCTTGAAATATTCAACATGAGAAAGGTGAAAATAGTTAGCACTCCACTTGTGATTCATTTCTGAATTATGATAATTTGGAGTCCATAAACTATGGAGGAAAGAGAAGAGATGGAAAATTTTCCTTATCAGTAATCATTTGACAGTATTATGTATGCCATAGTGTGCACTAGATTAGATATTCCTCACGTTGTTGGTGTTGTGATCATATTTTTATCAAATCCATGAAAGGAGCATTGGATAGGGGTCAAATGGATATTGAGGTATCTCTGAAGTACATCTACTTATTTCTTATGTTTTTGAAATGGTAAACATATTTTAGAAGGTTGAATAAATGTAGATATGGCTGGATATGTAGACACGAGTAAATCCATATCTGGGTACCTGATATCATTTGTAGGGGGAGCAGTCTCATGAAAATCATGACTTCATATGTGTGTTGCCTTTTCTACCATAGAATAAAAAATATATCACAGTCATGGATGGATGAAAAGAGATACTATGGATGGAGAAGTTTTTATAGGAGTAGGGACAGAGTCAGAAGAATTATATTATTTTTTGCAATAGTCAGAGTGTTATGAATCTCAGAAAGAACCTGACATTTGATTCTAGGTCCAAAAACATCGACGTGCAATATCACTCGATCTGAAATGTATTAGAAGAAAGATTGTTGTAATTTAAAAAATCCACACCAATGATATTGGGATGGGCATGATGAGAAAGGTTCGACCTAAAGAGAAGTCGGATGCCTTCAAGGAGATGGTGGGTCTATATTCTTCACAAAATTGGTTGGGAGGGGAGATTTATGGGGGGGAACTCCCAATTATAGGAGTTGATTTGTATAGGGAGATTCATGGGAGTTCTTTTAGAAAGGAGAAGAAGTCTCCTTTGGTGGGAAGCCTCTTCTCAGGTTTTGGAAACCAACCCAGCGACACCTCCATTGAAGCAGAAAATATAGAACGTAGCCAATGGAAGGAGAAAATTCAAAGGATAATAAACTAACACTTTATGTTGCATAATAACTTTCTCCATAAAACGGGATTAAAATCCCATGAAATTATAATCATTGTGATCCTCCGATGTATGATCTGGAGAGAAATAAAAGAAACGGACCCTTCTCCTACGGATGTAGAAACCAAGACAAACCATGTAAATCTCTTGAGTTGATCTATTTTATCCTTCTATGTTGTGTGTTTATCATCACCACAAACCACCACTTCCCCAACATTATGATATAATGAAATTTTTATAAATCCCATTTCATTTCATTTTTTATGATATGATGAATTTTTTATGATCTTGTGGCACACATATATATTATTTTTATTATTTGAAGGGTGTGACCTATATCTCTCTCCAATGTAATGGGTAAGGATTTATACCTCATGAGATAAACAGGACTAAAAAGGGGAGTGAACCCAATTTAGTAAGGGAAATTTTCCACTATGATGGTCTTGGGAGAGAACCTTTAATATATGATGGTTTGGGGAGGAACTCATTCTTCCATTATTGCCTCATAAGTAATACTTGAAAACTATGAAAATGATTTTCTATGCTTCAGTGTATTCCAAAAATCTATGTCTTATACTAATTTAATGATATCATGGATCATGTTATTTGATTCTCTTAGGATTCATATCTTACAAACATTCAATTTGTATTCCATAAATCAATATTATGATCTTTGATATGATAGTTATAGTTTTCAAATGTTATGATCATGTTCTATGCAGTAATGTTCATGTTATACTTACATATATCCCTTCTTTACCCTTACCGATCATCTGAGATCACCATTTCTAATGTGTCCTTTCCCCAGACTATGTATAAATGTATTACATATGATATTTATAAGAAGGGTGATAGTTATGGAGAATGTATTTAGAGATGATTTAGTTTTCCTATGAGTCAGTTGTTTGTGTTTCCAATTTTCTAAAGGCACTATAAATTCATGATCCTCAGGCATGTGTTTGTGTAATGTAATGGGTGTTCATAAAAAATGTTGTAATATATATATATGATAATCTTTGTTTTTTATAAAATGTTAGGTTTTGATGTTTTTATCAACATGTTACATTTTGTTTAACTAATTTGATGTTATGGTTTGATTTATATTAGGAGTGATATTTATTATAAATATTATGGTTTAATGGTTGGTATGCATTTGGTATGAAATAGTTATTACTAATTGGGTGTGTGTGCCTTATCATATTTGAAAACATTAATGGTAGGGAAAATTCCAACTTGGGTGTATGTATATTTTCAAGTGATACAGGGATCATAATAATGGAAATTACTACTTGGGTGTTAGTACCTTTTATGTTTGATGAAGATCATAGAGTTTATAATTCCTAATTTTGTGCAGGTGTCTTTTTTTTCTAGTAAAGAATCATATAAATGGACACATGAGTGTTGGTGCCTTATTAGGTTTGGTAGATTTTATATAATGAGTAATTAGTCATGTTGGTTATAAACAAGATAGTCTAGAGTGCATTAAATAATGGTGCAAACTACTTTGAATAAGGAGTTTTTTGATTACTTGTTTCCAATTGGAATCTCTAAAGATATCATTTACCTTTGTAAATAAATCTATATAAGTTCTCTATTAACCAAGGTTATTTCATATTAGAGAGAAAAATTCTTTAACAAAAATTGGAGGCTTGGGGTTAGTTTTGGTTTATTCTAAAGTCTAATTATTATTGAAATGTTTTTATTTGTTTTTAAAATAGTCATGAATTGTGAGGCATATTTTATAAAAAAAATATCTTAGTGTACTTTTCACATAGATTGGGGGAATGGGAAGTAATGGGGGGTATCCTACTAGGTCTCATACTCACTTAATACATGTGTATCTTGGTGAACATGTATATGAAATTTCCTAGTATATGGGTTGGAAGGATCATTGATCCATTGGATGTGATGGTATAGCAGGGGATGTTTGTTCGATACAAATAGAGGAAATTTCACAAGTGTTTCATTTATTCATTGGTAATATTGTATTTAAACTAGGAAGATTATTTTATTATTTTATGTGTGGTGGTTTTCATGTATTATTTATAATATATTATGTTCTGTATTCTGTTATTAAAGTATGAATTTTATTTTGATGTTGAGTTATTACATAATTCCACATTGGTTTAGTTTACATTGTACTTTTACTAGAATACTTTGGTGATTAAGGGATAACACCAAGGGCTGATTAATATTCTAATTCAACTCAACATTGAATTTGATTAGCCAAACCAAGTCAGTATGTAACAAATTACATCATCATTTATCTATTAGTGTTCAGTAAGAATGGATATTGGATGTGTAAAGACTGTATAGGTATCCTATAAAAATAATTGATCTACATATTTACTAGGAGAACCATTTTTCCAAGGATGTATGGTAACATAAATTTTTTTCAGCATGGGATGAGTTGTAGTGTTTTTTTCCCAGCAAGGTGTCCCGGATTAATTAGACTGAGATGAGTATTGTGTCTCATGTATTATATAGTACCATAATTGGGATTCAATGGAAATGTATTTTAATTTTTTGTGATTTTTAGGTGTTTTAACTATAATTGAAATATAATTTATTAAAAATTAATTGCTATTTTCATGAACCCTACCCCATTGTAACCTTTTTATGGATGGTAGTGAATATGGGATTAATATTCTGAAGTGCAGCACCAATAAATCACTAGTTACCAACTAGTATCAAGGGAATGGAATCAAATATATAGTAGGCATTACCCTCATCAATCCCAAGAACATGTACTGAAACCACTAGTTATGAGCACTTAATATACAATAATAATCAATTTATAATTCATGTAAATGTCATATATAACCAAAATTCTCCCAAATTGAATACCAAAATGTAGATCTTATGGTAGTGACTCCATGACCCCCAATGGTCATCATAAGGTAGCATAGACTAGAATGATCATAAAACCCCTTATGGAAATATATACATATATATGGGCTCCCATATGAGTATTAAGATCCTTCCTAAAACCACTCATGTAATTATTAATGAAACATATTAATGCATTAGGGAATATATTGTTTAACCATATCATCACCTATATTGGGTGAACTACAACACTTAGTAACCAAGACTCACTCACTTATTATCACATATAAGAATAATAATAGGATAAAAATATATATTTACATATATATATATTGAAGGTACCATGTAACCACTTTTACATAGATCTACTCACTCCCACACCCTAATGACATATGTTTAAGTGGTGTCATTTCTTCCACATCCATGTAACCAAAATACATATACCAGATTACAGCCATAACCATATTTCCAAAACCTCATGCCTCATACTATAAACACAGCATACCACTTAACACCTCCGCATACCATATACCATATCAATACATCACAATTATGTATCCCATCCTCATTTTTTAGGATAATGTGAACATTAAAGACATCATCCTCAATGTGACACCCTGAGATTTTACGAGACAGTTTATTTTTAGTTTTTTTGATGTCTTATGTTGTATGCTATAGTAATATTAGCTTGCGATATATGCAACACTGTATTATGTCACCGTATATGCAACACTATTCTTGGCTTGCGTTACACACAAGAGCGACCTTCCTCGATATCTTGCATTGTATGCATTACCAAGTTTCACTATACAATGATATATTATTAAAATATTACTATTTAATGGGATACAAAATAGCCCTTTTAAATATTATTAACCAAATTTTTTATTATATAAAACATTAACATTCATATTATATATTTTCAATACAAGATATAAGAATAAATTCTATTTTTCGAATAAAAGTATTTTTCAAAAAAATGCAGTTTGGCCATCTTTTGATGGAGAAATCATTTTAAATTTAGTTTTTAACACTTTTATATATTATATTTGAAAAAATAAACTTCTTATTTGGAAGAGAAACCTAAAAATTTAATTTTTTGAATTTTTGGTATTTTTTTGATAAAACTCATATTTTAATTAATAGTGAAAAATATTGCATTTTAATTCAAAACTGTCTTTTCATCTAATTTACTTATATAGTTAAATTATATTTATAATTGGTTTTAAATTTTAGTAGTATAATATTTTTATCATTTAATCCAATTTTTTCATTTTAACTAATTTTACTTTTAAATTTGACTTAAACACGTGTCAATCTTTTGATAGTTATTACTTCTTAAAAACCCGCTTTTTTGTTTTGAAAATGGGAATTTATTTTAAATTAATTACTAGAAATTCTATGTTTTGAATTTGGAAAAATGGATTCCATATTTTGAATCATAAGGTTCAAATTGTGTAAATAGTTACCTTTTATTTTTGGACATTATGAATAGTAACTTCAGTAATTATTTTATTTACCATGGTTAAAGGGTAAATCTAGTAAATAATGGTAAAAAAATAAAATTATAATAATATTAAACTACCCTAACCGATGTTCTAATCCTATTAGATGATATATTTCCAACCATGGTCTTCCTTCGGTCAATTTTGGGACCCCATGAAACCACTTGGATGTGAAAATGACATTTTATAAGAACTAATTTAAAGTAAAGAGAAAAATGACATAAACTTGTATCTTAAAAATAAAACAATTTTAATATGGGGTTATACGTAAGATAAGTTAGACTATAAAAATTCATTGTAAAGAAAAAAATATTTCATAAGTCATGGTATTTTATTTATAATTTTAATACAAAAAATAATTAAATTTATTTATGACATAATGATGATGTAATTATTACATTATTAGTGAATGATTTAAATAAATGAAAATATAAATATTAAAATAAATTTATATTGAAACTTTTTATGACATATAAGAATTTTAAGGAATATTATGACTTTTTATATTTGAATTAATGAAGTTTTTTTGAAAATAATAATGTTTTTATGGATTTTTAAAAATTCTTTATATGAATAGTATAAAAATTTGTATAAATGGGTTTTAAAAAATACGATTTTATTAAATGATATAATAGTCATAAAAATATAAGATCTGGCCCAATAAATTAGATAATGTTTATAATGTCATTAATTAACCACTTTTGGTTTTATTTTCGTTTTATAGTAACTATATTAACAATATAGTATGAATATACAAGAAGACATGGTAAAAGTTAAATTAGTTAACTAAGGGTTAAAGCTAAAAAATAAGGTTAAATTTGAGACCTAAAATTATCTAAAACCTATTGGTTGAGAGGATTTAGAAAAATACTAATATTATCTAATAATTAAAGGGTTTTGTAAAATTGGAAACCGAAAATCATTTTAAAATAAAATAATATCCCAATACCTTCCAAAAGTGCCCATCCTCCTCTCTTATAAAAAGAAATCTCCTCCCACATTTCATCACACCACCTTGAGCCTTATAGATTGACCAAACCCTGAAACATTATCCTATAAACATTATCATTTAACTTATGGGGTCCTAGTTTTCCAAAAATACATCCCTTGTGTCTCTAAGAAGAGATCCAAAGGAAGACCAATGGAGAAGAGGTCATTGCTTTACCAATTCAATTCAATTTATTTTATTCTTATACTTCCTATTTCTATGATGATTCTATACTAAAGTAATAAATCATGTATATAATAAATTATGAGATGTTATTATAATTATGGGACAACCTTATACCTCCTTTTATCCATCCTACAAATAAAAATATCAATATGTGTTCATACGTATGTCTTACTGTCTCCACGTTATGGTGTGATTTGTTATTCAAACATACTATATTAGGATGGGTATAATGATGAGTATAATGGATTTAAATAATTAATATTACAATATAATGATACTTAATAATTAATATACCATCCAATTACAAACCATTTAACCATCAAGAGAATGATATCATCGCTTGTGTGTACGTACGGCCTACCGTCTCCACGATGTGGTGAGATTCATTCTCCATGTTAACAATTAAAGAATGAGTATAAAATTTATATGATGAGTGAAAATAATAAATATGAACTTAATTTCATGAATAAAATACATATTATTCAAAACAAACATGACTTACATGGAAAAATGAGAATGGTAAAACGAAGCAGTTAACACCCAAAATAATGGTAATATTAAAATACTATTAACAAAATGATATAATAGGATCATATATGATATCATAAATATGGATATTGTCCTACTATAATTTAATAACATGATTTAAACATTTTAAAGGATGTGACCACACCCTCAAATAATGAAAACTACAAGGTAAAGGATTATTTTGTCTCACTTTTATTTCTGTGGGACATATGCCTTATACACAATCTAATTCTTTTATGTGGTGTTTATGTTACCAATGAATTTTATTATTATTATTATTATTATTATTATTATTATTATTATTATTATGGTTATAATATTATATAACCATATAATTTTATTTATTTTATGAGGCATACAATTCAATTGATTATAAATTGGTAGGGGACAATTTTTCAATCTCATTTTTATATGAGATTGTTTATACGTAAGTATTTGTTCGGGATATATTTATCATCCATGTCCATGTTTTCTAAAAATGTTTTCATAAAATGTTTAATATTCTTCTATTAATTTTTAAAGTCATTTTTCCCATTTTTTAAATTTACTAAATGGTATGAAGGGAATATTTTTTTTGTTTACCATACGAGGTACTTTTTGACATTTTCGGAAAAAGTATGAGGAGAATTTTTTTTAACTTAAACGACATGAATGGATTTTTTTTACAGTTTCATGATGCATTATTTCCAAGAGGATTACTATACAATATTTCAACTTTATTTTTAATTAAATTTTTTTCTTTTAAAATTTCATGGCATTTGGAGAAAAGAAAACATTTTTGAAGAAGAAAGGATATCTTCCTCAAGAATTAAGGTCAAATGTTTTATCAAAATTATTTCCCATATAAGATGACACTCTTAAATAGGGTTATATTTCTATTCCTTTTATTACTATAATTTACTATGTTAATGAGGGAATGATATTTTATATTGATTATGTTATGATGGAATGATGCTTAAGAAATCCATATTATTTCATGTTTTATGCAATGATGAATGATTTATGTTTTGTGGAACATGTAAGAATGATTTCATTATGAGATAGCCGACACCTATATCTCACTCCAATTAATTGGGTAAAGATTTATATCTCATGATATGGACATGACTGGAATGATAAGTAAATCTAGTTTAGTAATACATGGCTAGAACGGTAAGTAAACCTGGTTCAGTAATGGACTTTGACCACTATGATGGTCTTGGAAGCAATGTCTTTGCTACTATGGAAATCATATTATGTTCTTATTAGTTCACCATAATTACATTTTTTATGCTAATTTTATTCTATCATGGTTAATGTTCCTCTATGATCTATGTCTTACGTACTTCCTATATTTATTTCACGACTCAGTATTTTGAAATTTACACTTTATGTTCATGTTTTCACATTCTAATGTTTATGGTTAGTTTTATGTTCTAAATTTTTACCTTTACTAGGAATTTGAGCTCACCCTTTTTATGTTTTATTTTCCCTGGGATATAAAGAAAGGTTTTTTGTAGGAAATCTAACGGGGGATATCTTTATGTGAGATGTTGAAGATCTTTCACCAAGCTAATAGAATGTGTTCTGAGTTTCCAAAGATACTAAACTAATATGGTCTTTTGGCATATTTTTTGTGTCATGTATTAATTATTCCAAAAAAGTAATGTAATGACCATGTACGTCAATCTTGGGTCTCTATAGTTGGTATTAGATCAAATTTTTAGTCAACATTTTGAAACTAGGATGTGAAAGCTTTAGTGAGATCTCTAGAGATATTTTTAAGTTATGTATAGAGGTGTCCCAAAGGGTAGGTCTAACTATATATTAAAGTCCTAGAATTATGGTAATGATCATGAATAACCTGAGATTAAACCTATGATTCTAGAGATTAAAATTAATCCCCCTTGATTATGTTTTTTTTCAAGTACTATTTTTTCCTCTCACACTATTTCTTTTGGGTTTTAGATTATGGATGGAACCTGAAGGAACCGTGTTAATGATCAATACACTGGGCACTATAATGATTGTCCTCATGAACAACAAAATGTTTTAGTATATGGAATTCGAAATATTATTGTTATACTTAAACAATTTATAAATCATTTTAGACATCCAAATAAGGAGAGAAGGGAACAATATTCTGTTGAGTCCTCCATGAGGCAACGTCCACCTTCTTTCAGTGGGTCTTCTGATCCAATTTTTGTTGAGAAATGGATCAGTACTATTGAAAAGATATTTTCCTTCCTTCTCCGTTTAGAATATTAAAAATTCATTTTGGTTGTTTATCATTTAGAAGGTGAAGTAGACCAGTGGTGGACTCTAATTAAGAATTCAAGGCATAAAGATGAAATTGAATCCATAGAATGGGATGAGTTCAAGAACTTATTTTTTAATAAGTACTTCCCTTTAATTATTCAAACAAATATAGAAAAGAAGTTATTTGATATTAATAAAAAGGATGATGAATCTATTGGTACATATGATGTAAATTTTACAAGACTTGAAATGTATTCTTATAGATTTATCATCCAACCTGAAAGTAAAGTTGATCGATTCTTCGGTGGCTTAAAACCAAGTATTCGAAGGGAATTAGCTCTAAGAGACTTCAGTATCTATAAAGAGACTGTGTGTTTCCCTATCAAGGTAGAACTGGAAGTTGGTGTTACATATCCATCTCATGGTTTTGATAATAAAAGAAAGATGGATTTCAAGGGAAAATCTAAAAACAATAGTGAAAATAAGATGAATTTTTTTTATGCTCAATGTGTGGAAGGAATCATGGTGGAGATTATCTTAAAGGGGCTAGAAAATGTTTCAAGTGTAGAAAATAAGTTCACTGAGTAGTTGCGTGACAAAGTAATGGGAAAAAGGTTTCTAATGATGTGAATAGAGAAAAGACTACAGAGAATGAACCACTAAGACTTCAATGCTACAAGTGCAAGGAAATGGGGCATTATACTAACCAATTCCCTAATCTAAGGGTTAATGATGATCGAAGTCAGAAACCTATTAAGGAAAAGACAATGTAAGATCACATGAGATCACTATTGGTGATTTTGTGTATGACAATGAAGTGCTGGAATGATTATGTGTTTATGTAATGGGATTCCAAAATAGGGTTGTAGGATCTATTTTATAACTTTATAGAATATTGGAATATCTATGTATTGGTACATTGTGTTTTTCCATAATTATATGGAACCGGTAACCATTAAAGTGATTAAAATATTTTTGATAAGAACATGATATGAACATAATGAATGGATATGTAGATAATGAGATGTTTGATATTATTAATGATCTCATGACTGATATAAGGACAAAGTCATATCGTGGTTTGAGTATATAGAATATTTGGTATTTTTGGTGTATGGAAAGAGTTACTTTTGACAGAAGGAATGTTTTCACAAAGTTTCTATGGTAATTCATGTCATTACCATGTTTTACGAGAATACATGAATAAGGTATTAACATGTTTGGAATGTGAGAACCAAGAACTGCCAAATGATATATGGGAGGCAAATGTTAAGTTGATTTAGTTCACCTCTTTATAAAGTTTTATATTTTAAACTTTTGAAGGATTATAATGTTATTAATTGATGGATAGTATAAGTTATTTTCTGATTGAAGTTTGTTAGAATAATTTGTTATCTCACTATAGGTGCAATTATGCATATTTCAAAACCTGTTCTAGCCTTTTTGTTGAGACATATGGAATGACCTATCATTCTATCTCATGATATGGTAACACTTCAAGAATGAAAAATTCATTTTCATTTCATTAAATAAGAGATAAAGTGGAAATTTTTTAAGGCATGAACAAGGGTGATATTGTACCAAAATCACGTAAGTATTTATTCTCAAGAAAAATTCTTCAACTTTAGGAAAGGAATCTTGAAAACAAAAATGTTATCTAGTACCTTATTATCTGATGAATCATATGGTCCCTTAAATCATCGAATATTTATGTATTTTTGGTATTTAAATTTATCCAAACCTTATACTCTATCACTATCCATAATAAATTGATGGTTAGATTTCTCTTATATATCCATGTTTCACTTCCCACCTATGTTCTTCTATGTGGAAACCCAGTGATGAGTTAATTTGAGGTAACTATTATTTTTTTAACTCTCCTTTTTAAAATTAATTTTAAGTATTCATTTTTAAAATGTGTTTTTTCATGAAAGAAAATTTCAGACAGTAAACCATTTAAAACCCCAATCAATTTTGAGAGTGAAATTCATTTTAAGGGGGGTATAATATGACACCCCAAGATTTAGTAAGATAGTTTATTTTTAATTTTTTTGATATCTTATATTGTACGCTACACAAATATAATCTTTCACTATATGAAACATCTTATTATCTAGAAGTATATGAAACACTATTCTTGGCTTGTGTTACACGCAAGAGTGACCTTCCTCGATAGCTTGCATTGTACGCAATACTGAGTTTCATTAAACAATGAAATATTATTAAAATATTACTATTTAAAGGGATATAAACTAGCCGTTATAAATATTATTAACCACATTTTTAATTTTATATAACATTAAAATTCATCCTATGTATTTTCTAGACATTATATAAGAACAAATTCTATTTTTCAGATAAAAGAAGTATTTTTCAAAAAATACAGTTTTGTCGTCTTTTGATGGCCCACAAATTTAAAATTTAGTTTTTAACACTTTTATATATTATATTTGAAAAAATAAACTCTTTATTTGGTAGAATAACATAAAAATTTACTTTTTTTGAATTTTTTGTATTTTCTGATAAAATTCATATTTTAACGATAGTTAAAAATACTATATTTTAATTCTATACTGCCTTTTCATATAATTTATTTTTATAGTTATATTATCTTTCTAATTGGTTTTAAATTGTAATTAGATTATATTTTTATAATTTAATCCAATTTTGGTCATTGGAAGTAATTTATCTTTTAAATTGGACTTAAACACATGTCAATCTTCTGATAGTTATTACTTCTTAAAAACCTGCTTTTTGGTTTTGATAATATGAATTAATTTTAAATTAATTACAAAAAATCCTTTGTTTTGACTTTGGAAAAATAAATTCCATATTTGGAATCATAAGGTTAAAATTGTGTAAATAGATACCCTTTATTTTTTGACATTATGAATAGTAACTTTAGTAATTATTTTATTTACCTTGGTTAAAGTGTAAATCTAGTAAATAAGGGTAAAAAATAGTATTATAATAATATTAAACTCCCCGAATACATTTCCAAATCCTATTTGATGAGATATTTTAGATCATGGAAATTATTTGGTCTATTTTGGGATTCCATGGAACCACTTGGATTTGAAAATGGTATTTTAGAAGAATTAACTTAAAGTAAAGAGAAATATGACAAAAACTTATATCTTCTTAATAAAAAAATTTTAATATCGGGTAATACATAAGATAAATTCGACTATAAATAGTAATTGGAAATATAAAAAGATTTATTATATCATGGTATTTTATTTATAATTTTTAGACACCAAATAAATAAATATTTTATTAGACAATAATTATGAAGTGATTATTTTATTAATGAATGATTTAAATAAATGAGATTATAAATATTAAAATAAATATATTTTGAAACTTTTTATACCATCCATGATTCTTATGGGTGATTTTGACTTGTTATATTTTAATTAATGAAGTTTTTTCAAAATAATAAATTTGTTATGGATTTTTAAAAAGTCGTGATATGAATAATATAAGAATTGACATAAATGAGTTTTTAAAAAGAATACTATTTTATTAAATGATATAATAGTCTTAACAAATAAGATTCATAGAAATGAAATATATAATGTTTAAAATTTCATTAATTAACTAGTTTTGGTTTCACTAGAATTTTATATTAACTATATTAACCATATAGTATGAATATACTAGAAGACTTGGTAAGAGTAACATTAGTTAACTAACGGTTGAAGCTAAAAGATAATATTAAATATGAGACCTAAACTTGTCTAAAACCAATTGGTTGAGAGGATTTAGAACAATACTCATCTTATATTATAATTAAATGAGTTTTTTACCTTTTTAAACGAAAAATCATTTTATAATAAAATAATATTTCAATACCTTCCAAAAGTGCTGCTCCTCTCTTATAAAAAGGCATCTCCTCCCACATTTCCTCACACCACCTTGAGCCTTATAACTCGACCAAAACCTGAATAATTCTCTTATAAACAATCTTAGTTAACTTATAGAGGTCCTATTTTTCAAAAAAATCCATCTCTAGTGTCCCTAAGAAGAGATCCAAAGGAAGTCCAACAAACAAGATATAATTGCCTTACCAATTCAATTCAATTTCTTTTTTTCTTATACTTCATATTTTTTATATTGATTCCATAATAAAGTAATAAATACAGTATATTATACATGATGAGATGTTATTATAATTATGGTAAAACCTTATACCTCCTTTTACCCATCCTATGAATAACAATATCACCATGCATGTGTATGTATGGCTTATCGTCTCCACGTCATGGTGTAAGGTGTTCTTCAAAAATAATTTATTAGGATGGGTATAATGATGAATATAATGAATTTAAATAATTAATATAGAATTAAAATGATTATTTGAAATTAATATACCATCCAATTACATACCATTTAACTATCAAGAGAATGATATTGTCGCTTGTGCGTAAGTACGACCTACCGTCTCCAAGACACGGTGAGATTAATTCTCCACATTAACAATTAAATAATGATTATAAAATTTATATTATGAGTGAAAATAATAAATATTAACTTAATGTTAAGAATAAAATACATCCTATTCATAACAAACATGACTTTCATGGCAAAGCAGGAATGGGAAAATGAAGCAGTTATCACCTTAAATAATGGAAATATTGAAATACTATTAACAAAATGATATAATACGATCATATATGATATCATAAATATGTATATAGTCCTTGTATAATTTAATAACGTGATTTAAATATTATATAGGAGGTTACCACTCCCTTTAATAATGAAAAGTACAAGGTAAGGGATTATTTTTTTCTCACTTTTATTTCTATGGGACATATGCCTTATACACCATCTAATTCTTTTATGTGGTGTTTATGTTACACATGAATGTTTTTATTATTATTATTATAAAGGTTATGATATTTAAATATTCATATAATTTTATTTATTTTATGATCCATACGATTCGACTGATTATAAATTGTTAAGGGATAATTTTTCAACCTCATATTTATCTGAGATTTATTATACGTAAGTATTTACTGAGAATATATTTATAATTCATGTCCATGTTTTATAAGAATATTATCATAAACTTTTGACTAATCTTATATGAATTTTTAAAGTCATTTTAACTCATTTTTTGACTTTTACTATAGAGCATTGAAGGTATCTTTCTTTAGTTTACCATACAAGGTACTTTTTGTGTTTTTCTGCAAAAGTACAAGATGAATGTTTTTTTAACTTATATGGAATGAATGGATTTTTTTTTGGTTTCATGATGACTTATTTCAATGAAGATTAATATACACTATTTAAAGTTTATTTTTTATTAAATTCTTTTTTAAAAAAATTTCCTACAATTTTGAGAAAAGAAACTATTTTTGAAGAAGAAAGGATATTTTCCTCATGAATTAAGTTCAAGTGTTTTATCAAAATTATTTTCCATCTAAGATGACGCTCTTAAATAAGGTTATGTTTTTATCCCTATTATTTATATTATTTGATTGTGTTTATGATGGAATTATATTCTATATAGATTATGTGGTAATGAAATGATTCTTATGAAACCCATTTTATTTCAAGGGTTGTGCTATGATTAATGATTTTTGTTTTGTGGCACATGTAAGAATGATTTCATTATGAGATGAGTGGGACATACATCTACCTCCAATGCATTGGGTAAAGATTTATATCTCCTGAGATAGAAATGAATGGATGGATAATTAAATCCAGTTCAGTAATACATGGCCGGAACGACAAGTAAACCTGGTTCAGTGATGGACTTTGTCCACTATAATTGTCTTGGAAGCAACGCATTCACTACTATGGAAATCATATTATGTGATTATTAGTTCACCACAATTACATTTTTTATTCCAATGCTATTCTATCATGGTTAATGTTACTTTATGATCTATGACTTACGTACTACCAAGATTTGTTTCGTGACTCAAGATTTTGATATTTAAAATTTAAGTTCATGTTTTTACATTCTAATGTTTATGGTTTGTTTTATGTTCTTAATGTTTACCGTTATTGAGCATTTGAGCTCACCCTTTTATGTTTTATTTTCCCCAGGATATGAAGAAATTTTTTATGTAGAAAATATAATGGGGAAAGATCATTATGAGAGATGTTGAATATCATTCACCAAGCTACAAGAATGTGTTTCGAGTTTACAAATACACTAAAATAATAAGGTCTTTGGGTTTCTTTTTTGGGTCATGTATTAATTATTTGACAAAACTAATGTAATGTACATGTACGTTAAGCTTGGGTCTCTATACTCAACCCCTCCTCCTACCTCTCACATCCCTCACCATGTATCATCACCACAAACACATCATGAAAAAACTATAGCTTCAAGACATTACAGTTCCGGCAGTATAACCTCAAGTTATTATAGTCTATAAAAAATTTACAAGAGAGGTCATGGAAGAAGAAGAAGTCTATCACCCATTCCCTCCATAAATTTGATGTGGAGGAAAAAACTAGAACCCTAGTCCCTGTATGATCATTTGTAAGGATGCCTAACTCATGTGGGATGTGTAATAAATAACAACCAAAAACAAAGGATACATAATATACCCCACAATCCCTAAGTCTAAGGTTTACACATAAAATTAATATTTTTATATCCCATAAAGACCATAAAATCATCAAAATATCCCATCAAAACTACTTTCATCACTACCCCCTCAATATAAACCATCACCATAACTTCCATAAAATATCTACATAGTACTATAAACTTCCCATTATATCACATCCTTATTAAATTTTAAATTTACCATCACTAGACACACAATATTCATTACTCCATTAATTTAATTCATACCACTATATTTCATATAAACACTTCTATTTTAATTTTAACATACCTATTTCCCAAAAATCATTTAGTTGTTATATTATTTATTAATATTATCAAAATATTAAAGAATCAGTTGGTTCCAATTTCAACTTACTTCCCATTATTTTATTTAATATAGCATCAACTTTGGTTCCTAGTAAAACTATGACATAGAACACATCAAAATATCCCAAAAATGTTTTCACCACTACACAAAACAAACCAAAACCTAAAACAATTAGTCTAAAATGGTATCCATAACATTATCGTGTCATGTCAACATCATCCAAACCAGACTCACCTCAACAACAACACAACATCACCCCAAATCTACACCATGGGATCCATAACACAACATCTATCCAAAATAACCACAATAACTCATGAAAAAAATCAGAAAGTCCAGACACACCTAAATGGTAAAAAATAACATACATAGTAGAAAATAGTACCAAAAATAGCAGTGAACCACACCAAATAACATAACAAACAACATCACTTTTCTCTTATTTGTAATCATGCTTCCATATATATTTAGCATCTCAAGCTAACAATATTAGTTTATAAACATAAATAATTCAAATTTAATTAAATCCTTTATGTTATTATCCTTCTATAAATAATTATTAAAAACTCCAATAATAGAAAAAAAAAATTCTTAGTAGAAAATATTAACTAGGAAGCATTAGCAGAGAAGTAATAACTTTAATAATATAAAACACATGTGAATCACACATTTCCCCTTTAATTCATTTTAACGTGATCACTATATTTATTTGGTCAATCCAAACTATACCCATTGAAAGAAAAATAATGATAATTACACAATAATACATAAATAAAGAATTATTGGTCTTTAATCCCCTCCCTCAATTGGAGGACCAACCAACACAACACAATAGAAATAAGGAAAGATGATTAGACCACCAAAATCACCCATAGAAGAACTTTGTAATATATATCACATAAAATATCCATCATCCATATGACCCAATATCAATAAGACTAGAGAACCCCATTTAATATATCCTCTTATAAACAAGATCAGGTTAAGGAACAAAGATATATAGGAAAAGAGGGAGAGAAACACTTGTCAAATTAGTGGACTTAGATCATGCTAATCCATGGATCAAAGAAAAACTGAAGGATGGGAAAAGGTTAGTCAAGAAAATAATAAATATTGTCAATATTTAAAATTACTTCATATCAATTGAATAAACATTGAGAAGAGTAATTAATTTGTAATAAAAGGTTGAATATAAGAGCTTCATGGAATAACGACCTTGATGATACTGTGATTGGGTTCTAATCAAGAATTCACAATGTAATTGATAGAGTAAATAAATGCATAAATTTTTTCTATTCCATTAATTTTATTCCATCATATTAATTAATTATTTTATTTTTAGGGAGTTTTGGAACTAAATGAACATTTCATGGGATTTTTCAAATATTGTATAAAATGAATGAAATTATGAATTTAATTGATCTATAAAATATTTTGAATAAATATAATTTATAAATGGTGATAAATATTTGTTTTTTTGTTTTAGGATAAATTGGCTAAAATAGATTATTCTAAAATTAAGGGAACTTTCAATATTACTTTAGGAGTCCCATAATCATGTCTGGATTGAAATAATTTGTTCCTTGGAAGATAACATCATGAAGTAGCTTAGTTTGGGAACAAGGGGTTGGATTTTTTATAGTTTTTTTAATTTCATAATGGAATACATAAGAGTTTTTCCAATATACTAAAGAGGGAGATTTGGAAAAATCTAGAAGAAATCATGTTCTAGAAGTATGGATGAGTGTGGATGAAAGAGGATTAAATTATAGAATCCTATTAATGAAATTATAAAATATTTTTCTCTACAAGATGATATTTAGGATCCTTTGGATAATGTGTAAGAAATTACACAAGGGGTAAATGAGTTTTTTCTATAATTAATGAGAATTAAAATTGAAAAAATCCTTATTTTTTGGATAGATTATGAATAAGATATTGACACGTAAAATTTAATATATCCTAGGGGAATTCATGAAATTGTTATTTTCTACTAAAGTTGAAAGCTACCAATCCCCCTCTCATACATAGGAAACATTATGTTGACAACTGAAGTTATTTACGTTACTAATTGGATGAGACAATTGATTCATAAGGGATATTATCATCATATATAAGATTCCCCACAACCAATTGTATAAGTATAGTATAATTGAGTTACTTATAGAGAGTGAAAGGATGATATATAAAGGTTATCAGGTAGGGTAGAAAAATGCATAAGGGTTCTTCAGAGAATGTGTAATGGTCACTTATGCACAATATATGATATATAAGGGTGCTACACTTTATAAAATATAAATAATATCATGTCATGTAGGGATAAATATGTTTAAATACCTAAAAGGAATTATTTATATAGTGATAATTTTGATGTTATGGGGAGCCTGTACATGAAAAGGGGGGTTTGAGAGGATCTTCAAATTGGGGAAAAATAAAGCAGATGAGTTAAAATGTAGATATATCAAAGGAAGAAATAATTCAAGATATATATTATTGGAAACCTATAACCGCAAAGGGTATGTTAAAAAATAAATTGGTGATAATCTCATGATGTATTTCTATAATAAAAGAAGAATGGATTAATCTAAAATGGAAGTCAATGGATGAGGAGAAAGGGGATCAATGTTTTGAGTTTTATTTTTTTATACTATATTTTTATATTTTTCTTTTACACTACCTATAACCTCTTTTATAGAAGGTTAAACCCTTATTCTTATTGGTAAAGGGTAACGAGGATCCTTTTGTAATGCATGATTTTTTATTAATGAATATAATTCATTTTATATTGAATTATTTTTATATTTAGCATTAGGGTTTTTTTGAACTAAATTGTGTTGAGTTTATAATTTTAGGTGAGCCAAAAATTTCATACATTAATATTCTATCATCTTGTATGAATATATAAAAAAAATAATCATACATTCCCAAAACCATAATGGTTTAATGTATTTGAATACTAGATATATAACTATCTTATCTAATAAAGTATCTTCAATATATCCCATAAATTCTTCATATTAATACCTTTCTATAAATAACATACATAAAACATTCCTTCAAAACCCATGAAATGAAAACATAATAAATGTAGAGATTAGATTATAAGTAGGATTAAACACAGGAAATATGATCATACATAAGAAAAATGGTATAAGAATATCATCATAAAAAAGGGAATACCTAATCAATTAAATATCTTTAATCTTGAGTCATAGAGTAAGGCTTTGTCATAAAAAGATGAAATTCATAATAGTATAGAATTGTATATAATAAAACATGAGCCTAAAGAGCATACCATAAAAATAAGAATGTAAAAAACATAATCATAAAACATTTTCAACATTTATATACAATAACAGGTTCACTCATTATGTTAAGGAGAAAAAATCAGGTCCTCGTATAAACTTATGAACATCAAACCAGGTCCACACATGAACTTATAAACATTAAACTAGGTCCATGAAATAAATTATGAACATGATACCATGTCCATACACAATATTTTAAATTTGAATTCAGTTTTACTCATGACATGGTTATCTCATGATTTACCCATCTTTACCTAATGCACTGGAGGGATATGTAATATTGGGTCTACCAATCACATATTCGTAATACTTTTATATATATTCCATAAGATCATTAAAACATTTTTCGTTCATTATAAATTAACCCAATGAAAATAAAAAAGTTTTATCAATATTCCATCATCATAACCATACACCATTAAGAGAAATAATAAGGATGGTATCATATAATCATATCCACATTGAAGCATAAGTAACATAAAAGGTTGTTATCAAATATTAAAAGTCCTTTTAAGAGAATACATGAACATTTATTGAGGAAAATACCATTTTAATTTTGAAATTTCTTATTAAAATTTAAAAAAATAAAATTAACCATAGAATCTTGGAAATAATTATTAAAATAATTGAGTGGTTACGATGGTAGGAAATTTTATTCATGACATATATGTTAAAATAAATATTCCTTTCATGTTTTGGTAATGAGTTAAAAGTACCATGTATTAAAAATGAAAATAAAATTCCTTTTAATTTCCTTTAAAAAAAATCAATCATGTTTAGAAATAAATTTAAATTTTCATAGGAAAATAGTAAAAAATTCTTGAAAACATTTAAAAAAATATAGATAACGAATAAAATATTCCTGACCGAAGTGGAAAATAAAGTTATTTTTTTCTTAAAAATATTTCTCTGATCTCTTAAGTGTATAAAGATATGAAAATGAAACTATATCATATAATATACAGAAATAAATAGAGGAGAATAAAATTCTTGATATTTTTTGTAAATATATCATCTAATTTTATCATCATAACTTCGAGCATAAATAATCCCGGTAAAATTTAGATAGTAACATAAAACAATTACCTAAAGTTGTACTTGAATTATAAGATATCTAACTTCCTATATAATAAATTAAAATTTATTATAATTATCTACTAGAATCATATACATATTTATAATATCAAATATGATCCACTTCTAACATTTCAATGCCAATTTATTAATAATTCCTTATTAAAATTTCCAAATCCATTTGTTAACTATTTAGTTTTTCATAAAAGTATCCATTTAGAATATCTTACCCTTGTACATTATATTCAAGAGAGGTAGGTGGTGACCTTTCATAAGGGAAGTCGAGGACAAACTTTGAATTTTACAAAATATTAAAATATAATAATATCATACTCAATCCAAATGATTTTAAATGACTTATATTAAAACAAGAGATGATATAGTTCCTATATATGGCCATAAAATAGGATTTAGACCATTTTACATATCAATCTCACTCTTATCTCTTGGTTTAACCTCCCCCTCGGTAAACCCGTTTTAACCTTAATCGAGGTAAAAATGTTTTTACAATTTTTACTATTCGTTATAACAAAAAATGAAACTGACCTCATTTCCAAATTTGGAAATAGAGATTTAAAATAAATAATCCATTTTATCAAACTCATGTTTTATAATTGGTTGGAATTAATTATAAAATAAAACTATAAAATTGCGTCCAAAAACGGTTTTCTGAAAAAAAAAAATTTTTAATTATAAATATGTTTTTACATAAAAATTAATAGTAATTTCAATTAAAATTAAATTTATTAGATTATTTTAAATAAAAAAATAATTAATTGCATTTTAAAATCAATAAAAAACTATTTTGTAGATCCTTGAATGAAAATGATAGTTTTTTATAAGATTGTAATTTTTTTAATATTCACTGGAATATTAATCTTTTCAAAAAAATCAAAAAATTCCACTATAAGATAATTTTGATAGTATGATAACAAAAAAATTCTACTTTTTAAAAAATGAAATTTCTAAAAGTGTTAAAAATTAATTATAATATCTACACACAGAATCTAATAAAAACATTTTTATAGAAAACATATTTTTTAAGCATAAAATGACTTTATAAAAAATAATTAGTTATTTATTATAAATTAATCAAAAAAATACCTTAAATAAAAACATTTTAAATGTTATTAATAATTTATTTAATCCTGTTAATACTTCAAATTTAATGGATAGGTTATAATAGTATATTAAATCATGGTTTGTTTAGACTTTGGCTTGTGTGTAAAACAAGCTATCAAATACTTCATGTTTATTTCAGATGAATATGTATATAATCAAGGGTTGTTACATTATACCACACTAAAATTGAATTTATCCCTAAAACTCCTATTACTTTGATATAAAAAATGTGGATATCTATTTTTGGTCACTTCATTAGGTTCCCACATAGCTTTTTGAAATTGATGGTTTCTCTACAAAATACTAATCAGGTGAGTGGTCTTATTTCACATCACCTTTTTTCTTTGATATAGAATCTCCAATGATCATTATTCATAAGAGAGATCATTCCCCCATGGTATGTTGTCTAATTTCAGTATATGTGAAGGTTCAGTTGTGAAATTCTTTAGGATAGATTCATGGAACACATCATGAAATTTTGATAGATTTAGTGGAAGCATCAAACGATAAGAAATCGTCCCAATATAATCAAACCATTCAAAGGTATCGATATATATAGGTATCAACTTTACCCTCTTTCCAAAATTCAAAAATTTATTTCATGTTTATATTCATAGGAATACATTATCACTGACATCAAACTCTATATGGTACTAATGATTGTCAGAATAGATTTTTTATCGAATTTGAACTTCCTTGATGTGATGATAAATAAATCCATACTTCACTTATATTTCCTCATATTTATTAGGTCCCAATAGGTTTATTTCACCAACTTTATCCTAGAAATATGGAATTATTTACATTATACTATATTGTTCTTAATAAGGAGACATCTAATTACTTGCATTAAAGTTATTGATATATGAAAATTCAACGAAAGGAAAGTGTCGATCCTAATAACCATTGAAATTTATAGAGAAATATAAAAATATGTCTTCAAGTGTTTTAATGGTCCTACTAGGTTGTCCATATATCTTAGGATGATATGCAGTACTAAAACTCAACTATGTATCTAGAACCTAATGAAAACTTCTCTAGAACATAAATGTAAACCATTGATCCTGATCAAATACAACAGAATGAGGTAATCTATGAAACCATACCACTTACTTAATATATATATATAAATATATATTACAGAGATGATCAAGATAAAAATATCTTCTTATACCAACTAAGGAAACCTTTACATTTCATACATAAATATTACATCATTTTAGATAAATATACAAGACATAACACAATTATTCATGACTCAAAGCCATAATGGCTTCGTGTATTTGTTGACTAGATCAATAAAAATAAAATATCCTAGAGTATATTCAACATATCCCACAAATTTATTTATTTTAGTACTCTTATAGACATATAATACATAGAACCTTCCATCAAAACCTAGTGAATAAAAAACATAAAAAAGGGTGAGTTCATATTCTCAAAAAAGGAAAATATAATAAATATTATCATATAAAAGAATAAGGGTGTGAGAACATGATAATGACATAATAAAGTAATACTCAAAAAATTGAATATCATTAATCACAAGTCATGGAATAAGGTTTTCTCATAAAAAATAAAAAAATCATAACATTATAGAATCCTAAATAATCAATAATGATCTATTAGAGCATCTCCTAAAAATAGTAATATAGAAGGAAAAACATAATATTATAACATTTTGAACATGTATAAATATAAATACGTTCACCAATTAAGTTAAGGACATGAAATCAAGTCCTTGCATAAACTTATAGACATGAAACCAAGTTGATTAATGGACTTACCGACATGAAACCAGGTTCATGTAAATATTTGGAACTTGAAATTGGGTTAAAAATAATATATTTATCTTATGAGTTATCCATATATACCCAAAAAATTATTAGGATATATAATTATAGGACCATCCATCATATATTAAAAATCCATTCATATGTAGGAAATAAGATCAAGAAAACATTTAGCATTCATCATAAATTAGCCCATGGAAAAGAAAAAGGATTTCATTAATATTTCATTATCATAACCATAAATCATATAGAGAGATAATAAGGAGAGTAACATAAATTATATCACTAGTTAATTATAAATAACATTAAATTATATTATCCTAGATGAAAAGTGCCTTCAAAATATTTTTGGAACATTTATTAAGAAAAATACCATTTCATTTTAAAATCACATATTTAAAATATATAATTTTCTAGAATGTTGAAGAAAACTATTTATTTGGAAATAAATATGGAAAAATGAAAATGAAGCTTCAAATAATTTATCATCCATGTTGGTGGAAAATTCCATTCATGTCATGTGTGTAAAAATATTGATTCCTTTAATGTTTTCGGTAAAATGTCAAAGATACCTCATTCGAAAAACAATAATAAAATTCATTTTAAAAAATTATATAAATTAAAACATGGGAAAAATAAAATTAAAAATTCATAGTAGAATAGTAAAAAAAAGTATTGACAACAATTTTAAGAACATATGGGCATAGAAGAAAATATTCTTGACCGATGAGGAAAATAAAGTCAATTTTTCTTAAAAATATTATATCTATCTCATGAGTACTTAAAGAGAGGAAAATGAAATTAAAACATGTAATATATATAAATAACTAGTATATAATAAAATTCATGTAATTTTGGTTATATAGATCATATAATTTCTTTATCATAAGTTTAAACATAAATAATCTTAGTAAAAATGAGATCAGAACATAACACCCTTACCTTAAGTTCAACTTGCTTTATAAGAACTCTAAACTCATGTATAATAAATTTATATTTATTATAATTATATATAAGAATCATTTATAAAATAATAATAACATATATAATCCACTTATATGATTTCCATATAAATTTATTAATAATTGTTTCTTGAAATCATCTTTTCCAGGTGTTAACTATTTCATTTTTCATGAAAGTTTAATTTATAAGTTTTGGACCTTGTACATTGATCATGTTTAAATCATATAA
Source organism: Viscum album (assembly GCA_963277665.1). Classification (NCBI taxonomy): domain Eukaryota; kingdom Viridiplantae; phylum Streptophyta; class Magnoliopsida; order Santalales; family Viscaceae; genus Viscum; species Viscum album. The sequence goes on along the minus strand of OY728164.1, from coordinate 2,010,804,391 downwards.
TTTTTTTAATCATGTTATAAATATCATATATATTTATTATATACATATTTATAATCATCTACAAAATTTATAGATATAAAATTGAATTATATAATTCATGGATATTGTTTTCCGTAAGTACTCATGAATGTTGTTATCATTTTCGAACCAAAATAAATAAAGATAGATAAATAATATATAATCATTATAAAACCATAATTATATCATAAATATTATATATAAAAAATAAATACATTATAATAATCTTCCATTAATGATGGTAATGGAAAATTAATTATATCATTACGTAGAGGTGGTAGTCCACATGTATGCATGGGAAAAACATTTGTTTCCAATTTAATGGAAATGACATGGAAAAAGGTCATTAAATATTTAAAATCAAATATTAGTATATTTGTCATAATATATTAATCATGTTATGTTGGATAAAACTAGTTTATAGAAGGTGTATGAATAAATAAATTGAAAGAGTTCTGTTAAGAGTAATGCCTCTATGTTGAGAAACCTCCTTTTTCATACACCTTAATTCCTGAAAGGATGATATTATAATCAAACTAGGACTTGTAGTACATATATAAAAATTTAATGAAATTATTTGGCTAGGTATTTACTAAGATAAGAGGCTCTTGATGTGTGTACAATAGAGGATAGGTGGTTTTCTTTTATAAGGGAGGGGGCGACAAAATTAGAATTTTTCAAAATATTGAAATATTATAATTTAATACTTATGAAAAATGATTAAAAATAAATAATATTTTAATAGGATATGATATTGGGTCAAAATATTTCCCTAAAATTGGATTTGAACAATTTCATATTGCAGTATAACCCTTATCTCTTAGTTTAAACCCTGGTAAACCCATTTTAACCTTAACAATGGAAATAAATTTATTACTATTTTTCTATTTATGACCAAAAATGAAATTTGTAACACAAGAAGATTTTATAAAATATATTTTTTGAATAAATTTAATTTATCTTATATATTTTATTATACGCAGCACTAAGTTTTCTTGTGTAATATGTTTAATCAACTTTTAATGAAACACAACATACTATTAAAATATTATTATGAGAGTTATCTCTAAGAAGATAGGAATAAAAGGTATGAATAGTATTATATAAACCATGAAAATATATTTTTAATAATTTATATATAATTAATTCTTTTATGACCAATTAAATATAAATGAAAATAAAAAAATTAAAAATAACTGAAATTTTTTTTGAATTGTTTTTATTCCCACAAACTTTCATTACGTCAATAAATTAAAAAAATAGTTTTGGTGAATAATTTTAATTATATTTAAATATTATATATTAAACTAAAAAATTAAAATTCATATCATTTTTTTCTAGTCATGAGATAAGAATAAATCCAATTTTATGCTTAAAAACTATATTTTTCTAAAAAACTGTTTTATCGCATTTTCTAAAATTAATTTAAAATTAATTTTTTCCAATTTTATAAAATTAATATGAAAAAATAAAATTAATTTTTGAAATCATGATTTCATAATTATCATAGAGTTATTTTTTGAAAATATTCCAAAAATATAAATTTTTCAGTGAAAAGTGAAATATACTAGTTTTCATTAAAAACCTCATTTTCATTCAAAGCATTTACAAGATAAAATTTCTTTTAATATGGTTTTAAAATTTAAATTAGTTAAATTATATACATATATATATATATTAATCTTATTTTTTTCATTTTAATCAATGTATTATTTAATTTGTATACAAAAACTTTTTAAACTTTTTAAACTTTTCTCTTTGGAAAACCGCTTTTTCGTCACATTAGCGGGATTAATTTTAAAATAAATTCTTCCAATTATATTAGTTTAATTTGTAGAAATAGGTTTTATTTTTTTAATCAGAATAATTTAAATTATATTATAAGTTAAAATTAATTTTTGACAATAATGAATTGTAAAAGCAATAGAAAATATTTTCCATGATTAAGGTAAATATTTGGTTTACTGGTGAGTTAATATAAAAAGATAAGGGTTAAAAATGATAAAAAATTATAAAAAAACATATTATAAGGAAATTTTTATACATTATAAATTTTATGGTTTTATAATGGCCCATTTTTTAGCTATATGGAATGTGAAAAATGGAGATACACCTTTTTCTTTTCAAAAATTACATGTGTGCCACTCGCATCACTTATAAAAGTCTACCCCCTATCCTATGATCTTCACACTTAAAAATACCTTTGTATCAGATATTATATTCCCAAATTTCTTCCATACATACCTCCACACATCCTAGAGTCCTTGGCGAGATTATAAATCCAACCTAAGAAGGCTTTAGGTTAAACCAACAGAGGTTATCCGAAGAAGAGGTAAAGTTTTCAACTATGTGTTTTTGTTTTAAATATTCTTATAAATCCTTAAAATATTTTTCAAATAAATTATAATAATAACATAATTATACCCTATATACTTAGATTTTATTATTTATCTCCATTTCCATGAAATGGGATATTAAATCACCCTTCATGTGTACGATAAACTACCGCCTCACGAATTGTTGCGATGTGTTTTTCATTTATATTTTACTTGGATGGTAATAAGAATTGAATAAATGAATATATATAAAATTTTTAATAAAATTATACTTATTTAATTATTATATAGTTTATACCTTCTTACTTTTCATTCAATGGGGACACGATAACATCATTCGTATGCTTGGTGGATTACTCTCTCACAAAGTGATATGATTAATTTTTCACTAAGAAATTGCATAGAATGTAATAAATATAAATTTAATGAATATATGAGATATATATAACATCATAATGACTCTATAAATTTTAATTACTATTTAACTTTAATCTATTTCATATGTTGCAAAAATGGAAACAATATTCACGCGTACGTACGACCTACCATCGCAATGAACGATGTATTTCATTTTATATCTCTAAATTTTATGGATTACTATAAATAAATTTATAGTGGATATACATGATATTTATATAATGGTTAAAATCCTAAATACTATACAACCATGATCAAATTAATAGGACCAAAAATACCAAATCAAAACATACAAGAAAAACAAAGCAGTTTGTACCCAAAATATGACTTTAACATTGAATTTTTAATAAATGGGTAATAAAATTTCATAATTAAATAATATATGTTATGAAATAAATAATTATGATTCTATAATAGATTTAAAATAAACTAATATTTATTATATAGGCGTTTTTAATGTGTTTGATTGAATTTGACACTTAAGGAAAGGGATTTATATCTCACTATTATTTTCAGTGAGACACATGTCATATTCACCACATGTTTCCTTTTTATGCTGTATATACTTAAAATTAATGTATTTTATGTTTATTCTCCATACAATTATATGGATTTATGTATCCATTTGTGGATATATCTTTCATGGGGTTTACAGTTCAAATGTTACTGAAGTTGTAAGGGATTTTTGTCTGAGTTTTCTTTCTTTGGGACATATGATGTGTTATGCACCAATATTCTTTTATGAGGTGTATATACATACCATTTGACAAGTAATATCTTAAATTTATTTATTACAATGGTATTTTAAGTTTCATTTAATTTTTTTCATTCTTGTGGATTAAGATTCAATGTTATCAAATTGGTAAGGTTTTTATGATACAATCTCATCGTTTATCGGGATTGTTTATGTTTATGATTTAGATGATGAAATATAATGATCCATATCTATAGAAACACATTACTTATATTATAATATTTTTATGTCTTAAGAATAAATTTTTTCGATTAATTTACCTCTCTTTATTTACTTGATAGTTCAAAAGAATATTTTTAAAGAAAACCAACTTTATTTACCTCTTTGGTTAAAAATAATTTTTCTCCAAAAATGGTGTTTTCTGAAAAATATTTTCAAATTTTTTAAATAATTCTAAAAATTATTTATTAAATACATTTTAACCATGTTTTACCTTTTAAAAAATTCTTTTAATGGATAATTCATTTCATTTTTTAAACTATTAAAATTTTTATTTTATCAAAAATTTAAAGAAATCGTTTTTTTAACATGTATGGAATGAATAGAATTTTGGGTTCCATGAACACTCACTATTTTATAGATTCCTTTATAATTTTAAAAGGTTATTTAAATAGAAAACAATTTTTAAAATGTTTTATGTTTTAAAAATGTTTTTTCAATGTATAAAGGAAATTTTATTTAAGGAATGTTTTCAATGATTTTTAAAGATTTCATTATAAGTTTTCAAAGTTATTTAAAAATTAAAGGATTTTAAAAATGTTTTATGTTTTATAAATATTTTTTCATTGTAGGAATGTGATTTCCTGCAATAAATTTTCCAACTAATTTTTCAAAATAATCTTCCATCTAAGATGACATCCTTTTATGTTACTTAATATTTACTTTGGATATGACTAATGATATCATCTTTATTCTCTCTCTAAATGGTATATGATTATGATGAAAATATCTTTATGAAACCCATTTCTTTCCATGGGTTATACTATAATGAATTTTTTATAAAACCAAACCCCTTTTCACGAGTTATATTATGATGAGTGATTTATGATCTTGTGGCACAAAGATGTATGGATTATGTGATGGGTGGTACCTATATATCTCATTAATTCATTATCTATAGATGGATAACTCATGAATAAATATGTTATGCATGAATCCAATTTCATGTTCACAATGTTATTCATGAACCTGATTGAATGTTCATAATATTATGCTTGAAACTAATTACATGTCAGCAGTGTTATTCATGGACTTGGATTTCATGTTTATAAGGTTATTTATGGTCCTGGTTTCATGGCCATAAGTTTATGTGAGGGGATGATTTCATGTTATTAATTTATTGAGTGAACCTATTTCAATTTAAAAATGTTCACAATGTTATAATCTTATGTTAATAATGTGAATCTATATTTTATGAAAATTTTATGTTCTCATGACTCATGTTATTTTATTCCATTATGCTTTATATCTTATTAATTTTCAAAATTTATATCATGACATAAGATTTTTATCATTAACACACAGCGTATGGTTTTCATATTTGACGCTCATGTTCTCATTCCCTTATTCTCAGATTATGTTTATGTATGACCCATTTTTACCCTTACTAAGCATCTGATCCCACACATTATTATGTTTCCTTTCTCAGTTTATTATGAAATGTTTTATGTAGGGTATGTTTATGAAGAGTACAAAAGGGGAATATATTTATTGGATATATTGAAGATATTTAACTAAATAAATAAGTATATGTACCTTTTATACAAAGGAACTAAACGATTATAATCCTATGGTTTGTAATATAGGAAATATTTATCCAAAATATATAATATCTATGTCTGAGATGTTTGGGTCTCTATAGTTGGTATGAAATTATGGGTTTAGTTATCCTTTGGAAACTAGGATAAGAAAAATTTTGTGAGATCTCTAGGGATATTTCTAAGGATATTTCTATGGATTTTTCTAAGGATAAGTCTAAGGGTGGGTAAATGTATAAGAAAATGTCCTAGAATTTTGTTAAATTATAGAGGGAGTGGTTTCCAAGTAATTACATCTTGTTATAGATATTTCAAGTGGATGTGGCTCTGGAATACAGTTACCTTGGGGTAATAACTCTGAATAGGGAACATTTATTTGGAATTAATCATAACTTGGTTCATGAAAACATGCCTTGATGCACACCTAGTTTGACACTCCCAAGGGACATGTTATGTAAATTCACAAACTCTATATGAACCATCAAAAAGGATTTGAATAATGGACATAAGTGACCTATGTTAAACCAAAGGTATCATAGATTCAAAAGAAGTTGTCATAATTTAGACATACTATAAGTGATTTTTAAGATTATTTGGTTTTCCACTATTATTATTATTTTGAACACTATTATTTTTGTTTTTATTTAATGGCATGAAGGAACCATGTTAATGATAAGCATGCTGAATAATGAAATGATTGTATTCCTTAAAAACCAAACACTATGGAATATCGAATAAAAAATATCATTGCAATGCTCAGAAAACTTTCTCACGCAATGAATCATTCTGAACTTTCAAATGGTCATGGGAGGGAACAACATTTTTTTGATTACATCATTAGGAGAGTTCCCCCTTATTTTAGTGTTTCATTTGATCCACTAATTTCTAAGAAATATATCAACTCCATTGATAAGATGTTTTATATTCTATAATATTTATAACATTGACAAGTTTTCTTAGTTTTTTATTATTTGGAAGGTGATGAAAATTAATTTTAGAACCATATTAACAAGAAACTCAAAGAGAAGAAATTTAATACATGAAATGGGATTAGTTTAGGGGATATTTTTCATAAATTACTTCCCTAATATTCTACTTAAAAATATAGAGAAGTAATTTCTTAATCTTAAGTTGAAGGAAAATGAATCCATCGGTGCCTATAAAGATAATTTTTTAATGTATGCAAGGTATGCTCTTGTTTTAATCATCTTCCCTCAAAAAAATTGATTGATTATTTGCTATCAAAAAACCAAGTTTTCAAAAGTACTTAGATATAAGAGACCTTATTATCTATGAATAATTGATTCAACATGTAGTAAAGCTAGAAATGGAAATTTAATATTCCCACTATTCCAATGGTCTTTATTAGAAATGTAAGATCGAGTCTCATAAGAACCTGAATAAATCACATAGTGGAAAGAAAATTTAGTAACCTACATTATAGAAATGTGGGAATAAGAACTCAAGTGAATTATTGAAAGGAACAAGAGGGTGTTACCAGTTTAAGAATCCTTGACATTAATAAAAATAATTCAGAAGTGGTGTGAAGTGGATAGTAAATGAAATGAATAAAGAGATATCTTTACAAAATACACCACCCACACTCCAGTGTTTCAAATTCAAAGAGAGTGGGAATTATAAAAATAAATGACTTAATCCAATGGATAATAAGGTTGATAAAATGCAACAACCAAAAATACAAAAGGACGAATGGGGATATTATGAAATCACCATAACTAAAATTAATCATAAAAATTGGGGCACACCATAGTGGGGATCTTCATGTAGGATTTTGTATGAATGAGCTATATGAAAATATTTTTGTGCATACTTAGGTGAAATTTGATGTTATTATATCTATCTAAGTTGATTTTAGAGGAAGGAAATCAAATTTTATATTCTGAATTAACTTATGATTATATATCATTTCAATGATAAACCAAATTTTCCAATGGATAAGATTTTTTCTAAAATAAGAGATTATTTAAAGAATAAAAGTTGAATTATATTTTGGAAGACTATATGGTTTTATTGTGACTTTTGAAAGTGATTAAGGTATATACATTTTGGTATGAGAATTTATGGGTGATTAATATTATTTTTTTGTTGATCATGGAAGGATATGAGATCAAATAATTCTAATCAATGTGATTCAATTTCAGTCAGACATATTTTGGAGGATCCATAAGTTTAACTATTTATGGAATTAATTAAGTTTATGTTCAGATGTAATTGAATAACTTTCACTATCCATATCTATTTTATTAAATATTTTGAAGATAAATGATTGAATTAGGAATATTATGATGATTTTAGTGCTTCATGCATTAAAAATCATCATGAATATTCATTTCAGAGGGTAAGAGATTAAGTAGAAGTTTATCCGAGCACAACCAAACGACGAAATTTTATTTATGATGTAAAGGGAATCTGGGCCCAATATATATTGGTCCCATTTAAATTAATGATTATATTAAGATACTATATTATCATTTGGTGCTTCCACGAAATCACTCTCAAGTTCATAGTTTATTTCAAGTATCTCTCCTAAGGAAGTACATACCCAACCCTTCATATGTATTGAACTGAGATTTCATAACATTAGAGAATGATATTTCTTATAATGAACAATTGGGGAGATTATATATTGTATAGATAAAGTTCAAGGAAATACTACCACTCACATGTTCAAAATTGTGTGGAAAAAACTCTAATTGGAGGATGGTATGTGGGAACTTGTGGATGTAATGGGGTAAAAGTTTCCTAATTTTTTTGCATAAAAGTAAAGAATATTGAGGGTAAAATTCATTTTAATAGGGGTAGAATAAAACACTACATTATTTTATGAAATATACATTTTTGAGTAAATTTAATTTCTTTGATATTATATATTACACACAACACCGAGTTTAGCTAGAGTTATATGAAACACTTAGTTTTAATGAAATATATAATAATTTTAAATTATTACAATGATAATTACATATGATATGTTGGAATGGTATGTATGAAGCCGAATAAATGAATTATGAAAATATATCTTTAAACATGTATATATGCTTAATTATTTTATGTCCAATAAATTTTAAATGAAAATAAAATCAATTTAGAAATAAAAGAAATATTTTCCTGAAAAACTATTTTCTTGCACAAAAATATTTTTTACCTCAATAAATTAAACAAATAACTTTTTATGGATTATTTTAATGAAATTTATATAATATATATTCAATAAAATTTTGGAAAATTTATCTTATGTTTCTTCTAGGAATGAGATAAGAATAGATCAAATTTTATGCTTCAAAATGATATTTTTCTATGTAGTTTTATCACATTTTTCAAACTTATTTTAAAATTAATTTTTTTGATAGTTTTAGAAAATTTATTTGAAAAAACAACCTTCATTTTTTAAATCGAAATTTCAAAGTTTTCTTTGATTTTTTTTAGAATTTAATGAAAAGATAAAATTTTCAATAAATAGTGAAAAATACTTGTTTTAATTAAAGAAAATATATTTTCATTCGAATAATATACAAGATGTATTTTATTTTAGTATAATTAGTTAAATTATTTATCTATTAATCCAATTTAGGCTACTGAATCGAATTTCATATTGAATTTTTAAATAAAAACTTTTTAATTTTTTAAATGTTTGTCTTTGTAAAACAATTTTTTCATCTCGTTTGTGGGATTAATATTAAATTAAAATATTACACATATATGTGTTTAATATGTAAAAATTGATTCCCAATTTGGAATAAGAATAATTTATGTCATCTACTAAGGTCAACTAAATTTTTTACCATAATGAATAGTAAAATAGTAAAAATTATTTACCTCGGTTAAGGTAGAAATGGGTTTACCAAGAGGTTAAACTAACTATATAAGGTTTAAAAATGATCTAAAACTTTTCCAAACCCAATTTTATGCCCATAATTCAACATTATAACCTATAATATTTGATAAACCCTCATTTTAGATTCTTTTGGGATGTGATAAATGTGAGTACACCTTTTTATTTTCAAAAATTACAAGTGTGATAATCAACACACTTATAAAGTGGCACCCCCTCTTCTCTCCACTTCACACTTACAAAACCATTTGGTTTATAAAATAACTACCCAAATTTCTTCATTAATTACATCTCCACATCCATCGTGATATCATAAATGCAGTCTAGGAAAGATTTTGGTTAAACTTAAAGAGGTTGTCCGAAGAAGATGTAAAGTTTTTAACTATGAATTTTTCATTTATATATTATTATAAATCCAAAAATTCATTTAAAAATTATTAAATAAAAAATAAAATATATTTATGAACTGAGATTTTATTATAAATATCTTATTCCATCAAATGGGATATGAAATCATCATTGGTGTGTATGAAAGACCGTCTCCTCGTGAACCAATGGGATTTATTTTTAATTTCTGGTTTACATGGATGGTAATAAGGATATATTAAATGAATATATATGATATTTTTAAAATAAATATAATTATATGAATATTATATCACATATACCTTCTTAATTTCCATTCCATGCTAGATACGATAACAACATTTTTTGTGAATGGCGGAATACAGTCTCGCAAAGTGATGCGATATATTTTTCACTAACACTTTAAATTGGAGGTAATAATGATAAATTTAATGAACATATGTGATATATATGAAATAATAATTACTCTTTAAAGGTTATTTATTGTTTACCTTTCTTTCATTTCATCATTCATTACAATTGAAACAATGTTCATGCGTACATGTGGCCTACCGTCTCAAGGAATGGTGTATTTTATATTCTATATATGACATTCATGGATTAATATAAATACATATATAATGAATATATATGAAATTTATATAATTATTATAATTATTGAGATTATATAACCATTTTAAAATTAATAGGACCTAAAATACCAAATCAACATACTTGAAAAACAAAGCAGTTATTACCCAAAACATGACTTTAATATGGAATTGTTTATAAACGTGTTATAAAAGTTCATATGTAAATAATATATGGTATGATATATATTATTATGGTTCTATAATATATTTATATTATTATTATTATTATTATATATGAGGTTTAAACAAGTATGGAGGAATTTGAAACTTAAGGTAATGGATTTTTGTCTAACTTTTATTTTCTATAAGACACATGGCATATTCACCACATGTTTATTTTATGTAGTGTATATAATACCCATGAATGTATTTTATGTTTCTTATCCTGAAAATTAAGGTAATTTACATATCCATTTGAGTATCTCTTATTCATGGGGTTTACGTTTCAATGGTTACCAAAGCGGTAAGTAATTTTTGTCTCAATTTTCGTTCTTTAAGAAATATGTTGTGTTATGAACCTATATTATTTTATGAGGCTTAAATATAGCCAATTTGACATTTAATATCATGAATATATTTATTCTAATGATATTTTAACTATCATTTAATTTTATTCATTCATGGGGATTATGATTCAAAGTTACCAAAGTGGTAAGGGTTTTAGGATACAATTGATGCACACTTGTCGTGGGGTGTGGAAAAAGTAATTTATTTTCCACCTAGGGGTGTAGTATTAGTTGTACCCAAAATTCAAATGCAAATATGAGTGTTTTAATCTATTTTTCATGATTGAAAATTTAAATTAAATAATAGGATTTAAAATACTATAAATAAACAAAACATGGATTTTTTATATTCAAATGAGGGAAAAGTGATTGGATTTAGGTTAGGTTTGTGCCTTTAGTAATGCACTAATTATCTTCAGTAAAAAATGAGTCATTTTTATCAAAATGATTAAATGAATAGAGTAACAATTGTTTCTCTTTTGTTAACCTTTTATTTATATTTATCAATGTGTGAAAGTCAAAGTGTGTATTCTTTAAATTATTTATAAAATAAAAAATTTGATATTAACATTCCCTAAATATTAAAATCTATCCATTGATCCTTAGTTATATGTTTAAAAATCACTAAAACCCTATTAACTTGATTTTAGATCAACCAATAGAAACAAGGGATTCTACCCCTCCATTGAAGTGGGGATCATTGAATCGATATTAGAATAATACATAAAAATTAAGAAAAATAAAAAATGGATGGTAGTAGCCTCAATAGGGGGAGGAAATGGGTATGCCTTTCTTTCTCTTCATCATAGTAGCCTCTACTATTGATTCAAAGGCTCAAATGTGTGGGATATATTCTTTACAATTCATCTTCCAAAAACTCATTCTATTCCAAGTAGTTCTTGCTTATATTTAAATAGGGATGAAGAATTACCCCGTCCATCCTTGATAACACTATATCCTAAGTCTCTGGTGTTGAAAATATTTGAGAAAGATTGCTCCCTTGTGATACCTGCAATGGTCATACCTCAAATCGAAACACCCATATATATAGGGTGTTAAAATTAAATCATCTGGGGAAGGTTCATTCTATATGGAAAGTGTGTACAGTGGTCGGGTGGCTTTGCATGCTGGCATGCATGGGAACGTGTTAGGGCCTTCACTCATATGGTATTATCAAAGTGAGAATGGTTTCATGGTAGTAGTGCTCAAATCTTTCTCAATCCCTTCATCTTTCACATTGGCCAGAGGGATCTCTCCTCCTTATGCATAGTGTTTGCCATCTCAAATGGACATCATCGATATCATCTAAGGCACCAGAGGTGATCTTTGGTGGCATGTAGTGGTTGCATTGGTTCATCAGCTTGAGCTCGGTCTTCCTGGTGGTCTTTTATAGATGCATCTTGGGTAAAGGAGTGGTATCTGATGACTGTCAAAGATGGAAGGTGGTGAGGAGTAGTGGCCCCCATGTGTCTGATGGAAAGTTAGAAAAGATTTAGCAGGACGATGGTGTCTCAGCAAGTAATGAATAGTACTCATAAAAATAGTGTCCCGCATCGAAATGAATGACCGGGGTCGAGAATTTTTATAAACAAATGCATGGCTCCCCCACTTTAATGAAGACATGTGGGGCGAAAAGGACCCTCACCTGGTACCGTACACTAACTTGTGCTAACAATGCTCTCCTCCCACCACTTTATGGAGTCCCCCATACACCGATGTAGTTCATTGTAGAAGATCTTCCCATGGATTCACCCTCTTAGTCCCAACACAAGCTTAATCCCCCTATGTAGTCTTTGACTCAATTGGGACCTCCCAAGAATAGCATGGTCGGCTACCCCTCATGGGATGGCTAATAGTGGGATGGCCTTGGTTGATGGGTTAGGTCTATCTAAGCCTAATTTTTTTTTTTTGAAACTCCTAAAATCAAGAATTTCAAACACATCAAGAAAAAATTCAATACAAAATATAATTAAATTCTAAATTTAAAAAATCATAAATTACCATTCATTTTATAATTCCATAAAAAAATTATAATATTTGAAAAATTAAATCAATAAAAACATCATTAAAATTCATTTCAAAACATTATTCCCAATTTCCCAATATTTATTAAAATATTTAAAACCATGGATTAATGAATTGAAAAAATTAAAAAATCAAGATAATTGGTTAATATAACTTCATAAATATATATGTGTGCCAAATACCCCCACACTTAATCTATGCTTTTCCTCAAGCATAAAATCTCAACATGGAATTTAGAGCGCATCAATATTATCATTATTCGAATTCCAATTTAATAAGATAACAGGATTATCAATGAAAATTCAAACAATCAATAATACACATAAAATATAAATAAAATTTACAATTTTTCAAAGATAAAATCAATTTAAATATTTTACTCTTTCCATTTTAAAATGATTGTCCTTCTCTTCTTCATTAAAGTTCCCCAATTTATTATTATTAAACATGAAAAATCATGATTTTCCTCACCTTGAATACTTTGTATCATCACTTTTGATACAATTCAAGTAGATTTATTCTCATATCATTATAATGAGAACCTTATTTATAAGCTTGTAAAGGAACCCTTTATCCACTTTGTAAAGAAAAAAGACACATAAAAGCATGCGGGGTTTTCAATCAAGGTTCAAATGACTCTGAGGCTTAAGGTAGATATGAATTGATATTTAAAAAATTAAGTCCCAAGGAGGAGGTTTCTCTCTTAATTATAAAACATGATATCAAAAGTAAAATTGTAATGACATTATCCCCTTTAAATTATAATAACTACCAATTCCCCAAACTCAATATAATTTCATGATGAAATTAAATTAAAATGAATGAATTGTTCACCCTCTTGAATTTTTCTATAATTTTATACTTTTTTTAATAAATTTTTCATTTTTTTTATTTTTTGAAATTTATGTTTAGAATAAACATCACATCGACCACCTGACCACATGTGATAGAAATCATTGGTCTAGTGATGATAAATTTTAATTATTCTAAGTCACAACCCATTATTTTTATTTTTTCCTTTTTATCATCTTCACTTTTTTCAATAGGGGAAAACAATAGAGTAAAATGAATAAAAAAATTTCTCAATCCCCATATGTGTCACCCGCACACTTCTTCCTAAAAATTTAAATCATCTTTTAATCCATGACTCCCTTCACCCCCACACTTCAGATTTAAAATATCATGAAAATATTAATTGTATGGTAGTAATAGATAGAAATATCTTGAAACATGGCTCATTCCTAATAATGGAATTCATTATCTCTATGGGATAAACCAAGATTTATGTAAAGGTGTTATTTTAATGATAAGTGATTTTAAAAATATTCATAAATCATTTTAATGTGTTTTTTCACATTCATTAGCTTTGACTAGCTCATATTCAAGTTCTAGGATGTGTCATGTCCCAATATCACTCGAGAAATATGTTCAAGATAAAATAGGAATTACTTGGTCTATAAATCCTCTTAGTAATAGGGAATTTGATTTGGGACAAAAACTCAAGGAATGAATAGTGATAACAAATCAATTTACATGAGTGTTATAAATTTAAATCATGGAAAATGGTATGGAAATTTTATTTACAAGAATCAAAAAATTCCCCTAAATCAATATTCACCATTTAAATATTCAAACTTCACTTTAGTCATCCAATTCTTCATTTTAATCATTCAATATCATTAACATTAAATTATAAAACATGGAATCATAGGATTCATAATAAACCCATGTCTCTTAGATAAGTCAAGTAAAGAATAAATCAAGTATGGATATACAATTTCTAGTATAAATATCAAAACATATTTTAGAAAAACAATTATAGAGTTTAAGAGATAACAATGTGAACTTTATTTTGAAATAAATATTTGGTTCTCTTCCTCTACTACTTGGTAATTACTTCTGGATTCCTTCCATGCTAATCCTGTAAAATCAAAACAACTCATACCGGTGTAAGAACCCTTCTATTAAAGCTCAAATGGGTGAAAAAAGAGGTAATTGATTCCTAAATCCTAAAAAATATTAAAAATCAAGTTTCCTCTAGGAAGAGACTTTGGTTAATGTCATTGGATCATCCTAAACTCATGAAAAGAAATTAGTAGTTGGGTTGGTGAAGTTTGATATCCTCCACTGATTCATGAGGTGAACTTCCATGGAACATTTTCAGCCATTTCCCAATTGCAGTGAATTGGTTTCCTTTCTCTTCATTCTTGATCTTAATGGAACCAAAATAATAAACATTAGTAATAATAAAAGGTTATTACCACCTGGAACAAATATTACCTAGAATTAACTTTAGTGTTGAATTGTATATAAGGACTTGGTCTCTAGGTTGAAAGGTATTTGGTTGAATCAATTTGATATGTTCCACTTAGGCTCTTTATTAGTAGATTCTTGTATTTTCAAAAGGGTATCTTCTGATTTCTTTAAATTCCTCTAACATAAGTTTCCTCTCTTTTCCATCACTCCCTAAATCCAAATTCACCTTTTTAACAACCCAATATTATTTGTGTTCCAATTTCATCGACAGATGAAATTTTTTTCCATAAATCAACAGGTAGGGTCTAATACATATATGTATTATGTATGTCATCTAGTATGACCATAAGGTGTCTTCAAGTATTTGGATCTAATCCTTTAGATTTTGTTTTACTATTTTCTCCAAAATACTTTTAATCTCTCGATTGGACGCATCATCTTGGCCATTTGTGTGGGTATGGTAAGGTGTATAAGTTTTTTGGTTCACCTGAAACTTTTTAATCATTTACTAAATTATTATATTATAGAAATGTGTCCCTTTTGTGGATAATGAATCTAGGCATTCCAAACCTACAAAATATGTGGTCCTGGAAAAAATAACACACAACTTTTCCATCATCAGTATTTGTGGCCTTAGCTTCCACCCATTTAGAGACATAATCAATAAAAAGTAAAATATAATATTTTTTAAAATAAATGGGAAAGGGTACATAATATCAATGTTTTTTACTTCAATAATTTCATAAAAAATGATGGGTTTTGGGGGAATCTCTGGTTTTTTTGAAATATTTCTAGAGAAGTGACAGTTTTAAATTTTTTTATAATAATAATGAGCATATTTAAATAATTTTGGATAATAGATTCCATATTATAATACTTTTATAGTCATTATTTGAGGTAAAAAGTGTCATTAAAAATCAACTATATTAAAATAATGAAAAATATATTCTATTTCACTTCCCAATAATCATATATTTATTACTTGATAGTTGAAAATTTTCTAGATAAATTGATTTCCAAGATATAGAATATAGATTTAGTTGTTAGTTTATTCTTCAGATGGGAGTTAAGGGAAGAAGGTAACTGAAAAATGTACAAATAATTTACTATATCGGCATACCATGGTACTTGACCTTCTATGAAGTAAAGTTAATCTCCAAGTATGTGATCATTGAGTGTGATAGGTTTCGAATTTATGTTCTAGTAGTGTTGGGTAGCCTACTAAGGGGATCAACCACTTGATTTTTGGATCCTTTTTTCCTTTAATCAATAGATTAAACATTTGTAAGAGTAGTATCTATCTTACCAGCATTTATTTGTAATTTTCCTTCTTTATCAATTACTTAAGTGATACATGATCAAAAAATAAAACTACTTTATATCCATGTAAATTTAACTTGAATTTATTTAATGAAAAAATAGTAAGAAACTCCATTTTAGTAGTTTTGTAATTGATCTAATTGGAATCTAAGGTTCTTGAGGCATAAGTTATGACTTGGGGTTTTCCATATATTATTTTGTAAAGAACTAATCTTATATATTGGTTTGATGCATTATAAATCAACTCAAATGGATGTTCCCAATTCAGTGGTTTCATTATCAGTGGGGTAATCAACTTATATTTCGTATCATTGAATGCCTCCCTACAATTTTCATGAAAAACAAATTCAATTTCCTTTAAAAGTATTATTGAAAGAGGAATATAAATTTTACTAAAGTCCTTGATGAATATTATATAAAATCCCACATGCCCCAAAAATGATCTAATGTATCTCAAATAGGTGGGATATGGAAAATAATTTATCACTTAAAATTTAGACTTGTCCACCTTGATTCCTTTTTATGAAATGACATGAACTATAATTGTTCCTTTTACAACCATAAAGTGACACTTTGAAATGTTCAAAATTAGATTTTCCACCATATATTTTTTCATACAATTATCTATATTCCCTAATAAATTATCAAATGAGTTTCCAAAATATTAAAGTCATCAAGAAATATATTCAGGCATTCCTTAATGTGACATGATAAAATACTTAATATACATCACTAAAATATACCTAGGTAATTTTACAATATGAAAGTCATCCTATTGTAAAAAAATGTCCTAAAAGGAGAGGTGAATGTTGTCTTATCTAAGTATTATAGGAAAATTGTTACCTAAAAATAACTATAAATCCATTCAAAAAGTAGTAATGTGTTCTATTGACTAGCCTTTCCATAATTTGGTCAATGAATGAGATTATAAAATTATATTTTTAGGTGAATTGATTTAGCTTTCTATAATAAATTCATACCCTCCAACGGTTTTGGACTCTCATTAAAATTAATTCATTATTCACATTTTCCATAATGTTCAAGCCTCTTTTATTGGGGACCACATGGATGGGGCTAACCCATTGGGAGTTAGAAAGGGGGTAAATGATGTTATATTCTAACAATTTTTTAGTTTTTTTGTTGACAACTTCTATGATTGTGTGGTTTAGTCTTCTATGGGGAACCTAATAATCCATGAGTCCTATTCTAAAAAGATTCTATTGGAGAATACCTTAGTTTTGATTCTAGGTATATCTCTTAGACTTCATCTTATGGCTCATGCATTTATTTTTAAAATTTCAATCAAAGTTTGTTCTTAGATCTCTGATAGATTATTAGAAATTATCACTGATAAATCTTCTCCCTCCTTGAGTTATCCATATTTTAAATCATTAGGAAGTGGATTTAATTAAAGATTTTGGATTGTTCTATGTATGATAGTGAATTCAAATTCCCTACTTCAAAAACATCAATTTCCTTAGTAAAGGGAATTATATCAGTTTCTTTTAGAAAATTGTCAAAGAATTCAAAGGTTATTTATTCTTCAATCTTAAAGGATGAATTTATAGATTTTTGAGTACTCTCTTTTTATCTGGTGTTTTCAATAAAACAATGATCTCTAAAGGATAATAATTCTCAAATAATACCTAAATATTTGATTGGATCAATACCTTATTCATGGAAAATTATAAACACTGAATGATTGTTTAAAGGTTTACTCTTGGATTAAATAACATTGAAGTTCACCATTATATCTCCTAGCTCCAGGAGGGTTCATTCATGAACATTTATAATCATTTTGGTCATATTAAGGAATGGTATTCCCAAAATAATGGGTTAATTCCCTAGTGTGTTGTATTCTATAATGGTGAGTGCATAAATGTCTAGTGGAAAAATCATTCCTCAAACTCCAACAAGCATATCTTCCAACACTCCAAATGGAAAAAAATTGGATCAGTTTTCTAATTTGACAATCACTCTTTTGGGAGTCAGTTCACCTATTTTTGAAGATGAAAAAACATAGTTAGATATGACATTAATAGAAGCACCAAGAACTCACAATGAATCAGAAAAATTAAAAGAAAAGTAGTGCATAGAATAGAAAATTTCCATGGAACTTGACATTTTTTAAGAAGTGGTGGTGTGATCGTGGCTGAGACACTCTTTCCAAGATGATTCTTTCATCCCCATCAAGATTCTTTCTCTTGATGTATAATTATTTCTGAAACATTTCATATTTTTGGGATTTTTAGGATTTCCACTAGTATTGGAATGTTGACTTCAAATTTTAAAAAGGTATATTGGATATCAATTTAAATATGATCTTCTTAAAGATTTTTTTACAGAGTTAATGCAGAAGAGAATGGTACCTTGTTTCTTTTTTTCTCCCTTTTTTCCCATTGTAAATGTGTTTTTGATCTATATTTTAGGCCGATAGGTTGATCTTTATAATTCAACTTAGAGTCATCAAACTTACTTGGTTCAAGTGGAAGAATCTCTTTCCTACTTCGTGTCATAATTTCCCTAACATTCTCATTGGGATTTCAAACTGTATGGGCTGGAATCATTCCTAGATTATTGGATAGAATATCTAAACTAGTCTTTATCTATCTAGATAAATCTTTGAAATTTTATTTTAACCACTCAACATCAAACTATAGTTATTGGTTCTTAGATAATGGTGCACTGGATAATGGTTACTCAAAATTAATTCACTATAATGGTGGTGGTTGAATGGTTTTTTTATTGGAAGGATTGTTTGTATTATTTTTGGAATGGTTTTGGGTTTTGAAATTGATTCTAGAAAGGTGAATGATTGAAAATAGGGGTTATGGATTGGTTTTGTTGACCTCTAAATCCTTTTTGGGTTTTCCTTCTTTCCATTTTTGATTTTGTGGAAATTTCCTTTACTGGAATATAGTTTCTATAACGACCCATACTTTACATACATTGTTATTACTTCAAAATTGAAGGACACTTATTACAACATATAACAAAACCATGAAAGGACCGTATAGGTATAGTGTCTTTAGAAACTGGGAAACATAAACAAATGGTTCATAAAGCGTCTACAATGTCTCCCATTTATTTCATCATATCTATAGTCCCTTTTGGAATATCTTACTTAATAACCTTCTTCCTGACCTGGGGAAAGAAAACATACAAAAGGGTGAGCTCAAATGCTCAGTAAGGGTAAACAAAAGAAATATCAATCACATCATATTCATAAGAACATAACATTTTGGAAATCTTAACCTGGAAAAGAGAGCATATGGGATAAATCATAGTAGTGAAATGAAATCCCAATAATCATAACATAAAACATGAAACTTTGTGGCATACACACATAATCATAGAGAATCATTTCTTATTAGTCAAGACTCGTGGCCAAGACTATCTTAGTGGACAAAGTCCATTTCTGAACCGATTTCACTCCTCGTTTCAGTCCGGTTTCACTGAACCAGTTTAACCTGCCATTCCAGCCATGTCTATCTCATGAGATATAAAATCTTTACCCAATTCATTGGAGGGAGATATAGGTCCCTCCCATCTCATAATGATACCATTCTTATGTGTGCCACAAAATCATAAATTATACATCATTGCATAACCCATGTAATAATAATAAAAGGATTCTTAAACATCATGACATCATAAAACAATTCATATAATATAAAGGAATTCATAAAAATAATTCCATCACAACATAATCAAATCAATGTAATAATAGGAATAGAAACAGAACCCTCTATTATCTTAGATGGAAAATAATTTTGATAAAACACTTGAACTCCATTATTGAGGAAAATATCCTTTCTACTTCAAAAACCTTTTCCTTTCTTAACATGTCATACAATTTTAAACCAAAAGAAGTTAATTAAAAATAAACATGAAAACTTTTAAAGGAAGCTTCTTGGAAATAATGTTTTAAAAATCCATTCATGCCGTAGAAGTTAAAAAAACATTCTTCTCGTACTTTTGTCGGAAAAGACAAAAAGTACCTCGTACAAAAAACGACAAAAGATTCCTTTCATATCTTTTACTAAAAACTCACCAAAGGGTAAAATTGGATTTAAACAATTTTAGGTGGATGGAAATAATATTACATATGGAGGAAACATGGATGTGGATGATAAAATACACCCCAGTAAATACCAAAGTATAAACAATCTCGGATAAAAATGAGATTGTGATATTTTCCCTTACCTTAGGTCCGATTTGCTTCGTAAGTGTCCGAACCTCCTGTATAATTATTTAAATAATGTCATTGAATTATTAAAGAATCATAATTATTTTTATGATATCATATATGGTCATATTCTTATCTTCTTATTAGTAATATTTCATTACTACTTGTTATTCGAGTGTTTATTACTTTTTGTTCTTATGCGTGTTTTGTCGAATAAATTCTTATTTTTATTTTTAGGTTATAGATACCTCATTTCCATAATGGTATTAGTGTAATATATATCATATTAATTCATTCAATTCAATTATATAATCTTTATGAAATGAAGATCATGTAGAACGAGTCGCATCACATCGTGGAGACGGTATTCCGTACGTACGCACGAGCGATGATATCGTTACCATGATCGTGGAATTGTATTGGAGTGTATGTATACTATTTCAGAATCAATATCACTTTAAAATAATCATATATAGTCATTATTTACACCATTATACCCATCCATGTAAGGTGGTGGTGGAAAATAGATTACACCACGGCGTGGAGACGGTATTCCGTACGTACGCACGCGCGGTGATTTCGTTTTCCGTATGATGGATAGATGGTGAAATAGGTTTGTTTCGTACTTATAATAACATATCAGTATATTAGTGAGACTTATGTTATTACTTCATAATGAAACAACTAAATAAGAAGAAGTGGAAGAAGAAATAAAGATGAAAGAATCGGTAACAGACATTACCTCTTCTTTGAAGCGCTTCTTTGAGACCTCCTTTTAGGGAAATAAAATTGGTCTTTGAAGAAGACCAGGACCTCTAGTATGTCTCTAGGGAAGTGGAGAGAATAAATTGGAAGGGTTTGGCTGATATTGAAGGCTCAAAGTGGTGCGAGGAAAATAGGGAGGAGGTGCCCTTTTATAAGGGAGGAGAGGGGCACCTTTGCAATAACTAAAAATATTATTTTATTATAAAGTCAAATTCGGTTTTGAAATAGCTCCAAATTGATTTATTTCGAAGATAAGGTGGTTATGGGTCGAAATAATCTCATCCAATAGAATTTAGACAAGTTTAGATTCCTATTTTAACATTATAATTTAGATTTAACATTAAGTTAAATAATTTTACTTTTACCGTGTCTTCTTGGGTTCTTACACTATAAGGTTAATAAACGTACTATAACAAGCCAAAATAACCCCAAGTTGTTTATTATTAATATATACAATCATATCTAAGTCATTTGGCCGAACCTTAGATTTTTAGGAATAAAATAACAATTAATAATATAATATTTGTTTTAAAAACTATTTTATGTCAATTTTGACACTATTTGGTAATTGATTTTTGTGAAAATCATAACAGAATTATTAGTTCGAAAAAAGTTAATTAAATCAATATTAATATGTCATATTAACCTATAAAATTAGTTTAATTCATAAAAAGTCTCAAATTACATTTATTTGGGTATTTATAACATCAATTATGTCAATATTTCATTAATAAGATAATTACTACATCATCGTTGTGTCATAAATAAATTAAATTATATAATCTCTAAAAATTACAAATAA
The DNA here is from genome assembly GCA_963277665.1 of Viscum album. NCBI lineage: Eukaryota > Viridiplantae > Streptophyta > Magnoliopsida > Santalales > Viscaceae > Viscum > Viscum album. The sequence goes on along the minus strand of OY728164.1, from coordinate 2,010,782,395 downwards.
AATATCATTATGTAGGAAATATTTTTAGATTTCTAATTAATATTCATAGTCGAATTTAACTTATGTATAACCCCATATTAGAAATGATTTACTTATTAAACTTTGATTTTAACTATTTGAACCCTTCTTTAAATAAATTAATAATAAATGTCCTAATCTAATCCAAGTGGGCCTAAATGGTCATATTTTATTCCTAAGGTTGTTTTTGGTAGAATTACACTTATCCAATAGAATTAGGACATGTTTTAGGGTAATAATAATAACACTTTACCCTTAATTACCCTATTTACTTTTAACCGTGGTAAAAAAAAGTAAAAAGTTATTATTCACCAAAAATTATTTTCATCTCATTGAACCACATTTTAGTCTTTGATATTAACCGTGTCTCTCGGATTTTTGAAATTCTACTCACAGAAGCGTTAAAATTAAGTTTTATGAAAAATTCAGTTTTTTTAACTACCACTTAGTGGTTTCACTATTCATCAAAAATTGAAAGTTTTCTGAAAAATACCAAAATTTCACCCTACGCTAATTTTGATATTCCGAATCCAAAAATGAAGTCCATTTTGAAAAATAAAATTTATAAAATTTCAAAAAGTGGTTATTAATATTCATAACAGCTAGTTTTAATAATATTTTAATAGCATATCATTGTTTAGTGAAACTCGGTATTGCGTACGACGCAAGCTATCGAGGAAGGACGTGATTGCATGTAAATCAAGTCAATCTAGTGTTGTGTGTATTTAAAGATTTCTTTGATGATTTAAAAACAAAATATTTCTCATAAAAGTCTCGGGTGTTACATTCTACCCCCCTTAAAATGAATTTCGCCCTCGAAATTCGTCACTTTGTAATAAACAGATGAGGATACCTCTCCCTTATCATATCCTCAAGCTCCCATGTAACTTCTTATAATTGGTGGTTCCTCCATAAAACTTTCACCAAGCGAGTGATCTTGTTTCGTAGAACTTTTTCTCTACGATCCAGAATCTCTATCGGCTGTTCTTCATAAGAAAGATCTTGCTCCAGCGGGACAACTTCTGAGTTGAGTAAATGTGAAGGATCAGGTATGTACTTTCTCAGGAGAGATACATGGAACACATCATGAACTTGATAGAGATTCGGTGGAAGAAACAATCGGTAATCTACCTTTCCAACACGATCCAGTATTTCGAAAGGACCGATATATCTAGGGATCAACTTCCCCTTCTTCCCAAATCTCATGACCCTCTTCCAGGGAGATATTCGTAAGAACACTTTATCACCCACTTCAAACTCTAGGTCTTTTCTTCGGTTATTGGCATGACTTTTCTGTCGACTCTGAGCTGCTCTTATGTGTTGTTGAATAGATCGGACCTTTTCTTCCATGTCATCAACAAGATCAGGTCCTAATAGCTTTCTTTCCCCAACTTTATCCCAGCAAGTTGGAGTCATGCATTTCTTTCCATAGAGAGCTTCATAAGGAGCCACTTGAATACTAGAGTGAAAGCAATTATTATAAGAAAATTCCCCCAAAGGTAGGTGTTTATCCCAACCAACTTTGAAATCCATAGAGCAAGCTCTCAACATATCTTCTAGAGTTTGAATTGTTCTCTCAGACTGACCGTCTGTCTGAGGATGATAAGTAGTGCTGAAACTTAACTCTGTATCCAGAGTATGCTGAAGACTTCGCCAGAACTTTGAGGTAAATCTCGGATCCCGATCAGATATAATAGAAAGTGGTACTCCATGCAATCTTACCACTTCCTTTACATATATACTGGCAAGCTGATCCGGAGAGAAATCCTCTCTAATAGCAATGAAGTGTGCAGACTTTGTAAGACGATCAACTATGACCCAGATAGCAATATTGCCTTGGGATGTTTTAGGAAGTCCTGTGAAAAAGTCCATAGTGATGTTTTTCCATTTTCATTCGGGTATGGGTAATGGTTGTAACATCCCCTTAGACTTCTGTCTCTCAGCTTTAACTTGCTGACAAACCAAGCATCGAGAGACATATTCAGCAACATCTCTTTTCATGCCATCCCACTAGAAGTACTCTTTCAGGTCCCTATACATCTCTATGCTTCCAGGATGAATAGAGAATGAAGAACTATGAGCCTCATCCAGCATCTCCTTCTTTAATTCGAGGATGGGAGGAACACAATCCTGATTCCTGAACTTTATTATCCCATCACAATCAAGGTTGAATTCAGGATCATTTCTCACCTTCTTTTGTAACTCAACATCTTCTTTCTGTGCCAATCTTCACATGTATATATGGTTGAACATTCATTTGAGAAAGATAAGATTTTTCCCTTTCCATTATAATTCCAAGATCCATCCTTTGTAAATCCATAAATCTTGGATCTTTTGTGATCCTCATCATGGATAAACTGGCATGGTCTTGTCGACTTAATGCATCTGCCACCTTGTTTTCTTTCCCAGGGTGGTAATGGATTGAGCAGTCGTAATCCTTAATCAGCTCCAACCATCTTCTTTGGCACATATTCAGCTCCTTTTGTGTGAAAATATACTTTAAACTTTTATGATCGGTATAAATGTCACACCATTCTCCATAAAGATAATGTCTCCAAATCTTTAATGCAAAGATTACCGCAGCTAACTCCAAATCATGTGTTGGGTAATTTTTCTCATGGATTTTCAGCTATCGTGAGCCATAAGCTATCACCATATCATTTTTCATAAGAACACACCCCAATCCCTTCTTGGATTCATCACTGTAGATCACAAACCTTTCTCCCCTATAAGGAAGTGTGAGCATAGGAGCACTGGATAACCTTCTTTTCAACTCCTTGAAATTCTCTTCACATTCCTCCGTCCAAAAAAACTTAACTCCTTTCCGAGTCAACCTGGTGAGTGGATTAGATAATCGTGAAAAATCTTTCACAAAACGTCGATAATATCCATCCAAACCAAGAAAACTTTGGATCTTAGTTACTGTTGTTGGTCTCGACCATCTTTCGATAACCTCTGTTTTTGCTGGATCCACAGATATCCCCTCTTTTGAGATTATGTGACCCAAAAATGAAACTCTTTGAAGCCAAAATTCACACTTGGTAAATTTGGAATAAAGATTCTCATTTCTCAGGGTCTTCAATATAATTCTCAAGTGATCTTCATGTTCTTCCTTTCTCTTTGAATAGACAAGAATATCGTCTATAAAGACTAGCACAAACTGATCAAGATAGTCTCTAAAGAATCTATTCATCAGATCCATGAAGATAGCAGGGGCATTAGTAAGACCAAATGGCATCACTATAAATTCATAGTGTCGATACCTTGTACAGAAATCTGTCTTTGGTATATCCTCCATTTTGACCCTTAATTGATGATACCCTGAACGAAGATCAATCTTGGAAAAGTATTGAGCTCCGCGTAGTTGGTAAAATAAGTCATCAATGTGTGGGAGTGGATATTTGTTCTTGATAGTGATCTTGTTAAGTTCTCGATAATCAATGAAGATTCTCATTGATCCATATTTCTTCTTAACAAACAGAACAGGTTCTCCCCAAGGTGGTGGACTAGGGTGTATGAATCTCTTATCAAGATTCTATTGGAGTTTCTTCTTCAATTCCTGCAACTAAATTGGGGCCATTCTATAAGGTGACTTTGAAATAGGTAAAGCACCCGGTACGAGTTCTATTGAAAACTCAACTTCACGATTTGGTAGAAGACCTGGCAATTCCTCCAGAAAGACATCATCAAACTCCCATACAATGGGAATATTCTTAATCGTGAGTTTCTCACCAACCATTTGAGATAAATAACCTTCATTTAGTGTACTCAAGACCCATAAGATGGAAGAAATTTCCACTAGAAGGTTATGTTAATCCTTGCATTGATAGACGATCATAGATTGATCTGTAATATGAAATTTGACTTCCCTTATTTGGCAATTGATATGAGCTCTATATAAATAAAGTCAATCCATGCCAAGAATCACATCAAATTCCACTATAGGAAGGATCACAAGATTTGCAGGAATCAATTTCCCACAAACTTCAATCGGGGAAGAATTATAAACTTTTGATGCGACTATTGTGCCATTAGGGGTTGTCACAGCTAACAAAAAATCTAATTGTTGAGGTAATACGGTGATATCCTTAGAAAATTCTTCAGAAATAAAAGAGTGGGTGGATCCAGAATCAAAAAAAACATTTGCTACTTTAGAGTGTATGGTAAGTGTACCATTCACCACATCGTTATCATACTCCACATCGCTGATAGAAATTGCATGTGACTTTCCTTTGTCATTAGCCTTAAGAGTTTGTTGACGTCGACCATCATCATCAACCCTTGGATTTGGGCATTGATTGGCATAATTCCCCATCTCCTTGCACTTGAAACATTGAAGTGTAGTAGGTTCATTCTATGTATCCCTTCCTTTGTTTGCATCATTAGACATCTTCTTCCCATCATTGTGGAATTCAAATGCCTGATGACCTTCCTTTCCACATTTGAAACATTTACTTGTCCCTTTAAGACAACTCCCTCCATGTTTCTTTCCACACTTTGAGCATAAGGGAAAACTCCTCTTCTTTTCAGTGTGCTCTTTAGATTTTCCTTTGAATTCCATTTTCCTCTTCTTATCAAACCCATATGACTAATGGGTTAATCCAATCTCCATCTAGACTTTGAGAGCCCATCGAACGATTTACTCGTAGCTATTGAAGTCCCTTATGGCTAACGCCCTTCGAAGACTTGGTTTTAAGCCACTAAAGAATCGATCGATCTTACTCTCAGGTTGGATAATAATACCAGAAGCGTACCTTGAAAGTCTTGTAAAATTTGCTTCATAGGTACCAACAGATTCATCATCCTTTTGCTTTAGTTCAAGAAACTCTTTCTCCATATTCGTTCGGGGAATACGAGGGAAGTACTTATTGAAAAATAAGTTCTTGAACTCGTCCCATTCCATGGACTCAATTTCATCTCTTTGCCTTGTATTATTGATAAGAGTCCACCATTGATCAGCATCACCTTCCAAACGATACACTGGTAAGATGATTTTATCATGTTCAGAACATTGAAGAACTGAAAATATCTTTTCAGCAGTACTAATCCATTGTTCAGCAATTAATGGATCAGTAGACCCACTGAATAAAGGTGGACGCTGCCTCCTGAAGGATTCAACAGAATGTTGCTCCTTCCTTTGCTCATTTGGAAGTCCTGCATGATTCATATCTTGAGAAAGTTGTGTGAGCATGGCTATAAGATTTTGCATTCCAGCTCCCATAACGTTTGGTTGCTCAGGGGGACAATCATTGCATTGCCCGTCGCATTCCGCATTAACACGGTTCTTTCGGGTTCCAGCCATTGACTAAAACCAAGAAGAATAGTGTGAGAAACACTAATTACAATAGGAAAACCACATAATCAAGAATAAAATTTCAAAATTAAGGTCTTATCCTAGGTTATTCATGACCATTTCTAAAACACTAAGATTGTGTTCTATGCTTAGACTTATCCTTAGGGTTCTTACTAAGGCTTTCAAATCCTAGTTTCCAAAGGTTGACTATACCTTTCCTCTGATACCAACTATAATGACCCATACTTTACATACATTGTTATTACTTAAAAATTGAATCACACTTATTACAACATATAACAAAACCATGAAAGGTTCATATAGGTGTAGTGTCTTTAGAAACTGGGAAACATAAACAACTGGTTCATAAAGCGTCTACACTGTCTCCCATTTATTTCATCATATCTATAGTCCCTTTTGGCATATCTTACTTAATAACCTTCTTACTGACCTGGGGAAAGAAAACATACAAAAGGGTGAGCTCAAATGCTCAGTCAGGGTAAACAAAAGAAATATCAATCACATCATATTCATAAGAACATAACATTTTGGAAATCTTACCCTGAAAAAGAGAGCATATGGGATAAATCATAGTAGTGAAATGAAATCCCAATAATAATAACATAAAACATGAAACTTTGTGGAATACACACATAATCATAGAGAATCATTTCTTATTAGTCAAGACTCATGGCCAAGACTATCTTAGTGGACAAAGTCCATTTCTGAACCGAGTTCACTCCTCGTTTCAATCCTGTTTCACTGAACCAGTTTAACCTGCCGTTCCAGACATGTCTATCTCATGAGATATAAAATCTTTACCAAATGCATTGGAGGGAGATATAGGTCCCACCCATCTCATAATGATACCATTATTATGTGTGCCACAAAATAATAAATCATACATCATTTCATAAACCATGTAATAATAAAAAAAAGATTCTTAAACATCATGACATCATAAAACAATTCATATAAGATAAAGGAATTCATAAAAATAATTACATCACAACATAATCAAATCAATGTAATAATAGGGATAGAAACAGAACCCTTTATTATCTTATATGGAAAATAATTTTGATAAAACACTTGAACTCCATTCTTGAGGAAAATAACCTTTCTACTTCAAAAACATTTTCCTTTCTTAACATGTCATACAATTTTAAACTAAAAGAAGTTGATTAAAAATAAACTTGAAAACTTTAAAAGGAAGCTTCTTGGAAATAATGTTTTAAAAATCCATTCATGTCGTATAAGTTAAAAAAATATTCTTCTTGTACTTTTTTCAGAAAAGTCAAAAAGTACCTCGTACGAAAAACGACTAAATATTCCTTTCATATCTTTTACTAAAAACTCACCAAAGGGTAAAATTGGATTTAAAAAATTGTAGGTGGATGGAAATAATATTATATATTGAGGAAACGTGGATGTGGATGATAAAATACACCCCAGTAAATACCAAAGTATAAACAATCTCGGATAAAAATGAGATTGTGATATTTTCCCTTACCTTAGGTCCGATTTGCTTTGTAAGTGTCTGGACCTCCTGTATAATGATTTAAATAATGTCATTGACTTATTCCAGAATCATAACTATTTGTATGATATCATATATGGTCATATTCCTTGCTTCTTATTAATAATATTTCATTACTACTTGTTATTCGGGTGTTTATTACTTTTTGTTCTTATGTGTGTTTTGTCGAATAAATTCTTATTTTTCTTTTTAGGTTATAGATACCTAATTTCCAGAATGGTATTAGTGTAATATATATCATATTCATTAATTCAATTCATTTATATAATCATTATGCAACGAAGATCATGTAGAACGAGTAGCATCACATCGTGGAGACGGTATTCCGTACGTACGTACGAGCAATGATATTGTTCCCATGATCATGGAATTGTATTGGAGTGTATGTATACTATTTCAGAATCAATATCACTTTACAATAATCATATATAGTCATTATTTACACCATTATACCTGTTCAAGTAAGGTGGTGGTGGAAAATAGATTACACCACGGCGTGGAGACGGTATTCTGTACGTACGCACGCGCGGTGATTTTGTTTTCCGTAGTATGGACAGATGGTGAAATAGGGTTGTTTCATACTTATAATAACATATCAGTATATGAGTGATACTGATGTTATTACTTCATAATGAAACAACTAAAGAAGAAGAAGTGGAAGAAGAAATAAAGATGAAAGAAACGGTAACGGACATTACCTCTTCTTTGAAGCGCTTCTTTGAGACCTCCTTTTAGGGCACTAAAATTGGTCTTTGAAGAGGACCAGGACCTCTAGGATTTCTCTAGGGAGGTGGAGAGAATAAATTGGTAGGTTTTTGATGAGCTTGAAGGCTCAATGTGGTGTGAGGAAGAGAGGGAGGAGGTGCCCTTTTATAAGGGAGGAGAGGGGCACCTTTGGAATAACTAAAAATATTATTTTATTATAAAGTCAAATTCGGTTTTTAAATAGCTCCAAATTTATTTATTTAAAAGCTAAGGTGGGGATGGGTTGAAATACTCTAATAAAATAGAATTTAGACAAGGTTATATTCCTATTTTAACCTTATCATTTAGATTTAACATTAAGCTAAATAATTTTACTTTTACCGCGTCTTCTTGTGTTCTTACACTATAAGGTTAATAAAATTACTATAACAAGACAAACGAACCCCAAGTCATTTATTATTAATATAAATAACCTTATCTAAGTCATTTGGCCAAACCATATATTTTTAGGAATAAAATAACAATTAATAATATAATATTTTTTTAAACTATTTTATGTCAATTTTGACACTATTTGGTAATTGATTTTTGTGAAACTCATAACAGAATTATTAGTTCAAAAAAAGTTAATTAAATCAATAATAACATGTGATATTAACCTAGAAAATTAGTGGAATTCATAAAAAGTCTCAAATTACATTTATTTGGGTATTTAGAACATCAATTATGTTAATATTTCATTAATAAGATAATTATGGCATCATCGTTGTGTCATAAATAAATTAAATTATTTAATGTCTAAAAATTACAAATAAAATACCATTATGTTGGGAATATTTTTATCTTTCTAATGAATATTTATAGTCGATTTGATCTTATGTATAACCCCATATTAGAAATGACTTACTTATTAAACTTTGATTTTAACTATTTTAACCCTTCTTTAAATAAATTAATAATAAATGTCCTAATCTAATCCAAGTAGGCCTAAATGGTCATATTTTATTCCTAAGGTTGTTTTTGGTCGAATTAAACTTATAAAATAGAATTATGACATGTTTTAGGGTAATAATAATAACACGTTTACCCTTAATTACCCTATTTACTTTTAACCGTGGTAAAAAAAGTAAAAAGGTACTATTCACAAAAAAAAATCATCTCATTGAACCAAATTTTAGTCCTTGATATTAACTGTGTCTCTTGGATTTTTGAAGTTCTACTCACAGAAGTGGTAAAATTATGTTTTATGAAAAATTCAGTTTTTTTAACTACCACTTAGTAGTTTCACTATTCATCAAAAATTGAAAGTTTTCAGAAAAATACCAAAATTTCACCCTAGGCTAATTTCGATATTCCGAATCCAAAAATGAAGTCCATTTTGAAAAATAAAATTTATAAAATTTCAAAAGGTTGTTATTACTATTCATAATGGCTAGTTTTTAATAATATTTTAATAGCATATCATTGTTTAGTGAAACTCGGTATTGCGTACGACGCAAGCTATCGAGGAAGGCCGCGATTGTGTGTAAAGCAAGCCAATCTAGTGTTGTTTGTAGTAAAAGATTCCTTTGATTATTTAAAAACAAAATATTTATCATAAAAGTCTCAGGTGTTACAGTTTCAAAACTCTTTATACCCTATATATCGGCACATTGATCAGTGTAATGATTTTTGGATAAAAATACACCAAATGCCTAAGGTGGGTTTGATGGTTCTCTTACCTAATTAATAGAAAATTGTCATAATTAACTAGTTACCTCATCGAGTTTTGTTATAACTATAGGTGATGAATCAGATGTCTGTACCTCATGTATTCCTATGGTTCCCATACCTCTAGTGCTGATTTGTAGTGAGTTATGAGAAATCTTTTTAATCAGTCCTCTAGAATCTACTGGTGACTTTTCAATCAAGGATCCTTCAAATGAGGAATCGATAATATTTTGATCATTATTGAGTAGTCCTTGGTATAATAACACAAGGAATTGATGATACTCTATTATTTTATGTGGGTACCTGGTGTAGAGTTTCTTGAACAATTCCCTATACTCATAGATATTCTCTATAGTTGATTGGTGTACATCATAAATATCCTTTATAATTATCAGGATCCTTTATGTGAGGGAGAATATTTGAAAGATACATCGTTTGAGATCTTCCCGAATATTGACCTCCCCTATTTGTAGATTGTAAAACCATTATTTAGAAACTCCTTTAAGTGAGAAAGAAAATTCCCTCAACTTAAATTGGTCTTCATGTTCTCCTATTGGCCGGAAACTCTTTCAAGTGAAGCTGAATACTTGAAGGTTCCAATTTGGATCTTCACCTTTAAGGTAATGGAATTTAGTTAGTATATGAATCATGTTGACACATAATTCAAAATAATTGGGTTCTACTAGCACGGTTAACCAATTTTTTTGGTTGGAAAATTGAGGGGTAAAAAGGTCCCTTAAATTCTATTGTGGATTAATTTTCATGTTTAGAGGATTAGATTGAACACTTAAAATTTCACTCGAGTCCTGTAAATTCATTTTTTTTAAAAAAATATTCAGTCTCATAATACTTTTTAGAAAATTCAATTCTTTCTCAATGTCAAAATAAAATAGTTCTTCATTAGAGGTCCAAGTCATGAAAATTTTTGGGTGTTAGACTAAAACTCACTTCATGGAAATGGTGCTAGTTTTTTCACACAGAGATTATGGAGTGTGGTATAATAAATTTATTTTCCCCCTATGGGTTTAGTGTTTGTAGAAATCATAAGTCATCTCTAGAGAGAAGTATTTTAATCTAATTTTCATGAAAGAAAAAATAAATAAAATAACATTATTTCAAAGAATAAAAAGAAACATAACTTATATTTGTGAAATTAAAATGATAGAAAAGTGATTGGATTTAGGTTAGGCTTTCCCCTTTTGTAATTCTATCATGGTCTTTAATAAAAAATGGGTCTTTTGTTTTTAACAAATTATTAATTTAACAGAGTAAAAAATTTTTCTCATTTATTCAAATTTTATTAAGATTTATCAATATGTGAATTTAATAGTGTGTGTTATTTAAATTATTTAGGAAATACCAAATATGGTATTGAAATTCTCCAAATATTCAAATCTATCCACCATACCTTTCTCAAGTATTTATAAATCACTAAAACACTTTCAACTTAATTTTAGATCAACCAATAAATATGATCCAAAAACCAAGAAATGGGTGAATAAAACCTTTAATTAAAGAAATAAAAACCACAAAATTAAATAAAAACACAATTTTATTTAATTTATATTCAAAAATTATCAAATTGAAAACTATTAAATAAAAAATAAACAAATTTTGATTTTGATTAAAATTAGAACTCAAGCGTCATAAAGGGGTACACTTCCCTTCACCAAACCACAAGGTATTATATACCTCCATTGAATGAGGGATCATTGAATCTAGATGATAATAAGACATAAAAATGAAGAAAAAGTACTAAAATGGATAGCAGTATCCATAATGGAGGGAGGCGTCAGGTCTACCTATCCTTCTCTTCTTCACAACAGGCTCTAATACTGTTTCCAAGGCTCAAATGTGTGTGCTTAATTTTCTTGCAATTCATCCTACAAAAACTCATGCCTCACTAATATGTTTATGCCTCTATTTAAATATCCAAAAATCATTTCTTAGGCCTCCCTCCTTAGCACACCATCTAGATTCTCAATTGTTATGAATATTTGAGAAACACCACTCCCCCATGAGACCCACGATGGTGATACCTCAATTGGAAACACACGGATATATCAGGTGTTTATAATAAATCATCTAGGGAAGGTGGATTCTTCATGTACATCATGGATAATGGAAGAAGTGTGTGGATTTATATAGTGGCATACTTGGGAACATGGCAGGTCCTTCATGCATGTATAAGTATTAAAGGGAGCATGGTGGCATAGTAACAATGCACAAATATTCCGCAACCCCCCAGGCCTTCATAGTGGTTAGAGGGAGTTCTCCTCCTTGTGCATGGAATCAGCTATTCTAAATGGGAATCATTGAGATCATTGGTGGTGTAAGAGGTGATCTGTAGTGTCTTATAGTAGCAGAAGTGGTTTATCATCTCGAGCTCGAGCTTCCTGATTGTCAATCATGGGGGTCTTTAGGGTAAAGAAATGTTAGATGATGACTATCAATGGTGGAAGGTGTTGAGGAGTGGTGGTGCTCATATATCTGATGCTGATTAAGGGAATATTGAGCAGGATGATGGTGTTTTATAAAGTGATGAATAGTACTTATAAAAACCATTTCCAACATAGAAATGAACAAGTGGGGTCATAATGGTTGATAAACAAAGTCATGGATCCCCCATCGTAATGAAGTTATGTGGGGGATGGAGGACCCCTGACTTCCACCGTGCACCACCTCGTTCAAATGATTTTCTACCCCCACCTCCACATGGAGGCCCCCTATGCATTGGTTTAGTTCCTTGTGAATTATATGCCCACAAATTCACTCTTATGAGCCCTAGACAGGCATGATCACCCTGTATAGTTTCTAACTCAAGCGGGACCTCCCAGGTCTAGCCCACCCAACTATCCCTCATGGGCAGGCTAATTAGTGGGATGGCCTTGGTTGAGGGTCTACCTCGAGCATAACCTAATTTTTTTTGGTAACTCCTAGAAACAAGAGTTTCAAACACATCAAGTAAAAAATCAACATAAAACATAATTGAATTCCAAATTTCAAAAATAAAACATTCTATTTGTTTCGTAAATCCATTAAAAATTCATTTATAATATTTGAAAAAATAAATCACTAATTACCATCATCCAAATTAATTTAAAAAATTTATTTCAAATTTCCAATTATTTGTAAAAACATTTAATATTGTGGATTAATTTTGGCAAAAAAATTTAAAAATCAAGAGAATTGGTTAACATAATTTAATAAAAATATTAGTGTGTGAGAAATCTCTTCATTTATTAGGACTATTTATGTTTATACATATGATAATGAAATCTTATGATCCATCTCTCTAGAAAAAACATGAATTGTATTCTCCTCTAGTTATGTCATGAGAATAAATATTTTCCCTTAATTTCCTTCTCTTTATGTACTCAAGAGTTCAAAAGAACTTTTTTAATGAAACTGGATTTATTTCCCTCTTTGGTCAAAAATATTTTTTATTCCAAAATCATGTTTTATAGAAAAAAGATATGAAAAGTGTATTTAAAATTATAAAAATTATTTTTTAAATTCATTTTTACCCATGTTTGAATTTTTAAAAAAATGTTTTGAAATAAATATTCATAACATTTCTAAAAAATAATTTGGATTTTACCAAAAATGTAAAAGGAATCTTTGTTTTAACATGTATTACATGACTGAAATTTCTTATATCATAACCACTTAATGTTTTAAATATTCTTTTATATGTTTCAAATGTTATTCTCAAAGAAACGTATTTTAAAAATGTTTTCTGTTTTAAAAAAGTGTTTTTCAAATTTGAAATGATATTTTCCTCAAAGAATTTTTGAATAATTTTTAAATATTCGTTTATAAGTTCCCAATATTATTTTCAAAGATAAATATTTTAAATATGTTTTATATTTTAAAAATGTGTTTCAATATAGAAATTATATTTTCCTCATGAAATGTTCGATGTGATTTCTCAAAACCATCTTCCATGTAAGATGACATCCTTTAATGGTACTTAATATTTACAAGGGATATGATCCAATGATACCATATTTATTATTTCTCTTGGTGGATTAAAATTCTAGTGAAAATATGTTTATGAAACCCATTTATTTCCATGGGTTATACTATAATTAAATTATTATGAAACTAGACCCTTTTTCATGGGATATTATATGATGAATACTTTATAATATTTTGGAATAAAAATGTATGGGTTATATGATGAGTGGTACCTATATCTATCTCTAATGAATTCGGTAAAGATAGAAAAATCATGAGTAAATATGTTTTTTGTGAACATGATTACATCTTCATAATGTTATATGGTAACCTGATGACGTGTTCACAATTTTATTCCTAAACCAAATTACATGTTCACAGTGTTATGTGTAGACCTAACTTTCATGTCCATAAGGTTATCTGTTGATCTCATTTCATGTCTATAAGTTTATAAGGGGGCATCATTTCATGTTCTTAATTTAATGACTGAAACTATTTATATTTATACACGTTCATAATGTTATAATATTCTTTGTATACATAAAATCTTAGTCTCTAGAAAATTTTATGTTCTCATGGCTCATGTTCCTTGATTTCATTATGATTCATATATTAGGAACTCCCAATAATTATAACATGGAACGTAATTTTATTATTAATATGTTGAGTTTGGTTTTTATATGTGATTATCATGTTCTCAAACCCTTTTGATCATGTTATGTTTAATTATTTTTCATGTTTTCTCTTATTGATCATCTGAGATCACCCTTTCTTTTATTTCATTTACAAGGTTTTGAAGAAAGGTTTTAAGTAGGGTATATTTATAAAGTTTACCAAATAGGAAGGCCATTATGGGTGATGTTGAATATCTTTCACTAAATAAAACGATTTTGTACCTATTCCCTAAAGACACTAATCCATTACGATCCTTTGGTGTGTATATTTGAAATGTAATGAATATTCATATAAATGTTGAAATATCATAGAATGAGAGGTTTTAGTCTCTAAAAAAGTATAGTTATTATAAAATTTGAAAAATATAATTTCAAATCCAGAACCCATTTTTAAAAAATTCAAATTCTATAATTTTCATAAATTAATTTTAAAATAAACCCACAAAAAACATTCAAAGATGGTTTTCTAGAAAAAAAATGAGTTTTTAGGTATAAAAAATTATACATGAATTAAAAAAAATTATTATTATGAAGATATTTATTGTATTATGTTTAATTAAAAGGGACTAATGAACTTTTATATTCATTTAAAAATAATAATTTTTAAATACATGAATGAAAAATATAGTTTTCTATAAAATCGGTATTTTTTTACTATTCATAGTAAAATTAATCTTTTTAGAAAAATCACAAAATTTTACCTTATGTTAATTTTAAAATTATGGTTTCAAAAATTATATATTTTTTATAAATTTAAATTTATAATGATAGAATAAATTAATTATAATATTCATGCATAAAATAAAATATTACCCATTTCTAAAGTACACATATTTTTGAAACATAAAACAACTTTACTAAAAATTGAGAACTTATTTGTTATGAATTAATGAATTAATTTTCATTTAATAAAACATTTATAGATATTTTTCATAATTTATTTAATCTTATTTATAACACCACTTTAACATCTATGTTATAAGAGTATATTATATCATGGGTCATTTTGACATGGGGTTCCATGTCAAATAAGTTATCAAATACATCATTTTTATTTCAAAGGAATATATATATATGTAAAATCTCAGGTGTTACTTCATTCATGTAAGTTTTTTACATCCTTGGTTGATAATCATATTTTCCCCTTAATTATTCTTTTCTTATATATAATGCAATATGAAAGACTGGGTTGTGAGTATCTAGTGATTTCTGATATGTATATGGACGACAGTGAATTGTCATTAAATTACATGAGAGTTTCTTAACATGATTGGTATTTTTCCAAGTAGTGTATGGGTAATTTATTATTGAGATTTAATCTCATATCATATAAACACATAGGTAGTAGTTTTAATTAGTAGTGATTATTGATTGATTCGACCTTAAACTTTCTCTCAACCTAGAGAGAAGGATAAAGTGATTTTGGATTATTTTAGTGATTTGTTAATATGAAAAATAGTAAACCATTTTTAGTATTTGGATATAATTATATTTGGTAATACATCACTTGAACCATTCATCTATCATCACAATGATAAAAATTTACTTGTTAATTATTTTTTGAGTTCTCTCAATATTAATTCACCAAACATAATTTTTTAATCATTGTGAAAAATGAATTTACACCCCTCATTGGAGACTACATTTGGTCCCCACTTTCTTATAGTATAAAATTTTGTAATTAGTATATTTTTACACCACCATATGATAGATGGGTTTAAAACATAGCATATTTTCAATCTAGGTGGAGTCAAAATTATTAACCATTAATATTCATAGCCCATTCTAACACTTTACATATTGTATGTTTTAGTTTATAGATGTAGAGAAACTTTTTAAATAAACATAGAAATTTAAATTTGAAGAAATTATATTGTTAGAATCTAGTGAAATTTTATGTTTTCATTATGAATATGCGACCATAACATATCACCTTATCCAATCCTCAATATACCATTATGCATCATATTTCATTAATCAGAATTACTATATTTACATGCCTATATTACAAGATAATGTTGAGATTAAATTATTTTGAAGAAATTCTTAAAAATATTAATATCCTTGTTGGTAAATTTTCCAACAAAAATATAAAAGAATTACCCATGGTATTTTCAACACTAAATCCCAAAGGAATGGATGAAGAAAAGGTAAAATGGAGAGTGATTCCATTCTCTCTATAAGGAGTATCTAAATGATGGTTGTATAATATATATCCTTTTCAATTAAATAAATAATATGAACTTTAGAAGAGTTTCCTACAAAGTTTCATTCCAAATTCAAGGAGAGATACTATATAGAAATGGAATGGTGCCATAAGATGGGAATGAAGAGATAGCATTTATGATTACTGGGAAAGTGTCGGGAATTTTTGAGCTACTTTTACTCACAAATAAAATAAATAATACCATTTTCTATTACTATTCTATTAAGTATTTCTTTCTAGCGATAAAAATCTATAGGACGTGTCATCGGGTAGAGAATTGATCAATAGGTCACTAATAGAATCTATAGGACTAAATTAGAAAATATCTCAAAATTATAAAAAATTTGGCACAAAATGTGTTGATACAAATGGTACTAGTATTTAATGAATTAATGAGGTAAGATCTTCTGAATGACCTTAAATAGAGTATAAAATTTTGTAAAAAACTACTTTGGTTAAGAATATGTCTCTTAATAATTCATGTGATTAACTCACCCCATAAAAGCTATGTGGTCTTTGTTCTTCTAAAAAACATTATACTAACTAATGTGATCAATTAGAGGAAATATAATTTTATTCAACTTCTTATCAGTAGAATAAATTTTGGGAAACTAAACATCAATTAATAGACACTTTATATATTCAATATGGACTTAAAAATCAATAAAACCAAGATGGAACACCTTTTCAGAAATAATGTAACCAACCTTCACCATTCTAACTACCCTATAATAAACTATACAACTAAAAATACTTCCAACCACCACCCTCATATTAAAATAACCCATATTAATAGAAATCAACTAGTACACAAATACAAGTTAATATTTAAAAATATTATGAAATTTAGGAGATAGTAAATGAGGTAAAGGTATTCAAATGTTATTTAGGATCCCTTATAGAAATAACGACCAAAATTTTAAGAAAACTATAAAGTTAGTAAATTGAAAATACAAAATGTAATGGGATCATGGTAATAAAAAGAAGTGGTAAATATATTCACCCCATTCTAGAATTTAATCCCAAAACATAATTGGAATAGTCATGGGAGATCAATAAAGAAGTGTATAATAGGCTTGATAGGAGTGAAAGGAAAATAGAAACATTTTTACAAACATATATTATGGAAAAAAGAGAACTTCCACTACCATTTTCCTAAATAATGGTAAAATAAAATATGATACATAAGGAATAAATCCAAATATAAATATTATAAACATTCTAAATGGATGAAATCAATATATATTAAGACCACATTGTGTTTGTGTTGAATTTGTTATCAATGAACATGAAGTGTAAGTGATATTATTTTCAATAATTAATGAAGGAAAACATGGAAATAGGTTGAAGAACACACACCTTTTGATATAATGATTTGAGTTTCCACGAAATGATCCACTATATTATGTTCATACGAATTGAATAATTCCCTCAAGGCTTTGATGTGAGAAAAGTTTAAGTTGAGTTTCAGGGAGTGTAGTGATAGTGATAAATATTATATATTTGTGAAATATTCCATACCTATGTTATTTATATTATTAAGAATAAAATAAATATAATTATATAATGATGTAATTAATTTAGATTATTTTTAAATTGTTCCTAAGCATTATAAATATCATGTGTTTCGGGTAAAAAAGAAGGTGTCTCTAAAGAACTGGTTACTATTTTATAGGATACTATAAATCAATGAATATTTCTATATTTAGGTAAGGTAATTTAAGGGTAAGTTTAAATATGTGACAAAACACATCCCGAGTATCCATACATAACAAAAACAGCTAGCCATGCTCATATAAAGGAATTGAATGATAGTAGTTTTGGAATAGTAGTGAGATAAATCCTTAGTCTACACTGTCCAAGAAGATCATGTGGAGAGTCTATAAATAGAGTTCAACTATGTGGAGTGGGATAAGTACTATCGTTCTTGCATGTATTAGTACCAAGGGAGTTTATTAACTTGTGGTATCATGGTCTTCACAATAAATAAGATACCATCCTTAAGTAATTTCTGATGTAGGATATATAAATGAGGAAATTGTTCATAATTAATAGGTGTGTACGTGGAATGACTAATATGTTATCATTTATATCACCTTACTCCTTATATTACACCTATTCTAGATGCCTCTTATACTACTAATGGAAATGGGGTTGTTTTTTTCATTATCAAAATAACATACATGTATACAAGAAGATTAATATAATCCTATATAAATACTATAAAAAATTATTTCAATAATGATTCATTTTAATAAAAAGTTTTATTATTTGGATTGATGAATTTAAGATTATTTGAATAAGATAATTGAGGTATGAAAAACCTGATAGCTTTCATAGTATAATCTTGAGTAATAATTCCAATAAAAAATGTAGATGGGTAGTTCTGTAATAGTTAGATAGAATTTTATAAGGATAATTCCTTGAACCAATAGGGTCACTCAAAATAATTTAGTTTCAATGTCAAGAACCATAATTGTAATTATAAAATATATAGGGGTAACCATCAAATATGTATGTGTAAATCCCATACATCTATAAGGGTAAACACTAAATCCTTAACGAGAATGGATGAAACTACAATGGTAAGATCCAAAACTGTAAGAGTAATTTTACCCTTAAAAACTATAATGTTTTCTAAAGGAGAACCATAAGATACTTTTAAAACTTATTAAGGTTAAATCAATACATAAAATGTTAAGAGAGTTATATAGAATTCAAAGAAGATTTCTATGATCTCATTCTATATCAGGAATTTTTTTCCAATCTTTCAAAGTTAAAATATCATGATACTATTAATCATGATTATATAAGATAATGGAAAGAGAAGATGGTTCGTAGAGTGTTCCATGTCATGAAGCAAAATGCATGACTAAAATATACATGTACTCATGTACATGTGAAAAGATTATGAAGATAGAAATGTAAAAATCTTTATGGAAGTAGTAACTAGAAATAAGACCATGGAAAATTTTACATATCATGATAGTTTAAATACTATGATTTAAAGTAAGTAAAATAGAGATAGTTAAATTTTATATGTTTGAACTTATTGTGCATTATTTTTGGAATTATTTAGGTGTTCAGATTTATGGAAAATGATATTTACATGGTTTTATAAATATCAAAGTATGTAAGAATAAAAATATTAGGATATATATAGATATATTTTCTAGAAGCAGGAAAATATAAGAGAATCGATGTTTAAATCATAATATATATATATATATATATTGTGTTAGTTGAATAATATGATAATAGAGAGAAAATACTGAATATCATTTTATGAATACTTGATTATTGAAGAAGTTAGAATCCTTGACATCAATGCTTATTTTAGATCCTATGAATTTGAAAGAAGATAAAGAGACACAACACTTATAATATTCTAAATAAGTCTAGTGTGTCAAATCATTATAGATATAGTGTTATTCTTGTATACTAAATAAGAAAAGAAAATATGGAAGAACACGTATGTGGTACCATACATAAAAAATAGAATAAGTGTCATTCATTTTTTGAATGAGATAAATATGTGTAAGTGATCAAAACAAACCTCATGTTTTATGATATGAAAAATAAGTAGTGGTTTTATGAATTTTTTTCTATATAATAAGATGATTGATTTTCCACTATGCGAGTAAAATAAAAATAATAGGGGATACTTTCTCCATATTTTGTAAGTATATGAAGATGATTAGGAAAAATTAATTAGTGTACGAACAACATGATAGGTAGTCTAAATCTATTAGGTACTCTTTGGTGGTTTACATTACTCGTATCATTGTATTGTGTGGGGTGCACTAAAGTATGAGATTCATTAACAATATTAGGAGACTTTTAACATGTTTTCTAAGATAATATATAATCATTTGTACTCACATCTTGATTCTAGTGGGTATGTAATCTCAGATTAATCAAAATCACATAATGTATTAGTCTTATCATTTTGAGAATTAAACCCTTTAAATATATTATTCCTATTTCATGTTTACATTTTGATATGGTAATAAAATAAGTTAATGTGAGAGGTTGATTGATCTATTCACTGAATTAGTGTAACACCCCAAGATTTTGTGAAATATATTTTTTACAAATAAATTTAATCTTTTGGATATTTTTTGTTACATGAATTAGTGAGTTTATCATGCGTTACATGCAACACTAATTTCAGATTTCATTACATGTAACATTGAGTTTAAACAAAACATGATTTAATTTAAAAAATTATTATTTAATATTATAGTTATCGCATAAAAGTTATAATAGAGGGTATAAATAGGATTAAATAAATTATGAAAATATATTTTTTCACATATATAAAAAATTATTTCTTTTGTGACTAATTAATTAAAAATGAAAATAAAAACTATTTAAAAATAAAGGAAATATTTTTCTAGAAAAGTATTATTCTGGAAAAAAAACATGTTTTACCACAATAAATTAAATAAAAAAAATGGTCAATTATTTTAATTAAATTTCTATAGTATATCTTCAATGAATCATTTAAATTTCATCTTATGTGTTTTCTACATAATAGATAAGAATAAATCAAATTTTATGCTTAAAAACTATATTTTTCTAAAAAATAGTTTTATTGCCTTTTTGAACAAATATTTTAAAAATAATTCTTAAAAATTTTAGAAAACTTATTTGAAAAAATAATTTTAATTTTTTAAATTAGTGTTTTGAAATCATCTTAGGGTGATTTTTTGAAAATTTTCGGAAAAGATTAATTTTTTTGATTAACAGTCAAATATTCTAAATTTTAGTTGAAAACATCCTTTTCATTTAAATTATTTATAAATTTAAATTATATTTTAAATTGGTTTTAAATTAAAATTAGTTTTATTATATATATTTTAATCTAATTTAGTTCTTTTTATTCATTTTCATATTGATTTTTGATATAAAAATTTTGTAATCTTTTAAACATCTTCTCTTTGAAAACCCATTTTCTCGTTGTGTCTGCAGGATTAATTATCAATTAAAATTTTCCACGTATCTAAAGGGATTTAGAAAAAATGATTCCATATTCTAGAATCATCATAATTTTTATTATCTAATAATTCCAAATAAATTTTTTACCATAATGAATTTTAAAAATTATATACTCTTGTTAAGGTAAAAATGGGTTTATCGGGGGATAAACTAAAAAGATAATGGTTAAAATGACATAAAACATGTCAAATAAATATTTTATGGAAATATTTAGACATTATAATTTATAATTCTCTATAATAATCTATTTTGGATCCTTTTAGAATGTGAAAAATGTTGGTAAACTATTTTCTTTTCAAAAATTACAAGTGTGCCACTCACCTCACTTATAAAACGAAAACCCATATCCTCTTTTATTCACACCATAAAATCCTTTTTATTAATCCATTACCTACCCAAATAACTTCAAAAATTTCCTAACCTTATAATAAAATCCTTATTTTGTCCATAACTTCAATCTAGGAAGGCTTTTTGTGCAAACCTAAAGAGGTTAACTGAAGAAGAGATAATGTTCTTCAATGAGTGTTTTTAATTTATTTCTTCTTCCACATCCTTAAAATTATTATTTAACCATGGATATATAACAACCACAGTATATTACATATACTAAGATGTTTTTCTGTTAATTTCATGATTTTCATCCACCCCCACATCCATCAAATGGGTTATGAAATCATCATTCATGTTTACGGTGGACTACCGCCTCACGAATCAATGTCATTAATTTTTTCCATTAAGACCATTCATGGTTGGGTATGATGGTGGATATAATGTATATATATGATATTTGTAACATTATTATAAATTTGGAATCATTATATCATATATACCTTTTCATATTCCATTCTGTTGGAGATATGATAATGTCGTCCGTGTGTACGGTGGACTACCGCCTCACGAAGTGATGTGATTTATTTTCACTAAATTTAACATGGAAGAAAATAAGGACAAAATTAATGAATATATGTGATATAAATGACATAATTATTATATTAATTAAATAACTATCATTAAGAAAAGATAATATATCATTTTATTTCTTACCTTTTCACTCATTGAAAGATGATAATGTCATTCCTTTATGTGCGGACTACCACCTTCATGAAGCGATGTGACTCTATCATTTCATAACCACGCCACATGGATGAGATGTATAATTATATTTAAATAAATAAAATTTTATTTATGATATTTTATCATTCTGGAAAGATAAATTATTACTTACCTTTTTTCCATAATGATCATTGAAAAATGGAAATGTTCCTCATGCGTACGTATGGCCTACCAAATCTATGGTCATAACGTATTTTATTTCTCCAAACCATATTTCATGATTAGAATTAAAAGTATAATTGAAGAATAAATATAATAATTATTTCATTAACATGATCATAACATATTTCATTTCTCAAACCCATTTTTCATGATTGGTATTAAAAGTGTAATTGAATAATAAATATAATAATTATTACATTATTATTATTATTCTATAGATTATGGTACCATGATCAAAGTAAGAGGACTAAAAATAAAAAAATAAAACATATATGAAAAAAAAAGTGGTTATTACCTGAAACATAATTTTAAAAAAACATTGTTAATAAACAGGTAATAAATGGTCATAAGTAGATCATATATAATTAGATGTATATAATTATGGTTCTATAATAGATTTATACTAAACTAATATTTATTATACAGGATGTTTGAACATGTAAGATGGAATTTGAAAATTAAGGGAATGGATTTTTAGTCTCACTTTTATTTCTATGGAACTTATGCCAAATTCAGTACTTGTTTCTTTTATGTGGTGTATATAATAAAAATGAATGCCTTTTATGATTACTTTCCTGAAAATTATAGGGATTCAAAAATCCATTTTAGAACCTCCCTATCAAGAGGTTTACAGTTAAAATGTTATCGAAGTGATAATGGCTTTTTTGTCTCAATTTTCCTCCTTTGAGACATATGTTATGTTATGAATATGTCTTCTTTTAAAAGCTTTATATACATCCCATTTGATATGTAACGTCATGAATTTATTTATTCTTATTATACTCTATGATTCATTTAATTTTATTCTTTCAGGGGTCTTATGATTCAATGTTACCAATGTTTTAATGGTTTATGAAAAAATCTCACTATTTATCCGGATTGTTTATGATTATGCTCCAAATGGAGAAATATTATGAAATATATATAAATAAACACATTAATTTTATTCTTATATGGTCATTTCAAGATAATACATGTTTACACGTAATTTTACTCCAATTATATACTCAAATGTTCAAAATAATTGTTTTAAGAAAAAACATCTTTATTTCTCTCTTCGGTTGAAAACCCTTTTCTTCCAAAACCATGTTTTCTCAAAATGTTTTCAAAAATGTTTTTAACATTATTTAAATTATTATTAAAGTAATTTTTATCCTTTTTTAATTTTTTAAAAAAAAATTAAATGAATCTTCATGTCATTTTCCAAATAATTCCCATTTATATTTTACTGAAAATGTAAAAGTAATATTTGTTTTAACGTGTGAGGATTGAACCAAATTTTCTACAATCTTGACCATTATTTTATTTAAATATTATATTAAAATTTTTCAAGTTTATCTTAAAAGAATATTATTTTCAAAATGGTTGATGAATGTTAACTTTTAAAAAGATAATTCCAAATAAAAGTTATTTTCATCACTAAATGTTCCAAATGATATTTCAAAATCATTATCAATATAAGATGATATCATTTGATGTAGCTTATAATTTTCTGGGGACATGAAACAAGGATATCATTCTTATTCTTTCTCTGAATTGCTTATCATGACAAAATTTTTATGAAAATCATTTCTATTTTATGTATTATACAATGATAAAATTATTATGAAACCCGCTTATTTTTTCATGTGTTATGCTATGATGAAATAATGAAATGATTATGAAACCTAAACTTTTCCAAAGGTTATTATATATTGAGATCCTTAAAAGACCCATTTCATTTCATGGGTTATGATATGATCAATGTTATATTATTTTGTGGAACACATACATATGATTTTTATTATACAATGGGTGGGACCTTTATCTCCCTCAAATCCATTGGTTAGATATGGATAACTTGTCAGTAAATATGTTATGCATGAACCTGGTCACATATTTACAATGATATTTAGGAAACTAACTAAATGTACACAACATTATGCCTGAACCTAATTACATGTTCACAATATTATGCATGAACCTAATTACATGTTCACATTACTTTTCATGATCCTGATTCCATGTTCACAATGTTAATCATGGACATATCTTTCATTCATATAATGTTAAGTGTGGACCTAGTTTCTTGTCCATAATTTTATGTGAGAGAATGATTTCATGTCCTTAAGTTAATGAGTGAACCTGTCTCTATTTATAAAATGTTGATAATTTTATATGATGATGTGTATTCCTTAAATATATGTCTTATTATAATTTTAACATCACATGGATCATGTTCTTTGATTCCCTAATGATTCATATCTTAATAACTTATAATATTTATTTCATGGATCAAGATTATGATCTTTTATATGCATAGTATGGTTTTAAAATGTTATTATCATTTTATCATACCCTTATGTTCATGTTAGGCTTGCGTATCTCCATTTTTTTACCATTAATAAGCATTTGAGTTCATCGTTTGTTATGTTTCCTTTACCTGGGTTATGGATGAAGGTTTTAAGTAGGGTATGTTTGTGAAGAGTATTAAAGTGGAATATCCTTATGGGAAATGTTTAAGATCTTTCAAAAAATTAGAATATTGTGTACCTAGTCTCTGAAGACACTAAACTATTATGGTCCTCAAGCATGTGTTTATGTAATTTATTGAATATTCATCTAAAAATATATAATATCTATATATGAGAATCCCAGTTTTTGATAGTTGGTATCAGAGTTAAGGCTTACTTAACATTTAGAAAATAGTATAAGAAAACACTAGTGATATCCCTATGTATATTTCTAAGGATATGTATAAAGATAAATCAAAGGATAATTCTAAGTATCAGTCAAAGTATAGGAAAATGTATTGGAATTATAGTAAAGGATAGAGAGAGTGGGTTCCAAGCAATTAAATACATGTATAGTTAGTACAAGTGTATTTATCTATTCTATAGAGGTACCTAGGGGTAATAACTATGAAAAAAGAACATTGACTTAGAATCGATCATCACTTGGTGATTGACAATAGGCCTTTCTTCACACCTAGTTTGAATCAAATGGGGGGATATTCTTTGTAAATTCACTAAATCTTTATGAAAAATCATGAACGATTTAAATATATGATGACTATGAATGACCTATGATAAACAAAAGGTTTAATAGATGAAAATTAAGGTGTAATTATTTATACACTCTATATATGATTAATCATGATTATGTGGTTCCTTATAAGAAAAATTATTGCTTGCACTTCTTTTTGGTTTTAGTCAATTTATGGATCCCAAAGAAACCATGTTAATGTTGAATGCAATAGAAAATGCAATTATTTTTCTCATGAGAAACCAAATGTTATGGGAAATAAATTGAAAAACCTAATTTCAATTCTCACACAACTTTCTAAATCTATGACTCATATTGAAAATCCAAAAAATCAAAGGACAAAACAACTTTATGTTGAGTCCTTCATAAGGAAACTCTCTTCTTATTTTAGCAATTCCACTAATCCTATTGTTTATAAGAAATGGATCAATACCATTTAAAATATATTTTCTATTCTGTAGTGGTTAGATCATGATAAATTAATTTTCTCTTCCCACCATTTGTAAGGAAAGGTGGATCAATGATGTACTCTTACTAAGAATATGAGGAAACACGAAGAAATTGACTCCATAAAATGGGATGAGTTTAAAATATTATTTTTTTAATAAGTAATATCCTTGTATTATTTGTACAAAAATGGAAAATTAATTCCTCAAGGTTAATTAGATGGATTAATAATATATTAGTACCTATAAAGAAATTTTTACAAGACTTTTGAGGTACTTTATAGGTATTGTCATTCATCCTGAAAGTATAGTTGAATGATTCTTAAGTGGATTGATACCAAATATTTTAAGGGAGTTATCCATAAGAGACTTTTTATCATATTAATAAATAATTATATGTTCATTAAAATTGTAAATAGAAGCTAGAAACCCTCTTTTTTTGTGAAAAGAAAAGGAAGATGGGGTTCCATGGAATTTCCAATGATATATCACTTGGAGTGAAGAAAATGAGTCAAACTTCTAGTTGAAAAAATTATATAAAGGATCGCTTAGGTGAGTTACTAAAAGGAAAATATGGTGTTTTAATTGTGGTAATCCTAGATATCAAGAAATATAATATAAAAGTTTTTTGAAGAGGATAGTCAATGAAATGAATGGAGAGAGATCTAAATAGAATGCACCACCCACAGTCTAGTGTTCCAAGTGAATGGAGTTTGTGAATTATGAGAAGAAATGCCCCAATACAAGGTATAATGGGGATTATAATCCAAAAAAAATCAAAATAATGAGGAAAATGTAAATATTATACAATCATAATGGATTAAGTGAATCATACAAATTAGGGCACACTTATCCTCCCCTCCTTAGTTGGGAATTTCATGTTTGGTTTTATGTGAATAAGCCCTATGAAAATATTATTATTGATAATTTAGTGATATTTCATGTGATTATCTACCTTTTCATGAATTATAGAATATTTAAATCACATTTTATATTCTATCAGTACAATGATAAACCCAAGCTTCCAATGAATTTGTTTTGTACAATATAAGAGATTATATAAGGAATAAAGGGTGAATTAAATTTTGGAAGTTTATATATCTCCTTGTAATAATAACTTAAGAGTTTTGGCTTCCATCATGGGTTTAAAATTTTAAGGTTGATAATAATTTCAAAGTCTTAGACACACCTCTTGAGGTTTTAAATGATGGGAGTTTATCAAGATTAAGGATATTTTGGGAGACATTAATAAAAATATAACACTTTTGTTTTATATATGTTTTAGTAATAAAATAATTTAAGGTGGAATGAATTTATACTTTTTGGACATGTGATTAAAGGTAGTAGTAACCTTTTGGGTTTATCTTATAATTGATATTGATGTTTTTATGGGTTTTAGTCGATAAACTTATAAATTCAGCACACATCATTTCTATCAAAGAAGATTTCTCTCTTGATCCACTCACTTGAATATACATTAAGAAAGTGGTAAAATTTAATGGAGTACCACATTAAATTTTATCTGATTGGGATCCAATTTTTAATTTTATTTTTGTTTAAGTATTCAGTAAGATCTTGATATATAGTTGAGTTTCATCATTATGTATGATCGTCAGATAGATGGTCAGTTTGAGAGACCAATTTAAACCCTAAAGGATATGATAAGATCTTATTATATGGATTTAAAATGTGGTTGGGATCAACACCTTTCTCAAGTTGAGTTTTCATGAAACAATATCTTTCACTCAAAAATTAAAATGAATCCTTATAAATATGTTAATGGAAAGAAGTGTAGTGCTCTAGTGTACTAGAATTAAGCAGAAAAAATAAAACTATTGAAACTTAAGAAATTTTATGATATGGAAGATAAGGTTAGATCCATTCATAAAAATGTAAGGACAACAAAAAAATTATAAAAATTTCATACTGATAATAATAGATGTGATCTATACTATAATTTTGGGTTTAAGGTCTTGATATGAATTTCTTCATGGAAGAAATAAGGGAAAACTAATCCCTAGGTTTATCAATCCCCTAAAGATACTTGATAGTATCATTTTTTTAGCTTATCATGATGTGATTCTACCAAACATCTATAAGGTTCAAGATCTATTCCATGTATCTCTTGAGAGGAAGTACGTACCTTATCCATCACATGTATGAACTCAGTGGTCATATCATTGTAGAAAGATATTCTTTATGGGGAATAATCGATATAGATTCTGTATCGAATAGAGAAGGTTCAATAAAACAAGATCACTTACCTAGACAATGTTTTGTGAAAAAACCCATTATCTTGAGTAAGCTATGTATGAATCTATGGATATAATTAGGTAATAGTATCCACATTTGTTGGTACCAAAGTGATGAATATTGAGGGATAAATTCATTTTAATGGGGGTAGAATGTAACACCCCAAGATTTTGTAAAATATTATTTTTGTAAATAAATTTAATATTTTCAATATTTTTCATTACATGAAACACAAAGTTTATATTGTGTTACCTAAGACATCGACTTTAACTTGTGTTACATAAAACGCCGAGTTTAAACGAGATGTGAATTTCTATTAAGAAATTATTATTTAATATGATAGTTATCACCTAAACGTTGGAATGGAGGGTTTGAATAGGATTGACTAAATTATGAAAATACCTATTTTACACATGAATATAAAAGTAATTCTATGGTGACCAATTAATTAAAAATAAAAATAAAAACTATTTGAAAACAAAGAAAATCTTTTTATAAAAAACTATTTTTATGAAAACAAACATGTTTCAACTAAATAAATTAAACAAACAACTTTTGGTGAATTATTTTAATGAAATTTATATATTATGCATTCAATCAAATATTTAAAATTCTTCTTAGGTTTTTTCTAGACAATAGATATGAATAAATCATATTTTATGCTTCAACCTTTATTTTTCTAAAAATAACTTTTGTCGCCTTTTTATGCAATTATTTTAAAAATTATTTTTGAAAATTTTTGAAAATTTATTTATTTTTAAATAATTTTTGAAATCATAATTTCAAAATTATATTAATTTTTTTTTGAATTTTCTGAAAATATTAATTTTTTGATGAATATTGAAAAATATTGAATTTTAATTAAAAACTGACTTTTCATTTAAATTTTTTAAATATATAAATTATATAATAAATGTGTTTTAAATTAAAATTAGTAATATTATATATATTAACCCAATTTAGGTCATTGTAATCATTTTCATACTGAATTATGATATAAAAACTTTTTAAAATTTTGGATATTTTCTCTTTGAAAACCCTTTTTCTCATCGTTCCTGTGGGAATAATTTTAAATTAAAATTTTCCACTTCTATGAATTTAATTTAGAAAAAAGGATTTCATATTTGGAGTTTTAATAATTTATATTATATAATAATGTAAACTTAATTGTTTCCCATAATTAATAGTAAAAATAGTAAACAATATTTTTCACGGTTAAGGTAAAAATGGACTTACCGAGGGTTAAACTGAAAAGATAAGGGTTAAAATGACCTATAAACTTGTATAAAATCTATTTTAGTATAATATTTAGACCCTATAATATCCAAGCATCTATAATAATCTATGTTTTACCTTTTTTTATGTGATAAATGGGGGAACACATTTTTCTTTTCAAAATTTACAGTTGTACCACTCACTTAACTTATAAAAGGACACCCAATATCTTCTTCTCTCCACATATTCAAAACATTTTTAATCAGCCAATTACTACCCATATCACTTACCAAACTCCCTCACCCAGTACTATAAGCCTTATTTTGGGCATAAATATAACCTAGGAAGGATTTTGGTGAAATCATAAAAAGGTTACCCAAAGAAATGGTAACATTCTTCAACAAGAATGTTTATTTTATTTATTCATCCAAGTCCTTAAATCACTAATTAAGCATTATAATATAATATCCTAATTATATTACATATAATTATATGTTTTTTTGTTAAGTTAATTACCTAAAACCATCCCCACTTCCATCAAATGTGTTATGAAATCAACATTCATGTGTACAGTGGACTACCGCCTCACAAACCAATGTCCTTTTTTTCCATTACCACATCTCATGATTCAGAATGATAATGGATATAAGTATGTATATAAAATTTATGACATAATTATACCTATATAATAATTATATCATATATAATTTTTTTACTTTCCATTCCATAGGGGATACGATAATGTCGCGCGTGTGTACGATGGACTACCGCCTCGTGAAGTGATGGGATTCATTTTCAATAATAATTTTCATGGAAGATAATAAGGACAAAATTAATGAATATATTTTACATACAAGACATAATCATGATATTAATTACTTATTTACCATTAAAAATATTTAATATATCATTTTCTTTCTTACCTTGTCACTCAATGAAATATAATAATGTTGTTCGTGTACATGTGGACAACAACCTTTATGAAGAGATGTGACTCTATCTTTTAGTAACCACACCACATTGATGATATGTATAAGTATATTAAAATAAATAATATTTTATTTATGATATTATTATCATTATCATTATTTACAAATAAAATATTACTTGCCACATTTCTATAGTGATCATTGAAAATTGAAAATGTTACTCATACGTACATATGGCATACCGTCTTCATGATCGTAATGTACTTAATTTTTAAAACCCATATTTCTTGATTGGTATTTAAAGTATAATTGATGAATAAATATGATAATTATTTCATTATTATTATTCTAGAGATGAGGTAACTATGATAAATAAATAGGACCAAAAATAACAAAACATATCATGTACAAAAAACAAAGATGTTATTACATGAAACATGATTTTTGCAAGTAATTGTTAATGAATTAGTAATAAATGGAAATAATTATATAATATATGATAATATATGAATAATTATGGTTCAATAATGTATTTATAAAAAACTTATATTTATTTTATAGTATTTTTAAACATGTATTAATGAAGTTGATACTTAAGGTAATAGATTTCTATTCTCACTTTTATTTCTGGGAGACTTATTCTAAATCCACCACTCATTTATTTTATGTGGTGTATATAATGAACATGAATTTATCTTATTATTATTATCCTAAAAATTAATGTGATTTATATATCCATTTTAGGTCCTCTCTTTCAAGAGTTTTACATTTCAAAATTTACCAAAGCGGTAATGGATTTTTGTCTCAATTTGCCTTCTTTGAGACATATGTTATGTTATGAACCTATCTTATTTTATGAGGTGTATAAACATACCCTTTGATACGTAATATCTTTAATTTATTTATTCTCATGATAATATATGTTTCATTTAGTTCTATTCTTTCATGGGGCTTATGGTTCAATGTCACCAAAGTGGAAATGGTTTTAGGATACAATCTCATTGTTTATCAAGATTTTTTATGATTATGCTTCCAATAATGAAATATTATGATATGTCTCTCAAGAAACTCATTAATTTTTTTCTCCTATTGTTATTAAATGATAATATATTTTTTACCTTCACTTTCCCTCCTTTATGTACTCAAAATCTCAAAATACCTTTTTCAAGAAAAAACATCATTATTTATCTCTTCAGTCAAACCCCATTTTTCTTCAAAATATGTGTTTTCAAAAAAAATTAAAATAATTAAAATAATTTATTAAATATATCTTTATCCATTTATTAATTTTCACAAAAAAAATTAAGTAATATTCATGTTATTTTTCAAATAATTCTTGTTGGTCTTTTACTGAAAATGTGAAAGGAATCTGTGTAATAACGTGTACGACATGAATGGAATTTTCTTCCCCCATGACCATTGTTTTATTTAATTATTCATTTATAATTTTTCAATTTTAATTTCAATGAAATGTTCTTTTAAAATATTTTATGAATTTTTAGTTTTAAATTTTTAATTTCAAAGAAAATGTATTTTCCTTAAGAAATGTTCCAATTGATCTTTAAAAATAATTCTCCATATAAGATGATATCCTTTGAAATGAATTATAATTTACTAAGTATATGAACCAAGGATAACATTATTATTCTTTATTTGAAGGTTTTATCATTAAAATATGTTTATGAAACTAGTTTATCTTCCACAATTTATACCATGACAAAATTCTTATGAAACCTGCTTCTTTTTACATAGGTTGTATTATGATGAAATGATGAAATAATTATGAAACCTATCAGTTTTTCATAGGTTATGATATGATGAAATTTTTATAAAACCCATTTCATTTCATGGGTTATGATATAATTAATTTTTTATGATATTGTGGAATATATACATATGATTTTAATTATTTGGAAGGTATGATATATATCTCCCTCTAATGAATTGGGTAAATATGGATAACTTATGAGTAAATATGTTATGTGTAAACCGGATTACAAGTTCACAATGTTATGCATGAACCTAATTGCATATTGACAATGTTGTACATGAACCTAATAACATCTTTAAAATGTTATGTGTGAAGTTGATTACATGTTCCAAATGTTATATAGGAACCTTATTACTTTTTTACAATGTTATGCATGGACCTATATCTCATTTCCATAATGTTATGAGTGGACTTGGTTTCATTTCCATAAGTTTATGTAAGGTTCTGATTTCATTTCCTTAATAAGATGATTTAACCTGTATCTATTCATACATGTTCACAATGTTATAAGCTAATGTTTATACCAAAAATCTATGTATTATGAAAATGTTATAATATCAATGATCGTGTTATTTTATTCCCTTATGATTCATGTCTTATTAACTTACAATATTTATTACATGAATCAATAATATGATCTTTGATATGAAGTTTATGGTTTTCCAATTTTATGTTCATGTTCTCATACCCTTATGTTCATTTTATTCTTACATATCTCCTTTGTTTACCCTTACTGAGCATCTAATATCACCCATTATTAAGTTTCCTTTTCCCAAGTTATGAATAAAGGTTTTAACTATGGTATGTTTGTGAAGCGTATTAAAGGAGGATATCTTTATGGGAGATGTTGAATATTTTTTAATAAATTATAATATTGTGTACCTTTTTTCCAAGACATTAAACTATTATGGTTCTCATGTGTGTATTTGTGTAGTGTATTGATAATTCATCTAAAAAGATTTAATATCTATTTATGAGAAGCTTGGATTTATGTAGTTTTTGTACATGTAATTAAAGAGATAAAAAATTTTAAATAGATTGAAAATACCCAAACACTTATTCACCCCCTAGTGTTGATAATATCCCAAATCATCCCTCTCAATTGGTATCGAAGTTGGTTCAGCAATACCTAGATTCAAAAAGTGTGATTTTATTTTAAATACATAAGTCTCTATTTATTTATATATAATTGATTGATTTAAAAAAAGATTCTTCTTTTTTGGATCAAAATGATATCTATACCAAAACTATGATGAAAAATAAGAACAAAGAGGAGAAAATCTTAAAGGAGGTATCCATGTCATTCCAAGATGAAGAAGTATCAATTTCAAAAGTCCATAATAGTAAAAAAGATAGGTCTAGATTAAAATTAGGATAGCATTTGGTTTAGTGAATTTCCAAGGTGATAGATATCCTTTTTACACCAAAAGAATTAAGTCACTCAGGTGATCAAGAGGTAAGTGAAAATTCTTTTCAAGAGCATCCTATAAATGACCTAGAATTAGTGGGAGAGATCATATAGATATTATTTCCCAATAAATATCAATTGATTCATTAAAATATATATTTTATTATTTTCTATAATAAATAGTTTCATTTATCATTGGGGTTTTTTAATATCATCATAAAGAGATCACCCATATTGAAGAAGAGTCAAAAAACATAGGTAATTCCATAGATGAAAAGGTATTAACTTGTGTGAAACTCTATAAGAAAGAAGGATCCATAAATGAAGTTAATAGGAATCTTGAAGAAAGATTATCAAAGTTTAAAAATGAAAGTTTCAATTAAATTCAAGAGAAGTAAGAACTCAATAAAAATCTTGAAGAAAAGTTCACAGAATTTAAAACAAATCATAGGAATAACATTGATTCTAAGAATACATAATTGGAGGTGAAACCCTGTCGGATAAAGGATCTTGACACTTAAATTCAAGAGAAGAATGTAATACATAAATATATTATTCCAAATATGAGATAATAGTGTGGAGAAAGAGAGATATTTATTTAAGGTCAAAATAAAAAACTAAATATAAGGTTCCTTGAATTAAAATTAAAACTATAAAATCTAAAAATTAAATATATTGAGTCTTCAAAACAAATAGATAAATAAGATTCTATAATAATTTTTTTATGGAGGTTATTTGTGTAAAAATTTTAATACCCCACAATTTTAAATTGTATATTTTCCTTTAAATAAATATTATGTTGAATAGCTTGTTTCACATATAAAACTAAACTAAAATGAATCATGGTGCAGTTTATTACAATAATATATTACAACAAAATATAAACATTAATTTATTATAGGAATGTAATATGAATCATCATTGAAAAAAATTACAACTGATATAAATCCAAAACTAATTAAAAATACCATGAACATAACATCATTATCTTTGTGGATTTCCATAAAAATAAGAACCACAACTACAAATATGGAATGGAGGAAATTATTCAAAATATAATTCAAATCTTGAGATAGAAGTTGAAAATAACATGACTCCAGTAGCCTGGATTCAATGGTAACTTTATTACATTCGCACTTGATACAAGGAATCATATCATAAAGAATATAATAATATAGTAGTTTTTGAAAACAAGATACATTCATGAATCACATTTAAATTTAAAAACGTAAATATAAAACATATCATTTTATTTTAGAACACCATTATTCCCTTTTGCATATCTCTCCATATCAGTCATATCATACATCTTAGCATACTGGAGAAAGAAATAGAATAAATGGGTGATCTAAAATGCTCAGTATGGGTATGCATAAAGTGGAATATTTCAATAATAAATTAATCATAATCAATATGGAATGGTAACTAACTGAAAAAAACATCCATTTAATCAATAACTTTAACAAGAATAATAATATATAAGGAATAACTAATGATTAAAATAATTCTATATAAATGATCACATAATTTTTAAAATTATCCATCAATATTCTAACTAATAAAATAATCACATAGACATCAATAACTGATCTCATAATGAGAAAATTTCTAATTATAAACATCATAATCATACCATCAAGGCCTCAAGCCAATATATCTTATATAAATGGGTAAGGCCTTATCCAAATATCCAATCTAGTTTGTCTCATGAGACCAACCAATGAATCAAGGGGTTATTGTAGGCCCCTTAATTCACTTAATAATTCCAATTCATTCCTCATATAAAATGGGTGAAACATAATCAACTTGAACATTAATATTGAAAAACTATATTACAAAATTTTAATAGTTTTCATAATATATAAACAGAACCATAATCCATCCAGCGTAATATAGAGAATGATACAAAATAGAACATCTATACTCAAGCTAATAATAAACAATATAAACAAAAAATTAAGATGATATCAATATAACTTATCCTCAATTTATCATAAGTATAATATAGGGTTGATGTTTTTGATGAATAAAAATACCAAAAAATCCATTAAAAACTTTCTTGAGTAAAATATTCTTTTCACTTCAAAATCATTTTTAAAAATAAATTTTAAAAAAATATTTTGAAAAATATTTTCTTTAAAAATAAACATTGAAACTTATAAAGGAAGATTTTAAGCATTTTTTGGTCTTGATGGTGTGAAAATCCATACATTTAGTACATATTAAAACCAGTATTTCTTTCATGAATTCATTAAAAGACAGACCAGAAGTTTTTGGAAAACAATAGGAAGGTTCTATTCGATGAAATTTGTAAAAATATATTCATGTATAAAGATGTATTTATAAATAATTTTTGAAATTTTTTTTTAAAAAAATGAAATTATTTATAGAAAACATGTACATCGAAGAAAAAATCATTTTCAACTGAAAAGAAAAATAAAGTTGTTTTTTCTTAAAATAATTTTCTCAATAATTTTAAGTACCGAAGAGATAAAAATAGTTCTATTATTTTAAAAATTCATGAATAACCATAGTATAAATAAATTATTTTCTTGATTGATTGATCATAAAAAAATTTCATTGGAAATTTAATCATAAACAATGAGATTATAAAATAAACCCTTACCACTTTGGTAACTTTTGAATCATAACCCCATAAAAGAAATAAATTAAAATGAATTATAAAATACCGTGAATATAAAGGGATTCATGATACAACATATAAAAGGGTTATTAAATATACCACATAAAATAACTAAGTGGTGAATATAAAATATGTCCCACAGTTGTAAAAGTGAGATGAGAAACCCTTACCTCTGTCTGATTTCCATCGTATGTGTTCAATAATCCTATATAATAAATATAGTTTTATTATAAATATATTAAAAACCAATATTCATATATTTCATACCATATATTATTTACTTATAGTCATTTATCACCCTTTTATTGACATGTATTTGTTAAAAACATTGTTTCCTGTGATAACTGCTTGATTTTTTATGTATGTTTCGGTTCGATAATTTTAGTCCTTTTAATTTGATCATGGTTCCATAATATTAATAATTTTAATCATGATATAAATATCATATATATTCATTATATATTTAATTATATTAATCTATAAATTTTATAGGTAGAAAATGGATTACACCATTCATGAAGATAGTAAGTCGTACATATAAATGAATGTTATTTCTAATTTTTCTTGATGAATAGTATGAACAGAAAATAATTGTTAATTCAAATTTTCAATATAATTATTATGTTATATATAGTATATATATTAATAAAATAAATCCTTTTACCATCCATGTAAAAAAATGTAAAAACATTTCACATCGCTACGTAGAAGTGGTAGTCTACACGTATGCACGAGTAACGCTATTGTCTTCCCACGGATTGGAAGGTAAGAATTTAGATGTAATATTATATATATATATATATAAGTATTTATAGTACATAAATATAAAAAAAATCATTAAATTTATCCTCACTACCTTCCATGTAAATCATGGGTGAAAAACGAATCACTTCTCTTCGTGAGGCAGTAATCCTCCGTACACATGAGCGACATTATCGTATCCCCCACAGAATGTAATATAATAAGGTATATGTGATATAATAATTTAAAAAGTATAATAATTTTATTTATATAATATAAATATGTTAAATACATCATTATATCTATCTTTTAAAGGTGGTGATGGAAAATTAATTACATCGGTTCATGAGGTTGTAGTCGGCCATACATACGATTGACAGTTTTGCTTCCCATTTGATGGAATTAGAAATGGATCTAGGTTATGAAATTAAAATAATAACATATAAGTATATATTGGATATTATTTTATTATATTATAATATTTTAAAATTATTTTAAGGTGGTCGAAGAAAAAAATAAAACAAATATACATGTTTAAGAATTCTACCTCTTCTTTGGAGAGCCTTTTTAGGTTTATAACTAAAGATTTATTAAGAGCGCTTCATAATAAAAATAATCACTATAGTATATGGGGATGGAATTAAGGAATATATTTATACATTTATTTACCAAAACATAGGGTTTTGTAAGTGGTAATAGCTAAAGATAGGGGGTGGCCTTTTATAAGTGGTGGAGAGGACACACATGGGATTTTTTTAAAGATAAAGCGATACCCATGTTTTGCTCATTTAAAACGCCTCAGAAATAGAAAATTATAGAACCTTATAGGTTATAGAGTTTATATATGTCCATAAAATTGGTTTTTTACAAGTTCTAGGTTATTTTAACACTTATATACTTAGTTGAACCCCCGATAAAGTCATTTTTACCTTAACCGCTGTAATTAATTTTTATTATTTTTTACATTCATTAGGATCAAAATTAAAGTAAAAATAATATATAATGTTAATTATTATGATTAAAAATGTTAAATCCATTTTCACAAATTAAATTCATATAATTTTTAAAATTCAATTTAAAATTAAACCTGGAGACGCGTCGAAAAAACTGGTTCTCTAAAGAAAAAAATTCAAAAGTTTAAGAATTTTTTTATCATAATTTAATATAGAATTTATTCCAATGACCTAAATTAGGTAAATTATAATATTATTAAAATAAGTTAATTTTAAAACCAATATAAAAATATTCGAACTTTGTAAACAATTTAAAAGAAAAGGTGGTTTTCAATAAAAATCATTATTTTTCACTATTCATTAAAAAATCAATCCTTTCGGAAAATTCTCAAAAATTAAACCAAAGATATTTTTTAATTTAATATTGTAAAAATGAAACATATTTTTTCAAATTAATTTTTTAAATGTGTTAAAAACTAATGTTAAATTATCTGCAATAAGTATGAATAAACAGCCTTTTAGAAAAATATAGTTTTTTAGAAAAAATTTATTTTTTATTCAAATGGTTATTATACTATTTCTAATCAATAGATAACCATTGAAATTATTTTATACATGTGTAAACTATATAATTTTTATAATTTATTTTATCATATTCATACTCTATAATGTAACAACTAGGTCATAATGGTCATCTTTAAATAATAATATTTTAATAGAGTGTCGTGTTTCTTTTCAACCTTGTGTTGTGTGCATCACAAGCTATGAAATAGATTAAATTAAAAGAAATAAATTTTGAATGTAGATTAAGCTCAGTGTTTTGAGTTTTTTATTCTATCAAACACAAGGTTGTTATTTTAAAATATTGGGGTCTTACATTCTACCACCATTAAATAATTTTCATCCTCACAATTTAATCTTATTCTTGATAATCATGGATTTGAAAATTGAAAATACCTTCATTGGAAACCTGCATCATATGAATGTTTAGTAAAACTTACATTTAATAATAGAGAAAATTAAGTATGAATCTCATCTATAATATCACATATTGAGTTTCTAAATAGGGGAACATTGGTCAAAAGTGAATACATTGACATAGAAGAAAAAGCGTAAACAATTATGGAGAGTGATAGAGGTCATTAATAGAAATAAATAGAATGATATAAATAAAATTATGAACCTGAAAACCATAAACTTATTAAGTATGAAAAAGATCATCGATTCTTTAGAAATAAATGTACTATGATAAATTTTTTGTTTTGAGATCCCTTTCCTAGAGGTGAGGAGTTACTTTTCCATTTAGAATGAAAGCATAGGGAGATATACATACATAAAAATTATAATTTAATACTTTAATAAATTTACACCTCAATATCTTATTTTTTTCCAAACAAACAGTATTCAAGATGATTTTTTCATTCCTAATTCACTAAAATTAACTCTTAATGGATCACATAACACCCAAAACAATAACAATCTATTCCACATATATTTAATAAATTTAAAATGCTTATAATAAGTTTTCTAATACAATACACTAATCTCTAATACCTCAATAGTAACTCAAAATGTTCAACTTTATCCATTCCATAAGTGTCTACCATTAAAATCCTTCATCCAAATTTTTCAAAAATGTTATATAATTCGTCCCAAATAATCCTTTATAGTAATCCTAATGGTTATATATACATCAACCTAATATAACATTTTCATGAAATATCATTAATAACTTCAAAAATATATGATCAAAATAATATTTATCTATCAAACCATTTGAGAAAAAAATCCATATTAACCAGGACATCACATAGACTAGTGGTAGGTGATTCCCCCTTATTTCCCTTAGATTGTGGGTTCATGCCCCACATCCTTTCTAGATGTGACTTGTTGTCACCTGACATGCAGGTTGTACTTTTTATAAAACTATATTGATATAATTCTTATAAAATTTCTATAGTGTAATAACCCATAACTACCTCATCATCAAAGATAAGATAAAACATAAAGGCTACCCATACCTTTAAACTTATTCCCACATAATGTAAAGGAATTATTCCTTAAATAAATTTTTCATTAAAACATATTCTAAACCAATGGGTTGTATTTCCAAAAATGTCTCCCAAAATATCCTTAATATTGGTAAACTCAAATCATATAAAACCCTAAAAGGGTTGTTTAGGACTTTGAACTTATGATCAACCTTAAAATAATAGACCCATTATTGTATCCATAACTGTTATGTTAATGAATACATATATGCTTCCAAAATTATACACAATCCTTAAATGTTTTGTGATTCTTAGAACCAAAATACCCTTGATGAAAATATGTAACAACCTAAACTTTTTGAATAATAATTTTTTCTTGAAAATGTATGTTATATTTTTTTGTACTCAACAAAAAAATAACCCTTTATTAATGAAGAGAGCATAATTTAAAATGGGACTGTTGGTTTTTTACTATTATTTGACCATTGGTCAATATAACCAATGGAAACTATACACTCAAAATTAATATTAGAGATTATAAATAGAAATGATAATGGTTATTTTTGCAGAAAGAATAGTCGATTGACTCATCTAGTAGACTCAAGCCATACGAAGCCCATTTTTCAGAGCTTGGGAAAGAAGTGGCGTCACCGGAAGTTCAAGTTGATAGAAATCACAACTTGGGAAATGTTGTCATATCCATCCCAAGATTATATCACCATTTCACACATTACTCATAGGTTCAATGTTGGTGTTATAAGGAGTTATCTAATGAGGCCTTAGTTACTTTGTGTAATCCCTTGGTAAAAATAAAATTATTATTTCATCATTTATGTTTTAAGAATTGAATTTCTAAATAAAATATATTTTTAATTATTACAAATTAGGTAAATTGATTGTAGAATTAAAATTATTACTTTTCAAAGATTCATCATTAATAAATAATTATTATGGTAAAATAAATAGCATTTTTGAATTTCAAATGTCAAAATTAACCTAGGCTAAATGTTTTGAAGTTTTCTAAGAAGTTTCAATTTTTTAGTATTTGATGAATAGTGTTTAATGAATAGTTTTTTTCTATGAATAGTATTTTTATGAAAGGTATTTTTGATGAATAGTAAAAAAATATTATTAAATAACTTTTTCAGTGAAATGATTTTCAAAAATTGGGCATACATGGTTGTAATTAGGGTAAAAAATGTGGTTCAATTAGATCAAAAAAAATTGGTGAACAGTAACTTTACCCTTTAGAATAGTAATTTTACCCTTATAAATTGTAATTTGACCAATGGAATAGTAACCTCACCTAAGGAAGTATAAATATGTTTTCGTCATCTTAAGTGGTAATGTGATATAATTATATCATAGTATAAGTAAATAAATATTTTAGAAAATATTAATTAAATATTAGTATTTTATTTATTTAATATAATTTAACATAAAATTAATTTTTATAAAATGGTGTTCACTTTTTAAATCTACACATTGAAAAATAGTTTGGGAGAATTTTTGAAATTTTTCTGAGTCAGTTTAATTTTTGGTGAATAGTAAAAATATAGTTTTGAGTTTTTGGTAAGTTTAATCACATCATAACTATGTCATAATGTTGTATTGAGTAAGATAAAATTTTGGTCGACTCTTATGGATTAAAATATAATATTGTGTGTCCCAAGTGTCCAATAACATGGGTAAATACCATTGGAAAGCCCACAGTTTTTCAAATACCACTAATGAGGTGTCCTTTGAAATTAATAAAATATTTATTAACCTTTTCTATAAATACCCACCCATTACTTAGTTTCATTTCATTCCAAAATCATTCTCCAAAAATTTATGCTAGTTGTACCACCTAAGGAGTCCTCCCAAGGTGTCTTCAAGCCCCCAAGGTCCCAATCATAGAGTTTTAAAAGTTACTCTTCAAGGTAAGGGAATTCTCCACTTCTCTTTTCCATACCATGTTCTTATTTTTATTATATTCTATCACTATACTATATTATGAGTCTTTTATGAATGTTTTACCCTTTTACCCTCTCTTTTTAATGTTTTTTAAACCCATATTACATAGCTGTTATGCTGTATAATTTTAGTCTCAAAATCTATCTCTTTTTCTCAATAAATTATCTTATTTTATTTATGTGAATACCCAAACCTATTTCATTTCTAGTGGTATTCATAAATACATAAAAAGGATATATTTGATTCTATAATTTACATACATAAAACCCCAATTTCATTTCAGTGGGTTATGAATGACATAATGATCATGTTTTTAAGCACTTTTAAAATGTCACGATTTTGATATGAAATCCATTTTGTATTCTCTTTGTGTTATTTATAAAATGTTTTATTATGATATATATGGATCACATGAAAATAAATACATATTATGGGTGATATCTGATATCACTCCAATGCATTGCGTAAAGAAATTAATCTCTAGAGATGAAAATTTTTATGATACCTTGATGAATAACCTTGGTAATTTTTATGACACCTTGGGGATGGACCGTGGTGATGTGATTATGAATGTATAAATTAAATGTTGTATCCACCTATTAAAGTTATGAATCATTTTATTTTTAGTATTATATTCCTTTTTTTCATTTCTCATGTCTTTATGTATTTCACCAAGTTCTTATTGATATCACAAGTAAATTGTTTCCCTTATATTCCCTTACTGGGCCTTCTTCTCACCCTCTCCTTTGATGTATGTCCCCAGGTTATGATATGTATTAATTGAACTTAGGATGAACCTATGATGAGTCCTTACAACTTTATTAGAAGAAATTTTTATGTTTTCATGTATTATGTTCCTGATTTCCAAGACACTAAACTTTAAATATCCTTTGCTTGTAAAATGTAATGAAAATTTATGTAATAAAAAGGTGGGATGCCATAAAATACTTATACTATTTAATTCTTTAATCATAGTAAATAAATAATTCAACACTTTTACTTTCACATCGATCCTTCCTTGGTCTAAGTTTTAACCTTTATAATTGGTCATTGACTCAGATAATTCCTAGGTTTCCCATATTTAAGACAACAGTCTATAAATGGATCCCTAATATGAAATTTATTTTCGTCCATCGTAATCTTCATTTTTCTTCTATAATTAAATTATTTATGCCTTTGTTTTCCATACATAAATCGTTTTTTCATTCCTTTGTGACACATTCTTGGGTTTCTCTTTCCACATTTCTTACATGAAGTAAAATGATCCTTCTTTCTTCCATGGTCTCTACTACTCTAGCTCTTAGTGATCTTCATCATTCTCTTCATTGGTGAGTCTAATATTTGGTTAAGGTACATGTTTTTAATCATGTTTTTAGATAAATTATTAGGTGTAATCACAATATCCTTTATAATAATCATCGTCACATTTCGTTGTTCATGGTCACCACATTTTCCTTCATATTCAGTGTTAACATGATTCTTTCAGGTTCCATCCATTGACAAAAACCAAAAAACATAGTGTGAGAAACAATAATCATAGTGGAAAAACCATATATTCATTTATAGTATTTATAAATCAATACACCTTTTTTCAATATAAGAAACCTTTGGTTTAACCTAACTCATTCATTTTCATCATCTATTAAAATCATTCATAATGGTTTGTAAATAAAATGTAAATTATCTAAATAATGTACCTTGGGAGTATCAAACTAGTTATGTAGTATGACTCTTTATCTTATACTAGGTAATTCTTGAGTCAATCCCAATGTGAATTTTTCAGGGTTTTTACCTTTAGGTACATATATTTCAGAACATCGTCCACTTGTAGTATCCATACATGGAATTATTTCTAGAAAAAACATTATAATATCTTCCATACCAAAACATTAGGATATTATTATATACTTATCCTCATTGACTTACATAGGCTTATGTTCCCTAATCTATGTTTTCCTAAATCTAGTTCCCAAGGATTCTACTAAACTTCCTCTGATACCAATTGTAAATACCCCAAATCCAGTGGCCTAGAGTCAGTGGATACATTACTATATTGGAACTAAATACAAATAATCACATCACAAAGGACCAAATATTATAATATTTTTTGAACACTAGACACATAATTGAATCTCATTTACATTTGAAAATATAAGAAACAACATATAATTTTCTATGAGAACATAATTATTCCCTTTAGTATATCCCTACATATCAATCATAACATACATCATATCATCTTGGGGAAAGTAATATAAGAAAGGGGAGAGATCAAATACTCAGTAAGGGTATCTGTATAGTGGAATTTTTCAGGAATAAATGAATTATAATCAATATGGAATGGTAAATAACTGAAAACATTCCATTTATTCAATAACATGAAAATGAATAATAATATGGCATGAATAACTAATGATCAAAATAATTCCATACAAATAATCACATAATCTTGAAACTTATCAATGAATATTCAAACTAATCAAATAATGACATGTAAATAAATAAATAATCTCATAATTAAGAAATGTAGAATTTGTTGGAACCAAGTTGGATGGATAAGATTTTTGAAAGTAAGAAAAAAAAATTCAAAGAGTTTTGTATTTTTTTGTCAAAGAGGATAAATCAATTCATTTTCTAAAAGTCTTAGTTTAAATTATAAAGATGCATTACTGATTTTTATTTCATAAATATCATATGTTTGGAGAACATGTGATGCAAGCCTTATTGAGGAAAGGGGGAGAAAATTTTGTGCCAATCATATTCAATTTTTATTGGAAAGAATGATGTTGTTCGAAGAGAGGGAAGTTGTGGTACTTTCCTTTGATAATTTGACAATACTAAAGGTGATCGATCAAAGATTAAATATCACAACAGATAAGGTTCATGATGAAAGAAAATAAGAGTCAAATAAGCATGATGACATTGAAGCAGTATTAGTGTTCTTATCGAAGAAGATTTTAAGGTGGTGTTATTTCCTAGTGTTTGCCAAATTTTTGGGTCTCGGGATCAAGAAAATGGATATATGTATTTTTGTCAAAGGAATGTGTGCAGAATTTTAAAGATGAATCTAAATGTTGCACGTAAGTGGGTTTCCAGTATCAACACATCAAAATATGGAAAAGGAAATAATTGCGCGTAAGATTGA
Source organism: Viscum album (assembly GCA_963277665.1). Lineage (NCBI taxonomy): Eukaryota > Viridiplantae > Streptophyta > Magnoliopsida > Santalales > Viscaceae > Viscum > Viscum album. Next base: position 2,010,737,537 of record OY728164.1, on the reverse strand, counting down.
AGGTGGTTTGGAATGTTGCATGCAAGACATGCTTCAAGATCAAAATATAAAAAATGGAAAAGGCATAAAGTGCATGAAAGATTTCGAATGTGTGTAAAATATGAGGATGCATGAAAGAGACTTACATGCCAAATGAGACGTCAAATGTGGTTTTTGGCGCTTGAAAAAGATATTGCATGACGCGTCAGGATCTTGCGTGCATGGGTCTTCGATGCCTATAAATAAGAGGTCCCCCCCTCATTTGAGAAGATCGACACATGGAGAAATCCATAGTTCTAAATCGAGAAAGAATTGAATGCAAAGGGAGCTGCATGAAAAAATTTGTAATGACCTGAACTTTTGAATAATATGTGTTTCTTAAATTTTTGTGTTATTTCATTTTATACTCCTCAAAACTGTATTTTTTAATTAATAAAGTGAAACCATTAGGTTTAGACTATTATATAACGATTGGTCAATATGATCGTTGGAAACTAAACTCTTAACATTATGATTATTGTTTATAAATACAAGTGATATTAGTTAATTAATACGGAAAGAAGATTCGATGGTCTCATCCAGTGTACTCGGGCCATACGAAGTCCATCTGTCAGAGCTTGGGAAGAAGGTTGCATCACTGGGCTTTTCTTTGGACCAATCCCAAGCAGAAATTCAACATGTGAAGCTTGAATGGAATCTCTTAAGGGATAAGTTAAATCTGATAGAAATTACTACTTAGGAAATGTTGTCTGAACCTCCCCAAGATTCTATCACCATAGCACACATTACACTTAAGTCTTATACAAGTGTTATAAGGGTCTATGTAACGAGACCTTAGATACTTTTTGGAATCCCATGGTATAAATAAAATTATTATTTCATAATTATTTATTTTGGAATATCTTTTCTTAATAAAGTATATTTTTAATTAAGATAAATTTGATAAATTTATTTTAGAAGTAAAAAATTGTACTTTTCCAAGATTTCTCATACATAGAGAATTATTATAGTTAAATAAACATCATTTTTGAATTTCAAATTTCAAAATTAACGTAGGATGATTTTTTAGAAATTTTCTAAGAAGTTTCAATTTGATGAATAGTATATATGAATAGTGTTTTTGATGAATAGTATAAAATAATTTATTATTAAATAACTTTTTATGTGAAATAATTTTCAAAAAATGGTCTTCTACAGTTGTGATCAGTAAGAAATTTAGAGTCTAATTAGATCAACTTAATTTTTAGTGAATAGTAAAGTATGAATATTAATATTACCCTTATTAATAGTAATGAATTGTAATGAATAGTAAATCGTCAAAAAAAATAGAAACTTCACCCATGAATGTATAAATATAATGTAGACATATTAAAAGTGAAAAAATGATCATAGTATAAGTTTTCGTATTTTTGAATGTCATAAATATTTTATTTATAATTTTATAATTAATTTAATAATTTAAAATGAAAATGTATTTGAATAAAATATAATCTTAAATTGATACTTTATTTTCTTATGGTTATACGATGATTTTATGGTACCTTGATTACTTTGTCAATGTGTTACAAAACAAGTTATAGTTTCAGAGTTGTTTTTTTTGAATAAATAATGATTTTAATAAAAATTAAATTAAAAAAAAATTAGAAAATTATTTTAATAAAATGGAGTTCATTTTTTTATTTGGATCATCTATATTAGTTTAGGGTGAATTTATAAAATTTTTATAAAATGTTTTGTTTTTTAGTGAATAGTTAAAATACAGTTTTCAGTTTCGGTGTGATTAATGACATCATTAGTGATGTAATAATGATGTAATGATTTTGGTCGACTTGTGAATAGTAATATATTTTATGAGGTGTCCCAAGTGGCCCATACCATGGGAAAATACCATGGGCAAGCCCATGGTTTTACAAATACCACTGATGAGGTGTCCTTGGAAATTAATTAAATATTCCCTCACTTTTGTTATAAATACCATGTCATTCCCTCATTCCTTTCATTCCAAAATCCTCCTCAATGAAGCTCTAGACTTTTTACCTCTCTAGGAGTCCTCCCAAGGTTCCCTCAAGCCCCCCAAGGTCGCAAACTTCAAGCTTTCTAAGTTACTCTTCAAGGTATGGGATTCTTTCACCCTCCTCTTTTAAGTCATAACTTCCTTTATGTAATGTATCTTAGTTTCCATTTTCATATATTGAGGTATGTTCTTATATGTACTTAATAATGTCCATTGAATGTCCAATTTATGAGATACCCTTTCCACTCTCATCAACTAATTTTCTGAAATTTAATGTGACGTTGTTAGGTTGCGAGATTTTCGTAAAAGAAAACGCATTTCCTCTTTTCTTTCAACTTTTCTTTTCATGTGGTATGTAATTCAAATATCCACAAAAATGATCTTATTTCAATTTTATTCTGTACCTATAATATAAAATGATTCATTTATATATTGGAGACTCTTTCCCCCTCTCTTTTTAATGTTTTATAAAACCATGTTATATATCTGTTATGCTGCAGAATTTTCATCTCAAAATTTCTCCCTTTTTCTCAAAAAATTATCTATTTTATTTATATGAATACCCAAATATATTTTAATTTATAGGTATATTCATCAAGAAATAATATTTATCAATTTTATTATAGAATTTAGATACGTATAACCCTCAATCCCTTTACATGGGTTATAAATGACATAATGATCTTATTTTTAAGCACTTTTAAAAACATCCTGATTTTGAAGTGAAACCCATTTATTTTAATCTCTATGGGTTATTTATGAAATTTATGATTATGATATATGTGTATCACATGAAAATAAAGACATATTAAGGGTGTTCCCTGATAGAACTCCAATTAATTGGGTAAAGAATTAATCTCTAGAAATGACAATTTTCACGATACCTTCGTGAACAACCTTGTTAATTTTTATGACACCTTGGGGATGAACCTTGGTGATATGTTCATGAATGTCTAAAATAAATGTTGTAGCCACTTTTTCAAGTTATGATTCATGATATTTTTTCTATGATATGCCTCTTTATCGTTCATTTATGATAACCCTCATGTTCTAATTGATATCTCTCAAGATCACATGTAATATGTTTCACTTGTTTTCCTTACTGGGCCTTCTTCTTACCCTTTCCTTTGATGTATGTCTCTAGGTTATGAGATTTAGTAATTGTACATATGGGGAACTTTTCTAGAATTTTTTCAAGGGGATTTATAATATTGTTGTATGTTTTCATGTTTATGTACCTGATTTCCAAGACACTAGACTTTAAAGATCATCTGTTTGTAAAATGAAATGAAAAGTTATGTAATAAAAAGGTGGGATGCCATAGTTGGTATCAAATTATAGATTAGTTATTTATGAAATTTAAGATATGAAAACATTAGGAATAACCCTATATAAAATTTTAAATATAATAAAAATTCATGGTATTTTGAAAAATTTTAAGTAAGTGGTTTCCGAACAAATTAATCTATATCTGGATACGAACAAGTGGATGTGGATCTGGTACAGATATACCTAGGAGTGAAAACTCTGACGAGGAGTTTCGGGCTTGACTCGGGGTATCCTGGTACACGATAACGGGTCTTACTGCACTCTTGGTTTGACACTCTTGATGTAACATCCCAAATAAATAAAGAATAAGACATATTTTATATTTATTAAAATTTGTGAATTAAATATTAATTTTACTTTAAAGGTGTTGCTATGTTCGATAGCGTACCCGATACGCAACAACGAGTTTCTCTAAAATCTTACATTGCACACTAATAATATAATATTATTATTTTAAATGGTAGTTAACTCCTAACTGTTATATTGGTTGTAATTAACAAAACTAACTACAATATTATTATACATATATGTTAAATTTATTTCCATTTATCCAATAAAAAGTTAGAGGCTTAAAATGTGAATAAATCTAATTTTAAGCATAATTTACATTAAAAGATTGATTTAACGCCTTTTAATGGAGAACCCTCTTTAAATCTAGTTTCGGTCACTTTAATACATTCTATTTGAACAAATAAAATCCTTCTTTAGAATGGGTACATCAAAATTTACTTTGTGTAATTTTTTGGAATTTTTCCGATAAAGTTCATTTTTTAATGAATAGTGAAAAATATTGTATTTTAATTCAAAACTATGTTTTAATCTAATTTATTTATATGGTTAGATTATATTTTTAATTGGTTTTAAAGTTTAATTAGAATATATTTTTACCATTTAATCCAATTTTGGTCATTGTAATTAATTTCACTTTGAAATTGGACATAAACAAGTGTCAATCATTTGATAGTTATTGTTTCTTAAAAACACGCTATTTCTTTTAACAACGGGGATTAATTTTAAATTAATTAATGTCACTTCTATGTTTTTAATTTTTAAAAATAGATATAATTTTTTAATTCAGAAATCAAATATAGTTTAGGCTTAATTTTTGATAGTTTTCGGAAAAACATCAATTTTTGTTGAATAGTGTAACCACTTATTAGTAGTTAAAAAAACTGAATTTTTCATTTAAATGAAATTTTACCACTTCTATGAATTGAATTTTTAAAATACAACATACATGGTTTTTATTAGTAAGTAAAATATGGTTCAATAAGATGAAAATAATTTTTGGTGAATAGTAACTTTTGACTTTTATTTACCATAGTTAAAGGTAAATAGGGTAATTCAAGGTAAAAAGAATATTATAATAATTCAAAATTACCTTAACACTTGTTCAAACCTAATTGGTAGAGTCATTTACGACCATTTCCATTTTTTGGTAGATTTTGGGACCTTATTGATCCACTTGGGAGTGATAATGACACTTTAGATTAATTGACTTAAAGTAAAGCCAAAAATGACCAAAACACATATCTTTTAGTAAATTAATTTTTACAAGGTGTTATATAAATTATATTTTAGACTATAAATATTCATTATAAATATAAAAATATTTCCTAAATCATGGATTTTTTTTTAATTTTTAGACATCAAATAAATTAAATTATTTATGACACAATAATGATGCAGTATTTACCTCATTAATAAAAGATTTAAATGAATAAGATTATAAATATTAAAACAATATCCAAAACTTGTCCAGTTATTATTGGATTATTTTATTTAAACCATGAGTCATCCTATATTCGACTTTAATTAGTTTTGGACCTTTAGAAACCGAATATCATTATATAATAAAATAATATTATCACACTTTCCTAAAGAGCCCCTCCTCCCCCCTTATAAAGATCCCTCACTTTTAACCAATTCCTCACACCTCTCATGCCTTTTGGATCATCCAAAATCTGCCCAATTAATATCCCTACATCCCTCTACTCTGCCTAGAAAGCCTTAACTTAGGAATAGGGAACTTCAAGAAGTCCTTTTGGTTTAAACCAAAGGAAGTTACCCAAATTAAAGGTAACCACTTCTCTTAACTTTTTTTCTTTTATTTTACTTCTCCAACCCCTAAACTCTTTTTATTACTTTATTTTAGAAAAAAAAAGTATCCTAAATATACTATGATTTTGTTACGATAATTATTCGAACTAAACTTACACACACCTCCATCTAATGGTTAAATAACTTACTGTTTCTATGGATGGAAAACTAACGCCTCACGAGACGATGATTGTTTGATTATCTTCTACCGCCTATCATGGTGGCCATTAAGATGAAACTATATTTATATATGATATATATTATGATTATTTTTTCTTTATGATTCTATATTTTTCTTTTATATCATACATTTATGGTTTCCATTATGGGTAAACATGATAATTTCATTTGAGGAAGTGCGGACTACCGCCCCCTCAAAGTGATATGACTCGTTAATGCCATATGTGGGACATATAAATGATGGAGTTAATGATATTATATATGATATTATATATGATATTACACTATAATTATAATATACCTATGTATCATTATTTTTTAATTCCATTAAAATAAGAAATAGAAATGAAAGTAGAGTGCATGCGTACGTACAGCTTACCATCTCCATGAAAGGTGTCTTTAATTTCATAACTCCAAATGATATATACTATTATAAATAAATATATATACTGGATATATATGATATATATGATATCTAAATAATTTATATCATTCTGGATATAATGGAAAATTGACTGCATGGACAACTTGTAAATAGAAGGTGTTCATTTTTTACTCAAGTACGAAATATCGAAAAAACGAATGTTATTAACTTAAATGATGAAATAATTTTTATAAAATGGTAATAAGTGATATAAAAGGAATAATAAACTTAAAAAGGTTCTTAAGTAAGTAGAAATTAACTTTAGTTTATTATTTAGGAGATTAAATCATGAACGGGTCAAGTCAGACACGAGGTAAGGGACTTTGTCTCGGTCTCCTTTTATTGAGGCACATTTTGTTCTAATACATGACTTAATTTTATACCTTGTATAAAAACAATTGACTTTTATTTTCATTCAAAGGGAATATTTGTAACACCCCGAGATTTTATGAAAAATATTATTTTTAGTTTCATTAATGTCTTATGTTATATGCTACACCAAAAGGAGCTTTCACAACACACATCTCTGACCTGGCTTGAATTACACGCAATCGCGACCTTCCACGATAGCGTGTGTTGTACGCAACACCAAGTTTCGCTAAACAACGATATGCTATTAAAATATTATTAAAACTAGACGTTATGAAAAGTAATAACCACTTTTTGAAATTTTGTAAATTCTATTTTTCAAAATGGAATTCATTTTTGGATTCGGAATATCGAAATTAGCTTAGGGTGAAATTTTGGTGATTTTCGGATAACTTTCATATTTTGATGAATAGTGAAAATTAATAAATTTTAATTAAAAACAACTTTTTCAATCGAAATAATTAATAGTGATAAATTATTAATTTGAGTGGTTTTAAAGTATATTTAGAATATATTTTTACAATTTAATACAATGTTGGTCATTGGATGTAATTTCACATTTAAACCAGTTATAAACAAGTGTCAATCTTTTGATAGTTATTATCTCTTAAAAACACGCATTTTGTTTTGACAACGGGAATTAATTTTTAAATTAATTAATGCAACTGATATGTTTTGAATTTGATAAAATAGAAATCATTTTTGAGTTCATAATATCAAATATAGCTTAGGCCTAATTTTTGGTATCTTTCTAAAAACTTTCAATTTTTGATGAATAGTGAAACCACTAAGTGGTAGTTAAAAAAACTGAATTTTTCATAAAACATAATTTTACTGCTTCTGTGAGTGGAATTTCAAAAATCCGAGAGACACGGTTGATGTCAGTAAGTAAAATGTGGTTCAATGAGATGAAAATAATTTTTGGTGAATAGTAACTTTTTACTTTTATTTACCACGGTTAAAAGTAAATAGGGTAATTAAGGGTAAAAATGATATTATTATTACCCTAACACATGTCCAAATTCTATTGGATAAGTGTAATTCGACCAAAAACAAGCTTAGGAATACAATATGACCATTTAGGCCCACTTGGATTAGATTAGGACATTTAATATTATTTAATTCAAAGAAGAGTTAAAAGAGTTAAAATCAAAGTTTATTTACTAAAACATTTTTAATATAGGGTTATACATAAGATAAATTCGATTTTAAATATTCATTAGAAATCTAAATAGATTTCTTACATAATGGTATTTTATTTGTAATTTTTAGACATCAAATAATGTAATTTATTTATGACACAAAGATGATGCAGTAATTATCTTATTAATGAAATATTGACATAATTGATGTTATAAATACTCAAATAAATATAATTTGAGACTTTTTATGAATTAAAATAATTTTTTAGGTTAATATGACATGTTAGTATTGATTTAATTAAAAAAATTCGAACTTATCATTCTGTTAGGATTTTCACAAAAATCACTTACTAAATAGTGTCAAAATTGACATAAAATAGTTTTTAAAAACAAATATTATATTATTAATTGTTCTTTTATTCCTAAAAATATACTGTTCGGCCAAATGACTTAGATAAGGTTATATATATTAATAATAAACAACTTGGGGTTCGTTTTGCTTCTTATAGTAAGTTTATTAACCTTATAGTATAAGAACACAAGAAGACACGGTAAAAGTAAAATTATTTAACTTAATGTTAAATCTAAATGATAAGGTTAAAATAGGAACCTAAACTTGTATAAATTCTATTGGATGAGAGTATTTCGACCCATACCCACCTTAGACTCAAAATAAATCAATTTGGAGCTATTTAAAACCGAACTTGACTTTATAATAAAATAATATTTTTAGTTTTTCCAAAGTTGCCCCTCTCCTCCCTTATAAAAGGGCACCTCCTCCCTCTCTTCCTCACACAACTTTTAGCCTTCAAGCTAGGCCAACCCCTGAAAAATTCTCCTCTCCACTTCCCTAGAAACATCCTAGAGGTTCTGGTCTTCTTCAAAGACCCATTTTAGTGCCCTAAAAGGAGGTCTCAAAGAAGCACTTCAAAGAAGAGGTAATTTCCGTTACCGATTCTTTCATCTTTATTTCTTCTTCCACTTCTTCTTCTTAGGTTGTTTCATTATGAAATAATAACATCAGTATCACTCATATACTGATATTTTATTATAATTAATAAACAACCCTATTTCACCATCTATCCATCCTACGGAAAACGAAATCACCGTGCGTGCGTACGTACGGAATACCGTCTCCACGCCGTGGTGTAATCTGTTTTTCCACCAACACCTTACATGGATGGGTATTATGGTGTAAAGAATAACTAAACATAGTTATTATAACATCATAATGATTCTGATATATTGTATCATCCACTCCAATTCAATTCAATAATTATGGAAATGATATCATCGCTCGTGCGTACGTACGGACTACCGTCTCCACGACGCGATGAGATTCATTATCCATGTTAACCATTTAAGAATGATTATAAAGTATATATAAGCAATAATAATGAAATGTATGACATTATAAAGCTACTGGATTTATGTGTGTATATATGTATGTCATCTACTTAATTCCATTCAACTCAATAAGGAAACGAAAACATCGTTCATGCGTACGTACGACCTACCGTCTCCATGAACGGTGTATTTCTTTCCATTTACTAATTTATTATATATATGTATATTCTGAATATATATTATATATAAATAATTTTTTATATACTGGAATTAAGTAATTATGATCTAAGTATTCATATGAATAATTACAAGTCAAAACACGGACGACAAATGAAACAATTTTACCCAAAACGCTCTTTAAGATGGAATTTACAAAAGAACGGGTAATATAAAGTCATAAGTGAACCATATATGATATCATAACAATGAATATGATTCTGTAATAAGTCAATGACATTATTTAAATCATTATACAGGAGGTTCGGACACTTATGAAGCAAATCGGACCTAAGGTAAGGGAAATATCACAATCTCATTTTTATCCGAGATTGTTTATACTTTAGAATTTACTGGGGTGTATTTTATCATCCACATCCATATTTCCACAATATGTAATATTATTATCATTCACCTATAATTGTTTAAATTCTATTTTACCCTTCGGTGAGTTTTTAGTAAAATATATTGAAGGAATCTTTTGTCGTTTTTCGTACGAGGTACTTTTTTGACTTTTCCGACAAAAGTACGAGAAGAATGTTTTTTTTAACTTATACGGCATGAATGGATTTTTAAAACATTATTTCCAAGAAGCTTCCTTTACAAGTTTTCAAGTTTATTTTTAATCAACTTCTTTTAGTTTAAAATCATATGACATGTTATGAAAGGATAAATGTTTTTGAAGTAGAAAGGATATTTTCCTCAAGAATGGAGTTCAAGAGTTTTATCAAAATTATTTTCCATCTAAGACAATATAGGGTTATGTTTCTATCCCTATTATCACATGGATTTGATTATGTTGTGATGGAAATATTTTTATGAATTCCTTTATCTTATATGAATTTTTTTATGATGTCACGATGTTTAAGTTTCCCATTTTTATTACATGGGTTATGTAATGATGTATGATTTATGATTTTGTGGCACACATATAAATGATATCATTATGAGATGGGTGGGACCTATATCTCCCTCCAATGCATTGGGTAATGATTTTATATCTCACGAGATAGACATGGCTGGAATGGTAGGTTATACCGGTTCAGTGAAACAGGACTGAAACGAGGGTGACTCGGTTCAGAAATGGACTTTGTCCACTAAGATAGTCTTGGAAATGAGTCTTGACTAATAAGATATGATTCTCTATGATTATGTGTGTATGCCACAAAGTTTCATGTTTTAAGTTATGATTATTGGGATTTCATTTCACTACTATGATTTATCCCATGTTATAAAATTATGATCTCTTTTGCAGGTTATGATTTCAAAAAGATATGTTCTTATGAATATGATGTGATTGATATTTATTTTGTTTACCCTTACTGAGCATTTGAGCTCACCCTTTTATGTTTTCTTTTCCCCAGGATATAAAGAAATGTTTTAGGTAAGAAAAAAAAGGGAAGATCTTTATAGGAGATGTTGAAGATCTTTCACCACGATTAGAAGATTATATTCCGAGTTTCCAAAGACACTAAACTATTACGGTCCTTGTGTGTGTGTTTTTGTAATGTACTAAGTATTCCACAAAAGTAATGTAATGTCCATGTATGTTAAGCTTCGGGTCTCTATAGTTGGTATCAGAGGAAAGGTTTAGTCAACCTTTGGAAACTAGGATGCGAAAGTGTTAGTGAGATCCCTAGAGATATTTCTAAGGTATGTCTAGGGATGTCCCTGAGGATAAGTATACGTATAGGATATAGTCCTAGAACTATGGTAACAATATTAGATTAAACCAAAGATGTTAGATATTGAAGTTACTCCCCCTTTATTATGATTTTTGCCTCTCACACTATTCTTTTTGGGTTTTAGACGATGGCTGGAACCTGAAGGAACCGTGTTGATCAATTCAATGGACAATGCAATGATTGTCCTCCTGAACAAAAAAATGTTATGGGAGATGGAGTGAAAAATCTTATTGCTATACTTACACAAGCTATGAATCATTCTGGACTTCCAAATGAGCAGATAAGGGAACAATATTCTATTGAGTCCTTCATGAGGCAACGTCCACCTTCTTTTAGTGGGACTTCCGATCCACTTGTTGCTGAACAATGGATCAGAACCACTGAAAAGATATTTTCAGTTATTCAATGTTCTTAACATGATAAATTCATCTTAGCAGTATATCGTTTGGAAGGTGAAGCTGATCAATGGTGGAATCTTATCAAGAATACGAGGCCAAGAGATGAAATTGAGTCCATGGAATTAGACGAGTTCAAGAATTTATTTTTCAATAAGTACTTCCCTCGTATTCTTCGAACAAAGATGGAGAAGTAGTTTCTTGAACTAAATCAAAAGGATGACAAATCCGTTGGTATGTACGAAGCGAATTTTACAAGACTTTCAAGGTATGCATTTGGCATTATAATCCAACCGGAAAGAAAAGTTGATCGATTTTTCAGTGTCTTAAAACCAAGTCTTCGAAGGGCATTAGCTATAAGAGACTTCAGTAGCTATGAAGAAATTGTGCGTTGTGCTATCAAGGTAGAAATGGAAGTTGGTGTTACATATCCCTCTCATGGTTTTGACAAGAAACGAAAGATGGAGTTCAAGGAGAAATCTTAGAATAATGGTGAAAAGAAGTTGAATGTTTCCTTATGCAAAAATTGTGGAAATAAGCATGGTGGAGATTATCTTAAAGGGACTAGAAAATGTTTTAAGTGTGGAAAAGAAGGTCATCGAGCAGCTGAGTGTTGAAGTAATGGAAAAAGGGTTTCTAATGATGTGAATAAAGCAAACACTGCAGAGAACACACCACTAACACTTCAATGCTTCAAGTGCAAGGAAATGGGGCATTATGCTAATAAATTCCCTAATCCAAGGGTTAGTGATGATCGACATGAGCAACCTCTTAAGGAAAAGGACAAAGGGAAGTCACATGCGATCACTATTGGCGATGTTGAATATGACAACGATGTGGTGGAATGATTAAGTGTTTATGTAATGGGATTCCAAAATAATGTTGTATCATGGAGTATTGGAATATTTATGTATTGGTCTAATGTGGTATTCAAAGTGATTGAGATATTTTTGGAAATAATATGATATGCGCATAATGAAGGGAAAACAAGAAAATGAAATGTTTAACAGTAATCATGAGCTCATGATTGATATAAGGACTAAGTGATATCATGGTTTGAGTAAATAGAATTTTGAGGATTTTGGTATGTGGAAAGTGTTAACTTTTAACTGCATTCATGTTTTCACTAAGGTTCAATGGGTATTCATTCTTCAAGAGAATACATGATTAATGTATTCACATGTTTGTAATTTTTCCAAGAAGATATATCTTATGATATATGGGGGATAAATGATGGCATTCACGTGATTGTTCTATGACATTTCAAGTAATCATTTTCATTATACTATGAGCTTGGACCGAAGTATTTTAGATAAGCCTAAAGATTAGAATGGATTATGTTGGAAATAAGTTAGGATAAAAAATTTTCGATATTATTTATGGGATGTTATAGTAATATAGCTTTAGAAAAAGGACAACCTGCAGGACGGGCGATAGCCCATCGCGTCGGACAAGGCTGTGGGAATCGAACCCACAACCGAAGTGCGACTGGCCTTTATCACCTACCACTGGCCTACAGGAAGTCCCTGTTTAGTATAAACTAGTTTTATTATATTAAGCAGTATGATATATGAAGTATAAGTCCATTTTAGGAACCATATATGATTAATCTCACTATAGAATGACTTATGTATATTTAATAACTTTTGCTAACCTTTTGTTTGAGACAGATGGAATGACCCGTCATTCTATCACATGATCTGCTAACACTTCATGAATCAACTTCATATATTTAAGAGATGAAGTGGAAATTGTTCAAGGCACGAACAATAGTGAGATTGTACCAAAATAAAGTAAATATTTATTCTAATCCAAATTCTTCAACTTTAGGGAAACGATCTTGAAAACCAAAAATGTTGTCCTAGTGCTCTTATATCTGATTAATCAGATGGTACCTTAGATCTTCACAAATTTATGGATTTGTGATTGTTGGCTTTTCCATTGCCATGTTCTCTACCACTCTGCATCAGAACATGATGGTTAGATTTTTCTTCCATATCCATATTTTCACCTATGTGGAAACCTAGTGATTAGTTTATTTAGGTAACCGTTACGTTGCATACTTTTGTTTTTAAAGATTAGTTTTGGTATTCCTTTTTACGATGTGGGTTTCTATCAAAGAAATTTTTGAATAGTAAACCATTTATAACCCCGACGAATTTCAAGGGCGAAATTCATTTTAAGGGGGGTAGAATGTAACACCCCGAGATTTTATGAAAAATATTCTTTTTAATTTCATTAATGTCTTGTGTTATACGCTACACCAAAAGGAGCTTTCACAACACACATCTCTGACCTGGCTTGAATTACACGCAATCGCGACCTTCCACGATAGCGTGTGTTGTACGCAACACCAAGTTTCGCTAAACAACGATATGCTATTAAAATATTATTAAAACTAGAAATTATGAATAGTAATAACCACTTTTTGAAATTTTGTAAATTCTATTTCTCAAAATGGACTTCATTTTTGGATTCGGAATATCGAAATTAGATTAGGGTGAAATTTTGGTGATTTTCGGATAACTTTCATATTTTGATGAATAGTGAAAATTAATAAATTATAATTAAAAACAACTTTTTCAATCAAAATAATTAATAGTGATAAATTATTAATTTTAGTGGTTTTAAAGTATATTTATAATATATTTTTACAATTTAATACAATTTTGGTCATTGGATGTAATTTCACATTTAAACCAGTTATAAACAAGTGTCAATCTTTTGATAGTTATTATCTCTTAAAAACACGCCTTTTGTTTTGACGACGGGAATTAATTTTTAAATTAATTAATGCAACTGATATGTTTTGAATTTGTTAAAATAGAAATCATTTTTGAGTTCATAATATCAAATATATCTTAGGCCTAATTTTTGGTATTTTTCTGAAAACTTTCAATTTTTGATGAATAGTGAAACCACTAAGTGGTAGTTAAAAAAACTAAATTTTTCATAAAACTTAATTTTACTGCTTCTGTGAGTGGAATTTCAAAAATCCGAGAGACACGGTTGATGTCAGTAAGTAAAATGTGGTTCGATGAGATGAAAATAATTTTTGGTGAATAGTAACTTTTTACTTTTATTTACCACGGTTAAAAGTAAATAGGGTAATTAAGGGTAAAAATGATATTATTATTACCCTAAAACATGTCCAAATTCTATTGGATAAGTGTAATTAGACCAAAAACAATCTTATGAATAAAATATGACCATTTAGGCCCACTTGGATTAGATTAGGACATTTATTATTATTTAATTAAAAGAAGAGTTAAAAGAGTTAAAATCAAAGTTTATTTACTAAAACATTTTTAATATAGGGTTATACATAATATAAATTCGATTTTAAATATTCATTAGAAATCTAAAAAGATTTATTACATAATTTTATTTTATTTGTAATTTTTAGACAGCAAATAATTTAATTTATTTATGACACAATGATGATGAAGTAATTATCCTATTAATGAAATATTGACATAATTGATGTTATAAATACTCAAATAAATATAATTTGAGACTTTTTATGAATTCCACTAATTTTCTAGGTTAATATGACATGTTAGTATTGATTTAATTAATTTTTTTCTAACTTATCATTCTGTTAGGATTTTCACAAAAATCAATTACTAAATAGTGTCAAAATTGACATAAAATAGTTTTTAAAAACAAATATTATATTATTAATTGTTATTTTATTCCTAAAAATATAAGGTTCAAAAAAATGACTTAGATAAGATTATATATATTAATAATAAATAACTTGGGGTTCTTTTGGCTTCTTATAGTAAGTTTATTAACCTTATAGTATAAGAACACAAGAAGACACGGTAAAAGTAAAATTATTTAACTTAATGTTAAATCTAAATGATAAGGTTAAAATAGGAACCTAAACTTGTCTAAATTCTATTTGATGAGAGGATTTCGACCCATCCCCAACTTAGACTCGAAATAAATCAATTTGGAGCTATTTAAAACCGAACTTGACTTTCTAATAAAATAATATTTTTAGTTTTTCCAAAGGTGCCCCTCTCCTCCCTTATAAAAGGGCACCTCCTCCCTCTCTTCCTCACACAACTTCGAGCCTTCAATCTCGGCCAACCCCTGCAAAATTCTCTTCTCCACTTCCCTAGCAACATCCTAGAGGTTTTGGTCTTCTTCAAAGACCCATTTTATGCCCTAAAAGGTGGTCTCAAAGAAGCACTTCAAAGAAGAGGTAATGTCCGTTACCGATTCTTTCATCTTTATTTCTTCTTCAACTTCTTCTTCTTAGGTTGTTTCATTATGAAGTAATAACATCAGTATCACTCATATACTGATATTTTATTATAATTAAGAAACAACCCTATTTCACCATCTATCCATCCTACGGAAAACAAAATCATCGCGCGTGCGTACGTACGGAATACCGTCTCCACGCTGTGGTGTAATCTGTTTTTCCACCAACACCTTACATGGATGGGTATTATGGTGTAAAAAATAACTATACATAGTTATTATAACATCATAATGATTCTGATATATTGTATCATCCACTCCAATTCAATTCAATAATTATGGAAATGATATCATCGCTCGTGCGTACGTACGGACTACCGTCTCCACGACGCGATGAGATTCATTATCCAGGTTAACCATTTAAGAATGATTATAAAGTATATATAAGCAATAATAATGAAATATATGATATTATAAAGATACTGGATTTATTTTTGTATATATGTATGTCATCTACTTAATTCCATTCAACTCAATAAGGAAACGAAAACAGCGTTCATGCGTACGTACGACCTACCGTCTCCATGAACGGTGTATTTCATTCCATTTACAAATTTATTATATATATGTATATTCTGAATATATATTATATATAAATCATTTTTTATATTCTGGAATTAAGTAATTATGATCTAAGTAATCATATGAATAATTACAAGTCAAAACACGGACGACAAATGAAACAATTTTACCCAAAATGCTCTTTAAGATGGAATTTACAAAAGAACGGGTAATATAAAGTCATAAGTGAACCATATATGATATCATAAAAATGAATATGATTCTGTAATAAGTCAATGAAATTATTTAAATCATTATACAGGAGGTTCGGACACTTACGAAGCAAATCGGACCTAAGGTAAGGGAAATATCACAATCTCATTTTTATCCGAGATTGTTTATACTTTAGAATTTACTGGGGTGTATTTTATCATCCACATCAATATTTCCACAATATGTAATATTATTCCCATTCACCTATAATTGTTTAAATCCTATTTTACCCTTCGGTGAGTTTTTAGTAAAAGATATTGAAGGAATCTTTTGTCGTTTTTTGTACGAGGTAATTTTTTGACTTTTTCGACAAAAGTACGAGAAGAATGTTTTTTTAACTTATACGGCATGAATGGATTTTTAAAACATTATTTATAAGAATCATCCTTTGCAAGTTTTCAAGTTTATTTTTAATCATCTTCTTTTAGTTTAAAATCGTATGAAATGTTATGAAAGGATAAATTTTTTTGAAGTAGAAAGGATATTTTCCTCAAGAATGGAGTTCAAGAGTTTTATCAAAATTATTTTCCATCTAAGACAATATAGGGTTATGTTTCTATCCCTATTATCACATGGATTTGATTATGTTGTGATGGAAATATTTTTATGAATTCCTTTATCTTATATGAATTGTTTTATGATTTCATGATGTTTAAGATTCCCATTTTTATTACATGGGTTATGTAATGATTTATGATTTATGATTTTGTGGCACACATAAGAATGGTATAATTATGAGATGGGTGGGACCTATATCTCCCTCCAATGCATTGGGTAATGATTTTATATCTCATGAGATAGACATGGCTGGAACGGTAGGTTATACCGGTTCAGTGAAACAGGACTGAAACGAGGGTGACTCAGTTCAGAAATGGAATTTGTCCACTAAGATAGTCTTGGCAATGAGTCTTGACTAATAAGATATGATTCTCTAAGATTATGTGTGTATTCTACAAAGTTTCATGTTTTAAGTTATTATTATTGGTATTTCATTTCACTACTATGATTTATCCCATGTTATGAAATTATGATCTCTTTTGCAGGTTATGATTTCAAAAAGATATGTTCTTATGAATATGATGTGATTGATATTTATTTTGTTTACCCTTACTGAGCATTTGATCTCACCCTTTTATGTTTTCTTTTCCCCAGGATATAAAGAAAGGTTTTAGGTAAGAAAAAAAGGGAAGATCTTTATAGGAGATGTTGAAGATCTTTCACCACGATTAGAATATTATATTCCGAGTTTCCAAGGACACTAAACTATTACGGTCCTTGTGTGTGTGTTTTTGTATTGTACTAAGTATTCCACAAAAGTAATGTAATTTCCATGTACGTTAAGCTTCGGGTCTCTAAAATATTTTTCTATGAATCGTTTTACTAAATGACAAATAAGAATATTTCTTTTTAACATAAGCGGTGATAATGACATTTTTTCCGCCGTGAGTGTTATTTGATATTTGGATTCCTTAACAAGATGTAATGTTTTTAAAAGGAAAATAAATACCATATACTATTTTATGTATTTTTGGTATTCAAAATTGTTTTGGTAATGGTTTTGATACATTAATATATTAAAATGTTATATTGTTATTGCAATGTGGAAATTTTATCTTTTGTTTATACTTATGATATGTGTTCTGATCGTGTTATGGTTCTTGGGAATTATTTACATATACAGGTGGTTCTGCGATAAGTCTAGGGTGGGTGAGCCTGAGATAGCTCTACAATTCATTGGGTAACATGACTGAGGTAAATGTGAATATTTCTCCTAAGAGATTTGGGGAATATACTGAGATGGGTATTCCAACATAACTCCCTATGTATCTGTGATAGTTATAATGTACGTATGATATGAATTCCATAAGTATTTTTATGATTTTTGATTACTAAGTGTTATTCACAAATCTTATGTTTTCATGAGGTAACTAAAAGATTTTATGTTTTGTACGTATTTTTGAACTAATTTTTTCTTTCTTTGTTTTATAACCCATACTGATCTTTTTATGCTCATCCCAAGTTTTGAAATGTTTTCACTGGACTTAGAGATGAATAGGGTCAAGGATGGGATCAAAGAAAAGTCACGTTGTCTAAAACATATAACTAGACATGACTCTTTTTTCATGAGTTTTTATTTTATGAAAAAAATGGAAACTGAGTAGAAGTGTCTACTTTGTAATCTTTTGAGATGTAATAGTTATGTCATAATTCTATAAAACTCTAAATATGAAAAGATCCTCAATGTGAATTATTCAGTTAATTCAATATTATGAAATGTTTAAGTTTGGGTCCTTATAGTTGGTATTAGAGGTCGGTTTAGATAACTTTAGGAGTTAGTGTATTGTTAAGTTAATATCCATAAAGTAATTTATGTTAATATTGAAATTATAAAGCATTTACAAGTTACCATCTTGCTTCTCCTAAGATATTTCTGTGTTCAGAATGGTTTTTCATAGAGGAAATAGGGCAGCTATGTTGGGAAGACATCAGGAGGAAGAAAACCTTCCAAATCAGCAACCTGATATGGTCGGAATCGAAACTGAATAGTCTGTTTCAGTGATGGCATAATTGACTCAAACTATAAATGGTGGTGGTATCCATGTAAGAGATCTGCCAAATCAACCACATAGGAACATGTTAGTAGTGGAGCATTTCATGAGGCAACATTCCCCATAATGCAAGGGATCATCTGATCTGGTGCTAGTATAAGGGTGGATTAAAGCACTGGAAAAGATTTTCGATGTCATGGGTTTTTCAGAACATCAAAAGGTTAGTCTCGTTGTTTACCGTTTTGAAGGTGAAGTTGATCAGTAGTGGTAAATGGTGAAAAATATCAGGGATAGTGAGGAGATTGAGGCTCTTGATTGGGATGAATTCAAAGTTATATTTATTGAGAAATATTTTCCTAAGGTGGTTCGTCTTAGAATGGAAAAACAATTCCTAAAATTGATACAGGAGGATGACTCAGTGGATGCTTATAAAGCAAAGTTCACTCGACTGGAAAGGTATGCTCCAAATTTCATATGAGATCTTGATAGTAAAATCAACTATTTTTACTGAGGATTAAAGCTAAATTATCGAAGAGATTTAGATTCTTCGGAGTTCAAAAGTTATTAAAAAATTGTTTGTTTTGCAGAGAAGGTGGAAATTGAGTTTTCTAATGATCGTGTTCTCTTTGAAAAACAACAGAATAATAGGTTGAGGTGGCAGGCGAAAGGGAATAACTCTTCAAAAAATTCTGATGATAAGAAACTTAAGTTTACAGTTTGTGAAAATTGTGGTAAAAAACATGTTGGAGAATGTCTTGTGAATTATAGTAAGTTCTACCGATGTAGTAAAATGGGACATAAGTCTTGTAATTTCACCAAAAACGACCAGGGTAATGGTAAGATAAAATCTGTTTTATGGTCAGTAAAATGTTTTAAGTGTAATGAAATAGGTTATTCTTCAAATGACTTTCCAACAAAGAACACAACTGAGGGAAATAAGCCAGACTACAAAAAGAAAGGGGTGGTGATATCCTTTGCAACTACTTCAGCAGATATTGGGTTATCAAATGAAGTAGTATCATGTACACTGTTTGTTTGTTTAGATTATGACAATGTGTTGTTTGATTCAGGTTCTACACACTCTTTCATTTCTGATAAGTTTTCTAGTAAATTGGGAATTCCATCTCAAGATATGAATACAGAACTTACAGTAAAAACACCTGGAGGAAATGTTGAGAAAAGAATAAAACATGAGAACATTACTGTCCTTGTGTGCGGAAAGAATTTATTGGAAAACCTTATTGTTTTTCCTCTAGTAGAGATTGATGTTATTTTGGGTATGGATTGGAATTCTATTTATCATGCTCAGATTGGTTGTAGAGCTAAAGAGGTTTATTTTCAGAATGATTTTCAGTTTATATACAAGAATGAACCCTTGATTTTGATAACATATCTGGAATTTGAGAAACTAGTAAAAGATGGAAATGAATGTAACCTTGCACAGATTGTTGAAAATAAAGGAACTTTTCAGATTAATGATGTGCCAGTGGTAAATGAGTACCTTGATGTTTTTCATGATGAGTTTTCTGGTATTATACCTAATCAGGAAGTTGAATTTACTGTTGACTTAGTTCCTGATGCTAAGCCAATTTTAAAACCCTCTTATCTAATGGCTCAAATTGAACTTTTAGAGTTAAAGAAGAAATTGCAGGAGTTATTAGATAATGGTTTCATTCGACCTAGCACATCACCATGGGGTTCTCTTGTATTATTTGTTAAAAAGAAATATGTTTCAATGAGACTTTTCATTGATTTTCAATCATTGAATAACATCACTATTAAGAAAAGGTATCTTTTTCCTCATATCGATGATTTGTTTAATCAGCTCCAGGGAGCTCAGTATTTTTCGAAGATTTATTTGAGGTTGGGGTATTATCAATTGAAAGTAAAGGAAGCAGACATTCCGGAGACTGAATTTCATACTAGATATGACCATTATGAATTTTTATTTATGCCTTTTGGTTTAACAACTTCACCTGTTGTATTCATGGATCTTATTAATATAATTTTTCGTGAGTTCTTGGATAAGTTTGTGGTTGTGTTCATTGATGATATTTTGGTTTATTCAAAAATTAAAGAGGAACATGAAATTCATTTAAGGGATTTCTTGAAAACCTTAAAAGAAAAGAAATTGTATGGGAAATTCAGAAAGTGTGAGTTTTGGTTGCAACAAATTCTTTTCTTAGGTCACATTGTTTCATAAAATGGCATTACAGTTGATCCTGCTAAAACAAAAGTTATTGAAGAATGGCCAAGACCCACAAATATAACCAAGATTTGTAGTTCTCTAGGTTTGGAAGGATATTATGGGAGGTTTGTGGAAAAAATTTCACGGTTATCTAGTCCAATGACTAAGTTAACTCGAAAAGGTGTTAAGTTCATCAGGAAAAAAGAATGTGATGATTGTTTTCAGTAATTGGAAAGAATATTGATGAATGCTTCAGTTTTGGAACTGCCATCCAGAAATGGTGAGTTTGTTATCTACAGTGATGCTTCGTTGAAAGGACTGGGTTGTGTCCTAATGTAGAATAATCAGGTAATTTCTTATGTTTCATGTCAGTTGAAACCACATGAGTTAAATTACTCTGCACATGATTTGTAATTAGCTTCTATTGACTTTCCTTTAAAAAGATAGAGGCATCATTTCTACGGAGTGAAATATGAAATATATACTGATCACAAAAGTTTAAAGTATATATTCACTGAAAAAGAATTGAACATGAGACATAGGAGATGGTTGGAATTAATCAAAGATTATGATTTCACGATCCATTACCATCTAGGAAAAGCAAATGAATTTGATAATGCTTTGAGTCAAAAAAGTAATTCTTCATTAACCATGTTACATTTGGAACAAGATCCTTTGGTTTTTGATTTGATAAAATTTGTCATAGAAGTTGTTGGTGTAGAAAATTCTTCTATTTTGTATTAGGTGTTAGTGAGATCATCTCTATTAGACAGAATTAAGAAAGCACATAAGGAAGACAGGGAGTTACAGAAAAATGTAGATTTGGTTCAAAAGGGAAATTTTCCTGAATTTAACATTGATAATGATTGTGTTTTTAGATTTAGAAAGAGATTATGTGTGCCTTGTGATTCACAGTTTAAGAATGAGTTTTTATGTGAAGCTCATAGTTCCTTGTTTTCAGTTCATCCTGGAAGTACTAAGATGTACAGAGATCTTAGGGAGTATTACTAGTGGGATGGAATTAAAAGAGATATTGCTGATTTTAATTTGAAGTGTTTGACTTTTTAGTAGGTTAAAGAAGAGCAGAAGTTACTGAAAGGGATGCTTTGGCGTTTATCGGTGCAAGAGTGGAAATGGGAAAATATATCCATGGACTTCGTTGTGGGATTATCGAAGACATCTCGAGGTAATATTGTAATCTCGGTTATTGTTGATCGATTGACTAAATATTCTCATTTCCTTCCAATTCGAGAAACTTTGTCTCAATATTAACTCTATTAGTTGTATGTTAAATAGATAGTCAAGTTGCATAGAGTTCTCGTATCCATTGTATCTGACTGTGATCCCAGGTTTACTTCTAAATTTTGGAAAGGACTTCAGAAGTCATTGGGTACTAAATTAAATTTTATTACTACTTTTCATCCTCAATCAGATGGGGAATCAGAAAAAACATTTAAGATATTGGAGGATATGTTACATGCTTGCTTGATGGATTATCGGAGAATTTGAGACCAACAACTTTCTTTGGTTGAATTTTTATATAATAACAGTTTTCATTCCAGTATACAGATATCTCCATTTGAGGCATTATACGGAAAGCGTTGTCAAACTCCATCTTTTTGGGATGTAGTAGGTGAAAGGAAGAGATGGAAAAGAATGTTCAATTGATTCAGAAGCACATGAGAACATATCAAAGCAGACAGAGAAGTTATGTAAATAACCGGAGGATGGATCTTTTTTTTGAGGTAGGTGATCATGTCTTTCTCAAAGTTTCTCCATGGAAAAGTGTGATGGGTTTTGGAAGAAGGGAAGGTTGAGTCCGAGGTTCATTGGAACTTATGAAATCCTGGAGAAAGTTGGATCAGTTGCGTACAGAGTGGCTTTACCTCCAAGATTATCCCAGGTACACAATGTTTTTCATGTTTTGATGTTGAGAAAGTATATTCCAGATCCATCTCATGTTTTGAGCCTAGAGGTAGTTCAGTTGGAAGAGAATATCTCTTATAAGGAAAAACCTATCCAAATTCATAACTAAAGAGAGAAAGTGTTGCGGAATAACATAATTCACTAGGTAAAGGTTTTGTGGAAAAACCATATGGTTGAAAAGGCAATGTGTGAATCTGAAAATGTTATGAGTGATAAATACCCCCACTTATTTTGATAAGTAAAATTGGGAGGATGCAATTCCCAAAAGGAGGGAAGGATGTAACATCACAGGTAAATAAATAACAATACATATTTCATATTTATTAAAATTTGTGAATTAAATATTAATTTTACTTTAAAGGGGTTTATTTGTTCGATAGCATACCCAATACACAACAACGGGTTTCACTGAAATCTTACATTGCACACTAATAATATAATATTATTATTTTAAATGGTAGTTAACTCCTAGCCGTTGTATTGGAAATAATGAAAAAAAATAACTACAATATGATTATACATGAATGTTAAATGTATTTGCATTTATCCAATAAAAAGTTAGAGGCTTAAAATGTGAATTAATCTAATTTTAAGCATAATTTACATTAAAAGGTCGATTTACTTCCTTTTAATGGAGAACCCTCTTTAAATATAGTTTTGGTCACTTTAACACATTCTATTTGACCAAATAAAATCATTTTTTAGAATGGGACATCAATCTTTATCTTGTGTAAATTTTTGGAATTTTTTCGATAAAGTTCATTTTTTAATGAATAGTGAAAAATATTGTATTTTAATTCAAAACTGTGTTTTAATCTAATTTATTTATATGGTTATATTATATTTTTAGTTGGTTTTAAAGTTTAATTAGAATATATTTTTAGCATTTAATCCAATTTTTGTCATTGTAATTAATCTCACTTTGAAATTGGACATAAATAGGTGTCAATCTTTTGATATTTATTGTTTCTTAAATATACGCTATTTATTTTAACAACGGGAATTAATTTTAAATTAATTAATGCCACTTATATGCTTTCAATTTGAAAAAATATACATCTTTTTTGAATTCAGAATATCAACTATATATTAGGCTGAATTTTGGGTAGTTTTCGGAAAAATGTCAATTTTTGTTGAATAGTGAAACCACTTAGTAGTAGTTAAAAAAACTGACTTTTTCATTTAAATGAAATTTTACCACTTCTGGGAATTGAATTTCTAAAATCTGAAATACATGGTTGTTATTAGTAAGTAAAATGTGGTTCAATAAGATGAAAATAATTTTTAGTGAATAGTAACTTTTGACTTTTATTTATCACGATTAAAGGTAAATAGGGCAATTCAAGGTAAAAATAATATTATAATAATTCAAAATTACCTTAACACTTGTCAAAACATTATTTTTTGAGTCATTTACGAACATGGGTATATTTTGGTTGATTTTAGGTCCACATTGAGCCACTTGGGAGTGATAATGACAGTTTAAATTAATTAACTTAAAGTAAAGGCAAAATGACAAAAACAAATATCTTTTAGTAAATTAATTTTTCAAAGGGGTTATATAAATTATATTTTAGACTATAAATAATCATTGGAAAGATAAAAGATTTTCCTTCATCATGGTTATTTTTTTAAAATTTTTAGAAATAAATTAAATTAAATTATATATGACACAATAATGTTGTAGTATTTACCTCATTAATAAAAGATTTAAATAAATAAGATTATAAATATTAATAAAATATCCAAAACTTATCAAATTCTTATTGTATTATTATATTTCGACCATGAGTCATCCTATATTTGAATTTAATTAGTTTTTTACCTTTATAAATCGAATATCATTATATAATAAAATAATATTGTCACACTTTCCTAAAGAGCCCCTCCTCCCCCTTATAGAAAGCCCTCACTTATAACCAATTACTCAAACCTATCAAGCCTTTTGGATAATCCAACCTCTTCCAAATTATTCTCCCTACATCCCTCTCCTCCACCTAAAAAGCCTTACCTTATGCATAGGGCACTTCAAGAAGTCCTTTTGGTTCAAGCCAAAGGAAGTTACCCAAATTAAAGGTAGCAGTTTCTCTTAACTTATTTTCTTTTATTTTACTTATCCATCACCTAAACTCTTTTTATTCCGTTATTTTATAACAACACCAGTATCCTAAATATACTATGATTATTTTATGATAAGTATTCAAACTACACTTACACACACCTCCATCTAATGGGTGAAGAAAATACTGTTTTTGTGGATGGAAAACTAACGCCTCACGAGACGATGATTATTCTATTATCTCCAACCGCCTAGAATGGTGTCCATTAACATGACACTATATTTATATATGATATATATTACGATTATGTTTTCGTTATGCTTCTTTATTTTTCTTTTATAGCATACCTTTATGGTTTCCATTATGGGTAAACGCGATAATTTCATTTGAGGAAGTGCAGACTACCACCCCCTCAAAGTGATATGACTCGTTAATTCCATATGTGGGTCATATAAACGATGGAGTTAATGATATTATATATGATAATATACTGGAATTAAAATATACCTATGTATCATTATGTTTTAATTCCATTAAAATAAGAAATATAAATGAAAGTAGCATTCGTGTGTACGTACGGCTTACTGTCTCCCTGAACGGTGCATTTCATTTCTTACCTACAAATGATATGTACTATTATAATTATATATATATACTTGATATATATTATATATATGATATCTAAATAATGAATATCATTCTGGATATAATGTAATATTGACCGCATGGACAACTTGTAAATATAAGGTGTTCATTTTTTACTCAAGTACCAAATATCGACAAAAAATGGTATTCACTTAAATGATGACATAATGTTTATAACATGGTAATTATTGATTTAAAAGGAATAATAAACTTAAAAAGGTTCTTAATTAAGTATAAATTTACTTTATTTTATTATTTAGGAGATTAAATAATGAATGGGTCAAGTCAGGCATGAGGTAAGGGACTTCATCTCAATCTCCTTTCATTGAGGCGTATTTTGTTCTAATACATGACTTAATTTTATACATTGTATAAACTCCTTTGACTATTCTTTTCATTAAAAGGGAATATTTTTCTATGAATCGTTTTACTAAATGACAAAAAATAATGTTTCTTTTTAACATAAGCGGTGACAATGACCTTTTCACCGCCGTGAGTATTATTTGATCTTTGGATTACTTAACAAAATGTAATGTTTTTAAAAGGAGAATAAATAAAATATACTATTTTTTGTATTTTTTGTATTGAAAATATTTTTGATAATGGTTTTGATATGTTAATATATTAAAATGTTATATTTTTATTGCAATGTGGAAATGTTATCTTTCGTTTATACTTATGTTATATGTTTAGATCATGTTATGGTTCTTGGGAATTATTTGTGTATACAGGTGGTTCCGTGATAAACCTAGGGAAGGTGATCCTGATATATCTCTCCAATGAATTGGGTAACATGATGGAGGTAAATGTGAATGTTTCTCCTAATAGATTTAGGGAATGTACTGAGATGGGTATTCCAACGTAACTCCATATGTAGCTGTGATATATATAATGTAAGTATGATATGAATGCCATAAGTATTTTTATGATTTTTGATTACTATGTGTTATTTATAAATCTTATGTTTTCATCAGGTAAGTAAAAGAGTTTATGTTTTGTATGTATTTTTGAACTAATGTTTTCTTTCTTTGATTTATAACACTTACTGATCTTTTTATGCTCATCCCAAGTTTTGAAATATTTTCACTGGACTTAAAGATGAATAGGGTCAAGGATGGGATCAAGGAGAAGTGATGTTTTCTAAAACATGGAACTAGACATGACTCTTTTTTTAAGAGTTTTTATTTTATGAAAAAAATGGAAACTGAGTAGAAGTGTCTACTTTGTAATATTTTGAGATGTAATAGTTATGTCATAATTCTCTAAAACTCTAAACCTGAAAAGATCCTCAATGTGAATTATTCATTTAATTCAATTATATGAAATGTTTAAGGTTGGGTCCTTATAGTTGGTATTAGAGGTCGTTTTAGATAACTTTAGGAGTTAGTGTATTGTTAAGTTAATACCCATAAAGTAATTTATGTTATTATTGAAATCAGAAAGCATTTACAAGTTACCATGTTGCTTCTCCTAAGATATTTCTATGTTCAGAATGGTTTTCTGTAGAGGAAACAGGGTAGTTATGTTGGGAAGACATCAGGAGGAAGACAACATTCCAAATCAGCAACCTGAGATGGTCAGAATCTAAACTGAATAGTTTGTTTCAATGATGGCATGGTTGAATCAAACTATAAATGGTGGTGGTATCCATGTATGAGATCCTCCAAATCAACCACATAGGAACATGTTTGTAGTGGAGCATTTCATGAGGAAACATTCCCCATCATTCAGAGGATCATCTGATCTGGTGCTAGCAGAAGGGTGGATTAAAGAACTGGAAAATATTTTTGATGTTATGGGTTTTTCAGAACATCAAATGGTTAGTCTCATTGTTTACCATTTTGAAGGTGAACCTGATCAGTAGTGGTCAATGGTGAAAAATATTAGGGATAGTGAGGAGATTGAGGCTCTTGATTGGGATGAATTCAAAGGTATATTTCTTGAGAAATATTTTCCTAAGGTGGTTCGTCTTAGAATGGAAAAACAATTCCTAGAATTTAGACAGGAGGATGACTCAGTGGCTTCTTATAAAGCAAAGTTCACTCGACTGTCAAGGTATGCTCCAAATTTCATATGAGATCTTGATAGTAAAATCAACTATTTTTACTCAAGATTAAAGCTAAATTATTGAATATATTTATATTCTTGTGAGTTCAAAAGTTATGAAAAACTTGTTTTTTGTGTAAAGAAGGTGGAAATGGAGTTTGCTGATGATCAGATATTCTTTGAAAATCAACAGAATAATGGGTTGAGGTGGTAGGGGAAACGGAAGAACTCTTCAAAAAATTCTGATGGTAAGAAACTTAAGTTTACAGTTTGTGAAAATTGGGGTAAAAAACATGTTGGTGAATGTCTTGTGAATTCTAGTAAGTGCTACCGATGTGGTAAAATTTGACATAAGGCTCGTAATTTCACTGAAAAAGATCAAGGTAATGGTAAGATAAAATCCGTTTTATAGTCAGTAAAATGTTCTATGTGCAATGAAATGCGTTATTATGCAAATGAGTTTCCAACAAAGTACAAAAATGAGGGAAAGAAGCCAAACTACAAGAAAAAAGGGGTGGTGAAATCCATTGAAACTACTTCAATAGATGTTGGGTCATCAAATGAAGTAGTATCAGGTATACTATTTGTTTTTTCAGATTATGACAATGTGTTGTTTGATTCAGGGTCTACACACTCTTTCATTTCGAAGAAGTTTTCTAGTAAATTGGGAATTCCATCTCAAGATATGAATACATAACTTACTATAAAAACAACTGAAGGAAATGTTGAGACAAAAAGAAAACATGAGAACATTACTATCCTTGTGTGCAGAAAGAATCTACCAGAATACATTATTGTTTTGCCTCTAATAGAGATTGATGTTATTTTGGGTATGGATTGGATTTCTCTTTATCATGCTCAGATTGATTGCAGAGCTAAAGAGGTTTCTTTTCAGAATGATTTTCAGTATATATACAAGAATAAACCCTTGCTTTTTATAACATGTCAGGAAGCTGAGAAACTAGTAAAATATGGAAATGAATGTTCCCTGCACATATTGTTGAAAATAAAGGAACTTTTCAGAACAATGATGTGCCAGTTGTAAATGAGTACCTTGATGTTTTTCCTGATGAGTTGTCTGGTATTATACCTGATTAGGAAGTCGAATTTACTGTTGACTTAGTTCATTATGCTAAGCCAATTTTAAAACCCTCTTATCTAATGGATCAAATTGAACTTTTAGAGTTAAAGAATCAATTGCAGGAGTTATTAGAAAAAGGTTTCATTCGACCTAGCACATCACCCCGGGGTTCTCCTGTATTAT
This sequence comes from Viscum album, assembly GCA_963277665.1. Classification (NCBI taxonomy): domain Eukaryota; kingdom Viridiplantae; phylum Streptophyta; class Magnoliopsida; order Santalales; family Viscaceae; genus Viscum; species Viscum album. The sequence goes on along the minus strand of OY728164.1, from coordinate 2,010,708,630 downwards.
TTGTTAAAAAGAAAGATGGTTCAATGAGACTTTTCATTGATTATTGACCATTGAATAACATCACTATTAAGAACAAGAATCCTTTGCCTCATATTGATGATTTGTTTGATTAGCTCCAGGGAGCTCAGTATTTTTCGAAGATTTATTTGAGGTTGGGGTATCATCGGTTAAAAGTAAAGGAAGCAGACATTCCAAAGACCGCATTTCATACTAGATATGACCATTATGAATTCTTATTTATGCCTTTTGGTTTAACCATTTCACCTGTTGTATTCATGGATCTTATGAATAGAATTTTTTGTGAGTTCTTGGATAAGTTTGTGGTTGTGTTCATTGATGATATTTTGGTTTATTCCAAAATTAAAGAGGAAAATGAAATTCATTTAAGGGTTTTCTTGAAAACCATATAAGAGAAGAAACTATATGGGAAAGTCAGAAAGTGTGAGTTTTGGTTGAAAAAAATTTATTTCTTAGGTCACATTGTTTCAGAAAATGGCATAACAGTTGATCCTGCTAAAACAAACATTGATGAAGAATGGACAAGACCCACAAATATAACCGAGATTTGTATTTTTCTTGGTTTGGAAGGTTATTATCGGAGGTTTGTTGAAAATTTTTCACATTTATCTAGTCCAATGACTAAGTTAACTCGAAAATGTGTTAAGTTCATCTGGACAAATGAATGTGATGATTGTTTTCAATAATTGGAAAGAATATTGGTGAATGATTCAGTTTTGGCACTGCCATCCAGAAATGGTGAGTTTGTTATCTACAGTGATGCTTCATTGAAAGGATTGGGTTGTGTCCTAATGCATAATAATCAGGAAATTTCTTATGTTTCACGTCAGTTGAAACCACATGAATTAAATTACTCTACACATGATTTGGAATTAGCTTCTATTGTTTTTTCTTTAAAAAGATGGAGGCATCATTTGTATGGAGTGAAATGTGAAATATATACTGATCACAAAAGTTTAAAGTATATATTCACTGAAAAAGAATTGAACATGAGATAGAGGATATGGTTTGAATTAATCAAGGATTATGATTTCACGATCCATTACCATCTGGGAAAAGAAAATAAAGTGGTTGATGCTTTGAGTCAAAAAAGTAATGCATCATTAACCATGTTACGTTTGGAACAAGATCCTTTGGTTTTTTATTTAACAAACTTTGTCATAGAAGTTGTTGGTGTAGAAAATTATTCTGTTTTGTATTAGGTATCAGTGAGATCATCTCTATCAGACAGAATTAAGAAAGCACATAAGGAAGACAGTGAGTTACAGAAAAAGGTAGAGTTGGTTCAGAAGGGAAATTTACCTGAATTTAACATTGATAATGATTGTGTTTTTAGATTTAGAAAGAGATTATGTGTGCCTTTTGATTCACAGTTTAAGAATGAGTTTTTATGTGAAGCTCATAGTTCCCTGTTTTCAGTTCATCCTGGAAGTACTAAGATGTATAGAGATATTTGAGAGTATTACTAGTGGGATGGAATGAAAATAGATATTGCTGATTTTAATGTGAAGTGTTTGACTTGTTAGTAGGTTAAAGCAGAGCGAAAGTTACTAAAATGGATGCTTCGTCATTTATTGGTGTGAGAGTGGAAATGGGAAAATATATCCATGGACTTCATTGTGGGATTACCGAAGACATCTCGAGGTAATAATGTAATCTCGGTTATTGTTGATCGATTGACTAAATATGCTTATTTCCTTCCAATTAGAGATACTTTGTCTCAAGATCAACTATATCAGTTGTATGTTAAAGAGATAGTCAGGTTGCATGGAGTTATCTTCTCCATTGTATCTGGTCAGGATCCCAGGTTTACTTTTAACTTTTGGAAAGGCCTTCAGAAGTCATTGGGTACTGAATTAAATTTTAGTATAGATTTTCATCCTCAATCAAATGGGCAATCAGAACAAACAATTAAGACATTGGAGGATATGTTACATGCTTTCTCGATAGATTATCAGAGAAGTTGGGACCAACATCTTTCTTTGGTTGAATTTTCATATAATAACAGTTTTCATTCCAGTATACAAATGGCTCCATTTGAGGCATTATATGGAAAGCGTTTTCAAACTCCAGATTTTTGGGATGCAGTAGGTGAAAGGAAGAGATGGCAAAGAAAGTTCAATTGATTCAGAATCACATGAGAACATCTCAAAGCAGATAGAAAATTTATGCAGATAACCGGAGGAAGGAGCTTTCTTTTGAGGTAGGCGATCATGTCTTTCTCAAAGTTTCTCCATGGAAAAGTGTGATGCGTTTTGGTAAGAAGGGAAAGTTGAGTCAGAGTTTCATTAGACCTTATGAAATCCTGGAGAAAGTTGAATCAGTTGCATACAGAGTGTCTTTACCTCCATGCTTATCCCAGGTACACAATGTTTTTCATGTTTCGATGTTGAGAAATTATTTTCCAGATCCATCTCATGTTTTTAGCCTAGAGGTAGTTTAGTTGGAAGAGAATCTCTCTTATAAAGAACAACCAGTCCAAATTCTTGACTGAAGAGAGAAAGTGTTGCGGAATAAGGTAATTCACCAGGTAAAGGTTTTGTGGGAAAACCATATTGTTGAAGAGGCAATGTGTGAATCTGAAAATGTTATGAGGGATAAATACCCCCACTTATTTTGATAAGTAAAATTGGGAGGACAAAATTCCCAAAAGGAGGGAAGGATGTAACATCCCGGGTAAATAAAGAAAATACATATTTCATATTTATTAAAATTTGTGAATTTAATATTAATTTTACTTTAAAGGGGTTTCTTTGTTTGATAACATACCCAATACGCAACAACGGGTTTCTTTGAAATCTTACATTGCACACTAATAATATAATATTATTATTTTAAATGGTAGTTAACTCCTAGTTGTTGTATTGGAGATAATGAACAAAACTAACTACAATATGATTATACATGAATGTTAAATGTATTCACATTTATCCAATAAAAAGTCAGAGTCTTAATATGTGAATGAATCTAATTTTAAGCATAATTTACAATAAAAGGTCGATTTACTGCCTTTTAATAGATAACCCTCTTTAAATCAAGTTTTGGTCACTTTAATACATTCTATTTGACGAAATAAAATCCTTTTTTTAGAATGGGGACATAAAAATTTATTTTGTGTAATTTTTGAAATTTTTCGGATAAAGTTAATTTTTTAATGAATAGTGAAAAATATTGTATTTTAATTCAAAACTGTGTTTTAATCTAATTTATTTATATGGTAATATTATATTTTTAATTGGTTTTAAAGTTTAATTAGAATATGTTTTTACCATTTAATCCAATATTGTTCATTGTAATTAATTTCACTTTGAAATTGGACATAAATAGGTGTCAATCTTTTGATATTTATTGTTTCTTAAAAACACGCTATTTGTTTTAACAACGAGAATTAATTTTAAATTAACTAATGCCACTTCTATGCTTTCAATTTGGAAAAATATAAATCTTTTTTTAATTCGGAATATCAAATATATATTAGGCTGAATTTTTGGTAGTTTTCTGAAAAACATCAACTTTTGTTGAATAGTGAAACCACTTAGTAGTAGTTAAAAAAACTAACTTTTTCATTTAAATGAAAATTTACCACTTCTGGGAATTGAATTTATAAAATTCGACATACATTTTTGTTATTATTAAGTAAAATTTGGTTCAATAAGATGAAAATAATTTTTGGTGAATAGTAACTTTTGACTTTTATTTATCGCGATTAAAGGTAAATAGGGCAATTCAAGGTAAAAATAATATTAGAATAATTCAAAATTACCTTAACACTTATCCAAACCGTATTTTTTGAGTCATTTATGACCATGGGCATCTTTGGGTTGATTTTGGGGCCACATTGAGCCACATGGGAGTGATAATGATAGTTTAAATTAATTAACTTAAAGTAAAGGAAAAATGACGAAAACAAATATCTTTTAGTAAATTAATTTTTACAAGAGGTTATATAAATTATATTTTCGTCTATAAATATTCATTATAAAGATAATAATATTTCCTACATCATGGTATTTTTAAAAAAAATTAAATAACAAAATAAATTAAATTATATATGACACAATAATGATGCAGTATTTACCTCATTAACAAAAGATTTAAATAAATAAGATTATAAATATTAAACCAATATCCAAAACTTGTCCAATTATTATTGGATTATTTTATTTCGACCATGAGTCATCTTATATTTGACTTTAATTAGTTTTTGACCTTTATAAACCGAATATCATTATATAATAAAATAATATTATCACACTTTCCTAAAGAGCCCCTTCTCCCCCTTATAGAAAGCCCTCTCTTCTAACCAATTCCTCACACCTATCAAGCCTTTTGGATCATCCAACCTCTTCCCAATTATGCTCCCTACATCCCTCTCTTATAGCTATAAATCCTTAACTTATGCATAGGGAACTTTAAGAAGTACTTTTGGTTCAAACCAAAGGAAGTTACCCAAATTAAAGGTAACGGTTTCTCTTAACTTCTTTTCTTTTATTTTACTTCTCCATCCCCTAAACTCTTTTTATTCATTTATTTTATAACAAAAACAGTATCCTAAATATACTATGATGTTGTTATGATAATTATTCTAACTACACTTACACACACCTTCATCTAATGGGTGAATAAAATATTGTTTCTATGGATGGGAAACTAACGCCTCACAAGACGATGATTATTTTATTATCTCCAACCGCCTATAATGGTGTCCATTAAGATGAAAATATATTTATATGTGATATATATTATGATTATGTTTTCTTTATGCTTCTTTATTTTTCTTTTATATCATACCTTTATGGTTTCCATTATTGGTAAACGCGATAATTTCATTTGAGAAGTGCAGACTATCGCCCCCTCAAAGTGATATAACTTGTTAATTCCATATGTGGGACATATAAAGGATGGAGTTAATGATATTATATATGATAATATACTGGAATTATAATATACCTATGTATCATTATGTTTTAATTCCATTAAAATAAGAAATATAAATGAAAGTAGTGTTCATGCGTACGTACGGCTTACCATCTCCATGAAAGGTGTATTTCATTTCTTACCTCCAAATGATATGTACTATTATAAATTAATATATATATATATATACTGGATATATATTATATATATGATATCTAAATAATTTATATCATTCTGGATATAATGGACTATTGACTGCGTGGACAACTTGTAAATATAAGGTGTTCATTTTTTACTCAAGTAACAAATATCGTCAAAATGAACGTTATTAACTTAAATGATGACATAATGTTTACAACATGGTAATAAGTGATATAAAATAAATAATAAACTTAAAAAGGTTCTTAATTAAGTAGAAATTAACTTTATTTTATTATTTAGGAGATTAAATAATGAACGGGTCAAGTCAGACACGAGGTAAGGGACTTCGTCTCAATCTCCTTTCATTGAGGCATATTTTGTTCTAATACATGACTTAATTTTATACGTTGTATAAACACATTTGACTTTTCTTTTCATTCAAAGGGAATATTTTTCTATGAATCATTTTATTAAATGACAAAAAAGAATGTTTCTTTTTAACATAAGCGGTGACAATGACCTTTTTTCCGCCGCGAGTATTATTTGATATTTGGCTTCCTTAACTAGATGTAATGTTTTTAAAACGAAAATAAATACCATATACTATTTCATGTGTTTTTGGTATTGAAAATTGTTTTGATAATGGTTTTGATACGATAATATATTAAAATGTTATATTGTTATTGCAATGTGTAAATGTTATCTTTCGTTTATACTTATGTTATGTGTTCTGATCATATTATGGTTCTTGGGAATTATTTACATATATGGGTGGTTCTGCGATAAGTATAGGGCAGGTGAGCTTGAGATAGATCTCCAATGCATTGGGTAACATGACAGAGGTAAACGTGAATGTTTCTCCTAAGAGATTTAGGGAATATACTGAGAAGGGTATTCCAACGTAACTCCATATGTAGTTATGATAGCTATAATGTAAGTATGATATGAATTCCATAAGTATTTTTATGATTTATGATTACTATGTTTTATTCATAAATCTTATGTTTTCATGAGGTAAGTAAAAGAGTTTATGTTTTGTATGTATTTTTGAACTAATGTTTTCTTTATTTTTTTTATAACCCTTACTGATCTTTTTATGCTCATCCCAAGTTTTGAAATGTATTCACTTGTCTTAAAGAGTAATAGGTTCAAGGATGGGATCAAGTATAAGTAACGTTGTCTAAAACATGGAACTAGACATGACACTTTTTTCAATAGTTTTTATTTTATGAAAAAAATGGAAACTGAGTAGAAGTTTCTACTTTGTAATATTTTGAGATGTAATAGTTATGTCAAAATTCTCTAAAACTCTAAACCTGAAAAGATCCTCAATGTGAATTATTCATTTAATTAAATTTTTTGAAATGTTAAAGGTTGGGTCCTTATAGTTGGTATTATAGGTCGGTTTAGATAAATTTAGAAGTTAGTGTATTGTTAATTTAAAATCCATAAAGTAATTTATGTTAATATTGAAATCATAAAGCATTTACAAGTTACCATGTTGCTTCTCCTAAGATATTTCTGTGTTCAGAATGGTTTTTTGTAGAGGAAACAGGGCAGCTATGTTGGGAAGACATCAGGAGGAAGACAACCTTCCAAATCAGCAACCTGAGATGGTCGGAATCGAAACTGAATAGTTTTTTCAGTGATGGAACGGTTGACTCAAACTATAAATGGTGGTGGTATCCATGTAAGAGATCCACCAGATCAACCACATAGTAACATGTTAGTAGTGGAGCATTTCATGAGGCAACATTTCCCATCATTCAGAGGATCATCCGGTCCAGTGCTAGTAGAAGGGTGGATTCAAGCACTAGAAAAGATTTTCAATGTCATGGGTTTTTCATAACATCAAAAGGTTAGTCTCGTTGTTTATCATTTTTAAGGTGAAGATGATCAGTACTGGTCAATGGTGAAAAATATTAGGGATAGTGAAGAGATTGAGGCTCTTGATTAAGATGAATTCAAAGGTATATTTCTTGAGAAATATTTTCCTAAGGTGGTTCGTCTTATAATGGAAAAACAATTCCTAGAATTGAGACTGGAGGATGACTCAGTGGCTGCTTATAAAGAAAAGTTCACTCGACTAGTGAGGTATCCTCCAAATTTCATATGAGATCTTGATAGTAAAATCAAATATTTTTACTGGGGATTAAAGCTAAAGTATCGAAGAGATTTAGATTCTTGGGAGTTCAAATTTTATTAAAAATTTGTTTGTAGTGCAGAGAAGGTGGAAATGGAGTTTGCTAATGATCAGGTGTTCTTTGAAAAAACAACAGAATAATAGGTTGAGGTGGAAGGCGAAAGGGAAGAACTCTTCAAAACATTCTGATGGTAAGAAACTTACGTTTACAGTTTGTGAAAATTGTGGTAAAAAACATGTTGGCGAATGTCTTTTGAATTCTAGTAAGTTATACCGATGTGGTAAAATGGGACATAAAACTCATAATTTAACTGAAAAAGATCAGGTAATGGTAAGATAAAATCCATTTTCTAGTCAGTAAAATGTTTTATGTGCAATGAAATGGGTTATTATGCAAATGAGTTTCCAACAAAGAATACAAATGAGGGAAAGAAGCCAGACTACAAGCACAAAGGGGTGGTGAAATCCTTTGCAACTACTTCAGTAGATGTTGGGTCATCAAATGAAGTGGTATCAGGTACACTGTTTGTTTTTTCAGATTATGAAAATGTGTTGTTTGATTCATGGTCTACACACTCTTTCATTTATGAGAAGTTTTCTAGTAAATTGGGAATTCCATATCAAGATATGAATACATAACTTACGCTAAAAACACCTAAAGGAAATGTTGAGACAAAAAGAAAACATGAGAAAATTACTGTCTTTGTGTGCGGAAAGAATCTACCTGAAAACCTTATTTTTTTACCTTTAGTAGAGATTGATGTTATTTTGGGTATGGATTGCCTTTTTTTTATCATGCTCAGATTTATTGCAGAGGTAAAGAGGTTTCTTTTCAGAATGATTTTCAGTTTATATACAAGAATGAACCCTTGCTTTTGATAACATATCTGGAAGCTGAGAAACTAGTAAAAGATAGAAATGAATGTTACCTTGCTAATATTGTTGAAAATAAAGGAACTGTTCAGATAAATGATGTGTCAGTGGTAAATGGGTACCTTGATGTTTTTCCTAATGAGTTGTCAGGTATTATACCAGATCAAGAAGATTAATTTACTATTGACTTAGTTCCTGATGCTAATCCAATTTTAAAACCCTCTTATCAAATGGCTCAAATTGAACTTTTAGAGTTAAAGAAGTAATTGCAGGAGTTATTAGATAAAGGTTTCATTCAACCTAGAACATCACTATGGGGTTATCCTGTATTATTTGTTAAAAAGAAATATGGTTCAATGAGACTTTTCATTGATTATCGATCATTGAATAACATCACTATTAAGAACAAGTATCATTTGCCTCATATCAATTATTTGTTTAATCAGCTCCAGGGAGATCAGTATTTTTCGAAGATTTATTTGAGGTTGGGGTATTATCAGTTGAAAGTAAAGGAAGAACACATTCCGAATACCGCATTTCATACTAGAAATGACCATTATGAATTTTTAGTTATGCCTTTTGGTTTAACCAATTCACCTGTTGTATTCATGGATCTTATGAATAGAATTTTTCGTGAGTTCTTGGATAAGTTTGTGGTTGTGTTCATTGATGATATTTTGGTTTATTCCAAAATTAAAGAGGAACATGAAATTCATTTAAGGGTTTTCTTGAAAACCTTAAAAGAAAAGAAACTGTATGGGAAATTCAGAAAGTGTGAGTTTTGGTTGCAAAAAATTCCTTTCTTAGGTCACATTGTTTCAGAAAATGGCATAACAGTTGATCCTGCTAAAACAAAAGTTGTTGAAAAATGGCCAAGACCCACAAATATAACCGAGATTTGTAGTTTTCTTGGTTTGGAAGGTTATTATCAGATGTTTGTTCAAAAAATTTCACGGTTATCTAGTCCAATGACTAAGTTAACTTGAAAAGGTGTTAAGTTCATCTAGACAAAAGAATGTGATGATTGTTTTCAGTAATTGGAAAGAATATTGGTGAATGATTTAGTTTTGGCACTGCCATCCAGAAATGGTGAGTTTGTTATCTACAGTGATGCTTCGTTGAAAATACTAGGTTGTGTCCTAATACAGAATAATCAGGTAATTTCTTATGTTTCACGTCAGTTGAAACCACATGAGTTAAATTACTCTACACATGATTTGGAATTAGCTTCTATTGTTTTTTCTTTAAAAATTTGGAGGCATCATTTGTATGGAGTGAAATGTGAAATATATACCGATCACAAAAGTTTAAAGTATATATTCACTAAAAAAGAATTGAACATGAGATAGAGGAGATGGTCAGAATTAATCAAGGATTATGATTTCACGATCCATTACCATCTGGGAAAAGCAAATAAAGTGGATGATTATTTGAGTCGAAAAAGTAATGTTTCATTAACCATGTCATGTTTGGAACAAGATCCTTTGGTTTTTAATTTGATAAACTTTGGCATATAAGTTGCTGGTGTAGAATATTCTTTTGTTTTGTATTAGCTGTCAGTGAGATCATCTCTATCAGATAGAATTAAGAAAGCACATAAGGAAGACAGTGAGTTACAGAAAAAGGTAGAGTTGGTTCAGAAGAGAAATTTTACTGAATTTAACATTGATAATGATTGTGTTTTTAGATTTAGAAAGAGATTATGTGTGCCTTGTGATTCACAGTTTAAGAATGAGTTTTTATGTGAAGCTTATAGTTCCTTATTTTCAGTTCATCCTGGCAGTACTAAGATGTACAGAGATCTTTGAGAGTATTACTGGTGGGATGGAATGAAAAGAGATATTACTGATTTTAATGCGAATTGTTTGACTTGTTAGTAGGATAAAGTAGAGCGGAAGTTACTGGAAGGGATGCTTCGGTGTTTATCGGTGCGAGAGTGGAAATGGGAAAATATATCCATGGACTTCGTTGTGGGATTACCGAAGACATCTCGAGGTAATAATGTAATCTCGGTTATTGTTGATCGATTGACTAAATATGATAATTTCCTTCCAATTCTAGATACTTTGTCTCAAGATCAACTTTATCAGTTGTATATTAAATAGATAGTCAGGTTGCATGGAGTTCTCATCTTCATTGTATCTGATCGTGATCCTAGGTTTACTTCTAACTTTTGGAAAGGCCTTCAGAAGTCATTGGGTACTGAATTAAATTTTAGTACATCTTTTCATCCTCAATCAGATGGTAAATAAGAACAAACAATTAAGACATTGGATGATATGTTACATTCTTGATCGATGGATTATTAGAGATTTTGGGACCAACATATTTCTTTGGTTGAATTTTCATATAATAACGGTTTTCATTCCAGTATACAGATGGATCCATTTGAGGCATTATATGGAAAGCATTGTCAAACTCTAGCTTTTTGGGATGCAGTAGGTGAAAGGAAGAGATAGAAAAGAAAGTTCAATCGATTTAGAAGCCCATCAGAACATCTCAGAGCAGACAGAAAAGTTATGCAGATAACCAGAGGAAGGGTCTTTCTTTTGAGGTAGGTGATCATGTCTTTCTCAAAGTTTCTCCATGGAAAAGTGTGATGCGTTTTTGTAATAAAGGAAAGTTGAGTTCGAGGTTCATTGGACCTTATGAAATCCTGGAGAAAGTTGGATAAGTTGCATACAGAGTGGCTTTACCTCCAATCTTATCCCAGGTACACAATGTTTTTCATGTTTCGATGTTGAGAAAGTATATGCCAGATCCATCTCATGTTTTGAGCCTAGAGGTAGTTTAGTTGGAAGAGAATCTCTCTTATGAGGAACAACCAGTCCAAATTATTGACTGAAGAGAGAAAGTGTTGCGGAATAAGGTAATTCAACAGGTAAAGGTTTTTTGGGAAAACCATATGGTTGAAGGGTCAATTTGTGACTCTGAAAATGTTATGAGAGATAAATACCCCCACTTATTTTGATAAGTAAAATTGGGAGGACGCAATTTCCAAAAGGATGGAAGGATGTAAAATCCCGGGTAAATAAATAACAATACATATTTCATATTTATTAAAATTTGTGAATTAAATATTAATTTTACTCTAAAGGGGTTTCTTTGTTCTATAGCTTACCCAATACGCAACAACGGGTTTCTTTGAAATCTTACATTGCACACTAAAAATATAATATTATTATTTTAAATGGTAGTTAACTCCTAGCTGTTGTATTTGAGATAATGAAAAAAACTAACTACAATATGATTATACATGAATGTTAAATGTATTTACATTTATCCAATAAAAAGTTAGAGGCTTAAAATGTGAATAAATCTAATTTTAAGCATAATTTACATTAAAAGGTCGATTTACTGCCTTTTAATGGAGAACCCTCTTTAAATAAAGTTTTGGTCACTTTAATACATTCTATTTGACCAAATAAAATATTTTTTTAGAATGGGGACATCAAAATTTATTTTGTGTAAATTTTTGGAATTTTTCCGATAAAGTTCATTTCTTAATGAATAGTGAAAAATATTATATCTTAATTCAAAACTATGTTTTAATCTAATTTATTTATATGGTTATATTATATTTTTAATTGGTTTTAAAGTGTAATTAGAGTATATTTTTACCATTTAATCCAATTTTGGTCATTATAATTAATATCACTTTGAAATTGGATATAAATAGATGTCAATCTTTTGATATTTATTGTTTCTTAAAAACATGCTATTTGTTTTAACAACGGGAATTAATTTTAAATTAATTAATGCCACTTCTATGCTTTAAATTTGGAAAAATATACGTCTTTTTTGAATTCGGAATATCAAATATATATTAGGCTGAATTTTTGGTAGTTTTCTGAAAAACATCAATTTTTGTTGAATAGTGAAACCACTTAGTAGTAGTTAAAAAAACTGACTTTTTCATTTAAAGGAAATTTTTCCACTTCTGGGAATTGAATTTCTAAAATCTGACATACATTTTTGTTATTAGTAAGTAAAATTTGGTTCAATAATATGAAAATAATTTTTGGTGAATAGTAACTTTTGACTTTTATTTATCGCGGTTAAAGGTAAATAGGGCAATTCAAGGTAAAAATAATATTACAATAATTCAAAATTACCTTAACACTTGTCCAAACCTTATTTTTTGAGTCATTTATGACCATGGGCATCTTTGGGTTGTTTTTGGGGCTACATTGAGCCACTTGGGAGTGATAATGACAGTTTAAATTAATTAACATAAATTAAAGGCAAAATGACAAAAACAAATATCTTTTAGTAAATTAATTTTTACAAGGAGTTATATAAATTATATTTTAGACTATAAATATTCATTGGAAAGATAAAAATATTTCCTACATCATGGTATTTTTTAAAAAAATTAAAAAATCAAATAAATTAAGTTATATATGACACAATAATGATGCAATATTTACCTCATTAATAAAAGATTTAAATAAATAAGATTATAAATATTAAAATAATATCCAAAACTTGTCCAATTCTTATTGGATTATTTTATTTCGACCATGAGTCATCCTATATTTGACTTTAATTAGTTTTTGACCTTTATAAACCGAATATCATTATATAATAAAATAATATTAACACACTTTCCTAAAGAGACCCTCCTCCCCCTTATAGAAAGCCCTCACTTCTAACCAATTCCTCACACCTATCAAGCCTTTTGGATCATCCAACCTCTTCCAAATTATTCTCCCTACATCCCTATCCTCCACCTAGAAAGCCTTACCTTATTCATAGGGAACTTCAAGAAGTCTTTTTGGTTCAAACCAAAGGAAGTTACCCAAATTAAAGGTAATGGTTTCTCTTAACTTCTTTTCTTTTATTTTACTTCTCCATACCCTAAAATCTTTTTATTACTTTATTTTATAACAACACCAGTATCCTAAATATACTATTATGTTGTTATGAGAAATATTCGAACTACACTTACACACACCTCCATCTAATTGGTGAAGAAAATATTGTTTTTGTGGATGGAAAACTAACGCCTCACGAGACGATGATTATTCAATTATCTCCAACCGCCTATAATGGTGTCCATTAAGATGACACTATATTTATATGTGATATATATTATGATTATGTTTTCTTTATGCTTATTTATTTTTCTTTTATATCATACCTTTATGGTTTCCATTATGGGTAAATGCGATAATTTCATTTGAGGAAGTGCAGACTACCACCCCCTCAAAGTGATATGACTCATTAATTCCATATGTGGGACATATAAAGGATGGAGTTAATGATATTATATGTGATAATATACGGGAATTATAAAATACCTATGTATCATTATGTTTTAATTCTATTAAAATAAGAAATATATGAAAGTAGCATTCATGTGTACGTACGGCTTACTGTCTCCATGAACGGTGAATTTCATTTCTTACCTCCAAATGATATGTACTGTTATAATTATATATATATACTAGATATATATTATATATATGATATCTAAGAAATTAATATCATTCTGGATATAATGGAATATTGACCGCATGGACAACTTGTAAATATAAGGTGTTCATTTTTTACTCAAGTACCAAATATCGACAAAACGAACGTTATTAACTTAAATGATGACATAATGTTTATATCATGGTATAAGTGATATAAAAGGAATAATAAACATGAAAAGAGTTATTAAGTAAGTATAAATTAACTTTATTTTATTATTCAAGAGATTAAAGAATGAATTGGTCAAGTCAGACACGGGGTAAGGGACTTCGTCTCAATCTCCTTTCATTGAGGCATATTTTGTTCTAATACACAACTTTCTTTTATACACTGTATAAACACCTTTGACTTTTCATTTCATTCAAAGGGAATTGTTTTCTACAAATCATTTTACTAAATGAAAAAAAAGAATGTTTCTTTTTAACATAAGCAGTGACAACGACCTTTCTGCCACCGTGAGTATTATTTGATCTTTGGCTTCCTTAGCAAGGCGTAACGTTTTTAAAAGGAAAATAAATAGCATATACTATTTTATTTATTTTTTGGTATTGAAAATGGTTTTGATAATGGTTTTGATATGTTAATATATTGAAATTTTATATTGTTATTGCAATGTGGAAATTTTATCTTTCCTTTATGCTTATGTTATGTGTTGTGATCATGTTATGGTTCTTGGGCATTATTTGGGTATACAGGTGGTTCCGTGATAAACCTAGGGAAGGTGAGCCTGAGATATCTCTCCAATGCATTGGGTAACATGATGGAGATAAATGTGAATGTTTCTCCTAATAGATTTAGGGAATATATTGAGATAGGTATTCCAACGTAACTCCTTATGTAGCTGTGATAGCTATAATGTAAGTATGATATGAATGCCATAAGTATTTTTATGATTTGTGATTACTATTTGTTATTCATAAATATTATGTTTTCATGAGGTAATTAAAAGAGTTTATGTTTTGTATGTATTTATGAACTAATGTTTTCGTTCTTTGTTTTATAACCCTTACTGAGATTTTTATGCTCATCCCAAGTTTTGAAATGTTTTCACAAGACTTAAAGATGAATAGGGTCAAGGATGGGATCAAGGAGAATTCATGTTGTATAAAACATAGAAATAGACATGACTCTTTTTTCAAGAATTTTTATTTTATTAAAAAAAATGGAAACTGAGTAGAAGTGTCGACTTTGCAATCTTTTGAGATGTAATAGTTATGTCCTAATTCTCTAAAACTCTAAACCTGAAAAGATGCTTAATGTGAATTATTCATTTAATTCAGTATTATGAAATTTTTAAGGTTGGGTCCTTATACTCGGGGGATATGTTTGGTTACTCATAAGCTTTTTATGAATCATTATGAAGGATTTATAGAGACATTTAATTGTTTAAGCATGAAGTTTTTTGACATAAAATCCTTTATATTTAAAAGATTTGTAAATGAAATTAGTTTTTCACTAAGGTTTTATTCTTTTAGTAAATGGCAGGAAATAGGAGGAATCGTACAAATGGTGACCACAATGAACCATGAACTGATGACCCTTTGATGTAAGCCGGAATAGAAACTTTCATGTGAATAATGAACCAACTTACTCAAGTTATGGGAAATAAATTAAATCAAGTTGAGAGACTGATCTCACTGTGATGGGAACAACATTCTGTTGAGTCCTTTATGCGTCAACGACCACTAACCATCAATGGATCGACCGACCCATTTATTTCTGAACTGTGGATCTACTCTATAGAGAATATCTTTTCTGTGCTCCACTATTCAGAGCAAGAGAAGGTCACCCTGGTAGTTTACCGCATATTGGGAGAATCTGATCAGTGGTGGGAACTAATTAAAAACACAATCCAAGAGTGGAAGTTGAAACTATGGAGTGGGAAGTGTTCAGAGTGATATTATTCAACAAGTATTTCCCTTGATCGATGAGAATAATAATGGAGTAGTAGTTTCTTGAGCTGAAGCAGAAGGAGAATGAATCTGTGGGAAGATACGAGATAAACTTCACAAGGCTTTCACATTATACCTCTAGCTTTTTCATGAATATAAATGGTAAGGTTGATAGATTTTTCGATGGACTGAGACCTCATCTGTGGAAGAATATATCCAACTGAGACTATGATAGCTATGAGGATATCGTGTGAAGTGCGATGAAAGTCAAACTGGAGTTTGGTGAGATGCAGTGGTCTCATAAATCCAATGACAAGAAGAGATCGATGGATACCAGCTTAGGGAGGACCTCTGATCAGGGAAGAGGAGAAAAAAATGTGCAACGTCCTACATGTAATAAATTTTGGAGGAATCATTCAGGTAACGGCCTACTTGGGAGAAGAAAGTGTTAAAAGTGTGGAAGAGATGGCCATATTGTGCGGAATTGTTGTAGTGAGGTGAAGCCTCAACTTCCCAAAACTAACAACAAGGGGAAGATGGTGCAATCCCTACATGATGTCTAATGCTATAAGTGTATACAACTTGCACACTCTTCCAATCACTGTCCAAATCCGAGGGAAATGGAGGGGAATATCCATCAGCCTCAACAATGGCCAAGGGATCAAGGTCGTACTTTTGAAATCAATTCAGCTGAAGTTAAAGCACCAAATTATGTGGTGGAAGGTACTCTTGTTGTTCTCTAAAAGCTAGCAAGTACATTGTTTGATTCTGGTTCTACACATTCCTTTATTTCCTCCAAATTTTCAAAGAATTTAGAATCAACCCCTAAATTGCTAAAGGTAGAGTTATCAGTCAAGACTCTAGGTGGTATTATCCAAGAATCGTCAGTGTTTATAAACTCCATTATTTACTTTAGTTAGAACAATATTATAGAAAATATAGTAGTCATTTCCATGCTAGAATTTTACATTATACTAGGGATGGACTGGATCTCAAGGTATAATGCTAAGATCAATTTTAGAAGCCAGGAAATCTCAGTAGTATTAAATGGAAAACCTACAATTATCTTCAAGGGAGAGATATCTCAATCTGATCTTTGTCTAGATAAACCTCCTATATCTATATTTATGGAGTTGATTGGTGAATAATAATATGTAAATTAGAGTTTAAGGATAGAAAATGTCCCCATAATCCAAGAATATGTTGACGTATTTCCTAAAGAGTTACCCGGACCTCCCCCACAAAGATAGGTAGAGTTATCCATTGAACTCATACTTGGATCTCATCTGATATCAAAGACCCCCTGTAGGATGGAAAATGTGGAGCTAGATAAATTAAAGAAACAACTCCAAGATCTTTTGGAGAAAGGGTTTATCTGACTGATTGTGTATCCTTGGGGAGCACCAGTTCTCTTTGTGAAGAAGAAGGATGGATCGATGCGTCTATGCATTGATTATAGAGAACTGAATGGGATCGTAGTAATGAAAAAATACCCTCTTCCAAGAATTGATGAATTATTTGACCAACTTTGTGGGGCTCAATTCTTCTTTAAGATTGATCTACATTCTGGTTATCATCAATTGAGGGTGAAGAAAGAATATATTCCAAAAACTTCCTTCCAATCAAGATATGATCATTATGAGTTTGTTGTTATGCCCCTCAGACTGACTAATGCACCTGTTATTTTTATAGATTTGATGAATAGAGTCTTTAAGGACTACCTTTACAACTTTTTGGTATTTTTTATTGATGATATTATGATATATTACAAAATTCATGAGGAGAATGAGGATCATATAAGGGTAATTTTGAAAACTCTATGGAAGGAGAGGCTTTTTGGGAAGTTCAGAAAATGTGAATTCTGGTTTTAAAAATTTTCATTATTGGGGAACATTGTAACCAATGAAGGAATCACAGTTGACCTTGAAAAGACAAAAGTTGTAGAGGAGTGGCCTCAACCTACAACAATAACTATGATTCGTAGTTTCCTTGGTTTAGAGAGATATTATAGGAGGTTTTTGAAAAACTTTTCATGACTTTCTAATCCATTAACCAAGTTAACTTGAAAAGGGGTCAAGTTCATCTGGAAAAATGACTGTGAGGAAAGTTTCCAAGAGCTGAAAAAGAGATTGATTACTGCACCCGTGTTAACTCAGCCCTCAAATGGAGAAGGATTCGTTATTTTTAGCAACGCATCTATGAAAGGGATTGTGTGCATCCTCATGCAAAATGACAAGGTTATTGCTTATGCATCTCGACAGTTAAAGACTCATGAGTAGAACTATCCTACAAATGATCCAGAGCTAGCTACGGTCGTTTTTTCTCTAAATATATGGGGGCACTATCTTTATGGGGATAAATGTGATATATACACAGACCACCAAAGTTTGAAGTATATTTTCACACAAAATGAATTGAACATGAAAAAAATGAGACTGTTGGAACTTCTTAAAGACTATTATTGTTCAATTCATTATCATCCCAGAAGTGAAAACAAAGTTTTGGATATGTTAATCATGAAATACCCTGTTTTTCTATCCATAATGAGGATTCAAATAGATCCTTTGATCAATGACATAGTAAAGCCAGACATGAGAATTATAAGGGAAGTTATATCTTCAACCCTAACCCAAATGATTTCTCAACCATCATTACTATATAAGATCAAGAAATCTTAGAAAGGAGATACTTTTTTACATAATAAGTATGAGGATGTGAAGGATGGGATGTTTTCTGAGTTCAATATAGATCATGTAGGTGTACTAAAATTTTGTACAAGACTATGTGTTCCATCTATTCTGGAACTAAAGAAGGAGTTGATGGATGCAGATCATAGTTCTATGTTCTCTATATATCCTGGGAGTATAAAAATGTATAGAGACCTTCGTGATCATTATTGGTGGGATAATATGAAAATGTAGATTGCTAACTATACTAAAAGGTGCTTAGTATGTCATCAAGTGAAGTCAGAGAGACAACTTCCTAAAGGGGTATTGCAACCACTACCCATACCAGTATGGAAGTGGGACAATATCCCAATGGACTTCATCACTGGTCTCCTAAGAAATTCTAAAGGAAGTAATGTGATATGGTTACTATGGACCGCCACACCAAGACTGCCCATTTTATATCTATTTGGGAAGGTTTATCTCTTGATCAACTTTCAAAGATTTACGTAAAAGAAGTGGTAAGGCTACATGGAGTTCCACTTTCTATCGTATCTGATCGGGATCCAAGGTTTACATCAAAATTCTAGAGAATTCTTCCACATGCTATGAGCACTGAATTGAATTTCAATACGGCCTATCACCCCCAAACTGATGGCCAATCTGAAAGTACTATTCAAAAATTTGAGAACATGTTGGGAACATGCTCAATGGAATTTAAAGGTGGATGGGATCAACATCTAGCTTTAGTTGAGTTCTCTTATAACAACAGCTTCCACTCGAGCATTCAAACAGCACCCTATGAAGCTCTATATGGGAAGCGATGTAGAACTCCTTCTTGTTGGGATGAAGTTGGTGAGGGAAATATTCTTGGGCTTGATCTTGTTCAAGATATGATAGAAAAATTCCATGCCATCCAGCAACACAATAAGGCTTCTCATAGTCGACAAAAGAGCTATGCTGACAACCGTCAAAGGGACTTGGACTTTGATGTTGGTGACAAGGCCTTTTTTCAAATTTAACCTTTGAATAGTCATGAGGTTTGGAAAGAAAGGGAAGCTCATACCTAGGTACATTATCCCCTATGAAATCTTTGATCGCATGGGAGAAGGGGCCTATTAGATTGAACTTCCTCCAAATCTATCACAAGTTCATGATGTCTTCCATGTATCCCTCTTGAGGAAGTACATACTTGACCCTTCACATGTATTAAATCCAAAGGTGGTACAACTGGAAAATGAACTCCTTTATGAGGAGCAGCCAGTGGAGATCTTGGATTATAGAGACAAGGTTTTATGCAACAAGACTACCCACCTTGTTAAGGTGTTGTGGAGGAACCACAAATGTGAAGAAGGCATGTGGGAACAAGATGAGTCTATGAGGCAGAAGTACCCACACCTTTTCTCTTTGTAGGGTATGAGTTAAAATTTCATCGATGAATTTTCTTAAGGGGGGAAGAATGTAACGACCCAAACTTTTGAATAATATTTGTTTTCTAAATTTGTGTCTTATTTCATTTTATACTCATGAAAACTATATCCTTTAATTAATGAAGTGATACTATTGGGTTTTGACTATTATATGACTATTGTTCAATATGATTGTTGGAAACTAAACTCTTAATGTTATGATTATTGTTTATAAATACAAGTGATCATGGTTAATTGATATAGAATGAAGATTCGATGGCCTCATCCAGTAGACTCAGGCCATATGAAGCCCATCTGTCAGAGCATGGGAAGGAGGTTGCATCATTGGGCTTTGCTCTGGACCAAGCCCAAGCTGAACTTCAACATGTGAAGGTTCAATGGAATCTATTAAGGGAGAAGTTCAAGCTGATAGAAATCACCACTCGGGAAATATTTTCTGAGCCTCCCCAAGATTCTATCACCATAGCACACCTTACACTTAGGTCCTTTGCAGGTGTTATAAGGGGCTATAAAAGGAGACCTTAGATACTTTGTGTAATCCCTTGGTGTAAATAAAATTGTTATTTCATAATTACTGATTTTTGAATAGATTTTCTTAATAAAGTATATGTTTAATTAAGATAAATTTGATAAATTTATCTTAGAAGTAAAAATTGTACTTTTCAAATATTTCTCATACATAGATAATTATTATGGTAAAATAAACATCATTTTTAAATTTCAAATGTCATAATTAACCTAGGATGAATTTTCATAAATTTAATAAGAAGTTTCAATTTAATGAATATTGTTTTATGAATACTATTTTTTATGAATAGTATAAAAATATTTTATTATTAAATAACTTTTTATGTGAAATGATTTTCAAAAAATGGTCTTCTACAGTTGTGATCAGTAAGAAATTTAGAGTCTAATAAGATCAACTTATTTTTTAGTGAATAGTAAAGTATGAATAGTAATATTTCCCTTATGAATTGTAATGAATAATAAATCGTCCAAAAAAATAGAAACTTCACCCATGAATGTATAAATATGTTAGGTCCACTATGCTGAGTACCCTCAGAGGGGGGGTGAATTAGGGTATGACTAATTCAAAATTAAAGCATGTTCTGATCTTGTTTTGCTGTTAAGAAAAACACTCTTCTCTCACTTTCCTATTGCACAATATAAACAGAAGGTAAAGCATGAACAGGACACCACAATTTTTACTTGGTTCACCGCTAAGGGATACGTCCAAGGAGCATATGCCAACAAGTTGCCGGTCGTACTAAATTACACTATTCTTCACTAGATGTGGATTACAAGGTTCGGGCACAGTCACTCTGTCCCAAGCTCACTGCCTTTACAAGGTTTAGGGTCATCTCACTTCTTTCCCAAGGGTCACTCCCTGTTTCTCTCTCTATGGCTCACTGCCAGTGGAGAGGATCACCTTCTTCCTCTTCGTTCACTCACTGATCTGGAAAGGATCCACTCACAGTTTATAGACCTGTAGGTCTGTTCATTATCACTAATGAAATCAGCATCCTTAACTGTTGATAGATGATCTGTTGACGTCCAACTTTCACCCACAGATGAATCTCACTTTGCACCGGGTGTACCGGGAAACCCCAATTTTTACGTGCAGCCATTATGATGTCTTGAGCACAATTCCTTTGTTTTGCGCGAAATTCACTTTTTGCGCAACACCCCCTTTTATGCACAAACCTCTACACTATCTTACACTCAATTTTCTACCTTTGCACGAAATCCACATTTCGCGCAATACCACTTTTCCGCGCCAACACCAATTTTACGCGTCGCCTTAGCTTTGCGCGCAACACCAGACTTTACGTGCAAACTTATATTTTACGTGAAACTCCCTTGCAGACTCAAATTTCATGCACCAGAGCTCAGGTATTCTCTATGTCTTGAACTCTATCTAATGGAGGGGGGTCACTCCATATTGATAGGAAAAATCGAACCGCGCAAAAAACCCTCCTTGAGCGCATAATCCACTTTGAGCACGAAAAAAAAAACTTCCGCGCAACACAATTTTGTGCACACTGCTCCAAGATTTCACGCACCTAATGCCTTTGACAACTTTCGAGCTTTATACCATGAAATACCTCTTGCACAAAATACTTTATCCCACTATTTCACGCAACCCGCTGTTTTGTCGCGCATCCCGCTGTTTTCCACGCGCCACTTTAATTTTTCACGCACCACTCAGATTTTGCACGCTCCACTTATTTTTTCCATGCACCTCTTCCCTTTTACATGCCACACCCTTTTCCAGAAACATATCTCTCCATTTTCTGATTTTTCAGGCCAAAAAATTTGGCAAACACTGGAAAACGACGCCACCTTGTACCTATTCTTTTGTATCGCCTCCAGATCCTCCATTCCTTTTGTCAATGTTCTAGAGTCAAACATAGATCGTTGACCTCAGCTCTTGAACTCAACATTCCATCATGAAATCCTCTTTATCAACAAATTCTTATGTCATTGTTTTGCTTTGTCAACAATCATCACTCATATGTTCACTTTGTCAACAAACACAATCACCACAAAAATGCGTCAATGATACCTTGAGGGATTTTTTCCCAAAAATCTCCCCCTTTGGGTTTGTTGAAAACTCTTCCATAAAAATATACATCGTTGAATCTTCATCCACCATTTTTCTCATTGTGATTCTGATATCAATCAAGGATTTACTCAACACATACTCTAAGCCCACATGAGCAATGCTCGGCGTGAGAAACAAGAGTAAATTAAAAGTTCATCAATGAATCACTTTAACTCTGACACCCTCTTTTGACACCAAACTGATACCAATTTCCAAATTGATACCAATTGTTGATACTTCACTGATAAAAATTTTTGGAAATATTCATACCACATTCCAACACCAATCTTCTCTTCTGCTTTTATCACGATCCTCAGCTGTCATGATATCTATTCTTTGATCGATCACTTCTAGCATCGTCAGATTTAAAAATCTCCCCCTTTCTCATTTCTCCCCCTATCTGGCTACTCCACTGGTCAGCTTCTCCCCATATCTGTCATGATTTCTCAAATAGACACATTGTCTCCCCCTTGAACAATCACTATTTTCTCCCCCTTTGTCAACTAACCCAAAGGTCACTCATTTGTAGTCTGTAACATAGTAGAGAACACATATCAGCACATTAGGTAAAAACACATCATACCTCAGGGAGAGGGGGAGAGTTCACATCCACACGCTTTTAAGTGCGGGGAATCGACTGAACTCCCAGAGCCATTCAATGCCTTTCGAATGATTCCTTGGGTAAGGCCTTTGTCAGAATATCTGCAACCTGGAACTCTATAGGCACATACTCTAACTTCACAAGACCTTTCTCCACTTTATCCTTGATAAAATGATATTTAATCTCAATGTGCTTTTTCCTTGAGTAATGAACTGGATTTTTGCTAAGATTGATATCACTTGAGTTATCACACTAGATTCTGATCTGTGACTTCACTTCAACTCCCATATCGTCAAGCTGCTTCTTCATCCATAATAACTGTGTGCATGCTTGAGTGGCCGCAATATACTCAGCTTCTGTGGTGCTTAATGAAATGCAATCCCACTTCCTGCTTAACCAAGCAATATATAGTCCACCAAGATAGAATGCACCTCCAGATGTTGATTTCCTGTCATCCGCTGAACCGGTCCAGTCTGCATCAGTATATCCCAATAACTCTGTATGAGATTTATCATTATATGTCAAGCCGAAGTCCACTGTGCCCTTGATATACCGAAGTATTCTTTTCACTGAAAGCATGCGGCTTTCCTTGGTATTGCTTTGATATCTCGCTGCTTGGCATGTAGCGAAAAAAATTCAGGCCTTGTTGCAGTCAAGTACAACAAACTTCCAATAATTTTCCTGTATTTAGTGATATTAACTGTCTTTCCATCGTCGTCTTTTGATAATTACATCCGGGTAGCAACCGGAGTCTTCATCTCTTTGGAATTATCCATTCCAAACCTTCTTAGAACCTCCTTGGCATATTTGGATTGAGAAATGAAAGTGTCATTACTTCCTTGTGTCACCTGTAAACCATGGAAAAATGTTAGCTCTCTAATCATTGACATTTCAAACTCATTTTTCATGAATTCATAAAACTGTATGCACTGAGCTTCATCTGATCTGCCAAATATTATGTCATCAATATAAACCAGCACCATCATCCTTTGATTACTATCGTTGCTAAAATAAAGATTGTAATCAACTCCCCCACGCTGGAAACCAAGCTTCTTCAAGTATTGATCAAGTCTTGAGTACCATGCTCTTGGTGATTATTTCAGCCCATACAATGCCTTCTTTAGCCTGAAAACTTTGTTCTCATCCTCATGAATGAGAAAATCATCTGGCTATTCAATATACACCTCCTCTTCCAGAACACCATTCAATAATGCGGATTTGACATCTATCTGGAACACTTTGAAATTTCTTTTCACTACTATGGCCAAAAATAATCTGATTGTCTCCAGCCTTGCAACCGGTGCAAATGTCTCATCAACATCTATACCCTCAATCTGGGAGTATCCCTTGCACACTAATCGTGCTTTTTTCCGAATCATTGTTTCATATTCATTCATGTTGTTGCGATAGACCCATTTAGTCCTTATCACATTCTTGTCTGCTGGCCTCGAAACAATCTCCCATGTCTGGTTCTTCTCAATCTGATCAAGCTCTTCATTCATAGCCTGAACCCTGTTTTCATCTTCAGCTGCATCGGAAAAACATTTCGACTCCACCTGAGATAAAAACGATGTTTTCTATAATGACTTCATTCTTAGAGTCTAAACTAGAGCTATCTAATCACCAATGATATTCTGCCTATCAATTTCAGCTCGACTCTTTGGCTTCCTTGCAGACACAGACTTGACACTTTCTTGTTCATCATCCGTATCTTCTTCTGAGTCAGCCTCTGCCACTTCTGCTCCCGCTGTGTTGCTTACCTCATCATCACTTTCATCCAGAAACTGTTCACTTAGTCATTGAGTATTCTGTTCATTTTCAACTATAGTTACATCATTGCTCTCAACAATTTTTCCCAGCCTTTTGTTGAAACATTTATATGCTTTTCTTTTCCCTGAGTAGCCAAGGAATATCCCCTCATCTCCTCGTGCCTCAAACTTCCTGTGATTTTATTTGTTGAGAATGAAACACTTACTTCCAACGATTCCAAAGTATTTCAATGGTGGATTATTTCTGTACCACAGTTCATACGGAGTCTTCCCTTGCTTTGGACACAACAGAGAACTGTTCGAAACATAAACCGATGTCAAAGTTTCTTCCTTCCAAAAATTTTCCGGTAGGTCTTTATCAATAGGCATCGTTCTGGCCATGTTGTTGATGATCCTATTTCTCCTTTCAACCACTCCATTCTGTTGGGGAGTTCTTACTGATGAAACTTGATTCCTTATCCCATGTTTCTCGAGGTAGTTTTCAACTTGATTGTTTGTGAGTTCCGTACCGTTATCAGTACGAAAATTCAGAATTTTCTTCCCAATCATCTTTTCTGATTCTCTCCTATACTGCTTTATGTAACTGAACACCTCTGTCTTATGGGTAATGATGAATACCCAGGCCATTATTCTATAGTCATCAATGAAAATACATAGTACATTTTCCCATTTATATCTCGTGGTTAAATAGGT
Source organism: Viscum album (assembly GCA_963277665.1). Lineage (NCBI taxonomy): Eukaryota > Viridiplantae > Streptophyta > Magnoliopsida > Santalales > Viscaceae > Viscum > Viscum album. The sequence goes on along the minus strand of OY728164.1, from coordinate 2,010,683,404 downwards.
CCACATACATCAGCATGTACCAATTCGAGCACTCTAGATGATTTCTGTTCCTTTGTCTTGTATGTTTTTCTGATGATCTTCCCTTGTTGACAAGCATCGCATGTATAAGCATGATCACGTGATAGTTTGGAAAGGTCTCTAGCAGCATCACACTTTACCAGATCTTCCATAGATGGTTGGCATAGATGACCAAGTCGCTTATGCCACAGCTGGTTTTCTTCCTCTCTGGATAAAAGACATATATCTTTTTCCCCACTTACAAGGTAAAGATTTCCCTTTGTCCTTTTTCCTTGCAGAACAACTGCCCCATATTTTCCCGTGATAGTACAGGTCTTCTTGGTAAACCGTATAGAATGTTCTGAGTCACACAATTGACTGACACTGAGCAAATTGTGACTGAGACCTTCTACAACCAAGACATCAGCACGTCTAATTTCTTTGCGCCCAAACCTAGAATTTCCCGATCCAATTATCTTCAGGCCTTCATCATTTCAAAACTTGAAAACTCCTTCTTTGTCATATTTTATGCTTGTAACCAGATCCTTGTTTCCTGTCATGTGAGACATACAACCACTATCAAGAATCCACACACCAGAACGATTTGATTCTTTAAGGGAAATTTCAGCAACTACTGCCTTCTCTTATATTTTCTTCTTGGTCCATATTTTTGTCTCCATACTCGGTATAGATTGAGAATCATGAACATTCTCATAGTACGATAGACCAGCTTCATCTTGCAGAGCTTCAAATCTGTTCTGATCTTTTAACTCACTTGTCAGTTTATTGATCTGCTTCTTGTGAACATTTTGATTCTGCTTTTGCACATTTCTCTGAATGATCGAAGTGCAGTACCTAGGAATGTTCCCAAATCCTCCGCACCAAAAACAGTTTCCTTCAAAAAATGTTCTGGAAAACCGTTCTCTGTTTGGCTCCCACCTTTGTTCATGTTCCCTTCTATATCTCTTGGCTATGGAACACACATACTGTGAATGTCCCATCTTCCCACAACAATAACACCTGATATAAGGTGAATTCCTTTGTGTTACTTCAGCACTAAGATTTTCCCTTTGTGACTTCTGAATATTCTGATTCTGTTTTGTGCCCAAATCAACATTCAATTTCGGGACGGGTGCTTGCAGTCTGACATTAACTGCCACAGATTTTTGTTTCTTATCATGCCCTGAATCAACCTTAGCATTTGATCTTTCTTGCTGCTTCACTCATACTAAACTATGAGCCTCCTCTTTCATCTTATTTGTCTTATGAATGGCCTTCTTTTCTAATATCACATTGGGAGTCAATATTTTTTCTTGATCCTTCATTTTTCATCGCAGACTGACCACTTCTTCTTCAAGCTCTTTGATACGTCTGACCTGCTTCTTTCCTGTGTTAGTCAAACAATCAATTTCCTTCTTTTGTTCCTCAATTTTAAGCTTATGCTCAACAATATTTTCTAAGCTCTCTGGTGTTGAGGATTTTAGTATTTCAATTTCTTCTAACAGCTCTGACTTTTCTTTATCCTTTTGTTGCATATAGAGTTTGGCATCACGAACCACTTTATTGGATTTCTTTGTTTTGGCTCTCCAAACATCTATCTCCTCAATAGTTTCTTCCAATTCGACTTCCATATCAACTCTCCCTTCAATTTCTTCTTCTTCTTCAGCGTCAGCTTCTTCCTTTTTCTGAGAACTACCTACAATCGCCAACAAGGCATTTACCCCACGATCTCTGCAATTTTCTATCTACTCAACCTCTTCATCCTCAGACTCATATGAACTTTCAAATTCTTGTGAAAGAAGATTCTTCTTCTTGAAGAAATTTCTCTCGAATTGTTTCTTCCCTTTCAAAAACGCTGACGTCTTCTTCTTGGGAATTTCAACTTCATTATCATCATTATCGTTATCTTGAAACTTCTTGGGGCATCTTGCAGCAAGATGACCAACCTTTCCACCTAGAAATCATGCTAGTGGAATTTTACCTTTAAACTTTCCTCTTCCTCTTTGCAGATTTGAAGAAAGGAATGACATCACCTCATATGTCTCTTTATATTCTTGAGGATCTTCAATGGTGAGCTTCTTCATGGCCTTGAATGCCACTTCTTTGGATTTCCCCTTTTCCACAGCCTCTTTTTCATCATTCCTCATCTCATATGCAACTAAGTTACTGTGAAAGTTTTCCAGTGTCAGCTCTTTGGGATCTTTATCTTCTAGTACATAAACTTTCAGATTTAACCAAGGTGGAAGCTTCCTCAATATGCGCTTTACAATCTTTATGTCTTCAATGACTTCACCAAGACCTCGCATATCTTCCAAAACAATATTTACCCTGTCAAAAAATGCATTAACAGACTCATTTGGGTTCATCTTCAGATCTTCATACTTATTCCACAACACTTGCCGCTTTGCCTCTCTAACCTTTGTGTCTCCTTCATATATATTCAATAGCTTTTCCCACATGGCATGTAACGTTTTTCATGACATCACCTTTGTATATATAGGATTGGATAGAGCTCCCCCTAAGGCATTAATTGCTTTGGAATCTGCATCCAACTCTCTACGTTCAGCTTCTGATAATGCGCCACTATTAATATCAGCTGTTATTCCATGCATTGCTGCTATGAATACATCCATTCCCAAAGATTGGAAGTAGTGTTGCATCCGATTCTTCCGTAGATGAAAGTTGTTCCTGTCAAATATTGGAATCCCTTTAGGATTGGTGACCTCCATTGAGAGAAGAAATAATATCAACCCTTTCCTCTGATACCAATTGTTAGGTCCACTAGGCTGAGTACCCTGAGAGGGGGGTGAATCAGGGTATGACTAATTCAAAATTAAAGCCCGTTCTGATCTTGTTTCACTGTTAAGAAAAAAACTCTTCTCTCACTTTACTATTACACAATATAAACAGAAGGTAAATCATGCACATGACATAGCAATTTTTACTTGGTTCACTGCTAAGGGCTACTTCCAAGGAGCATACGCCGACAAGTTGCCGGTCGTACCAAATTCCACTATTCTTCACTAGATGTGGATTACAAGGTTCGGGCACAGTCACTCTGTCCCAGTCTCACTACCTTTACAAGGTTTAGGGTCAGCTCACTACTTTCCCAAGGGTCACTCCCAGTTTCTCTCTCTCTGACTCACTGCCGGTGGAGAGGATCACCTTCTTCCTCTTCCTTCACTCACTGATCTGAAAAGGATCCACTCACAATTTATAGACCTGTAGGTCTATTCATTATCACTAAAGAAATTAGCATCCTAAACTATTGATAGATGCTCTGTTGACGTCCAACTTTCACCCACGGATGAATCTCACTTTTCACCGGGTGTACCGGGCAACCCAAATTTTTACGTGCAGCCCTTACAATGCCTTGCGTGCAATTCCTTTGTTTTGTGCGAAATTCACTTTTCGCGGAACACCCCCTTTTACGCGCAAACCTCTACATTGTCTTGCGCTTGCGTGAAATCCACGTTTTGTGCAATACCACTTTTCTGCGCCAACACCAATTTTACGTGCCGCCTTAGCTTTGCGCGCAACACCAGACTTTACGCGCAAAATTCAATTTTACGCACAACTCCCTTGCAAACTCCAATTTCGCGCACCAGATCTCGGGTATTCTCTATGTCTTGAACTCTATCTAATGGAGGGGGTCACTTCATATTTATAGGAAAAATTAAATCGCGTGAGAAACCCTCCTTGAGCGCGTAATCCAATTTGAGCGTGAAAAACAAATATTCCGCGCAACAGAATTTTGCGTGCACTGCTCCAAGATTTCGTGCACCTCATGCCTTTGACAATTTTCGAACTTCAGACCATGAAACACCTCTTGCGCAAATACTCCATCCCACTATTTCGCGACAACCCGTTGTTTTTCTGCGCATCCCGCTGTTTTCCGTACACCACTTTAATTTTTCGCGCACCACTCAGATTTTGCACGCTCCACTTAATTTTTCCACGCACCTCTTCCCTTTTCCATACCACACCCTTTTCCAGAAACATATCTCTCCATTTTCTGATTTTCAGGCCCACAAATTTGGCAAACACTGGAAAACGACGCCACCTTGTACCTGTTCTTTGTACTGCCTCCAGATCCTCCATTCCTTTTGTCAACATTCTTGATTCAAACATGGATCGTTGACCTCAGCTCTTGAACTTGACATTCCATCATGAAATCCTCTTTGACAACAAATTCATATGTCATTATTTTGCTTTGTCAACATTCACCACTCAGATGTTCACTTTTTCAACAAACACAATCACCACAAAAATGCGTCAATGATACCTTGAGGGATTTTTTCCCATCAAAATATAATGTATACATCTTAAAAGTGAAAAAATGATCATAGTATAAGTTTTGGTATTTTAGAATGTCATAAATATTTTATTTACAATTTCATAATTAATTTAATAATTTAAAATGGAATTGTATTTTCATAAAATATAATCATAAATTGTTACTTTATTGTATTATGGTTATAGAATAATTTTATGGGACCTTGATTACTCTGTCAAGGTGTTACAAAATAAGTTATAGTTTTAGAGTTGTTTTTTAATAAATAATGATTTTAATTAAAAATTAAATTAAAAATATTTAGAAAATTATTTTAGTAAAATGGAGTTCATTTTTAAATTCATAGCATCAATATTAGTTTAGGGTGGATTTATTATATTTTTATAAAAAAATTACTTTTCAGTGAATAGTAAAAATATAGTTTTGAGTTTCAATGTGATTAACGACATCATTAATGATGTAATAATAATTTAATCATTATGGTTGACTTTTTAATAGTAAAATATTTTATTAGGTGTCCCAAGTGGCCAATACCCTAGGAAAATACCAAGGGCAATCCCATGGTTTTGCAAATACCACCGATGAGGTGTCCCTTGGAAATTAATAAATATTCCCTCACTTTTGCTATAAATACCAAGCCATTCCCTCATTAATTTCAAACCAAAATCCTCCTAAATGGAGAACTGGTCATTTACTTCACAATAAGTCATCCTAGGGTTCCCTAAAGCCCCCCAAGGTCCCAACCTTCATGATTTCTAAGTTACTCTTCAAGGTGAGGGATTCTTTCACCCTTATCTTTTAAGTCATAACTTCCTTTATGGTATGTCTCCTGGTTTCCATCTTCTTATATAGGGGTATGTTCTTCTATATCCTTACTATTTTCCATTTCATTTCAAATTGATGAGATACCCTTTCCTCTCCCATCAACTAATTTTCTGAAATTTTAAGTGACGTCGTTAGGCTGCTGAATTTTCGTGAAAGAAAACACATTTTCACTTTTCTTTCAAGTTTCCTTTTCATGTAGTATGTCTTTAAAATATCCAAAAAATGATCTTATTTCTATTTTATTCCATACCTATACTGTATAATTATTAATTTATGGATGTTATAGCCTTTCCCCCTCTCTTTTTAATGTTTTCTAAAACCATGTAATATAGCCATTATGCTTTAGAATTTTCATCTCAAAATATCTCTCTTTTTCTCAAGAAATTATCTATTTTATTTATGTGACCCAAATATATTTTCATTTCTAGGATTATTCATAAATAAATAATATTGATCTATTTTATTCTATAATTTACATACATATAACCCTCAACCCCTTTCCATGGGTTATAAATGACATAATGATCTTATTTTTAAGAACTTTTAAAAACATCATGATTTTGAAGTGAAACCCATTTCATTTACTCTCTATGGGTTATTTATCAAATTAATGATTATGATCTATGTGAATAAAATGAAAAATAAAGACATATTAAGGGTTCGCCCTGATAGCGCTTTAATTAATTGTGTAAATAATTAATCTCTAGAGATGATAAGTTTCACAATACCTTGGTGAACAACCTTGGTAATTTTTAGGACACCTTGGGTATGAACCTTGGTGATATGTTCATGAATGTCTAAATTAAATTTTTTAGCCACATTATCAATTTATTATTCATGTTATTGTTGCTATTATATACCTATTTATCATTCATTTATGATATCCCTCATATTCTTATTGATATCCCTCAAGAACACATGTAATCTATTTCACTTATTTTCCTTACTCAGCCTTCTGCTCACCCTTTCCTTTGATGTATGTATCCATGTTATGAGATGAAGTAATTTTACATAGGATGAACTTTTCAAGAAGCTTTTAAAGGGGATTTAACAGATTTTTTAAGTTTTCATGTTTATTTTCTGGATTTCCAAGACAGTAGACTTTAAAGATCCTATGTTTGTAAAATGAAATGAAAAGTTATGTAATAAAAAGGTGGGATGCCATAGAATTGGAGTTGCATGCAAGATAATAATTTTCATGCAATAAGAGAGTTCTGTGTAAGAAATAATTTTATTGTAAGAGTTATTACATGAAAAAAAATTTAATGGTGCACGCAAGTCAATGATGTTGTGTGCACGACACCCAAAAGTTTTCACAAAAGATTATAAGTTTTGTACATGTAGTAACTTATGCATAAATAAGTTCTTACCAGCTTCTGGGTAGGGAAGTGAATAATTTCTTTGAGAGATAAAATTTTTGAATTCCCCTCAAGAAGAACCAAATAATTACATCACACTATTTGTGATAAGAGGGAACATATGCACTATTGTATTATTTTCATAGCCTTACACAAGTTTAAGGTAATATCCTACCCATTGTATTCCACACCAAAGGATTATTTTCTTGTGAATTGTCTGGTATTGGATTATTTACATACCATAACAAGGAAATAGATACTATTTTTGAGAAGTTAACCTTGAAAATTTTTATGTTCTTGTGGATGTGTGTTTGGATTGTGATCAGAAAGGAATAAGATCTTTAATCGAAGGTGAAGATTGTTTCGAAAATAAAGGAACATAAAAGAAAAAGATATCACTAATTCACCACTCCCTCTCTCAGTGATACTTGGATCCTGACTGGGAAATTTCATAATTTGGGGCATCATAACCATACCATCAAGTCCATGTTCAAACACAACTTATATAAATGGGTAAGGCCTCAACCAAATACCCAATCTATTTTTTCTCATAAGACCTACTGATGCATCGAGGGGCTATGGGAGGCCATAACCATCACTTATTAAGTATAATTCATTCTTCATATGAAATTATTTAAACAAGATCAACTTAAACATTCATATTGAAAACTAGAATATTAAATGTTAATAAATTCCCCAATAAATAAACATAATCATAAACCATCTAGAGTAATATGGTGAATGGTGTCAATATAGAACATCCACGATAAAACTGATCATAAACAATCCAAATAAATAATAAGGATGATATCAATAAATCTTATCCCTAGTAGATCATAAGTCAAATAAATTTTTGATGTCATTGATTAATATAAATACCATAAAAAGGTTATATAAAAAATCTCTTAAGGAAAATATCATTTTCCCTTTAAAAATATTTTAAAAACAAAAAGTTCGTAAAATATTTTCAAAATAACCTTTGAAAATTATAAATTAATATTTAAAATATTGATTGGTTATAATGGTGAGGATTTTTTTACACTTGGAACATGTTAAAAAATGTTCCTGTCACATTTTCAATAAAACCAAAATGGGCCTTATTTGTAAAATGGCTTGAATATTACCTTTAATTTTTTAAAAAAAATCATGGGTAAAAATTTCATTGATAAATAATTTTGGATAATTTTAAAAAAAAAATTGAAAAAAACATGGACATGGAAGAAGAAATGAGTTTTGACCGAAAAGAGAGATAAAGTTGGATTTTATTAAAATAATATTCTCAAAATATTTAAGTACTGAAGAGAGAGAAATAATATTATTATTTTAAAGATTCATGAATAAAAATAGGATAATAAAATTCATTAGTTTATTGCATTATATATCTTAATATTTCATCATCATAAATTTAATAATAAACAATCCTGGTAAATAGGGAGATTGTAAAATAAACTCTTACCACTATGGTAACATTTGAATCATAGTCCCCATTTATGAAATAACTTCAAATAAAAAATTAAATATCCTGAATATAAATTTATTCATGATATAACATATAAAATGGTCATTATATAAGCCAAAAAAAATAATTAAGTGGTGAATATGGCATATGTCTCACGAAAGTAAAAGTGAGATGAGAAACCCTTATTACTAGTTTGATTTCCTTCTTATGTGTCCAAGACTCCTATATAATAGATATAGGTTTATTATAAATATATTAAATAACCAAAATCATATATTTTATACCATATATGATTTATTTATAGTCTTTCATCACCCGTTTATTAATATTTCTTTGTTAAAATCACTATTTTGAGTGATAATTACATCGTTTTTCATGTATGCTTTGGTTTGATAATTTATATCCTTTCACTTGGATCATGGTAAAATTAGATCCATAATGTTATAAATTATTTAAATATCATATAAATTCATTATATATGTAATTATGTTAATCTATAAAAGTTAGATATTGAAAATGGATTACATTGTTCATATATATGGTAAGTCGTGTGTACGCACAAACGTTGTTTCCATTTTTTCTCGACAGATGGAATGAAAGGAAGATAAATATTAATTAACCATTAAAAAAATTATTATGTTATATATATAATTTATATTAGTAAAATATATCCTTATTACCATCCATGTAAAAATAAAATGAAAAACATTTCACATCGCAACATTGAGGCGATAGTCCACACGTATGCACAAGTGACATTAGTGTTTTCAAAAAGGTTTAAAATTAAGAAGTTACATGTGATAATATATTTACAAAAGTATTATTAGGTCATAAATATAATATATATTCATTAACTTTATCCTTAATATCTTTCATTTAGAGTGTATGTGAAAAATGAATCACATCACTTCGTGAGGTGGTAGTTCGCCTTACACACGAGCGATGTTATCGTATCCCTTGACGAATGGAAAATAAGGAGGTATATGTGATAAAATAATTAAAGAATTATAAAAATTTCATAAATATAATATAAATATTTTAAATACATTATTATATCCATCCAATAAAGTTGGTGATGGAAAATAAATTACATAGGTCTGTGAGGCGGTAGTCAGCCATACACATGATCGACAGTTTCATTTCCCATTTGATAGAAGTGGGGATGGATATTTGTTATGTAATTAAAATAATAATATATAATAATATATTATATACATTTTATATTATATTATCATAGTTTAATATTTTTTCAATTATGTGTAATAAAAAATTAAACAAATACACACGTTTAAGAATGTTACCTCTTCTTCGAAGAGCCTCTTTTGGCTTATAACTAAATAATTCATAGAAAGGATTACTAATAAAATTATTGAATCTAGGATGTTGGTAGGTAATAAATGAAGATATTTAGAAATTTATTGGATGAAATAAATGTTTTTCTAAGTGTGAAAAGGGAGGATAGGGAATGGCCTTTTATTAGTGGGGGAGAGGACACACATGAAATTTTTTAAAAGATAAAGTGATGTCCAAATGCTTCTCAAGATATAAGCCCATAAAGTGGATCACTCTATACCCTTATAGGTTTTAAATTCTAAATATATCCATCCAATTCGTTTTATAAATGTCTTATATCATTTTTAACCCTTATCTTCTTAGTTTAACCCTCAGTAAAGCCATTTTTACCTTAACTACGATAATTAATATTTACTATTTCTATTATTCAACTATTGTAAAAAAAAATAAGATTATATTATTAAATGATATTAATTATGATGATTAAAAATATGGAATCTAATTTTCAAATTTAAATTCACCAAAGTTTCATAATTCAATTTAAAATTCAACCCACAAACGCATCGAAAAAGGGTTTTTCTAAAGAAGAACATTCAAACGCTTAAAAAGTTTTTATATCATAATTCAATATGAAATTGATTCCAATGAATAAAATTAGTTAAATTGTAATATAATTGAACTAATTTTACTTTAAGACCAATTTTAAATATAACGTATATTTTTAAATAATTTAATCGAAATGGAAGTTTTCAATAAAAATCAATATTTTCACTATTCATAAAATAAATTAATCTTTTCAGAATATTCTTAAATATTCACCCAAAGATAATTTTGAAATTTATATTTCAAATTAAAGTTTATTTTTTCAAATAATCTTTATAAAATTGGTAAATTTTAATTTTAAATTTTGTCCACTAAGCGTGATGAAACCTCCTTTTAGAAAAATACAAATTTTCAGAAAATATTTATTTTTTGTTCCAATTGTTCTAATTTTATATATAATCAATATATAATCATTGAATAAATTTTATACAAGTGTTAAACATATAATTTTCATAATTTAATTTTTCTTATTCATACCCTCCAACATAATAGCTAAGTCAGAATGGTAATGTTTAAAAATAATAATTTAATAGAGTATTGTGTTTCATTTAAACCCAATGTTGCATGCATCGTAAGCTATCAATAAGATTAAATTTAAAAGAAATATATTTCATGGGTCACTTAAGCTTTGTTTTTGTGTCACATACTCTATCGAATGCAATTTTCTTCTTTTAGAATATTAGGGTTTATAAAAGTTAATAGGATGATTTATTTTATTAATATATGTAAGAATATATATGTGAATAAAATATGATCATTGGAAATATAATTATCAAAAATATGGTCATTAGAAATATAGTGATTGTAAATATGTTCATTGGATATATGATATTTCTGTGTATCAAATGGGATAGTTTTGTAATAGGAAATAATAATGTAATTTAGGAATGAAATAAAGAGATAATTTTTAATTAATCTATTTTATTCTAAAAATGTATTTTTATGAATTATATTATTATTATTATTAAATAATTATATTATTAACAAAACACAATAAATATTTTAGTAAAAATGGATTGATAAAATTAAATGATCAATCATTGAATAATTAATTTTAATAGTATATGGTTATAATTATTTAATATTAAAAATAATATTTTTAAAATAAATATATTTTTTATGTAATGGTTCATGCCTTCCCAACCCATTAATTTTACATTTTGGGAGTTATGATTGTTTCAGAGGATTCTTGAGGAGAGTCCAGTGGGGTTGGAGATATGATAGAACTGAAATAGGTCATTCATGTTGGAAAAGGGTAGTTCATGACATTAGTTTGTTTTTTACAGAATGTGAGGATGGTGAATACAAGGATTGTATGCAGTAGTGAAGTAGTCTATGAAAATTGAATTCATGTTGTGAGATTAATTTAGGCCAAATAACTATGAACTTCAGTGGAAGATGGAAGATATGGGAATTCATGCCTTTTAATAGTTTCACATATTTTAATTTATGGACCCCTTGGAATTCAAGACATGAATATGGAACTCACACAATGAATATGGGGACTTACATCTTGTTTATAATTTTGATGTCTGGACGAATCGCTTCATTCGGTTATCTATTCCTCTTGGTTTTGGCAGAACCCTAGAAGGGTTTTGGAGGTCTTCCAACCCACATTATTCTTACCTTAATATTTAAATGGTTGATTTTTAGCGATCTGAGGTGAGTTTTTCTCCTTTCTCTCTATTTTTCCTTATTTTATTCTTTTGAGATTTCACTATAGTGTTTTAGTTTTGGTTTGGGGTGTGTTTGGTTTGAATTTTGATGATCCCTTAATGTGGTGTAGGTTTATCCATGGTTTCTCTTATGTGTTTGTGAATTGATATTTGTTTCTTCTTCACCCATTGGTGTACATTGAGACCAGAAAGCTTCTTTGAGGTAGGTGATCCTCGTTTCCACCTTATTTATGTGATATATTTAGGATTTACATGATATTTATTTCCTTTGGGTGGATATTAAGGGCCATCATATTAATATAATAAATTATAATAATTGAAATTTATTGTTATGGGGAGAGATCAGATTATTTACTGGTTTGATATATGTTATTAATGATATTGTTCATACTTGTTTACAATACTAAAAATAGAATCTATTGGGAGCCTTTACTTCATTGTAGATGACATGTTTTAAGACCCATGTTTTGTTTTTGTGTGATCACGCCCTAAATAAAAGGATAATAGAAATATATTTGGCTAATAAAATTTTCCCCCATAGAATTTGGTTTGTGTGATAATACCCATGTTAATTAAATAAGTATTGTGATGAAATCCCTTGAATAATTTGTGGAATCCAGGTTGTGTTGTTATTGTGTGTGATTACTTATTCTGTTGCCTTATGTGTTGTAAGCCATTGTGAGGTGGTGGAAATGACTGGCTAGGATTTGTAGTGCATGGGACTATGATGTGGTGGTTGATTGGCATTGATGTGATGTGAGAAGTTGTTTAATTTTATGCATAATAGTTGTGGTGTGTTGTAGTTATGGCGCACAATGGGGATGATCTATGGTGGTGATGTGTGGTAGTTATATGAATTTATAATTTGTGTTAGTTTTGTTGTGATATGTGGTTGGGATGTGAAGTGTGTGGTTTTTTGGTGAGATGGATTGGTCTATGTGGAACGTCAATGATAGTTGATGTGAGGTGTTGTGGTGATGGTTGATGTGAGATGATAAAATTGTTGTGTGGTGTGGTTATGTTAGTTTCATTATTAGAAATGGAATAAATGATGATGATGAATTAAATCAATAAATTAATGTGGTGGAAACTAATGTTTGGTAAATGGATTAACGAATTGGTTAAATAAATGAAAGGGATACTGAGTAAAAGTGGTAAAAGTTATAATTGAAAGTTGGATATGTTTTGTGGCTTGTGTGGTGTCTATGTGGTGTGGCATATAGTGGTGGAAGAATTTGTGATGGTTGATGTATGGTATGATGGTGGTGAGGTGTCTTTTTCTAGTGTGGTTGATTTAAACTCATATATTGGGTGTTGTGTGCTATTTATATATCATCCATTGTGTGTTATTTATATATGCACCCCACCCAAGTTTGATAACATTACAAAACACTCAAAGATTGTTGGTTTTAGGTTTTTTCCACAACATCTATGATGGTGGTGATGTTAATGAATGGTTACCCACTCTTCCCCACTCTTCCTTCAGTAATGATAGCCTAGGTGTCTTCAGGAGAGATGTGTAGTGATGGCCCAGGAGTTCTTGGATGAAATTTTATGTGATGAGGTTATTATGAGATGTTATATTTGGGGGGGTTCATCAGTTAGTATAGTATATGGTAATGTGGTTTATTTCATTCATGTTCATGATACCCTACAGTTTTAGTTATGTTATGAGATGGGGTGTGATGGACCAGGTTTCTATGGGAGAGATGAGATGTGATTATTCATGATTCTATCACTAGATGTTATACCTTGAAATGGTGAGGTAAGTAATAATGTGTCTAGACTCACATTAGATAAGGATGGTATGTGATGTGATGTGATACGATATGTATAGAAGATATGAGAAAATAGGATGTTCAAACATTGGGGAATGAGAGCGGAAAATTAGTTGGAAAGTGGAAGTGGGGATCCTTTATTTTTTATTATCTTGATGTTATATTTTTATATTGGATATATGATTTGGTGAGTGAGTCTTGGTGAGGCATGGATTTTTTGGTTATCCTTATTAGGAGATTTTTTATTCTACAATTTGTTCACTAGTTTATTAGAATTCTCTTTTCACATGTGCAATTGATACCTTATTTATTCCTCAACTAAGTATACATGTATGCTCACTCTATGTATATATACTATTTTTTAGGTTTTTAGAAAGACTTTGGGGACTGATATTGAAATTTCTATCTGTGGTTGGAGCTTTTGATGATCTTTTGTTATAAGACTTTCCTTTGGTACTCTAAATTAGAGAGTTTTATTTATATTAGATTATTTTTGTACATGCATTTTATGATAGTTTTGGGATTACTTTCATATTATCTGTTGGATTTTTTAGGTGGTATTTTATCATGTATTCCAATTCTATTTTACATATAGAGGGAAATACCTCCCATAAAGGAGGTTATTATACCCTTGATGCTTGTCACCAACCTGAGGCCTACAGGAGGAGGGACTTATGGGGTCATTATCTCTCTTTATTCATTATAGTATCTTTAGAAGGAGGGGTCATAACAAAGTGGTATCAAAGGTTTGGTTTAAAGATATAATGGAGTTTGGATTTTGGTACTTTTAGGGTTTTCATTGGTTGGTAAGGTAATGTTTCCAATTGATCATGGTTCATGACATAGTCCATGAAGACCATCTTGGACACTATATTTTAGCCCCCCCCCCCCATGATCTGGTTCATGGAATTTTATCTTATTGAATAACCAATTAAGGTGGACATGTTTGTAGGGTATAGACCTAAGAGAGGTTCATGAAACATGATTTTCCATGCTTGTGTATGAATTGGGTTATTGTGGTGAAATAAAATGAATTTAATAAATAAACTTGTGATAATATTTCATGCTAATAAGCTTATTAATTCTCCTTGATTTTAAAGAATGTATCATGTTCTTCATCAATGAATAGATCAGGAAGTTATGTTTCAATAGGCTGATCCATTTGATCATTATAATGTTGACCTTATAGAGGAGTATGAGGCATGGTATAGATCCTTGTGTTCCTTTCAGTGGAAGAGTTATGGAAAGTATAAGGGGAATATCTATGATCTGGAGATGGAGAATTTGTTGGAGGAGAATGAGATTACTTTTATTCTAATCTGAGCATGTGCACAATTCTAGGTTCTGTTGAATGTTAGTTAGTTGTGGGGAGCTATTCATTAGTGGTGTATGATGTTTCTTGGTGACCATAAAGAGGAGTATGTGTTATGGATTTAATTTTAGAGGGAGTTCTAGGTGGAGTTCCTATCATCGAAGATGACAGAAGCTAAGATATTGTAGCTTCTCTCTATTTAACAAGAGTGATTGAGTGTTATGGGGCTTGGAATCATATTCAAATACCTCCTTCACATTTCTCTAGATTTTTTCCCATATGAGGAGTCTAGATCATGGTGTTTGGAGGAGGCTTTCACCCAATGATTAAGTATGTGGTCACTCCATTTACACTTCCTACATATTTAGAGGTGTGTAAAAAGGTAGAGGATATCAGGTTGATTCCTTCCTTGGGAGATGATCCCTAAGAGAGAGTCAAGTATGGAGTCTCAAGTACTAGTGTTTCAAGTAGTGGGTTGTGGGTGTTTAGGAAATCGAGGTTTCTATTATTGGGGAACAAAAAATGGAAAATCACTTTCATTTCTTAAGGGGAAGGTGGATCTTGAGTAACTACTAGAGGATCCCATTTTCATGTAATGTTTTTAGAGGACATGGGGACCACCATGATCAGTACTCTACCACCCAACTAGGGTAGTATTAGGTGGGTGTTTAGGTACTATTTCAGCAGTGGTAGCAGTTTCCTCTGAGGTAGTTTCAAAAGAAATGGCCATTGATCTATTCTCAACAGTTGAGGGAATGTGGTGTTTGTAGAAAATAGACTCATGATGGTCCTTTCCCATTATTAACGAGGCCAAAGAATGGTCATGGATTCCACTAGTAGAGAGGAATATGATCTAGTCTTAGATAGATGCACAAATTAGAGGTAGTAGCACCAGTATATCCAGGAATTGTTTGATGTATGATTAGTTTATATTTTACCCCTATGTGTTCCTTGTTTGATTCAGGAGCCTCACACTCCATTCTTTCTCCTAATTTTATCCATATACCGGTACTTTTGGTGAAGATTATTCCAGTTCCCCTAGTTTAATACACACTATTTGGTGGTCAAGCTTCTTTATTTTATGTGTGCTGAAGATGTAGACTGGTGATAGGGTAGAAAAAGTCAGTGGGAGACATCTTATTTATAAAAATAAAACCATACAATATTATCCTTGGTGTAGATTAGTTGTATTCCATGCATGCTTTCATCAAATATTTATGGAGATTTTCATTTTCTGATGTGGAGGGCCAATGAGTGGCGTTCATTAGAGTGAAAGGTTATCAAATTAGTGGTGGGAAAGTGGGCCCTCTTTTTTCATAGTTGATATAGTTATCACTATAAGATTAGGTTGAGGGTTTTCCCAAGGTTTTGGAGTAGTTATAGAATATTTTACCATATGAGGTTATGAAACAACCCCTCAATGTGATGTAAACTTTATTATAGATCTATATCTAAGTGTATCTCTGATTTCAATGTCTGTCTATCAAATGGTGTCTAGGGACATAAGAGAGTTGAGGTTGCGGGTGGATGATCTGATGTATAGGGGTTTCATCCGACCCAGTGTATCACCATGGGATTCTTCAGTGTTGTTCTCTAAGAAGGTGGAAGGTAGTATGAGGTTGTGTATAGACTACTAGAGATTTAATCAGGTGATGGTCAATAACTATTACCCTCTTACAAGGAAAGATGATCATTTTGAGAAGATAAAAGGATCTAGTTGGTTTTTAAATGATCAATCTGAGGTCTATATGTCACCAAATGAGGGAGAAATATGAGGATATCCCAAAGATAGACTTCAGATGCAGGTATAGGAACATAAAGTTTATGTTCATTTCGTTCATAGTTATAAACACACCAACCATGTTTATGGGCCTCATGAACTCTTTATTATATGGGTTCTTAGACTGGTTATTCATTGTGTTCATCAATGATATATTGGTTTACTAAATTTCATAGGAGTAGCATTTGAAGCATCTCATAGTTATTTTACAGGTCTTTAGAAACCACTATCTCTATGAAAAGTTATCAAAGTGCGAGTTATGGATGTGATAGGTGTGTTTCCATAGACATGTGGTTTCTCAATAGGGTGTGGTAGTGGGTCCATTGAAGGTTGAGGAATTTGTTTCTTGTGTAGTAACTAAGAACACGGTAGAGGTTCATAGTTTCATTGGTCTTGTTGGCTATTAGCAGAGGTTTGTACCTAATTTCTATCAAGTTTTATCCTAATTAATAGCTTTTACAAGGAAGGACTAGGCTTTTGTGAGGACTGATCAATTCTAAGAAGTGTTTGGTTATTTGAAGGAGATATTGTTCAGTGATCCAGTGTATTGGTTTCTGGAGGAGGGTGTGATGTTTGAGGTTTATAGTGATTTATGCCATCAAGTATTGGGATGAATGTTGATGTAGTAGAGGGAAGGGATCAATTATGGTCCTAGGCTGTTATATCCCCATCATCATAACTATTCCACCCATGATCTGGTGTCTGTGGAAGTTATGTTAGCACTAAATTTTTGGAGACATTGCCTAATTGGAAAGATTTTTTTGGTTTTCACAGACCACAAAAGCCTAAAATATGTTTTCTATTAGTGATATTTGAATCTGTGATAGTGGATGAGGAAGGAGTTTAGTCAGGATTATGATTTTGATATCTCTTATACTATTATAAATGGTAATGTGGCTTCCAATTAATTGAGTTGGATGTCCTATAGAGAAGTGTATTGGGAGTCTGGTGATGTTTGGAAAGGGATGGAGTATCTTGTAGTGATGCATCCTGATGTTGGAGAGAGAAGTGGCAAAGGTTGTCTTCATCAGATGACTACATTGTCATATTTAATGCTATAGGTGAAAGAGTGTCAATAATGGGACTCAGAGGAAAATTTGATGTGTGAACATGTTGAAAATGGTGATGCCCCTAATAGATGATTAAAGGATGGACAGAACTGGGTATTGTTACATGGGAGGTTGTTTGGTCCACAGAAGATGCATGAGGAAGTTATTCATGATTTTCAATAACCAAATTTATCGATACATCCTTGTGTTAAAAATATATATCATGGCTTGGGGAGATAACTATGTTGTTTGAGGTTGAAACAGTCAATGGAATAGTTTGATGAGAGGTGTCTGGTTATTCAACAAGTGAACAAGGAGAACCTTGTTCCTAGAGGTTTCTTGTAGTCATTTGATGTTCTTGAGTGGAAACGGGAGGACATCTCTATGGACTTCTTCACAGGGTTACCTCATGCTTAGGTTTTTTTATGCAGTTTGGGTGATAGTGGACTGAGTAGAGAAGTTGGATCATTTTTGTTATGATTTTTTAGTTGAGTGCAATAGATGTTTTGGTGAGGTGGTATGTGGATTATGTGGTTAGGATTCATGTGGAATTAAGGAAAATCTTCCATAATTGGGATCCTCATATTACCTTTCTATTCTAGTGGGTATTGTAGCATTATTTTAGCTCCCTGTTATTCCATAGTAATTTTTTCCACCCTTAAAAAGACGGGAATATGAAGTAGACCATCTTTGTAACTCCCCAAGATTTCATGAGATATATTCTTTTAATTTATTTGATGTCATGTTTTTTTTGACACATTAAGAATATCTTTCACTACATGCAATACTATATTATTTTTCAATATACACAACATTATGCTTGGCTTGTGATACACACTATTTCGAGATCTTTTGGTAGAATTCAGTTTACACAAAACGGAGTTTAAGAAAACAAATAAATATTATTATGTTTCCTTATAAACTAATAATTATAACAGTGGGTTTGAATAGTATTAATGTAATTACAAAAATATTCTTAATTCTTTGGTGAGAAATTAATCACAAATGAAAATAAAACCCTTTTAAAATAAAAGGAATTTTTTTTTTCTGAAAAAATATTAAAATGAAAATTAGTGAGTTCATAAAATCACTCTAGGTGGATTTTATTAATGAAATATGTTTTCAATATATTCAATATAATGTTTAAAATTCATCTTATATGTTTTCTAGATATTATATAATAAAAAATTCAATTTTTAGGATAAAATAAGTATTTTTCAAAAAATGCATTTTTTCACCTTTTGATGGTACACCCATTTTAAATATAGTTTTTGAAACTTTTATATGCTTTATTTTGGAAAATAAACTTCTTATTTGGAATCAAGATATTAAAATTTAGTTTGGATAAATTTTTGGTATATTTCTGGTAAATTTCATATTTAAATGAATAGTGAAAAATACTGTATTTTAATTCAAAATTGTTTTTTTTTTCAAATTAATTATTATTGTTATATTATCATTTTAATTGGTTTTAAAGTATAATTATTTTAATTTTTTATCATTTAATCCAATTTTGTTCATTTTAAGTAATTTTACATTGAAATTTTTTATAAACACATGTTAATATTTTGATAGTTTTTACTTTTTAAAAAGTCCTTTTATGGTTCCCTCCACGAGATTAATTTAAATTTAATTACTAAAAATTATTTATTTAAAATTTTAAAAAATACATTTCATATTATTAATAATTGGGTCTATATATGTTAATAAGTTAATTTTGTTTTTTTTTATATTAGGAATAGTAACTACGATAATTTTTATTTAACACGATTAAAGATAAATCTGGTAATTTAGGTAACAAATTAATATGATAAGGACAATAAAATTGCACTAAAACCTACAAAAATCCTATTGGATGAGTAACCATCGAACCTTAACACATATGGATTTTAATTTACCCATTTAATGAACTTTTCTCCATGGAAATTTTATAAATATTATTAAAATAAAAGAAAGTGACATGAAAGGGACAAAATGTCACCCTCTTATTTCTTATAAGTATAATAATTTTAATTTAGTGATAAACATGATAAAACATTGATAATAAATATTTTCCAGAAATATAACAAAATTATCTACATCTGGGTAATTTATTTAGAATCTTTAGATACTAAAAAATAACATTAATGTCTTATACAATGATGATGCAGAAATTGTTTAAATGATGAAAAATCAATAAACTAGTTTTTATTAAAATGATAATAACCATTAAAAGACACAAAAACTTGACAAAATATTATTTTTAAAGTATATTTAGACCATAATCATTCAAGGGTCTAGTTATTCACCATTTTTACCCACATAGAAAGGATTGTTACATTTATATTATTTTATTTAAAGTAGAGTAAAAGTTGTCACTTTCATATTTTTTATACCATATAATTTTAAATATAGGGTTAAACAAAATATATATTCAACTATAAATACTATTCTATAATTAAGAAAGTGTATCTTAATCATGTTATTTTATTTTTAATTTTTTGTGAACAAATATATGTATTAAATAATTAATCAAAAGTGATGTTGTAATTATTTTATTAACGGAAATATAAAATGAATGATATTAAAATTATTAAAATAAATATCATTTTGGAAAATTAATATTTAAAATGAATTTAATATAATACCTTGACCCCTTAAGTATATAAAAAATTATTTAGGGTTATAATCATATCTTGATATGTTTAAAAATCCATGAAATGAATAGTGTCAAAATTGACACTTGATATTTTATCAAAATAATTTTTTATTAAATTATTAAAAATCATAAGAAATATTTAAAATAAAAAATAATAATAATATGCTATAAAATATTATAAATTATTTATTTATAGTTTATTTGACATTAAATAAGTAAAATTAAAAACATTTAATATTGGAAAAGTTGTTACCTTGGTAAAAATTAAAATAGATAATTAAGGATTAATTAAAAAGATAAGGTTTAATTTGACATTAAAATCATTTCTAAGATTTATTGGTTGATGATATTGAAATATTATCATATATTATATTTTAATATATCTTATTTTTTAGGTATTTGAATTAATTTTGAAATTATTATAATTTAATATTTTTAGAAATTCCAAAAGTGCCCCTCACCTCAATTATAAAAGGGAACCACCTCCCACAAATCTTCACACACTTTGAGCCTTTAATATCAAAAAACCTCTACCCATTTACCTTATAAACATCCTTAGTTACATTCTAGATGTTATGGTCTTGTCAAAAGGCCAACTCTAGTGTTTCTAAGAAGAGATTTAGAGAGTGATCATTGAAGAAGATGTAACTTCCTTACTAACTTTTCAAAATAATTTATTTTTATACTTCCTCTTATTTTGTTGTTTACATTATAATATAATAAATCTAGTATTAAATATATGATTATATGTTATTATTTTTATGGAACAATTATATTTCACTTTCTATCCATCCAATGAGAAAAATGAAATCACCACGTGTGCGTACGTACGGCCTACCGTCTCCACACTGTGCTGTAATCTGTGTTTCATCACCACTTTATTTGGATCGGTATAATGATTGAATTAATATACATATATAATAATTATAACATGATATTCATTCTATAAATAACATATATACCATTCACTTCCATAATTATTACTATTAAGGAAATGATAATATCACTTGTGTGTACGTACGGACTACCGTCTCCACAATTCGACGAGATTAATTTTCCTTATTCACCAATAATGAATGATTAAATAAATGTATTAAATGAATAAATATGAAATATACTACCTTAATTACATTCTTAAAATTATTTTAATATAACCTATGAAGAATTTATTGGACTTATACGACAACACATGGTTAGAAAAGATGAAACAATTAACACTTGAAAAAAGAGTAATAATAAAATATTATTAAATGGGTGATAATATTATAATATATGATATAATAAATATAAATATGGTTTTTTAATAATATAATAACATTATTTAATCAATTATACAGAGGTTTTTTATACATATAAAGGAACACCGACCTAAGGTAAGGGAATTTCATCTCACTTTGTATTTCTTTGAGATGCATGCCTTATTCACCACTCATTTCTTTTTTCTGGTGTACATACAATGCATGAATATATTATATGAATTTTTTACTTTAATTTATTGGTATTTATATATCCATTTTATGATCTCTTACCAAATTAGTATGGTAGTTTTTATCTTAATTTTCCTTCCTTGACACACATGGTATGTTATGCACCTATGTTCTTATACGAGTTGTATATACTTCCATTTGACATGTTATATTAGTAATATCCTTCTTTTCATGATATTATAAGCTTCCTTTATTGATATTATTTCATGGGGAATCGTGATTCAAATTTTTGAATGTGGTATGGGACACATTGAAATGTTTGGAGAGTATTTTCCTCAAGAAATGTTTTTAAAAGGTCTCTTCAACTCATTTTAAAGGAAAGTGATTTAAATAAATGTTTTATGTTCTAAATTTTTCCATTATATGTTTTAAAATATATTTTCAAAGAAAAAGTTTTTGTTATGAAAATCATTTTTCAAAGAAAAAGGGATATTTTCCTCAAGAACTGTTTTCAAGAGTTCACTCAAAATTATTTTCCATATAAAACCATGTTATTTTATGTTATATATGATTTATTTGGGATATGAACCAATTATACCATTATTATTCTTTATATTAATAGTTTAAATTTATTATGGATTGATACTTATGAATTTTATTACTTTTCCATGATTTATGCTATAATGAAGTGTTTTATGAAACTCATTTCTTTTCATGGGTTGTGAATGATCTATATTCCTATGTCACACGTAAGAATGATTTCATTATGAGATGTGTGAGATATATATTTTCCTCCAATAAATTGGGTAATGATTTATATCTCATGAGATAGAAATGATTTTAAAGACAAGTAAATCTAGTTCAGCAATACTAGGCTGGAATGGCAAGTAAATCTCATTCAGTAATACAAGGCTTGAATGAAGAGTGAACTTAGTTCAGTATAGGACTTTGTCTACTATTATGGCCTTATCAGTGATTTATTGGATACTATGGAAATTATATTATATAATTATTTGTCTGCCACAAATTCAATTTTTTATTCATATGTTATAATTTCATGGCTTTTCTTCTTAATTTCCTTGTGATTCATGTCTTCTAAACTTCCAATATTTATTCCATGACTCCTATTTATGATCTTTGATATATAGGGTATAATTTTTTACATTTATTATCATGTTATCAGACCCATATGTTCTTGTTTATGCTTATATATCTCTCTTTTTTACCCTTACTGAGTATTTGAGCTCACCCTTTCTTGTGTTTCTTTTCCCTATGTTAAGAGGAAATATGTTAAATGAGTTTTTCCTAGAATTATTTCACATGGATGATGTTGATGACCTAATTTTAAATAAATAAAATATTGATATAGTGGGAGACGGTGTATTTTTATTTATGAACCAGTTGTTTATCAACCAAAGTTTCTAAGAGTTTTTCTAAATTCTTTAAAAATATAAACCTAAAAGGTCTTTGGGTATGTAATTGATTCACTATTTCATTTTTAGGTTGTAAGATTTGATGGAACAAATAGGGTCACATTTGTAAATTTTATGTCTTTTGTGTTGAATCCATAAGTACGGATTCTGAGCTATTATATTTGGTATCCGAGTAGGGTTTAGATTTGGAGATTATGATGTTTTCTTAAGAGTTATTCATACCATCATTGGATTATAATTTTAGGTTTGAACATAAGATCAGTGTTTTAGAACCACATTTTGAGGCTTTAGGTTATGAAATTTTAAGTTGAATAACTTTATTTTGGAGATATTTAGTTTTGAGTTAATTAAGGGTTATTGCATATTTTGGGATGTAAAATGACAGGTATGATCCAACCTTTGAGGGTAAAATATGATATGGTTATTTTTGAGTATTTTATCTCATTTTCGGAATCTTATAAGAATTATTTAGTCTTATAAGAAGAACAAATTTCAAGAATAGTGACAACCCATCACGTCAGACAAGGCTATGGGAATCGAACCCGCAACTGAAGGTCGACAAGGCTTTATCACATACCACTGGCCTATGCGATGTCCCTGGTTAGTATGAATTTTTATTTTTACTTAAACAAGTTAATGGAATAAGAATAAGTTTATTTTGGGAACATATTTTTTATCAAATGGATATACTTATTATTGGAAAATGATTTTTGGTTTAAGTGATAAATAATATTTTGGAAAACATTCACTATTTTGGGAAATTTATATGATTAAGGTAAATAGAATACTATGGGATTTTAATTAGGGAGTAATGGAATAATTATATTTTGGAATAATCTATGATTTTAATTGTTGACTTATAGGGAATTAGATTATTTATGGAAATGATTAACCTATCACGGATAATATGTGATTAAGTTAATTACTTATTTCTATAAGACATTAAGAGTGGTTGATGTTATTTGGAGGTAAATGTTAAAATTTATCTTGAATGATTATGTGCTCAAATTATTATAAATTTTGGGTTTCAATATTAGTCAATAAATTTTCAAGGAAAGTTATTTGGTGAATGGTGTATGTCGAATTTTTCATATTAATGTTGAATTTTGAAGATCGAATTAGTTTTTCATCACATAAGGTTTATTATTTTGGGGGATTATATTCTCTTGTACTAACCATTTTGGTTAATGTATAAAAATATGAGAAATATATAGTTAATATTTTTTGGACTACGTGATTCTATAGAAGTTGATTTTGGTGCTTTAGGTGTGAAAAATTCATCTTGAATACTCATAATTTGGAGGAAAATATGAATTTGTGGTGGAAATTGATTAAAGGATAAAACTATACGTGTCAAGTAAGTATATTTATTTATTATCTTAGTCTAAGTAGTAATATAATTCCTCAAAATAATGAAAAAAGTCTTAAAAAGGTTTACCATTTACTTTTCCTTCTACAAAATCAAAGATCGTTTAACCCATCATAAATTTATAGTTTTTTTATTATTAACTTTCACTTAACAATGTTTTATATCACTCTACATCATAACTTGATGGTCAATTTTTTTTCTTCCATATCCATGTTTTACTACATGGGTCCCTAATAGCTTTTATCTCAGGTGACCATCTTACTTCCATTTCTTTCATTTTAAATGATATTTTTATGAATCTTTTTTATAATGTGTATTTCAATACTTTTACAACCCTGATGAATTTCGACTGAGAAATTCATTTTAATGGGGTAGAATGTAACACCCCAAGATGTTATGAGATAGATTATTTTAATTTATTTGATATCATTTATTTTTCACAAAAACAAGATTATCTTACACTGCACACCATACTGTCTTAGCTTTCAATATACGCAACACTGTGTTTGGCTTGTGCTCTACATAATTTCCAATTATTTTGACAGAATTTATTTTACGCAAAAATGAGTTTAAGAGAACAACTAAATATTATTATGTTACCATATAACCTAATCATTATAATATTGGTTATGAATAGTATTAACTGAATTATTATAATATTCTTAATTATTTGGTGAGAAATTAATTATAAATGAAAATAAAACACTTTTTAAATAAAAGGATATGTTTTTCTAAAAAAATATTAAAATGAAAATATGTGAGTTTGTAAAATCAATATTGATGGATTTTATTGATGAAATAAATTTTTAATATATTCAATCTAATGTTTAAAATTCATCTTATATTTTTCCTAGACATGATATAAGAAAAAATTCAATTTTTTGGATAAAAGAAGTATTTTTCAAAAAAAAGGTAGTTTTACGACCTTTTGATGGAG
The DNA here is from genome assembly GCA_963277665.1 of Viscum album. Lineage (NCBI taxonomy): Eukaryota > Viridiplantae > Streptophyta > Magnoliopsida > Santalales > Viscaceae > Viscum > Viscum album. The sequence goes on along the minus strand of OY728164.1, from coordinate 2,010,658,176 downwards.
CACCCATTTTAAATCAAGTTTTTGACATTATAATAAGTTCTATTTTGAAAAAGAAAACTTCTTATTTGTAATAGGGACATCCAAATTTATTTTGGATAAATTTTTTGTCTTATTCTGATAACTTCCATATTTTAATGAATAGTGAAAAATAGAGCATTTTAATTCAAAGCTACTTTTTTATCTATTTAATTTATATTGTTATATTATCATTTTAATTGGTTTTAAAGTATAATTAGATTAATTTTTTATCATTTAATACAATTTTGGTCATTTTAAATAATTTCACATATAAATTTGATATAAACATTTGTCAATATTTTGATGGTTTTTACTTTTTAAAAACTCGTTTTCTCGTTCCCTCAACAGGATTAATTTTAATTTAATTACTGAAACTTCTATGTTTGAAATTTTGAAAAACAGATTCCATATTGGGAATAATCAGGTCCAAATTATTTTAATAAGTTACTTTTATTTTTTTGGATATTATGAATAGTAACTATGGTAATTTTTATTTAACACGGTTAAAGGTAAATCAGCTAATTTCGGTAACAAATTAATATGATAATGACAATAAAATTACCCTAACACCTTCCAAAATTATATTGGATAATTAAAAATCTAAACATAATACCTAAATATTATAATTGATTCATTTAATGGACTTTTTTTCATAATAATGATATAAATTTTATTAAAATAAAAGAAAGTGACATGAAAGTGAAAAAAATGTTACCCTCTTATTTCTTATAAGTATAATAATTTTAATATAGTGATAAACATGTTAAAACTTCATTGATAAATATTATCCATAAATATAATGAAATTATATATATTATGGTAATTTATTTATAATTTTTAGATACTAAATAATTATATTAAAGTCTTATACAATGATGATGCAAAATTTATTTAATTGATGAAAAATCAATAAACTATTTTTTATTAAAATGTTAATATCCATTAAAAGACACAAAAACATGACCAAATATTATTTTCAAAGTATATATAGACCATAATAATTCAATTTTCTATTTATTCACCATTTTTAAACACATAGAAAGGATTATGACATTTATATTATTTTATTTAAAGTGGAGTCAAAGTTGTCACTGTCATATTTTTTATACCATATAATTTTAAATATAGGGTCAACCAAAAGATATATTAAACTATAAATAATATTCTTTAATCTAGAAAATTTATCTTCATCATGTTATTTTATTTTCAATATTTCATGAACAAATATGTATATGAAATAATTAATCATAACTCGTGTAGTAATTATTTTATTAAGGGAAATATCAAATGAATGATATTAAAAATATTAAAATAAATATAATTTATGATAATTAATATTTAAAATTAATTTTATATATGACCTTTACCTAATATGGATATAATAAAATATTTTTTTCTCGTTTTTCATCTAATCTTGATATTTGTAAAAATCCATGAAATGAATAGTTTCAAAATTGACACTTGACATTTTTCAAAATAATGTTTTATTAAATTACTTAAAAATAATAAGAAATACTATAAAATAAAAAATAATAACAATATTCTATGAAATATTCTAAATTATTCATTTATGGTTTATTTTATATAAAATAATTAAAATTATGAAATTTTAATATTGGAAAAGTTGATGCCTTGGTAAAACATTAAAATAGATAATTAAGGATTGATTAAAAAATAAGGTTTAAATTGACATAAAAACTTGTATAAGTTTTATTGGTTGATTATATTACAATATTATCATATCTTAGATTTGAATAAATCTCATTTTTGAGATATTTTTATTGATTTTGAAATTATTATAAATTAATAGTTTTTAGAAATTCCAAAAGTGCCCCCACTTCAATTATAAAAGGGCACATCCTCCCTCAAATCTTCACACCCATTTGAGCCTTGAAGCTCTAAAAAACTCTTCCCATTTTTCTTATAAACATCCCTAGTCACATTATAGAGGTTATGGTCTTCTCAAAATACTAACTCTAGTGTTCCTAAAAGTATATTTAAAGAGTGATCGTCGAAGAAGAGATAACTTCTGTACCGACTTTTCAAAATTATTTATTCTTATACTTCTTATTATTATGTTGTTTCTATTATAATATAATAAATAAATTATTTTCTATATTATAAGATTTTATTATGGTTATTTAACAACCATATTCCACCTTATATCCATCCAATAAAAAAACGAAATCACCACGCATGTGTACGTAAGGCCTACCTTTTCCACACCGTGGTATAACCTATTTTTTCATCAGCATTTTATTTGGATGGGTATAATTATGTAAGTAATATAAATATATAATAATTATAAAATTATATTTATTCTATAAATAATATATATACCATTCACTTCCATAATTATTACTATTAATGAAATGATATTATCGTTGGTGCGTACGTACGGACTACCGTCTCCACAACGCGATGAGATTAATTTTCCTTATTCACCATTAATTAATTATTAAAAAAGTGTATATAATGAATAAATATGATATATACTACCTTAATTAAATTTTTTAAATGATATTATTATAACCTATGAAGAATATGTTTGACTAATACGACAAAACATGCTTAGAAAGGATGAAACAATTAATACCAAAAAAGAAGATTAATAATGAAATATTATTAAACATGTGATAATATGATAATATATGATATAATAATTGTAAATATGGTTATGTAATAAGATAATAACATTATTTAATCAATTATAAAGTATTTTTGGTTATGTACAAAGGAACCTCGACCTAAGGTAAGGGAATTTCATCTCACTTTTTATTTATTTGAGATACATGCCTTATTCACCACTCATTTATTTTTTATGGTGTACATACTTACCATGAATGTATTATATGAATTTTTAAATTAATTTATGGGTATTTACATATACATTTTATGATCTCTATTTCATGGGGTTTCATGGTTCAAAAGTTACCAAATGAGTAAGGTATTTTTTTTCTTAATTGGTTTTCTTTGTGACACAAGTTTTGTTATGCACCTATATTCTTATACAAGGCATGTATAATTCAATTTTACATGTTATATCAGTAATATAATTATTTTCAGGTTATTTTAAGCTTATTTAATTTTTATTATTTCATGGGGAATTGTGATTCAAATTTTTCAAAGTGGTATGGGACACTTTCAAATGTTTGAAGATTAATTTCCTCAAGAAATGTTTTTAAAAGATATATTCAACTAATTTTAAAATAATATGATTTTAAAGAAATTATTTGTGTTATAAAGTGTTAAATTATATTTTTAAAAATATATTTTCAATTAAAATTTATTTCAAAAAAGTTTTATGTTCTGCAAATTATTTTTTAAAGAAAATGGGATATTTTCTTCAGGAATTTTTTTTTGGAGTTCAATCAAAATTATTTTCTATCTAAGACCATGTTATTTGATGTTAAATATGTTTTATTGGGGATATTAACCAATTATACAATTATTATTATTTATTATAATTGTTTACATTTTTTATGGATTGGTACTTGTGAATTTTGTTTCTTTTCCATGAGTTATTATATGATGAAGTGTTTTATAAAACCCATTTCTTTTCATGGGTAATGAGTGATCTATTTTCTTGTAGAAAACATAATAATTATTTCATTATGAGATGGTTGGGACCTATATCTCTCTCTAATTAACTGGGTAAAGATTTATATCTTATGATGTAGACATGAATAGAATGACAAGTAAATCTAGTTTAGTAATACAGGGCTGGAACGGTAAGTAAATCTAGTTTAGTAATACATGGTTAGAATGAAGAGTAAAATCGATTCAGTATATGAATTTTTTCACTATGATCTCCTTGTGAGTGATTCTTTGGAAACTATATAAATCATATTATGTATTTATTTTTTTCCACAAATTCAATGTCGTATTCATATTTTATTATTTCATGGCTTATTTTCTTCATTTCCTTGTGATTTATGTCTTATAAACATCCAATATTTTTTACATGACTTCTATTTATGATATTTGATATCCATGGTATTATATTTTACTATTATTATCATGTTATTATACCCTTATTTACATGTTTAGTCTTATATATCTCTCTTATTTACCCTTACTGATCATTTGAGCTCACCCTTTCTTATGTTTCTTTTCCCTAAGTTAAGAGGAAAGATTTTAAATGAGTTTTGCCTAAAATTATTTCACATGGATTATATTGATGAACTATTTATAAATAAGAAAATATTGACATAGTGGGAGATAGTGTGTTTTTATTTATGAACTAGTTTTTTATGAACCAATGTTTCTAAGAGTTTTTCCTAATTCTCTAAAACTCTAAAACTAAATGGTCATTGGGTATGTAAGTGATCCATTATTTCCTTTTTAGGTTTTAAGTTTTTATAGAAAAAAAATTGGGTCACATTTTTAAATTTTATATATTTAGTGCCGAATCTAGAAGTGTGGATTATGGGCTATTACAATCTAGAAGTTGAAGGATATGTTGTGAGCTTGCATCCAAGATGTTGGTGGATCATGGGTAAGGAACTTTCCTTTTTTAAATTTTCAGAAAATAACAAGTATCACTCATCCATCAAATTGGCTCCATTTTAGGCATTTTATGGGTATTCATGTCATTATCTATTGTGATATACGAAGGTTGGGGAATCATAATTTCTTGGTACTGATGTGGTGTAGATCATTATAGAGAATAATCAGTTGTTCAAAGAGAGGATTTGGGTAGTGAAGGACTGTAATAAGGCCTATGTTGATCATAAGTGGAGAACCCCAGAGTTTGAGGTTGGAGACCATGTATTCTTAATATTCTCCACTCGGCATGCACATCAGAGGATATGTAGGGGAGTAAGATTTATCTCTAGTTTTGTTGGTCCCTTTGAGGTTTTGGGGCATATTTGTAAGGTGGAGTATTGATCGGTATTAAAAATATAGCTAGATAGGATCCATGAATTCTTTTATGCATCCCCTATTTATTTGTATCTTCATGATGAATCCAAAAAAAATTATTGAGTATAGTTGGATATATAGGATGACATGAAGTTCGTGGAGTGACCATTAGAGATCCAGGATTGTCGAGAGAAGGTTTCATGTGGATGGACCAAACCATTTTTTCATGTGTTGTGAAGGCATGATGTCCTATAGGATTGTACTTAGGAGTGAGATGCGTAGTTGCATTCCCAGTACCTAGATCTATGTTTTTTTTCCTAGGTGATGTTATGTTTGGATATTGATGTTTTATGAGAAGTAGTGTTTACTTTATGTGTTACATGTGATGTGTGATAAATATTCTGGCATATGAAAAAGGGAAGAACTAATTTCCAATCAACACACATTATACTTTGAAGTGATTAAAACCATGTGGGTGAGTAAGTTCCACCCAAAGAAGATAATATATTGACATGGGAAATGGAATTACATTATTTGTGTTCTTTTTCAATGCAGTTTTGTTTGTTGGTTGTGCTAGTGGTTAGATTGGGATTTGTAGAGGCTAGTGTAGTTGTGTGGTATGTGGTTTCTTATGGATACTACAAGATGATGTGGTGTTTTTACTAGGGATAAGTGGTGATGTTTTTGTGTGGTGATGTGGTTTTTTGAGATGTTTTTGGGTGTTTTTATTAGTGAGTTGGGATGGTGGTAGCATTTGAGGTGTGATGCGATCCTTGAGAGGTATCTCATGGGGTGGTGGTTCAAACCCCTTTATTTTCCAAGTTTGGATTTAATTCTCGAGGATGAGAATTTTTTTATAGGTATATAATTTAGTGGTTCATGCCTTCTTATCCCATTAATTTTATATTTTGGGTGTTGGTAGTGTTTTCGAGGAGGCTTGGGGAGAGCCCGGTGGGCTTGGTGCTGCACCAGAAATGTAGCAGGTAATTTATGTCATGAAAGGGTTGTGTTTTGAGGCATGTGAGGCTAGATAATTCATAGCTTTTAAGAGGTAGAAGAGTATTATATCAAAAATATTCACATTTTGTAAAGGGAATTCATGCCATGATATTAATTTAGGTCAAGGCGCCATGAATTTTGGCAGATTTTAGAAGATATGGGAATTCACACCTTGTAATAGTTTCATAGCTTGTAATCCATAGACCCCATGGATTTCAATATGTGAATATGGAATTCATACCATGAATAAGGTGACTTACAACTTATTTATAGGTTTTATGTTTGGTATAATCCCATCATTCAGCTGTCACTTTCTCTCAATTTTGGACGAACCCTAGAAGGTTTTTAGAGGCCCTCTATCCCACCTAATTCCTTCTTTGATATTTGGTTATGGTGGTTAAATTTTTGCAGTATAATGTGAGTTTTCTCTTCTTTCCTCGTTATTTCCTTTCATTATTTTTTTGATTTTTCACCAAAGTGTTGTTGTTTTAGATTGGGGTGTGTTTTGGTTGACTTTTGGTGATCTATTAAAGTGGTGTAGGTTTGGCTATGGTGGTAGTTAATTGTGGGTTGTTTCTTCTTTTCCCTATACTGCATAGCAAGATAAAAAATCTTCTTTGAGGTAGGGGATCCCCATATCTCTTTATTTATGTGTTATGTATTATACATTCATGATTTTTCATTCCTTCGGGTTCATATTATCAGTTGGTATAGGAAGAAAATAAATTTTCATAATCGAAATTGATGGGTGTGGTAGAGATTTTTCATGATTTACTAATTTGATATATTTTATTGGAGATATTGTGCATTCTTATTTCCAATACTAAAAATAGTGGTTATTGGGAGCATTTATTGTGTCATATATGATATGTCTTGAGACCCTTGTTGTGTTTCTGTGTGATCGTACTCTGAATAAAAGGTCAATGAACGTATGATTGGATAATAAATTGGTTTCCAAAGGAATTTGGTTTGTATTATAATACCCATGATAATTAAATAATTCATGTGATGAAATACCTTGAATAATTTTGTAAATCCTTATTTCTTTCCCATTATGTATGATTTCTTGTTGTGTTACCTTGTGTATTGTGGGCTTTTGTGAGGTGGTGGTGATAACCGGATGAGATTTATAGTACACAAGGTTATGATGTGGTGGTTAATTTTCATTGATATGATATGGCCAGTTGTGTTATGTAGTTCGTGGTGTTTGTGGTGTATAGTGGTTGTGGTGTGAAGTAGCAATGATGTGTGGTGGTGACTTGTGGTTGGGATGAGCGATGTGTGGTTGTTTTGGTGAGATGACTTGGTTGAAGTGTCGGGGTGATGATAGTGTATGTGAGTTATTGTGGAGATGGTTGATGTGAGATGGGTGAATTGCGGTGTGGATTTGTTGTGTTAGTTTCCTAGTTTACTATGGAATAAATAATGATGTTGAATGAAATGAATAAATGAATGGTGAGGAAACTAGTGTGTGTTAAAATTATTAATGAATTGGTTGAATAATTGAAAGGTATAAAAATTAAAAGTAGTGAAATTTATAATTGAAAGTGGGAAATGTTGTGTGTCTTGTGTGGAATATTTGTGTTGTTTCATATAGTGTAGGTAGCAGTTGTGATGGTTGTTGTGTGGTATGATGGTGGTGATGTGGTGTGAACTAGTAAATTTGATGTGAACCAGTAGGTTGGGTGCTGTTTTCTATCTATATATCATGTATTTTATGTCATTTCAATATTTTCCCCATCCATATTGGATAAACTTACCAATTATTAGATCTTTGGGGTTTCAGGTGTTTTCCCCAACATTTTGGATAGTGATGATATGGAGGACTAGTTACCCCCTCTTCCCCACTCTTCCTACAGTAATAACATCCCATGAGTCTTTGGATGAGATGTGTAGTGATAGAATAGGTGTTTTTGGGTGAAATGTAATTTGATAAGGTTGTGAGGAGATATGGTATGTGGTGGGGGCATGAATAGTAGGAGGTGGGCATGATGTTTATGTCCTTCATGTTCATGAAACTCTATTTCTCTAGTTGTGTGATGATAAGGGGTGTAATGAATCAGGTGTCTATGGGTGAGATGAGATGTGATGATTCCTAATATTATCACTTGATTATAGACGTTGTGAGGGTGGGGTAGGTATATATGCATCCTATCCCACATCAAAGATGTCTGGTATGTGATGTGATGTGATGTGATATGTTTGTAAGGGATGGGAACAAAGGATATATGATGTTGTGGCATGAGAGTAGAAAATCTGGGGAAGCGGCTGTAGGGAACCTTGATTTTTTATGATCTTGATGCTATATTATTATATTTGCTCATTATTTAATAAGTGATCCTTGGTGAGGTTGGGATTGGTTAGTTTACCTCTCTAGGTTCTTCTTGGTTCTACTTTTTGTTCACTGGTTCATTAGCATGTTATTTTGACATGTTTACTTGAGACCTTGTTTATGCTCCTATTGAGTATAAATTTATGATCACCATATATATTTAAAATATTTTTAATATTTTTAGAAGTAAATTGGGGACTAATATAGATATTTATATATTTTTTTGGAGCTTCTGTTGAGTTTCTACTATAAGAATTTTCCTTTACTACTTTATATTGGATACTTTTTGTATTGGTTTATTTTTGTACATGCACTATGGGATGGTTTTTGGATTACTTTTATAGTATCTTATAGAGTTGTTTTTGTTTTTTAACCTATCTATCAACCCTATTTTATTTATAGATGTTAATTAACCCCATGTATGATATTTTTATACCCTAGGTTCTTGTCGCTAACTTAGGGCCTAGTGGAGGTGGGACTCGGTGGTAATTGTCACTCTTTCTTATTGTAGTATCTTTTGAGGGAGGGGGTCATGACATTTTATGTATTGTTTATATTTAAATTAATAATTAAATTGATAGATTTTTAATAAATAATTTAATGTAATGTATCTATGAATAAAATAATAGATTAATACTCATTTAAATTTATAATTGACAGGAAAGAAGAATAAGAACACTTAATGTTTAAATAATCTATTTTCTACAAACCCATTTTTATATATTTTATGTTTTTATTGAAAATATAAAATTATCATATTTATAAAATTATTCATATTAAATGGATTCAAAATTTTTAATCAACATTTCAATATTGGGTAAGAGGGTTTCTCTTGTATTTTTGCTAAAATATAATTATTGTGGTAAAAAAAATTAAACAGCATAAATATGGGGTCAAAAGATATAAATTATCATGGATTGAATTTTTTATTAATTAATAGGTATTTATTAATTATATAACTCCTATTTTAGGTGTGGTATTCATAAATAATGTCTCAAAATCATTTACTCACCTAACTTACCTAACTCCCATGTGATACCATCTTTTTCTTTCACTTAAATTAAGTTCTCAAAGAAATGTCCATCATATTCACCTATAATAGGAGATCTCCCCTACCCCTTTCAAACCACTCTATTACATAAAAACCCTATTAATACCAAACCATTTTCTATATCCTAAATATTTATAAGATTTTTTGTATCTTCTAGTTCCAAGAAGGAAGCCTAAATCCTTCATCCCAAAGGAACCAGTGTCAAGGAGGGAATTCCTCTAGTAAGTATCGATGTTATTATCTTTCATTTAAAATTACCTTATTATATATACTATTTATAAACCTCATACAATACTATAATGAGGTTTTATTTTTATAATTATTCTTATTAAAAAATGAAACAACTTTTATATAACTCTAAAATCTTACTCATTCACTAGTATAACATGTTTTTGTTTGCATCAGTTCAACCACCTACATGAACAATGATATACGAACATCACCATTTTTCACAATGAATAAGTACCAAGAGACTAATATAATTAATATTTGATATTAATGATTAATTTATGTCATCAATATGGTCCTTTAAGTATGAAAAAAAATGAAAGGTCAGTATAAAGTTATTTTTTTATCAAAAATTCCCTAAAACACAATTGTCATAGATTCCATTCCCATGAACCATACCCATAGATTCCATAAAATTAATATGGGGATATATATATCATTGAAAATTTTATTTTAATACCTTTTATAATTTTTTAATGATAAAATTAGTATCAAATAATGGGATCCAATATCTCTATTACGAAACATGCATGAAATTATCAAAATTACTGACATCTGATGATGAAAATAAAAATTCACTAAATATGATATGTGTAATGAATGATTATAATTAAGGAATATAAGAAGTTAATACATATAAATAGGTTATCAAATAAGGTATCATTATGTTTATGTTTATTATATAATATTTTAAATCACTTTCATGGAAATCGGGAGAAAAAGGTAAGGGTTTCTCGTCTCAATTTTTCTTTCATTAAGATATGTTCCATATTCACAACCTATATATCTTTTATGGTTTATATATGTCCCATGGATTTTTATTATTATAAATTTAATTAAATTAATAAAAAATACATGTATATATCATTTTTTATCTTTCAAATTCTTTAGATTCAAAAGTTATCAAATCTTTAAGGGTTTTCATTCCAATAACGTATATAATATGGGATTGTTATGACTAGGTTTCCATCTATGAAAATTATATGATATTTTACTCTAAGAAAAATTATATTTTCTTCTTAATGGTTTTTAATGACTTTTAAATTTACTCCAACCATTTTACTTCCACTTTGGTTCATAATTCACTCAAAGTGATGCTTATACAAGAAACTGACATCACGTCTTCTTTTTTGTTGGAATCATTTTCCTCCAGGTCCATATTAATTATTTTAATTTATGGAAATATTTTTATCTAAATATCTGATTTGTTATGGAATTTTTTAATGTAAATAACTTTATTTACCTAAGTAATCTTATTTTAACATTTTTAATATAGTCATTTTCCACCAACATTGACTTATTTATAAAAAAAATGAATGGAATCTTCTTTTAAAACATCTTTCATACCAACACACCTTCCTAACATATTTGTTATATTTTTTTAAGGAACATACTCTTCATGTTTTTCTGGTTTTTTAATGTGATTCCTACTACTTATTTATAAAATATTATCTTATAAAATAGAATATATCAAAAAATGAAAATGGTATTCTTTATTCTAACTTGGTGTTAATTTTAAAGATGTCATACAAGTATTTTAACATCCTTTAATGTTTCTTATGCTTCACTAAGAATATTATCCAATGATACAATCCACATTCTTTCTCGGGATGTCTTATGATAATCTCTTTTGGTAGTTATCATGGAACTTGTTTCTTTTTGATGAGTTAATTATGCTATGATAGAATTAAAAATGTTTTCATATAGAATAAAAATAAAGGGTTTTCACTATTTGATGGGTGTTCCATGTAACGAATCTGGCCCTAGTAACCCAGAGTTGATTCTTTACTTTATTACATTGGTATATATACAAGTTTCGAATCCTAAAGGACTGATAAATTTAGCAGACTTGTAAAATAGATTACATACACGAACCATACATTACAATTAAAAACATAAAATACAACATAGACAAGACTTTGAGAACACCATTAGTGTCCTAGGTTAACCCTATATATCAGTCATAATACAGATCTTGGAATCCTAGGAAAAATAAAATATAAGGAAGGGGTGAGCTCATATTCTCAGTAAGGGTAAGCATGCAGTGGTACAAATTATGACTAAATAATAATAAACCTTCAAGAAAGGTTTATAACTGAAATACAATCTCTTTAAACATAATATTAATCATAATATGGAAAGAATAGATAATACCATATAAAAATAATCACATGAGATAGAAATCATAACCGTGGATATTATACTAGTTGAATAATAACATGTAATATCAATAATGAATCTCATAATTAGGGAATTCATGATGTTGAAAATATGAAATATATCATCAAGGAATCACCCAATAAATCTAAAAATTAATCTTAAAATCCTTGAAAAAAAATCATTAAAAATATCTTAAAATAAATACCCTTTTTTATTTTGAAATTATTTATTTAAAATCCATTAAATTATAAAATAAAGAAATTAATTTGAGAATAATCATGTAATATTGTAAGAGAATCTTCAAAACGTTAAATCATCATGATGGAGGAATATTCCTCTCATGGAGCATAAGTAAAAGACATTCATTCCATTGAAAAAAAAGTCATAAAGTAAATTATTTGGAAAACGATAAAATATTCCTTTCAAGAAAAATTATAAAAAGTCAAACATGGGTAAAATAGAAATTAAAAATTTTTAGATTATAATAAAAATATTTTTTAAAACATTTTTAAGAAATATGGACATGGATGATAAGTATTCCTCAGTAGATACTTATATATAAACAATACTGGATAAAAATGACATTGTGAAATTATACATTAACTCGTACTTTTCTTTAGTTGAGGGTACATTAAACTCCTTTTATAATGGTTAAATGATGTTATTAAATTATACCCAAACCATAACTATTTTTATAATATCATATATAATCCTATTATATCATTTTGTTTATAATATTTCATTATTACCATTGTTTCGGGTGTTAAATGTTTCATTTTCTTATGTACATTTTGTCATGTAAGTATTCATTCATATGAATATGATATATTTTCATCAAATCCAGAATGATATTAAGTTCATAAATATAACATTCACTCATCATATACATTTTTATAATCATTATTTAATGGTTAACGTGGATAATGAATCTTATCGCGTTGTGAATACAGTAGGTCGTACGTACGCATGAGCCACAGTATCATTGCGTTAATGGAAATGTGGTAAGGAATTGGATGATATATTAATTAAAAAAATCAATATAATGTCACATTTATTATTTAATCCATTATACCCATCCAAATAAAGTGGTTATGAAAAACAAATTACACCATAGTGTGGAGATGATAAGTCGTACGTACGTACACATGGTGATATTGTTATTTGTAGGATGGATAAATGGATTAATATGGTTCTCCCATAATCATAATAACATATAATAATATAGATTATACTGGAGTTATTATTTTATAATGTAAATAATTCTAGAATATGATGTAGAATAATAAATAAATTTGAAGGAGTTGGTAAATACGATTACCTCTTCTTTGGATAACCTCCTTTGGATATCCTCTTAGGGAAACAAGGGTTGGTATTTTTAGAAGACCAGAACCTCTAGGATGTGGCTATATAAGTTTATAATGGAAATGGTTAGGGTTTTTTCGATCAATAAAGATCAATTTTGTGTGAGGAAGTGAGGGAGGAGGTGTCATTTTATAATTGTGGTGAGGGTCACTTTTGGAAACTCTCAAAATATTAAATTAATATAAATTAATTTATAATTCCAAATGTCTCTAAAGTGAGTTATTTATAATATAATATTATTATGGGTAGAAATAATCTCATAAAATAATTTTTTACAGGTTTAGGTCACCTATTTACCCTTATCTTTTTTCTTTAACCCTTTATTTAATCTCTTTAACTCTTACCATGAAACATTTATTTTTATTACTAAATTATTAATATAGTTACTATAAAATTTCAAAAAGAACCAAAAATGGATCATTCATGACATATTTAACTTTATTATATTCATTGGGATGAATTTTATATTTTTATGAATTTTTAATCATTTAATAAAATGTTATTTATTTTAAAGTATCATTTATGTAAATTTTGATACTATTCATTATTTGTATTTTCAAAAATATCATATCAACATGATAACTTCAAAAAATACTTATAATATATCAATAAAATGTTTAATTTGCCTATAAAAAATTTATGTCATAAATTATGTGAAATTATATTTATTTTAATATTTTTTATATCATTTATTTTATATTTTCATTAATTAAACAATTACAACATCATTATTATTCAATAATTTAAATAAATTATTTATTCAATAAAAATTAAAAATAAATTATCATGGTGAATATAAATTTATTATCTCTAAAATTAAAATTTATATACTAATTTATCTTTTTTATAACACCATATTAAAAATTCTATAGTTATTAAAATTTGAGTATGACATTTTTAACTCTTCTTTAAATAAAAGATAATAAATGTCATAATCTAACACAAGTGAATTAAAAAGGGTCATAATTTCTAAATAAGGTTGGTTTTGAAAAAACCCACCTATCCAATTAAATTAGGACAAGTATTTGGGTAATTTTATAATATTATAATATATTTTTACCTTTAATTTTCTGATTTACCTTTAACTTTGGTAAATAAAAATTCACTAAACTTACTATTCATATAACCAAAAATAAAAGTAACCTATTTAAATAATTTGTACAATATGATTAAAAATATGGAATCAATTTTTAAAAATTAAAAACATTTAATTTGTGGTAATTAATTTAAAATTAATCTCATTGATAGAATGAGAAAATGGTTTTTTAAAAGTGAAAACGTTCAAAAGATTAAAATGTTTTAATATCAAAATTCATTCTGAAATTGATTAAAATGACATAAATTGAATTAAATGATAAAATAATAATCTAATTATACTTTAAAATCAATAAAAATAACAATTTAACACTATAAACTATTTCGATAAAAAAAGTTTTTTTCAATTAAAATTCAATATTTTCACTATTCATCAAAACATGAATCTTATTAGAAAAACTCCCAAAATTCAAACAAAGTAAATTTTTATATTAATATTTAAAAGAATAAGTTTATTTTTTCAAATAAAATATATAAAAGTTCTAAAAATATGATTTAAAATAGGTTCTCCAATAAAAGGTATTAAAACTAACTTTTTTAGGAAAATAGAATATTTAATCATAAAAGTGGATTTTTTCTTATCTTACACATATCAAATGAATTATATGAATGTAAAAAATATTTTATTGAATAAATAAAATATATATTTTATTAATATCATACACTAATTTTAATTAATTTAGTTTATTAAGAAAAAACTCCTTTGAAAGAATAATAATAGTTCTTTATAAAATATTTCCAATATATTCATTTGGTTCCTATATTTATTTCAAATTAATTTTTATCCTATAAATTCAAAGGTATATTTTCCTTAGTTAGTTAATATTATTCATAACTACTAACTTGTCGGTTAGGTTATATCTTATTATAATAAATAATAATATTTTAATAATATATTGTTGTTCGGTAAAACTTGCTCATGCGTGTAACACAAGTTATCAAAGAAATTCACTCTTGCATTTAACATAAAATAACTAATTGTTTTGGGGATTATAAGGTATAGAATGTAATAAATTTATTTTAAAATAAAATTATTTTAAATTCTTAGGGTGTTACATTCTCTCCACCTTAACTAAATTACATCCTTGTAATTTAAACTTGATCTCATTAATCAAGATTTTGATATTTGAAAATAATATTATTGAATAAAACACATCATAAATAGGGTTAATAAAATATATTATTTATAATTAGGAAACTAAAATGTGATGATATCCACAAAACTAGGATTTCTAATATGATAACATTAGTGGAAATTAAAGATACGTACTTAGAGGGAAAGCGTAAATATTTGTATGGAGTGATTGAGGTAATAAATAACAATTATGTGAATGATCATTGGGAAATTGAGGGTCACAAAGCCATAAATTTATGATGATTTAAAATACCATTTATTCATGAAAAATAATATATATATATATATATTCTTTTCTTATGTTTTATTTATCCATTCTCTTTATAATAATGTAAATAAATATAATTACTTGATACACTTCTATAAACACAATATTATCCCTTGTATGTGCCTTGAACTATTTATACTTAATTTTATATCACAATTTACATTATAGGTTGAATTAATACATTAACCTCTAAAACCATTTCCAAAGATCAACTTAAACCATTTCATAAATGGTTAACTTTTCCAAAATAAACTTATCATTAATCTTTTCTAAACATGAAGCGACTCTTATTTTTCACTATCCAAAAAAGTGAATACCTTCATCATGTATTCCCTTAAAACATGGTAATAACCTTAATTAAAATAAAAAATTATTAAAAACATACATTCTTTCTTATTCCATAAATAGAACATAGGTTATTGGATATACTCCTTAAATCCAAAAATTTTGTAAACTCCATCAGTGATGGAATAAACCATTTTTTCAAAAAACCATTAATTAGTTCCAAGGTAGTAAATACTATCGAATTTACTTTATCCAAATAAATCATCTCTTTATTATGACATCGTTATCTCAGTATCTAGAACATATTAAGGGTTATCTTTCCCTCAACCATATGTTTTCCAAAAAAAATTAACTTGTTACTAAGTCAATTTTCTTGGTCATTGGTACCATTCAACATTGAATCTTAAATCCTTAATGAAATAGTATTGTTGGCCAATCCTTATATATCCCATAATTATTATAATTAGTACATCATTTAAAAAATACTAAGATTACACAATTCATAAATCCCAACATAAGCTTGTTAATCATTCCTCTTTGTACGTGTTAGTAGTATAATCTTGACCATGATCTATTAGCCTATTTGGGGGTATACTACTTTGACGCATGAGACATTTATTTTCATATTGTCCCATCTACATGTAGATGAACTATTATACATTAGAAACTTTTTTATTATCCTTTCAATCCCAAGCACATTGTCCTTTCTCTCCACACTTATAGGAAACTCTCACTCCTTTAAGAAAGTACGAAGGTGATTATTTCCACAATTATTACATGTGGGAAAATACTTCTTTCCCTTCTTCTATTTGTCCATATTTTCCCCAGTTGTCCTATTATTCTCATTCTTACCTCTAAATCCATAATACTTAGATTAATCGTTACTTGTCCTATTATCAAATGATAAAATATCCTCTTATGATGACAATTCTTGGGTGATTATTTCCCTTTGAAATATTGTCTTAATACCATGAAAGATATGATCCTTCTTACTCTTTGGATTATGAACATTGTTGAGGTACGTGTTCCTTCTTATAAGTCCCATTTCTAAATGAATACATACACTAAATTAGCTTATAAATCATAGTATATAATTTCAAACTAGTAAAACACTTAACATAAATTGAAACTTTTATGAATAGCTAATCTCATAATCATAAACATGGTTTATTTGGGGACATATTCACTTTTAAATCCTTTATAATGGTTTTTAGATAAAATGTTAATTATCCATAGAATATACCTAAGGAGTGTCAAACCAGGTGCATAGTAAGGATTGTTGTCATTTACTAGGTTATTCCAAGTCAGGTCTGATGCGCCTTATAAGAGTTGTTACCCTTAAGTACATCTATGCGTGAACCATGTCCACTTATAGTATTCATACTGGGATGTATTACTAGGAATACCCACATAATATATACCTTAATAAAATTCTAGGACATTATTATATACTTATCCTCAAGTGTATCTTAGGGTTATGTTCCCTAATATATGTTTTCTAAATATAATTTCCGAGATTGTTTCTAAACATTCTCTATTACCAACTATAACAACTCCGACCCTAGTATCATATAGTCAGTGCCTTACTTTGTTACACTGGAATAGATACAAGTGACTAATCCCAAATGACCAATCATTTTATCATTATTGGAAAATATATTTCATATATGAACCTTAAATTACAATTCAAAACATAAAATACAATATAGATAATCTATTGATAACGTCGTTATTATGTTAGCTTAACCCTGCATATCAGTCATAATACATGTCTTGGCATCCTAGGAAAAACAAAACATAAGGGGTGAGCATAGATTTTCAGTAAGAGTAAGCGTATAGATAAATCTATTATGATTAAATAGTCATAAACCTCAAGGAAAGGTGTATAATTGAAACACAATCCCTTTAAAAATAATCTTGAGCATAATATGGAAATAATAAATAATACCATATAAAATAATCACATGATCTAGATATCATAACCATGGATATTCTACTAGTCTAATAATCCCATTTGATATCAATACATAATCTCATAATTAGGTAATTCATAATTTTTGGACATCTGAAACATACCATTGAGGCCTTGACCAAGACATATGAAAATAAATGGTTAAGGCCTCAGCTAAAACCATATATGAAAATAAATAGGCAAGGGCTTAGCCAAGTCCATATATGATTTGTCTCAGTAGACCTACCAATGCATCAAGGGGATATATATAGGTCATCTCCCATCACTTACTAATTCCAATTCATTTCACATATGAAAGGGGTGATGAAACAAAATCAATATAAACTTTTTCATTAAAACTAGCATACAAAATATGAATAATTAAACCATAAACCATGAATGGTATCAAAATAGAACATACATAGTCAAACTAAAACATAAACCATTCAATTAAATATGTTAAATGATATCATAAGATATCAACCTTAGTCAAGCATAATATCCAAAAAATGATGTTAACATAGCTGAAAATAGTCTAATAAAATCATTAAAATCTCTTGAGATAAATACACTTTTTATTTTGAAATCATTTATTTAATAGTTATTAAATTATAAAATAAAACATTTAATTTGCAAATAACCTTGTAATATTGTAAGGTAATCTTCAAAACATTAATTTTTCATGATGGATAAATAAGTTGCTCATGAAGCATAAGTTAAAAAAACATCTATTCCGTTGAAAAAGTCATAAAGTACCTCATTTGGAAAACAAAAAAAGAAACATTTCAAAACATTTTATAAAAATTCAAACATGGGTAAAATATAAATTAAACATTTTTAGGATTATAATTAAAATATTTTTAGAAAACATAGACATGGATGATAAGTATTTCCAAATAGATACTTATGTACAAACAATCCATAATAAAAATGAGATTGCGAAATTAACCCTTACCTCATTCTTTTATTTAGTTGAGGGTGTGTTAACCTCCTGTATAATGGTTAAATGATGTTATTAAATTATACAAGAAATATATCCATATTTATGAAATCGTATATTATCCTATTATATCTTTTTTTAATAATATTTCATTATTACAATTTTTTGGGGTGTTTACTGTTTCATTTTCTTATGTTCATTTTATCGTGTAAGTCTTGCTTCATATGCATAGGATATATTTTCATTGCATCCATAATGATATTAATTTAATAAATATTAAATTCAATCATAATGTAAATTTTTATAATCAATATTGATTGGTTAATGTGGATAATGAATCTCATCATGTCACGGAGACGATAGGTCATTCGTACGCACAAGCGATTGTATCATTCTACTAATGGTAAAGAGGTAAAGAATTGGATGGTATGTTAATTATAAATAATAAATATAATTTAATATTTTTTATTTATATCCATAATATTCATCATTATACCCATCCAAATAAAGTGGTTATGAAAAACAAATTACACCACAACGTGGAGATGGTAAGTCGTACGTTCGCACACATAGTGATATTTTTTTATAGGATGAATAAAAGGAAGAATATGGTTTTTCCATAATTATAAAACTATATCAGAATATAGATGATAATGGAGTTATTATTTTATAATAGAAACAATGCTTTAATAGGATATAGAAGAAGAAATAATTTTGAAGGATCTGGTAAATACGATTACCTCTTCTTTAGAGAACCTTCTTTAGATCTCCTCTTAGGGTTACTAGGGTTGGTATTTTGAGGATACCAAAACCTATAGGATGTGTCTAGGAAATTTTATAAGGGAAATTATAAGAGTTTTTTCAAGAAATAAATCTAAATGATTTGTGACTAATTGAGGGAGGAGGTTACCTTTTATAATTGAGGTGGGGTCACTTTTGGAAACTCTCAAAATGTTAAATTAATATAAATTAATTTTGAATTTAAAATGGATAAAAAGTGAGTTATTTAGAATCAAATATTATTATGGGTCTAAATACTCTTATACTATAATTTTAGGACAAGTTTAGGTCACTAATTTACCCTTATCATTTTTCTTTAACCCTTATTTAATCTCTTTGACTCTTACCATGAAACATGTGTTTTTAATACCTAACAGTTAATATAGCTACTATAAAATGAAAAAACGAACCCAAAATTGATCATTTCTGACATATTTAATTTTATTATAGTTATTTGGACTAATTTTATATTTTTATTAATTTTTTATCATTTGGTAAAATGCTATTTATTTTAAAGTATCATTTATGTCAATTTTGATACTATTAATTATTTGTCTTTTTAAAAATATCATAACAACATGATAACTTAAATAGAACACTTATAATATATTAATAAAATTTCCAAGTTATCTATAAAATTTATTTAATGTCATTAATTATGTCAAATTATATTTATTTTAATATTTTTAATATCATTTATTTGATATTTCCGTTAATTAAACAATTACTGCAACATTATTATTCAAGAATTTAAAAAATTATTTCTTATCTAATAATTAAAAAATATATCATGATGAATATAATTGTATTATATTTCAGATTACTATTTATTGTTTAATTTATCTTATCTATAACCCTATATTAAAAATGGCATAGTTATTAAAATCTGAGTATGAAATTTTTAACTCTTCTGTAAATAAAATATAATAAATGTCATAATCTGACACAAGTGGATTAAAAAGGGTCATAGTTTCAGCCTAAGATTTATTTTGGTCTAAATATACTTGTCCATTTTAATTAGGACAAGTTTTTGGGTAATTTTATAATATTTTAATATTATTTTTACCTTTAATTTCTTAATTTACCCTTAACAGTGTTAAACAAAAATATACTAAAGTTACTATTCATATGAACAAAAATAAAAGCAACATATTTACATAATTTAAACCCCCTTATTAAAAATATGTAATTAATTTTTTAAAATTCAAAACATAGAAGGTGTAGTAATTAATTTAAAATTAATCCCATTGATGGAACGAGAAAATGGGTTTTCAAAAGTGAAAACGTTCAAAAGATTAAAATGTTTTAATATCAAAATTAAATGTGAAATTTATTCAAATGACATAGATTTTATTGAATGATAATAAAATAATATAATTATACTTTAAAACCAATAAAATTTACATTTCTACACTATAAACTATTTTTATGAAATAAGTTATTTTGAATTAAAATTCAGTATTTTCACAATTCATCAAAACATGAAACTTATCAAAAAAATACCAAAAATTAAAAAAAAAGTAAATTTGTATATCCTACTTTAAAAGAAGAGTTTTATTTTTTCAAATAGAATATATAAAAGTTTCAAAATTTGGATTTAAAATAGGTTCATCATTGAAAGACGGTAAAACTACCTTTTTAGAAAAATACAATATTTATGCCTAAGACTAGATTTATTCTTATCTTATTCCTATCAAGTCCATTAGATTAATGTCAAAAATATTTTATTAAATAAATAAAATATATATTTCATTAATATCATTCACTACTTGTAATTAATTTAAAAAATAAAAAACAAAACTCCTTTTAAAGAATAAAAATAGCTCTTTATAAAAACATTTCCAATATATTCATTTGGTCCCTATATTCATTTATAATTAATTTTTATCTAATAAATTAAACCATATATTTTCATAATTTAGATAATTCTATTCATAACTGCTAACTTATCAGCTAGGTTATATCTTATTATATTAAATAATAATATTTTAATAATATATTGTTGTTCGGTAAAACTCGGTCTTATGTATAATGCAAGCAATAGAAGAAAGTTTCTCTTGCATGTAACACAAGAAAACTCATTATTGCATGAATTAAATAGTATAAAATATATTAAATTTATTTAAAAAGAAAAATATTGTAAATTATTAGGGTGTTGCACTCCTGAAATTATATATCCCTAAATTGAATTGGGTAAAGAGTTATTTCATGAGATGATTATGAATATGTAGTAAAATATAACCCTTAATGGAATTTTTCTATTAAGTGATGGGTAGTCCCACAATTATACATCCCTCTAATGCATTTTTTAAAGGATTATATCTCATGATCTCACATGTCAATGATTATAGAGAAAACACAATTTGTTAAAGGGATCTATTCGTTATTTGATGATGGTCTTGACTATACGCCTTGACATAAGGAATGATTTTATTAGATTGTGTATATATCACATGCTTATGCCTATGTTATTTTTTCATTTCTCGTGATTATGGAATCATATTTCTTCACACTTATTGATCATGTTTAATGTTATACAAAAATACTTATGGATTGATAGATGATTTATGATCTATTCCTAGTTAGTTCTGATTCTCCTATGTGACGTCTCTGAACTTTGATTGTGTTCTCATACCCACATGTATATCTTATTCTCACTTATGATCTGTGTTTTTTTTCTCTAATGTTTACCCTTACTATATATCTAATCTCATCCTATTTTATTTTTCCATTCCCCTTGTTATAAAGGAGAATATTATGAATGATATGTCTAAATGGGTATCATGTGAGAAGACTATTTGTGGATTATGTTGATAATATTGTAAAATAAGTTGGTTATATATCAAATATAAAATGGTAATAAACTTTTAGGTTTTAGGATGTTATTTATTTCAATATCTAATTAATATTCATTTAAAATGATATAATATGTATATATGAAATTCTTTAGTAACCTTAGTTGGTATCATAGTGGGGCTTAGTTTTTTATGAGGATTAGGACAATGAATAGTTAATGAAAACCATAAGGATATTTCTAAATATAGGAAGACATCCTAAAAAATTTTTCAATCATAGAGTGTGTGGTTTCCTATGAATTTCATCCATGTCTGGATACAAGAAAGTGGATGCAATATCTAGCTCAAATATACTTAGGAGTAATAATCCTAAAAAGGTTGGTTAATTGTCAACTCAATCTTCGCTCGGTGAGCAACATATGGGCCCAATTATGCACTTGTTTTGAAACTACCTAGGGATATTCTTTGGTTAATTTTCATGATATATATAAACCATTATAAATAATAATAGGATGGATCCTAAAACAACCTATGATGAACCAAAAGTAATGTATGATAGACTCCAAACGTCATAGTTTGAAATAATAGTGTAATAATTCAAGACATGTTAGGATTGATTTTAATTTTAATATAATGAAATACCCTAATTTTTTTAACTAGATAATCAAACTAAAAATGTTGGTTTTAGAATGTTATGAATTATAGAATCTTGAAATTGGGTGGTTTAAGTACACTTAATACAAAAAACATCATATTTGATCCTTATTCTATAAATTCCTTCAAATGTTGAAAAATCTCAAAAAATATTAATTTTTATACCCAATTTCATGATATTGAATAATCTATGAAAACTCATAGTGATACGATGATTGCATCCTAATTATATACCTCTTCTTTGGTAGAGTTTTTTTGGAATGTGTCCCCTAAAATTTTTATTATTCACCATTTAGTTGAATTTGATATGATTTCAGGCATAGATTGGCTCTCTCTAGATAAATACCATATTAATTTCTAAGATAGTGAAATCACATTTCATATCTTGTATCAACCCATGATCATCAAGAATCATGAATGGCCTAAATTCCTTATATTTTTATTCATTTTTGATAACCCCCCTTTTATGTGTTGAGGGGGAACCCATACATGGCCCAAAGGCTTTGTGACATTACATGACCTGAAGGTATTAGATGAATTCATCCCAAAATATGAAAACATGGAACTAACCCTCCCCAACATCTACATTGTGATGTTAGCTCTCCACCTTCACATGGTTGTTTGGATAGTTGTCTTGTGCAGAGATACACAGGCTTGGTATCGATGGAAATTGACATACCCTCTCATTCTTCCAATCCATAAGCTCTGCTCTAGTGAAATCTCATTCTTTGAATCATCATATTGAGAATATTACTTCTAGTATTTCTAGTTTCTTCTACACATCATGTGGACCTAAGGCCTTTGATCAACCCATTATTATCAATCAGTGAAAAGATGACCATGAAATCCAACTATAAATTACTTCCATTATATGGTTATTAATACCTAATCATGAAGGGTATTTACCTCAAATGGTTGGGGAAAAGATTTATATTAGAGAAATTATTATATATTAAAAACATGTTAATGTATTTCTATAATATTTTCCTAGTCTACCACATGATTGTGAGGTTGATTTTTCAATATAACTTGTACCCAGTTCCATGTTTATTTCAAAGGATACTTATAGAATATCCCCGATTGAATTTGAATAATTGAAAAAAGGAACATCAAGAGAATTTTTATTATGGTTTTATACACCCAAGTGATTAACTATGGGATACAACAGCCCTATTGATTAAGAATAATGATAGATCAATGTGTATCTAAATTAATTATCATGAACTTAACAATATCATGATTAAGAACAAATATCATTTACCCCATGTTGATGACTTCTTTGATATGTTGTGATGGGATTAATTCTTATCAAATATTTACCTTTGATCTAGATATCAAAAATTAACATTGAAAAGAGTGGATGTACCAAAGATATCCTTTCATACAATATATGGACACTATGAATTCATATTAATAACTTTTGAACTCACATATTCTCCAAATATCCTCATGGATCTGATGAATAAATTATTTAGAGATTATCTCAATAAATTTTTGGTAGTATTTATAGATGATATTCTTATATATTCCAATAGTAAGGAAGAAAATGATGATCATTAGAGGATTTTGTTATAGACCTTAAGAAAGGATAAAATGTATGCCTAATTTATAAAATGTGAGTTCTATTTGCTTAAAGTTTCATTCTTAGGTCTTGTAATCAAAAGTTATATAATATATGTGTATAATTAAAACATATATTTTATTGAATAATGAACCATACCACCCAATAAAATAATTATATTTAGTTTCTCTAGATTGGATAGATACTATCGATTCTTTGTGATACATTTATCACAAATTTCAAATACAATGAACAAGTTAACTCATAAGAGAATCTAGTTCCATTGTAAAAAATATTTTGATGAAAATATCAAGTAACTCAAGAAGATATTTTTCTATACAGCTATACTCACATCATCCTTATGAAATCCCACGTTTTTATTAATGTGTATTTTTGTTTAAATTTCACCATAAGTTGTTCTTTTATTGTTTAAAATGTGATGGATGTGGTTGTAGGAGCTGGGAAGGGTCTGAGGGGTTTTCGAGAGTCTGTGGGATTAGAGGTTTGGAATTTTAGAGTTATAAAACGCATCTAGAGTGAGTTCTATCAATATATAAAATGTGTGGAGGGGTAAATGAAGGAAAATAGTTTTTCAAAACTTATAAAAAGATCCAGATAACCATCAAAAACCTATTGAAGTATTACAAATTTGTTTTACATAGTTTGTGAATGGTTTTTTAAAATGTGTGGGCTAAATATGTGAATTTTTTTATCATGAACAGTGGGGTTCACATGGTTGGAACATAGTTTCTTAAACCGTTTGACCAAACTATGTGATATAATTATTGAATTTTTAAAATAAGATTTTAAACCAATAAAAACACCTAAAACCTCATTATTTTCCCCTAAACATAGGCTCTCAACCCCCTCCTCCCCCTTCCATATAATTTTTAATAAATTTTGTCTTCTAAGGAATCTTCTTCATCAATTATTAAAGGATTGAAACACTATTAACTGTGATTAATCCCTCTCATTAAGTCTAAGAATCTTTATGCCATATATATCACAATTCTAATCTTCTTCTTAATTTATTGTACTTTTTATCAACCCTAATATGGTGTCTATGGAATATGGTTATGGGATTTTGGATTATTAGATTTGATTCAGTTAGTGATTTTTTGTGCTTGAGCTCTATTATGTTCATGGTACATGGTCAAAAAATTTCTCTCAAGTTATGTTATTTTTCTTAGTGCATCCATTGTGTGGTCATGTTTTCTTACAATAAATTATACTTAGGATTAAATTTCATTCCTTAATTTAGGGAGTTTAATTTAATAAAATTATATAGATATTGATTTAGTTTAAAATATAGTAATGTGAGTTATAAACTAGAATTGGATAAATTGAATTTGAGAGGGAAATCGATGAGTGATTATTTATTACAATATAAATAGTAATGATTATTGGTAAAAAATATTAAGCCATTTTTTATAAATTGGTATAATATTGAGATTGAATTGGTAATTCACACCCTTTATCAAGACGTGAAATTTTGGATTCTTTATCTTTAAATGAAATTGTAATTAATAAATCATATATGATGTTTTAGGAAATGGTATTGAATAAATGTGAGTAGCTTCTATGAATGGTTCCCACGACAGTGTATCTGGGGTGGTTCTTTTATATTTTAGGGACATTGTCTCTCCTAAATGTTATTCATGTTATGAGATGGGTATATTTACTAGGTGAGTCTATTGTTCATGGATAGGTATATTTCCTTGGGTGTGACTATAATTCCAAGATAGGTGTATTTCCCTCAGTGCTACTATTATTATGAGATTGATGTATTTTGATGGGTGTCTCTATAAGAAGGGTATATTTCTCTAATAGTGACTATTTTTATGGGATGGTTATATTTCCCTAGGTGTGACTACTTTTATGGGTAGTTATATTTTCATGGTGCCTATTTTTCAAACTCATTTAACACTGGTTGATGTAGGTGTAGCCGGTCTCGGGTTTCATCATGGATCCCAAAGATTAATGATGTTGTTAATCTAATTTTTACTCTCTTTATACTCATGTGAATATTTTTGTAACTTCTTCATGAACTTACCAAGACTTGATATATTTTTAGACACTATTAGTAGTGGTCTACTAAGTTGTACTCACACCCTTCTCAATCCATCATTGGTAATTGAGAAAACTTCATGACTGTAGGACTGGATAAGGGTAATAACCATATGGAAAATGCATGATTTCAGCTGATAGGATAGAGCATAAGAGTTTATAACAATTTCATTGAAGTATTTTTATTTTTTTTATTTTTTTAATTGGGGTATTTTTGGGTTTTAAGTGTTTATGATCCCTTTTTTACATGTATAAATCATTGATGTTATTGAGATATATTTATTCATTGGAACTTGAATGGTTGTATGGTTTACTATTTTATCATAATGGTTATATTTTTTATTATTTATAATGATATTTCACTCTAATTTTCAGGGTATATTATCCCCATCATACCATCATCAAACCTTACTTATAGTCACCAGTATCTGGAATAATGAGAGGATTTCCTAAGGTATTGTACCAAACCTAGTCTTGCATAATTTTTTGTCATAATCCTATAATATTACAAAGTGGTACCAAATATCTTTTTTTTGTCTGACTGTTTTTGGTAAAGTAGATGGGAAATAGTGTTCATTAAGAATTGGTGTGAAACTTGTGTCTAGGGGTAGCTAATCCATGTATGAGGAAATTCCATGTTGCTAAATATTGGATTGATGATCATGCTTTCTGTTTTTACTGTTAACATATTTCACTAAGAGAGATACACATGATTATGAATTTTTTGATTTAGGAGATTGTAGTCTCTTAGTTTGAATAGTAAAATGGAGTGCATTCAATCATCATGTTAGACACATAGAAATTATATGTAATATTCATGGTTTCTTTGGATTTTTATTCTAGATAATATTTTTGGATATTTGAAATAGTATTTTATAATCACTTGTTTAAATTATTATGTTGTATTTTCGAAATTAAAATTCCAAATACAACTCCATTTTTTTATTTTGTAACTTATAATGGAAAAACTAGTTCTATTAGCACATAAAATGAAATTCTTGTTAAATTATGGTGGAGAAACCCATATGATATTTCTCATGTGTTTGTGGGGTAGAATTTATGTGATATAATAACCCTATATGTGAGTGGTTGAGGCTAGTGAGGGTGTTTGAGTTATGATATGCATATGAATGGGATATAGAAAAATAGTGGGAATGTTGTCTATTATTACAATTACTTAAACTTTGATATCTTGAACTCCTATCATGACATGTTTTGAGGCATTTGGTTATAGAAAAATGCCTCCATGATGAATTTCTATAGAGATCTATGAGGGTGGTGATAAAAGAGCCCTTGTGGTGTTAGTGTTGAACATCCTACAACGCCATGTAAAGTGACTGATGAACAACTCCAGGCTATCTTTCTGAGAGTAGTGTAGGATATATAGAGATAGGCACCTTGACCTACAGTGATTATGACTAAGATTACTAGAGAGTTCCTACTATAGCACCCAACATTCTTTACTAGGAAGGGCAGTCCTTATGTAGTTGATTATTGGATTGATTCTGTCCAAACTATTTTTGACCACCTTGAGACAACAAAGGATAATAGGGTGAAGTTGTTATTGTATATTATTTGGGGTTCTATGAAGAGATAGTGGGATGTTCTAGTCCATACTAATCTATAAGTAAGACTGGCCTAAAATTTATTTGAGACATGTTTCATTATTCATTTAGTTCCAAAACCCTAATAGATAACAGGGATATGTAATTTATGCACCTTATATTAGAGAATTAGTCTAGCATAGTTTATGTTGATCATTTAATGGTGATATTTTTATTTTCTACAACACTGGATAGTGATGAGTTGGATAGGTAAACATGTTTTGAAGATGTTAAATGGTGTGGGATTTGATTTTATATAAAATTATTTCATCTCACAATATTTTCTATAGATGTGAATCAGGACCTTATATTGGAAATAAAATTGAATAATGTAAAAGGCTCAGGGTATTCATGTCTTAATGGGGGTTTTAGTAGTGGATCTTCGAGTAATATGAAGTTTTATTTTGAATAGTAACACCAATGTGGTGTTTTGAGTAGTTTGGATAGTGGGTTACCTCCCTTTTCATGGCTGGAAAGACTTTTTGAGTGTTACCAATGTGGGAGGAAAGGCCATACACAGCCCCAGTTCCCTTGACTACTAGTCGAGTGTTAGATTTATGGATTTATGGGGAACCTAAGAAGGTTTTTTAGGATAGAAGAAGGGTCTTCCAATGGTGTAGCATTATGGAAGTTATGGGAATCGAGAACTAGATTAGCTATACAATGATAGGTGAGTATTTTATGTTTAGCCATCATTTTAGGTTGGGTTGGAGGATATCATGTTCAGGGATAGGGATATCCACAAAAACATGGAATTTATATAAAATAGACTTATGTGGGAGCATAGGACTATGGTTTGGTCCAGATTTATGTTATACAACATACTACTTTAGGTCAAGATATAGAACCCTCTATGGTTTGAGGTATGATATTTTTTGTTTCTCCCTTATCACATGAATTATTAAATACAAGGGCTTCACATTACTTCATACATGATCGGTTTATAGAAATCCTACTATTAGCTAAAGAGTATTTGAATGATTTGATTTATATTGACATTCCATTGGGATAGAGATCTTGGGCAATCAGACTTTGCAGAGAATGTGACTTGGAGGTTAGAGGTTATTGATTTTTATAGGACTTCTTCATGTTATAAATGATTATTTTTTATCTAATACTTGGAATGGATTGGTTAATATCATACCATGCATGCATTGACTATTACCATTGATGAGTGTATTTCTCATCTCCTGATGTAGATGAGTATGTTCATGTTGGAGAATAGAGATTAGAGAGAGTTTGCACAGGATCTAATCATAAGAAACTAGGTGGAATTACAACCTAGGTTTTTTATTTAAGTATAGATGATGAGGAAACACCATGAAATATTTTATTCTTATGGTATATTAGTTTCAATAAGTTTTTATCAATAAATTATAAGGGTTTCCACCTGGTAGAAAAGTTTGGTTCTCTATTGAGCTCTTACCAGGATCTTATCCATTTTTAATTACACCTTATCGAATATATCTAGTGGATATTAATGGGATTAAGGCTTAGGTATATGACTTATAGTATAACGGGTATATTCAGAAAATAAATTATTCTTGGGGATATCTAGTTATTTTATACAAGGAGGTAGATAGTTTGATGTGGTTGTGTGATGATTATCAGAAGTTGAAATAGAATATAGTTAATAAAATGTACCCACTTCAACATATTGAAAACATATTTGATCAATTGAAAGGTGATATAATTTTTTTCAAAGATAGATATAATATTGGGTTGTCACCGGTTGAGAGTGAGTCCTTCACATTTTCCAAGTATCTCTTTTAGGAGTTGGTACAATCTGTATGAGTACCAAGTGATATCATTTATATTAATGAATGTGTTAGGTTTATTTACGGATATAATGAATAAGTGTTTTCAATATTATTTGGGCACTTTTGTGGTTATATTTTTTTATTTAATTATAGTGTACTCTAGGATAAAAGATAAGCATGAACACTAAATGGAGGTAGTCTTGACTACAATTTGGGTACATCGACTCTATGACAATCTCTCCAAGTATTGTTTTTTGGATTGATGAGGTACACTTTTGGGAAATGTTATTTTTAAGGATGGTATATCTATGGACCCCAAGAAGGTCTAGGAAATTATTTATTGTGATATTCTTAAGAATTTCTATGAATAATATAGATTTTTTGGTTTTCACCATGTATTACTATGGTTTATCTAGGATTTTTTTTATTTTGAGACTCCAATGATGAGTTTGACCAAGAAGGAAGTAAATTCTGAATGGTTAAACACTTGTAAGTTTTATTTTCATAAGATGAAGGAAATAATAACTAAAAAACAATACTAAACCTATTGGAATTAGGGTAGAAGTATGTTTTGTATTTTGATATGTTAGGAATGAGGCTGGGAGTGGTTTTATTGTATGGAGATCATGTGGTTTCCAATAATTATAGGTATTTGATATCTCACAAGTAAAAAAACCATTCCAATTAACTATATCATATAGTGTTAGTGTACTCCATGATGTGTTTGAGGCACAATTTATTGTGTGAGAAGTTTTTTGTGTATATGGACAATTGAAGCCTAGATTCCATCTTCTTCTAATGGGATGTGATCCTTTAACGGCAAATGAGGGTTGAGTGCCTACAACATTTTGACTTCAAGTAGTATTGTACACCTAGAAAGGGAAATTTTATTTTAGAAAATTTTGTTGGAATATGTAGGTTTTGGTATTCTAGAAATTCAGAAGTTAATGGCATTTGATGGATCAGTTCACATAGATGAATTTAAAAGATTGGGAGTACCAAGGTCAAATGACCCATATGCCTTTATTTTTTGCTCCTTCATTTCACCATAATATAAATTGGAAACAACTATATAACTCAAATTTTTTAACCTTGAGGGATATAATATATAGTGAAAAACCTCCACCATACTATTACTTAGATGATTATGAGATTCTTCATGTTCATGGTCATGTCCTGGTTCACATGGGTATGAGTAAAGATCTGATGTATGAGTTACATGACTCAAAATGGGCTGTATATCATTGCATTATGAAGAATAACTAAGACATTCAGTGACAATATTGGTGTCCAAGAATGAATAAGGATGTCATATTTTTTATTATATAGTGCTCTGTCTATCAGTGGGTGAAGGTTAAGAACCAGCAGCCCACTTTATTTTTACAACCTTTCCCATTTCTGAGTGTAAATTGGATGATGTTACTTAGTAATTATGATTAGGTTTCCAAGGACTTTCCAAGGTAACAATGTTTTAAATGTTATAGTGGATCAACTAAAAAATTTGTCTCGGTTTTTTCTGATCAGATAGTCTTATTCAGTAGAAGAGTTGTGTAAGCTCTATGTCTGAGATATAGTGCACTTACATGGGGTACGTCAGAACATTGATTCAAATCGAGACACTCAATTCCCATTGGGCTTCCTTTATGGATTTCAGAAAGCATTGGTTATGTAGGTTCATTTGAGAACTTATTCCATATTAAGAGAATGTGTCTAAGATTTTGTGGTCTCTTTGGAGAACCAATTGGATATAGAATAGATCACCTATAAAAATAGTTTCTATGGTTTTATATAGATGGAACCTTACGATGAATTATACAGTAGACTATTTCTCTTACCTCTATGTTGGTTGGATATTGGTGAACAATTATTTTTTGGGATGATTCTCATTTACAAGATATTGGAGAATATATAGTTGATACATAAGTGGTTGGTTACCACCTAAAGAAGACATAGATATTATGTGGATTAGGATTTTAGCCTCTTGAGATTGAAGTCAATGACCATGTATTCTTATTATTTTCATTAAGGTTGGTAAATCATTATATTCAAAGGTAGAGAATGTCATCACAAAGAAATATGGTTCTATTTGAGGCAGTATATAGGATCCTTCTAGTGGAGTACTGATTTATTATTTTATAGAGTTTCAATTATATGCATGAAATTTTCCATATATTTCATTTGAGAAGATACCATTCAAATCCATCTCATGTGATTGACATTGATGATATTGAGTTTGAGGATAATGTTTTCTTCAAAGAGCATCTAGTATGTATAGATGATTAAAGTAATAAGACTCTCTATGGGATAACAGCTCTTATAATTCAAGTTAAGTGGAATCATGACAACAGCCAAGAGGGGACTTATGAATGAAAATTGGATAGGTAATCATAGTGGAGTGATTTGTTCACTGATGAGGATTGGTGATGATTCATATCATATCTTGAGGAATAACTATTGTAAGGTGGGGAGGTTGTAAAACACACATCATCATTATAATGTGTAGATTTAGGATGATATTCTCTAAGGTGGGGAGGTTATAAAACCCCTAATTTTGGTTAAGGTGTGTTCTCGTTTAAATTTAACCCTAAATTATTCTTTTATTGTTTAATAATATATGGATGTGGTTATGGGGGTTGGGAATTATCTGAGGTTGTTTCAAGAGTCAGGGGGAAATTTTTTCTAATTTTGCAGTTGCAGTAGGGGTGCATAGTTAGCACACAGTTGGTGTTAACCATACGGTTAATTGTGGGGATGGGTAAAAGAAGGTTCATGTTTTTTCAAACAATGTACAGGCCTCCAAATAACAATGAAAAACTAATTAATGTGTTATATATCCATTTCACATAGTTGGTTTATAGTCTGTTGAACTGTGTGACCTAACTGTATGAATTCGTGTTTCTTGAATATTGGTGTCCTCGTGATTGGTGCATGGTTTTCCAAACCATGAACCAAACCATGTGATATAATAAATGAATTATAAAAAAATAGATTTTAAACCTAGAAACTCACCTAAAACATAATTTTTATCCCATGAACTTATGCTCTCAACACCCCTATAATTTTTGATTAATTTTTGTTTCTGAGGTATCTTCTTTATCAATTCTAGAGGGATATAATCACTAATAATTATTATGGATACCTATCAGTATGTTTGATACTCTATATATTATAGATATCATAACTATCCTCTTTTTCTAAATTTCATGATCTTTTTCTCAACTCTAATATGGTGTTGGTGGAATCTAATTTTGGGATTATAGATCATTTTGTATGATTTAGTCATAGATTCTTGGTATTTGAGTTCCATTATATTCAAGGTAGGTAGTCTTTGTTGAGTCAATAAGGTTTTCCTTATGACTTTTCCATTCCTTCTTGTTTTGAAAATCACAAACACCTTATTCTTAAGGAAAATCGCTTTTGTAAGGAAAATCGCTTTTATAAGGAAAAATGCTTTCTTAAGGAAAATCGCTTTTATAAGGAAAAATGCTTTCTTAAGGAAAATCGCTTTTATAAGAAAAATTTATCCTTATCATATTTTCATCAATATTTTTCTTAAGTGAAAGTTTCGGATTCACTTTCTCGGAATCATTAAAACTGATAAAAAGCATTCTGTTTTAGGGTTCGGATTCTGGACAAGAACTATAAGGAAGTTTCATTCCGAATTCCGGTTATGAATTCTGACTAAGTTCTATTCCAGATTCAGGATACGAATTCTAATGAAGAATTCCCATTACGAATTCTAATGAAGAATTCTCATTACGAATTCTCATTACGATTTCTGAAGAAGAATTCCCATTACGAATTCTAATGAAGAATTCTCATTACGAATTCTCATTACGAATTCCAATGAAGAATTTCCATTACGAATTCTAATGAAGAAATCTCATTCCGAATTCTCATTATGAATTCTGATGATGAATTCTCATTACGAATTCTGATGACGAATTCTCATTCCGAATTCCTACTCCGAATTCCCATTCCGAATTCACCTATTAAACAGAATCTGGTTATCATTGTTTTATACACTCTGAATTTATTCACTCCGAACTTTCACTCCGAAATTTCTATTCCGAACTTTTATGTTAGGGTTTAAAACGATGTCGTACATTCTGTTACACTTGTTTTGTTATAAAACGATGTCGTCCATTTTGTTATAAACTAACCGTTGTCTAAGTGACACGTGTACAGGTCCCTCCGAACTTTAAGGAAAATATGACCGTTGGAGGAAGAGCTGACCTTACCTATAAATAGGAGCTCATTTGAAAGAGCTCGGTGCTGTTGAGACTTCTGACTGCTGATGGTAGAGAAAGTGCTTACATGCTGTTGAAGTGATTTCTAGAGAGAGAGTCTCTTATTAACTCTCAAAGCTTCGTGCGACTCCGAATGTTGGTGATTACATTCTAGGGCTTCCGAGGATAGGAAGACAGAGGTGTCGACTACCTTTAAGATCGAGGGCTTTCTTGCTGAGAAAGACAGAGGTTGCCAACTACCTTGAAGTTGAGGGCTTGCGGGGATAGCAAGACAGAGACACCGATCTTCGTATCGAGGGCTTACCCTGGTGTGGGTAAGACAGACTTACTTGAAAGTATAAATCAAGGGACCTTTATCCAAGGTTGTTGGATACCCTTCTCTTTGGGTTAAAAGACTATCATCTTGTTACTAGTAGTTCTTCTACTTGTTTTATTCCGCTGCATTTTGTATCTTAAGGAAAGTATAACTTTATTATACTTCCTTACTTACTCTGATTAGTTTAGATTCTATACGCTTTAAGGTAGAATCTTATATTGTAACTTTTGTTAAGTTTCAATTTCCGGAACCATATTTCCGGAACCTACTTTTGGAATCTCTTTCCAAGTTTAGTTCGGTGTTAGAGGTGTTGTGAATCTGCTTAGTTTAACTTTGTTAAACTTAGTTCTTTCCTTTTCTTAAGGAAACTCTAGTTACTCATATCTAACTTTAAAGGTTCCAAAGGAATTTTTAAAGTATACAATTCACCCCCCCTCTTGTATATTGAGCATCTCATACTATATTTCGATCCTACAATTGGTATCAGAGGCAAGGTTACTGAAATACTTGTACTCACATACAAGTTTTTCTTGCTCACTTTTCTATTCCGAACTTTGTCATTCCGGATTATTCATTCCGAACTTTTCCTATTCCGAACTTTTTGATTCCGATTTTTTGTTATTAACAAGTTTGTTTCCAAGTTATTTTCTAGTATGGCAGGAATGAATGTTGGTTCGATAGACAATTTGAATCCTACAAGGCCACCTATCTTTGATGGTAATGATTATGAATACTGGAGAGATCGTATGAAGACTTTTGTTATCAATACTGGAGTAGATAACTTTGTCATGCTTACTGGTGATTACAAAATTCCTGACAAGGAAGTCAGAACCTTTACTAACTAGGAGAAGCAAGAATATCAACTGAATTATAAGGTACGCAATACTTTATTATGTTCAATGACTAGAAATATATATAGCCAAATTTCTTCTTGTGAAGCAGCTAACTGTATATGGAAGAAGTTAGAGGTTACTCATTTTGGGACTTCTAAAGTGATTGAGACTAGGAGAGCTATGCTTAGAGCTGAATATCATGGCTTCAATTTTCCTTATGGAGAACCTATCTGTAAAGTTCAACAAAGATTTATGACAATCGTCAACAGTCTGCAGTCTATGGGAGAGAAAGGTTTAGATGATGAAGCTCTTGTGGATAAGATAATTGATATAATGCCCAATGAGTGGGAATCCAAGAGAACAGCTATAGATGAAAACAGGAAGGTTACTCAAATAACTCTTGATGAATTATTTGGAACTCTTCTACAACATGAGACCAGAATGAAGAGAGATGCTGACAACATCAAGAAGAAGAATGGAAATGGTACTGTTGCCTTTACTTCAACTTCGAATCAGATGAAAGCTAAGACTCCTGAGAGAGTAACCAGATCCAA
This sequence comes from Viscum album, assembly GCA_963277665.1. Taxonomy (NCBI): domain Eukaryota; kingdom Viridiplantae; phylum Streptophyta; class Magnoliopsida; order Santalales; family Viscaceae; genus Viscum; species Viscum album. The sequence goes on along the minus strand of OY728164.1, from coordinate 2,010,622,315 downwards.
ATCTAAGAAAGTCATTTTCCAATCCGAATCTAGTGAGAGTGAAGTTTCAGAAAATGAATTAGCCAATCTTGCTCGAAGGATGAACAAGATAGCTGGACAGAGAAACTTTCAATCCAAGTATAAGAAGAAGGATAGGAAAGATAAGAAAGATGGAGAAGTTACTTGTTATGAATGTAAGAGAGCTGGACATATTAGACCAGACTGCCCTATGCTCAGAAAGAAAGAAAGAAAGGAAAGGCATTCAGACAGGAACAGGAAGAAGTATTACAAAGCTAAAGCTAAAAAAGTTCTGAAAGCTAATGACACCTGGAGTGCCAGTGGTGGTGACTCTTCAGATGAATCTTCTGAATATGAATCTTCAGGACAGAAGAATCTTGGTCTTATAGCCAGATTACCCATTGAAAATCATTGTCTTATGGCTAAGGTATGAAATGCTGAATCTTTGACCAATGTTTCCTTAAATTCCAATGATAGTAAGTATTATAACTCTTCTGATGAAGAATCATCTTCTGATGAGGAAAATACTTTACCTACCTTTGAAGAAGTCTCTAGGTTTGCTGAACTTCTTCAGATTGAGAATTCCAAACTCAACAAGAAACTTGATAAGGCAAACACTAGGAATTCTATTCTTACTAAAGAGATATCAGATCTATCTAAAGATCTTGATAAGAAAAATGCTGATTTTGAAAGAATTTCAAAAAATCTTGAGGAAGTAAGTTCTGAGAAGAACAAACTTTCTAAAGAGTTAGAAAAAGTAATTTCTAATAAAAATGTTTTTGAGCCTAACTCTAGTTCCAAAACTAATGATTTAGAGGATAAAAACTTGGTTGTAAAACTCAAGTCCGAAATATTTTCCTTAAAGAAGTGCTTATCAAACTTTACCCATGGTAAAGAAAATTTTGATAAGATGTATTCTCAAATACGACCTTTAAGAAATAAATCCGGATTTGGTTATACCCATGCAAAACCAGTTTTCAGCAACAATTATTTTGTTCCTCAAAGTGCCCCATTTTGTACTAAGTGTCAATGTGGTGGTCACTGGGCAAGAAATTGTTCCTTAAACAAAACCCAATCCTTAGGTTTTCATAAAGCTTACTTTTCTAAGAAAATGTGGGTACCAAAAATTTTATTGTCTGGAAATCTCGGATCCAAACAAGTTTGGATTCCGAAAGTCTAACTTTGTTCTTAATTTCAGGAAAATAAAGAAAGTTCCAGCAACAATATTTGGTACATGGATAGTGGATGTTCCCGGCACATGACTGGTAACAAAAGCTTCTTTGAAAAGATTATCAAAACGAAAGGAGGAAAGGTAACTTTCGGAGACAATGCTAAGGGAGAGATTGTTGGTATTGGTAATATAGTTCTTTTGGGTAAAACTTTGATTTCAAATGTTCTTTTTGTTAAAGGTCTTAAGCACAACCTCATTAGCATAAGTCAGTTATGTGATGAAGGTTACCTTGTGAATTTTAGGAATGATAAATGCTTAGTTCACAATTCCAAGGAAGAGTTTATTCTCTCAGCCAATAGGCAAGAGAATGTTTACACCTTAAACTTAGAAGACCTAAGAAGCCAAGATTTACCTTGCCTAAGTGCAATGGAAGATCATTCTTGGTTATGGCATAGAAGACTAGGACACTGTAATCTTAGAAACCTATGTAAAATCTCTAAGAAGAAACTAGTTAAGGATCTACCGGAGCTTAGATTTGATTCTTCTAAAGTTTGTGATCCTTGTCAATATGGCAAGCAACATAAATCTAGTTTTAAGTCAATCGGTGAAGTCTCAACAACCGATGCATTACAGTTGGTGCACATGGATCTTTTTGGTCCAACACAAACTGGAAGCATTGGAGGCAAATACTATGTGTTTGTTCTAGTTGATGATTACACCAGATTTACATGGGTCTATTTTCTAGCAAGGAAATCTGAAGCTTTTTCGTATTTCAAAAGTTTTAGAACTCAAGTTAAAAATGAGAAAAACCTTCCATTGAAAACTATTCATAGTGATCATGGAGGAGAATTTCAAAATTCTGATTTTGAAACTTTTTGTAGTAAGAAAGGTATTACTCACAACTTTTCAGCACCTAGAACTCCTCAACAGAATGGTGTAGTTGAAAGAAGAAATAGAATTCTTCAAGAGATAACTAGAACCATGTTGAGTGAATATTCTATTGCTAGACATTTCTGGGCTGAAGCTGTAAGTACTGCTTGTTATACTATAAATCGAGTTTTGATTAGACCTTTTCTTAATAAAACTCCTTATGAGTTATGGAATGGTAGAAAACCAAGGCTTTCCTACTTCAAGGTTTTTGGTTGCAAAGTATTCATTTTGAATACTAAAGATAACTTACATAAATTCGCACCAAAATCAGATGAAGGGATTTTCTTAGGATATTCCACAACCTCTAAGGCATATAGAGTTTTTAACAAAAATACTTGTACTGTTGAGGAAACAGTACATGTGAAATTTGATGAGTCAGATCCTTTTGTTTTTAAAACCTCCCAACTTACATCTTCGGATGTGTTTTCAAAAACTGATTGTCAACCTTTGTTAGAAGAACCTTCTGATAAGGAAATTGTTCTAGAAGATACTTCTGAAACATTTACCCCAGAAGACTTTCTACCTTATGTTGATGAACAGGTTTTACAAAACCCAAATCAGATGTTTCTTAAGAATCATCCCAGTGATAGTATCATTGGTGATGTAAATCAACCTGTAAGGACTAGAAGTTCCTTAAGAAATGAAGTAGAACATCTAGCATTTCTTTCCCAACTAGAACCTAAAAGCACTGATGAAGCTTTAGGTGATGATGATTGGATCAAAGCAATGCAAGATGAGCTAAATGAATTCGAAAGGAATAAAGTCTGGACCTTGGTTGAAAGACCTAAGGAAACTTCTGTTATTGGAGTAAAATGGGTTTTCAGGAATAAATGTGATGAAAATGGAGTCATTGTTAGAAATAAAGCTAGACTTGTTGCTAAAGGCTATAATCAGCAAGAAGGAATAGACTATGAAGAAACCTATGCTCCAGTAGCTAGACTTGAATCTATCCGTATTCTACTTGCCTTTACAGCATTCTTTAATTTCAAACTATTTCAAATGGATGTGAAATGTGCTTTTCTTAACGGTTATGTTCAAGAGGAAGTTTTTGTTGAACAACCTCCTGGCTTTGAAGATACAAAACATCCAGATCATGTTTTTTGACTTACCAAAGCTTTGTATGGCCTTAAACAAGCCCCACGAGCATGGTATGATAGACTCACTGGATTTTTGCTTCAAAATAACTATGTTAAGGGAAATGCAGATCCAACCCTTTTTATAAAGAAAGATAAGAAAAATGTTTTGATTGTTCAAATTTATGTTGATGACATTATATTTGGTTCAACTCAGCAATCTTTGACTGATTCTTTTGCTAGTCTAATGAAATCTGAGTTTGAAATGAGTATGATGGGTGAGTTAACATTTTTCCTTGGGTTTCAAATTTCTCAAAAACCAGAAGGAACCTACATATCTCAACATAAGTATATTAAAGATCTTCTTAAAAATTATGGTTATGACAACACTAAGAGTATAAGTACTCCCATTGGTACCTCAAACTCTTTAGATCTTGATGAAGCTGGGAAACCAGTAGATCAAACATCTTTTAGAGGTATGATTGGAAGTCTACTTTACTTAACAGCTAGTCGACCAGACTTAATGTTTTCAGTATGCTTATGTGCAAGATATCAATCCAATCCTAAGGAATCTCACTTAAAGGCAGTAAAAAGAATTTTTCGCTACCTTAAGGGAACCATGGATCTAGGATTATTTTATACTTCTGGGAATGATTTTGTACTAAAAAGCTTTTCTGATGCTGACTTTGGTGGATGTAGAATGGATAGGAAAAGTACATCCGGAACTTGTCATTTCTTAGGAGATTCATTAGTTTCTTGGTCATGCAAGAAGCAACATTCTGTTGCACTCTCCACTGCTGAAGCTGAATATGTAGCAGCTGGAAGTTGTTGTGCACAAGTGTTGTGGATGCAACACACACTCACAGACTATGGCTTGAGTTTTACTAAAACTCAAATTTTGTGTGATAACACAAGTGCCATTGCTCTAAGTAAAAACCCTGCACATCACTCCCGTGCAAAACACATAGATATTAGGCATCACTTTCTTAGGGATCACACACTTAAAGGAGATATTATTCTTCAGTTTATCAGAACGCAAGATCAACTTGCTGACATTTTCACAAAATCCTTGCCTTCTGATAGATTTGAATATATTAAACAGAAGTTAGGAATGATAACCGTAAGGTAATCTTCCTTAATTAACTTTTTGTTAAAAAAAATCTCCTTACAGTAATAAACTCCTTTTCATAGGGGGAGTACATTTGTTTGTTTATTTAACAAAGTTTTTCAAAATTTGTTTTCAAATTTTTCGGAACGAAACTTTCCGGAATGGAACTTCCGGAACTACAATTTTCCAGAATGGATATTTCCATACAAAATACTTCTGGAATGAAAGTATTCGTATTGAAAATTGCCGGAATGGAAAATTTTCGTACTGGTATTTTCATAATGGAAAAACTTTCGTATTGAATCTTCCATAACGAGTTTTTTATTAAGTTTTTTTTGGTTTTTCGTATTGAGTTTTTCGTATTGAGTTTTTCGTATTGAGTTTTTCGTATTGAGTTTTTCGTAGTCGTTTTTACATTACCCATTACGAATAACTTTCCTAAGCTAATCCGAAAGGTATGACTTCCTTACTGAAGTTTTCGTAATCATATTTTACTTGCTGGCATTTTATTATAGTTTGATTTCGGTTTTTGGATTTCTTAATTCTTTACTTTAATAAAAACCTCAAAAAGATCGGATTCAACCTCTCAACCGTCAGATCTGATCTCAGATCATTCTAAACCGTTAGATCAACCGAGGAAGTTGAACCGTCATCCCAATGCCTATATAAAGGGGACCCTATTTTCTCGTCCCACATCGATCTCAAGCTTTTGCGTGCTGAAGCTCTGCCTCTTCGATTTAAGGCTGTTCCGAACTACCGTTTTCCAGTTCCGAACTTCAGCCTTCTCTGTTCCGAACTTCTCAGAGACGTCTAATCCGAATGTCTGCAGAGTTAGCTTCTCAAGAAATGTCTTCAACCAAGCCCATTTCACAGTGGTTAGTCTACAGAGAACGGTTAGTTCATCCGAATTTCATCAGCAACTATGATTCTATTATATCAAAGAATATCAAGCTCAATGGCTGGGAAGATGTTGCAATATCAAAAACCGGCAACCAAGATGAAGTTTACTCAGATTTGCTTGTTGAGTTTTATGAGTCGGTTGCTTTCTTTGTGGAAGACAATAGAGAAAAATTTTCCTTCAAATCGTATGGAAAGACTTATAAGCTATCTTACACCAAGGCTGCAAGCTTGGTAGGGTTGACTTATGAAGGTGAAGCTGAGTTTATCTCGCACGTTCTGCCAGACTCCTTGGGTAGTTTCAACAAGGAGAAAGCCTTAGAAATTCTCGAATTAGATGATGATAAGGCTCCAAAAATTGCAAGTCTTTCTACAAACATCCGGATTCTGGAGTTATGGGTGCAAGGGCTTATTGCACCGAGAAAAGGAGACAAGGACATCTTGAAGAAGAGTGAGATATACATCTTGGATTTCCTGATAAATCTAAGGAAGTTCAACCTGATGAAGCATATCCTTCTTAATATTGAGAATTTGAAGAAGGGGAATCTGAGAGCTCAGATAGTGATGTACCCGGCAATATTGTCGAAGCTGATAGTTCGGTGCCTAGAATCCTTTAAGGTTGCTTGTAGTTCTAAGCCGAAAGTTTTCAAGATCATGTTGCTCAGTGATGCAACTCTTAAAAGGATGAATATAGCGTTTGACAAGAAGTCTGGGAAATTTATTGATCTACCGCCTCAAGCAGAAGTGACTCCGAAAGTGGATGATCTGGAATCATCAAAGCCAGTAAGGAAGAGGAAGCTGAAAGAAGTGGTAGGTGAAGCTGAGGAACCTAAGTCTAAGGAAGTCCATTCCGCACCTCCTAAGCCTAAGAAGAAGAAGACATATACTGATGAGGTTGCAGCGAAGTGGAGAGCTGACAAGGAAAAGAGGAAGGAAGGAGATCCGCAGTTCGGATTGGATCCCGCAGAGGCTAAGGCTCTGAAAGAAAAGGCTGCTGATGAGCTTGAGAAGCAAGCTAAGGAAAAGAAGCTGAAGAAGAATTTTTCAGAAGCTGAGGCTGTGCAAGCGTTGTTGAAGTTTAACGAAATAGTTTCAGCAACCATTCCCGTTCCGAGAACTTTTTCTTTGGACTCTCTACCTGAGACTCCAGGAAGAAATCTCGATGATCCGAAAGAGGCTGCTGCTAAGAATGCTGACGAAGTTGAACAAGTGGAACAAGCTGAAGAGGTTGCTGAAGGAAGTGGCGAGACAGGATATGTGCTCAAACAAGTAGATGAATACAAAGGAACTCCTTCGGAACACCTGTCGCTCCGAACATCTGAAGCCGAATCTTCAAAGCTAGTTACTCCAGTAATAGAAGGAAAGGAAGGAGAGGAAGAAGTTTCTTTTCATGGAGAAGAAGAACAATTTTTACTTGATGCTGCTCAGAAAGAAAATATAGAAGTTGTTGATGAGGAAGATTTGGTTGTTCAAGTTTCTGACAGTGAGAAGAAATCTCCGGAACAGGTTTCTATTCCGGAAAAAGTTAAGGGGAAACAAGTTATTGCTGATACCCCGAGTTCAGAAAAGAGTATGAGGAAGGAAGCTGGTAGCTCTTCTAAGAGGAAGTTGGAGCTTATTGAAGAAGAAAATTCTCCTAGCAAGATGTCAGATTCGGAGTCATCATCGTTGGGGCACGATTTTGTTGTTCAGTCCTTGAAAAAGTTGGTGGGAACCATTCCGACCTTCTCCAGTATTGACTCTCGGTGCCAGATGCTCCAACATACGCTAAATCAGAAAACCGACTCTGTATCCATGGTTATGGATAAATGTGTTGAGATAGAAGCCCAATTCAAAAATTTCTTTATTGGTTACGAAGCACATAAAAGATCTTGCAAAAGGATGACTAGCTGGTCGAAGAAGAATGTAGAAGAGATGAGGTTGCTGGATGAGTTTCAGGAGAATGTCAAGGATGCATTTCAAACCGAGGACAAGAAGTTTCATGAGATGACTGCATCATTCGATGAGAAATTGGCAGAGGAAAAGAACATTAGGAGTCAGGAAGTAAGAGATCTGAATGGAAAGCTCAACTCTGTTAATCAAAGTTGGAAATTTGAAAGGGATCATCGGATCAATTTTCTAGAAAGGATAAAGTCTCAGGAAGAGAAAATGGAAGCTCAGGAAGAAAAGTTGAAGGCTCAGGAAGAAATCATTCAAGCTCAGTCAGTAAGAATAGTTGCCTTAGAAAAGCAAGCAGAGGAAGATCATAAGGATCTCAAGAAGATCAAGACTATTCTCAAGGGGCTGATGTCGAAAGAGAAAGATCCCAAATGACCAATCCGATCTTTTTGTTGTAATCTGTTTTTGTTGCTGACTTTTCAAATATAATGAAAATTGTGCTTGTTGTTTCTATTGCTGTCGTTACTAATCTTTTCAGGTACTTTGTTATTTTTTTTCCATTCCCTCCAATTCTTTTTGAAAATCACAAAGGGGGAGAAGGAAAAGATCCTTAAGAAAAAGAGGAAATCTAATAAGAGTTTTTCAAAGGGGGAGAAAGGAAAATACCCAAGGAGAAAGAACTCTAATAAGAGCTTGTTTAAGGGGGAGTTTTCCTTAAAGAAACATCACTCCGGAAATATGAATACGATCCTTAGAGTTTCAAAGCCTAAGGGGGAGTTAGTCGTATTCATCTATATTCTTAAACCAAGGGAGATAAGCTTTAATATGTTTCTTTCTTCTTAAGAATAGCTTTTTCGTAAGGATGTTTGTGCTTTCCAAAAAGGGGGAGATTGTTGAGTCAATAAGGTTTTCCTTATGACTTTTCCATTCCTTCTTGTTTTGAAAATCACAAACACCTTATTCTTAAGGAAAATCGCTTTTGTAAGGAAAATCGCTTTTATAAGGAAAAATGCTTTCTTAAGGAAAATCGCTTTTATAAGGAAAAATGATTTCTTAAGGAAAATCGCTTTTATAAGAAAAATTTATCCTTATCATATTTTCATCAATATTTTTCTTAAGTGAAAGTTTCGGATTCACTTTCTCGGAATCATTAAAACTGATAAAAAGCATTCTGTTTTAGGGTTCGGATTCTGGACAAGAACTATAAGGAAGTTTCATTCCGAATTCCGGTTATGAATTCTGACTAAGTTCTATTCCAGATTCAGGATACGAATTCTAATGAAGAATTCCCATTACGAATTCTAATGAAGAATTCTCATTACGAATTCTCATTACGATTTCTGAAGAAGAATTCCCATTACGAATTATAATGAAGAATTCTCATTACGAATTCTCATTACGAATTCCAATGAAGAATTTCCATTACGAATTCTAATGAAGAAATCTCATTCCGAATTCTCATTATGAATTCTGATGATGAATTCTCATTACGAATTCTGATGACGAATTCTCATTCTGAATTCCTACTCCGAATTCCCATTCCGAATTCACCTATTAAACAGAATCTGGTTATCATTGTTTTATACACTCTGAATTTATTCACTCCGAACTTTCACTCCGAAATTTCTATTCCGAACTTTTATGTTAGGGTTTAAAACGATGTCGTACATTCTGTTACACTTGTTTTGTTATAAAACGATGTCGTCCATTTTGTTATAAACTAACCGTTGTCTAAGTGACACGTGTACAGGTCCCTCCGAACTTTAAGGAAAATATGACCGTTGGAGGAAGAGCCGACCTTACCTATAAATAGGATCTCATTTGAAAGAGCTCGGTGCTGTTGAGACTTCTGACTGCTGATGGTAGAGAAAGTGCTTACATGCTGTTGAAGTGATTTCTAGAGAGAGAGTCTCTTATTAACTCTCAAAGCTTCGTGCGACTCCGAATGTTGGTGATTACATTCAAGGGCTTCCGAGGATAGGAAGAAAAAGGTGCCAACTACCTTTAAGATCGAGGGCTTTCTTGCTGAGAAAGACAGAGGTTGCCAACTACCTTGAAGTTGAGGGCTTGCGGGGATAGCAAGACAGAGACACCGATCTTCGTATCGAGGGCTTACCCTGGTGTGGGTAAGACAGACTTGCTTGAAAGTATAAATCAAGGGACCTTTATCCAAGGTTGTTGGATACCCTTCTCTTTGGGTTAAAAGACTATCATCTTGTTACTAGTAGTTCTTCTACTTGTTTTATTCCGCTGCATTTTGTATCTTAAGGAAAGTATAACTTTATTATACTTCCTTACTTACTCTGATTAGTTTAGATTCTATACGCTTTAAGGTAGAATCTTATATTGTAACTTTTGTTAAGTTTCAATTTCCGGAACCATATTTCCGGAACCTACTTTTGGAATCTCTTTCCAAGTTTAGTTCGGTGTTAGAGGTGTTGTGAATCTGCTTAGTTTAACTTTGTTAAACTTAGTTCTTTCCTTTTCTTAAGGAAACTCTAGTTACTCATATCTAACTTTAAAGGTTCCAAAGGAATTTTTAAAGTATACAATTCACCCCCCCTCTTGTATATTGAGCATCTCATACTATATTTCGATCCTACAGTCTTTATTTTTCCCCCAAGTATTATGTTTTTTCATAGTTCATGAATTGTGTGTTCATGTTGTTTTATCATGAATTAAGCCTGTGAATAAATTTCATACCGTAATTCATGGGATTCAATTTAATAATGTTACATAGATTTGCATTTGTCCTAAAATTTGGTAAAGTTATGAACTAAAATTGGTTGACTCAAATTTGAGATAGAAACTTTTGAACATTAATGATTCTAATTAAAATGGTGAAAATTGTTGGTAAAGAAGTTATTAAGTGAGTTTATATATATCAATAGAGGTTATGAATTGAATTGGTAATGTGCGGCCTTTATTGGGAGGTGATATTATGGATTGTTTATCATGAATTGAAATTGAAATTAATAAATATTATGGTATTTCTTATGAAATGTATCTGAACAAATTTAAGTATCTTATATGCATGGTTCTTGGGATGGTTTATCAAGGATGATTCTTTTTTATTATATAGGTGTTGTCTCCCCTTAGGGTTATTCAAGTTCCTAGATGGGTATGTTACCTTTGGTGCAACTATTATTTTGGGATTGTAATATTTCATTAGGTGTGACTATTTTCTTGGGATGGGTATATTTCCTAAAGTGTAACTACTATTCTAGTAGGGGTATATTTCCCCAGGTGTGACTATTGTTTTAAGATGGGTATATTTCTATAGGTGTGACTATTTTTTTAGGATGGTTATATTTCCATTGGTGTGACTATTTATCTAAGATGACTATATTTCCCCATGTGCAACTATTTTTTTGGGGAAAATATATTATCTTAGTGCCTATTTTTTAGAGACACCAGACATTGGAATATTCAAGTATAGTTGGTATTAGGTGTAATTATTGAACTTGAGGGTTAATGATATTATTTATTTACTTTATTATCTAGTTAAAATCATATATATATATATATATGTATACTTATTCGTGAACTTACTTAAACTAGATATATATATTGACACCATTGGTGGTATCCTATTAATTTTTACTCACACCCTACTCGAGCTATTATTGATACCTGAGACGACTTCATGACTGCATGATTGGATAAAGTTAAGTTCCCTATGGTCGCTTCATGATTTGTGCGGGTAGGATAGAGCATGGGAGTACATGAATTTTTCTTTGGAGTCTTATATTTTTGTTTTTTTTATCATTGGTATACTTAGGGATGTTGTCTATTTGAAATGTATACATAATTGGTATTTTTAATACATATTTATTCATTGTCACTTTATCGGTTTTCTAGTTTACTATTTTATCTAGAGTTTGATAACAATTTTTTATTATTTAAATTGATAATATACTCAAATATTGAGGGTATATGAATCCCCATTATACCATCATAGACCCTTTTTCTGGCCAATAGCCTATGGAATATGGGAAGGGGGCTTAAGGTATTGTAGCAAACTCAGTCTGGCACTATTTACAGGTTGTGGGTCAAGTATGTTACAAAACTTTTATAGAGAAGGTCTTTTAATATATAGTGATTCATCAAATATGGGATTGGGATTTTTCCTCACACTGAATGACATGGAGGTATCTTATGCCTCATATTAATTAAATATATTTTGAGAAAAATTACTCGATGTATGGTTTGGAGCTATTGGGGTTAATATTTTCATTAGATATATCAATTAATTATATATATGATAAAATTAAAAAATATATATATTGATAAAAAAGAATAAAGTATATATTCACACAGAAGAAGTTAAAATGTGCCAAAGGAGATGGTTGGAGTTGATCAAGGACTATGACGTCTTAATACATTACTACCCTAGGAAAGAAAAAATATGGTTGATACCTTGATAAGGAAGGATCGTGGTACCATATCTATGATGAGTGTAACACCCCAAGCTTCCACGGAACGTTTCCCTTTGAATAATGCAATGGCGTGCATTGTACACAACTTCGAGATTCTAACACACCACAACCAATCAAACTAGCCGTTATGAACAGTAATACCTACTTTTTGAAATTTTATAAATTTTATCTTTCGAAATGGACTTCATTTTTGGATTCGTAATATCGAAATTAGATTAGGGTGAAATTTTGGTACTTTTCGGATAACTTTCATATTTTGATGAATAGTGAAAATTACTAAATTTTAATTAAAAACAACTTTTTTAATCGAAATAATTAATAGTGATAAAATATTAATTTGAGTGGTTTTAAAGTATATTTAGAATATATTTTTACCATTTAATACAATGTTGGTCATTGGATGTAATTTCACATTTAAACCAGACATAAACAAGTGTCAATCTTTTGATAGTTATTATCTCTTAAAAACACGCTATTTGTTTTGACGACGGGAATTAATTTTTAAATTAATTAATGAAACTGATATGTTTTGAATTTTGTAAAATAGGCATAATTTTTGAATTCATAATATCAAATATAGATTAGGCATAATTTTTTATATTTTTCTAAAAACTTTCATTTTTTGATGAATAGTGAAACCACTAAGTGGTAGTTAAAAAACTGAATTTTTTATAAAACGTAATTTTACCGCTTCTATGAGTGGAATTTCGAAAATCCGAGAGACACGGTTAATATTAAGGAGTAAAATGTGGTTCAATGAGATGAAAATAATTTTTGGTGAATAGTAACTTTTTAATTTTATTTACCACGGTTAAAAGTAAATAGGGTAATTAAGGGTAAAAATGATATTAATATTACCCTAACACATGTCCTAATTCTATTCGACAAGTGTATCTCAAACAAAAACAATCTTAGGAGTAAAATATTATCATTTAGGTCCACTTGTATTAGATTAGGACATTTATTATTATTTAATTCAAAGAAGAGGTAAAAGAGTTAAAATCAAAGTTTATTTACTAAAACATTTTTAATATAGAGTTATACATAAGATAAATTCGATTTTAAATATTCATTAGAAATATAATAAGCTTTAATTCATAATGGTAATTTATTTATAATTTTTAGACATTAAATAATTTAATTTATTTAAGACACAATGGTGATGCACTAATTACCTAATTAATGAAATATTAAAATAATTGATATTATAAATATCAAAATAAATGTAATTTGAGACTTTTTATGAATTCCACTAATTTTTTAGGTTAATATGACATATTAGGATTGATTATATAAATTGTATTCGAAGTAGTAATGATTTTATGAATTTATCAAAAACTAAATACCCAATAGTGTCAAAATTGACATAAAAGAGTTTTTAAAACAAATATTATATTATTAATTTATATTCAATTCCTAAAAATATAAGGTTCGGCCAAAATACTTATATTATGATAGTTGTATCATTAATGGACCACTTGGGGGGTCTCTTGGATGTATATAGAAAGTTTATTAACCATATAATATAAAAATACAAAGAGACATTGTAAAAGTGAAACTAATTAACTAAGAGTTAATACTTAAAGATAAGGTTAATATAATGACCCAAACCTGTCTAAATTCTATTGTTTGAGTGGTTTTCGACCCATCCCCACCTTAAACTTTAAATAATCCACTTTTTATCCATTAGAAACCGAATATGAATTTATTATAAAATAATATTTTTAGCTTTTCCAAAGGTGCCCCTCACCCCTCTTATAAAAGGGAACTCACCCTTATCACTAATTCACACATTCAAAGCCTTTTGTTTCAGACAAAACCTGCCCAAATACTCTCTAAACTTCCCTCACTACAACCTAGAGGCATTAGTTTGATCAGAAATCCAACCTAAGGATCTCTTTTGATCAAATCAAAAGGAAGAACCCGAAGAAGAGGTAATGTTTTCACCACCCTCTTTCAAGTTCCTTTCTTCTTCAACTTCTTCTTTCTTTGTTATTTATATTCTAAAATAATAAATCCAGAATATTATATATAATTTGATGTTATTAGAAATATGGTAAAACCATATTCATTATTCTATCCATCCTTTGAATGGCATGTCACCATACCTATGTACGTACGGCTTACCATCTCCACGTCGTGGTGTAATTGTCATTCAATAAATTATTATTTGGATGGGTATAATAATGATGTTTAATTCATGTAAATAATAAATATAACATGATAATTATTCTGTCTATATGATATACCATCCAATTATATATTATTTTAACATCAAAAGAATGATATTGTCGCTTGTGCGTACGTACGGACTACCGTCTCCACGAACGCGATCAGATTCATTCTCCATCGTATCCATTCAAGTATAATTCTCATTTGATGATGAAAAATAATGTTTAAGGACTTGATATAATTTTGGATATGAATAAGATACAATCTATACATAACAAACAGGGCTTATGTAACAAAGAATATAAAGTAAAATGAGTAAGTTAACACCCGAAATGACGATAATACTAATATATTATTAACAAAACAATATTAAAAGATCATATATGATATCATATTAATGTAAATGATTATTGTATAATTCAATAACAATTATTTCACCATTATACAGGAGTTTAACCTACCGTCTAACAAGGAAAAAGTACAAATTAATGGGTTTCTTATCTCACTTTTAATTCCGTGAGAATTCCATTGTTCACCACTTATTTATTACATGTGGTTTGTGTATTGCCCATGTTTGTATTCATTGTGTAATATACTTTAATTAATGTATATTTACATCATCATTTTATGATCCTTCTTTCATGGGTGTATGTTTTTTATGTTACCAAATCGATAAGGGAATTTGAAATTTCAATTTCCACTCATTCGGCTTTACGCATACTTCATTGATTATTTTACTCCAAGATTATGTGTGGAATCATTATTCATTTTATTATGTCATAATTTCCCCTACCCTTTCTGTGTATATACTTTTTATACACATAATCACTCCATTGATAAATTCTCAAGTCATCGGTATGAACTTGATAAGATTAATTTTTACTCAATCTCGATTTCTTGAGATAAACATCCAATTCATTGGTGTTGTTTTTACAAGAATATGTGTGAATGCACTTTGATTGATTTACACTAAATATCCAATCATATTGAGTGTATTTATATTTTTCACACATAATTATGTTGTTGATTTATCCTTAACCTAAGGATATGGTCTTTATAATAGAATTCATCTCAATTTACATTCCATTGAGACTTCTTTGTTGTTATACACCAAATCACTTTTATGTGGTGTATATAATGTACTTTGACATAGTATATCATGAATCCCTTTATTCTCATGATATTACCAATTTTTGATTACCTCAATTATTTTTATTCAATTGTCTCTCTTTTGGTTAGAAACTCTAACTAAAATATCATTTTTAAATGTTTTAAAGACTTATTCTTCTAAATCGTTCTCATTAATGTCCATGTTTTAAAAATGGTTTTAAGGATTTATTTATATGGACATTAATGTTTTAAAATTAAAACTCCTTTTAAAAGTTTCAAAGTGGTATGGGACACTTTGATTCAAAAATCTATTTTTAAATGGCTTCTTGAAAAATATTGCGACTTTTAAATGATTTCAAGAAAAAGGGGGATATTTCTCTCTAATAGTTTTGATGATTATTTTCATCTATGTCAATATCCTTCATTATTCTCGATTGAGGTTAATATGATACAATAAAATCTTCCATATTGTATCGAATGAGTTATGTTTGACTATGGATGTGATATTTTTATACCATTCATGGTTTGTGGATCAATTATTGACATTTCTTATGCTAGTTTTAATACGAATGTTTATGTTATGTTTAAAACTTTTCATATGAGGAATGAATTGGACTTAGTAAGTGACGTGTGGAGCCTGCTATAGCTCCTCGATGCATCGGTAGGTCTCATGAGACAAACTATTGTCTTGGCACAAGGCCTTGACAAAATCTTATTTGTAGTCTTGGCACGAGGCCTTGGCTACGTGGTTCTGATAGTATGGAATTATGCATTTCGTCATTATGAAAGTGGTTATTAATATTTTCATGTGATTATTCGACTAGTAGAATATACATGTAAATAAGTAAATGGTATTATTTCATTTTATCCTTGCCATATTATGTTGAAGTTAAAGTTTAAAAGGCTTTTGTTTTAGTTATACATTGCCCTAAATTTTTATGTTTATTTATGAAAGTTTCCGCTATATTGTTATCCTTTCTGAGTATCTGAGCTCACCTCTTTCAATGATTCATTTTTCCCAGGATGTGAAGAAGTATTTTATGAATGACCTGCAGGGATAGTATGAGGGGATATAAAGACAATATGTTCTTGTAGTTTTTCACTTATTGATCTAATGTAAACTTTATGAATATATCTAGTGTTTCCAAGGCTACTAAACTAATCGGTCTTTCGAGACTTGATCTTTCTTGTGATCATGCCAATGTTATGTAATAATGAACCGACTCTGGGTATCTAGGGTCAGGGCATTACAGTTGGTATCAGAGGAAGTTTAGTACAAACCTTGGAATCTATATTTAGAAAAACTCTGATTAGAGCACATAGACCTAAGATGAACTTTGAGGATTAGTATAGAAGAACTTCCTAAAATTTTGGTATTGTAGAGATTTTGTGAGTTTTTAGAGCAATACATCCCTGTCTGGATACGATCAGGTAGAGGCGGCTCTGGCACAGATGTACCTAGGGGTAAAACCTGAAAACACCGCTTTGATCTAGACTCGAATAGGAACTGGTGCACGACAACGGGCCTTGCTACACTCTTGGTTACGACACTCCCGGGGGATATGCTTAGGATAAATTACATTTTCTTTACAAACCGATTTGAATTATTATATATATAATAAGAGAGTAAATGACCTTGGTTAATCCTAATGTGTTTCAAATTGAGAATATGGTGACATGTTAATCTCTAAATGATTTTATGACTACTGTTACTCACACAATGCTTTCTAGCTTTAGTCAATGGCTGGATTCCAAGGAAGTCACAGTGACTTTGATAATGATGTACAAGGTGGGAACGGTGGTGGAAATGAGCAACAAAATGGAATTTTGATAGGCATAAAAGATATTGTCTTTATGCCAAATAAATTTTCCAAAAATATGATCAACAATATATATATTAACCAATTCCCGGACTCAATAAAGAAGAGAAAGGTGATGAATGATAAGAGTTCCCGTAGTGGAGACCATGGAGAAAGGAATCCCCAATTTTTATCATGTAGGAAATGTAGAAGGATGCACCCAGGAAATTGTCTCAATGGGAAAAAAAATGCTTTATGTGTGGGAAGGAAGGACATAAAGTGAAGAATTGCAGAAGAAAAATGAAGAGTACTATGGAAGAAGATAAAAATGGTCCCAAGAATCCATTTACAGTCATTTTCCATAAATGTAGGGGACCTGGCCATTACCCGAGTGAATGCCCTATTCTATAGGATATTTTCTTGGTCAAAGAAGAAGCTATGTGGAAATAAATGGTTGGAGAAATGTTTAAAAAGTATTAGTGCTTCTTGTCGATGGGTTTACTTTGGAATAATTTTCTCTTGTATTTTTAACCTTGCAGTTTTCCATGTGAGAATGATATTTGAGGAAGAATTATCTTTTCTCTTATGGATATAGTTATAAATAACCATTTGGTTTTATATGATCGTTGGGTTTGAGGCAATTATAAGTTATTATAATTTGGTATGAAAATGCAAAGTATGAGATAAGATTTGTGGTTAAATTATGTTATGGTTATTTTGAGGAATTTATCTCATTTTGGTAATGTTATAAAATATATTTTTTGAAAAAGGACAACACGCAGACCGTGTGACAACCCGTCACGTCGGACAAAGATGTAAGAATCGAACCCACAACCAAAGTGCGATTGAGATTTATCGCCTACCACTGGACTATGTGAAGTCCCTGGTTAGTGTGACTATTATTTTTAGTTAAATGATTTTATTGATCAATAATAATTTGATTTGGGATCTTATGTCTTATCAAATTAATACCCTTAGTATAGGAAAATGATTTGGTGATTAAGTGATAAATGTTATTTTGGAAGTTGTTCGCTTTGTTGTAAACACTATATACCCAAGGAAAATAGAATAGTATGGGATTTCATTTGAGGAGTAATGGTGGATTTTTATCTATGTTTTTATTGTGGATTTATAGTGATTTGGGTTATTTATGGAAATGATTAGGTTAATTACTTTTAAGTATGTGACTTTAAGAGTAATTAATGTCATTTGGAGATACAATTTAACGTGGAAGACTACATTCTTATAATTTTTGGGTTTCAAGATTATATTGAAGGATTTTAAGGACAATTGATTATTGAATGGTATTTATTTAACTTTGGGGTATTGATGGTTTAATTTTAGAAATTAAGATTAGTGTTTTTTCCTCTAATGGAATATCCATTTGGGGGATCATCAGATATTATACTAACCATTTTTGTTTTAATTAATCTATAAAGACAAGGTCAATATATAGTTTATCCTACGTGGATCATGTATTTATATAGAAGTTTATTCTAGCTCTTCCATTGTGACCAAGTCTTCTTGAATACTCATTGTTAAAAAAAATGAGTTAGTGGTAAAAATTTATTAAAGAATGAAACTCTACTTAAAAAGTAAGTATATCTCTTTATATTCTTAGTAAATATCATAAATGAATTCCTCGTCCTTATGTAATGTAAATTAAAACAAAAAATGTTTTTTTTTTACTTTTCCTACTGGGAGACTAATGACCATTTGTCCCAACACAAGTTTATGATTTTCCTATTATTAACTTTCTCCTGATCATATTTTCTATCCCTCTCCATCAGAACTTAACACTTAGTTTATCATCCATATCCATGTTTTCCTACATGGAATCCTAGTATGGGTTATCTTGGGTGACCTTTATACCTCTCTTCCTTTCTTTTAAAGTGATAGTTTTATTGACTCTTTTTCTGATGTGGGACTTTCCTTTATATTCTCAAGCCCAATTTTAAAAAAATTGTGAGGAATCAATTTATTGAAGGAGGGGAGAATGTAACACCCCAAGCTTCCATGGTACGTTTCCCTTTGAATAATGCAATGGCATGCATTGTATGCAACTTTGAGATTCTAACACACCACAACCAATCAAACTAGTCGTTATGAATAGTAATACCTACATTTTGAAATTTTATAAATTTTATCTTTCGAAATGGACTTCATTTTTTGATTCGTAATATCAAAATTAGCTTACGGTGAAATTTTGGTACTTTTTGGATAACTTTCATATTTTGATGAATAGTGAAAATTACTAAATTTTAATTAAAAAAACTTTTTTAATTAAAATAATTAATAGTGATAAATTATTAATTTGAGTGGTTTTAAAGTATATTTATAATATATTTTTACCATTTAAGACAATTTTGGTTATTGGATGTAATTTCACATTTAAACCAGACATAAACAAGTGTCAATCTTTTGATAGTTATTATCTCTTAAAAACACGCTATTTGTTTTGACGACGGGAATTAATTTTTAAATTAATTAATGCAACTGATATGTTTTGAATTTGGTAAAATAGACATCATTTTTGAATTCATAATATCAAATATAGCATAGGCCTAATTTTTGATATTTTTCTGGAAACATTCATTTTTTGATGAATAGTGAAACCACTAAGTGGTAGTTAAAAAACTGAATTTTTCATAAAACATAATTTTACCGCTTCTGTGAGTGGAATTTCGAAAATCCGAGAGACACGGTTAATATCAAGGAGTAAAATTTGGTTCAATGAGATGAAAATAATTTTTGGTGAATAGTAACTTTTTACTTTTATTTACCACGGTTAAAAGTAAATAGGGTAATTAAGGGTAAAAATGATATTAATATTACCCTAACACACCTAATTCTATTGGAAAATTGTATCTCGACCGAAAAAAACCTTAGGAGTAAAATATTATCATTTAGGTCCACTTGTATTAGATTAGGACATTTATTATTATTTAATTCAAAGAAGAGTTAAAATCAAAGTTTATTTACTAAAACATTTTTAACATAGGGTTATACATAAGATAAATTCAATTGTAAATATTAATTAGAAAGCTAAAAATATTTCCTACATAATGTTATTTTATTTATAATTTTTAGACATTAAATAATTTAATTTATTTATAACACAATGGTGATGCAGTAATTACATAATTAATGAAATATTAAACTAATTGATATTATAAATATCAAAATAAATTTAATTTGAGACTTTTTATGAATTCCACTAATTTTCTAGGTTAATATGACATATTAGTATTGATTATATAAATTGTGTTTGAAGTAATAACGCTGTTATAAATTTATCAAAAACAAAATACCCAATAGTATCAAAATTGACATAAAAGAGTTTTTAAAACAAATATTATATTATTAATTTATATTCAATTCCTAAAAATCTACTGTTCGTCCAGAGGAAATATATTATGATATTTGTATCATTAATGGACCACTTGGGGGTCTCTTTGATGTATATAGTAAGTTTATTAACCATATAATATAAAAATACAAAGAGACATTGTAAAAGTGAAACTAATTAACTAAGAGTTAATACTTAAAGATAAGGTTAATATAATGACCCAAAACTGTCTAAATTCTATTGGTTGAGTGTTTTTCGACCCATACCCACCTTAACCATTAAATAATCCACTTTGGTGCCATTAGAAACCGAATATGTATTTATTATAAAATAATATTTTTATCTTTCCAAAGGTGCCCCTCACCCCTCTTATAAAAGGGCGCTCCCCCTTCTCACTAATTCACACATTCAAATCCTTTTGGCTCAGAAAAACCCTGCCCAAATACTATCTCAACTTCCCTCACTACAACCTAGAGTCCTTAGTTTGATCAGAAATCCAACATAAGGATCCCTTTTGATCAAATCAAAAGAAAGAACCCGAAGCAGAGGTAATGTTTTCACCACCCTCTTTCAAGTTCCTTTCTTCTTCAACTTCTTCTTTCTTTGTTATTTCTATTATAAAATAATAACTCCAGTATCTTCTATATACTTTGATGTTATTATAAACATGGTACAACCATATTCAGTATTCTATCCATCCTTTGAATGGCATGTCACCATATGTGTGTACGTACGGCTTACCGTCACCACGTCGTGGTGTAATTGACATTCAATAAATTATTATTTGGATGGGTATAATAATGATGTGTAATTCATGTAAATAATAAATATAACATGATAATTATTCTATCTATATGATATACCATCCAATTATATATTATTTTAACATCAAAAGAATGATATTGTCACTCATGCGTACGTACGGACTACCGTCTCCACGAATGCGATGAGATTCATTCTCCATCGTATCCATTCAAGTATAATTCTCATTTGATGATTAAAAATAATGTTTAAGGACTTGATATAATTCTGGATATGAATAATATACAACCTATCCATAAAAAACACGTCTTACGTAACAAAGAATATAAAGGAAAACGAGTAAGTTAACACCCGAAATGACGATAATACTAAGTTATTATTAAAAAATCAATATTAAAAGATCATATATGATATCATATTAATGTAAATGATTATTGTAAAATTCAATAACAATTATTTCACCATTATAAAGGAGTTTAACCTACCGTCTAACAAGGAAAAATTACAAATTAAGGGGTTTCTTATCTCACTTTTAATTCCGTGAGAATTCCATTGTTCACCACTTATTTATTACATGTGGTGTGTGTACTGCCCATGTTTTTATTCATTATGTAATATACTTTAATTCATGTATATTTACATCATCATTGTATGATCCTTCTTTCATGGGTGTATGTTTTTTATGTTACCAAATCAATAAGGGAATTTGAAATTTCAATTTTCACTCATTCGGCTTTACGCATACTTCATTGGTTATTTTACACCTAGATTATGTGTGGAATCACTATTCATTTTATTATGTCATAATTTACACTCCCCTTTTTGTGGATATACTTTTTATACACATAATCACTCCATTGATAAATTCTCAAGTCATCGGTATGAACTTGATAAGATTAATTTTTACTCAATCTCAATTTGTGGAGATAAACATCCAATTCATTGGTGTTGTTTTTACAAGAATATGTGTCAATGTCCTTTGATTGATTTACACTAAATATCCAATCATATTGAGTGTATTTATATTTTTCACACATAATTATGTCGTTGATTTATCCTTAACCTAAGGATATGGTCTTTATAAGAGAATTCATCTCAATTTACATTCCATTGAGACTTCTTTGTTGTTATACACCAAATCACTTTTATGTGGTGTATATAATGTACTTTGAAATATTATATCATGAATCCCTTTATTCTCATGATATTACAAAGTTTTGATTACCTCAATTATTTGTATTCAAGTGTCTCTCTTTTGGTTATAAACTCTAACTAAAATATCATTTTTAAATGTTTTAAAGACTTATTCTTCTAAATCTTTCTCATTAATGTCCATGTTTTAAAAATGGTTGTAAGGATTTATTTATATAGACATTAAAGTTTTAAAATTTAAACTCCTTTTAAAAGATTCAAAGTGGTATGGAACACTTTGATTCAAAAATCTATTTTTAAATGGCTTCTTGACAAATATTGTGACCTTTAAATGATTTCAAGAAAATGGGGGATATTTCTCTCTAATAGTTTTGATGATTATTTTCATCTATGTCAATATCCTTCATTATTCTCGATTGAGGTTAATCTAATACAATAAAATCTTCCATATTGTATCGAATGAGTTATGTTTGACTGTGGATGTGATATTTTTATACCATTCATGGTTTGTGGATCAAGTAGTGACATTTCGTATGCTAATTTTAATACGAATGTTTATGTTATGTTTAAAACTTTTCATATGAGGAATGCATTGGACTTAGTAAGTGACGAGTGGAGCCCGCTATAGCTCCTCGATGCATCGATAGGTCTCATGAGACAAACTAGTGTCTTGGCACGAGGCCTTGACAATATCTTATTTGTAGTCTTGGAATGAGGCCTTGGCTACGTGGTTATGATAGTCTGGCATTATGCATTCCGTCATTATGAAAGTGGTTATTAATATTTTCATGTAATTATTTGACTAGTAGAATATCCATGTGAATAAGTAAATGGAATTATTGCATTCTATCCTTTCCATATTATACTGAAGTTAAAGTTTAAAAGGCTTTTGTTTTAGTTATACATTTCCCTAAATTTTTATGTTTATTTATGAAAGTTTCTGCTATATTTTTATCCTTACTGAGCATCTGAGCTCACCCCTTTCAATGATCCATTTTTTCCAAGATGTGAAGAAGTATTTTATGAATGACCTGCATGGATAGTATGAGGGGATATGAAAAAAATATGTTGTTGTAGTTTTTCACTTATTGATGTAATGTAAACTTTATGAATATATCTAATTTTTTTAAGGCTACTAAACTAATCGGTCTTTCGAGACTTGATCTTTCTTGTGATCATGCCAATGTTATGTAATAATGCACCGAATCTGGGTATCTAGGGTCAGGGAATTACAATGAGGATTGAAAATGATCTAATAATCCTGGATGTGTATTGGATAGACCCTGAAATAATAACGTAAGGGGAGAAATCCTATCTTTACCAAATTACTGCTCAATAATCCATCCATTTAAAGATCAAGGAGACACAATGGGAGGATACGGATCAATACAAGTACATAGAGAATATTTTATAGTTCAATATTGAAAATGATAGAATTTAAATATCTGGTAAATATAAATGTTTTCCATAAATACAAAAATTTGATAAATATATATTTTTTAAAGTACATATCTCATTGTTTTTTATCCATCTTGGAAGCACAAAGATGTATTGAGATATCAAGAGTCACATCTGGTGGGAAGTACTAAAAGGGATATTATAGAGTATGTATCTAAATTATTATTATGATAGTATGTTACGGTAGAAGAAATATGTATAAGGGAGTGATGAAATAATTACACATAACAATAAGGAAATGGGATAACATCACCATATATTTCATGGTAGGTATTCCTATGTACTATAAAGGTTGTAATTATATTTCAGTTATAGTTGATTTTCTTCTGAAGTCAGAATAGTTCATTTCTATTCAGGAATATTTCTCTCTTGACCAATTTTCCATGATATACATAAATTATGTTTTAAGGATTCATGGATTGTCAATCTCAATTGTATTTGATTTATATTTGAGGTTTTTTATGTTATAGAGAATTCTTCAATAATAATTTGAGACAAGGATAAGTTTCCATATTTATTATCAAACATAGACTGATGGTTAATCTGAAAGAACCATTCAACCTTTAAAGGATATGTTAAGATCATGTTCAGTGGATTTCAATGGATTTTGGGATCAACACCATCCCCCTATATAGTTATCAAATAGAAATCGCTTTCATTATAGTATTCAAATGAAAACATATGAGGTTATGTATGGGAAGAGTTGAAAAACTATAACATGTTGGGATAAAGATGGAGAGTATAAAATATTAGAACCAACTCTTTCTCAAGATGTATCAGAGAATATTCAATCCATTAAGTGTAATATTAAAACTACATGAATTAAACAGTAGAACTATTTTAATAATTTCTGACAATATCGGGAGTTTGAAGTCAAAGGTTAAGAGTTCCTTCAAATATCACTATAGAAGAGGTTCATGAGATTTGAGAAGAATTAAATTTTATCCCCAAATACATTATCCCCTTTTAAATCCTTGATTATGGGGGTATGTTACCTTAACATCTTTCAAATACATTGAACAACTCCTATGTTAATAATGTATTACATGTATCACACATAAGGAATTACATATCTAACCCTTTATGTGCACTAAACTTAGAGGTTATACAGCTAGAACATGATCTTTCTTATGAAATAAACCTGTAGAAATATTAGATCATAGAGATAAAGTACTACAAGACATAACCACTCTCCTAGTTAATGTTTTATAAAGGAATCATAATCTTAAGGAAGTAAAGAAAGATCTTGGATATTTAAAGAGGCATAATTACCCTCATTTTTTCACTAGAGAAATGAAATTTTGAGGGTGAAATTATTTTATGGGGTAATATGTAACAACCATGATTTTACTATTTATTTTTTCCCTTCAAAAAATATTATGTTGAATATATTTTTTACACATAACACTAAACTAAAATGAACCGTAATACATTTTCTTGAAATAAAATGTTAACGTATAATATAAACAATATTACATTATGAGAGTCTAATATGAAGCATCATTAAGAAAATTAAAAGTGGAATAAAAAGACTGTAAACATGAAATATTTATCTTTTTGGTTTTCCATAATGGTAATAACCTCAAACTGTAACAATAGAAAGGATAAAAGATAGAAGAAATAAAATAGACGTGTAGAGGGATATGTAATTTGGGTGAATGATTTTAGTAATGTATGTAAGATTGTATATAGGATTGAAATTTGATCATTATATACATAATCATTGGAAATATGATCGTTTGAAATATATTCATTGAAAATATGGTCATTTTGAGATATTATTTTTGGAAAAATACAATGGGTATGTTGTGTAATTGGATAAAATATAGCAATTTAGGAATGAAATAAAAATATAATATTTAATTAAAATAATTTACTGTAAAAAAAAATTTATCCACCATATTTTATTATTATTATTATTATTAAATAATTATTTAATTTAAAAAATATAATTAAATATTTTGATACCAATTTATTGATAAAATTAAATTTTTATAAGATGAATATTAAATTTTAATAGGATGTTCTAAAAAAATTTAATGTTAAAAAGTGATATTTTTTAAGAACTTTTTTTTACAATATTATATATTTTTAGCTTAATAAATTAAATTGACCACTTTTTAATGATGAATCTAATGTAGTTTTTCTAAAAATAAAAAAATATATTAACAGTTTTTTAAATTATTAATTATTATGAAATTAGAATAATAACACTTAATGTTTAAATATTCCTTTTTCTACCAAATAGTATTTTATATTTTTTATATTTTTATTTCAATGTTAAATTTCTCATATTTATAATTTTAATTATATTAAATGGAGTCCAAATTTTTAATCATAACATCAAAACTGTTTTTGGGGGATTATCTTATATTTTTAGTAAAAAATAATTACCATGGTTAAAAATTAAACATGGTGAATAGGGGTAAAAAAGGAAAATTATCATGGGTTGAATTTTATCTTATTAATATGATATTTGTGTATTATATAAGTACTTTTTTAGGTGTGTTAGTCCTAAATAAATTTCTTACCAACATTTCCTCACCTAACTTTACTAACACTCGTGTGACTCCATCTTTACACTTCACCTAATATAAGTTTCCAAAGAGATACCAATCATTTTCACCTATATAAAGAACTATTATATAACCCTTAAAAACCACCATATTACTTAATAAATATCTTGAATCCCTCTATATATTTTATCTCTTAATAATTTTAGGCCTTTGTATAGCCTCTATTCCTAATAAAGAATCCAAAAATAATTCATTCCAAAGGAACCTGTGTCAAGAATTAGTGAATTCATTAAGTATCTAGCTTCTTCTCTATCTTTTTCAATTATATTATTTTATAAATTATTTACAAAAAACATACTATATAATAATGATTTTATATTGACATAATTATTATTTTGATAAAATGATACTGATGATATATAACTCTAAACTCATACTCATTCACTAGTATAACATGCTCTTGTTCGGGTCGGTTCAACCACCTACATGAATGATGTTATACCAACATCACCATTTTTCACCATGAATAGGTATAAAGACATTAATAATTGTAATATATTATATTAATGAGTTATATATCTCAGTAATTTTTTTAGTTAAGTATGGAACAAAATATGGATGTTCATTATAATGTAATTAGTCGTCATCAAAAAAATTTACTTGAAACACACTCATCATAGAGTCCATTCTAGAAAACCATATCCATAATTACCATAAATTAAACATGAGGATAAAAAAATAATTTAAACACATTGATTTAAATAAATTTTTCAATCTATTAATGATGAAATTGGTATCAATGAAATAGGTCCAACATCACTATTATGAAACATGGAGAAAATAATCAAAATTACTAACATTCGATGATGAAAATAATCATTTACTTAGTAATGTTTGGTTATGAATGATTATAAATGAATAATATAAAATGGTAGTAGATATGAAAAAGGTTATTAAATAATTTATTAATATTTTTGTATTATATAGGATATTAAATCTCTTTTATGGAAGTCAGTAGTAAAATGTAAGGGTTTATCATCTCAATTTTCCTTTCATTGAGATATGTTCCATTTTCATCAACTGTATTATTTTTTATGATGTATATATGTCATGTGTATTTATTTCATCATAAATTTTATTAAATTAAATGTATTTACATTTCCATGTCAAGTTTTCTCTTTTATATGATTTTGATTTAAATATTACAAAATTTGAAATGGTTTTCTTTCCAATATATTTTTTAAATTCAATATTAATTAATTAAGTATTTATTTTGGGAAATTGAAATATATTTCTCTCTAAAACAACTCAATTTTATTCTCCTATAATTTTTCATGAGTTTTAAATAACCTCCTACTATTTCACTTCAACTTTGGTTCATAATTACCCCAAAGTGATGATTGTAATATAAACTGGACTTACATTTCAGTCGTGATATTTGTTTTTTAGGTATGTATTAATTATTTTGTTATATATATTTATATATATATATATATCTAATTATATGTTTTAATAATGTATTTTTTCATGGAAATTAATTTCTTTACAAAAGGAATCTTATTATATCATTTTTGTTAGGGTGATTTTCCACCAATTTTGATCCTATTGATAAAATGTGAAAGGGGTTGTTTTTTATCATATTTTCCATAAAAATACATTTTAATGTTGTATTTACTATTTTTATTTAAGAAAATTAATCTTCAAGTTTTCATGTTTTTCTAAAGAAATTTCAACTCATTTTTTGATAAAATATTTTCTTTAAAAAAAGGTATAAAAACTAAAGGTTGTTTTTTTCTTTCTCAAATTAAATTTAAATTTTTTTATAAAATAATTTTTTATCTATGTCAACATCCTTTAATATTTATTATGATTCACTGATAATATGATCTAATTATATTATCCACCTTTTTTCTCAAGATAGATTATGATAAATCCTTATGGAGGTTCTCATAGAACCCATTTATTACCCAGGGTTTAACTAATCTATGATGGAATTATGAATTTTTTTCATGTGGTATGAATATATATGGTATTTATTATATGTCTAATGGTCCCAGAAATATATATCCATAAAATTAATTAGATGATGTATTATCTCATTAGATGATAGGGAATTAAGAGCTAAATCAAACCATTAAGGTTCACTATCATCTAAGTGTTGGGTAGGTCAAGAATTTTAAATCCCTCAAATACATTGGGAAAAGACTTAAATCATTTAAACTGACATGTTAGGGAATGTAGAGAAACCCCAGTTCATTAAGGGGCTTTATATATTATGTGATAATGGTCTTGTCTATAAACCTTGACATAAAGAGTTATTTTTTATGCTTATGTATATTCTATATTGATGAGGATCTTAGAAAACATGGAAACTGAGGGATTGATTGTGAACATGATGAGGAGGGTAGAACAAAAAAAATATACAAGACCCATTGTAGGGAATTGGAGGTACAATGAAAAGAACATGGATTAAAAGAATAAAGTGTTCCTTACATGTATTAACCAAGAATACTAAAGAGGAATACCATCACCCCTTTTTAGGGGAATCATCAGAACCTATAGTAACATTAATTAAGGCCCAAACATGCTTTTAAATACCCAACCCATAGTGTGTTATGAGTTTCAATCCCATCCTCCCATGTAATATTTAAACTCAACGTTAGAGGATAGAATTTAAAAAGTGGTTTGATAGTTTTCATTACATTCCAAAATAGTGTTCTAATTGTATCCTAAAGTAATGTTCATGTTACAAAATTATCAAAAATATCATTTAGGCTTTTTGACTTGTGGAGACTATGTGTTAGAATTTTTTATCACTCTTCGGTTGTATGTAGCCACCCTGGTACTCATGGGATATCAATGAAAGAATTTAATGTTGTTATGGTGAGTATTTGTTGAAACCTTTTTATTATTTCTTAATTATTGAATTATCAAATGATTGGTCATCCTTTGTTGAATCTTGTGGAAATAGTACTTAGAGATAAGTTCTCTTTTGGTTATACCTTTACCATTTTCCCATATACTTCTCATTTTAAATATCCATATACCACAATTTAATTCGTTTCTTATGAAGATCTATGTGATCAAAACACAAACATTGAACAAGGTTCCTAGGAAACTTCCTAGAATGTATTAGATCATGTATCATTAGTTATCATAGTGCAATTTCAAGGAATCAGATTCATCCTTTCTTATTTCTTCTTAAATTTTTATTTCTCTTTCAATTGGACTGACATCAATTCCGATCAATTTTCTACTTTACATGCAGACATAATTTCTCCATCATTTTCAATGTACAGCATATCATCTTCATAGTTAATAAGATCATCTTCTTTCTCTATTAGGAATTATTTAAATCAAATCTATAAATTTTCAGATGTAATATCTTTAAGTTTTGTGATAAATTATAAAATTTTAAAACTGGGAATCTCTCACTTTGATTCCATTTTATGTTTTAAATTATTACGTATCCTATATATAAATTGAAGATTAATTTTTTTCTATTAATTTTTTTCTATAAAAGAGCCAAAAAATTAAAAATAAAATAAAAACAAGGCTTAAAAATTGAAGCATCATGATTCCTATATCCCAATAACATTTTTCTTTAACTATTTTTTTCCCTTTACCACATTTTCCCTCTTGAAACCTTTAATTGAAATTTATCATTGAACCCAATTTCTAGATTTACACATTCCAATGATCCTTTATATTTTTTTAAATTGGGTAAGTATTCTATATAAAAAATTGGAATATAAAAATATAAGAGTGTTACATTTTGTTAAAAATTTAAAATTTGACTGAAATATGAGTAAATAGTTTAATATTAGGTTAAACACCTGAGGGAGGGTGTGAGAATCATATTCTTTTATATTCAAATGTTTTTGTAGGATTCCTAAATAAAAAAAACATATAACAAAAAAATTAAATTAATGTGTTCATTAGGTATATTAATTAATAATTCCAAATTCTTAATGTGATATTAAACGAATTTCAATCCCCTTCGAATTATAGAGCACCACCGAGGTGGAAGTTAATTCAAGAAGAGGTGGATTTCATTTTTTTTATGAGTCACTAATTCAGAGAAATTGACCACCATTGAGGAAAATCCAATGATCTTGAAGCTATAAAGTTAAGGATCCCTTCATTCTAAGGTAATAATGATCCTAAAAGATACATGGAGTATGAATGAGTGATAGAGCATGTTTTCATTATCACATATATTTAGAGGAAAACATGGTGAAGTTAGTAGTTTTGGAATTCACCAACTAGTATTTTGTGGGACCAACTATAAGTAATTTGATGATTAAGTAGAGAAATATTCATCTGTGATTGGGAGGAGATAAAAGTGGTAATGCCTAAGAGGTTCATTTCTAGCCATTATTATCATGATTTGTTCCACAAGTTGTCGGGTTTGAAACAAGGATCCATGATTGTTTAGGAGTGTCACAAATAGATGGAGTTAATAAAGATTTGTTCCAATATTAATGAGGATAAGTAGGCTTCCATTGAATTTTTTTTAACAACCTCAACCATTACAATCAAGACATAGTGGAAATGAACCACTATTTTGATATGGGGGATCTACTTCAGATGGATAAAAAATCAAAGAGGCAAGTAAAAGAAATAAGAATGTGTTTTACATATTATAGTTTGGATTATAGATCATATTTCAAGTTCAAGGATCCTAAACCACAATATAATTTAAGGGAATTAAAAATAGATTTAAAGGATTATTTATGTAATCCTAGGTAAAATAGAGGGTAAGATTATTTCCAAATCACATGATATCAAATTTTTAAATGTCATGGATTTGATAATTTTTCCTCATAATGTCTACATAACATGACCATTATTATTTTGGATGATGGATATGTTCTTAGTGATAACCCATGTGAAGATTAAATTCCCCCACTCAAGGAATGTTTTTATTTGGAAATAGAGAGCCTCATACATAGAGAAATTCATGTGGAAATATCTGCTTAGAGTGCTCAACCTGAAGGGAGACATGTTCAAGGGTAAAGGGAGAAAAAAATTATATTATATTTCTTTTAAAATATAAGGTTTGTAGTATTATTATTTATGGGTGTAGTTTCACAAATGTATCAAGTGTTTTTATGATTGATAAATTAGGATTAGCTGTAACCAAGAATCCTTGGCCATATAGATTGAAAATGTTAAATAATATTGGGGATGTGAAAGTGAATAATCTAGAAAAAGTTTTTTTATATTTGAAAGTATGAAGATAAAGTGATATTTGATTTTTTTTTTCATGAATTCTTGTCATATATTATTATGAAGTCATTTTAAATTTTATTGGAGGATCACACATAATGTATACACCAACTACTACTATTTTGAGTATAGTGGGAGGAAGATTATACTTACACCTTTGAGGCCCTTGAAATATTATAAATACCATGTGAGGATTTAAAGATATTGTGAAAATAGAGAAAAAGAAAAATATATATATATAATTAAAGTTAGTGAAAAGTTTGGAAAAATTAAGATTGAAAAAAGTGTGATGAGTGACATCAAAATAAATGATGGAAATAAAAGAGTTGAAAACAAGAGTGAAAACAAGTGTGCTAATGGAAAAGTGAGTTTGTTTTTAGAAAAATGAGAGATAGATATATCTTTAAAGGGGTATTAAAATCATATGCTTCTATACAATGGAGAATGTTTTAACATTAATTATATTAATCCATTAATTAATTTTAGTATGGTATCACTTTTCTAGTAATTTAATGATTTCTTTCAAGAGAAAATCCTAAATGGATCTCCTCCCTTGTGGGGAATTAAACACCATATAGATTTAATTCCAAGTGATACACTTCTAAATCACTCATCCTATCAATAAAATCTTAAATAAACTAATTAAATTCAATACTAAGAAGAATATTTTCTTATTAATGTATTTGTGAGGGAAATTTTTATTATTTATGTGGTACCAATAATTATTGTCCCTAAAAAAGATGGTAAGTATATAATGTGTGTTAATTATCAAGATATCAATAAACTCATGGTAAATTATCATTATATTATACCTAATTTGGATAATATGATCAATGAAAACCATGCTTTATATTTGTTTATAAAAATTAACATAAGGAGTGGATACTATAGAATTAGAATAAAGAGTGAGATGAATGTAAAACTTCTTTTAAAACTGTATTTAGATTTTATAAAATGATAGTTATATATTTTGGGATAACTAACTCCCTAAGAAAATTCATTAACTTAATAAATCATTTTTCTCATCCATTCATTTAAAAAAATTTGGTTATATTTTGATAACATCCTAGTTTGTTATAAGATCCTTGATTGTCATAATTAACATTTAAAATATTCTTTTGGTAATCTTAAGGGAAATAGGTTTTTTGGAAACTTATAAAAATGTACATTTTGTTTAAATTATGTTGTGTTCTTTAGTTATTCTATAGGAGATAATTGCATGAGAGTCGGTGATGAGAAGGTATTGATGAATCAGGAATGGACAACACAAAATAACATCAATGAGGAGAGGATATTTCATTGGATTGTGAGCTTCTACCAGAGGTTTATGAGGGAATTTTCATCCATAGTTTCATCTTTGAATCTGTTGATCAAGAAAGGATCGATCTTTAAGTGAAGAAAATACCAATAATATTTATTCTCTACACTCAAAGATAAGTTCACCAATTCCCATATTAATTATATACATATATTATAAGGTATTTAAGGGTTAATTTGATGCCTCTACAATAGAAATTTGGGGTATTTAAATGCAAGACTCAAAGACTATTGGTTACTTTAGTGAGAAGATTCATGGGGATACATTGAACTACTCTTCCCATGACAAGGAATTATATTCCCTCAAAATAACTTTATAAAAATAGAAACATTAATTGTGAACAATAGAATTTTTGATTCATTAATATCATCAAAGCCTAAAATTTGTAAATCCATAAGGACTGCTGAATATGTGGATTGCAATACGGTGTGAATTAATTAAAATATTTATTTGTGTAATTTATCATAAACAATTCAAAGAAAAAATCATCAACTCTTTATCTAAGATATATTCTCTTATCACTTAATTTCATGATAAAATACATGGTTTTGAAATTTTGAAATAATATATGATAATGATGTTGATTTTTTGAAATATAGATGTTCTGAGAAGATCATGGGAGAATTTTTTTTATAAAAATTATGTGTAACTTTTTCTTAAAAATAAATTTTCTATTAAAACTTATTTCAGGAATGAATTGATTATTGAATAAACTCATAGTGGGTGATTAATGGGGAATTTTGGATTTGAGAAATCATTGGTCCTTTTTTGTGAAAATATTGATTGGACCCACATGATTATTGATGTTATTTTTGTATGTGTATATTTTAATTTGTTTAAACATTCTAAATATAAAGTGATTCTACATGTTTCATACTCCCCTATGAACTTTTCTTATAATCCTTAGGTTTCCATTTCAATGGAAATTATACTCATCTTGATAATATCACAATCTGGTAAGGATAAAAAAAATTAATGGTTTATAGGTTTTGTAAAATGTCTCATTTTATTGCTTGTTCAAAAACCAATGATTCAAATCATATCAATAATTTTTTTTCTAGTAAAATTATTAGGTTTATTTTCTTACCCAAGATCATTATGTGTGATAGGGATGTCAAACTCCTTAGTCACTTCTAGATTACATTATGGAACAAACTTAGAACCAAAATTTAGTTGTCCACCATTGAACATCCACAAACAAATGGTCAAACTAAGTTGGTCAATACAACACATTTCATATTTTTTTCATCCTTAGAAAAAATTTGAAACATTGGGAAATATTCTTTATTTACATTATGCTTCCTTATAATCGAGTATTTTAAACCACTACTAACACTTCACCATCTGAAGTTGGGTATGGTTTTAAGCCATTGAATCCAATTGATATTTTTCCTTGGATACTAATCAATTTTCTAATCATGAAGCTGAAAAATATTAAAATCTTGTGTAAGAGTCACATGAAATGGTAAAGGTAAACATTGAAAAGATTGATAAACAAGTAGTGAAACCTAAAAATAAAGTTCAACAGAAAATTATTTTTCATCCAGGAGAATGTGTGTGGGTACAATTTAGGAAGGTTAGGTTCCTAGATAAATGAAAATAAAAAAATTCATCCATAATGAGATGGTCCATTCCAAGTTCTTTAGAAGATCAATGTTAATTCCTACAAGATTGAGCTACCTAATAGGTATGTAAATGTTAATGTCTCATTTAATGTTGTTGATATCTCTTAATTGTAATTTAAAAATTCAAGGAAAAATTATTTTAATTAGGGAGTGTATAATGAGGATCATGAAACACATCAACATCAAGGATTTGAAGGTTGACTAGATGAGGAGGGTTGTCACGACCCGCCCTCGGGGTCCGAGCCGTGACTACCCCAAGCCCGCCTTCCATAGGCCAGGGGCTGGCGACTAGCACCAAGGCGTAAATCCCGTAAAAAGGGAAGGCATTGCCTTTGAAAAGTAAACACACACCACAGAGTAAACAAGCGGAAGTAAAACACTAAGTACAAAAAGAAGAGCTGAAAAGTAAAAGGGGCCGGAAATACAAGCCCAACTGTAAAGTACAACTCGAAAGGGAAAACAGCGACTGAAAAGTAAAGCTGCTACGCTGAGATGTCCACTGGAAATCCCACCTGAAGGGTGGGTACAGATAGCTCTTCTGCTCCTCGGGTCCCGCCGTCTGCTCCAAGTATGACCCGCCCAGTGGTCTGCCTCTGGGTACCGCCTCGTCGTATAGTCCACCTCCAGGTACCGTCCAGTCCTCGAACACTCGGCCTCTGTCAGCTCTGTCCGTCGTCTGCAACCAACACAACGAGGTGCGGGCATAGCCCGTGCAGGGGTGAGTATAACGATACTCAGTAGGGACCCCGAGACCCTCAAGGTCTCACTAAAACCAACAAGGTTAAACACAAGAAGATCTCAACAGATAAACCCTACTTAGGTATATGCCCATACATATACCTAAGTTATTAAGTAACCCATCTCAATCATGAGGAAACACAAGGATTGTGAAATCGACGGATAACCACTACCCGGGTATATGCCCATACATATACCAAAGTTAGCAAGTGACCCATCTCAATCATGAAGTAAACACAAGGTCAAAAGTCTCAGCTCAAACCAGGATTTTCATTATCGAAACCGTAACTGCTGAAGAGCCCCGTCTCTGAAGTGTGCAGTAGTCCTGTCACGACTCCGAGGTACTGCTCACTAACCTAAGACTGCTGAGGTACTCCTCCTGTCGAGTACTGCGGGTTTGCGGCCAACTACCTGGCGCTCCGTCCGCTGAGGGTCTGTCGCCAAATACCGGGCGCTACCCAGTTAGCCTGCTGAGGTACTCTCCGGACGAGTACCGCGGGTCTGCACTGTCACACACGTACTCCGTCCGCCATGGGTCTGCACCTCAGAAAGTAGTGCTCCGTCCACTGGGCTAGTCGACTCACTCCAAGTCGAGTCGGTCAAGCAGTCGTCAGGTCTCAGCTAGTTACACGGTCTCCGTACTCTGCACGCTCGTCTTCGGGAGGGTCCGCTCCACGAGCTACTGGTCGATACTCCAAGTATCACAAGGTCCCACGAAGAAGTGTCTCAAAAGTCCGTCTCGTCACAGGGGTCTCAACGCAACAGACGGCGCGTCGATCGGACGCCCGGTCTGTGAGTTATTAGCCTTTTCGTCCCAGGGGCCCGGTTGGTTTCGTGAGCGAACCAAACCCGGCCGTATCTCAACTGTACCCCGAACTCTCATAGGGTAAACTCATAGGGACCGTTTCTCATCGTGATCATCAACGCCGCTGACGGTTCTTCAGACGGACGTCCTGTCTGAAAGATAACAGCTTTTCTCGTTCCAGGGGCCCGGTTGGATTTCGGTGCGATCCAACCCGGCCACTATCCAACTGCATCCAAAACTCGGGCGGAGGGTGCCAAAAGTTTCGTATCGTCAAGAGGAAGTCAACGAAACAGACGGCGCGTCAATCGGACGCCTGGTCTGTGAGTTATTGGCATTTTCGTCTCCGGAGTCCGGTTGGATTTTAAGGAAAAACCAACCCGACCGTACTCCACCTGCGTCCGAACCTCGGGCGGAGTATGCCAAAAGATCCGTCTCACTAAAAGGAACACAACGCGACTGACGGCACGTCAATCGGACGTCCGTAGCTCAAGTTATGAGCGTTTCCGCTCCGAAGGCCCGGTTGGTTTCGTGAACGAACCAACCCGGCCAGACTCAAAGTTACCCGAAACCTTGAGTGCGATATATCGAAACGACCGTCTCGATCCAAGGATCGCGTTTCCGCAGACGGTTCGTCATTCGGAGGTCCGAGGCTCAAGTTATGAGCCAAAAACCAAATCGGTTCGAAACGGGGGGTCCGGGTCCGGGCCGACCCGGCCCGACCCCCCCCCCCCCCTCTGGACGGCGCGGCGGCCGGCGGCGGCGGACGGCGGCGGCGGGCGGCGGCGGCGGGCGGCGGCACGGCGGCGCGGCGGCGGCGGGCGGCGGCGCGGCGGCGCGGCGGCGGCGGGCGGCGGCGCGGCGGCGGGCCGCGTGGCGGCGGCGGCGGCGGGCCGCGTGGCGGCGGCGGCGGCGGGCCGCGCTGGCGGTCGGCTTGCGGGGAGCAAAGCTCCCGATTTGCTGGAGGCGGCGCGGCAATTAGCCGCGCCGGTTTGTAAGAACCGCCCCCCCCCCCCCCCAACGTGGGGGGCTTGATTGAAGGGCGGCGCGGCAATCTGGCCGCGCCGTTTATTTTATTTTTTTTTTTAAAACCGCCCCTAACCACGTGGGGGCCTGCTGGCGGTGAACCAAGGGGGCAGGATGCCCCCTTCCCTCAAGAACCACCCCCTCTCTTAAAGAGGGGGTTTTAATGGACCGGCCGGGGAATTTAATTCCCCGGTTTTGTGACATCCGGCCGGCCCGCTGGCCGGCCGGTTTTTACCAACGGGACCGGAAATTCCGGTCCCGCCCTCGACTTCCGACGCCGGCGGCCCGGCCGCCGGTCTTTCCTTCCGCCGCGGCCCGGAACCGGCCGCGGTCTCCTCGTCCCGCCGCGGCCCGGAACCGGCCGCGGTCTTCTCGTCCCGCCGCGGCCCGGAACCGGCCGCGGTCTTCTCGTCCCGCCGCAGCCCGGAACCGGCCGCGGCGTTCGTCATCCGGCGCGGTGCGACGGCCCC
The DNA here is from genome assembly GCA_963277665.1 of Viscum album. Taxonomy (NCBI): domain Eukaryota; kingdom Viridiplantae; phylum Streptophyta; class Magnoliopsida; order Santalales; family Viscaceae; genus Viscum; species Viscum album. Next base: position 2,010,585,293 of record OY728164.1, on the reverse strand, counting down.
GCGCCCCTTTCGCCGTGCCATGATTCCTTCCAACGCGGCGCGACGGCGTCGCGTTCTTGAAGATTCTCCTTGGCGTAACGCGGCGGCGTTGCGTAAAATTAAACGCACAATCATCCGCGTGGTGCGACGGCACCACGCCACTTGCTTCCACCCGCAAGAACAACAAGAACGTTGGAGGGGGGGGTTCGGCCGTGTTCGTGCGGTCCGGCCCCCCCTCGCGTTAATAATAAAAACGCAACTAAAGAAAAATCACGTCACACGTTAATCTTGCTAAAAGCACGATCAAGAATGAAATGAGGAATCCAAAAGAAAAATCGACAACCCCTACCTCGGGTTTAGGATTCAAAGGTTCGGCTACGCTCCGCGGAAGACGGCGTCGCGGAGGTCAGGTGTCGCGGTCGTCGTTCGTCAAATCCGTTGACGAAGTGCTATACCCGAAGAGACACGACGTTGGCGGATCTTCGTTTGCCGACGAAGGTTGTCCGAAGGAGAGATGGCGTCCCCTTCGTTGTCACGGTGAACGAGGAAAGGAGTTGCGGCGTTCTCGATAGTCGCACGTGACGGAGTCGTGGAATATCGGTGTCGATTCCTTTGACGTCGGAGGAAGAGTCGTCGTCGAAGGCGTTCGTCGCGGAAAACCGTCGCGGAAGGGATGACGCGGAAGAAGAACGTCGCGTCGCGGATACGGCGTCGCGGATGGATCGTGTTCTTCGGCGGAGAAGTTCTTCGTTGAAGAACGACGTTCTTCGCGTTCTTCGTTGAGGTTGAAGAAGAAGAAGAGGAGCTCTCCACCTCTCAAGAAGACAAACGATCAACCCAAAATAAAATAAGACCACTTCTTATTTTATTAATACAAAACACATTAGAAGAATTTCAAAAGTTTGAAATTCAAAATTAATAACTCCAAAATTAACTCACTTATTTAATATACATGAATTGTATAATTAAATATAAGTTAACTTGTCAAGCCATTAAGAGGGAGAGTGGGGAGTTGAAAAGGTGGGGGTTCGTGTGGGCCCCACCACACTTAATCCTCCCAAGGGAGGTTAAGTGGGTGTGGGTCCCACTCCCAACCTCCTTAGATAGGTTTTAACAAGTTAAAAATAAAATTGTTCTACACAATTTTATTTAACTCAAACTAAAAACCCCAAAACGAAACTCTCAACCCGCAACAAACGCAACTCCCGAAAAGGACTCTTTAAGCGAATATCGGCGCTGCGAGTTCATCGGTGCCCTCGGATTTCAATTCCGAGCACCGGATCAAAAGTTAGGAATTCCCGCTCGTTCGTTCACTGAACGTACCCGAGCCAAACTTCGGAAATTAATTCCGGGCACTCCGGGCCTCGGAATCAGGTGCCGTCTGAAACCGCGCTCTTGTAAAATTCTAAAGAAAATTAAGAAAAAATTTCCCTTGAATTTTACGGGTCTTTACATTACTCCCACCTCAGGGCTTTACGTCCCCGTAAAGCTACATCAAAAACTAGGGAAACAAAAAGAGGATACTGAGCACGCATCTGAGCCTCCCGCTCCCAAGTGCTCTCCTGGAGATTCCCGTGCCGCCATCTATTGCGCACAAGAGGAATCGATCGCCCATGTAGGACCCGCTCCTGGATGACATGGACCTCTTTTGACGTGGCCCGGACCATCTCTGGTCCCACAAGAGCTGCAAGATTTCTTCTTTGCCGAAAAGAGAAACCTGGTCTCATCCCCTGGATGAACCACATTCTTTGCCTAAAACAGTCAATCCTAACATGGATGATACTAATCCATACCAAGGATGACGTCGTAAGGCCTCGATGCTACTACTAAGAGATCCAACCGTTACTCTCGCCTCCAAGGGTTGAGTCACACTGTCGGCATCAGTGTGTGGTAACTGGGTCTCCTCCAGTAGATGTCTCGGAAGTGAGGGTCAAGTCAACAGTCAACTGGAACCTCTTAGTAACATAACAAAGAGGACAGGAAAGAAAACATCACAAAGGATGCGTCTTTTTATTATTGCAGCTCATAATACAAGACGCTACACAAAAGCAACATCCACATGGAACTAGAAGTACAAGAGACGTATCCACTAGTTCCGCTCCTGTCCACCTGCTCCCAGAGCTCCAGCATTTGTCGCTGCCTCAACCTCGGTGGCTCCCTCCAAGCCTGCGGATCGAGGAGTCGGACAGTCACGTGCCAGGTGACCCTTTCCGCCACAGGAGTAACATTGTCCGTTTCTGGCACGCCTGGCTCTGATCCCACCTCGGGTGCCCCGCACCACCGGTCCTAAAACTCGAGATCGCCCAACTGCTGGTCTGGTCCTCCTGGACCTCTGCATCATCTGTCTACTGCCCACAGATGACTCGGCTTCTGATCGAAAATCACGCGGTAAAGGCAGAATCTCCTGTACACGCTCGGGGTGTAGAGATACTGGCACAAACTCCACCCTGAAGAAGGTCTCGAAGTCTTCCCATGTGAAGTTCATCTCATCGCAAAACTGAAACAAGTGGCTCCACCACCTACCTGCTGCTGCGTGTAGTAGGCTCGCAGCGAGGATCACCATGAGGTCTGCTGGTGTCCTCACTAGCCTAAACACTCGTACCACTGCCTCCAGCCAGTCCTCTGCAGCCTGGGGATCCGTCTCCCCGCGGAACCTGGGCGGTCGCTGGCGCTGAAACTCATGCAGTGCGCTGAGGCGACGTGCATCGTCAGCGGCTGCTACTGGAAGCATCGGGGGCTCGGCGGGTAGAGCTACCACCGGTGCCACTACTGGAAAAGGGCCCTGCACCGAGGCCTCGTCGCTCGGTGGGCTGTCGTCACGCTCGATTCTCGGAACCCTAGCTGGCTGTCGTCGTGGGGCCATCCTGAAAGAAACAACGTAACACGATCAAACGATCATACCTGGTGAGCTGACCTGGTTTGAGCTGTTTTAAGGGGAAAAACTTTTGAAAACACACACGCAATCAGTGTTTTCGTGCACAAAGTCGGAAATCAGTTGTCAGGGTCCTGGTGTATGGATACGTCGGCCGCCCGCACCAACACTGGACTCCCTGAACTGAAAACCACACTCGGTACTCTCAACACTATTGCTTCACAGAAAGAAACATCAGAGTTATAAGTTCTGCGGTAGAACCGAACTCCTCTGATACCAATTTGTCACGACCCGCCCTCGGGGTCCGAGCCGTGACTACCCCAAGCCCGCCTTCCATAGGCCAGGGGCTGGCGACTAGCACCAAGGCGTAAATCCCGTAAAAAGGGAAGGCATTGCCTTTGAAAAGTAAACACACACCACAGAGTAAACAAGCGGAAGTAAAACACTAAGTACAAAAAGAAGAGCTGAAAAGTAAAAGGGGCCGGAAATACAAGCCCAACTGTAAAGTACAACTCGAAAGGGAAAACAGCGACTGAAAAGTAAAGCTGCTACGCTGAGATGTCCACTGGAAATCCCACCTGAAGGGTGGGTACAGATAGCTCTTCTGCTCCTCGGGTCCCGCCGTCTGCTCCAAGTATGACCCGCCCAGTGGTCTGCCTCTGGGTACCGCCTCGTCGTATAGTCCACCTCCAGGTACCGTCCAGTCCTCGAACACTCGGCCTCTGTCAGCTATGTCCGTCGTCTGCAACCAACACAACGAGGTGCGGGCATAGCCCGTGCAGGGGTGAGTATAACGATACTCAGTAGGGACCCCGAGACCCTCAAGGTCTCACTAAAACCAACAAGGTTAAACACAAGAAGATCTCAACAGATAAACCCTACTTAGGTATATGCCCATACATATACCTAAGTTATTAAGTAACCCATCTCAATCATGAGGAAACACAAGGATTGTAAAATCGACGGATAACCACTACCCGGGTATATGCCCATACATATACCAAAGTTAGCAAGTGACCCATCTCAATCATGAAGTAAACACAAGGTCAAAAGTCTCAGCTCAAACCAGGATTTTCATTATCGAAACCGTAACTGCTGAAGAGCCCCGTCTCTGAAGTGTGCAGTAGTCCTGTCACGACTCCGAGGTACTGCTCACTAACCTAAGACTGCTGAGGTACTCCTCCTGTCGAGTACTGCGGGTTTGCGGCCAACTACCTGGCGCTCCGTCCGCTGAGGGTCTGTCGCCAAATACCGGGCGCTACCCAGTTAGCCTGCTGAGGTACTCTCCGGACGAGTACCGCGGGTCTGCACTGTCACACACGTACTCCGTCCGCCATGGGTCTGCACCTCAGAAAGTAGTGCTCCGTCCACTGGGCTAGTCGACTCACTCCAAGTCGAGTCGGTCAAGCAGTCGTCAGGTCTCAGCTAGTTACACGGTCTCCGTACTCTGCACGCTCGTCTTCGGGAGGGTCCGCTCCACGAGCTACTGGTCGATACTCCAAGTATCACAAGGTCCCACGAAGAAGTGTCTCAAAAGTCCGTCTCGTCACAGGGGTCTCAACGCAACAGACGGCGCGTCGATCGGACGCCCGGTCTGTGAGTTATTAGCCTTTTCGTCCCAGGGGCCCGGTTGGTTTCGTGAGCGAACCAAACCCGGCCGTATCTCAACTGTACCCCGAACTCTCATAGGGTAAACTCATAGGGACCGTTTCTCATCGTGATCATCAACGCCGCTGACGGTTCTTCAGACGGACGTCCTGTCTGAAAGATAACAGCTTTTCTCGTTCCAGGGGCCCGGTTGGATTTCGGTGCGATCCAACCCGGCCACTATCCAACTGCATCCAAAACTCGGGCGGAGGGTGCCAAAAGTTTCGTATCGTCAAGAGGAAGTCAACGAAACAGACGGCGCGTCAATCGGACGCCTGGTCTGTGAGTTATTGGCATTTTCGTCTCCGGAGTCCGGTTGGATTTTAAGGAAAAACCAACCCGACCGTACTCCACCTGCGTCCGAACCTCGGGCGGAGTATGCCAAAAGATCCGTCTCACTAAAAGGAACACAACGCGACTGACGGCACGTCAATCGGACGTCCGTAGCTCAAGTTATGAGCGTTTCCGCTCCGAAGGCCCGGTTGGTTTCGTGAACGAACCAACCCGGCCAGACTCAAAGTTACCCGAAACCTTGAGTGCGATATATCTAAACGACCGTCTCGATCCAAGGATCGCGTTGCCGCAGACGGTTCGTCATTCGGAGGTCCGAGGCTCAAGTTATGAGCCAAAAACCAAATCGGTTCGAAACGGGGGGTCCGGGTCCGGGCCGACCCGGCCCGACCCCCCCCCCCCCCCCTCTGGACGGCGCGGCGGCCGGCGGCGGCGGACGGCGGCGGCGGGCGGCGGCGGCGGGCGGCGGCGCGGCGGCGCGGCGGCGGCGGGCGGCGGCGCGGCGGCGCGGCGGCGGGCCGCGTGGCGGCGGCGGGCCGCGTGGCGGCGGCGGCGGCGGGCCGCGCTGGCGGTCGGCTTGCGGGGAGCAAAGCTCCCGCTTTGCTGGAGGCGGCGCGGCAATTAGCCGCGCCGGTTTGTAAGAACCGCCCCCCCCAACGTGGGGGGCTTGATTGAAGGGCGGCGCGGCAATCTGGCCGCGCCGTTTATTTTATTTTTATTTTTAAAACCGCCCCCAACCACGTGGGGGCCTGCTGGCGGTGAACCAAGGGGGCAGGATGCCCCCTTCCCTCAAGAACCACCCCCTCTCTTAAAGAGGGGGTTTTAATGGACCGGCCGGGGAATTTAATTCCCCGGTTTTGTGACATCCGGCCGGCCCGCTGGCCGGCCGGTTTTTACCAACGGGACCGGAAATTCCGGTCCCGCCCTCGACTTCCGACGCCGGCGGCCCGGCCGCTGGTCTTTCCTTCCGCCGCGGCCCGGAACCGGCCGCGGTCTCCTCGTCCCGCCGCGGCCCGGAACCGGCCGCGGTCTTCTCGTCCCGCCGCGGCCCGGAACCGGCCGCGGTCTTCTCGTCCCGCCGCGGCCCGGAACCGGCCGCGGCGTTCGTCATCCGGCGCGGTGCGACGGCCCCGCGCCCCTTTCGCCGTGCCATGATTCCTTCCAACGCGGCGCGACGACGTCGCGTTCTTGAAGATTCTCCTTGGCGTAACGCGGCAGCGTTGCGTAAAATTAAACGCACAATCATCCGCGTGGTGCGACGGCACCACGCCACTTGCTTCCACCCGCAAGAACAACAAGAACGTTGGAGGGGGGGGTTCGGTCGTGTTCGTGCGGTCCGGCCCCCCCTCGCGTTAATAATAAAAACGCAACTAAAGAAAAATCACTTCACACGTTAATCTTGCTAAAAGCACGATCAAGAATGAAATGAGGAATCCAAAAGAAAAATCGACAACCCCTACCTCGGGTTTAGGATTCAAAGGTTCGGCTACGCTCCGCGGAAGACGGCGTCGCGGAGGTCAGGTGTCGCGGTCGTCGGTCGTCAAATCCGTTGACGAAGTGCTATACCCGAAGAGACACGACGTTGGCGGATCTTCGTTTGCCGACGAAGGTTGTCCGAAGGAGAGATGGCGTCCCCTTCGTTGTCACGGTGAACGAGGAAAGGAGTTGCGGCGTTCTCGATAGTCGCACGTGACGGAGTCGTGGAATATCGGTGTCGATTCCTTTGACGTCGGAGGAAGAGTCGTCGTCGAAGGCGTTCGTCGCGGAAAACCGTCGCGGAAGGGATGACGCGGAAGAAGAACGTCGCGTCGCGGATACGGCGTCGCGGATGGATCGTGTTCTTCAGCGGAGAAGTTCTTCGTTGAAGAACGACGTTCTTCGCGTTCTTCGTTGAGGTTGAAGAAGAAGAAGAGGAGCTCTCCACCTCTCAAGAAGACAAACGATCAACCCAAAATAAAATAAGACCACTTCTTATTTTATTAATACAAAACACATTAGAAGAATTTCAAAAGTTTGAAATTCAAAATTAATAACTCCAAAATTAACTCACTTATTTAATATACATGAATTGTATAATTAAATATAAGTTAACTTGTCAAGCCATTAAGAGGGAGAGTGGGGAGTTGAAAAGGTGGGGGTTCGTGTGGGCCCCACCACACTTAATCCTCCCAAGGGAGGTTAAGTGGGTGTGGGTCCCACTCCCAACCTCCTTAGATAGGTTTTAACAAGTTAAAAATAAAATTGTTCTACACAATTTTATTTAACTCAAACTAAAAACCCCAAAACGAAACTCTCAACCCGCAACAAACGCAACTCCCGAAAAGGACTCTTTAAGCGAATATCGGCGCTGCGAGTTCATCGGTGCCCTCGGATTTCAATTCCGAGCACCGGATCAAAAGTTAGGAATTCCCGCTCGTTCGTTCACTGAACGTACCCGAGCCAAACTTCGGAAATTAATTCCGGGCACTCCGGGCCTCGGAATCAGGTGCCGTCTGAAACCGCGCTCTTGTAAAATTCTAAAGAAAATTAAGAAAAAATTTCCCTTGAATTTTACGGGTCTTTACATTACTCCCACCTCAGGGCTTTACGTCCCCGTAAAGCTACATCAAAAACTAGGGAAACAAAAAGAGGATACTGAGCACGCATCTGAGCCTCCCGCTCCCAAGTGCTCTCCTGGAGATTCCCGTGCCGCCATCTGTTGCGCACAAGAGGAATCGATCGCCCATGTAGGACCCGCTCCTGGATGACATGGACCTCTTTTGACGTGGCCCGGACCATCTCTGGTCCCACAAGAGCTGCAAGATTTCTTCTTTGCCGAAAAGAGAAACCTGGTCTCATCCCCTGGATGAACCACATTCTTTGCCTAAAACAGTCAATCCTAACATGGATGATACTAATCCATACCAAGGATGACGTCGTAAGGCCTCGACGCTACTACTAAGAGATCCAACCGTTACTCTCGCCTCCAAGGGTTGAGTCACACTGTCGGCATCAGTGTGTGGTAACTGGGTCTCCTCCAGTAGATGTCTCACAAGTGAGGGTCAAGTCAACAGTCAACTGGAACCTCTTAGTAACATAACAAAGAGGACAGGAAAGAAAACATCACAAAGGATGCGTCTTTTTATTATTGCAGCTCATAATACAAGACGCTACACAAAAGCAACATCCACATGGAACTAGAAGTACAAGAGACGTATCCACTAGTTCCGCTCCTGTCCACCTGCTCCCAGAGCTCCAGCATTTGTCGCTGCCTCAACCTCGGTGGCTCCCTCCAAGCCTGCGGATCGAGGAGTCGGACAGTCACGTGCCAGGTGACCCTTTCCGCCACAGGAGTAACATTGTCCGTTTCTGGCACGCCTGGCTCTGATCCCACCTCGGGTGCCCCGCACCACCGGTCCTAAAACTCGAGATCGCCCAACTGCTGGTCTGGTCCTCCTGGACCTCTGCATCATCTGTCTACTGCCCACAGATGACTCGGCTTCTGATCGAAAATCACGCGGTAAAGGCAGAATCTCCTGTACACGCTCGGGGTGTAGAGATACTGGCACAAACTCCACCCTGAAGAAGGTCTCGAAGTCTTCCCATGTGAAGTTCATCTCATCGCAAAACTGAAACAAGTGGCTCCACCACCTACCTGCTGCTGCGTGTAGTAGGCTCGCAGCGAGGATCACCATGAGGTCTGCTGGTGTCCTCACTAGCCTAAACACTCGTACCACTGCCTCCAGCCAGTCCTCTGCAGCCTGGGGATCCGTCTCCCCGCGGAACCTGGGCGGTCGCTGGCGCTGAAACTCATGCAGTGCGCTGAGGCGACGTGCATCGTCAGCGGCTGCTGCTGGAAGCATCGGGGGCTCGGCGGGTAGAGCTACCGCCGGTGCCACTACTGGAAAAGGGCCCTGCACCGAGGCCTCGTCGCTCGGTGGGCTGTCGTCACGCTCGATTCTCGGAACCCTAGCTGGCTGTCGTCGTGGGGCCATCCTGAAAGAAACAACGTAACACGATCAAACGATCATACCTGGTGAGCTGACCTGGTTTGAGCTGTTTTAAGGGGAAAAACTTTTGAAAACACACACGCAATCAGTGTTTTCGTGCACAAAGTCGGAAATCAGTTGTCAGGGTCCTGGTGTATGGATACGTCGGCCGCCCGCACCAACACTGGACTCCCTGAACTGAAAACCACACTCGGTACTCTCAACACTATTGCTTCACAGAAAGAAACATCAGAGTTATAAGTTCTGCGGTAGAACCGAACTCCTCTGATACCAATTTGTCACGACCCGCCCGCGGGGTCCGAGCCGTGACTACCCCAAGCCCGCCTTCCATAGGCCAGGGGCTGGCGACTAGCACCAAGGCGTAAATCCCGTAAAAAGGGAAGGCATTGCCTTTGAAAAGTAAACACACACCACAGAGTAAACAAGCGGAAGTAAAACACTAAGTACAAAAAGAAGAGCTGAAAAGTAAAAGGGGCCGGAAATACAAGCCCAACTGTAAAGTACAACTCGAAAGGGAAAACAGGGACTGAAAAGTAAAGCTGCTACGCTGAGATGTCCACTGGAAATCCCACCTGAAGGGTGGGTACAGATAGCTCTTCTGCTCCTCGGGTCCCGCCGTCTGCTCCAAGTATGACCCGCCCAGTGGTCTGCCTCTGGGTACCGCCTCGTCGTATAGTCCACCTCCAGGTACCGTCCAGTCCTCGAACACTCGGCCTCTGTCAGCTCTGTCCGTCGTCTGCAACCAACACAACGAGGTGCGGGCATAGCCCGTGCAGGGGTGAGTATAACGATACTCAGTAGGGACCCTGAGACCCTCAAGGTCTCACTAAAACCAACAAGGTTAAACACAAGAAGATCTCAACAGATAAACCCTACTTAGGTATATGCCCATACATATACCTAAGTTATTAAGTAACCCATCTCAATCATGAGGAAACACAAGGATTGTGAAATCGACGGATAACCACTACCCGGGTATATGCCCATACATATACCAAAGTTAGCAAGTGACCCATCTCAATCATGAAGTAAACACAAGGTCAAAAGTCTCAGCTCAAACCAGGATTTTCATTATCGAAACCGTAACTACTGAAGAGCCCCGTCTCTGAAGTGTGCAGTAGTCCTGTCACAACTCCGAGGTACTGCTCACTAACCTAAGACTGCTGAGGTACTCCTCCTGTCGAGTACTGCGGGTTTGCGGCCAACTACCTGGCGCTCCGTCCGCTGAGGGTCTGTCGCCAAATACCGGGCGCTACCCAGTTAGCCTGCTGAGGTACTCTCCGGACGAGTACCGCGGGTCTGCACTGTCACACACGTACTCCGTCCGCCATGGGTCTGCACCTCAGAAAGTAGTGCTCCGTCCACTGGGCTAGTCGACTCACTCCAAGTCGAGTCGGTCAAGCAGTCGTCAGGTCTCAGCTAGTTACACGGTCTCCGTACTCTGCACGCTCGTCTTCGGGAGGGTCCGCTCCACGAGCTACTGGTCGATACTCCAAGTATCACAAGGTCCCACGAAGAAGTGTCTCAAAAGTCCGTCTCGTCACAGGGGTCTCAACGCAACAGACGGCGCGTCGATCGGACGCCCGGTCTGTGAGTTATTAGCCTTTTCGTCCCAGGGGCCCGGTTGGTTTCGTGAGCGAACCAAACCCGGCCGTATCTCAACTGTACCCCGAACTCTCATAGGGTAAACTCATAGGGACCGTTTCTCATCGTGATCATCAACGCCGCTGACGGTTCGTCAGACGGACGTCCTGTCTGAAAGATAACAGCTTTTCTCGTTCCAGGGGCCCGGTTGGATTTCGGTGCGATCCAACCCGGCCACTATCCAACTGCATCCAAAACTCGGGCGGAGGGTGCCAAAAGTTTCGTATCGTCAAGAGGAAGTCAACGAAACAGACGGCGCGTCAATCGGACGCCCGGTCTGTGAGTTATTGGCATTTTCGTCTCCGGAGTCCGGTTGGATTTTAAGGAAAAACCAACCCGACCGTACTCCACCTGCGTCCGAACCTCGGGCGGAGTATGCCAAAAGATCCGCCTCACTAAAAGGAACACAACGCGACTGACGGCACGTCAATCGGACGTCCGTAGCTCAAGTTATGAGCGTTTCCGCTCCGAAGGCCCGGTTGGTTTCGTGAACGAACCAACCCGGCCAGACTCAAAGTTACCCGAAACCTTGAGTGCGATATATCGAAACGACCGTCTCGATCCAAGGATCGCGTTGCCGCAGACGGTTCGTCATTCGGAGGTCCGAGGCTCAAGTTATGAGCCAAAAACCAAATCGGTTCGAAACGGGGGGTCCGGGTCCGGGCCGACCCGGCCCGACCCCCCCCCCCCTCTGGACGGCGCGGCGGCGGCGGGCGGCGGCGCGGCGGCGCGGCGGCGGCGGGCGGCGGCGCGGCGGCGCGGCGGCGGGCCGCGTGGCGGCGGCGGCGGCGGGCCGCGTGGCGGCGGCGGCGGCGGGCCGCGCTGGCGGTCGGCTTGCGGGGAGCAAAGCTCCCGCTTTGCTGGAGGCGGCGCGGCAATTAGCCGCGCCGGTTTGTAAGAACCCCCCCCCCCCCCCAACGTGGGGGGCTTGATTGAAGGGCGGCGCGGCAATCTGGCCGCGCCGTTTGTTTTATTTTTTTTTTTTAAAACCGCCCCCAACCACGTGGGGGCCTGCTGGCGGTGAACCAAGGGGGCAGGATGCCCCCTTCCCTCAAGAACCACCCCCTCTCTTAAAGAGGGGGTTTTAATGGACCGGCCGGGGAATTTAATTCCCCGGTTTTGTGACATCCGGCCGGCCCGCTGGCCGGCCGGTTTTTACCAACGGGACCGGAAATTCCGGTCCCGCCCTCGACTTCCGACGCCGGCGGCCCGGCCGCCGGTCTTTCCTTCCGCCGCGGCCCGGAACCGGCCGCGGTCTCCTCGTCCCGCCGCGGCCCGGAACCGGCCGCGGTCTTCTCGTCCCGCCGCGGCCCGGAACCGGCCGCGGTCTTCTCGTCCCGCCGCGGCCCGGAACCGGCCGCGGCGTTCGTCATCCGGCGCGGTGCGACGGCCCCGCGCCCCTTTCGCCGTGCCATGATTCCTTCCAACGCGGCGCGACGGCGTCGCGTTCTTGAAGATTCTCCTTGGCGTAACGCGGCGGCGTTGCGTAAAATTAAACGCACAATCATCCGCGTGGTGCGACGGCACCACGCCACTTGCTTCCACCCGCAAGAACAACAAGAACGTTGGAGGGGGGGGTTCGGCCGTGTTCGTGCGGTCCGGCCCCCCCTCGCGTTAATAATAAAAACGCAACTAAAGAAAAATAACGTCACACGTTAATCTTGCTAAAAGCACGATCAAGAATGAAATGAGGAATCCAAAAGAAAAATCGACAACCCCTACCTCGGGTTTAGGATTCAAAGGTTCGGCTACGCTCCGCGGAAGACGGCGTCGCGGAGGTCAGGTGTCGCGGTCGTCGTTCGTCAAATCCGTTGACGAAGTGCTATACCCGAAGAGACACGACGTTGGCGGATCTTCGTTTGCCGACGAAGGTTGTCCGAAGGAGAGATGGCGTCCCCTTCGTTGTCACGGTGAACGAGGAAAGGAGTTGCGGCGTTCTCGATAGTCGCACGTGACGGAGTCGTGGAATATCGGTGTCGATTCCTTTGACGTCGGAGGAAGAGTCGTCGTCGAAGGCGTTCGTCGCGGAAAACCGTCGCGGAAGGGATGACGCGGAAGAAGAACGTCGCGTCGCGGATACGGCGTCGCGGATGGATCGTGTTCTTCGGCGGAGAAGTTCTTCGTTGAAGAACGACGTTCTTCGCGTTCTTCGTTGAGGTTGAAGAAGAAGAAGAGGAGCTCTCCACCTCTCAAGAAGACAAACGATCAACCCAAAATAAAATAAGACCACTTCTTATTTTATTAATACAAAACACATTAGAAGAATTTCAAAAGTTTGAAATTCAAAATTAATAACTCCAAAATTAACTCACTTATTTAATATACATGAATTGTATAATTAAATATAAGTTAACTTGTCAAGCCATTAAGAGGGAGAGTGGGGAGTTGAAAAGGTGGGGGTTCGTGTGGGCCCCACCACACTTAATCCTCCCAAGGGAGGTTAAGTGGGTGTGGGTCCCACTCCCAACCTCCTTAGATAGGTTTTAACAAGTTAAAAATAAAATTGTTCTACACAATTTTATTTAACTCAAACTAAAAACCCCAAAACGAAACTCTCAACCCGCAACAAACGCAACTCCCGAAAAGGACTCTTTAAGCGAATATCGGCGCTGCGAGTTCATCGGTGCCCTCGGATTTCAATTCCGAGCACCGGATCAAAAGTTAGGAATTCCCGCTCGTTCGTTCACTGAACGTACCCGAGCCAAACTTCGGAAATTAATTCCGGGCACTCCGGGCCTCAGAATCAGGTGCCGTCTGAAACCGCGCTCTTGTAAAATTCTAAAGAAAATTAAGAAAAAATTTCCCTTGAATTTTACGGGTCTTTACAAGGGTGGAATGTACAAAAATATACAAGACCTATTGTGGGTAATTTTAGGCCCAATGATAAGAAAATGGATTAAAATAATGAAGGGGGGCTTACTTGGATTATTCATGAATAAACATGGTTAGAATCAATACCCTTGATTGGGGGAAGAATCAAGGACTATAATTACATTAATTAAGGCCCAAAAAATATTTTTAAAACACAAATCATGGTGTTATATGAATTTCAATCCCATCCCCCCATGGAATCTTCAAAGTCAAAGTTAGAGGATAGAATTTCCAAATTGGTAGGGTAATTATCATTATATTCCAAATTGGTGTTCTAGTTGTATCCTAAAGTAATGGGTGATGAGGATCATGGAACACATGGTATTATAGGGATTGGAGGTGGACTTGATGAGGTGGGTGGAATGCACAAGTGGACAAGACCCATTGTGAGGAATTGGAGGCCCAATAGCAAGGGGATCGGAGCAAGAAAATGAAGGAGTCCTCAAATGGGTTAATCATGAAATTCCAAGAGGAATACCATTACTCTTAATTGGAGGAAACTAAAAGGCCTATAATTTCATTAATTTAGGCCCAAAAATATATTTAAAATTCCAACCTAGGTGGATCTAATAATTTTAATCCCATATCTCATGGAATCTTCCAAGTCAAAAGTTGGTGGGATAGTTGTCTTTAGTTTCCAAAATGGTGTTCTACTTCTCTCCTAAAGTCATGGGCATGTGAAAAAGTTTTAAAACATGTTATTTAGGATTTTTGAATATGTAAATGTATAAATTAAACTATTTTAAAGATCCAACCCATGGTGTACTATAGATTTCAAACCCTCTTTTTCTATAAATAGACACCCCCGTGTACTCTTGAAGAATCATAAATGAAGGTAATATTATTATGATTAGTTTTTTTGTAACCTTTATGTTATTTATTAATCTTAAATTATCAAAGGATTATTCATCCTTTTTTTAATCCTATGGCTATATTTCTTAGAGACAAGTTCTCTTTGGGTTCTACCTTGACCATTTTCCCCCGTCCTTCTCATTTTCACTATCTACACACTATATTTCACTTATTTTCTTGAGGAGATCTAGGTTCTCTACATGTAAATGTTGAATAGTGTTCTTAGTAAACTTCCTAGTGGCTCTTGGATCATGTATCATTTGGTATTAAGACTCGATTTTGAGAAATTAGTTTCATAATTTTTATCCTTTATTTTATCTTCATTTCTCTTCTAATTTGGCCAACATCAATTATGGTACATTTAATTCTTCCCTAATGGAAAACATTTCTTCATCATTTTGGATGTATAGTTTTTTATTCTTATAGTTGATAATATCTTATTTATTTTCCATATGTAATCATCAAAATAAAAGTTATAAATCCTGAGATATAGTGGGTACAAATTTTGAAATGAATTAAGCAAATTTAAAAACCATATATCTCTCACTTTGATTCCATTTGATGTTTTAAATTAGTACTTATCTTATATTTAAAAATTGAAAATTCATCTTTTTTTCTTCTGTTATTAAAAAAACAACCCAAAAATCAAAAAAAATCAAAATATAGCAACATTTTGAATCATACATCCCATTATCATTTTTCTCCATCCATTTTCTTCTCATACCCACATTTTTCATCTTGAATCCTTTTTGAAATTTATCTTTGAATTCTAGTTTTTTATTTCCAAATTTAAATTATCCTTTAGATTTTTTAGAATTAGGTAAGAATTATATTGGAATCAAGTTGAGTGGTAAAAGGAAATAGTGTTACATTTTGTTAAAAAATGAAAAATTGAGTGAAACACGAGCGAACATATTATTTTCAAGTGTAAACATGTGAGGGAGTGTGTGAGTTCCATATTCCTTTCTCTTCAAATTATATTTTAGGATTCCTAAATGATGGAAGTGAGTAACACAAAATACATGGAAATTAATATTTTCATTAGGGATGTTCAAGAAAAATTTAAAAATCTGAATTCTAGAATGGATGAATTTCAATCCTCTTCAAATTCTAGAGCACCACCAAGGAGGTGGGTTATTAAAGAATATGAGGAGTTATCAGATTTTCATGATTCACCAATTTGGAGAAATAAATCACCATGGAGGAAACCCAATTATCTTGGAGGAGTATAGTTGAGGATCCCTTCATTCCAAGGTAATAATGATCTTGAAAAATATTTGGAATGGGAGAGAAAGGTCACACATGTTTTTTGTTGTCATAACTATTTAGTGGAAAATAAGGTGAATTTTGAGTCCATGGAATTAATCAAATATACTAGTATTTGGTGGGACCAGGTAAAAGTGAGTCAAAAATTATGTGGAGAAATACCCATCCATACTTGGGAGGAGAAGAAAGTGATACTGTGTAATTGATTCATTTATATCAACTATTATTGTGATTTTTTCCTCAAGTTACAGGGTTTAAAACAAGGACAAACAAGTGTTGTGGAGTATTAAAAAGAGATAGAGGTCATCCTGATTTAGGCCAATATTGATGAGGGAAAGAGGCCAACATGGAAAGGTTTTTAAATAGACTCAACCAAGAAATTAGAGACTTAGTGGACATGCACCACTACTTGGACATGGAGGATCTACTTCACATGGCTACTAAAGTGGAGAGGAAATTAAAGTCAAGAATAAGGTTCCATACATGTTTTGGTAAGGATTATAAATATTATTCCAATTTCAAGTATTCCAAACCACAATATCATTTAAGGTAACACAAAACATATTTAAAGGACGTGACTAAACCAAAAAAAAAACTTTCTAAAATCCAAATTTAAAATAGAGGGTAATTTTTTCTCCCAATATTGTGATATAAAATGGTTTAAATGTCAAGGATTTAGAAATTTTACCTCACAATTCCCAAATAATAGAACCATGATTATTTTGGATGATGGATATTTTCTTAGTGATAGCTTTAAGAAAATATGAAATTACACAACTTCAGGAGTGTTCAAATGTGGAAATAGATAGCCTTGTATATGGAGAAAGTTAGTTGAAAAGGCATTCTTTAAGTTCTTAGCCTGAAGTAGAACATGATCAAATGAATAGGGAGAAAAATTTTCATACTATATGTCTCATCAAAGATAAGATATGTATTACGATTATTGATGAATAAGTTGAAAAAACATATCAACTAGTTTGATTGTTGATAAATTGGTTTTAGCTATAACCAAGAATCCTTGTGCTTATAAATTGTAATGGTTAAATAATAGTAGGGATGTCCAGGGGTGGGGTGATTTTCAGGGTTGTGGGGCTGTCTTGGGGTTGAGGGTTGTACAAGGGGTAGGGGGTGTCTAGGGGTGGGGTGTCAAGGGGGTGGGGGTGTCCATGGAGGTGGGGGTGTCCAGGGGGTGGGGGTGTCCAGGTGGTGGGGTGGTGTCCAGGGGTGGGCAGATGTTCAGGGGGTTGGGGGGACGTCCAAGGGGGTATGGGGTGTTCAGAGGGTGGGGCTGTCCAGGGGGGTGAGGGATGTCCATGGGGGTGGGGTGTCCAGGGGGTGGGGGTGTCTAGGGGGTGGGGGCTATCCATGGGGTTGGGGCTATCCAAGGGGGTAGGGGTGTCTAAAGGGGTTGTCCAATGGGGTAGGGGGTGTCCATGAGGGTGGGTTTTTTTGGGTGGTGGGGGTGTCTAGGGGGGTGGGGGAAGTCCAGGGGATGGTGGGGCTGTCCATGGGGGTGGGGTGTCCAGGGGGTTTGGGGTGTCCAGGGATTTGGGGTGGTTTCCAGGGGTGGGGGCTGTCTAGGGGGTTGGGGGTTGTCCAAGGGGGTAGAAGGTTGTCCAGTGGGTGTGGGGTTGTCTAGGTGGTGGGGTGGGGTGGTGTCCAGGGGGTGTGGGGATATCGAGGGGGTTGGGTCTTGGGAGCTATCCAAGGGGGTAGGTGTGTCTAGGGGTGGGGTTGTCTAGGGGTGTGGGGTCTGTCCAAGAGGGTGGGGGTGTCCAGGGGGTGGGGGTGTCTAGGGGGTGGGGGTATCCAGGGGAGGGGTGAATCAGTCACAGCAAATCATCAAGTCAAGTTTTATTATTTATAAAATAAATAAATAAAGATAATTTGACCTACCTAATCACACATATATTCAGGAACCACAAATCATAAAACATCAAATGTCAGTAATATCAGTCAAAAATGTAATAGATCAATATTTCCCTCATCACCATCACTATCATCACTGTCGTCATCAGCCTCACCCCCATCCTCTTCCTCATCCCCATCATCATCCCCGCCCTCCTCAATTCCCTCCTCCCCACCCTCGTACTCCGCCTCGACCTCCTCCTCTACCCCCTCCTCTTCCTTAGTCTCCTCCTCTCCCTCCTCCTCTGCCTCGGACTCCTCCTCACCCTCCTCCTCCTCTCCATCGTTCTCCTCCTTTCCATCATCTCGAACACCACTAGAAATACCACCTGGTGCACCACATATAGAATGAATCGACAAAATATATTCATCACAAGCTGTTCTGGCCTCTAGTGGAAGTTTTAGATGTAAAACTTCCATCAGTTTCATAAATGTAGTGTTTGCCCTAGCAGACTATTCTATCATTTCTGTGGCCCATTTTTCAGCCTGTTATGCATGTGCCTTAACCTATTAGAACTTGGTGGCACTATAACTCATACCTAATGATGGATAATACCTCTTTGGGACTATACTCTTCCTAGGTTGGCAGCGTACTCTTCCAGGGTGCTCATCTCCCAACACCTGATGTAAGTGATCGTTTTCCCCAAAATTGTCAGTTTCCTAGGAATCAATGGCCTTTAAAGCAACTTGTTACAAATAAAAATAGATTATTAAGTTACAAAATAGAAATTAAAATTTTAAATGAAAAAATTAAAACTTACAATCTTCTGCTGAGTATGTTCATTAACCGCACTTCCATCTTTCTTCCTTTGACTCAAGCAAAACAGTTTTGCTCGAGG